>CM017568.1:5362652-6840152 GCA_007844125.1 Sinonovacula constricta | reverse complement strand
TTACACTGTCTAGACTTTGAAACAAACAATTTTTGAGCATCTTTTAGACCTTTTGTTTTCTTTCACTTGGTGTAATAATTTCAAATTTCGTTTACTTCACACAGAATATTACCACATCCCCGAATATGTTCCGATGCATAAATAAATTAATGATTTCCTCTGTAGCATGGGGCAAACAAGACAAAAGAAAATATCAGGTATCGGTTATAGATTAAATGGACGCATACAATGTTGAATCTTGATTACTTCTTAATGCTGAGAATTTTATATAAAGTCAATGAAATATACTACTAGTACAATAGAATTAGAAGAAAATACATCATTATCCTTACCTTTATTAATTTGGATCTAATTTCCTTTGCTTTGAAATGAATACAGTCTTATTTATATTAACCAATTAGAACTAAATTTTAACCTTTTTATGTAGCACTAATTGAAATATGGATGAAATAAATATTAATCAATCCGCAAATATCCGCATTTTCCGTAAATAAGCAAATTCTACAGGGTAGTAGATGTAATAAATATAAAGAAACATTAACAATTATTAAGTCAAGTATTATCTAAAAATGCTATACTTACATAGAAATGATACAACTAGACAAAATACGATAAGTTAAAACAAAAATGATACTAGATATAAGAATTATAGCCATTTCCGTAGCATTGCAAACTGACGCTAAACATTGTTAAAAAGAACAATTTAAACAAACGTCAATACTTAGACTGTAAGATAACACAATAACCAATCAATAAACTGTTAAACATTTTTAAAATGTAATCAGTCTGAAGTTCGTTTGTCTCACAAAGAATATTATCACGTGATAATATTCTTTTTGAGGAAAACGTGCGACGCTAAAATGTTCAAGTGCAAAAATAAATTAATGTTTGTCTTTCTTTATAGAGACATATAAGATAAAATAACGAGAAAAAGTTGCCGATTTTAAATTAAATGGAGAAATAAAATGTTAGATTCAGATTACAAAAAACCCTACTGGATTTCAGAAAGAGCTATTTTTTCCATATCCTTTCAAATTGACGGACACAAGCCTAAAGATAAAAACGGTTTAATAACGCAAATGCCAATACCGAGTCTGTAATATAACCCAATGATCAATAAAATATATCTCAAGAAATGTTTAAAGTGTATTTCGGCAAACACTTAAACAATGACAATCAAATTGACTCATACATTGCACCCACTGCTCCATGGTGGTGGACAATGTAAACATGTAAACAATCTTGTTTCATAACAAAGCAGTTGCAACTCTTTGAATTCTTTTATGCATAATGCTTCCTTCGCATAATATATGACAATATATCGGAAATAAAGTAAATATTAAGAAATTATCTTATGTTTTTAGCCGTACCCTTGTTATTAAGAACATGACACATCTCTTTTATGCCTGCTGTATCAAATGAGAAGATAATTGCCACTTTTATCAAATTCTTGCTTTAAAATACTATTTTAAAATGTTAGATAACATTTTTTATAAAACCGGTGTTCAATGAATGCATCAATTTACTATAGTATAGGTTTCTAGATATGCACACTAAAATAGTATAGAATAACTGGTATATTACCTCATACATATGTACGATTTATGTATATTAGATATCTTAATAAAAAAGAAAACATATTTAGATGGAAACATATTTACAGTATTAAAATATAAGTTTGAATTTGGGACGATTTAGATACAGTTTCAGAAAACTATTAACAAACATCATTATTTATGTTAATTTTATATATACAATGTTTTACCACTATCCGACAGTCTAATATCTCCAACTAAATTGTATATACTATAAAGTGAATTCGATTTGCAACTATGAACTATTTGCAATCGGCAAAATTATTCGTTTTGATAGAAGCATTCCTTTTTTATCTGGAAATGATTTTCATCAACTTACGCAACATGACAACAATTTTGTATTTGGGATATACTCTTTCCTTTTGTTAACATGTTTTCCTAAAATACCAGATATAAATAAAAGGTCGTTTCATGTAGTGACAATTACTGTCTAGTAACGTTATATCAAACCCAAATAACATGCGATGGGAATACTAGCACAGCAGGACATTATTTGTCCTACCCAATTAATTCATTCCAAATTTTGCGAATCAAACAGCATTGACATTTAGCATTGCCATTTGCGTGTATACCCTAACCCTATTAACATTGCCCATCAAGAACCATGACACGGAATCAATTGCTACTATTCTCCTTAATCTAGTTTTAAAATAATATTTTGAAATGTTAAATAATACTTTCATAAAATTAGTGTTCACTTAATCCATCAATTAAATATAGCATAGTTTTCTAGATGTGCCACTAAACTAGTATAGAATAATTGGTACATGTATATTACGTCATATAAATGTAGGACACAACTTTATGTAATTAAATATCGTGATCAAATAGAGAACATACCTGGAAATATATTTACAGTATTTAAATAAAAGTTTGTATTTGTTTTGAACGATTTAGATGCAGTTTCAAATTTTATTCATAAACACCATTATTTATACTTTATTTTACTTTATATTTGTTCTGTATATTAATATGTTAAGTGTGTCGTTAAATATATGTTCAGAAACGGATTGTTGTAAGATATAAAATGAGGATTTATAAATAATCCAGAACTGTCCGTGATGCAATTAAGTAACATTTATTATGGAACCGTCATACAATGTATTACGACTACACAGATATCTATCATCTCCAAGTAAGTTTAATATTTTATTTTAAGTATATACTATGCATTAAGTATATATACAATAACCTACTTAAGAGAGTTCGATTTATTATGAACATGAAGTTCTTGGTGCAATCGGCAAATGTTATCGTTTTGATAAAATCTTCATATTTTATCTATAAAAGTTTTTTATCAATTTACGCAGCATGACAAGAATTTTGTATTTGAGATATACTCTTATCCTTTTGTGAACAAGTTTTCATAAAATAACATCCGATGGGAATGCAAGCACAGCAGGACATTAATTCGTCCCATCCAATTAGTTCATTTCAAATATTGCGAATCAAACAGCATTGACATTTAACTTCTCCATTTGCCTGGATACCCTAACCTTATTAACATCACCCATCAAGAACCATGACAAGGAATCTTAAGATTACATTTGTCGAGACAAGAAACATCCGTTAATGTGTAATTTCGATGTTCAAAGGTGACAGTTTGCCAGTCTTGAAAGTGTTGCTACTGATTGCATTTGATTTAGGTGGAATTATGCAAAGTACGATTTTTTATGTGTTTGAAGAAATCTAGCGAATATAACATTGAGGCACATTTACTATAACTAGATATATGGCTGTGGGTTTGAAAGATATTTACTTGCTAATTTAGAAGCAACATTCAGATATATAATTTTATCCTATTTCTATTCGATAACGATATTATTGTCAGCGAGAGAAGCTGTTGTGCAATTCTCTTCATAAATTAGAGACAAGATTGATATTTAATATAAATTCATGAAGTTCCCTTTATGGTTATTAAATAGAGTAACGCCCCCGTATAGAAAGCGATCATTGCAAACACTGATAATACTGAACATAAAGCCATTAGACAAACACATGGTTGCAGAGTGACATTAAATAAGAGACAGCGGAGATGACAACAAATATTGGAGCCGCAATAATGTAATATGAACAGCATAAAGAGCAAAGCAAATATTGCGATTGCAATATTATATTGAAAAGATGCGGAATCAGAAAAAGAACACTTTTGTGCAATGTGCCATAAAGTTACATACATTTAATAAAGTTCACCAACGGTTTCTGAATGTATGGACATTTTAATTATAAGAAAACTAGGACACATTTATTCAGAGCTTTATCCAAATCTTTATTAGAACCGTAACATAACTGTTAAAAACTCTTCATAAACTAAATTATCATTGTTCTGCGCATTGTGTTTGATTACGAAGTCGCTGAGCTCTAGACTCCCATGCGATATTTTTTATTTCTTCACAATATTCTTATCATATTATATATATATTTTTGCCACATATAAATTATATCAACTGCATAAATTTTACAAACTTGAATATACCATGTTTCGATTGTGTTATTTTTAGAATGGGCTTTCTAATAAATATATATTCAACTGATTAAAATTTACTTTCATTAAATCTATTAAGAGTGATACAGAACAATGCTTCAAAGAAAAACAAGAAACGTTGACCCAATGTGTATTTCAGCCTACAATCTCCAGTTTGAAAGCAGTTGCTAGCAATTTTAGCCTACATTGGATATATTTCAATTAGAGATGTTGCATTAAATTGTTTTTACAAAATATTTTGACAGCAGATGGCATGAGAATGACCTAAACGATTGAGATCGAAATACATTGCGACCGGGATGATTTAGCGTTAAGACAGAAAATGGAAAAAACATGAAAATAAATCAAAATATATAATTTTTGAACAATTTATACACTGGACAAACCATCAGGTCTAAAAGATTAAACGCCCATTGCTGATCCGGGTTGATACATTTTCAATAATTTAATAATGATTTATAGCTTCAGGCGTAAGTGGCCGAACGTTAATTTAAGTAACTGTGGAAATACTTGTATTGCGGGAGAAAGTGGCAATCATAGACATAATAAAATAACACATCGATCAACTTAACGATGAGAAATTATTTAGAAACGTCACTAAGAAACCTTGCATTCTATAATCCCGTACAAAATTATTATGTGGTTACTTGAGATGAAATTAGAATCAGACTAGCTTTCTGAAACATGAAGAACTTAAGCATGTTTCTATTGAACATTTGAATTATTTCTTAGAATTGGTTTGCAGATGTAGATATAAGTTGGGTAAATGTTACGGTAACTAGTGCCATGACAGTAGATCTATAAATCAGTTGACACAAAAGCTGATAATTATAACAAAATGCAATTATGAAAATAGATTTCTCGGCAGCTGTAATAAATAAGACACATCGCCGAAGAGTTGTGGAGTCTGCTGATACATAACGAACTGAAATGTAAGATCACGGCGACTTGTCAGACATAATTAAAATAAATTTCATGCAGTGTTTTAAATATGGCTGAAGAAAGGTGTTAGATTAAATTTGTAATTAAATGCATAGCAGCTTTCGAGAATGGTTAGAATATGTAGACGATTGTAAATGTAAGGTCTTATGGATTGTCCATTAGCAAAAAAAAATCCATAAAATCTGACTACGCATCAATATCAATATTTGGTTTTGTTTACCCTCGCCCTAACTATTGTTATAGGGCGAGCATTAAAGTAAGGGGGTTTAAAACGAAATATCACAATGTTATAATAATGGCGTGAGGGTTGCCTAGTGTCTGGTAGGTTAAAAAGGTTAAGAATTTACTAACATAAGGGTGATTATGACAGAAGGCTTGTATAATGTATGGGTGTTTTTAATAGCTTTGTTGTATGTATGTGCTGTGGTGAATGTGTGGTAAAAATTTGTTTTGTCTAAAATATCAGTGTACACTTCTTATTACATTTGGTTTCCAGTCCACTATTAACATTGAAACTAGATTATTTCGCATATTATACAGTGCCTCATTTGGGACTTATAATATTGTTAAAAAAGTACAATAATTTAAAAACCAAAAAAAAGTATCCAGGTAAAATAAAAGATAAAACATATGGTTGTATTATTTATCCGATGCTATAGGCACCTTTCTAGGACCGTTTAAGATTATGTTTATTTAAAAAAATCAAGAATAATAATTATATTTATATTTACAAATTACAATATGCATGTTTTCAGGCCTGTCCCCTGTAATATCTGTAATTCAGCTAGTATTAAAAATAGAAAAGACTGGTTAACATGTGGATGATGGGACCTATTTTTAATTCTGAGGTCCCGCTGGCAGTCGTATATTCTTTTTATTCATCCACATGCACCATAGAAGCAGAAATATAAGAAGTAACACAACTCGAAAGATTAGTAAAAGAAGGGAAGGGAGATATATGTACCCGTGTTTGACAATTACAAAGGATATCTCCCGTTCCCTATAGAGTAAGATTATTATTTAAATGTTTATTTTATCAGAAGAGAAGGAGAGGATTTGGAGGTTATTTATAATTAATTATTTTATGAATATAGACAGGCCTGTGTTCCTCAGAGGCACTGTATGGCGAAAAACACTAGCGCGCAGGAGAGATTTACGGTAAAGTTTTATTTTCCCATTTCCCTAAGGTGCCTCACTCGTCCGATGAAACCCGTGCGGCGCCCCCCATGTGATCGGAATCTGCAACATATTGGCTTGATGTATTAGCCTCTACACTATGAATAGCGTTGTATTATTTCATAGGTATTATTATTTAAGAAAAGAAAACTTGTTTACTCAGATCTATATTACTATGTGTTTTTAATAAAAATTATATGTTGCATGTAAAATATTATTATTCATTATAAGTATAAAAATGTATTTGTACTAATGCATGGAGAGTAAGTCTCTTCCTGTTAACTTTGTTTCGCCATTTTTTTGGCACCATGACTACGCATATTGGCAGACTGTGTTATCATATTTGGGCAGATATACATTATAATATTGTAGGTTTACCTAATAAATATATAATTGTCATGAGCTTTTATTGTCTTTAGGACATAATCTCATTGCTGTACATGGGAAGGTAAACTTGTAATAAACAACAAAACAAAGATTAAGTAAGCGTCCATCTTGACTGTTTACCTTCAATTTAGTTATGAAAATAATACTGCAATCTTTACATTTAAAAAAATAAACATATTAGAATTTGTTTCTGTTCAAAATAAATTAATTAATATGTTTAATTAAAATAAAAGTAACTGTAGACATATTGCAAAGGACATTGGTTCATTTTCAAGTTCATTTAGTTTCCTATTTATTAATATTTTTATCGTGAAATGATAGTTTAAACAAAGAAATATAACTTTGATCAACTTAGGATCGTAATAACAAACTTAGCTTGTTGTAAATATTCTATCTGAAACCAGATATACAGATATACAACATTTGTCAATAAGTCACATTAATATACATAATATCAATTAAAACATAAGAAAAATACAAATGGCTCTGGGTAACCATTTATTATATATGATACCAAAACAGCAATGTCTGTTCTCTAATGAAAAACATAAGATATTAAACCTTTGAAAAACCGCTTGTATTGACACAAACGATATTATTGAAAGTAATAAAGCTTCGGAACATTCTTAGCAACGGTGGAAATACAATTAATATGCTTTCATGAACCTGTATACAATTACTAAAAAAATGAATACCGAAAAAAAAACCCATAAACAAACTTGTAGCTATTCAATCGAAATCTCGGAAATAAATGTCATAATGACTTTCTACCGATTAAAAATAAGCTTTAACAATTAAAATGAAAGGAAAACGTAAAACATTCATTTGGAAGAAAAGTATGTTATGCCTAAATGAACCAACCCATCAAGAAAAATAGACAATATATAATGCACAGAAAATGAAACTTACTGAGAAGGAACAAGCTCTACTTACTGAACTTGTCTTCTTTTTTTTTGTTTTAAGAGTACATTAATTAATACGATTAAATGGCACAAAATGTTGCACCATTTTTATTATTAAACAGTTTAATTTTTATTACCGATTTGCGTCACTATTTCTACACTGACTTAAATTATTGATCAATAATTATTGGCGTGCCCGATCCAATTTGTTCATAGCAACTATTAGGAAGGTGATAACAGAATACGAGCAACCCTGACATTTGGCAGGAAACAGCTAACCAAATTAACATAGTATCGTCTAAAATCATCACTGGAATTTTGGATGCAAATTTCTGGGAGAAGATGTAGACTTTGATAACATTTGGTTTTGTCAAGGCATGTCGATATTTGAAACTTCCATTTAAGCAAATAAATCGATAGTGTTTATAACATTAATCTTGTACTCTATCCCCTGTTTTATGGATTGATATATATTTATACTTTTTTGTCCAAACCATTTTAATAATATGTGTTAAACCTTAATCTAAGTGCATGCTTAATAAAATCAATGACAAAAATTCCCAGTGTAACTTGAAAGTCAATTAAATATTGCTATGTCAAACAGCCGATTGTTCTGCAATTACTAAACGCTCCATGTCAAACATGAAAGTATCCTGATTCTGACACTCATCATATATGGAGCTGGCAAAGCAACGTTCGTTGTGCAATTTCAAAATATTAAGATAAAACACGACAAAGCATGATTTGGGCTTTCCTGAAATACGTTCTAACGCCCAGCGGGATAGTTCATTCTCATTATGAGCAAAACCAATGCGTTCCTCAAAGGCCTTTGATCAAGTTTAAACATGGTTTGATGACACATTCGCTTAAACTTCACTTAAAAACCTTTTAAACTAAAGTTGGTTTTAACATTAAGAAATCATATGAAACTTGCAAGATAACATTTTTTTCCAGTTGCCAACGTTGAATAAAGGGTCGTCAAAGCATCGATGACTCTGAATTATGAATAATATATATGAACAAGGCTCGGTTTGATGTGTCATTTTTAACAAAGGTACTGAGGCAAATAAAACCGGTTCTAGAGATTCTTTTGATAAAGTACCATTCCGACAAGATTGTTATGTCGTATCGTATAATGTGATTATACGTTCCGGTAATACATTTATTGAAATGAGTAATCGAAAGGTTACTTTGTTTGTATTGCAACTGTAATGTTGCAGTACGACAATCAAACTAGATGCCACTTTAATTAAAGGTCACCCCGAAAAGACTATCTTCATAACAAACACGTAAATATTACTTCAATTTTAAGAATTTTGATGTGTGTTGTAAACATGATGTTTCATGAAAAAGTGCCATATGCTATCATTCACCGCCCTTTGTATGTTTATCTGTGTGATTTCGCATTCAATAATATTAATTCTAGCTTGACTTTATTATTAAATTCCAGAGGCTGCGATAAGTAAGCCAAACGTTGCAGCGTCATGCCTTCAGTAAGGCACAACCTGTGTGAAGAATATGATATAGCCTTTATCCTACGCCGCCGGGAACCTCCTTATCAACACAGTATGCTGATGGGCATCTTTTAATACATTTATCTAGTTTGAAATGATATTTGCGTACATAACGAAACTATGATTGAGCATTACTTACTTTTACAGATAATATATCCATCGTTTGACGAACATGCCATGTTTCGGTGCTAGAACCTTAAAGAACCATGAACGCCAGTTGGGTGTTACATTGTCCAGCATTGAAAAAGACTCCGCATTTATGCTCGTTTTAACCTCAACATCAAAATTGACAAACCCTTGAACCAATCATTCTGAGATATCAGTCCTATGACAAGCGATGTTTTTTTAAAAAAAATCCCGTCTTGATGTCGACAATGAAATATCTCATTTACACTAAATGGAAAAGCTGCTAAATAATTAAAAAGTTAATTGCTTGCAGTTTGTGCGTGTAAGAATAAACTGTTCATTCTTTGACGGGATGATAGCTGCATTCAATTGGTGTTTAAAACAATTTATTTTATTCCGACGCGTTTAAATGGTACCTTTTTTAAAACAACAACATATTGTTTAAACAATAATGCAACATTCAGAGATTAGCAATAAAATTCAATAGAATATATCAACCACTTGTATTATGTGTCTTGAAAACGTACTTGTATAATGAACGAAATATATGAACGTATAATGTACATCTAATTTAATCAAATTCTTATGTCTTAAAAACGTATGATATTTTATTTAATTGAAGTTGAAGCAATTTTGATTGCTTTTACTTTTACATATGAACTCTATAACATTATTGAACTAATAACTATTAGCTGATTTTATTACGAGATATTAATCCGAGGACTTTCAAATACAAATGATCTTACAATGCTTTTCTTGATTCATTTTATCATGGTGTAATAGCAGAATTTCAAAACAATACCAAACATATAATAGGTACTTTATAGTATGCTATCTAAAATGTTTTGATATATATAATATCATTTACAAACAAGGCAAGTTTACGTTCTCTGTATCCGTCTTTGCTAATTATAGGTAGTTATCAAAAATAAAGTTGACTATAATAAGTAACTAAGAAATATAGTCAGTTAACTATCTTGATGACATGTAGTAAAAGAGTTTTGAGGAATTATCAACTCGTCAAACGCATGAAGTCGATAAGCATTCTGACTAAATGTTCACAATTCTTTTTTTTTCTTAATACATCATGCATATGTGACAATATAATTAATGCAGACTTAGCTGCAAATAATGCATAATTATGCTTATAGACCCTTTCAGTTACTCGATTAATTTGCCGATTAGAGTAGCCCCCCTTGTTATGTGTGACGTAATCCGGTGATTGCTCTAGAAAACGAAAGCATCGTCTGCATGCTACTGAGAAGTGCATTAAACTGTTTTCAACGATTTCACGAACGTTTTGCGCATTATTAGGTAAGTTTTTGTATTCTGCAATATACTTTCATAAACCTTTTGCTTAATTATTGGAAATAATGTGTGTTTTTTTCGTATTGGATCTGTTAATGTGATTGTTTTTATAAAAAGGTTGAGGAGGCCAAAATGGCAAAATGATACACACAGCGAATGTACATGACCATGACTTATGCAATTTTATCCTTATCGAGCATGATTATTATTTTATGCCATCAATGTCGAAGTTTAAAAATATTATTTTGGTTTCTTAATAACGTTGAGGTCAAATTATTATTTGTAGGCCTATCTTATTTCATTTATTTTACATAAGCAATTGTAAACAAATGATTGTTTAGATAAAATCTAAATATTAGTTATCTCTACTGAGATTATTAGTAATTGTTATGGTTATGCAGAATAGTGATGAGCACATTAAAAAAGATAACGTACATATATCCAAACTTATGTGTATGCTGACAAAATAAATTATTTTTCAGGCATCATTTCATTCAATTTGGATGAGATTTAGCACTGTCACATGGTTCAATAAAACTATGCTGTGATGGCTACCCTGTCTGAGCATGTGAGTGGTGCTGGGCAGAACACAGATAGCAGTACTTTGCAAGGAGATTGCACATGTGATGCAGTAAGTTTTTTTTTTTCTAAATAAACTTCATTTTACCTACTAGGACTCCTAGCAGGAGTAGGAGATGCAGCAGACAATAAGATCTTTTATATAATAAATCATGTTATATTGGTATATTTATTAACAGATCTAGCAGAGCAAGGAAAAAAGTGGTGACATGTTTGCATGTTTGTCAATAAAAAATAAGATATTGCAGTGTTGATTTATAGCAGATTTTAATTGTACATATGTTAAAACAATCTAAATTTGGTCATCAGGCTTAATTTGAATTTATTATGATTAAAAGTATGAAGTTATTTACATCACATATTGGCAGATAATTTTAAAGTTGCTCTATGACTGTATTTCTTAGGTCTGATTTGTTTACATCTTACATTTTAACCTTATTTAAACAGTGAAACCTACATTTTGTACTCTCATAAATATGAAAAACTTCCAAATAATAGTAATCCATGCATGTAAAAATATTAAAGACAGAATGATTTTGTTGAAAATGTGTGGTCCGCAAATTTGGCTTATTTATTTACGATTGACCCATTGCATCAAAACAGTTAAATAGCTTGTCTACAATCATTACTCCGAGTTGACTGGTGGTGCAGAGGTAACGCCACTGCTTTGGGTGCGAGAGGTCCCTTTGTTTTTACTTTTTTTGTCCAAAACCTTATTTGTCACAAACTTTTGCAATTTCTTTTGAAATATCAATAAATTAGGTAATAAGGAAAGATTTGTGACTGATTATAAGGGTATAAAGATTCAGACCTAGCATCTTTAATCATACTAGCATCTACTGGTATGACTTATTTCTTTGCATTATTTTGCAAAGCAGGTGACCATCAAAATGTTAATGTGTCTTTAAATGTTTTCTCTTCAGCTAACAGTGGCTGATATACCTGGGGCTGTCTTACCTAGGGAACCGGACAAGTGCAAGCTGAATGAACTGCGTTTGTGGTTAAAAAGCAGAAGCCAGAGGGTTAAGTCCAAGGAGACAAAAGCAGAGTTAGTAGTGAGGTGAGACCCAGCAGCTTAAAAATACTATATTATTTAAATCTGTAATACATACCGAGATGTGTGATGAATTTGTGTAAGCATTAATTTTATGCAAGGGAAACAAAAAAATTCTTAACAGTACTGAGACATAAAAAAAATAGGAATAAGTTCTGAAAATCTAACTAGAAAGTGTACATTTTAGCTATAGAATTAAAATCCAGTTTTTTTAAAAGCGATTAATGTAAAATAAATAAGACAAATGTAGCATTTTTAAGTCTTAAACTATTTTGAATAATTTATAAATTCAAGACAAAGTATTAAAAGGTGATTCAATTTGTCAAAAACACCCAAGTTTTATTATATCATGAACTTTTAATGCTTTACGGCTTTTACATTTTAACATGAAGGCAGTTTTATGCATATTATATGCAACATTGACAATGTACAGAAATAGTTCCTAGTATTTTACAAAATTGTCCTAGGTTTTCCTAGTATTTTCCTAGTTTTTCATGTTGACTGTTCCTAGTTTTTCCTAGTTTTTTACCATGGTCCGCGGGACAGCCTGGTCATGCCTATCGCCAAGGTTTAAGATCATGGTCAAACTTGAAGGTCAAAAAAGCTTTAAATCTGTTGTCAACGTGGCATTTGGAGGCACTTGTGATAAAACTTTTGATGTTTTTGGGTAAATATATTTTTATCTTTTTTTGACAGAGTGAAGAAATGTCAGGAACTGGGTGAAAACCTTCCAGTTGTGGACCCTCACCCAGACCAGCCCTACCTAAGAAGAGCGAAGGCAAGCTGTGTGGTTTGCTCCAAACAACAGCAGTCCCAGGAAAGCCAGCAGCTTCTGACTAATACTGACACACTGTCATGGTCACAGGATACCGGTGATATTCCAAAAATGTTCACTTTTGTAGACATCCTAAATTACTCAAAAAAGTCTGGGAAAAACTACTATGTGGAAAAACCAATTGACAGGGGATATGCTTTTTTCCATGATGGTTATGTTCATAATCAGAGTGTAACTAATAACAAATCCATAGTTACAGTAAAAGCCAAGTGTTACAGGTCAATGAAGAAAAGTGAAAAGCCACATGACTTATTGGTGACTCTGAAAAGCGATGGTTCTGTGCAAGAAGGCAAATGTTCCTGTGTGGCAGGTGTAGGTGGACATTGTAATCATATATATGCCCTGCTGTACTCAATAGACCATACCTTGAAGCTGAAGTTAAAAACATTTCCAAGGGCAAAAACATGCACAGATAAGCCTGCTGAATGGACAAAATGCAGAGTGGATGGAATTCAGTCCGAGCCAGTCATGAAGGCCACTGTTGTTAAGCCCAAGTATGGAAGTTCATCAAAGGGAGTGAAAACTACTTTGTATGAAGCGCGTGCTGGGTGTGCAAAGGGAAATATGGCTGTTCCGAACAGTATTCAGGAAAAACTGTCAAAAATAAACCCTTTGTTTGGTGTAGGCTTAACGACAGGTTTTCAGTCATCTGACATATCAACGCAAATGGGGTTGTCAGTCCCAAAGGGTTCACCACTCTCTTACCAGCTAGCCATAACAGAAGGTGATTTTTGTGTAATAGAGAATATTTCAATAAGTGCATCTGGTTTGAAAACCCAAACATGTACCAATCAGATTCCAAAATTTCCATGGAGTATTACAGATATTGAAAAAGTTGCAGATGACATATTGACAGAGATAGGGCTGGATATCTCCGCAGAGAAAGCAAATGAAGTGTATGAGGCAACTATGGAACAAGCATTGTCTGACACATGGCATGATGTAAGGAAAAAACGCTTAACTGCAAGTAAATTTGGCGTCATAGTGACAAGAAAAAAAGATAAGGAAAAGTTTATTCTGAATCACCTGCTGAATGAAGTAGACTTATCTAAAGTACCTGCAGTACTGTTCGGGAGGGAAAATGAAGACAAGGCAGTTTTTGACTATGTTCAATACATGAATAAAAAGGGGCCGAAATGTGAGTGTGTATAGAGCTGGCTGTGTCATCAATCCTAATTTCCCTTGGTTGGCTGCATCTCCAGACAGGGTAGTTCATGACAGTGTTGCAGGATTTGGATTAGTAGAGGTGAAATGCTCCTTTTCGAAAAGGAATGTCAGCCCCAAGGAAGCCTGCATGGACACAGCATTCTTCTGTGAGATTGTGGATAGTACATTTTGTCTTAAGAAAGACCATCACTACTATGCACAAATACAAGGTCAACTAGGAATAACTGGTGCAATGTTCTGTGACTTTGTGTTGTACACAAAAAAGGGCTTGGGAATCCAACGAATAATGTTTGATGAAATGTATTGGAGGACCATGAGTAGCAAGCTGAGATGCTTTTTCCTGAATGACTTTTTGCCAGTTCTTAGAGGTTAACATTCAGTAAAATAAGTGACAGTGCTAATTTGAATGTTAAACTGTTTTTTATTCAAGGTGCATGTGTTCGATATTTGGACATAATTCTTTATGTTGTATCTAGTTAAAGATCACAATGTAACCATACTACTACTAGTAACTAAGGCATTTTGAACAGAACTAGATCTATTGTAGATAAGTTATTTTTCCTGTATTCTTAAACTTTTATATAACCTTAAAATGCACATAAAACCATGTTCTTTGTTCTGTTATTTAAATAATCTTGTACGCATTGAAATTAAATTTAATGAAAAATAAACTTTGTTACAGTTAAGTAACTACTAGGTTATTAAATATTTTCAACACATCTTGTATCAGTTTTTCAAAGAGTCTCATAAGCAATTTTTAAAAAAATTGACCATGTTTACAAATTATTCCTGCTTGTAGACTGTTCATGTGAGTGACATTTATGATAATTTGACATTTAAGGCAAACAGAACTCAAGACAATCTGGTCTTTTCTTTGACTTCTTTGTTGTTACATATTGTATATTGTCTAAGGCACATACATGTATAGTGCTGATAACCATTAAACTTTTGAAACTTTGTTGAAATGTTTCTTCTCTTTGTGATAATCAAGTACACACAAGGTATAAAAACCTGTATTGCTCTTACTTAAGTAATTAAATAAGAAGAGGATGTAAAAAATCCATTACAAATGTCAGAAACCATGTCTCGACAGGGCTTACAGTGTTCTTTGTTCCGGGAGAAGTAAGTCATGAGTTGACACCACTGGCTTTATTATACCCCGCCAAAGGCGGAGGGATATAGATTTGGCCATGTCCGTCCACATTACACCTTTCCCTAAATTTCTTCACCTCCTATCAATCAACAAAACCTGTTCGGCGGGGGATATCAATTCGAAGAATTTGCTTGTTCCATTTTAGGTTAGAAACGGATATTAAATAACACAAGTCTGCAAAGTTTTCAACATTGTATTATGTGAATCCGCCAGATTGTCAAATAATCTAATAAAACAATAATGTATTTATTTACATAAATAATATAGTAATTAATTTGAGTGGCATTTCAGTCAACCTTTAATCAATATTTTATCAATTCTTTGAGATCAAATTTGCAGTTATAAAATGAAACATTATCTCTATTAAGCATCAATTAACATGTGTATTTACAACTTAACCTAAGCAAGTATTTTAGGTCATGATTTACAAAAATATAACAGATGCAGGTGAAATGTACAATTGTCCCAATAATTGTCATCACACAAGCTATTGAAATTTTCATTATTGCCAAATCAACAAAACAAACAGTTTATATTAAGTATCTTCAATAATCCACACATATCATAAATCATTCAGTTTAACAGTAAAGTAATACTTGTCATACAAGTAGAATCCCATGTTAAAAATACATGCATGTTGATTAAGATGCTATGTCTGCATTTTGGTACTCTTGTTATTGGTCAAACTTTTTAGTATGATATGTTTACTAAATGAAACAGCATTGTAAAGAATGAGAACCTTACATGACAAGAAATGATTAATAACAAAACCAGTTTTTTTTTCTGTAGAATTTGTACATGGGTAGATTATTAAATGTGCCATAAATAAAAATACTTGGCATTTTCTCATGCTTATGGGAGATGGATTTACTGCTTTAATGCCTTTTACTATGAATTAAAAGTAAAATGTAAACAATTTTGGTCACAAGATACAGACATGGCAACTTAAACTATCACACTTGTAAATATTACAGCCATTCATATGTAGGCTATTGATTTCCTAGACATGATATGATGGGATCCTGAAATAATGTCAGAAGAGCACACACTGTCCAAATTTGGTTAATGCTTCCAAACAGTGACAGCGGAATCGCCTGATCAAAAATGTGAAATTTCTTTATCTTATTAATTGCCCTTTCCACATGAATGCGCTCTGCTGCAATACTTTGAGTTGTTCTCACTTCACAATCAGTCAATTGCCCGAACTTTCCTAAAAATGGTGGTATGTTTAGTTTCACACATTTGACATCTAGGAGGTCTTGGATGTCGAAGCCTTTATCAGCCATTACGCTATCACCACTACAGAAATCCAAATCCAGAAAGCCACTTCGCTTTGTAATTTCCCTGTCTGAAATACTTCCAAGGTACAATTGAAAAACAAATGTTATACTTCCACATGGTGCAATTCCTATTAAACCCTTGAGTGTATTTGAACTTTTATAGTTGCTGTAAGTTTGACTTTTTAGAAGAAGAGAAGAGGCTATCTCAGTTTTTATCTCTGTACAGTCAATAATAACTCGTGTGGCAGGATATTTGTCTTTAAAACTTGCTGGCATTGTTTTGTTCACTTGGTCTCTCGAGGGCCAAATATTGAGGGATCCAAGCCGCAAATACAGAAAATTTGCCCAAGTTATGATTAACATGCTAACAGTTCCTATGGAAATATTAAAGCGTCTAGCCAAGTCGTATTCGAAAAGCCCAACTCGAACTCTACACATAAATAATAAAAACTGATTTGCAGGTGACAGTTTTCTAGGCTTACAAGACTGTTCTTTGGACCCTTCTTTTTTTGAGTACATGACGATGTTCTCTCCCTTTTCTCCCGGGTTTACAAGTTCTAAAACTGTATTGAACGTATCCTTTGATGAAAAACCTGTGTAAAACTGAACTTCAGATGCATTGAGATTTTCAATACAAAAACTATTTGTTTCCTGATCTGCTTTAAGCTGTCTAATTTTAGCTTTTAACTTTTCATTCTCACTTAAAGCTTTATTTGCTTTTTTCTGTAAAAACTCGATGTGTTCAAGAAGGACATGTTTGCTTATATTATCACTGTCTACTTGTGTTTGCAATGTGTCTTCAGATGCAGTAAGATCTGATAAACTTACAGGCTTATTTTCAGATATACTTTCCATTGCTTCATCAGAAGCATCATAAAGAATTGTGCTTTCTTCGCGTTGCTGTTGAAGCCTATTTTTCTTTCTTCTTGTATGGATCTTCTGCAGATGTACCTTGTTCTTCCAACAGTCAAATTTAGTTGGTACAGCTCCAGGTTTTAAGTATGTACGTTTGGCAAATCCAGATGTTTCCATGACCTCCTTCTCAAAGTGCAAACAGCAAACAAAAGTGTTGCATGTCACCTGAAGAAAACAAAATAACAAAATAACACAACGCTAAGGATCACCTTCTTAACTTAGGTTTACTGTAAAATTGTCTTCCTGCATGTAGCCGGTAGATTTAAGTACCAGACTAAGTCTACAAAGGATTTTCTAAAAATTAAAAATATCTAATCAAAATAACTTATGTTAATAAGAACTATTCAACATGGTCATATGATTTTCTAAATTTTTAACAAAACACTGGTGCATCAAGGTGTTTGCTACAGCATTTTCAATGATAAAATTACAAGTAGAGAACTTGAAAAGAAAACCATAGTTTCTTGAGACTGACTGAATTAACCAATGCTTCTTATATTGACAATCCTGCTACTTACTTTGAAATGTGGTCCTTCATCTCTTCTTATTTTGTGAAGCCAAACAGAACGAAGTGGGTCCCCTGGCCTTGGAAACCCATGGTAGCTTGGTTTGCCATATCCAGGTATAATAGCGTATCCAGTAGTGTGACACTCAGGAACACAGCAGATTCGGTTTGACTGCAATTGACATGTTTAAAAAAATTTATAAGCTTGTCAGTATGCAAATCAGTATGAATTATATATTTAACTTATTGCTGATTTATGTATTTGTATTTTAATGTGGTTGTTCTGAGTCAATATAAAACAATCAGAAATTAATAAATATTTGAAGAAAAAATACCCCCACCCCCAATCCTGCCTAACAATGACAGTTTGTAATTTAACATAAATATACCATAGATAACTTTATTACCTTGGTTCTTTTGATTGACTCTACTGCTGTTCCATCTGGCTTTGTTATTCTGAAGCCTTCCTGCTGATATAGCTGTTCAGAGTCTTGAGTAGCTTGCTGACAATACGTGTGGTCCGTTTGCCCGTCTTCTGTCATCTTTTGAACGTAAAATATTATTAAATAAACGTAAAATAAGCTATATACAATTGTCTAACAGAACTAATCAAATAATCTGTTGTAAGTATTATGTGAACTTCGTCGATCAATCGGTATCAATTTCTTTTTAAAAATAGCGAAAACATGTGACAAACGGAATTATGTCAAAACAACTCATTTATGGACAACTCTTTTACTACTAAATGATGCAGATACTTCATATTTAATTAATTAGAGCCCATTTCATCTGTAAAATAAATGCGTTTTACCTTATTGTTTGCATTCCATTAGAAAATTCAGGTTTCTTTGTTATTATTTCTGTAGTAGCTGGTTTGCGCTATAATCACCGGATGACGTCATCGAAGGGGAGGTAATTCAAAACCCGTAGTAACTGAAAGGGTCTATAGGTTGTTTTATTTAGCCAGTAACTTGTTATGAGAAAATGTTATTGAAGCTTAACATTTCATTTAAATCTATCACTTTAATTTAAATGGTTTTCATACATGTTTTTAAGCTTCCTTCTAATGTCCTTTTCCCTTTTGTTGATGTGTAAATCGGTCTTTATACCAACTAAAGTTACGTGAGATGAACATACAAGCAACAGGAAATTGCTGCGTCTGATCCAATTTATTCATTGCAAATATTGGGAACTCAGTAATTTAATCCGAACAACCATAATAGAATCCTAAAGGCACACTTCAGCGGAAATTAGGAGACGACCGTCTTGATAATTTGTTGTTCGTTGCTCTTTGTAAGCAGTGCAATATTAAGGGTATTATGTAGAAAGTGAAAATGGCTTTGGCATATTCCAAGTGTGTCTCGCCATTCAACAAAAACGAAATTAATATGGAGCACCATGGCTTACGCAAAATTTTCCATTTGTTTATAAAAATATATGCTAAGTATTTAATATCTTAGTAAACTATCATAGCACAATGGAAAATAAATAAAACTTTTATTGTCACATCAGATAGATTGTCATTTGTCATTTTGATTAATGATTAATAAGGATTGATATTTTTTAATTTAGGTTTAGATTTGCACTCTAAACCAAAGAGCAAATTTTAAGTTAAAATGGAAGTACTACAATTTTATGCTAACTTTGTTTTAAGTGGTCCTTCGATAATTAAAGAATGGCTATGTATCTGTATATTGTATATAGTGAGCACATGTGACCTCTATCAATTGACCAAGAAAAAGGATTTGGTAGCTTGAATGTATTTGACTTAAGCTTAGAATAGGCAGTTTGTGATGAGCTTGTTAAGTTTATTATGAAAACAGTTGATAAATTTGAAATAGATGAAACATGATTAAATTTATTTGTAAATGTCTAAGTGTATATATCACAACGTGTTCACGTTATCTACTTACACATTCTGAAATAAGACTACGCTTTACATACCAAAGAAACCGTTAAAAACTATGTATGTTGTTAAAGTCTTATACACCACCGTACAGGTTACTGATGTTTAACTGTCTTGACTTATTTAACATGCCTTCATTTTTATGTATGTGTATTATGAATTTATGATTATGAATTTGAACAAACTAAATCTTTAAGTATTACAATTCGGATTTCGGAAGAACAAATGTTCTCACGATAACGGCAAATACCTGTTAACCATGATTGTTTTACTTAGCATATACCGACAGGCCTGTATTTTAACCTCCTTGTAAGTTTTCGGACATTTAAGTTCCTTCACTAGTTCTATGTTTCTTTTTGAAAATTATAAATATTAACTATCAAAATAAGTTTTAGAATTGTTAAGAGCATGCATTGGTTATCCGGAGAAATGATGTAAAGACGAGGACGGACAGAATGGAAATGTGACAACAAAAGTTCCGACATTAAGAATAATAACTGCAGTCAATAAAATTGCCATTTAGAGATGTTAATCCTTAAGAGACAATAACGTACCTGTAATTCCTACAAGGTTAGAAAATTCGCTGAAACTGATTAGCAATGAACTGAATAATTAAGGCCAATTACATTAAGCGAGTCTATATTGTTAGTACAATGCCTTGCATTAAAATCGATTGCATGACAATTCAATTCAATTAAGTTCTGTCGAAACATGATCTCTCCTAGGGTTAACTCGTACCCTTCTATAAACGATAACTTTCTATTCGGTGCTTAATAAAGCTGGTGCGATTGACTGCAGAGATATCGCAGTTTTAACTGGAATTTAAGGTTAAGCATCTTAAAACACACAGTGGGAGAATAGTTGATGGTATGAGATCTACTTATTCATGGATGGAAAATGACAGAAACAACAAATAAGACTGGTAATAACTGTAACACACCGAATAAAGAAGATAACTGGATAGTTCTGCGACTGTGGATTAAAAAACGGCATCAACAGATATCCGGAGATGAATTTGACGTGGATGAAATTTAAATGGTTTTATTCCTTGCTTAATTGACCTTATCAGACGTGGAACACTTGCATTTAACAATGGACATACGATCGTCTAAAATATGTTATATGATACAATTGCATTTCACCGAATGAAAGTCTTATCTGGATTGCTTTGGTTAATATAATAACTTCAGTATGGACTTCGTGAATTTTCATTTCCAAATGAATACTGACTAATCACAACAGCAGAATCCTTTTCAAATATAAATACTTAGAGCTTAAATTACCTCTGGGACACAATGTCTTTGCAAAGGATAAGTAAGAGTCCCTGCGCTGATCAGAATACTCCTAATTGTGTTAAAATGCAAAAGAAACAATTTGGTTTGCAAGTAAACGCAAAGGTAACTAGATAAAAATCAAGAACGCCTGTTGCAAATCCTTGAGACGGCCGCTAGGCGAGCTGTAGGTGGGTCTATTCGTACAAAACAGTATTAAAATATAAAATAAGATGATTCGTGCTTATTACTTAATTTTTATGAAGATGTCAATTATTCTTAGTAATGTATCAACGCTCGTACAAGTTTACTTAACATTACATACCTGTACTAACTAAACCCTGCCTCCTACTGTAACTATCAGGCAACGATAGCGAAGGTGATCTGGTCGTTATATTCATCAACCAGTATCAATTCCCAGTGTTTAGTTTGCAAGTGCATTCATTTGTCAAAGTTGGTTTCACAAAGAGTCTCTGAAATGTTTTTGACGTTATTTTACTTTATATTTAAGAAAATATATAACAGGTTTAGAAAAAGGTGTCCTAAAATTTACGACATTACTGATAAATTCGTTTTATTTACATAGCAATGTCTTCATTCATGTAAGGATATGAAGTGAATAATTGCATAATCAATAATTATGAAGTACACAACATTGGAACTTTAGATTTCTTTACTGCAAACTGCATTTGGATTATTGATTTGCAGTTTACAATCCATTGAACATAATGCTCAGTTTGATGATATTTGCCGTGATAATCATGGCTTGTCAACAATATGGAATAACATGTACGTTTTAACAAGACCATTTTTATTTATTGTCTACCCGCTTTAATATTTTTAAAAGCCAAACTTATTTTGGTTACTGCTGTTTTACTTATTGTTACCGGGACTGATAACGTTTGATAACGCAACTATTAATGAGACTTAATGATCGCGTGCAAATATCTTAAACTTTCTTTTCCCTGTTTATTTTTCTATACGCCCAATTGACCTTTTTAACAATGATACAACTTAAAATGATATTTATATCTTCTTCAAAATTATACACTTGTTAAGTGCTTTTAATTCTTATTGGTACAATTGATATTGCAGCTTCTACTTTACTTTCATAGGACTCAATGGAAACTGCCGAACATTTCGTTTCCTGTTAACCTAACTATAAAGACAACAGAAATAGATTTCATTCTTTTCATTTCTAACATAAGAGTCTAAGTCCCAATTGGTGAATGGTGACAGCAAGTCAAGTTATGATACAAACATTTAAATCGTAAACGAAGTGCATGTGTACATAAAACAAACCAAAAGTTTTAATCTACAACTACGATGGATCTATCTTGTTCTCCAAGACCGTCACTTCCAGCCACCAGTCAATTCTGTAAAGCTTTCTTCATTCTGGGGCTTCCTCGTCTGCTCTGTTTGTTGAAGTAATCGCCTTGAATTCTGAAATAGTGTGGGCTTTGTAACGTAAGCCATTCAAATGTTATTAATACCATTTAAAATAAAAGTGCATTATTAAGCCAAATAATCATCTGCAATTTGTATATATTCCTAGTAATTCAAAATGCAACGTTTCTTCTGAAATTAATATGCAGTATATATCAAACAGACAGGGCACACGTGGTTTCGAAATAAATAAGCTTAAGTCAAAAAGCAAGTCCAAACAACATTGACATAATTAAAATGAATCCTTGGTTTTTCTTATAAAAGTACCCACTGACTATAGAAGTTACATACAGTTCAGGACAATTCATAATCAAAGTGGCTATGTCACATTAAATATGTAAATTTCAAAGTTACGTTTAACACTGACTACACAAAACAACATATGTATCTAAGCTTTTCAAATACCAATTTATAACACGTTTAACATGTAATTATCTAAGTAAAAATGCAAAAGCATATGATTTAGTATCGTTGGGATAACGTTATCTAACCACAGAGGATATTGCAAGAAAAAAGATGCATCCCAAGTTCATGTTAATTTTACTTATTGCGACAAAAATATAGCGGTATATCCTGTATAAAATGTCGACATAGGAATAAAATAACAAAGAAATTCGATATGCGACCGAAGAAACTTCGGATTCTTGATAATGTCACAAATGTGATGCATTCTCCCACATCCAAGAATAAGTTTACAAGAACTGATCAGCCTGGGCCCACTGTAATCTCTAATTTGCAACGCATAATGTGATCATCTTTAATGCTTCTCTTGTTTCTACATTGAGCATACACTGCCAACTCTGTAGCAATATAGCTACTTTACCTTTTTTGGAGCAAGCATTTAGCATAAAAAACCGAACTGATATGGTTTATCAAGAAAATAAAGAAAAGCATATTTTTGTTGGTAAAATTAAATACAAATAGAAGATTTGCTTCTTGAATAAAAAAAGAAAATTGTTGTTTATATTGATATATTCCAACTGGATGGTAAAACGAAATAACATATAATCATTACCTTTGATTGAAAACCGTACTTTCGAACGATGGCCATTTTAAATTTGTCGCCAGCCACAATTGGGATCATAAACATCAAGGAAAAACAACAACAACAATTAAACGTTAACTGTCAGAAAAATCCGAAAAAGGAATCATGGTAAATATCTAAATGTATGACTGGAAGAGGTGACGTCAGATTCAGTATACTTGACAATGAAAACGATACTCCCGTTCTGGTCTTCTATATAAGAAAATAAAACATATTGGTTCGTGGTTCAAACATGGGACTTAAATCAGGGATCCTGGGTTCGAAACGCACATGGACTACGGGTTGTAAGGCCATAGGCAAGACTATTTACTGCACAAACAACTACCTGAGTACTAGTTCTATAGAGGCAGTTTAGAGAGTTGTAGTACTGAAATGAATAGTTTTCAAATTGTACTTATATACAAAAAGGTTAAACTTAAGGTGTTACAAAGTTTAACTCTAAATTGTAAACAAGAAGAGGGCAAAAGTAGAAAGTTCGCCATTTTTTCCGAAATTCGTTGTTTTGGTCCTCACGTAAAAGATACCATAAGACGTATAAATAAATAATGTTTAAATTTTGAATTAAAGACACGACAAAGGAAATACCGAGTACAACAGACAAGCTTTTTTTAAAAAATTCAAAGGCGGATTAAACTTACCGGAATTCTGATTACTGCTCGAAAACAGAGAAAAAAACGGGACAATTTTTAAAATCTTCTTCAAGTACAAGTTGTTAGGAGAAACCATTAAATTCCCATTTAAGTAAAAACTTGTATCCTTATGTTTGTTACAAATTTGGAAATTCATATTCATAGAAACAAATTTAATAAGGTTTGCGACAGTTTTGTTGGACTAATTAAAGTGTGACTCATATTTAACAACCCACATTATTCCCAGTTTTAATGCAACACTTTTATATCCGAGAGAAATAAAACAAAATGGATGCAAAATAAACCATTAAAAATTAAGAAGATATCATTTCAGATAAACTATTCGCCAACAAAAGATTTTATTTTGGCAAATATTTTAAAGGCCTAAAATACTCATAATGGATATGAAAAGATGGTTGGAAGATCTGTTGCTATTTTATACATTATACTTTATATTGTAAAAGGTCTAAAAAATCAATTACAATCAATTTTATATTCCTTCTTTTTCTAGAATTTTTAACATTTTCCTCGAATACTGCCTTATCCCATTTTCTCAAGGAAGTAAAAAATTACCAGATTTTTAGTGTTTACTTTTTTCGTAAAATGAATTAAAACTTTTTATCCTTAAACCGACTTTTCCTTTTATTAAATAGGTTTAAGTTATCATTCACAAAAGAAATAAACAATGATCAATTAGGAAGTGACAATTATCTTTAGCAATTATGCGTAATACAATCAATACCAATATGTATTTGTAAGAGTTTTACATGTTAATAAATTACCGAAATGACTTTTGATTAATTTGTATTTTTCTTCTTTTTCTTCTTGAGATTCTTTTCAGCTGTGTACATGTATAAGAAGTGTGATTTATATTTTTATCTAGTTGAACGACTATGGTTAATAGCAAACTCGAAAGATAAGGTTTAGAAACATTATATTTTTACATTAATTCTCCTATCATGCAAAAATGAAACTGTTGTCGTCTCTTCAATTTTTGTAGCAGAAAATAATGTTTAAAGTACAGTTGTATAAACTTGCTGTATGAAACACATGCCGTCTGGGATTCTTCATATTATATAAAATGTATTAAACCGTCTATTTTAGGCCAACTTTGTTTTTGTGGCTTTGTATCAACAAATAGTTCATGTTTCAAAAAGCCAAATGTAGCTATAGGTAGGTTTGTTTAAAGCATGGCACGATCTGAAAACTTGTTTTCCTTCAACAAACTGAGTTTTTATTAAATTATAAGTAGCAACTTAATTCTAAGACTTTGTTGCTGGTGGCTCTTAATTATTACGATTTTGTGAAATCAAGTGAGCAAGTTTCTAATCAAGGAAATATATATAATGACAATACAAGAAACAGGACATACAGGACGTGCCTCTAATCAATTTAGTTCATTACGATTATTATGATCCAAACAACATTCACATATGACAGAATAACCTAACAAAATTACCACAAATGCCTTACAAGAATCATTACAACGAATCAGGAAACTAATATCACATGAGCAAATTATAGGAGAAAGTATTGATATTTGTTATTTTGCTAGGGCGAGACAGTAATCTGAAGACATTATGTCAAGATAATACTGGAAACTATGATAATAATTCAAGGTCCCGTGAGAACTACACATAAACCAGTCCTAACCTAGTATTTCCTGATATTTTTCTTAACGTCATATTGTGTCCTATATATCATAGTTTTATCAAACAAAACAATGTTTCCTTGATTGTTCGTTTTATGCTTAAATTTCAATTTTGAACATTTATATTTTTGTCGTTGAAAGTAAGAAAATCTAAACATTTTAACAAGTCATATCTGGATGAAGACGATTTTTCTTTTATTAATGATGTGCTAACTTCGGACAATCTATTTACCTAAAATACCCTTTTTCTAGGACATATATTGAGTCCGGTAAATGCGACGAAAACATATCAGCTAAACTATCACCTCAAAAAGAAAAAAAATCGGACGTTGATTTGATCATATTTTTCTAAAAAATATATATAAACGACATTTCCTAGTCGGTATAGTATCTGTTTGGTTTTGCCTTTGTGACTGTCTTTATTACACTTCCATCGTTCGTTTAATTTATCGAAACATATTCTAAAATTTGTGGAATATTGTGATAGAATTAATACAAATGCCCCTGTAACGTCTCTCTTGTGATACTTTATTGAACGTTGCTTGGTTATTGGATGTGCACCATATACCTACATGGAAAGTGGAAAGTTATTTGTTTTGATTAATAGCAACAAGTTCCTCAATTTGAATAATGTGCCATAATTCTAAATCAATTCAAGGTTAAATAATGAAGGCGACAAAGCAGTGTTGGTTCTGCTTTCAAGTAACATAAAACATACATGCGGCGAAGCCACAGTGTATATGCTCACTTAAACATTCAATAAACTGTTTTTGAAAATACATCTGTTTGGTTTTAATATTGATCGCTAATGAATTTTCATTTCATAATGAATAATAAACTTGGATATGGATATGCATGTCCTCAAAGATTTGCTTAACACTTTACAATTGCAGCAAAAATCACATAAGGAGCCTGAAGAAAACTGGTCAAGAATGTTATCTATCTCCTTATGTAATTATCTCTGCCTATAGTCTATACCAACATATATTTATATCTTTTAAAGGAGGAATTGTCATGGCTATTTAGTTTAGTGAATAAGTTATTTTGAAGCGACATAACGTTCGACGAAATACAAGTATCAGAATATTGATCCGTTTGGTCCAATTAGTTCATTGCTAATATTGTGAACGCAATGATTCAATTAAAACAACACTGATCTTTTGCAAGATACGCGTAACCTAATTAAAACAACCTCACAAACCTGATAATCAGAACTCTTAAAGGCACAGTACAGGCCTCAAGCATAAGAGAATGTCTCGACCTCGTTTTGCTTATCAGCTTCTTTAGTATAGAAAAAGCCGATTTAATAGTGACAAAAAGCAAGCATTGCATTAGTTTGCAATTTAAGTTTGTTATTCCTCTTGTCTATCATACTCATATTGTAATGTAAGTTAATATCTCGTTCGATTTAACCCGAAAGAAATGCAGAGTAAGGTAATTTCCACGCCTGTAAATTTAAACAAAAATGCCACACATATTAGACAAATAATTGTGGCCGTATATTTGTCAGCCAGGATCAGTTTTATGAGCATAATGTCTAAAGCTTAATGTTTTTTGAAAACTACCCTATCATGATTTGCACATTTTACCTAAAATATACGTAAGTATCCACATGCCTTGCCAAATGTGTAACTACCACTTACAATTGTCTACTTACTTTATTATGTGTCTTGTCAAAAAGGCAATACCATGGCAGCAAAAGATGTAGTAGAGGATGTAAATATAGATATAACAACAAAAAAGTGCAAAAAAATCCTTGGATCTTTTGCAATGGAATAATCTGATCTGAACACAGATTATTAAATAAATTGATGATGCCGTATGCCATTACTTTAAAAATCAAATATGTTTAAACATGAAGGCGATAGGTATAAAATCTGACTTGAAATCAAAAGTCCCCTCACTGAAATGCATGTACTTAAACGATAAAATACGAATTTTATAACATCTTTAATTCTGACGAAATAATAAATTACCCTGGAAGTCATACACGCTTTCGAAAACTAATTAAATATGACCTAGGCGGTATTAACATTACTGCTGACCTATAAGTGACGTTGATAAGTTAGTATCATACCACGATTTATTCAGAGAAGAAAATTAAGGAGATTTATTAAACGTCGATTGTGTGACTACTCAGCATGTAACTAACATTTGTCAGTCACGATTTTAACTCTCAAATTCTTTCTTAACAGTTGTGCT
The DNA here is from genome assembly GCA_007844125.1 of Sinonovacula constricta. Lineage (NCBI taxonomy): Eukaryota > Metazoa > Mollusca > Bivalvia > Cardiida > Solecurtidae > Sinonovacula > Sinonovacula constricta. The sequence goes on along the minus strand of CM017568.1, from coordinate 6,812,079 downwards.
TTTAAAGTGAACGAATGCAGATGTAATAACATCTACTTCCTTCTGGATTGCGGGATACTATAGCAACGAAAAACGATACAGTGACACAAATTTGTCACCAGTGCTGGATCATTAACCGGTTATTTCAAGAATCCAGTGATTATTCTAAATCGCAATCAGAAACCATGCTTATTTTGGCTGTATAAGACACATTAAAAACATATGCAGACATCATCGATGGGATCAAAGCTAAGATACAATGGTTTAGATTTCCAAACGTTATTATGTGTGAAGCAAGAAAATCAATCATACTTGGTCCTGCAAAAAATGTAATGAATATTTGGCAGCCCAACTGTATGGATTACTTAACATTTCAGTGTTGCGTAAGGACTTAAGCTGCTTGTTGAAAAGCGATTAGGACGCATTAGGACGGTAAACTAAATTCATTTCAAAGTCACAGATAAGCCGTCACGTTCGCAATTCCTTTTTGAAACATGAAGATAAAATAGTCACCTACAATAGTGAAATTATATGAAATTCATACAAGTGCGTTTGAAAACTGAATAAGAAACTGCATTTTTAGTCTAAAATGTAAATGCGTACCGACCTTTGTACTTTTTGTCATATGTAGACAAAGTGTCGTCATTATAAATTGTTCTTATATCGAAAATTGTCTAAGGGCATATTCAATTTTAAAAATAGGGTGCATCAACATATGACGAATTTTGCCATAAATAAATAAAATAGTATTGCTTGCAATTTGTGACAAATACACGTCAAGGAGCTAAGTGAGCGCTAAAGTGTTATTCAATTTGTTTCATCTCTTTTCATTTTCTTTATCAAAACTATTAACATTTATAAGATGAGTTATATACATTTTTACATGTATATCACTAACATGTATTCATATAATAAAGCTCCAGTTACGAAGCTTTTTCAATGAGACCGCCTTACATTTTGCATTAAGTGAAAAGGTTCATATTTTAGTTCTCTCAAGCACTACATCTTTGCTTTTGAACATTTTGTTTAAACTAATTTAAATAATACATAATGTGTTTGTGCGTGAGAAGAAAACATTGTAATGTGGCACTAATGTTGGATGCTGGTTAAAATGTATATGTCTGTATGTCTATTATTTTTCCAGTAGTATTTTTAAAATATTACGTGCTTTGTAGCAATAAATTCACAATTGCTTTGATGTGTTTTATTGTATTAAGAGTTAAATATAAGTATATTGGTACACAAAATACACGTATAATGTTTCGCTCGTGATTATCAAACAAACATATATACTTAATGTCAAAACTGAATTAATAAACAGATAGTAGAATTGAAATTTGTTAACGATGTTTGTGTCGAATGTCTTTAAGTACAAAACGGTGTGTATTTCCTAGAATTTATAATCCTTACGCATCACTAAAATGTTCTGCAATCTGTTCATGTACTCGCTCGTAAGAAATTAACGCACGTGTTTAATATGCACATTATTACTTCTGTTTAATCAGCACAACTAAGACCATTAAATGTCACGGCGATGCTTATTGAACATCACCTGTCTATAAATTAAGTTCAATACGTTAATTATTCAAAAATAGATCATAAACCATAACAATTCTGTTTGGTTACAATTTTAATGCGAAAGTAAAGAATAAACATTCCTACAGAGTTTGTACATTATGCAAATCGTCAATTTGAGCTCTGAGAAAAACTTGATGATCGAATATGCCTTTGCCTGATCGAATCCGGCAGAGCCTGTTGGGAGTTACATTAGACAGATGTTAATTAATCCTAATCCGCTTACTCCTTAATTAACCATGGCGACATCAGACAAATAAATGCAACGGAAAAACAGTGCTTAAGTAAATATGGCGGCGGGTGTGAATTAATAATGACTGCATCAATAATCCGTTTATTTTTCGGAAATTTCCGGAACAATGATTTAAATCCCGTTAAGTTTAATATTTTCAGATTTGGATATGAATGATATTTGATGTTGAAATTACCTACTATTGTTTGTAAAATCTACAAATAAATATGGGTTTGCAATTTATCGAACCAATAACTTGTGGCCATTGTGATAAAAATGAGACTTTGATAATGTAATTGGAAACAATTTTAATATATTGAAATGAATATATTATAAAATGAATATTACAACACATGTTTGTCGTTGAAAATGATTCACATTCACAATAAACTCCCCTACTTTTTAAGGAAGCATATGCTAATAATAATCAGCGCTCTTTGCGTCTGTTAGGTTTTTCAACGAAAGCTACATATTTATCTAAAGGTACCGAAATACTTAATAATTAATTGCAATAATGATTTAACTATTAATTATTCAAAGTCTGCCACAAACAAGTCAGAAGCAGAAACAACAAGGAAACATGGATTCACTAATCTAATGCATGCGTGAATTATTCATTCTACTCATGCAATGTTCTATTATTAGCTGTCTAATTAAAAATTGCTTCTTGATACTTTCATATACATTCACAATTACTTGTGCAAAAACAGTTAGTAACATAACTTCGAAGAAGGATAAACTATATTTTACCTTTCTCTTGTTTATTCATGTATAATGCAATCAGAAAATGCACTACCATTATAATGCTGAAGGGAATAAACAGATTTCTGATGGTGTTGTTGATTTATTCCCAGCCGCCGTAATATCCATGAAATATCTCGGTAACGTTGTTGTATTTATCACATGTTTTTGCTATTGTCCTTCTTATCAGAGAACATTTGCCCATTGTCACTTCTGACATGCCATGCAGGAATGAATGAGACAAAGCTGTGACGAGTTTTGCAGACCTTGTAGAATACTTCGCTTAAGCATCTATTATTTAAAATAAACCAGAATATGTATGGCTTTGAACACAGACCAAAACGCTTCCATCGGAACTATCATACTTTTATGAAACCTAATATAAGTCCCATTGCGTGTTACCTCGACAGATGTTGGTTGAAGCGTTCATTCATTAAATAAGTTAGTCGGAGCGAGTACGTGTACATAACATGTACTGGATATTTCAGATTCTGGTAAGGATTAAAGCAGCAAAAAAGACCACACAAATTTCTTTTTGACAGAAGAAGCTTAATCAGTCACGTTATTTATTATTCACAATGAAATATATATGAAAGAGATCGATAAATCACCTACATTATAGTTAATAAATAATGTGCACATTAATGTTTAAGAAATGGTCGTTTCATTTATATTAATTGAATATCACAAATGGATCCAATCATCTTGGATATATTGGTGTTTACTTAAGTACTATTTATTTGGAAGATATACTTTTCAATATCTTAAGCAAAACAACAATTATTAATTTAATAGATATACATTTCAAAGAGACATCTTACAAACATATATTTATTGTTCAAAGTGCCACTAAAATGAACCTTTATATTAGGTAAAAACTTATTTCTTTGCATAAAGTGAAAGCTGTAATATTTTTTACACTGTCGCAAACTGTCAATACTGAGGCTGTAATATAACACAATACCCAATAAAAACTGTTAAATCTTTTAAAAATGTAATCATTCTAAAGTTCGTTTGCCTCACACTAAATATTTTCATGACTCCAAAATGTTCAAGTGCAAAAATAAAATAATTATTGAATTTCTCTAAGGAGACAGATAAGATAAAATAACGAGAAAAGAGCTGTCGATTTAAAATCAAACGGAGGAATAAAATGTTAGATTTGTATTATGGAAACAAAACTAGATATCAGAAATAAATAGCCCATTCAGTATCATTCCAAATTAACTGAAGCTGTAAAATAATCAAATAATAAATCTAACCAATTACTAAGAACCATTTTAGGTGAAACACTAAAATAGAGTCAGTGCGTCGGACAATTGAAAACCAAAATTTACAAATCATCCTTATAACATTGAGGTGGAGAATAAACAAACAAATCAACAAACTTATTAAGACAAGGTAGTTGCAACTTTTTGTATTGTTATGTGACATCAGCCCCAAAACGCTCGCATCAACCGTTAGAAAGGTTTCACTCCCAACGTTGCTATACGGCTCAGAATTATGGAATCATACCACTCAAAATGACATGCACTTACCGATGCAAACTAAAACTGACATAGCTCTATGCACTCTCGGTCGGCTCCCAACCGAAGCGGAGATTGATAAACGAAAACTGATGCTTTTACAAAAACTGTGCTCTATGCCCACTCATCTACATTGCAAAAAGTTATTCTCGTATAGGTTAAACCTATTCTATATTAGAGGACTTAACGGTCAACTAGGATTTATACCGGACTGCGTGAACATCCTCAACAAATATGACCTACTGTTTGTTTTAAATAATTACATAAAAAAATCTTACTTGCCCACTAAGTTTCAATGGAAGAGGATCATCTCTAAATTGGTGCTTCAGAAATATGTCGGTGAACGTGACTATCGATTAGCTACAGACCCGGATTCCTACATCTACAGCAGGCTGCAAACATTCGCTTCACCGTCCATTCTGTGGGAATACGCAGTGACCCATAAAGAAATTATAGCTGCGATGTCCTCCATAAAAATTGTATGCTATAAGAACTTCCAAGGGATAACAAACTGTAAAAAGTGCAGCTACGCGGTTAACGACGTCTAGCGTCATATACTGACTGAGTGCCGGATGTTCAGTGAAGAACGTAATAGATTAAGTGACCATTGTGACGCAAGAATCTCTCACTTTCTGCGACAAGCTGATAATGAAACCGTCTGTCTATTTAATCACAGTGTGCCACATAATTGTGGGGTAAGAGACATAGATACAAAATTATACATATGCAAAACATTTGCTTTAATACAGAAAGCCGTTTCGGCCTACACAAAGTAAACAAGTTGTAAAGGGACAACATTATATAAAGAAACATGTGACGAGACGTAAGTTTTGTGCTATGTCTACATGAATCTCTCCATTTGATAAAAGGCATTTGGTAATTTCCAATGTTTTGATAAACTATGCCATTTAAACAATCACTGTGTTTTATTCTAAACAGGATCATCACTAACAATAAATGATGTGTTGTTTATGTTGTCTTAAATATACTTTAAATCGAATCATATAGGAGATGCGCTGTATGATCTGTAGTATGTGTGTAATGACAATAATAACTACAAATTATCATTACATTATGATTATTGTGTTTGCTTGTTTTTTTAAACTGTTGTTATTCTTTTTTACAATTACATGTAACTATGCAAACTTTACTAGATATGAGCACTCGAGTGTATCTCATCAATACAACCACGTACCTCGCCGTTCACTTTCTTTATGTTATAACCTCTGTGTATTTGTATTCGCAGGCAGTCACGTTGTCTCTTATTTCCTACGCCAATCAACACTCTCTCTCGCTCTATCTCTCTCTCTCTCTATCCTCCCAACCCCCTCCCGTACCTCTCACTTCCGCCCGTCTCATTCTCCCTTGTACATTTATATTGATGCAAACACGTTCTTCCGTGTATTAATGTGTTTCTATCCTCGATAAACATGTATTTTACACACCATTTTGTTACTTCACCTATATGAACTACTACATAATGTTACTGTTATATGTTCACATTTACCCATGTTTATATATGTATCACTGGAAAGTGGAATAAAAGAGTATATATTAATATGATAATTGTGTCGTGCTGGTGGATTGTTGCAAGTAAAAGATATGGATTGATTATGAAACTAGAACTGTTCGTAATGCAACAAAAGGAATATTTATTATGAGACCGTCATACAACAATGTGTAACGACAACACAGGTATCTATAATGTCCAACTAAGTTTAATACTTTATTTTAATATCATCTCCGACTAAGTTTAATACTTTTATTTAAGTTTATATTATGTATTAAGTATATATATTATTTATATATGTATTTAGTATTATATATATTATGTATTGCGGCGCTACCAGGTCCGGTAAGCCTGGAAGCGCAATCGGTAGAGCGTCGACTCCAGGTACGGGAGGCCCCGGGTTCGATCCCGGGCCGCGACATACCAAAGTCGTTAAAAATGGTAGTGGTATAGCTCCCTTGCTAACGCTCAAGCAAATTTAAGGGTAGTTCCACGACTGGTTGGCCCGGTGTCAGGATAATGTGACTGGTGTGGTATCATGCCAGGTGTTCACGGCATGCTATACACAGTGAAGGCAGCACTATATCTGCTTCAAGTGGACATCGTCTCCAGATAAATGAAATACTGTTGGTGGGACGATAAACCCAATAAACAATAAACTAACGAGAATTCGATTTACCATAAACTTGAAGTTCTTTCTACAATTGTCAAATATTATTGTTTTAATTAAATCATCCTTTTTTATCTATAAAGGATTTTCATCAACTTACGCAGCATGACAGTAATGTTGTATTTAAGATATACTCTTATCCTTTTGTTAAAAAGTTTTCATAAATAACAACCGTTGGGAATGCAAGCACAGCCATCCAATTAGTTCATTTCAAATACTGCGAATCAAACAGCATTGACATTTAACTTTGCCATTTGCCAGGATACCCTTACCTTATTAACATTGCTCATCAAGAACAATGACAAGAAATCTTAAGAATACATTTGCCGAGACAAGAAACATCCGTTAATGTGTAATTTCGTTGTTCAAAGGTGACACTTACCCAGTCTTAAAATTGTTGGTACTGATTGCATTGATTTATGTGGTGCAAAGTAAGAAATCCATCGAATATAACACTGAGGCAATTTTACGAGAAAAAACATGGCTGTGGCTTAAAAATACCATTGCTAGTTCATAAGCTACTTTCAAATATATTTTTATAAATCTATATTAATTGTATTCGATAACGATGTTATTGTTAGCGTGTGAGGCGGCTGTGTAATTCTCTTCATAAATTAGAAAAATTGTGATATTTAGTTTAAATGCATGAAGTTCCCTTTATGGATATTTGTCAGCATTAAAGAGTTTAAGTAAAGTCCCCTTATATATAGCGAAAAATGCAAATACAGAACATAAAGTCATTAGACAAACACGTGGTTGCAAAGTGACATTTAAGAAGAGACAATGGAGATCATAACAAATATTGCGATAATGTGACATGACCAGCATAAAGAGCAAAGCAAATATTGCGATTTCAGAATTATAAGGACAAGGATGAGGAGTCAATATGCAATATGCCTAAGATTTACGTGTACAATGTATGCAAACGTTGAATAAATTCTGAATGTGTGGACATTTTAATTATAAGAAAGCTATCACATATTGCTTGACAAGTTATCTCAGTCTTTATCAGAAATATTACATAACTGTTAACACATCCTACCCCTTCAAAAACCTAATAATCATTGTTCTGTGCATTGTCGCATTGTGATTGAATGCTTTGTTGTGATTGCTTTTATCATATTAAGCCTATTTTGCTACTTATATTATATATCAACTTCATGGATTTTACGAACTTCTGATATTTCGATTTCGCTATATTTATCAAAATAAATATATATTGAAATAATGAATATTTTCTTTCATTGAATCTAGTAAGAGTGATACAGATAAATGTTTCAAAGGGAAACAAGAAAAGATGACGCTATGAGTATTCCAACAAACAAGTTCCAATTTCAAAGCAGTTGCTAGCTGTTTTAGCCTACATTGGGTATATTTCAATTAAAGATGCTGTACAACATTATTATAACTAAATCTTTTGACAGAAGATGACAGCAGAATGCCATAAAAGAGAAATCGATTGAGATCGAAATACATTCCGACTGGGATGATTTAATATGAAGACCGAAAATGAAAATAATAAATAAATAAAATACAAAGTGAAAACACTAAACAAATCACCAGGCCTAAAACGTTAAATTTTTTTTTTAACATCTGAGGATTCGTTGATCAAATGGAAATTAAGCAGCGCGACGGACATCATTGAACAGAGACACGGCTCTGAAATTAATTCACGTGATCAGCAACAAAAATCTAATAAGTGCTGACGAGGGGTTTATGATACCTTCGAAATTTATGCACAACACAGCTGCAAGGAGTGATATTTTTCATAATTAAATATTTATTAAATAAACAGTTTCAGTTAAAGACGATTCCTACATTTTACTTTTCTAATTTTACTTTTTCGATTTTACATGTTTTAAAGACAAAAATAGCTTAAATTCTTTAATGATCTTAACAGGCTCGTTTTGTTTGTTATAGTCATTACCCTGGCCAAAGGGTCACAACCATTTTTGTGTATTTTCAAACACGTCTATGTAAAGGAAGCACTTAAATAATGCACAATGAAATTATGACCAATACTATTGTCTCTTTCAATGTACTGTGTACAATCAATTTAACAAAAAGACATGATTAGATAACAAGTATAGTAAAGAAATTACACTCGAATGCCAATACAGTATGAGAATTTGAACACAATTTTTATGAAAATAACATCAGTTGTTTTTCTCAAGTTAGAAAGAAATCTGTATTATAATGTAGTTCTATGTATGCTGACCATATCAAAATAAAATGATATGGTTTACATTTTAGGTTTTGTTTGTAAAGCGGATACAACTGGAGCAAATACTCGTGAAGAATTTTGCAAATTCGATCAATTTATACTTGTATATAGATATCTAGCATACCTAGAAAATTATAATAAACTTGAGAAAAATAATTCTATGTATTATACAGAAAAATACGTTATCGATGATTGAGTATGTTATAACTATGAGCTATGCTCTTTAGGTAGACAAATGTAATAGAAACTATACATGATTTGAAAATGAACATACCTGATTTGTCGTATATTTTACTGGAGACGTGCATGTTTTATTTTAAGAAAATTCTCCATCCAGTTTAAATATGCGGATATTTTTGTTAACATTGGTATTTAAGGTCCTTTTTCTAGAAATAAGAACACTTCAAATATTATGTTATATCCTCTTTTTTGCAATTGCTTGAAAACAGCATTAGACAAACCAACTAATGTTATTCTTTTGGTGTGACTCATCTATATCATATACATAATTAATTGTTTACAAAACCAGCACGTTTAAGATTGATTTATCCTTGATTTTATGCTATCAGTCTATATAAAAATCACGGTGTATGATTGCTATACGATTTATTTCAGAGTTGCACAAATTGTCCTATAAAGTAAATTTTGGATGATGCTGTAAAATATAACTTACTATAAAATAATTACGTCACATGCTTTTGATTTTTCTGATTTTGAATATAGCAGATAATAAATTATCAATCAAATTGAGCACACAACACAATTAAAATTCTTTAAAAGATAAAATTAAAAACAACACACGTTTCCTTCCTAATCTGGCAGATTAGTGCAGAAAAAAAAGCTCAAAGTGAAAAAGTAGGAAGACAAGAAAGATTGATCATGCGTGCCCATACGGGGATTCGAACCCTTAACCCCAACTTTTGAATCACTTCTTTGCTCAAACTGAATTAATATGTAAATAAAAAAGGTCCTATCAAAATTACCACATACATTTAGATCTAAACTACCTAGACAAAGGCAAACATGGTAAATGTAAATGTGACAAAAACAACAACAACAACACAGAGACGAAAGAGATTTGTTCTTTTTTTGATATTTGGTTGCATGTGAATACCTTTGTCCTGTGCCTATTCAAACTGTGGAATATGTTGCGGTGCTAATAGGACTTTGTCAAATATTCTTATAGTATACAAAAAGAAAAACGAACTACCGCGATCGTCTTTTATAGATAAATCTACACGAATTTGAACTTATTGGCGTCCTCTGAACAGCCGCGCCTTCAAACCAACTGGCTTACACAGGATTTATTCTAACCTGTCGTCAGTGCTTTACCAAGGTTTTAACAAAGTAATACGGCCATAATTTCGTAAATCAAGTTCTTTAAATATAACTTTATTAAATATAATAATTATTAAATGAATAAATATTATCAAACGAATTGCTTGATTTTTACAACAATATGCAACACAAAATAAAATATTTTATGTCTATGTGAAGGCCAATTGTTCGATAATATTTTCAGCTCAGTTTAAGTCAAAGTAATCACAGGATATCCGGCGTTGTCATTCATAAGATACCGTATTGTTTTCTTAAACATATATTAGACGTCCTTTGATGGTTTCCATCAATGATTTTTTGTATGGTTACTAGAACTTGATGCAAATGTCATGGTATTGTAAGTTAATAAGCAACAAAGAACGAACGACGTAATTATGAAGGCCCATGCCTGACACGAATTTATACATAGCCGATAATTTATTAACGATTTGCAGCTTCGGGCTCAAAATGGTCGAAGGTTGATTGATAAATAATAAATAGAATGTGTCAACAACAGACTAAATAATATAATAGAGTGATCAAATTGAAGGCGAAAAATCAATGGAAACATCATTAATTATCAATGCATAATCATTCATGGCTAGTCCGTGTATTCTAAAGCTATGGAGTTTTTTACTAAAACTATTTGTCCTACTAAACACTTTGGTGCAGATGTTGAGAGATGTATTGCTAGAACATTGTAAACAAAATGGTCTTTATATTGTAAAACAGCTTGAATGCTGAGTGTGATCTACACTTTTTTAAGTTGTGCTTTGCAGCTTCAGACATAAGGTGAGTGAATGGTACGGTAATTAGTCGCGCGAATTCGTGCTTGTCCACAATATTATAAATCAGTAGACACAAAAGCTGATAATTATTACAAAATGCGATAATGAAAGTAGATTTCTCGGTAGCTGTAATAAATAAGACACATCACCCAAGAGTTGCGAAGTTTGCCGACACATAACGAACTGAAATGTAAGATCTGAAAAGTAGATACTTGTCAGACATGATTAAAATAAATTTCATTCTGTGCTTAAAATATGGCTTGAGAAAGATATTAGATTAAATTTGTAATTAAATGCATAGCAGCTTTCGAGACTGGTTAGCATGTGTAAGTAGACGATAGTAAACGTAAGGTCTTTATGGATTTTCCATTAGCAAATAAACTCTGACTACGCATATTGGCAGACTGTGTTGTTAGGACTGATGCACTGTATAATGTTGTTAGCTTAGATTTATAAATAAACTATTTATTATGTGCTTATACATGTACTATCGTTAGGACACAATCTCATTGCAGTAAATAGAAAGGTAAAGTTTTAATAAACAACAAAACATACGTTATGTAAACGGTCATCTTGACTGTTTTCCTTCATTTTAGTTAAGAAAATAATACTTCAATTACATATTAGTATTTTTTCTGTTCGAAATTTGTTCATTATTACTCAAATGGCTTTAAGTAGTTTTCTACAAACACAAGTAACTAGAGGCATATATCAAAAAGGACAACGGGCCATTAAATGCAGATAAGTTGTTACAAATGACACGTTTCAGTTTTTGAGTCGTACTACATATATAGCAAGAAACTAGGCGACATGTGATGTAGATCAATAAAGTAAATTCAACTCCCATCGGATGGATGTTTGGTGTGTACATTGTCGATAAAGTCTTAAAAATAATACAATTTTCAAGGTTACACGGCTTGAGTGAACAAAGTGTCAAGGATTGCTTCAAGTGTGACTTTATTTCAATCAAAAGGGGCTAGTCATATTAAAAATTAAAATAATTGAAATTATAATTAATAATTACTTATACATATGAAGATGAAATTAATGAATAGTTTTTCGAGTAATTCGAATATTTTTTTTATTTTTTTTTTCTAAGTAAACATCGACTAAATATATTTAAAATTCGATAGTATCTAGTCTTTGATCGGTCATCAAATTGACCGTATATTAATTATGGGCTACGGCTGTCAGTTTTCATGATATTTCATGGATACTAAAGGCTTGGTGTTTCCTTCATAGTATAAAGAAAAATCAGATATCTGTCTTTAAAGATCCATAAATGTAAACGCAATTATACCGAAGCTGTTGAGGAGCAAACAATCTAAAATGGATTATCGTCCTTGTTTATTTAATAGTTAGACATTTAGATAAGGGTGGTGCAGCTAAAAAGAACCATTATTTATATTTTAAAATTGACATTGGAAAAACAGTTTTATCTAAAACAAGGTCATAACAAAACGTCTGTCTGGAATGTTTATATCCAAAAAGTTCATTAATAAAAATTAATAATATAACTTTGATAAACTAAAAACCGTTATGCCAAATTTAGTAAGTGGGAGGAGGTTGTTGATGATAAGGGAAAAGAGGTGTTGATGATAAAGGGGAGGAGGGTGTTGATGATAAGAGGAAGGAGGATGTTGATGATAAGTGGAAAAAGGGTGTAGATGATGACGGGGGGTGGGGGGAGGGGTGATGATAATGGGGAGGAGGGTGTTAATGGTAAGGGGGAGGAGGGTGTTGATGATAAAGGTGATGATACTGATGATGACTATCAGGGGGAGGAGGGTTTTGATGGTGATAAAAAGGAGGAGAGTGTTGTTAATGATAAGTGGGAGAAGTGTGTTGATATGATGGAGGAGTATGTTGTTTGGAAGAGAAGGAAGAGACTGACGAGGAGGACGGGAATGAGGATGATATGGAAGAGGAATAAGACAAGGGAGAGGAGAAAAAAGAAGAATGATACAAATGGAGGTGCAAGAGATAGGGTACATGATGTGAATAGTGTTGTAAGTGATGATGAAAACAACATACCTCTCATAAACTTTGTTTAAAAAAAGAATCCTAAAAATCAGAACTGGAAAAATGCATAAAGCTAGAGATGTCAAAAGGCATTTCAGTGAGTCTGAAATGCAAAAGCTCTTTCATTCTTTCTGGAGTCTTGGGGATATACACAGAGAGGTTTTATTTTAAAATATGTCTCACAGGAAGCTAAAACACATACAAGGGAAAGCCAGGCACATTGCAAATCCACAGTGCACTACTCTTTTCCAACGAAACACCAAACTGCTCCAGAAAAAAATTGTAAGACATTTTTTTTATACTCTGAATATATATGTATATATGTATCTGAAGTATATATTTCTTCTGCACACAAGATAACTGAACCAGGGCTCCCTCAAGATGATAAAAGGGGCAAACACTGAACCAGGGCTCCCTCAAGATGATAAAAGGGGCAAACATAATAACAGACCCAATAAAGCATCAGAAGTTACACTATTCACAATTTATAATTGTAAATATAATGTCACAGTTTACAGTTGATGATGACTGAAGACAAAGTTGGCATTGTTTGTGATTTATATACTAAATAGGGTTACACCGATAAACAACATGATGTCAAAAATGATAATCATGATGATAATCAAATCTCTGTGTTTGACTAATGTATTAGATTGATAAAAAAGTTATGCATAAAGATAAAGTTTTAGAGGTATGTCACTTAAGATTATAGTGTTTGTTAAAGATTGGTAAAAGAATATTCATGATCAAGTGGAAACAAAAATAATGTAGTTAGCTTAGAAATAACAAATATAGTTCTGAACTTTTATTTGTGTTTTAATTATTGTTGTACTTTGGTACTCTTATTCAATTATTGAAAAACACGTGTAATATATCATGATAAAATAAGTCCTAAAGTTCTGCAATGCATAAATATTTCTTCAAAATTTAAGTTTATCCAATAAGTGAATATCTAACAAAAACAACAACAACAACAAAACAATAATGATAAAAAAGTTAAAAGGCTCAAAAAGTTAAAAAAACCCTCAGAAAATGCATTATTTTTCCTTGATGAAAGACAATTATGAAATTTCTTATAAGTACTATAAAACAATGACAGAAAGTTACATAAAAGATACAATGAAAAAACTATTAACAAATAAGGCACAAGAAGTGCATGAACGCTAAAACTTCACGTGCTGTGTAGCGAGTCAATCGAAATCTCGAAAAATAGTCAGCATTATGTCGACGAAGCAAAGCTGATGACGTACTCGCTTTATTGGAGTCACGTCATTGTGAAATAATTATACCGAGTAGGTGTGTGGATTACACGAGTTTCTATTGTCTTACAGGAAAAGTGTTGCCAGGAAACTGCGATTTGGATAACTTCTGTTGAAGTTGGAATTTAGACACATCCACAGATTATTTTTTACAATTACAAAGATAACCTCTCAAAACTTTAGGAGAAAAAGTTATAGACAATTATTACGCATGCATTTAAAATAAACAAATACAAAAATGAAAATACAGTGTCTTGTGAACTTATTGTAATGTCACCATTGGAAATAGAGTCTCTCATATATTTAAACAAAACTTTTAATTTTTGAAGTAATTGATTGCACTAAGTGCAAGGAGTTTATAAAGTTCTATGATGTAAACAAAAAATAATAAATTAAATAAATGGTAACAGGCGAGAAAATTACTACAATGTCTAATCCGTGCTATTAAAGCTTTTACTAATACATTTTTAAATGAAAAGTAGCGTCAATTTAAATTCTTAAACGAATTAAATATATAACCTTGTAGATCTAAAACAGGTATTTAACGTTGGGAGCTGGCTGTTGTCTGGCTGTTGATGGCCTTTCCAAATGGCTTGTTCCTTTTTACAAACAAGTTTATATTGGCCCTTATGATTCATACAGTTCAAAAGATGTTTGCTTGTTTAAAATAATCGATTTTGTTAAGGTGTTCATAAAGCTCACGTGAATTATGAGAAGTGAAAATACGCACTGCTATCATTGCGATTGACTTATAGCATTTGTATTTATTGTCTTGTCAAAACCAAATTACTTTCCACTTTCGGCTTTTTCTTTTAACCGAAATCTGCATATTTGTCATTCGATTATGTAAATGGCGAACATGCATGTGCTGAAAACACTCTGCATTTGATTAACATACAATATGAAACAGTAAAATTAACTTCGATGTTGTGATTCACTGCATCATATATTAAACAGCAAGTGAATAAATATAGTTCCGGCAAACCTATTGTTGATTCTGCAAATAATCAAAATTGAATGAAAAATCAAGGTTACTCCGATTCTCTTATTACTAGTTATTAAACATGAAACCGGAACAGTTGGGTTTGTTGTATATATAAAATAAACATTTGATTTAATGCGTATACATTAATTTTGTATTGAAAACGTTGTTCTAGAATATTTATTTAATTGCCAGTGTGCGTCCAGTGAACAAACACAATTTAATAAACATAGCAGATCAATGTTGGTGTTTGCAATAACACTATATTAAAGACTTAAGAGATTCAGCATGCAGTTAAAGGAAACCCCCGTTAAATGTACCTCTGGGCAATTGGCAGTCTAATTTAAAATTATAAATGCATTTAGCATAAAAATATAAGAAAAATCAGTGAGTATTTAAGTTCTTATTTCGTCTAACCGTAGCCTAATGTGTTCCATTAGATGGAAAGCTTTAACACAAAATACCTTATGAAAACGGCAATATTCGTTTAGTAGCAACGGATGCTATCCATATCACGATCCAATCAAGAATGTTCAACAATATTTAGTGAACAGAAAATGACACTTGTTTGGAAAAAAACTTCATAGCTGAACCTGTCTTATATATCTTACCATTATATCTTTCAAAAGATTGTTTTGTTATAAAGTTTGTGAACATAGTTTTGAGTCACTATTTCTCGACTGACTCTTAGCATGTTGCAGAAAACAAAATATTATTTTTTATCAAAATATAAGTAATAAATTAATATGTCTAAAATATTTTATGCTCAATACCCCAAGCCTTTGTTAACATGCCGATCGTGTTTACATCTACATGTTGCAACATAGTTTTAGAAATTTTAATTTATCCTAATACTAGTATTTTGCTACAATGTAAGCCGGGATTGTGTAAAAAAAATTAAAATTAAATGTCGACAAATACACTTTACGGGTAGCGTATAATTTAAAAAAATACTCTTCTTTCTTGAACTTTCAACCCTTAGGCCTTTATCAACAGACATTTACACGGGCATCGCTCCCTTTTACGTTCACGTTCTCGTAAACATACAATGATTATTGGCGTGTCCGATCCAATTTGTTCATAGCAAATATTAGGAATGCGATAAAAGAATACGAGCAACCCTTGATATTTTGCAGGAAACAGCTAACTTAATTAATATCGCCTGGTCTAAAAATATCTGGGATATTAGATGCATATTACTAGGAGAAGATGTAGACTTTCATGCCGTTTTGTTGGTTATGCAAGTTTTAAACATAAATACTGAGGCAAACAAAAAACAGGGTCTGGTTACTTCTAATAAATTATAATTCCGACAAGGTTGTTTTGTAGATTGGATTGACTAAATGCGGACAATGACATTGATATAACAGACTTGTATAAAAAAACATTCCTGGAACCTCAATGAACAGAAGTGTAAGCCGATCATGTCAATGCAATTCGCTATTTTAAGCTACTGTTTTAATCAAATTAATCGATTGTGTTCATATCATTTTCCCTCTTTACTCTGTTTCATGGATTGACGTATCGTATATATTTATGATTATTTTTGTCCAGATCATTTTAACAACCCATATCTGTTCCTGGTATATAAAATCCATTTGGAAAAAAGCAAAATGCCTAACATACTCAATGCTAACAAATTCCTAGTGCTAATGGAACTTTAAAAATCAATAAAATGTCGCTTTGTCGAACAGCCAAGTGTTCTGATATTACTAAAAGCTCCATGTAAAACCTGAAAACGTGTTGCTTTTGTTAATCCTAAAATATATAGAACTGGTCACACAACTTTTTTTTCTGCAGTTAGTTATTATTGAAAAAAGCCGACAAAGCATCATTTGCGCTTTCCTGAAATGAGATCTCAAGCCCATTTGGAAAGTTAATTCCCGTGATGATATAAAGCAATGCCTCCATGAAAGGTCGTTAAATAATTATGCATCGTTGTATGACACATTCGTCTAACTGCATTAAAAATCTTTACCTAAAGTCAGATATACAACGATGAATTTAACATTAAGTAATTATATTAGGCATGTCAGGCAGCCTGGATATCCAGTTGCTAACAATGAATATAGGACCTTTAAAGCATCAATAACTCTGGATTGTGAATAATATATATAGACCTGACACGGCTCAGTTGGTTTTGCATGTTTTAAACACAAAAACTGAAGCAAACCAAACAGGAGATATTTTAATAAATTATGATTCCGAAAATGTTGTTTTGTAGATAAACCAAATGCTGACATTGAAAATTGATAAAACAGATATTTATAAAAAGCATTGCTGGAACCTCAATTTACACAAGTGTCAACTGATCATACATGTAAATTCTGTAAAACATTTATTGATATGAGAAATCGATAGAAGCTTTCTCTGCATTGCCATAACTAAATACACTGCTTGTGGATGCCAAAGCTGTGACGAAAGGAATTATAACATACTTATAAAGAAACATGTAGAAATATGATAATTTGTATAGAGCTGTACTGTAGCTGAATGACAATCAAACGTGATGCCCGGTGAAAGCAAGGCAAGAACGCCCCTCCACTTTAATTGAAAGTCACCTCAAATAGTCTTTCTTCATAACAGGCACATACATATAACTCTAATTGTAGGCATTTTGAAGAGTGTTGTAAATATGATCTTCAACGAAACGGTTTGATTGTATAATATTAAGCGATTACAAATGATTTAGTTTAAAAGTAAAGTTGTTTATCTATATGATATAGCTTTCCAGCATATTAAAACGATATTGGCTTTCCTTTTAACTTCCAAAGGCTGTCATAAGTAAGCTAAACGTGGCAGCGGCATGCCTGCAGAAAGACACATATATGAATAATATAATATACTCTACTGTTCCTGCTGTATACTTGCAATGCACGCCATGATCATCCGCCGCTGGGAACTTCCTGATTAACACAGTATGCTGATGGGTATCTTGTTATAAGTTTTATCTAGTTTAAAGTGATTTTTATACATACCGTGAATACAAAGGAGCATCACTCGTATGAACAATCTTTAGTCATTTGACAAATATGCCATGGTTTGGAGTGCTAGAATCTAAGATAACCATTAACGCCAGTTCTGTGTTATATTGTCCAGCACTGAAAGACTCCCCATTTATGCTTCCTTTTATTCTCTACATCAAAATGTTGTCATAATACAATACAGCGATGTTTGTTTAAATCCTGTCGACAATGAAATATCTAATTTTAACTAGCGCTAATAGAAAAGTTGTTAAGAAATTAAAATCTTAAATGCTCGCAACTTGTGAGTGTATAAATAAACTGTTCAAGCGTTCACAGGATTATTGCTTCACTGGTGTTTAAAATGACAAAACACGTTCTATTAAGATTTTATTAGGTCGCGTTTAAAAACAACAACATATTGTTTAAAATACTAAGAAAAATATTAGAAGACGGAAATAAGATTTAATAGTATATATCAAACATCTGTATTATGTATATAGACAAATTTACTTTACGTACATTTATCCACGATAAAGCCAAAATGAAAATTTATCTGAAAACAAAGTATTTTATTTCCTTAAATAAAAGTTAAGTATTTTTGATTGCTCTTACTTTAACCTATTTCTGTCTAGTTCTCTTTTCAACATATTCGAACTAAGCAATGGCTACTGGTTGATTTTCAAATGCAAATTATTTTACAATGTTTTTCTTGATTCATTTTATCGTTGTGTAATAGCAAACTTTCAAAACAATATATAAAACACATTTAAAGTTATTGGCGAAGTTATATTCACACCATGAGTACTTCATGATCTGTACTGTCTAAAATTGATTTTATGAGGAAATCTGTTAAACTAGGACTGTACCTATTCACACTTTGTATGACACCTGTATTTATTCGGAATATGAATATATCAGACAAAGTCCTATGAGCACTGCAACATATACCAAAATTTTAAAAGACACTGGACCAAGGTATTCACATGCCCGCCAAATGAAAAAGTGGGAACAAATCTGTGATGAGTTATTTAACAATAACAGCAAACCCGACAGTAACCGCCTTGGAACGGTCAGTCGACTGGGGTGCTTAAACCGGTTTTACAGAGCTCTAACCTCGCACTTTCTGATGGGTTTCTTAAATACAAGCAATGAAAAGAAAACCGATCCATCCGAATAAAATTCCAGGCGCTGACGTTTTGTTTGACAAGTTATGATGAAATCACTGACGTCATTGAAAAATAATGTCCACATAGTGTTTAGGAGAGAGATGGGTATTATTTCGACTAGAAGAGCTACAAAAAACGTTAATAGTAAATGAAATTAACTTTTTGAATCAAGGAAAAAAAGGACCAGAGAAGAGTAAATGGTTGTAGCATCCTGTTCATGCGAAGATGGAATCGAGGAACCAAAGTTCAATGACCATCAAAGGAAATACACGTAACAATCCTAATAGGATGAATTAAGAGACAACATAAATTACAGGCACGGGGAAATTCTTTACGACCGCCACACTGAACAATTAACATTGTTGTGATCATGAATAAGAATATATAAGACAAAGTCCTATAAGCATTGCAACATATACAAAATTTGAAAAGACACAGGACCTCGTGGACAGTTGTAGGCAGTGGGATGGGACTTTGCCGGCATTTTGCCGATACTGTGCAGCGACATTTCTATTATGGCACAGGGACAGTTATGAGGTGCCCAGGGACTGAACCCGGTCGGTCCATTATACTGAAACTGACGAGTCAGGTGTAATGCTGTCCCTTAGCCCCGAGTGTTCGGAGGGAAGCCACAACTACCAACTTTAAAGTATTTCGTTTGACCCGGCCGGGGTTTGAACCCGCGACCTCCCGATCCGCGAGCCGTCGTTCTGCGACTTGGGCTATTGATGCCGGTCCTTGTAGGCAGTTTTCAAAAAGTTAAGTTAACTAAATAAGTTATTAACAAATGCAGCTGGTAAAGATCTTGATGATAATGTGTTTACAAAACGCATATAGTAAAAAGAAGCATATTAAGCAGTGTGTGTTCACAAAATGTATTAAGTCGATAAGCGTTCTAAAGAAATGTGTATTCACAACTCTTAGTTTTTGGCTTTCTACATAATGCATATATTTACATATTATTATTTATGCAGACTTATCCTTAATGCTTTGTCTGATTTGTGCTCACCAGGGTTACAATTTCCTTACAAGCATACAAGCACATACAAGCAACCGGAAATTGCTGCGTCTGATCCAATTTATTCATTGCAAATATTGGGAACTCGGTAATTTAATCCGAGTAGCCATTATAGTATCCTAAAGGCACACTTCAGCGGAATATAAGAGACGACAATCTTGATATGTTCGTTGTTGCTGTTGGTAGAGTATGCAATATTGAAGATGTTATTTAGAAAGCAGGTTTGCGGAATTCCTAGTAAGTCATATAATAAGCTCTTACCTATTATATTTTTTTATTCAAAATGAACCCCCCATTACTTGACGTTTTGTCTAGTGTAAACAAACCTTGCTACGTTGTTTATAGACCTTGTCATTTTATCGTCAGCTATTTCTAAATTAAACTAATTGTATCTAAATTAATTGTTGCTTTTCTATATAGAGATAAATATTAAATTATTTAATTAAATGTAAGTTGTTACCGCTCCTTGTCCTGCCGTCCTAGAAATACTGCTAATTCTGAATAACTAGCAGTTTTAAGCAGTGGTTAGTTGAGTACTGAGCATTTGTTAGTTAAATATTTCAATTGTCTCCATATCTTAACAATAGAAAATGTGATTATTAAAATGTTTATTAATATTCTTGTGTGACTAATTGTTAATATAATTATTAAAATAATAAGAAAATGTTAAATTAAATTTTGAATATTGATTCAATTATTGTTGAATTGTGTCACATAAAAGTCCTGAACTGACAACTGAAATATGTAGGTTGGCTTTTTTCGTTCTACTTTGTTTTTTATATTTTTGCATTTGATTTTTAAAATCATGAATTTTTGTGTTTTTAGAAAAAATGCTGAAGAGAAGATAAGTGACAAATAGTGGTAAGCAATTCAGACCATTCTGAGATAGATCCCACTCACTGGTCTTGTGTGACATTGTCAATGACTTTGACGCTTCACCTGATTCTGACCCAAATTTACCAACTCCCGAATTTGAGTTCAGAGTTGGCAGTGTGTCATTAGATTTAGATTATTATAATTTAAATACTAATTACAGGAAAGGCAAAGGGGATGTAAAGATCGTAAAGGTGGTATCCGACAGTTTATACCAAATATTTGTTCTAAAAACAAAAACATAGTTTATTTGTACGTGAAAAGGTCCTTAAAATACTGTTCATTAATGCCCTAGATCTGAGTGAAAAGTGAAGCATTACATCCCAATCATAATTACAAACATATATTCCCAACTGAGCCACGCTGCAGAGACAGCTATTTATAAAGTAAGAAAACCATTTGACAACTTACTTTTGAGAGTGCGTGTTATTGTCATTTTAGCAGAGATCACTTTCGTGCTTATTTATGGATTAAAAAAAATGACATTTAAATTGTTTTTTTTTGCAATGTCTCACATGCAGGAAGAGTCCAGATTCATCTGAACTCAGACTAAATAATTCATAAATTCCCGATAACCCTGGGTAAATATTGTTACATGCATTTGGGGTAGGCAAACTTTTAGATATTATCTTCAAAAGAACATTTTTTAAAGAAAGTATGCAATAATGAGCAACAATACACTCTCAAGATTCACTTGAAAACAGTATTCTAAAGACATTTCATTATTTTAATGAATATATGGGGTGTTTTGTCGTTAATGTAAGCACTAGCTGATACTGTTGTAACTTATGCATCATTATACTTTTAGAAAGATGCATTTAATTCCTAGAGATTAATACATATTTATATTAGCAACAGTTCAACTTTAACAGTTACCAGTTTCACAGTTTGGTTCCTGTTCGCTGCTTCTGTTTTTGCATCAGATTTACGGGCATCCTTATTCGATGTTTCAAAGTCGATGTAATGGCGGGGGAATTGGATCTTTATGTAGAAATAAAGTAAAAACATTAAATTCAAAGCATTAAACGCTTATGATTATTATTTCATTTATGTGTATTATATTCATGTACATTGCAAGACTCTGCAAATCTGTTCATTTGAAAAAAATACAACAACAAAAAAAAAAAACAAACAACCTAATGCATACCAAATATAGTTTGGTGGAATAAAGATTTTGTAATGTATTGTACTTACTAAAACAACTTTGATTCCCACCACAAGTTACTGACACTTAATCCTTGACTCTCCAGTTTGTCATTACATGATGCATCATCTAAACTAGACAGTTCCTATTTCAGAATTTCCAAGCCTTATAAAGAACCTGAACTAAAATAACTTTTTAACTTTCTGTTGCCATTCAAGGCTTTTTTTCACTGCCAAAAGTTTGAGGAAAATAGCCTGATTCCTTCCTTAAAAAGAAATGAAAAAGCCTAATGTGAAGTTACTTCCTAAGGAAAACTGCATGATTTTAAAGAATTTTTATGAGGGAATGCTCCTACTAAAAAGGAAAGAAAAGCCATGCCATTAGCAATCAGCATAGATATATACATTATGTTTTTTTTGGTCAAAATTACAATATTATAGTAACAGTTCTAAGGCCTTATGTACCTGCATGCATGTGTGCTTGCTAAGTTCTGTTCTTTGTGTGGCTCTTATTTATAAGTTTACTTAGTGTGTTTTTGTTTCCAACCCCCCCCCCCCCCCCCCCTCAAACCAAGCTAATGTACGTGAACAATTTATTATTTTTCTTTATAATAATTACCCAGTCACAAGGGTAAATAATTTAATTTAATAATGTGTTTAAACACCCCTGCATTTACAACTTACAATGTTACGACCGGTGTCGCTATATAAGTTTATTTATAAAATGGCACGTTTACCAAATGACAAAATGGTGTAACAGAAAGAACAAGCCAGCAGCAAACTAGTACAATAATGTTTTATTTAAATAAACAATTAAATCTATGGCGTAATGAAACAATAACAAATAAAACAAACAGAATTTCAGAAAGCAAAATAAATGTTAGCTTACAGTTTGTCCCTTTAGGAGGTGTCCCTTTAACAGTCCAATTATTGATCCAATGTCGAATAATCCTGAAGAGTTTTCGATAGACTGTGATCGTAGATACGCACAGTTGAAATAATCCAGACATAGAACAATACACGAATGTAAATAATATAATTCCAAATCCATCACTTTTATATTTATATCACTGTAGAATATAAAGTCCACGTAAATTCCAACACTGAAAGATTTAATATAGAAGCTGCAAGTATTTCCAAACTATATGTCCAAACTTTATGTCCAAACTCTTATCCAAACTTCCTTTAAATCGGCTAACACGCCCTTATATAGACCCAACGAATTTCTAGAACGCAGAAGTCTCAAGAACATTTATGAAACCCAGTTAAAAATAAACAAATGAATTTTCTAACATGATCCTTTTCTTTCTAGCAGCTACGCGAATGCTACGTCACTAATACTACAGCGGTATCCAACTCTTAACCTGACTAGCGAACCCTTAAACGCTGGTGTACTACTGTACATAACAACATACAAAAGCATTATAAGGTCTTGATTAGACCCTAAAATGTAAATTTCAGTACATGATTATATAAATGTCTTTCACTTTTCTTATTCATGATCACAACAATGTTACTTGTGCAGTGTGGCGGTCGTAAAAAATCTCCCCGTGCATGTAATCTATGTTGTCATTTAATTCATCCTATAAGGATTGTTACGTGTATTTCCTTTGATGGACATTGAACTTTGGTTCTTCAATTCCATCTTCACATGAACAGGATGCTACAGTCATTTATTCGTCTCTGGTCATGTTTGTTCATGATTCAGAAAGTTAATTTTATTTGTGGTCAACCATTTTGTGTTGTTTTCCAAATCGAAATAATACCATATTCCTTTTCTGAACACTATGTGGACATTATGTTTTGATGACGTCACTACTTTTGTCATAACGTATAGAAAATATCCGCGCATGGACATTTTGTTTTCAAATAGATCGTTTTTTCTTTTTGTTGCTTGCATTTGAGAAACTCGTCAGGAAGTGCGAGGTTAGAGCTCTGTAAAACCGGTTTAAGCACCCCAGTCGGTTCATATTGCCGACTGACCGTTCCAAGGCGGCAACTGTCGGGTTTACTCTTTTCCTTAAATGACTCATCACAAATTATCTATTTACTGGTTTTTGTCCCGTTCTATGACCAATAAATAAAGAGTTGTAGTTGACCTTTCAAAAGCTCTTTTCCTGTATAATACATGCTTTACGTAAAATTTGGTAATGCCTATGTTATTTATCATGGAACATTTAAATTACTAACGTTTAAACCATAACTAAAATATATGGTTTTTGCCCTTAACGTTCTCTGGGTCATGTTTTGATGATTTTTGTGATTTTTTGTTTTTGATGCCACATATAGTTGTTTCACAAAAAGTGGTATAACTTTGGCTAGGAGCAAGATATTTCAACAATAGTTACTGTTTTGTTATTAAAACGACCAATCTTCAAAAGAGAGACACACTTTTAAAAAAACTATTCATCTTTAAAAATGGTTTAGCAATGCTAAACAAAACAAAATCAATATGGTTTCTATAATTATCATTTAATGTCTTAGTTAACTGTCAAAGCACGATGAAAAATAAATCATTGTTATATTTGTTATAAATAAACGATTGCCATTTGTCTGCCTATTCGTAGTTTTAATACGTAATGAAATATATAACGAACGTTCAGACTTTACTCAACTTGCTCTCTATAACAGGCAAAGAGCAAAATGTTTAGTTTGAAAAATTACATGCTTATTCCAACAACCGTTTTAATTGGTCATTAAAACGCTTCGGTAATTTGCGAGTGATCATGTGTCGTATACAGTGATCCCATGTAAGGATACCAGTCGAAAAAGGATTAACGTAAAATATACATGTTCATAATAAAAATTGATGTGCTACATCTACTGCATTGGACTTCTGCTAAATATTTGCAGCAAATACCGAGCTTTATTCCCGTTTGATTACAAGGTTTGTTCGTGATGGTGAATTCATTGATTGTAAGAATTATTTTGAAAACAGTTGATTAATGTAAACTAAAATAATGATAACATTTGTCTGCAAATATCACAGACTTGTCCGTAGTTGTTTCTTTACACGTTAAAAATCAAGGCAACTAAACTGTTGTTTTTGTTGGACGATGCTTTACTTACACATAGCGTTGCAAGGGGAAACAGCTTGGTGTACATTTGTTGTGAAGGTTTGATCCACTTTTAATTTACGTTTTACTGACCGGACTTTATTTAATATTTATTGAGATGAATATGCGTGTGTTATGAACATGAACTAAATATTTTAGTATTATAATGGATTTTGGCAGAACAAATATTCACAAGATAACGTGACATCTTATGTACGGTCTGCAATCGTTTATTTTAACCGGTTTTTACTTTTTCGGACATTTAAATTCCTACACCAGTTCGATGTTTTCGAAAACTTTAATTATTATCACCATTAAAATGAATTTTAGAATTGTAAGTGCATACATCCTTTATCATTTTCCGGAAAACTGATGAAAGTCGGAAAAGGATGCAATGCTAACGTGACATCTAAAGTTTCGGCATCTAAATAAACGTCAGTCGATTAAATCGCCTTTCAGAGATGTTAATCCCAACGACACAATACAATACCTTGTAATTCATAACGCCCTCGCTAAAACTAATTAACAATGAACTGAATAATTAAAGCCAATTCCATTGAGTCGAGCTTGTAAGAGATTTATAAGAGATTTCTTTGTTAGTACGATGCCCTGCAGTGATTGATTACAAATCGATGACCCGATAATTCAGTCAAGTTCCGTCGAAGCATGATCTCTCCTAGGGTTAATCCGTATCCTATCTACAAACGAATTATTTCTATTCTTTGTTTCTGTAAACCTGGTGCGATTGATTACAGTGATAGTGCAGCTTTAATACTGTTTCACACTTTTTAACTTTCTAACTCATTAAGTTTAAGCACCAATAGGGAGAATTTTTAATGGCACGAGATCTACTTATTCAGGGATGGAAAATAACAGAAACAACAAAAGAGACGAGTTAGATCTTTAACACACCGTTCAAAGAAAATTACTGGATACGTCTGCAACTGTGGATGATTAATAAACGACATCAAAAAGGATCCGAAGACTAATCTGACGTGGATGACATGTCAATGTTTTCATTCCTTGCTTATTTCAACGTATCAAACGTGGATAAGATTTTTATCTAACAATGTACATATATGTGCGTCTAAAGGAATGTGTTCGATAAAGTTTGCATTTTTACTGAATAATAGCTTTGGGCTGGTTTGCTCTCGTTTGTATACAAAGTTAAGTTCGAACTTCATGAAGTTTCCATTATCAAATTAATACTGATTGAACACAACAGCAGACTCCATTCCAATTTCTAAAAAAGTTTTATTACAGGACAGACATGCTTTTTCATATATAAATAGATATTGGATAAATTACTTTTGGGACCTTGCGAAGAACAAATAAAAGAGCCGGCTTCATTGTGCACTGATCAGGAAACTCCCTTCCGGATACCATATATTACCAATGACAATTGGCAGGTTTTGGCTTGCAACTGCACGAAAAGTTAACCAGATAGTAAATTCTACAACACGTTTGGTAAATCCTTATGATGCAGCTTTTTGTCACGCTGATCAATTTATGCTAAAGTACATAATAAGATGGTTCGTGCTTATTCATCATACACAATTACTGCAGTGTGTATTTATTTATAATAATAACCATAGATCTGTGTGATACCAACGCATAGCTTTAGAGATTCATATAACGGGCAGCAAACTCCTGGCTATCGATGTGCAGGTTATTCAGCCACGATAGGCCTAATAGCACCGGTAGACAAATGTTACTAGGCTACTCAAACAATCCTGAAACTTACGAAGTACGCTATGTTATGTTGTATGCATGTTTACATCGTACCGACAAAGTTATGGTCATAGTGACGACGTCCAGCTACTATTTGAGAAGAAAGAAAGAACTCAGACTAATGTCTGTGTAGAACTTCCGGCAATTCGAAGGTTAACTGGAGATGAGTTACGTTGTTTGATGAAGTTTCATTAAAATGATTATTGCTAATTTTATCTACACTGAACTACTTTTATACATGTCAGCATAAGCAATAGGGCAAAGTAGTTAAACTGTTATACAATATTTGCATAAGTATATCTATGTTTGACATTTATTTTCATATTAACTTCATCACGACAGGTTACTTGTATAGTTAGGCGATTCTAACAAATCCTTCCCGTTTTTGTGATCCATGTTGTCAATACATTCATTCTATTAGGAATTATGTGAATGGCATTGTTAACGTTAACTTGACGTTGTTGTGTTAGCTTAAACTACTATGAACATAATATTACAACCAAAAACAAAATTCCACGATACAAGTACATATTGTGCCCGCTGTTAAATTGTATGAAGGTCATGTGGAACTCTTCTTTAAAATGTTGCTTTTAATAACAATTATTAATTTTATTAATTTCATTTGGTGTTATCTCGTGTGCAAGGAAAGTATATCTTCAGCAATATTGTAGTCGGCATAACTCTTCTTTTAGCAATAAATATAACTCACCACAACCGAATACAAATTTAAAAATACATTTCCACTTCCTATACCGCCAATTTGTAGCGCTTATTATACGCTTTTTTTTAAACCGTTTAGTTTCTTATTGATCTGTTTTCTAAAACACAATATGACTTAAATAAACGATTTTAGGAAATAATAAGTTAGAGCTCTGTAAACAGGTTTAAGCACGGTGGTCGATCTTATATCTATAAATATAGTGAAGTTCTCAAGGGACCTCGTATCATTATCATAGTTTCAAATATCATCTTGAAATATTGTTCTCCAGATAACTTTCTCGACCTGAACAAAGACAAACTACCAAAACATTCTATCATTTGTTCCTGTGATATAAGTTTCCTGATTTAATACAATGATTCTTAGGAGGTAATTGTGGTAATTGTATTAGTTGTATCCTGCCAATTTTTGTTTTTTTGCTCAGATCGCATTATTTCTAATAAACTAAATCGATCAGAAAAAACTTATATCCTGTTTCTAGAATTTTCATTACATGTATTTTTCCTTTGATAGGAAACTGACTCACATGAGAACACAAAATGATATTAATTAAAAGCTACCATAAAAATAAGGAAATATGAGAAAGTCATTGCAACATATACCAAAACCACATGCTAGCAAAAATACCAAACCCAACAGTTACCGCCTTGGAATGGTCAGTCGACAAAAGCATACCGTCTAAGTCGGTTTTAGAGAGCTCCAATGTCGCAATTCCTGAGGGGTTTTCCCAAACGCAAGCAATGAAAGAAAACACTTCCATTTGAATACAATTTGTCAAAGCGCTGAGGTATTCTTAGATAACCTATGACGTCATTAATAGGAAGTAGTGATTCAATCAGAACTGTCCACGTGCTATTTAGGAAAGAGAGAGAGAGAGAGAGAGAGAAGAGAGAGGAGAGAGAGAGAGAAAGAGAGAGAAAGAGAGAGAGAGAGACAAAGACAGAGACAGAGACAGTGAGACAGAGAGACA
The DNA here is from genome assembly GCA_007844125.1 of Sinonovacula constricta. NCBI lineage: Eukaryota > Metazoa > Mollusca > Bivalvia > Cardiida > Solecurtidae > Sinonovacula > Sinonovacula constricta. The sequence continues at coordinate 6,783,613 of CM017568.1, read as the reverse complement.
GAGAGACAGAGAGAAGTATTATGGACAAAAGAATGAAATGAAATTGCAAAAATTAAAAGAATTAATGAAAAATTACCCACAAACTGCACATGTAACATTGTTGTTATCATAAATAAGGGAATATAACAAAGTCCTATGAGCACAAGGCAAATATATTCACATGCTCACCAAATGTTAAGTAAGAATAACATTAATCTGTTACATTGTATGAGCCACTTAACAAATAGAGCACACCCAACAGTTGCTGCCCTAGAACGGTCAGTCAAAGACGTTAAGTTAAATGAGGCAAAAGTAAAACAGTTTTAACTGAATATGCACATAAAACAGCTTCCAGAGGGAACTTGCTGCTCGAGATAAACACACGTGTCATCTAATAAAACGCAACTTTGTTGACACTCTCCTTGGAAAATGTCTGATCTTATGCTGTTTGAGTCAAGATATTTAAGAATAAGAAACAAATGTGTTACTTGGGTACCAAACATAAACGATGTAGATTATATTAACCTTTTAATCTAGGTCGGCAAAAGATCCAGAATATTTTGTTCTCTCCATATCAAACGTATTTCAAAATACATTTTTGAAGATTGGATGCTGGAGTAAAGGGTTTATATCAATTTTATAATACATAAGTTGCAAGGAAATATAAAGTAAAAAATCAACCTCAGCCATCAAAACTGTAGCATGATATGAAAACAGATGTATCCAGGAAAATAGGATTAGTTCTGCTTCAGCGCAACGTTATCCTCATTACTATTCTGTGGAAGTTTTCTGTAAGATCTATTGTTCGAGTTCTCTTAAATCTTTGATCCCATTCACGTCTCTCTTACAGACACAGATCGGCTTATTCTGTATATTTTTAATTCTGTCGAAGTAAGCATGCATAAAGGTAGCGTTACAATATCTTACACTTACGAAGAACTCCCAGAGGTCTTGGTGGTGTCAATACTTAAGCCAGACACCGGTATATCTACTTTATCGGTGAATTATCGTTAAATTAGTCGGCTACTGTTGCTTTATTGTACATACATCCAAAAGTAGTTTTAATCAATAACCGTTATTTAGTTTAAAACGTGTGCATCCCGATCAGCATAAAAGGTTCATGTTTAGAAGAAATTACAATTTGCAACTTTAGCTTCCATGTACCTAGCGCCGTTACGTTTGACAGGGTCATTTAGTTATTTGTAGCATTAAAATGAATCAGTACGGATTATATACAAATGAAGCAGGATCGGGGGGCTAACTCTTGGAGAGATTATGCTTCGGCGGAGCTTAATGCCAGTCTCGTGCTGGGTTGCTAGAGGGGCGATGTTTAAAAACATCGTCATGGCATATTATGGATTACGCTATGATGCTTAAAGTTCATTTCAATGGAAGCCTGGTGTAATTACTCGCATCAAATGTAATTAGTTAAAGCTTGTACGTGAATGATTTATTGGATTTTCAGTTGTCCACTTGGAATTATACTGTAAAATGAGAGATTAAATAGACAGACCATTTTTATGAGAGGTGACAGCTGTCATGTTTATAAACATGTCACATCGTTCTTAGTTGTTTTCAAACTATGTCTAAGCCGGTTTATTTCAGAAAATCTTTCCACTCGACCTGAAAACACTGACAAGAAATTTGTACCAGTGGATTAGTGAAACGTCTTTTTATGAACATCATATTGCAGTTATAAAACAGGACATTATTTTTGAAGATAAGTTTTGAAGTCGGAAATGATATAAGTTGATTTTATTATTTACACGCAATATACGCTTAGTTTGAAAAAGTAGGAAAATCAGAATATAGAGAAGGATGATTATGTTGATAAATTTAATAAGTTTAAGATATTTGAATCATTTTACCCCAATAATTATAAAATTACACTATTAAATACAATATGCTACAAAGACTGGCTACATAAGATGTAAAAACGCATTTTAATAAAACCCCTGATGCCCGTTTTAGCATAAATAAAGGGTTAAAGTAAATAGAAAAATATGACGTTTCTATGTCGAATCCTGTTATGTATCTTTTAACATTTTAATTGTTATAAGTAATGATAACATGATTTTGTTGTATAAGAATAAAATGCAAAATAAATAGTATTTAAAGAAAATTAATGCAGACATATCTCCCTTTAGAACACATTAAATTTTACAATTTGTCCTACACAACATTATTTACGTAATTTCCTTTGCAATTATTTGTAACTTGTGTTTATTTGTCTTGTGTTTAAATAGTTTCGGTGACAGTATGTGTCACTTTGAGGAGTGGACACACTTTAATTAAAATACACGTCAAACAACCTCAAACTTTTTATATTCCCATTAGTTGTTGTATAGCGGGTTTTGGCATGTAATATGGCGATAACTGTGTAGCCAATCACTGAGAATTGATATTCGTTTACAACTATAAGGACCAGATCATCCCTGTTTGTCTTGCTTGATAGTGAGTGTATGAGGTAGGTTATCTTAGAATAAATAAGTCAAGTTATAATATGCCTGTACAAGTGTTGACAAACTGCTAGGAATAATTGACATAGATTGTTGATAAAAAGTTGCACTACAAACATATTATTTCATTTTATTTTTCAATGAAATGATTCCAGTCTAAAGGTGTAGCAATGCTTCATTTATGCTTTGTTGAACTCGAATTCGTGCATTGAGAGCCTATGCAGATACAGCATGATAAAAAGAAAAACTAATAAGTAGGTTAGATCAAATCAACAATAGCATGCCTTCACTTGTGACGCTACAGGCAAGCTGTGTGGCTATTTAACTAGTTTCAAACTTTCTGCTGCCAAATTCCACATTAAAACGATAACTAAATTTTATTTTTAACATTCGCTTCTAGTTTAGGTAACATACGAAAATAAAAGTAGGTATTGGGTGCATTTATCTAAACTTCTTATACCTATGAAAATCTTACGCGTACGAAGTCCGTTTATGAACGACTTAGGAATTTTCTAAAATGGTTTCACTCACGCATTCGTGATATTCGTCGTAATTTAAGTCAAAATATAAATGTTGTAACTACACTGTTTTTAACGGTGACGCGATTTTCACAACTTCACTACAAACAAACCAAAAAAAAAAAAAAAAAGGAATCAGCTTGTAACAAGGCCTTCTCAGTGACAGATGCTCCCGTCAATGCGTATATTGACAGAAGGAACACCATTAAGGTAAAGCTGACAACTCAGGTCACGAATTATTTAAAAAAACAACACAAGTTGCAGACTGATAATGAATTTTGTTATTAATTTGACCTGTAGAAAATGTTTTTCAATCCAGAATTCCACTCATGTTGTTAAATACCATAAAAGAAAACTAGTCCTAATTTAAGTACTATGTTTAGTCTGTCACCAAAGTACTCGTTTTATTATTTTGGCAAGTCATCTGCACCTCTCCCACCTTTGTGGTCCGTCATATGGTATGTAGTATGACGTAATATATAACGTATATTTTCATTTGAAAAAAAAAAGTTCTTTATAAAATGTTGTAGTGAAGTAATGAAGACAAATGTGAAGCACTTACATTGCATAAAGACGTCTGCATTGTAATATACATTTATAATCGGCGAATATTTGTCTCCTGATCGCTCTTGATAGATTTAAAGGCTTATAGCCTAAACAAATAACGCCAACGTCCACAATATTGAAAATGTTGTACTTGAACATTTAGCCTTTATAATGCTAGAGTACACACAAGCTAGTACTTAAGCACTTGCAAGCTAAGTGTTCAAGCAAATCTCAGTACAACGGATTAACATTGTGGTGTCCATATCTACATTCTTAATCCTGAAATGTTTCAGATTGCTTTTATAGTTCACAACTCCCTCTATGAATGTTTTTCATATTCATACGCAAGTTGATAAATTAAATATACGTGTTCAAGTAGTCGTTTGTAATATTTTTTAAGAATAGGGATTATAATTACATTTATGCATATATTTAACATTCAAATACACAAAACATATTAATAAACAGATATGTGTATTCGCGTTTAACGGGACTATTTTCCGTGCACTTATATTTTACTTTTTCATTTTGTCTTAAATGACGTCACTGGTAAAACCGAACAGTGTAAAATATAATATAAAACCATTTATCGTCCTGTATCAATGAAAGCAGATACAAAAAAACGTCCCGAGACAAACTATACAGGACGATAACCCCACTACCAGTTAGCGAATGTAGCAGATTCTGTCTCCGTCGAATATTACGCTTTTTACAGCCGTTGATAAAAAAACGCTGCTAGCGCCGCCATGTCACTTGCGATTCTCACCTTTCGTGATAATGGTGTATATTTGCAAAGTTCTTTGCAAAATTTGTTATGCAAACAGCGCTAGTAAAACACCTTTAAACCCCGAAGGCTTACGACGTACGAAGTTCTTCAGTTTCTGAAAATTGTAATCTTAACAAATGAAGTGCCTGTGTTGTGATGCCACTATGTTTGCCCTTAATGAATGGTAGAGTGTTGATAAGTAAATATCGTCGAGACATTATACTGACTTAGCAATATCGTTTATAGTGAAATACTACTACTTTTCCCTGCTTTTATACATCACTCCGTCCATTTTTTGTTGACATCAACACACTCGGTGGAGGAAATCCCGAGGCAAACGCCTGGTAGAACCACAGACACGCGGTAGCTCAAGCAAAAGACCTTCACTTGTTAAATTCTGCACTCCGACAAGAACTCAAACTCACGCATTGACAGCCCATGCGGTCACAGTCAGCTACTCGACAACTCGGCCAGGAATAGCCTATTATCATGGTATTACGGCAAGAATTCTACAAACATATAAGATTGGATTATTGTTATTAAAGCAGATGTTAACAGAATAATTGTCATGATTGATAACATGTAACATGTAACGTATTTTTTTCTCATCAGGTGCCTCATATAATGTGGTTTTGTGAATAATTGACATTACTTCTGCGCGGCGAAGTTAATTAGGTAAGGTGAATCCTGACTACCTTCGAATGCCAATGCTTATTGGATTAAATTATCGCATTAACCATCTGCGATTATCTAACTGCTTCGCATGCATACATTTCCTGCTTGTCGAAGTGTTTGTGTACAATGAAATAAATAACCTAGTAACGAGAGGTTGCAGCCATTAATTAAATAAGCCATTTTGAAATTTAGAAATTGATATGTTTAGAATCATTAAATGTAAACTGTTGCCAGTTATCTATATTGTATTTGAGGTATTTTATTTAAATGTAAATTACAACACATTAATAGTCTTTATGGAAGCGTAATGTATTTACTAACCTTTCATTTCTATGAACAAACAGACCTGATTTCAACAAATATCATATAGCAAATTAAAGTCTTTATAAAATATTTTTCTCTCTAAAATACCTATATTCATATAACTTAATGAAAAAAAAGTTATTTTGAAGCGACATAATGTGCCACGGAATACGAGCAGCATAATATTGGTGCGTCTGATCCAACTAGTTCATTGCAAATATTGTGAACGCAATGATTAAATCCAAACAGCATTGACCTTTGGCAAGATACACATAACCTAATTAAAACAGCCTCACAAATCTGATAACCAGGACTCCACAGTACAGGCGGCAGGCAGAGCAAGCAAGTAGAGATTGTCTCAACATCCTTTAACTTATTAGTGTAACTTTGCTGAAGCTCGATTTTATGGTGACAAAAAGCAGGTATATTATTAGTTTGAAATTTTAGTTCTTGCCTAATATCATAGACGTATCGTACACGTATTCCAGAACCATTTTATATCTCAATCTGTTTCAACCGCAAAACTACAGAATAAGGTAACTTCCACGCAAACATGTTAAAACAATATTGAGAGACATATTAAACAAATAATTGTGAATTCATATTTATGTCTAAGTCAAGGTGTTCTTTTATATATAATTTGCACGTTTTTTTTTAAGATAAACACATATACTCACTTGTCTTTCTAAATGTATAACTACTTTTTAAACTTTTCTATAAGAAACATTCTACTTACTAAATATATGCGCCTTGTCATAAAGGCAATACCATGTCATACAAATATTAGAAGTTATAAATATCATACAAGATATAACAATAAAATTTTGCAATTGGAATTATCGGATCTGAACGCAGATCATTAAAATATTGATGATGTCGTATATGAAAAAAAATAATCAAATTACTCTTAAATATACAGTGAAGGCGATAGGTCTACAATCTGAACCTGAATCTAAACGTAAAAGTCACTAAAATGCATGTACTGAGACTATAAAATTGGCTTTTATAATATCTTTAATTCTAACGAAATAATAAATTTCACTGGTATTTATATACGCTTCGCAGACTCATTACAGATGACATTGGCCACGTGACTTGGTTTCATACCATTCGGAGATTTATTAAACATCGATTATGTGACTAAGCAGCACGGAACTAACTTTCGTCGAAGCTTGGTTCCATTAAAGGGTTGACCAAAACTTGCTAAATTTGTAAATTGTCCGTAATAATAGTTCAGCTCAATGACTGCAACATGCAACTGAAATGAAACACATTGCCAGAAAATTGTGCAAAAGCAAGTTAGACAACGCCAATGCTGGGTCATATGTTCACAATTTAAACCCTCTTAATCTTTATTAACAGTTATGCCTTTAAAGTAAACGGGTGCTGGTGATATTATACATTTATCTACCTTCTGGATGGCGAGATACTATACCAACAAATGGCGGTAAGATAAAGTGACGTAAATATTTCACCAGAGCTGGGTCATTAATCGTTAATTGCAAGAATCCGGTGATTATTATCTGCATTTTTGTTAGGTATATCACTAACACGTATTATTCGAAACCCCACTGCAATGAAGTTGAAGCTTTTGTCATTCACCATATCTTACTTCTGCGCATTAAGTGAACACATTCATTTTTTGTTATCTGCATCACTGCAACTTAAGTTATGTTACGTCTGAACTAAACTAACGTACAACGACACATTACGTTGTCGTACGAAATGATACACACAATACATTGTAATGTGCTAACGTTGAAAGCTGTTTAATAAGTGTATGTCGTTATGTCAGTTATGTATGTAATGGTATTGTGTATTTATAGAATATCATCTGTTATATAACAATAAATTTGACGTATAAAAGTTAAATATCTACTGGTATATTGGTACATAAGCAGACTTATGCTTTTTAGCTTTTGATAAAACTATATACTTAATGACAAAATTGACAATTTACAACAGTTATTATAATAGCCTACTGTAATAAAAGTTGTTTTAACTGGACATAGAGTTGACTTCTTGACTGTTATGAAACCAGCAAAGCCACATTGGGCATGAAGTGAAAGAAGAACAATTGTAATGGACATATTGCATAATTGGAAAACTTTAACGTTTGATGTGTGGTATGTCTTTACGTATAGTTGTTTTGTTAAACGTGTTCCCAAAATAACTTTTTATTACAGTAGTTGTCATACGCTTTGTCGGTTTTATAGCAAATGTGTAAATAACCCTGGAGCAAATATGCTTTACCATCACGATACATGCTCGTAACTTATCACAGTGTGTGTCTTCTTTAATCAACCCACCTAAATAATTACTTCCCAAAACTATTATAACATCAATGCAAATTAGAATCTATTGTTACAAAGCACGTGCTAAATAGGGAAAATGGCTAGAATAACGAACTTAACAACACATACACCTACAACATTACTAGCTCATAACAATGTATTATCTTTTCTCAAGCATATTGTGTGTGTAGTCAGAATATTTGAGTCAAATGTTACGTTAATATAAATGTAGTGGTACAGAGAACAAAAATATTTAAGCATTTGCGTATTAAATGTAAAGCATATGAGATAAAATTTAATTTTAGTGGCACAATGAACAACAAAATCATGCTTGCATGCGATATTCGAGAAAGATATATGTTTTAGGCAGTAATTGTTTACAAAACTTCAAAGTGATAAGACCAACCGAATAATTCTTTAGCACTCACCTTATTCCATGACATACTTTCTTCTTTCTTTTTATATGAATGCTGCAAATTGGGTATATTTATATATATGTCTAAAGACGCCTATAGTAAATTGTATTTAAAATGGTTTAAGGCATTTGTGGCATTTAGAATTCACCATTAAGAAGCTGTACATTTACTTATGGGAAAATGTCTCTAGGTCCTTTGAGCATATGAAGATATATTAAAATTAGAAAAGGCACCGGACAGTCCAATGTACAATGTACAAAAAAAAAACTGTGACGACGCATTAAGAAATAGACAGCATATCCCATAGTTGCCACCTTGAAACAGTCAGTTAGCACAAGGGCAGACTGAGGGTACCACCATGAAACAGTCAGTAAGCACAAGGGCACACTGAGGGTACCACATTGAAACAGCCAGAAACACAAAGGCACACTGAGGGTACCACCTTGAAACAGTCAGTTAGCACACGGGCAGGCTGAGGGTACCATCTTGAAACAGTCAGTTAGCACACGGGCAGGCTGAGGGTACCATCTTGAAACAGTCAGTTAGCACAAGGGCAGACTGAGGGTACCACCTTGAAACAGTCAGTTAGCACAAGGGCAGACTGAGGGTACCACATTGAAACAGCCAGAAACACAAAGGCACACTGAGGGTACCACCTTGAAACAGTCAGAAACACAAAGGCACACTGAGGGTACCACATTGAAACAGCCAGAAACACAAAGGCACACTGAGGGTACCACATTGAAACAGCCAGAAACACAAAGGCACACTGAGGGTACCACCTTGAAACAGTCAGTTAGCACACGGGCAGGCTGAGGGTACCATCTTGAAACAGTCAGTTAGCACAAGGGCAGACTGAGGGTACCACCTTGAAACAGTCAGTTAGCACAAGGGCAGACTGAGGGTACCACATTGAAACAGTCAGTTAGCACAAGGGCAGACTAAGGGTACCACCTTGAAACAGTCACTTAGCACAAGGGCACACTGAGGGTACCACATTGAAACAGTCAGTTAGTACAAGGGCAGACTGAGGGTACCACCATGAAACAGTCAGTTAGCACAAGGGCAGACTGAGGGTACCACCTTGAAACAGCCAGTTAGCACAAGGGCAGACTGAGGGTACCACCTTTAAACAGTCAGTTAGCACAAGGACACACTGAGGGTACCACCTTGAAACAGTCAGTTAGTACAAGGGCAGACTGAGGGTACCACCATGAAACAGTCAGTTAGCACAAGGGCAGACTGAGGGTACCACCTTGAAACAGCCAGTTAGCACAAGGGCAGACTGAGGGTACCACCTTTAAACAGTCAGTAAGCAAAAGGGCAGACTGAGGGTACCACCATGAAACAGTCAGTTAGCACACGGCCAGACTGAGGGTACCACCTTGAAACAGTCAGTGAGCACAAGGGCAGACTGGGGGTACTACCTTGAAACAACCAGTTAGCACAAGGGAAGACTGAGGGTACCACATTGAAACAGTCAGTTAGCACAAGGACACACTGAGGGTACCACCTTGAAACAGTCAGTTAGCATAAGGGCACACTGAGGGTACCACCTTGAAACAGTCAGTTAGCACAAGGGCACACTGAAGGTACCACCAGACTGATGGACTTAATCAGGTAGTACAGAGCTATAACCTAGCATTCCCTGATAGGTTTCTCAAATTCAAGCAAAAGTGATCAACTTTTAAGAGTTACTTTTAGAAGTAATTTATGACGTCATTAAAAAGAAAGTAGTGACTCAATTAAAATGATGTCCGCATTGTATAAGGATAAGGAAAAATGTAATATTTCTATTAGAAACTCACAAATACTTGATTGTAAAAGACAAATTGTTTGAACCAATGCTAAGAAAATCAGAGGAGAATTGTCAATAGTTGTAGAATCCCATTCATGTAAGATAGAGTTAAACCAAAGTCCAATGTACTCAAAGGAAAATACATATTATAATTATGATAGGATGAATTAACTGACAACATAGGGGAGACTTTTTACGACCGTAGTACACATTTGGAAACGCAGGGAGACGTTATCCATGCTGGCATTTTAAGTATTTTAATGTACGTTATTATAACTCAATATAAAGGCTACAAGTCTCCAAATTCCTTAAGTTGTAATTCTCTTTTAAATATTGAAATAAACGCATGGGAGCGAAATAAGTATACTCTTACAATTCTAGGTGACAATCCTTCTCATATATTTTCCTTATAAAAGATACACTGTAAACGTTGATATTTTAATTTGTATATTACTCGCTCTGACAAATTAACGCATGACTTACATATACATCATTACTTATTTTGAATCATCACCATAAGCAGTTCTTCTGAGAGTATTGCATGTCATGACAAAGTTTATTTAACCTCGCCTTCGATACTCAGGATCTTTTATCATTCTACAAATAATCTTGACACATAACATTTATGGTATGGTCAATTGCTGAGATTTTGATGCACATGTAAAAAAGAAACATTGCTACAGAGTTTGTGTATTGTGAAAATCGTGAATGTGGAGCTCTGAGATAAACTTAAATTTCATCTTGAACTTACTTTATCGAACATATTATACTTAATCCTAAAACGCGTATTCCTTGATAAGTGAAACAATGGCAACATCAGAAATAAATACAACGAGAATACCACGCTTTAAGTCAATAGGAAGGCGCCTGTGAGTTAATCAGTAACGGCATCAAGAATCCGCTGATTTTGGTTAGGACCCGTTAAATTGAGCATTTTATGTTTTTCCCTTCTTTATGCAACTCCGAAATAAATGAATTTAAGCAATTAACTTGTATTATATTTAAAGGAGAAAATCATCAAAAATAGTCAGTTAAAATCATTAAATGAATATGTTCAAACTCTTTCCTTTTTATGGACAAACAAGCCGGGTTCTCCATGTTACACGAAGGAAAATGTTCTGTTAAAAGCTAACATGTTTTTCTATAAAATAATGAGAAGCAAGCAAAAAAGTCAGATTGAAGTATTATTTGTTCATTGCCTCCCACCTTTGAGAAAGGCGTCTACATGCAATCATTACTGAAAAAAGTCCTAAGGATGGCGCCATGCTGTTCTATAAAAAGTAATGTGCGGCGCTTTCATGCATTGATTTTCGGTTATTATTCAACTTTGGTGCATATCAGAATTAAATTAGTAGTTTAAAACGTTGGTAGACCATTACCTGTCGCTTGAAATTGTTAATGTTCTATGTGTGTATGAATGATTTTTTTTAAACTGCCTTTGTTACGACGGTATACTATGTACAAGTCAAATGTCATGTTCTATTATGTTTGTATTCGGACCGTTTCCAAGAGACAATTCGTTACTGTATATTATTTTAAGATTATGAAAAAATGATTACATTGTAAATGATTAAATAACAACAAGATTTTGCTGTATCTTGACCGGTTTGTTGTAAGGCAAATATTTTTCATTGTTAAACAGGACCTCAACGGCGACTTTTGATCCTTTGGATCAATGCTCTTTTTTGACCATTTGTTTAATTTATATTTCAGTACGCAAAATAAGGACAATGTATTTGGATGATTTTACAAACTTTCTTTTTTACCCTGTATTTTCAAGTGAACCGCTTTTGAAAAAAAAAAAAGAAAAGCGTCTGATGTATTTAGCAGTAAATGTCTAGTGAATCTTACTCTCTATTGATCCGGATTTTATACCAAACCGAGATAACAAGTCATAAAATACGAGCAAAAGAACAATAGTGCGTCGGTACGTCTAATATCAATAGCATTTTGCAAATATTGTCAACGTGATAATTTAAGCCGAACATCCTTGACACTTGCCGTAATACACCTAACCTAATTTACTTTGTCTTAGAAGAGCCATTTCAAGGAATCTTAAGTGCACATTACAGGGTTTAATAATGGGAGAAAGTCTAGATACTGTGTTATTTTGAACAGGAAGCACGATATTCAAATGTGTCATTAAGCAGTCCTTCATGCTGGAATTATATGTTGGGCTCGTTTTTGTCCTGATATCGTTTTCGTGTTACGTTATAGTTTCTTTTCATTGTAGCAAATTTATGCAGAAAAATGATACTTTAGTAGTATCAACGAAATAGATTTATATCTTTATAAGAAATGGGCAAATGATTATGATAAAAATGTCTATAAAAGTCTAAGCTAAAATTATTAGCAACATTGTTGGTATGAATAAGGCACCCAACAGGAGTTATGAATTCTTTATATGTTCTATTCTCTTTATTCAAATAACTATATGTGCATTAAATATAACCCCGCCATATTTACTTTTTCATTTTTTACGTATTAAAATAGTATACTTTTATTGTATAGTTGAAACATTTACGCATTTTATTTGATTTCATAGGATATTATTTAATGTGCACATTACATTCTGAAGTCAAATTTCGTTAGGCCTATCAATTATATGTTTAGCAAATGTTTATATCTTATACCTACCCGCTAGGAAGATAACACAATGTAAGTCAAAGAGTTGGAGCGGTGTCCGTCATAACGAAAGCAGATATCTCCTTTCTAAATATGTGTCATTCTGTAATTGACCGTTTACAAATTTGTTGCAATAAATGCATAGTAATCTTAAGTAGTTTGTCTCAAACAACTCTTGCAAACAAATTGATTAAAGCTGTCTCGTAACACAGTCCTTGAACATACGTTAAACCTCATTTAAAGTATATTATGAAGTGATGATATTCTCATATATTAAATAACAAGTGCAATGAAATTTAAATTAATATACTGAGAATGCGACAACGTTATCATAGACAGATTGTTAGAAAAAATACATAAAAGACGCAATGTTCAAAATTTTGCGATCTCGAGCATTTTAATTTTAGATGACAGACAGACACGCGATAAAGGAAAGGTATGAAGAGGCTACGATGGGGATAAAACGATTAGTATCAATGTAAAAATTATATGATCAACATAATTCTGCATAAATTTAGATTAAAAATTATAACTATGGAGAGAAAAATAAGATAGGGATATAGATTAATACTATGGCATATACAGCCATGGCATATCTCGATATAAAGACGGAGATAAAGTATATAGATAAAGATAAATAAATTAATATAAAGAGGAAAGATAACTTAAAAGATATAATAATGGTGAAGTAGTTTATTTAAAATAGTCCACATTGAATGGAGAAGAAAGAATAGATACAACAAAATAACAAATAAGAAGAGAGATAAAGGAACACGAAATTGTTGTTTAGGTATAAATGAGATACTAGTTCTCTCTCTCCCCCCCTCTCTCTTTGTATTTGTTATATATTTCAGATATAGCGACAAAGAAAAAAAATATATATAGAAATACGGAAAAAAGAGAGATAAAGTGGACAGAGAAGAGACAGAAAGAGTGACCGGGAGCTAAAGCGGCAGAGAGAAGCGATATCCGAAAAGTGGCACAATAATTGATGTAAGCGGCGTCACAAGCAGCATACATATAACTCCGGATGTATACATCCTTTTTTCAATATCCATCCTCCACTGGTATTGAGTGTTAGACCGTCATTGCCTGAGCATTATCATTCGACGCTCGCCGAGAGTGAACATTTTAATGACAAATGGAAACGGATGCGTAGAAATGCAAGAAAATTGAATAATTACTAATTGCGTTTTAAACGGATGTGAAGACTTTTTGTTTAATTTAAAGCAAGTTAAATTTAGTGTAATTGCTATTTGCTCGAATTGAAGTGTTTAATAGATTTTTAAAGTTTTTGTGTTAAATAAAAAAGTGATAGCTTTATCATTTTGTTTTTATTGTGAAGATCCATTAGGCATCGGGATTAAGTTCCCTGGAAACAAACGTTTCAAATTCACGCACAGGTGTGGGTCTAACAAGACAGATTACTTGAGCGAAATTTAAGAGTAAAATGTTTGCCGGCGATTGAAAACGGCAAAGCAGAAGCAAAGACCGCTCGTTGTGAAATGTGTGGATAGGATTTGTGTGGCATTACCTGAAGTTTTAACCATGAATGATAACGTATCAACTATTTACAGCCTGAACGACAGTTTGGAACTATTTAAACTATACCGTCGAGCATGAACATGGCTTCATGCCTCCAAATTCAGGAATTGAGGACTTTATGGAAGTTTATGTTGCTCCTTTTGTGGTAGTCTTTGGCCTGTGTGGAAACTTATTGTCCCTTATATGTTTAAGAAGGCCTCCATTAAACAACTTCTCACCGTCTGTTTACATGTCAGCGTATGCTTTTGCCTCTATACTATTTTTATTGTTAATCGTCGCTTTGGATCTTTGCTTTCATATTCTTCACATTGAGCACTTCAAGCATTATTTGGACAGCGTTTGCAGACTTTGGGAATTTTTAACCCGTTTGATAATATATTCCGGAGTTTGGTTTATTACTGGTGGTGCCATTGACAGATGCGTTGCGCTCTGGTGTCCCTTCTAAATCGCAAAGCATGTGTACTGTGTTCATCTCGAAGATTGCCGTCGTCTTCATATTCATTGGCATGACATTCGTCAGTGTGCACTCTATGTGGACATTTGGCCGCCACAGAAATAACTGCATGGTCGACACAACTCAACTAAGTAATATAGTATGGCTGTGGATCTCTAGCATGTTATACACATTGATCCCACAAACGTTGCTATTCCTTTTCGTAAATCTTATCGTCATACGACTTTGTTTAAAACATCGTGGACGGCAAATACCGGAGTCCGTTGGTGTGGAGATGGATCAAACGTACGCCATTGCAACCCTTGCTACTGTGGTATTCATATTCAGTATGCCGGCTACAACTATCCACCTTACTGGGATACTTTTATTTATCGTTTGAACAAATACATATTGCCAACGTCATCTCCAACTACATCATCTGGATTTGTCATGTATGTCTTGTTGTCATTCTGGGCAGTGTCAGCAGAGCATTCAGAGAGAGTGTCAAATCGTTGTGTTTTGGCTGTGTGACTTTTCTTAGAACGGGTTCCTCGGTTCTTGAGATGCGTATTACAAAAGAGGACTATCAGCAAGTGCCTTCTGTGTCCACGAACCTTTGATGCGTCTAAACACCTTAAAAGTGGCTACAAACATGAACTCGACATAATTTAATGTTCCAGTAATATTATCTAAAGGATTCATTGCAATAGACGAACCTCGAATAGGCTTCTATGTTGTCTGATATGTGGCAACTGTCAACAATGTACATACCACTGTTACCAGCTTTTTTCTTTATTTCGTAGAACTATCATTTTCTAAGAGGCAACATTGGCAAACAACACGAAATTAAATGCAATATAAATGCCACAGGTTTTGTATACTAAGTTGAGTTCAAATAATAGATTATATGATGTGATGTAATTGCAATAAATACATATATTAGTACTATAGATTATGTAAAATATATAACGTGATATTCATAAATAAAACCTCTCATACGTCCAATCAACAATTGTATTATCGAAGAATGCTTCAAAAATAATATTAGCCTCGTTTGAATCTAAACAAGATCATTCGGACTAGTTTGCTCACGCTCCTTTAAAAATAATTTAGGCGTTTTTTCTTTGTTAATAACTGTATGGTAATTTTTGTAAAAAAATTTAACCTAAATTATATAGTGATACATTTAAGAGAATATATCGGTAGCCATTCATGAAAACCAACCAGTCCTGTTTACGGCATTATTTATAGTATATAACGCGTTAATATTCACATAGAAAACGTTGCTAAACAACAAAAAAGGATCTGCAACAGCGCACTTTTTTTACTAGAACTATAACAACAAAATGGAAATAATGTCTTAAAATCAACTGACAAAACTTTCTCACTAAAGCTGGATCTTTGTGAATACATTTGTATATACCATTTTACGTTTGTATATAAAATTGTTGGTTTACATACATTTTTAACGAGTATATATCAGTGCTTTTCTTTTAGAATTTTCTGTAAATAAATTTATCCACACTTACAAAACTTATTATATTGAACAGTTAATAAAATGTTGATATTCATTTCTGTGGAAAATTATACCTTGCATGTTTATTTGTTCACATACTTTCAGCTTGTTTTAACCCAGACTATTAATGTTCTGGTTTATTTTTTTCTATGTATCCCTTATAAACTACTTTCTTCGTCATTTAAAATAAGCGGCCTTATTTACATTCAATACTTGTAATCTGTCACAATGTAAGTCATTAGTGGATAGTCTCCCCTGAATGCAAGTAGGTCTTTTCAGCCAGTTTGCTCCGTTTTTATGCTTGTTCGCTTGAGTGTATGTTGACTGTTTAGCCTTTATTGTTATACCCAGGTTAACTATCATCAACACACACTTCTATTTTCTTTTTTTTAAATAACATATCTCTATAAGTTTTTCAATTAATTTTAAGCTTATATTTATGCAAAAGTAAGAAGTTTCACTAGTTTTCAACTGCTATATCTACAAAAGAACAGGCGATAAAGTCCGAGAATTCCTACTAAAAGGACATACCTGCTGTTTGGATGACCTTGGATATTAACAAACTAGGGAGACAATTTTTATTTTACCAATGTACCCCATTGTCCTAACCTGCTACATGCATACATGTACTCATTTATAGTTTGCATAAAAACTGCAGAACATCAATAAATAATTTAGAAAATAATATATAATTTATTTGTTTATCATCGATGCTATAGATTTTCACTTACATGTAAGATGTCAGTTTAAATAAATTTTGTTTGCGGAATTTTTGGGTTTTCCCCAATTTGTTATTGATATTTATCATGTCCTTTATCGTATATCATTTTTTTTTTGTTTCTGACAAAAAGGAATGAAACCCAAACAATTTTCAATACTAACATGCACATTTAACAAACGCCGCTACAGTGACACAAAAATTCACTAGCAAATTAGAGGTTAAAGTTATCATAAATTTAATTTCTATTAAACGATGGTTTGATGGGTGATATAACTTTTAATATTTTACCCCAAAAAATAACATTTGTTTGTATTAACTGTGGAATGTCTTACCTATTAAATGAGTATGTTAATTTGAGAAATATTATGTATTCAGAAACGCGTGACATTATTTTAGGAAATAGAAGATTATTTACAGTTTCCTAGAATATTACCAGCATATATCAATAACCAGAGTCTTTAACCGTCGAAGCACCGAAACAACAAATTGTGAAAAAACAAAACAAACGATTTTATCCTGTCAGGTACGGTTTTAAAACTTATATCTTAATATCTTATCCTGTTTCAAAACGATATTTGGTAAAAAGTTATTGTTAAAAATAAATGCCAGTCATTAATTATATATATAACCTATTGAGTATATATATAAAAGTGTGTGTGTGTGTGTGTGTGTGTGTGTGTGTGTGTGTGTGTGTGTGTGTGTGTTTGTGTGTATATGGGTTTGTAGGGGTGCGCGAGTGGTGGGTTTGCCTAAATTGCACAGATCGTAGATTATGTGCATGTATACGCCTATTACGGAGTGGAACCTTAAGGGTATTATATGACAATATAGTATATGTACATCGCTCTGGTCTAAGCAGTATTTGTTTGTCTTGGTTAGTTTCTAACCGGAAACTAATAATGTTTGCAATGTAATGACTGGCAGCGTTGTTTTTACTTTTGATAAATGTTAACGCCGCTTATCTTGTTAAAAATATTATTTAAAAAAATAAACAGGTTTCAACAATCAATTTTTTTTCCCGTCGAAGATGAATTTGCTTGACAATGTTTGACTGCCACTTAAAACGTTTATGCTATTGTTTATATATTTTTTCTGGTTGCTCGAATCCCAATTTGTAGTTAGTTTATCTGATAATAATTGTTAATTACCCTTGTTTATAAGTTTATGAGTATACATTTATTTTGTAAACACATAATTCATGCGTGTAAGATGTTAATGGCGAAGCTGTTTATAACTGCATCTATAAGATGAAACGTTATGTTTTTCTCGTCCATATTTAAACCGAGTGTCAAAAGCGCTCTTTATTGCTACCGATTTACTCTGAGTAAAATACCCGTTTTCTTTGTTTGTTAAAATATATCCGCGATCAATTATTAAAATTAAGAATGATTCAAAGTAAAAATAATATCCCATCACTTTTATCCTGTTCCATACATAATCATTTATTCTGCAATACTAAATATTGATAAATCGTACATTACAGAAAATTGTTTAATTATCTTGAATAATAAATGACATAATATGCTCCAAAATAAGATACATTTCTACAATTATTAATGGTGCAAAATATTCCCGCTGTACGTATTTGTTTTGAGAAGACTTAAATATGTTTCTTAAATAGCTTGTTTGCCAATTTAATATTGATATTACCCAAGCGCAACACAGGACGAATTATTGCCATGTTCAACAGCTTGCATTTACTCCATGTAAACTGATGTGGACAGCACATTAAACAGGTTGTTTAATACGCTTAACGCATTTAGATTTGCTGGAAAGTTGTTTAGGTGCTTATCCTGTAGCAAAATAAGATCTGTTCTACCGACGAACTTTATTAAGGTCAGTCACTCATGCTATTTTTATGACTCTATTTTAAAAACAGATATTTTCCACATGTTAATTCTCGGTGAGGTATTACATTTTCATATTTCATAGAAAGTCAAACTTGTGTATTAATTAGAGAACGTGTAAACAAATTATTACTTGTTTTTTTTTGTTGTAAAAGAAATGTCGACGTTACAAAACATGCCAATATGAAACGATTTAACCCAGATAAACTGTGCGATGTTTTATCTTGCTAATGTTTACCAAAGAAGTGTGGTTATTCAGATTTTTTCAAGTTATTCCCTTTCGAATTCTAAAATTACAGAGTTCAAGCAATTTTTTAATTTCCAAGCATATTTTAACCTTATACATTGTTTTGGAAAATAATACTTTTGACATTTGAGTATGGCAAGAAAAACAATTTATAATGGCATGTTTAAGCGTGGCATTTTTCAAGACAATGTAATAGTAAATGACTATTAAATTAATAACATTCGCAGTAAAGGAATAACAGTAAATTAACAAAAGCTGGTACTGCTAATGGTTTATGTCTTTGAAAAATTTTGGGAACACTTTTATAAAACATAATCTGTTAATGCAATAACAGTTACATCAAGGGCTTAAATGTTAAGACTTCGAAACATTGTACTTTCTTAATCTGTTACTTGCTTTTTGATTTCAAGGATTTGTGACTGACATTACAAACTTCATAGCCTACTTTCTTTTAAAAAATTTCAAAAACTGCAATATTTCACTACATGTCCTATTTAACATTAGCAAAGATCGACTCAAAATGCAAAGTTTACAAAGTCATATTGGTGCTAGGTACATAAACTGACATTTTATTTGTATGACTGAAAATATTAAAATGGCATATTTCTATAAATAGTAAGCAAATCATTGTTAGTATTTTAGAAACAATAATATTTGCACTATTCACAACAGTGGGCGCCCGTGGCATAATGGTAGGGCCGTCGAATGGAAATTAGCCTCCCATCGCGTGGGTTAGAGTTCCGTCCGGGGCGAAAGACTTAATGTGGGAAGGTATTCCAGCTGACCATGCGGTGTGCCGGTGGTTCTACCCTACATTTGTCTTTGGGCTTCCTCCACCAAATTAGCTGGACGTTCTTATAATGATCATAATTTGGAGTGATGTATTTACATCAACTAACTAGCTAAAACAAAACTATTCACAACTACTACTAAGGATGCATGTTGAGTCAATAACTAACATTATATATTGGCTATAGTTCCATTTGGTTTAAAAACATATGGCATATATTTTGCCCAAATTATATATATATAATATATATATACATATATATATATATATATATATATATATATATATATATATATATATATATATACTATATATATATATATATATATATATATATAATATATATATACATATATATATATACAATGATATAGCATTTTTGGTTAAGTTTCTTTTTGAACTTTCAACAGTTTTTCATGTATTTTAAGTCCAATTACAGGCCATGTTTACTGTCGAAAATCGCTTAATCACATTACGTATTAAAACCGTTTTAAGCGTTTTATTTAAAAATGGTTCATTTGATCATTTGGCTTAAAGACAATTTTACAAAGAAACTCTATATACGGACATAAAAAATCTTTCTTTTCTGTGGGTATTGTAAATATCGAAAACATTTAAGAAAGTTATATGTATAAGAAAGTCATTCAACTCTATAGTGGACAGCGCTAGACTGATATGGTATTAATGACTGAAACGATGTTGACAAAAATGTGTGTATGTACACATCCATGTTTGTGATATATGGCCATAATGATGTTTGTCAAGGACTGACTGAAATTTGAAACAGCTTAAGAGTTACTTTTGGAGGAACACACATTGCGCCAATAAAAAAGGCTTTAATATTAATTTTCGTTAGAAATTACAAGGTAATTTTGTTTCCTTGTAGCTAACCAGTTAAATTAAAAGTGATGCGTGCTTAGAAATGTGACATTTTAGTAAAGTAAAAAACAATGCATCAAACTTGAGACTAAAGTTTTCTGCTTTGAATATATTATATTCTGACGTCCGTTTCAAATATTTTGTTTATCGAATATCTCGCTGTTTTATAGTAAAATGTTTATGGCTGGAGGCCACTGAAAAACAGAAACCATGCGTTTTAACTTAATGCGTCCCTTTTTGACTTAATTAAAGCCATAGTTAGATAATTGCTGGCATTAAATAAATGCCAAAGCTATTCATTCTTTATTTAAATATTATACTTTATTTTTTTTTAAAAAAGTGTTTCTTTTTCTTTTATTGTGAGAATTCATGCAGTCTTTTATAAACATTCGTTAATTTCTTGAAATCTTTAATGAAATTTAACTTTGCAATCGTATTTATTTTAGATTTCTCCTCGTAAAACAGCGATTTTTCAGGCTTTATCACATTATTTTCAAAATGGTACACATACTCATTGTCACTGTCAAACTATTTTCATTTTAAATTATGCTATTGGAAGAAAAACTTCAAAAGTAACATGGTAAAACATTGGCTTGAATGTCAATTAGAGGTGTGAAATATGTAACAGTTTCCCTAAAAAGCATTTAAAATATTCTTGTTCGTCAACAGCTAATAACGTCAAAATTTAAAAAAAGTATATTTTTCGTTTATTTATTTAAGTATCATTCATAAAAACACTTTTGACATTAATTCTTTTTAGTACTTACGTGCAATTTTAAAAATTAACGTCCTATTGTTAGCAAATCTCGAAACTGTAGATAACATATATTGGTATTTTTGTTTATATAACATTATTTTTGAAACTGTTCTTTGTATTTCATGTGGGGCTCTAAAACCCTCAAACTAAAAAAGTATGTTAGCTTTTAAATATCGGTTACCAACAATCCGCCTTAGCTTATTTAATTCGTGGCAATTTAATAGGTTATCTCTTCATTATTTATGAACATTAAATTTCCGTGATAAAATATTTAAGGTTTATCTCATAAATGTCACAAAACAAATTGAGGGAGACTTGTCAGGAAATACTTCAAGAGCTTACAAGGCAAACATAGAATTTAAAAAAAAATATCAAACAAATCTAAAAACTTTTTACTGATTTTTTGTAGATAAAGTGCTTATTTATTTAGTATAACTGGAATAAATCTAATATGAATCGCATTTACTATAAGAATAATGAAACTAAAAAGAGGACATGTTATAAAATATAGTTTAAAACTAGTTTTTGAACAATTATTGTTGTACAGCATTATAAAAAGATAAACAAGTGGTCTTAAACGGTGCCATATAAGAATAAATTTATTGTTAAAATTTTGTTGTATTTCTGGGAGTCGAGAAAATTCAGTAAAACCAATCATTTTTATTGCAGAATAATATTATTCTAGATCTGCATTGTAAAGCAAATGTAAAAGATTCATTATGCTTAGTCCTCGCTTATCGTGTTTATTAATAGATATCGACAACCATTATCTATACACGTCATTGTTGATTTAACAATAGTATTATTTCGAGGCATATTGGAAAACACAAATCAATGTAGCCGTTTTACAGAATCTTTCATATAAATCATATAATTTATCGTCCAAATGCAAGAAGTAACTAACCGCCTGTGACAACTGCCTTGATGATTGACCATTGATTTATGGAGACTGTTGCTATAACAGTATGTTATATGTGCTATAATTTTAAAATCAGCTGACATGTGCATTAAAGGCAGATTCGTAGTCCAGAAATAAATTAATGAATGGGGACTGACAATTTCCTTACTGTGGCCTAAATGTTGATACAGTTTCTATAAATTGTATAATTATTTGCATAAGTCCACGCAAAATACCATAAAAGATTTAAAAGAGATAAAGTCCTTAAATATTTTTAATCAAAACTAAAGCTTGCTATCGTTTTCTAGATTCTGACACTCAATCTTATGCATTTTTCTCATTTCTTTTATGGCATAGAGAATGTTATCATTTGTGAGTGCATCAAACATTATTCATTATAGCCATACAGTAGCACGATTTACTATTATACCACTGTACGAAATCTACAAATATATATACCTTGATACATTAGTACTTCTAAATTTATCTACAGTGATAATACAAGATTATATAACATATTTTACAAATATAATGTTGTCGTACGTATCATTTTTTTCTCTTCCTGTGTTAACGTTTCACTAATATACTAGATAGACAGGATATTGCCATACATGGCTATAAACAAAGACTAAAATGTTCAACAATAAATTACTGGATGTGTAAATGAGCCGTATAGTCCGACTTATAAAAAAGCTCATAACATAAAAAGTATATAGCTAGGTAAAAAGAGACATATCATTTTGCTCCCTTGAGCTTATCGTAGAGTTTGAAGGGGATAATTAGCATAAACAATATATAACGTTGGCATATCTTGGCAGTAATGGCCTCTGTGTAATATATTGATAAACTGATTGAATAACAAAATAAAACCTGATGGAAATTTCCGATTAGAATAAATGGAACCAGAAAAAAAACCCAAAGCAGTACAAGATATGTTATCAAAGCAGGGAAGGTCATGAAATCATTTTGACGTTTGACATGTACAGATATTTAATAAATAGAAAGATAATTTACCAGAAACTAAAATGCTAGCCGAAATAAATGTAAGCGTGCATGAGAGACACACAAATCAGATATCAAATAATTCATTGGAATAATAGGATTTATGTTTAGAATGTAGTTTATGATAGAGTCCCATGCGAACCATTTAACTTGATGTACTATAATAAACCGGCAATGTGAGCGGATCAATGATTTTAAGCTTCGCCGATATTAACATTCTCCCTGGTAACTTTTTTTCTCAAATATCCGTACCAGGGAACATAAACACGTTATGAAACCAGGGAACTATTTGAAATCACACTCCCTTGATATCAAATATAGGATCATTATATTGTTGATGGACACCGACTTAGCTAGTCAAATATACAAGCATTTAAACCGCCGCTGCATGCGCCAGTTGTACTTTGATTACCTCAAGCTCAATATTTATCGTACCTTTAAAGATGGATGAATAAAACTACAACTAATTACATACACCAGTGAATTAATTGTTTAATTTATACCCAGATGTTCATTTAAATATATATTTCTTCTCTGTTTTTCTTGAAAAAAAATCATTGATATTTACTAATCTCCGTTACCTCTTAGAATGCCCATGATCAAAGATTGTTCGTGGTGAAGGCACGCGGTATCCATATTATTTTACTTTTAACGTGCACATTACATTCGCCAGCAAATTTGTTTCAATGTTCCGAATAAAGCTACTTTACTAGCTATGCATTTTACTTCTAGCAGTTTCAATTTAATTTCTAAGTCATGGTACGATGAGTAATTTTATAAGAATTGTTGCATGCTACGTTTCTATATCCATATTCCATATAAGTATGGCGTGTATTTGTGAAAGTTTCATGCAACGTAGGCAACATGTAGGAATGAGTATTTTATTGCGGCAGATTGTAATACTTATCATAAATTTTGTAAAACCTTTACCAAAGCATTTCCACTGCGGACGTTTAAAGCATCAAGATTCTTCCCCACCACAAAATGATTATACTGAGTATTTTAGTTTATTTACAGAGCATAGCAAATGTCAATCTTCGGGGAGAGATCATGCGTATGCGCCTATGCACGGAAACCTTTCAAACAATTTTCAATAAGTGGTTTAAAATGGCATACGAGATTGCTGAGACAGAGCATCAATTACCAAAAAGTACCTAGATCAAATAACAAAAAATCAAATAAATAAAATATTGGATGCATTTTTATTGTTTAATAAACATTCGATGAGGGTTTACCAAAGCAAATTAAAACAAGACAATGCCAGTTAGGTTGTAATTTTAAAGATTTGATACTTTTGGTAATATTTTTCAGTTATATTATTTGTCCTTAAGCCTGATCTGTAATGAAAAAAAGTTCATTAACTTCTCGATATTTTGGAGTATTTTCATGCGTACTGTAGTATTAGTGACGCAATAAAACTAATACACATATATATGTTACAAGAAGAGTACAGTAACTATTCGTGGGCGCTATTGTTCATCACTGTGACTCCATTATGTATTACAGAGCTGAACTAATTCGGCTCATCATGTACTTATAAAATAGTGTCGGCTTAAAAAAATTTCTGATTACATTAACATTACAAACATCCATTAAACCAACAAGTGACATAAAATTGTGTTGGTTGTCGTTCTATCTAAATTCTAGTCATATTATCTTGGGCAGATGCATGTGAACAAAGAACAAGATTATGCAAATATTTTGACATATATTAACATTTAAATACTTACAAGAGAAATATCTTGATATTCCAGTTAAATGAAAATGTGAAAAACCCACTGAGATCTTACATTAAGTAGAGCAAAACCCAAAAGTCACCGCCGTGGAACGGTCAGTCCGATTGACAAACGGGTCGACTAAAAGTTTAAATCGGTTCACGGAGTTACAACCGCGTATTTCTTTTTGAGTTTTCCAAAGACAAACACTGAAAGAACATTATTTTGAACGGAACTAATGACGAAGACATTTTTAGAAAAAATGAATCCTTAATTATCGACTAATCTTGTACTTTGTAATGAGTGATTTATCATAAACTTCGTAATGAATCCCAACATTTATTTCCTTTGAGTTCATAATAATAGACAGGGAACACATATGCATAATACAATTTCAAATTATCAGAATAGCGGACGTAGAGACCATAATAAGGATCAAATAAACATAATTATACACTTTGTTACAGGTCGTGGTTCTGTTGCTGCTAATGATGATACAGTACAGCTTAGGAGGAACGTAATGCAAACGCGAAGCGTGGAGGTAATGGAAAAAGAGTGACACGTAGAATGACATTTTCTCCAGAGAAATGGAGTCACTTCGCGGCAAAATGGAATGACGAAATGTTAGCGGGACTTCGTGTTTCTGTGAATAAAATGGAGAGACTTGGCGTCATTGTAGTCAGGCTTGTCTTAATTATATTTAATTTTTAAAATAACGGATACAAAATCTCTCGGAAATATCCTTCCCGCTATTTTGATAAGATCGGACAATATCCATCCCGATATTTTTCAGTAGTCCCTCCTGGCCCAGAAGAAATAAAAAACAACAAAACACTTAGGCATTTATTAAAATATCATATGTATACATCGACATTTCAGAAAGTGCGAACTAAAACAGGACAATAAAATTATACAAACTATTAAATAAATGAAACTTGTATTTTGCTATTTTGTTCTTTACTACTATTACTACTAGAAATAGTAGTAGTAGTAGAGGCGATACTATTAGTTGTTGAAAAAGAAGTAGTAGTAGTTGCAATACTTGTGGCAGTAGCAGTAGTAGAAGTATTTGTAGAAGTAGTAGCAGTAGCAGTAAAAATATAAGTAGTAGTAGTAGCAAGCGTGGTAGTAGAAGCAGCAGCAGTGGACGTAGTTGTTGTTGTAATTGTTGAAGTAGTTGCAGTAGAAGCAGCAGCAACAAATGCGGTAGCAGTTCTAGTAGAAAGTGTAGTAGTGGTAGCTGTAGTAGTAATAGTGATGTTGGTAGTAATAGAAGTAGTAGAGGTAGTAGAAGTAGGATGATGATGATGAGTTGTATTATTATTATTATTATAAGTAGTAGTATTAGAAGTAGTAGCAGTAGTAGTAATAGTAGTAGTAGTAGTAGTAGTAGTAGTAGTAGTAGTAGTAGTAGTAGTAGTAGTAGTAGTAATAGTAGTAGTAGTAGAAGAAGTAGTAGTTGTTGTTATATTGAGTAGTTGTAGCTGCGGTTGTGGTTGTGGTAATTGAAGTTTTAACCATTGCAACAGCAGTTTTGCAGCACAATGTATAAGTATATGAAGAACACATTAATATTACTACATCATCAATAAGATATGGTTTCATACGATGTATTTCTGGGAATCGAGAAAATGCATATTCCTTACCCATTCCCTTTAGTTTCCCTACATTTTTAAATCAGTTTAAGGATTATTGCTGACACAACATTTAAGTTATGACTGTATTGCTTAAAAAACGCAAATGAGTGAGCGTCATATGAAGATAGGGGATGTTCCGGGTTCGCTCCCGGGCTGCCCAGTGTCAGCAAAATATGACTGAGTGTGGTATCATGCCATATGTTCCCGATATGCTGTACACAGTGGAAGCAGAATTGTATGTGCTTCAAATTGACACCGTCTCAAGATATCTAAAATACTGTTTGTGGGACGATAAAACCAATGAACAATAAAAAACTATATTCACATACATGTTCACTTTAAAACTTAAAAACACAGCTCTGTCAAAATGTTTTGCGATAAATATTTTTCTTAATATTTCAGTAAAACATTCTTTACTACTTTACGTTCACAGCATGAAACAATCCCAATTACTTGTCCAGATTTAGTTGGGAAATTTATTTCGACAATAAACGGAAAAAGTCGAAACATTCAAAAGGTGCATATTCCTATGCTTGAAAATAATAAGCATAAGCATGTATGACTGTCGGTATCTTTGAAAACTTATATAAATTATCTAAACTTGAAAAATACAGAGTTATTGCGATGCAAAAATATTAAGTATACAAAAGTAGCTGGAACGGTTGCAATGTTCCGAGAATAGTGTAATAGGGTGATTGATAATAATTCATTGCCCGGATGTTACATAACATCTGGTGTTGTTGCATATTGCCACGGGCAACGGATAACATCGACGCGGGAGGTCTCTGGCAGTTTACACATTCGCGCCAGTGGTCATACATTAAAATTCTGTGTACGAGACTGGGTTGCTACTTTGTAGGGTACTCTAAGTGGCAGCTGCGTGTCATTTTTCTGTACATAATAGTAGAAGTAAAGTAAAATTAAAGGTACACGCACATTTTATTCTTAATATTAGGTATTGGATACCATTAATATTAACTAAGCAAAAACCAAATTAGATGACACGCACTCTATATTCACCCCGAACTACTTGCAAGTAAGAAATACATTACATGGATAAAAGAAGACAATATATTTGTATACTGACTTTCATAGCTCACTTTTAGCTCTAAAATCTGTTAACGGCAGAAACAGACAAGAATTGAATAAGGAAAATTATAGATTAATCACGTCTCTTGAAGACACTTTAATTTTATATTATAAACATTGTATCCAAGGCCATGGAGGAATATTAGTTGAAAAAATGGCAAACAAAAAACTCGCTAAGAAATGAATGTCTTACGCACATAATGCTCACAAACCCTACTGTCATAGCATAATTATGTCCAATGGAAGCTTGTATTCAACATTAAGTTATATTTAAAACAAAATCGACAATATGTTAAATTAGTATAAATCATCGCAGAGCTAACAATGGGGATTAAGAACCCCAACACTGACATTTACCATAATGACACACTATAAAATTTAAATTTATAAAATATAAACCCGGTTAAAATCCATTTATCAGAAAGGCAGATCTCAGTTCCGTTGATAGGATTTCTACATTTTCTACTCTAAAAAATAAACCTCTCTCCCTATTTGTAAATATTGTTTAGATTAAAAACATTATACAGACATTCTAATTTATGAAACAATGCTCTGTTTGAACGAAAGAGCACGTTTATTGTAATATAGTTACTAAATACGGCGATACTTTAAACTTTAAATTGGCAGACGGAAATGTAGTGGTAAATACATGTTGACTAGATCCAAATCCATTTGAAACGTACATGATGCACATAGCCATAACACAATAGTCGATATATTAAAATGTAGCAATGTTACCGATACACAACCACCACCACCATTACTACGTCACCAGCACTACTAACACCATCACACTCATTATCACCACATCATCATTAAAATACTCATCATTAACAGAACCAAAGGCTGCAGCAGGATCATCATCATCATCATCATCATCATCATCATCATCATCATCATCATCATCATCATCATCATCATCATCCTCATCCTCCTCATCATCATTGTCATCATCATCAAAACCAGTAATTAAAATTTAACAAAGGGTCTCTATTTTTATTTTAACACATCGCCATTTTTAACCTTGCACAAGTTCCAATACAAATGTTGGGCGTATTATAATAACTGTTTAATAAGAAACAACACGTGCATTATATTTACATAGGTATTTACATTTTAGTTACAATTGAGAACCTATTGAAATAATCCCCATTTTCTATGCCATTGTTTAAACAATGGTGGATTTTGGTTTGATGTTGTCATGCCATATATATTGATAGTTTGGCAGTTTCTATGCAAACCTTCCCCACGTGCTTACACAGAGTTGTACACATAAAACACCAGTTAAGCTGTTTATGCCTTTTGCATTGAAATGTTAGATAGACAGGTTAAATTCAATAAACTAGGTATTCGACCGCTCTTTTATAAAATTGGAATGCATTATTCGCAATTCAAATAAAAGCAATGCATAAAGATTGTTCTTGAGGCATTATTTAGTTTCTTCTCATGTCATTTTACAGTACATAATATAAAAAACATCTTTTGAACACGTCATTTTTCGGGGAAAAGCACGTGCTTTTCCACAAACAGAGGCTTACAGCTATATGGTTTTGCAGCAAATTGTTATTCTTTTGTAATTTTTGATAATTTAAATAATAACTCGACAAGGATTTTGTCTACATTTCGACAAAAATTGCAATGGTCATAAAAAATAAGAAAATAAGAAAAGACTTACACTAATTATTGGTCAATACAAACGAAAAGAGAATGGCAGTTCCTAATCCGAATTCATAGTACTCCAAAGACTTAAGACGGCATCTCAAATAAATATCATTATTTTCACATTTGAAAACGTACCGAAGTTTTAGATCGGAAAAAGTTTATTTGCATGTATCAACGCTGACAAGATCATCCTGTCAATTCTTAAGACAATATAGTTCAGACTTGATGCTTAAGTGGATTTCTTTTCCGGAAAATGAATCAGGTTGGCGTACATAACTGTTCAATACATAGAGAGGTTTGTTCTTTTTGTTTATTGCCTTATCACATATTTGTTCTTGCGTTTACGTTTGGCTTGTTTGTGAATATCATTTTACTGTGCCTTTTCAAATTTTTGTCTGTATTGGAATGCTCAAAGGATTTTGTCATATTTCATTATTTATGATTAAAACAATGTTATCTGTGTTGTTTAGCGGTCTTAAAAAATCTCACCTTGCATGTAATCTGTATTGTCATTTAATTCATCCTATAAAGATTGTTACGTGTATTTTCCTTTGACAGACATTTAACTTTTGTTCCTTAATTCCATCTACATATGAACAGGATGCTACAACCACATACATAAGCTATAAATTATGTTTATATCCGTATGTCCCAAACCCCTTCGCAGAATGTTTTGTAACATAAAATTAGTCTCAGGACCACTTTATTGACCAGTGATATCTACACTTTTTCACTGCTCATTTTTGTTTCTTGACTCAAGATTTAAATTAAATTTACAATCAACCACTTTGAGGTGTTTTCTTTCTTTCTCACATAAGTTTATAATGAGAATCTCTTAGAAAGAGACAAACTGGAAAACTGCTAATACGTATTCAGAAAAGAATCTGGGGTTTGATTCCAATTAAACGAAAATGTGATTACTGTAGGGTTTAAAACAATTTCGAAACAGAAAAAATATAAATTGTTCGTCATTAATCGTCACCAATTTCGTGTTCGTAAATGGTTTAATAATTTAGTTTTATCGTTACAAAACAAAGATATGATGTAGTACATGCATATGAAAATCAAGTTATATTCCAGCATACCTGTTTACTTTTGGTATACCGTCTTACATATTGATAAAGATGATTACTTGTTTTGTCACTGGCAAACTAAGAGTGAGTGGTTGCATGGGAGCAGATACATCAAATATTAGTAGTATCGTACTATTCTGATAATTTTCCTTATAAAGTAAACACGGCGTACATGTCACTTGATATATATTTATGATAATAAACGGTAATAAAATTATACATGCACTTGCAACCGTAAGCTAGCGCGATGGAATGTAAGTGCCAATCCACTTAAATTACAAACGATTCCAAATTTTAACGATAAAAACAGACACAGTGGCAGAATAAATGATGTTAATAGAGATGTACGCACATTAATCACCTTTAATCATATAACAAAAACGTAATTTTCTTTAGATTGGTATCATAATATTTTTTAATTTACAAAACACATGTCATTGTTGAACACCGCTTTCCTACACCTAAAGCGGAAGCGTAAAGTTGTGTTTCTTTGCAACATAGCGCAATGTGCAAATTAACGTAAGAAACTTTAATAAGACTTTTACCCATAAGTTGCATATAACTGTTGGCTTACCAAAAACTTTATTGATGATTTGTTGATGATATTGAGTTAAAGGTTGATATTATAGCAAGCTCATCGTGTCTGTTTTATGTATAGATTACGAATTATCTTCGAAATGTCATGTCGACGCTGTTTAAGATTTTTTTAATTTTTGAGAGAAAAAAACATGAACAATTACTTTTTCCTACTTTTCTTTGTTCAGAGGCAGTCAAATGGCGGGGAAAAAAGCCAATTTGGTGCTGGATAATCATTCAGACATATGTCTTCCGTTGTTTTTGTATCGGAATAACATACACTACAACCTAGGGCTGCCTTTCAATATGCTTATACATACAGAGAAAACGTATAGACCACGCTTTATTTCAGAATGGCTTCAAATATGAATATTTCGCGTCAACATTTTATAACTATGAAAATAACACGGTTGGTAAACAATAATTTATTGCATATATTAGAATTTATAAAGACAATTCGAAACATGTACAAGTTGGCAAGATACAATAGAAAAAAAACTAAAGCAATTTGTGACAAATTAAGTTTTCTAAAACTGTCTAACCTAGAATATATTTTAACAACATGGTCATTTGATTTTATGGCAAAATAGTAGCATGCAATTCGATATAGCTTCACAAAACTAATCTCGTTGAACTTCGATAGTATATTCAATATAAGCAAGATATACAGACAAACAAACAAACCTAGAAGAATGGTTGAAACAGATAGCATGATGGATAATTCACATACAAGAAACTAGAACAACAAAAACCCGACCACAATACCAGATGCTAATGCAATAATACTTCTAAGAATATATGACAAAGTCCTATGAGTATTGCAACATATACCAAACTCCGAAAAGGCACAGAACAAAGGTATTTCACATGCATGCCAAGCGAAAAGTAAGAACAAATTTGTGATGAGTCATTTAAGGAAAAGAGCAAACCCGACAGTTACCGCCTTGGAACGGTCAGTCGGCAATATGGACCGACTGGGGTGTTTAAACCGGTTTTACAGAGCTCTAACCTCGCACTTCCTGACGAGTTTTTCAAATGCGAGCAATGAAAAGAAAAACGATCTATTTGAATACAAAATGTCCAAGCGCTGATATTTTCGATAAGATATGACGAAAGAAGTGACGTCATTGATAAACAATGCCCACATAGTGTTTAGAAAAGAATATGATATTTTTTTTTTTTTTTTTTTTTTTTTTTTTTTTGTTTTAAGACAAACGTTATGATAAGAGAGATATGGTAAAATTCTCAGATTTGACATTAATCTTAAAATTACTTCCAGACGATTTGCATGAACCCTATATGTGTACACTATCTTTCTGCTGTCTGTCAGTCTGTCCGTCCGTCCGTCCGTCCATCCATCCATCCATCCATCCATCCATCCATCCATCCATCCATCCATCAATCAATCCATCCATCCATCCATCTGTCTATCTAAATCTGTTTATACTATAAAATTTGTTCAAGAAAATTACACCATGTTAACTATTTTAATGTTGATATTTTATGTTTATTGTTGTAACTCAAGAAAACGAACAAATATTATGGACACATTTACTGAAACCTGAATAAACCCCCAGAAAATCAATAAAACGCAATTGTAAACCAGAATATGCTGAGTGTAAAATATTTGCGACATCAACAATATTTACTGCATTTAGCTTGCACTCGTTGAAATGCATACTTGTATCTACTGTCAACGTTCGTAATGTATTAAACATTTATTATGCAATTTATTAACTGTCAGCAGGGATGTTTCAGAATAAGAATATATGACAAGGTCATATGAGCATTGCAACATATACCAGACCTCGAAAAGGCACGGGACAAAAGTATTCACATGCAAGTCAAATGTAAAAGTAAGAACAAATCGTGTTGAGTCATTAAACAAAAAGAGCAAACCCAACAGTTACCGCCTTGGCACGGCCAGTCGGCAAAAATGACCAACTGGGGTGCTTTAACTGGTTTTAAAGAGCTATAACCTCGCACTCCCTGATGGTTTTCTCAAATACAAGCAATGAAAGGAAAACACATCTATCCGAATCAAAAATGTCCAAGCGATGATGTTTTTCTTGATATGTAATGACGAAAGTAGTGACGTCATAAAAGTAATGTCCACATAGAATTTATAAGAGAGATAGGCATCATTTCTGTTAGAAGAACTACACAAAATTGTTGATTTTGATTGAAACTAATTTTCCGACTAAAGAAAAGAAAATTACCAGAGAAGTGTAAAAGGTTGTAGCATCATGCTCGTGTGAAAATGGAATTGAGGAACCCAAGTCAAATGTTCATCAAAGTAAATACACGTAACAATCCTTATAGGTTGAAATAAATGACAAAAAAAATACATGCACAGGGAGATTTATTACGACCGCCACACTGCACAGGTAACATTGTTGTAATCAGGAATAAGAATATATGACATGGACCTATGAGCATTGTAACATATTCTAGACCCCGATTGTTGAAGAAGGTTTTATTCTGAGGTTAGGAATCCTGACAGTTGATTTCTTGTTTTGAACATTTTTGGTTCGTCGAAAGCGTTAAAGATTAACAAAGCGGAACGTTAGTCTAATAAATCCGTCAAGAAACCTCAGACACATTTTCCACCGCAAATATATTGGCTTCTTTGCAGAATAAAATTCAAAGCGGAAATTAATTCTCAGCAAGAAGAACAGGCTTGTTGATGTGTGTAACATGTTACTTTTATCTCTAACGCTTAAGTTGATATCAAAAGTAAAGTTTTAAAAAAAGTTTGAAAAAAGTTCAATTTAATTTGGATTCCATTAAAATAATTAAGGGAATCACAGCAATTTTAGTAAGACTTCTATCTCTTATAAACAGTTTTATTCATAATCTCTTATGAAGACTTTTAAGTAAGTCTAATGTACATGTTCATATTTTAAATTGGGTTATCTTCAAAATGGCACTAAGCAGCACAGTTTAAAAGGTTTTAGGGACAAATAGCTAAAAGCTATACAGAGATCTCTTTATGGCGACGATGCGTATGATTTGTATGGCAAAATAATTTTCAACTGAAAATGTGTGCATTTCATTAGTTTTCGCATTGTCAGCAGATAATTGTATTGTCCTTCAATAAAATTAACTTTGTCCTGGCTATACCGACACTCGAATTATGTACATATAGTTGTGATCGCAAATTACAAATAATTTTAGTCAATAAATAAGCTTATTATCATCTTCAACTATTCAACTAATCAAATCCAATTAATGGACGTTTTTCTATGGAAGTTATTCATTCAGATGCCGAACAAAACCGGTTTTAGCTTAATGTAACGCGGACTTTATCAAATATGATTTCAAAATACATTATTTATGCATTTGCTTTTCTTTAAATTACAAAATACGCAGAGATTTATTTTGATTAAAATTGCATTAAACATTCATACTCCAATGTATTTTCTTTGATTAGAATGTATCAAGAAGTAAAATATAGACTCCAGGATTTTTTATACTTTATAAAATCATTTCCTTATTATCCTAAGTGATACTAATTTCAAATCACATTGCAATTACATGCTTTAATATATCTAATATAGCTCACTTATCCTTGATTAAAAGATTACATGCTTAAAAACACCATTGTATATATATATCGTATATACGTGATATTCATACACAATGAGATTTGACGGCAACACCGAGACACTATCAAAACTGAAAGAGAAAAACAATTACATATTAATTTCCTATTTTTCATTATAGGCATATACTTATTGGCAGATACAAATAATTATGATTATCTTGATGGTCTCAAATAGCCAAGTTGACATAAAGCGCCTGTATTGGATGATCTAAGACAAACAAGAGTAACATCACTAACATAAAGTCAGGTCTCATTTAAAACTTTTTAAAAACGATTTTCAAATTCCAAGATAAAAATGTTTCGAAAAGAGAATTATTTGTTTGTTTATTGGGTTTATCGGCCAACCAACAATATTTCAGTTATCTGGAGACGGTGTTCCCTTGAAGCAGATACAGTGCTGCTTTCACTGTGTATAGTATGCCATGAACAACTGGCATGATATCACATTCAGTCACGTTATCCTGACACTGGGCCAACCAGTCTTGAAACCACCATATTTTTGCTTAAGCTTTAGCAAGGGCGTTAGCAAGGGAGCTATACCATTACAATTTAACAACTTTGGTATGTCGCGGCCAGGGATCGAACCAGGGGCCTCCTGTACATGGAGCCGACGAGGTATCGATTAAGCTACCATGTGTGATGAAAAGAGAATTAAAGGAGTAAAAAGAAACATATCATATTGGTATATTAATAGAATATATAGTGCTTTTTACTCTTTGCTTCCTTAATAAACATGTCATGTAAAACCGTTTCCATAATAACACATGGTCGTAACACATGTTTGCGAATACTAACGGAGATTTCAATTGCGGAAAAAGTTTCTTTAAAAAGAAGCTATATGGCGTTATCATGCCACTTTACATTTGTTTTGTCTGAAGACAGTGACAATATCTGTTTGATGATACTGACGATGATAATGGTGGTGGTGGTGGTGGTAATGATGATAATGATGAAAGTGGTGATGGGGTGATGGTGATAATAATCGAGCAGCTAAATCACTTCATACGTTGTCATTGCCTTAAGTCTTTTAGTCTTGAATCTACAATCTTGTTCAACGGTCCATCACATACCTTTGCTTATGATATTATTAATCAAGCAGTTAAATTGCTTTATGTACAGACTTCGGGCCAATTGTAAATCAAATACCTCGTACGTATTTATTTCTCAGGGGATGTATGTCTGTAACAAGATGGACTAGCCTTTAAACATTACATTTTCATGTGAACATGGTCAACATCACTGACTTGTGTGTCAGGCTGCTGCGTTTTTTTTTTAATTTCGATGTCATACCTTAACATGTCATTTCACTTTAAAATCTAAATAATGTGATGCAATTTTATCAATTAATAATAAAAGGTCTTACGTTAAATTCATTTTAAGCCTGTTTGGAAAATTAATGACAGGGTTATAAAACTGTAGCAAAAAAGGGCCTTTTGGTTATTTCTTGACCACTAACTTAAATGCGCCCAAGCCTTGAATAGATCTATGCGAAAGTAGTTAAACAAAACTGAATTCAATATATATTTATTAGTTATATATTTAAGCAGATATTGTATAATTAAAAGTGCGCGATTATATTGATAATCACACCAGTTGTATCCGTTTTAAAGTAAATGCAAGCCATCAGTTGTACGTTATTATACTTAAGCCGAATATTGTAGAATACTTGCATAAAGTGGTCGTATTGTCATTGAAGACTTGCACATTTGACAATTACAAAAACAATTATCAAACGCATACTTAATTGCAACATCAGCAGTAATTGTCAATCTATAAATGATTTAAAACCTAATATTCAGTTACGTTCCATTATATATATTTATCATCATCAATGAAATGAACTAGTGTTATATCCTGAACAAAAGCACTTCAACATTTAGAATAAATACATCAAAGTGCAGGCTCTGTTTAAGTTAATACACCACACTGCTATCACAGGAAAACAAGCATCTTCTCTTCTCTAATTCTCTCCTTAAACGACTTGCTGTTTACGTTAGTTGGTTTGTTATTAAGGCCAAACAATAACCAAAGGAAAAACTTTACTCTTTTCAACGCTTCTCCATTTTCTGACAAAAAGTACCTGTAACATTCCAGCCTGTCCCTTTCCCGACTGACCGTTCCAGTGATGTTCGGTAACTGCTGGATCTGCTCTTTTTGTTTAATGACTCATCACCATCATAGATTTTTTTCTAATTTTAACATTTGGATCGCATGTGAATATCTTTGTCATGTGTTTGTGGGGTATATGTTGCAAAGCTCATAGGATTTGTAAAAGCCTTGCACCATTTACAAACCAAATAAAATATTAATATTAAGAACTGTGCATTTTTTTAAATTTTTTTTTAATATTTCATTGACCATTTAATGACTATTTAATCTAAATTTAAATGACTATAAATGGTTGCAAAATATAAATGTCATCATCAATATTAATATAAGAATATAAGCTATGTAGTATCAAGATAAAACAGTTGGGGTTCCTGTAAACTATTATTTGCTATTTTTGTTAGATGACTTACCACAAATTTGTTCTTTTTTACATTAGGTTTGCATGTGTATACATTTGTCATTTCAAATTTCGGTATAAGTTGTAATTCTCATTGGACTTTGTTATACGTTGTTATGCTTATTTTGATATGCTCTGTCCATGTTTTAGTAGTGCAAATTTGTTGAAATGAAAAGAAAATGACAAACTCGTATGGGAACTGCAAAATATATTAACGTTGGAAAAGCACAGGACAAAGGTATTCACATGCTTATCAGATGTAAATGAACAGTAAAACTGTAACGAGAAATAAAGTAGAGCAAACTCAACAGTTAACGAATAGGAACGGTCCATCAACAAATTGGCCGACTGGATTGCTTAACCCGGTTTTACAGAGATTTAACCTCGTACTTCATGGGGGTACTTAAATACAAACAGTGAAAAGAAAACAGATCCTTTTAAAAGTAAACTGTCTAAGTGATGATGACATATTCTTAGACATAAGTTATGTCATCTTTAATAAGAAACTAGTGACGTGTAGCGACTAGCAACACTTTTTGATATTAAGAAATAAAATACTTGAATGACAAACAAAATACTTGAGAATAAGTGTCAATGGTAGTAGCGTTCTTTTCGTGTCTTGATGGACATAAAGTACGAAAGTACAATGAATATACAAAGAAAATAAAAGTACCAATCCTATTAGGATGAACTAAATGACAACGTAGAGAACAAGGAAATTTTTGTACGAGCATCACACTGCCCAAGAAATATTGTTGTATTGTTGTGATAATGAGTAAGAAAATGTGACACAGTTCGACGGGCATTGCAGCTGCACATTACATTTGAAAAGGCACAGGACAGAAGTATTAACATGCCAGTCAGTTGTAAAATGTATCACAAAACTATGTCTAGAAATATTAAAAACAAAAACAAACAGTCACCGCCGAAGTCAATAAAGACCCATTTGTCAGTTATTTCTTATTTCGTCAGGCTTTTTTAAAATAATTTCTATGACTATCCAATTTGCCGTATTTTATTAAGGTATGCAAATAATACGTTACTATCTCAACAAAATCCGTTAGTCTTAATTGTTTAGCAGCACAATGTATAAGTACAGTATCATTAAGGCATTTACTTTTCCGTAATTTTTCAGATGCAGAGACTCGGTTCAAGTAAAACTGTTTCAAACGTTAATATTTACCTTTAATTACTGAAGTACGTTGGTTACCTTATCATTTATTAAAGATCGGCAACTTATGGTATATAGGAAGGCTATATTTAACAGATATGAGAAACACGCAATCACTGTGATATTATATTTTATCTAAATCTGTAGTACCGTTTTTAAAACGTATTTCGTCGTAACGAAAAATTTCGATACATTAATGTTGATGGTCTCCAATAAACCACAGACAACGGATGATATTATGGATACCATTTAACATACATGAGCTACTGAAGTAAAACATAGGAAAGAGTCATAAAGCGATTGTAACAGCGGATTAATTTGTACTGTGGCTTTATTAAAAAAATCTTTGGTCCAAATAAAAGTTATCATTCACAAATAAACTAATCGGAAAAATGTAAAACAGAAAAGTGTGTCTGTTTAGTTCTCTAGTACAGTCGTCTTCTTTAGTAAACATATCACCTTAAATGTTATAATTATGGAAAGAAATTCGCTTAAAACACATGTCTCCGAGAACTGACAGAGATTCAAATTTATGGCAAGGTTCTCTTTAAGCAAGAGCATTGTGTCAATTACAAGGTCAGTGTTAACTTAAAATATTGCTTGAGAAAGTGATAATGTCATTTTGAATAATTAAAAGGATTGCAGTGACTTGTATTTCAATGTGTAACATCTGTCTTGTTATTACTGCTCAACATACTTAAGCAGCAAGACCAGGACTCGAACCTGTAAACTCCATTGAAATATACATATATTTTAAGATCTATTTAGTTAATCAAACCGCTAAACTACCGTTTACCTTTCCATTGCTTGAGACAGTGACTTCAGGTTATACACACTGAATCGATTTTATGCAATTTGTGTTTATGTTTAATAACAATAGGAATATAAACATTCGTCTTCGTAATAGACTGGATTAAAATCGGGTACAAAACAATAGCTTCTCTTGTTAACGGTCAAAATGGTGTAATAAAATAAGGACATAAATATATGAATATCTTACCAACATTTGAAACTTTTTCAAGCAGGAGAGTCTTAAATACGATTATGAGATGCGGCACACTGCATCTAATTAAAGAACACATATAAAATATAATCATAAATGTATAATATGAACTTATTCATTTAAAGTCGACTATGAAACATTTTATTTCCCCTTATATTAATCTTTAAGATTGCAAACACTGATTAATGCGTAGTTAATGAGTACATGGAGCAACGAGCTGTAAATAGTCCTGATCAATAACTAACTAACTAGCATCGCGTGGTCAGTTTTGGCGTAATTTGTTGCCTCAAGAAATTCCTCTAAAACGATATTGTCATAAATTTCTTGTAATTTTGCAGAATGTTTGAAATTTCACATCTAAAAGAATTAAGGTTTTAAGTTTCTTATTTTATGTTTTATTTGCACTTATTACTATAATTACTTCAATACCAAAATTCCATTTATATCAATGCCCGAAACATCAGACACTGATGTTTTTATAATAATGATAATAATATTTATTTCTATGATACTTATTTATTTTGCATTGGTAATAAAGTAACAGGATTGCTATTGTAGGCTGGAATTATGTTTTACGGATTTTCATATGGTATTAATTTTCATGTCTGTCTGTCGTTTATAAAATTATTTTATAATTTCATAATGAAAACTAAGAAAAATAAACATTATGCAAAAAAGTCATCAATAAAAAAAATGACATAACAAATCGTAAAAAATAAACTTTTTAAGAATGTTCACAGAACTTACCCTTATATGGCTATTAGAAAACGATTTGCGATGTTAGTTTGAAATATAATGTTGCATAACAGTCACCATAGATCTTCTTTTGGGTATAGTCTCAAATGATTGTTAGTCAATAAATTTGCCGCTTTTCAATCTATCTAGATATGCTTAATTTTAAAAGTATATAACAAATTTGTCGAAAAAAGAACACTGGACTGTGCGGGAACGAAGCATGTTACGTCTTCAGAGCCAAACATTTATCACACTATAAGTTTAAGTCTTTAATAAGAATCACCCCTCTTCCCACCTTTAAGATACAATTTTGTCGGTGATAGAATAATAATCTTATGAGTAATAAGTGTAAATTTTCACTTTGGAATGGTCGGAAATGGTCATATGTTGGCAAAGCCTATTAAATTCTTCGAAATATAAGCGGACTAGTAATTGCTAACTGCTAAATGTTCTATTGTGTTCGTGGAAAAAGACTAATTTGACATTTTATTACACAATTATTTTTAAAAGGGAAAAGTGTTCAATTTCGATTAATAAGAATATATGACAAAGTCCTATGAGCATTTCAGCATATACCAAACGCTGAAAAGGCACAGGACAAAGGTATCTCACTTACACGCCAAGTGGAAAGTAAGAACATATTTGTGATGAGTCATTTAACGAAAAAAACAAACCCGACAGTTACCGCCTTTGAACGGTCAGTCGGCAATATGGGCCGACTGGGGTGCTTAAACCGATTTTACAGAGCTCTAACCTCGCACTTCCTGGTGTGGTTTTTTTCAACTACAGGCAATGTAAAGAAAACCGATCAATTGGAATACAGAATGTCCGTGCGCTGATGTTTTCTTTGATAAGTTTTGACGAAAGTAGTATTTGGCAGCAAGAAAAACTTCCTTCGCTGTACTGGATTCCTAAGCTTCACAAAACACCATATGTAATGTTGTTGTTGTTTATATACAGACCCTTAAGGGATGGTAATACAAGACCCGAAGGATGGTTTACACTTTTATTCAGATGCTCACACATACATTCTCCGACAACAACTCCCCTCAATACATGCATACAATAATCTTATCTGATAAGAGAGGCGGGGCTTATCAGCCAATGGGCGGGCTTAGTCGCGCGGGGCTTATCAGCCAGTGGGCGAGCTTGGCCGCTACACCATACTAGTCACGATTCATAGCTAATGCCAGCTCTAGCAGCACCACTCACATATCTTAAATACTAACGTCTTGCCTTACGTTGTTAAATATTGTGAAAAGGTGTATGAAAATTCAGGTGTTAACATTTTTGGTCTATAAAAAGTCGAAGACATGTTTCGTACTTAAATTTTCCTTTGCTCTGCAGTTAATACTTACGATTTCTCTACACTGTGCACTACTTGACCTCATATGAAGACCAAATTTATTGCTCTTATTGAGAAAAGAAAATGCCCGAGAGCAACGTCTATATATTGCATTTCATGAAAGTAATGCATTCTTTACCAACACTTTCTTAGAAAAGTTATTATGTGGACTTGCACGGATGTTTGTGAAGTTCTATGTTTCCTATTAGAAAATATTTACATACAATGCGGTGACACTTTTTGAGACTAGTAATTGGTATTCCTATGAGAACCAACTGTGCACCATTAATTGCAGATTTGTTTTTATACTGCTTTGAACGTGATTTCATGTTAAATTTATCCCCTTCTAAATAATTCCACATTATAGAGGTTTTCAATTTTACGTCACGCTATCTTGACGATATTCTAACTATAGATAATCATTTCTTTTCTTAAATTACCCATCTGATTTACCCTCCAGAACTTACCCTTAATAAAGCAAACTGACATTTAAATGCCGCAGCATTTCTAGACATTGAGATCGCTATTTCCAATAACAATGTCTCTACTTAAAACTATGACAAGAGAGATGATTTCAACTTTAGTATTATGAATACTCCATACCTTGACGGTGAGTCACCTCGTGCTACCTCTTATGGTATATTTACATGTACATATCACATCTTACAATATTTGCACGAGTTTGTAATAAAGTAGAAGATTTCAATGCTAGAAATCGGTTTATTTCTTCTAAACGGTTACAGCAAGGCTTTCGTTTTCACAAATTAAGAAAGGCGTTTTTAAAATTCTTTCACCGCAATGATTTTATTGCTTCTAAGTATAAAAAGAGCATGAAAACACTTTTGCAGAAAGGCATAAGCCATCCTGCATTTTATGGAAATGTTTTATACAAGTTAAAGAAAATTAAGGGTCTCATTAACTTCTCTTAAAACTTCGCTTAAAAAACTTATCAGAAAATGTATTGCTGACGGTTACAACCCGGGAATCCTTCGGTGTTCTGCATTGCTCGCAATTGACCATTTTACAGATAAGAACAACTCGCATTGCTTTTGAATTACACGATGACCGGACAGGCCTTTGAGACTTTATGAAAACAGTGACTTAAAGCCATAATTGGACAGTCACTGTTGGATTTCTTTTCTCTTCATCTCTCCATGTCGTGCCCTACATAGGTTGGACAACTTGAGCAGTCTCCACGCTCTTAACATAAGTTTGCACAGTAGGTATAACATCGGGATTTTTGCACCTTTATTTTATAATATTCCAACTGCGGATAAATCCTCGGCTGTTTATGATATGTTATTTTGAAACTTATTAACTTTAATCATTTACATTTTATTTTGTTGGTGTACGTTGCTTTCTAAAATTCGATTTTTTGTTACATTTCACTTTTGACACTTTTGGCATACGACATCAAGGCATTGTATGACATCATATTAAAGTGTTCTTATTATACATCAGCACTTGGGCTGTTTTATTTGTTCTTATTATATATCAGCGCTGTGCTTGAGCTGTTTATTTCAAACTACTATCTCATTTGGAATTTTCAGGTTGCCGAGGCTTTTATCTACTGTACATACTGTACATATGTTGTTTGTTACTAGATATTATGTATGTATATAAGTTTATTGTATCTGTTTTAACTCCCGATACAGGTGCTTATTGTAAGTTGTTTCACTTTGACGGGATATTTTTATTTACACTGTTTGCCTGATAGAAAAACCTCCAGGAAATGCGAGGTTTGAGCGCTCCACAAACCAGGTTTAAGCTCCCCAGTCGGTCGTTTTTCCGACTGACCGTTCCAAGGCGGTAACAGATGTTTGTTTTGTGTGTTATGTCACGTCTCTGTGTTTTTGTCACATTTATATTTACACTGTTTGATTTTGTCTAGAGGTAGATTAAATTTAAATATCTGTGAAAATTTTGATAGGACCTTTTCTTATTTACCTTTACTTATTTGTCATTGTTATTTATGAACCTTTATAAAAAATTATCGCCAAGGGCAGTAAACAAAACAATTATATGCAGTTAAGGGATGTTACAATGTTATGACGACTAAAATTCGTTATCTAAAACAACATCGAAACTTATC
The DNA here is from genome assembly GCA_007844125.1 of Sinonovacula constricta. NCBI lineage: Eukaryota > Metazoa > Mollusca > Bivalvia > Cardiida > Solecurtidae > Sinonovacula > Sinonovacula constricta. The sequence goes on along the minus strand of CM017568.1, from coordinate 6,740,388 downwards.
TATAGCGATAATATGAAGCAAATGTTAATTGTATGTTGGCTTACGGGTCGTTTGTTTCACTGGTTTCATTGGAGGCCTTCTTATTAGTTCTTTGTATAAGAAAATTTTATAACATATTATTATGATAGTTTGTATTGGGAATCCTCTACTTATAAACAAACAATCAAATAGTTGTGGTGTAAAAGAAAATACTAAAAACATAAAAATGAATACTTAATAATAAAAAATAAAAAATAATACTATAGTAATATAAACTGTTATTACAATTAATGGAAATTGATTAGAATGAATATGCTTCTCTCTCTCTCTCTCTCTCTCTCTCTCTCTCTCTCTCTCTCTCTCTCTCTCTCTCTCTCTCTCTCTCTCTCTCTCTCTTCTCTCTCTGTCTCATATATATATATATATATATATATATATATATATATATATATATATATATATATATATATATATATATATATATATATATATATATATATATATATATATATATATTATCAAATATATTATATATTATTATTAAAATATTAAAATATGTTTCACAAAGTATCCTGCGCGGTCATCACTGCCCTGTGCGGCTCTGCACCAGCTTTTGTATAACAGAGGTCATTCGTATCATCTCAATATCTCACTTTAAAAATACCGCATACAGTTCGGAACAAAAGAGGGAACACCCGAGATGTTTAGATTCAGATCATTGCGGTGTAGTGTTGACGAAGTAAGTAACTGAGTTGCTTTTAAAATTAGTGTATGTTTGTCGCATCCAGAAGATTTTATGAGCATTTATTTTGATACAAATGACATTTGTCATTACATAACCTTGTTCAGAGCCACAGAGGACGTGGGGTATCGCAAATATCCCAGCATATTAGATTATGCTTAGTCAGTGGAACAGCTGTTCTAATAACAGTTCCCTCCCCGTTTCGGCCCTTTTTCTCTAGTCACTGAGTGATATTTATGTGCCGTGTTATTTGTACTCGGCATTGATTATTCATAAATCTGAATTATATAAATATATATTGAAGCATGCCTGAACACAAGTGACGCGTCTAGTCTCCTTTGACATATATATTTATTCTGTACTTCTTCTTATGCTTAAAAAACCGACCGCGACTATTCGAGGACATGCAGGTTCAATCCTGTTTGCTTTCGATGTCCAGCGTTGTCTTAACTTTTCACAGTATCGCAAGCGACATCTCCTAAAAGCTAAGAAACAAAAAAACAACAACACATTAACAGCAAGACCAATATTACAATTACCAACACTAATTTAACGACAACAACATTAATGACCACAATAATAACAGCGACAACTACAACTACAATTACAAATGTACAGCAATGAAAGACATGAAACGCATCTGATGACATTTAAATAATGCATTATTTCCTGAGGCTATTATAGCCAGAACGTTGTATTGGTCTTTAATACGAACGGGATTAGCAATCACCACATTTTCAAATTTGGTTAGATAAGATCATGAAACAAATCTGTAGGAGAATATAAACGTGAATAGAACGCTTTTTAGGATTCTTTACTCGAACGTACTAAATGAAAATAATTATTTCTAATTAAGAATAATTCGTTCAATCCATACAAGTCACAGTTACCAGGAATATTTTAATGCCAAAGTAACATTTATAATTCTTCACATTAAATAAGTTTCTCTTTTTATGTCGAAAAATACGTCTTTGTTCTTTTTAGCCGAAAGCATTGACCTGAAGATACATATGACTGTCTCTTTTAGGATTTTTGTATTGCAAAAAGACAACATTTGGTAATGCGCTAAGTTATTGTTAGTTTTAATTAATTAAAAAATTATGATAAGCCCTTTCAAGAATTAAGTCTATGTATATAAAGGAAATATGTGTCACTTTTTAAAGTAAGCAGTTTTTATTTGTATTTGTACTCTATACCGATTTGTATTATAACTACCACAACCGCTTGCAACAATCAGTAAAAGAGTCAAGCAATGAAACGAGGAGTTGAACCCACATGTCTTCACTGTCAATGCATACACTTTACAACAAATTCAGTTAACAGACACTATATCTTCATTTTCCTCTACCGCAAGCAAATTTTGTTCTCACAATTGACGTATGAAAGAAGTTCTATGGCTAATATAAGGATGAATTATACCAATAGTTCTAGAAAAACATGTGATTATTTGCAGGCCAGCGGACCGTTGTTTGAATTAAATATGTATATGCCTTATCATACGCATTTCCCACGGGATGCAGGATTTTAAATGATATAAATTGTTCTTGATAGGCTTGGTATCATATTCTGGCAAAGGGTTTATTTGCTTTTCCTAACATTGAATTTTTTCATTGCAAAGAACTTCCACGTTACATTTTTAAACATCAAAGATATTTTTGCATGTAATTTTGTTGTTGAATTTATTTTAAATTATGTATTAAGATAAAGTTTGACGTCAAACTACAGTACAAAAAGTACAACGTATCGTGTGTCAGTTAAACGTAATAGTCCGAATCACTATTAAAATCGGGAACAGTGGTTTCGATTAAAAAAATCATGAAAGTACCGATTAATGTGTATATTTATTTCAGTCTTGGTTGTGTAATGAATTCAAATGAAAGTACAAGAATCTATAAATACTTTATTTTAGTACAATATCAATATCTGTGACAAAGGTAAAACTGTTTTGAATGATATGACACGTTTTCTGAACAGTCATTTTTCGTGTGCTTAGTCATACTTATGATTTTTAATCAATAGGAAAATAAGAAAATTGTCCTTTCAAAATTTTCACAGATATTTAAATCTTATCTATCAGTAGACAAAGGCAAACAATGTAAATGTGACAAAGCACAGAGACAAGACATAACACACATAAAGAAAAACCATCAGTTACCGCCTTGGAACGGTCAATCGGCAAAAGGGCCAACTGGGGTGCTTAAAACTGGTTTATGGAGCGCTCCAACCTCGCACTTCCTGAAGGTTTTTCTAGCAAACAAACAGTGTAAATAACAACATCCCGTCAAAGTGAAACAACTAAGACGCCGATCTAAAGGGATAAAACGTAGAATTTGATCAATATTGGGCTGTGCTGGGCAAAAATGATTAAAAAAACTCTTACTGAATTTCGGAAGGCTTGCGAAGATGCCTTTTAATTTCTGTTACTCGTGTTATATTTACGAAATTAACCCGAATTATACAACCTTTCTTTTGTCATTAGAATGGAACTCTTAATGGCTACCACATTACTTTATACGGTTTATAAAAAACAAACTATGAACATGACAATTTAGACCTAACAGACCCATTCCGATCCACTCAGTCTTGATCAGGTCAACTAAGTGGCTCTATATGTAATAGTTAAGAGACTGCAAACAGATATTGAGTCTTTAGATGTCATTAACTATCTAGGGTAAACTTAAAGATACTTAAAGGTATAGCCAACTAAAACGTTTTAAATTATGTACAATTTTCTACGAGAAGTAAAATATTTATCACTAAAACTGTTTGGCTAGAATATTGTTCTGCCGCTGCTATTACTAATACGCAAAGCGAAGAAAGTCTTATAATTGCATATGCACGCAGTATTAAGCATACCGCGCATTGGACATTAAATGTGTATACTTAAAACATTTATTGTGTAAAATTAAACATACGTTTCAGGACATTTAACAGAATGTAATTTTAATATGTCATTGTTTCATATTTACACCCCAGAAAACAACAACAACAACAACAACAACAGCAACAAAACAACAACAACAAAAAGAAACAACAACACAAATTCAACATAACACATTTTTAGAAATGTGTTTAATTTATTCCCTAAATGCAATATTTAATTTTTCCAACATTAATATGCTTTTACAACTATAAAAAGTAAAAAAAAAAAAATGAAATGGAACCGACTATGTAAATTTCATAAATACGAAATCGCAGAATGCCAATTTCGATCCATATAGCTTGAATGTCGTAACTAACCCGTCCCAATATAATTGCATTGCGATCCTTCCCAGACATAAGAACTTAATAAACTATAGATAATTTAGAAATTAGCCAATCTCAGTTCAGAGAACAATAACTAGACGATATTTTTCTGGTCTAAGACGGATTTATATTACCAAGGGATCAGCAAAATAGGATGTTTAGATGTGGGCTCGTCACAAATGAAATCACCTATTTGATGTCCACAAATTTAAGTAAAAAATCTATCCTGATATAGAAAATAAAAGTATTTTCTATCTTGATAAGAAATTAAATATCTTAAATGTTCAATACTTATTTGGTTCCACAATTTTCGTGAACTGCCCCCAGAATTCTAATGCAAGAATTTTACTTCTTATCACTTCTTAACGCCCCAAATCCTCATCATTTGTATTTGAATAGAAAAAATACGTATACAAAGGTTCGTGTGAGGTCTCAAGTCTAAAGAAATGCACAGTCACACAATTTACACAATAGTTTGGCGATCGTGTTAAGAGGGTACTAATCTTGAGTCGAGAAAATTCCTATTTTATTTTTAAATACTATTAAATGAAACCTTTTCTTACTATTATTAATGAGGTAAATGGATAAAAAGTGTAAACTGAAGTGAATAAAATAAACATACAGGTTTTAAGGGATGTTAGGATCAAAGGATTTATCTGCTTATTTGTCAGGGATTTTTTGCACAATCGATATTATGTAAAATATGTTATATATTATACACTAAATTTGTAAACTGAAAATGCAATGCATTTTAAATATCATGCCTTTAGAACCACTATTTATAATACGACCTATGAGTAATATACAGGCCTGATTTGATGTCATAGCCTTAAATACTAAAACGAAGCGAGTGTATCGAGTTACCTCTAAACGACAACATTGATTTTAATTATAGACAGAAATTTCACAAATGAATCGACAATCTTCCAGGATATTGTTCAACCCGAGAACGATCCATCTCGTTGATACGTTAATTCCCTTGAGCAATGAAGCTGCATAAGACTTTTGGATATTTAATAATATTTTATTCAAGTCTGTAAAAATACAATTAATTGAGTATTCATTTTATTAAGTTAAATGCAGTATTGATCAGGATGTTTTATGGTTTATTTGTATAAGTGGAGGCCCGAAGGGATGTGACTCAAGATATGCCATGATAGCATAGACTGTGTTAGTTTAGAGCATGTGTTAGACGTTCCGTGTCCGAGACTTAATATATCTGATAAACTTAAAATTGTACATAATTGGCGCATGCTTATTATTCGCTGTTTTTTAAAATTTACATACGCGACCGTGGCGTAGTGATATAGCAGCCGAGTGTTAACTCCTCAGACTGCTAAGTCTCTCAACGCGTGGGTCCGAGCCCGGTTCTGTGCGAATGACTTAATGAGGAAAGGTCCATCAGTTGACACTCGGTGCGCCGTAAGTCCTACCCAAAGGTTCGTCTGGGGTCTTCCTCCAGCAAATAACTAGGCGTCGCTATAATGATCATAGTTGCTCCCTGCGATCTATTTCAAAATCAAACATAGTAGCTAATAATTACAATAATTGTCAGATCGAGGATGAAGTGTAAAACTCTTATAACCAATCAAAATATACACATACACTGTCATTACGTTTGTTCATTCACCAAGAACATATATTGTGATCCTCATCTTGTTAATAAAACATAAAAAAAACAACAACATATTTTTACATTTTCTTTTAAACTTGAAGAATTTGTATTTTATTAAGTCACGTTTATACTTTATCATATTCTTTCAGAATTTTTAATGTATAATATACTTGAACCAATCATTATGTGTAAGGACATACGATATCCAGAATTGTTAGTAATAATTCCAGCACATGTGCTCTTCTTTTTGCCTTACTGTCAATGTTAATGTTATTTCTTTTTAGACACATCACACATTTTGTAGCATAACGCTTGTATGTAAAAGTGGTCAATATAACAAGAAATTGTATGGTTACATACAACATTCTTTTAACTTAATTTATTGGTGTATTAGAAATACTGACAATGAGTTATATAGTTTTCATTTAAAGAAAACTACCATGAAAAAAGTTTTATTTATTTTATTAATTATTAATTGCCCGTTTATGGAACTTTTGAGTTATGTAATTAAGAAATGCCACTTAAAAACATTAACTTTTTTTTTACATAAAAACAGAAAATTCCAGTACCGTTTATGAGCTTTTCTCTCTTATTAAATGCATTAGAGGATATTTCTTGTTGAATCAGTTTGTTTATTGCATGCGTGTCGTTTGTTTAACTAAGTCAAACTTATATGCATTTCCTAGTTGATATTTTCCATTTACATTTTTTCCAGTTAACTGCGAAAATATTTCCGACGCAGTGTAATTTCGATTGGTTTTTCTTATGTTACCAAGCATCAACCTGAATATTATGTAATGTCAATAAAACTAGGAAACAACGAATACATAGAAAACAGTTATACATACATATATCTATAAACAGACTGTTGAACGTGCATTTTCACCATACTACATTTTGAAGTATACATTTTACAGCTGTCTGAAAAATCTTAATTTAATTTTTAAATATAAGACAGTCGTATGGTCTATGAATAAAAACAAAACCCATTGCTATTTTTCTTGCTACGAACTACTGTTTTCAACTAATCAAACTGCTTTTGATCTTATCTGCTGCTTGGTGGTAAACTATAGGACTGGTCTTATATTATAGCTTAACCTGCAATGCAAATGTATACTGCAGCGACGTGCAAAAGCATCAATCTTAAAATGAAGATTTATTTGTGACATTGCAATTCGGCTCGAGCTTCTTATATTTCTCTCGTTTAAACATTCACACAATAGAATATCCCAAATTAGCATAAACGTTGAACAAAACCTAATCCTGTCCTTGAAGGAAAATTTTATCTATATAAAAAATGAAATCTTTGTCAAAATGAATAAATATCATACCAAATACTTTAGTATAAATAGTATAAATATGTACATTAGACAAAATTTATTTTTATAAACAGAAATAGCATGTAATAAACTAAAATGTAATCAATGGTGTGTTAAATCCTATGAACACAGAGGCAAGATATTAATCTTTCATATTACAAAACATTACTGTTAGCCACGAACGTTTCGAATCTATTTAAATTATCTATGCCATCTCAATGCCAGACATCTAGAAGCATCGCATTACTGCTCTTTATCGAGCGGTACGTTCGGGCTATTATGATCATTCGACCGGAAAAGGTATTTGAGTTAAGGTTAATCGTAAACCTCTTTTTATGCATAATATTTATTATCACTGACTGTAATCTTATCCTATCACTTATAGTGTCCTTAGATAAAAAATCCAAGAAGAACTTCAAGGATGTATGAGAACGAGGGATTGCATGACATGCTTAAGAGGTTACTAGGATTGAGGAGACATACTGACTAATCCTGGACATAGCGATTCCTGTGCTGTTGCCTTTTCATATTTTCTTCGTCGTTGTCTGCTGCATTGATGTTTTGATGTAATTCTCATGTTCTGATCTTAGGGAAATAGATTTCCCAACACATCTAGCCAAACTGCTGCTATTTATTCATTTACTGTTATTGTGCGCTTTTGTTACTGTCTGACAGATTGATATGTACTTGCTAGCTGCACTGAAATAACTAAATACGAGACTTTTTCCAAGTTTTATGTTCTTGTGTACTGCAATATTTTCTCCGAGCGCAGAACTATTCCATAAGAGGTTTCTGTAATGTACTCCTGCACCTAAAATTTCACGACATTACATTAATGACATTAAAGACGTGTGGTGTTGCTCGGTTTTAAACTTTTACGCTCACTCGATTGATAGAGCTTCCTTTATACGTATTCACATATTTATGTAACGTGGCAGACGTCAAAGAAAACTTGAAACTGTTTTAAACAATTTCATTATCTCCTTGTAATATATCCATTCTATCACTACCGCTACCATCGTCACCCCCAAACTTCTTTCTTTCTTTCTCTTTCATGATAAAAATGCAATCCTGTAGTTAAGCACTTAGAGTTGGTAATATAGTGTTGATTTACATAAAGTTTCTTTCACAGTTCCGCATTTTACTTTTTATAACCTACGAATTTGATCTTTTGTCTATAAACATGTATGTACCATCCGCAAAGTGTTTTTTTACAATTTAGACTTAAAAAGGATTCACATTTATTAACATTTTTGTTAATATATATATATAGACCCAAGTGTACCAATTTGGAAATAGCCTCAGAGCTACAAAATGTTAGTCCTTGTTCTCTACAGCCATCGCACGTCCACCTGTGCTATCTTATCGAAAGTCACGTAACTAGTTCTTTACTAGTGCCATGGGGAAAATGGAAAAAATAAAAATAAAGCATATTTTAATGTCCAATGCAACGATAGCTGAAGAATATTGAAATGGTGTGATGCAATCCCTTAAACTCACGTATTCTTTATATTTTAGGGAAAACATATATATTTAATTAAATGTATAATCATTTCCCGAATATAGGTTACGTCCCTTATCAAATGACTCGTTATGTCCCATGATCTAGATCTAAAAAGCTACCTACTCAGGGTTTTCTAGGAGGTGTTAGACAAGAAAGATGAAGAACCTCGAGTGCTGGAAGATGTACACTGTCTGTGTGACTGTGTGAGACGATGTGATCCCCAGCAAGAGATGAACCTTACCAAATTTTTTGCATTGTATATAATAAATGTGTTAGTTTTCTATTCTGCCTAACGTCTTGACCTATGGTAGAATAATAAAACCTTAAAGTATGTAAGACGATTAATACAAATAAAAGATAAATGAAAATATTCTGTTAGAAATAGAGCCTTTCAACTCAATTTCTTTTACCTAAAGCGTAAATAGAACATATAACATTTAACTATTTTTTATTATTGTCTATTATTTTTCAACTTAGTTAAATTATAAGATGTTTCTACTTAAAGGTTGTAGGGTGCCTATATCTTATACACGTAACGAACTGTTACCCTTGATCTAGGCAGTAGTCTGTAGTTTAAGTAAAGGTAGTTTATAACATTTCCCCAATTGTTTGCGAGTACAAATGGTGAAATATATCACTTTAAATGTTGATTATTTCAAAATCTATAGATAAGCAAAACGGGAGTTTCGGCTTAATACAGCTATCGACGTCAGAGCAGATTACCTTGATGATTATATAACGTTATCTAAGAAGTAAGTGTTCACGTGGTTTTCTTAGTTTAACAATCTCTAATTGCGGTGCGCGGCTCTGAGAAATACATTTTTGTAATGACAAATGTGGTTTTATATTTACTTTTCACATGAATAAAGATCAATAATAAACAACATTTCCCAAAATAAATAAATCAATAATCAGGTAACAATAATTTGTTTATTTCAATAAATTATTGAGTGCATGAGAGAAAGAATTATCCGAAATTTCAGATACCAAATTAAGCATTAAGCAAATTATTACTGTGCTATGACATTAACAACGGCATTTTCATGGTTCAAAACTTAAGATCGTGATCGTTGTAGAAGTATAAATAATCTTACCAGCCTGTGTTTGTGATACAAATGTGATTAATAAAATCTATGATATACGATTTTATTTCATTTTAATATTATCTAATATAAGTGCAGTTAAAGCCAATGACTCATTACAAAACTGTTCTTACTTTTCACTGGGCGTGCATGTTAAATACATTTGGCTTGTGCCTTTTCAGAGTTTGATATATGTTGCAATGCTCATAGGACTTTGTCATATATTCTTATTCATGATTCCCACTGTTACTTGTGCAGTGTGGCGGTCGTAAAAAAGCTCCCCGTGCATGTTATCTATGTTTTCATGTAATTCATCCTATAAGGATTGTTACGTGTATTTCCTTTGATGGACATTTGACTTATTCCTCAATTCCATCTTCGCATGAAAAGGATGCTTCAACCATTTATTATTCTCTGGTCATGTTTGTTCTTGATTCAAAAAGTTAATTTCACTTACAATCAACCGTTTTTTATACCGGTAGTCTTTTCTAATCAAAATAAAACCCCTTTCTTTTCTAAACACTATGTGGACATTATTTTTCAATGACGTCACTACTTTCGTCATAACTTATCAAAGAAAACACCAGCGCTTGGGCATTTTGTATTCAAATAGATCGGTTTTCTTTGCATTGCTTGCATTTGAAAAACCCATCAGGAAATGCAAGGTTAGAGCTCTTTAAAACCGTTTTAAGCACCCCAGTCGGCCCATATTACCAACTGACCTGTTCCAAGGCTGTGACTGTCGGGTTTGCTCCTTTCGTTAAATTATTCATCACTAATTTGTTCTTACTTTTCACTGGGGTTGCACGTGAAATACCTTTGTCCTGTGCCTTTTCCGAGTTTTGTATATGCTGTAATGTTCATAGGACTTTGTCATATAATCTTATTTATAATATATTAGGCAATAAAGAAAACGACTTAGACCTAAATTAACAAGCTTATACCTTTTACCTTGTCACGGTATAGTCAAAAAAGGACTAGCTGCATGCATGTGAAATGTGAATTAAAATATCTTTTTGGAGAGGGCTGGAAGGGGATAACAAAACACGACTTGTAACCAGATGCCATCTAATGTCTGCGCCTAGGGTTTTCTTTTCCAAATCGGGTTATGAAAACACCTACACGGGCGGTCCAGGCTAGTTAGGGGATTAACAGGTCTCAGTGATATCATATACCCGATATTTAGACATAAGATTCTGAATAGAATTCATGGTAAAAGAACTTTACCTGTGGTTTTGTTTCAACTTAAACAATAAAGCCAAAATGAAGTTTATTTGTTAAAATGTTTTTATAACACAATAGACTTGTGTAATTCATTTCTAAATCTTTACTATCAATAAACCACTGTAGATTTAATATTGAAACGACGATGTTATGCGAGAAAAGTAATTAGATACTCAGTGTCCAGTGTACAATGCTTTAATAATGCACGTGCAAAATATTCTTACATTAAGTTACATTTATAATCATATTTTCTTTTACGTCAGAATGCAGTATGCTTATAAAATGCCAACCATTTTGTTCGTTATCTATTTATAACATTTTAGATTTGTGTTAATTATAATCAATGAAGTTATAATGAATAAAATAATCTAATTGACACGGACGGTGCTACAATAATTAAATAGTATATAAAATGTTGTTACGGTGTTTTCACTGTTTGACATTACACTCACACAAAAATACCCATGTTAACTTTGGATACCATATCAAGAATTGTTTTAAAATATTTCAGCTGATTCCATTTCAACATTTTAGACTTCATCCCTACTAATATATTCATTTGCAGGAGAAATTTACAATAAAAGCATGCAAAACCAGCTAGTCGATATACGGTTAGTGTGACTATTTTGAAGTCGCCAGAAGTAAATTGTATTTATCGAGAGATTATCGAGCATGCACAGTTTACTAATGTGGAAGTACTTTTCAAAGGACGTAACCTAGTTTTGTAAAAGGTCTATATCATGGTTCTTAAGAATTCTATTATCTACATACATCTTTAACATAATAGACTTATTACATAGTTTCGCAGATGAGTTCACAAAATAGTAATTTCGAACCGAGGGATTTCCTTTTTCTTTCGTATGAAAATACGATCTGATGAAACTTATTTTCAGTTCATGATCTTTTATGAGATAAGTGAACGACCTTTATATGGATAAGTAAAACGGCGGATTGGAATGAATTATTTATATGGTCGGTAGAATGTACTTTGATGTTGAACACTATATTTCACGCCGGTGATTATGACTTATTGATATATTTCTACATTTATACTGCTATTTTTACTGTAACATTGTCAAAGTACAATCAATACCATGTCCCAATGACATACATAATATTTACAGGAAATCTATATTAAATATATAACTGAAAAAAAAACCCACAACTTAATACCACGATAGCTTCATCTTTATATGTTAAAAGTGATTTAAATAATCATTTTCATAACGAATCAACAATTTATTAGTAATGTAGAATGTAGAATATATCTAAAATCAAGAGAGATACACTCCGTTCATGTCGTAAATCCATTATGTAATAAAGTCGAATATAAGACGAGGGTATTAAAGATCTTAAATTTTTCCACTCATCGATATATTGGTATCAATAAGGATTTTTTTATGCTAAATAAGCTGCAATCCGGTGTCGTAATATGTTTTATCATGTTCTATACGGGCAAACAATTTGATGAAATAAATTTATTGATATTTTATAGGATTCAATATAAGTGAAATTGTACTTTTATAATATTTAATTTTGTTTGATTTTTTTTGTATAAACTATGTAAAAATGGTTGTCAGTTATTTTTATTCTACGGAATTCGTTTTCCAGATATCATTGTTTGAGCTATAAGTTTAAATATTAGAAAACAACATTTTATTTAGCCCATAGTTAAGTTACATATTACCAACACAAGAAACTAATTTCATATTTATTTTGTTTAATCTATGTTAGGATAACTTTTTAAAAATCAAGTTAATACCTTTTATTAAAATTTATGTTGACCTACTTCAATAAATCATGTATAAAGCCATTTTCAAAGTAGCAACTACCGGAGAGAGTATGTCATTTTTTCATAGGATTTTCACGTAATTTTTCGCATCATGTCGAATCATGAACCTTCCGGTATGGAGGCCAAGACGTTTACCACTCAATAAGATGACGTAATTCTATATCTTTAAATCCACTGTCAACTTTAATGTATATGGTCATACATTTAACATTTCTTTACCTTGTGCTGTTGATTGACAAATAAATCACATTAATCATTATTTGGTCAATAACTTAATTTCATGTTAACTGTCAACAGCATTACGTTGGAGAAACTTGACGGGCGCTGAATATTATATACAGTAAAACCTCTCGAAGCGGCACCTCTAAGCAGCGGCTACCTCTAAGCAGCGGCAGTTAAATTTCCCCCCAGTAGTTTTCAGCGCATTTTAACCTCTAAGCAGCAACTCCTCCGCGAAGCGGTAAGCGGCCGTGTAAATCTCTTCCCTGAGGCTAGTTTAACCTCTGCGTAGCAACACCAGTGCAGCTATTTTTAGAACAGACTGTCGCGTACACCAGAAATGTCACGCGGTCGGCTGATCACTGCTTGTACCCTGTTGAGAAGGTGTTAATTGGAATCAAGTTGCAGTTGGACGGGAAACCAGCTGCATGCTACAAACATGCCGTTGTAGATCTAGTGTATTGCGGGAACGTGTGAAAGAAGTGCCAGCTATTGATGATGTTAACGAGTTGGTTTGGTTTGTTTTCTTTAATTGGTCGAAAGATTAAAAGATATCACTGTATTGATTGCTTACTTAAAAAGATGTTTACGTTAATTGCTAAATGCAAACTGTCATTGTTTTAGGATGTCTGACTATAAATTCGATTTTTTAATGGTAAATCAGTCTTTGCATGACTCAATACTGAAATACTGGTCATTTTGTCTTGAAATGTCTTATAAAAAGGTTTACCTTACGTAAGAGCAGAGTGTTACTGCAATTAAGTTGTTAGAACAAGGAAGGTCAGCACAGTCTATTGCTACTGAGTTGGGCTGCGGCAGAACTCAGATACAGGTCCGTTACTGACGATATTGTTTTTGTAATAGACAAGCAAATGCTGATTGGCTAAAGTACTATTACTAAAAAATTACATTTTTTCTCGTCTCATTGAAACCTCTGAGCAGCAACACCTCTCAGCAGCAACACTTTTTCGTGCCTCCGCCAGATGTTGCTGTAGAGAGGTTTTACTGTATATCAAGAACTTTTATACAAAAATCTTTAACTGTCGTCCTTTTAAGAACATTGTTTTAATCATTTTTTTTTCTTTTGGCAATTCTTTAAAGGTTGTTTGCCTATATTAAATACATTTCAAAGGATAATTTCACTGTATTGTCGAAATTATGCATAATTACTGCATAAGCAACTCATACTTGAGGCTTAAGAAAGACCTTTAGATTCTTAATGAAATATTATAGCACAACCTATATTGTTTATCAAAACAAATCTCAGGAAACATCTCACTATATGTTATTTCTAAATCTGTAAATAGGCAATAGTGATCATTGATGACAATAAATATCGACGCCAGAGCGAATTAACTGGGCGACGATATAAAGTGATCTGAAAAGTAAGTTGTCAAGTGATTTTCATAAATAGATATCTCTGAAGTGTGGCTCAGATAGGAAAAATATGTTTGCATTGTCGAGTCGAAATTTTAATGCTTCGGTTATGCTTTATTTATGCTTAAATGAGCAGTATTTTGCTGGACAGTTTCAAGTAACATTGGCTTATTTTGTTATTTAAAAAAGAATGTAGGTCCGAACTGTCCTTTACAAGGACAACTACCACCTTTACAATAAGTGAATAAACACCGATTACAAAAATGTTTTGATGACGATGCATCTGAGAAACGAACGTAACAAGTCAGACACAGTACCGAACTAGACTAGACAAAACACTTTGAACTAAATGTCCGCTCGGTCTCTATGATAATATTCACCAGGCTGGCAGTATTTTTAAAAATCCGAACATCTTTACTTTTCTATCTTAAGGCAAACATCGATCTCATGTTTAAAGAAAAACATAACCAAAAACGCAAATTAAAACAGATGCTACAACTAAAGATTTAAAAACACTACATATTCGATTTAGCATTCAGGCTGTACTTAGTGCTGTTACAAATCTGCTTTGGAGCTTTTTTGAGGCATAAAAAATGCATACTCATTCTTTATATAAGATGGCTTCCATTACTCAATACAATAAGCTTTTAGACACCATTTTTATACACATTTCCAAAACACACACACTATTCCATGAAAATACTATAACAAAGGGATTATTTTCATAGACTTAACCAGTATCTTTCGGTATAAAAAATATCAACAATAATACTACAAATTACCTCAAAAACCTATTGATTTGTTACACGTACAAATAATCAAATTAATATTTTCATTGACAAATCAACTGTAGCAGACGCTTACAGACAAGATTCATTAAGGAAGGTTTACCTGATAAATTTCACATTTCTATTATTTACCTTATTGTCACATCAATTTTGGGGATTTGAACTTATAGATAACAATAAGTTACAGAATTTACACATTAAGTTCCTGAAATATTGAATAATATCATTGTTTTAAGAAAAAGCAGGCGCAATCTGCTGGCTTAGCATTTATGTCAAAGAGGAACATGTATAAAGTAGAATTCAATACATGGAGTAAGTACAGTTTCAAGGAAATAAGTAAACGTGTAAATCCTATAGCTCCAATCATTTTTGTTCGCCTAAAAGCCTTACAATAATGATTTATGACTCCTAAAACAATCGTTTCAGATTCCCCCGATAAATGTGTACTAGTATTTGCCGATAAAGCATCTACTAACATTATTAGTTTGACGCATGTACTAGAAAACATGTTTATTGCTGAAGTATCCACAACCATTTTGTAACAACGCTGACATTAGTGCAGTAATCGACAAATCCTAAAAAGATGTCACAAAATGTCATTATAACGATCGACACGGAACAGGAAATACTTCCTTTACAGTTCTGCATTTCTAAGAGTTAAAACCACCATTCATAGCTTATGGCAGCTTTAGCACTACCACTTACAAAACCAAAGCAATAAAGTCTTGCGGATCGGGAGGTCGCGGGTTCAAACCCCGGCCGCGTCAAACAAAGACTTTAAAGTTGGTAGTAGTGGCTTCCCTCCTAACACTTGGGGCTAAGGGGACAGCATTACGCCTGACTCGTCGGTGCCAGTGTAATAGACCGGCCAGGTTCAGTCACTGGGCACCTCATAAGTGCCCCTGTGCTGTAATGATAGAAATGTTTCTGCACAGTATCGGCAAAAATGCCGGAAAATCACATCCAATCCCACTAAAGTCTCGTCTTACTGCAGTTTATAATCACTTTTTAATGTTGCGGAAAATGCGTATGACATTTTCTGATAAAAAAACAGTCCAGAAGTTTTAAGACAAATTTCGTATTGAAAATGCTACACAGTAAAAATCTACAGTTAAAATGTCCTATTCTTTACTTTGTAAACATCTTTAACTAATTTTCTAAGTAAAACCAAATTGTTAACTTTCGTTTACTATGGGCAGGAGCAGCGCCAAATTATGACTTGCATTGAAACACTAGTCCTAAGCTAGTATTTAGGTTTTTTTCTGTTTGCTTTTATTACAAACTCTTCTCTTTTTAGGGTTTGTTTAGTTGCCGAGGTTTTTGTCAACTGTACGTTTCGTAATATGCGGATATCTGTTTGCAACTATTGTGTTATTGTTTGTAAATTGTATCCTTTGGTCAGTTTTAAACAGTGTTTAACATCCCGTGCATTTGATTACTGTTGTCATGCTGGCTTGTTTTTGAAAAAGAAACCTTAAGAAGGTACGAAGTTGGGGGGGGGGGGCATATAAATAATGTTTAACCGACCAGGACGGTAGTCTTGCCAACTGACCGTTGAAGGTGGTAATGTTAGTTTTCTGTATGTGTGTAATTTCATTTCTTACTGATTTGTCTCTTTTGCACGAACTTTTATGCGCCTTTGTTTAGTGATGGTTATAGTTTTAATACATGTGACAATTCTCAGAGGTATTTTACCCTTTTTTCTATTGTTTGCTCAATATTATTTTAAAGGTTGCACCTATATTCGGGTTCCATCTCTATGTAACCATTTATTTTGTATTAATTAAGTCTAGACACTCTTATTATGTATAGGTCAGTTCCTTATCTTATTACGATTCTATATGAATCGGGAAGCTATAGGAATAGAACTGGTGTACTTTAATAATGCCGACTTACTTAAATTTGCAAACCTCCAAGAAGCATTCACTAGAATAGAAAAAGTGATCACATAAAATTTAATTATTTGTTCTTTCATTTGTTTTGAGTACCTCACCGATACAAGTAAGATGTTGTTTTTGTTTTAGGGTTGTTTTAAATACATTTTTCAAGAGCTTTTGTAATGTAATATTTTGTAAGACGTATATTTTTTGGCGTTATTGTCACGTATTTTAATATTGTGAAATAATAATAAAATATTTTAGGGGAACTAGGTAAAATGTTACAAGATGTAAGTACAATCTAATAATGTTAGGGAAAACTATATCATAAAGCTTTGGCTTTATCTTTGCAATACTGATTTTGAGAAAAAAACAAATTTCCAATTCTACATTTTAATGACATTTATTATTTATAACATAATTTATTTTATTTCTTAAGATGTTGTTTTTCTGTTTTATTTTGATATTTTGAATGAATATGTCCTAGTTTAATATTATGCCAAAAACAACCTTCGGTATCTTTTATCGCGGAGTGTATATATTTAAAAAGATCAGCACCAACAATCTCCTTTTGAAAAAGTTATGTTTAAGACATACTTAACACACTTATAAGATAATATATTTAAAAAATGTAATACTCACTAGTCTTAGTAAAATAACATGATATAATAATAATTTATATCGATCAAGCATTTAAAGATTTTAACTAACACATTCTTTTCTAAATCATATAATCAATAATAACATCACTAAAGATCTCAAATGTATAAGAAACGAAACAACTTTCAGAAAGGAATTAAAAACTTATTTGTTAAGAATGTTCTACAACTAAATAGATTAAATGTTTTGTGTGTGATAAGACAATTGTAAAAAGCTCATGAACTCTGTGAAGCGCAACAGAATATTGTTAATAATTTTTTCGGCATACAAATGTATTTGTATTATTTTGAAAGTTATCGAGACTTATTTTTTTTTCTGTTGACTGCTTCAAATGTATTATTCATAAACTACTCTAAATACAACAAACGAATACCCATTTTCAAAATAGCTTTTTAGCAGATTGTTCATAAATGACATTTAAAGTTTTACGATAGTGCATTTACGCATTATCTTCGCAATATACCAGATCCATTCCGAGAAGTGTAATGGCAAAATAGACTTCTGTAAATTGTATGAAAATATATTATTTATTATACACTTATGTTTAAAACCATTCTATATTGCCCCTGCTGTTATATGGTCATACTTCTGGGAGAAGCAATGATACGATCTACTGAGCTGTTTATTTGAGATCATAATGATAAGTCGATCGAAATGGTCCGCCTGTGTATTTGTTTGTCATAAACTTGGTTACAGACGAAATGTTAGATACACTGTTTTGTAATAATGAGGTAACTCTCTGTCGATCTCCCTATCTGTCTCGATTCCCAAAGCCTGTGTTGGTTCATTTTTCTGGGCCAAATACTTATTTTCTATGTGCAACATGAAAGTTGACATTTAAAATGTTCTTACCAACGGACTTAAACTGTTCTTTACATGTTCAAATCCAATGTTACAGAAGTGGAACTTTAAACAAAGTGAATGCTGTTGATCATCGTCACTCTAATCATCATTATCATCAGCAAAGTTACAGCAATTCTTTTGACAAAATAGACAAAATAATTCGTTTGCAGTTGAAGATTGACGCATAGAAGAAGATACTATATTGATGCATCCTAAAATAAAAGTTATTATTTCCTTATATAAATATGTGATAAAAGTCATTTACGGTGAGAATTTCGAAAAAACAAGATAACAATACCTTTGTTTAAGAAATTATAATATGCAGTTAAGCCAGACAAAAACACTATAATGTCAAGTGCAAGTGTATATTATGCCATTCCGACATTTAATTATCCTTATCGGCATTGTTTCGTTTATGTTTTATTATTAAATGTACTCTAGTTTTCTGTGGACTCGACATTCATCATTTACCCATTTTATAACACGTTCTATATAAAGCAATAACCATAACACTTACCAGTAAATGGAACTATTCGTCAATTAAAATCTTCACCAGAAAAATCTTCGTAAATTAGACTTTGGCATTTTTCCTAATTTTACAATATTTGTTAGAGCGTTGAAACAAGAGCAACTATGTCTTATCCGTTGGTGTTGTATTTGGCTAAAAATCGTGACACTTTGAACTCAGTCTTCAGCAATAATTACCAGTATTTCCACCAAACAGCGCTTTGCAGGTGTAATTGAATCCAGTGAGTTTAAGATTAAGAATATAACTATGCTATGTCAGATATAGTGCAATTTAGTTGCTGGTCGTTTAATAACATTATTAGTCATGGGGATAATGCAAATATGTCTATATCATCCAATGGATGCAAGTCATTTAAAAATATCGCACATTGACTATGATCGAGTATGAGTCAATATCTTGTAAAAATGTAAACATTGATCTAAAATACTTGTATCTTCTGTAGATTTTCGTGCTAATTGAATTGCCGTGGTATATGAAATACGTTATTTATTACTAAATACAGCAAGAAGTAAATAAGAAAAGGTCCTATAAAAATTTTCACAGCTATTTAAGTTTTAATCTGCCTCTAGACAAAGGCAGACGGGTAAATATAAATGTGACAAAAACACAGAGACGAGACATAACACACACACACACACACACACACACACACACAAAAAAAAAAAATCAGTTACCGCCTTGGAATGGTCAGTCGGCAAAAGGACCGACAAAGGTGCTTAAACCTGGTTGGTAGAGCGCTCCAACCTCGCACTCACTGAAGGGTTTTCTATCAAACAAAAAGTGTAGATAAAAATATCCCGTCAAAGTGAAACAACTAACAGTAAGCACCTGCATCGGGAGTTAAAACAGATACAATGAACTTATATACATACATAATATCTAGTAATAAAATAAACTATCATCATATGTGTTGTATGTACAGTAGATAAAAGCCTCGGCAACGTAAAAATTGCATATTGCCGAGGTAATGGTCTAGGGATAATTAAATTCTTTGAAGTCCAAAGACCCTAGTTTGGACTTTTTGGTCAGCCCCTCATTTCATTTGCCCTCAGTCTACTAAAGAGTTATAGGTCTTAGAAACTTTTCTGACGGTAAATATGAACTACACGATACTCTTTCTTTTTAAAATGCAATCTTTGGAATGTAATTATTCAGTTTTGCAAAACACAAAGTATCTAGAGTTACCTGCAATACAAATATTTTCCCTGCAATTAAATTGCATGCATCATATTGATCAACATAATCATATCAAATGCAGCTTCTCGCATAATTAGTTTGAAACTCATAATTACATGTACTTTTTTTTACAAAAAGCCCATGCTTCAATATTCTGGGTCAAAACAACACAATGAATAATTACGTTTCGAGACTTACACCAGCAATTTTATAAAATTCTCAAATTTCAAAATGCAACGCTCAACAGATCTGACTACTTAACAAGCACTGTGATTAATGTAGATTTTTCTGCTTATGAAATTGTAATGATTGAATAGTCTTATAACTACTGCCTATTAATTGACTGCTATAAATAGTATCGCTGAATGGCAAGCACCTGCCTAACTTTGACATACATATACATGTACTTGTAGTGCTTTAGGTTAACATTTATTAGCAACAACTTACTCCAAGGTACAATCACAATACACCAAGCTTCTTTTGAGTGTCAAATACTTGTACATTGAGTTGTTGTATAAAATACCAGTTCAATTGTCCTTTTCTAAGTTGCAAAAAAGGATAAAATTTAAATATTGATTTTTGATTTTTATTTCTATTTGATGTCGTTTTAGAGAACGACCGAACGGTTAAAACTGCAGCCGAATAAGATAATCAATGTATAAATGATTAAAACTGAACTGTACACACACTTATTTCAGGTCCTGGTTTTGTTGATTCAAGTCTTTCTGTTTGTTCGATGAGCCATAGTCAGGTTGGTGTAGCCACATGTAAACGGTTACTTAACACCTTTTTTAATTTTGGAATGTCTCTGTTGAAATCTTGCCTCGTCATATATCTAGGCGTGCCCTTTATGGGGGAGGCAACTTAAGCAGTTTCCGTTGCACTTAACGTAAGATTGCATAAGTTTTAGGCATGCCACTTGCCATCGGCCTGTATATTTTACTTTAACTACACATTACTTTTAAACGATTTAAAATATACTGAAATCTATTCTTGTTTTTTTAATGTATTTTACTTGTCATTTTTTAACTTTTCTTCTTGACTTTCTTAATTAAAGAAATAGTTTTCATATTTTAAATAGGTGCAAATGATGTCACTAGCTGTATTTTATAACAGTTAATTGAGATCTAATTATATATCTTCATTTGGTTCGATTTATTCCACCTTGCATTTTCATAAGAATCTGCGCGAACTGCAATGTTGTAAAGGCATTTATTATATGTGCCTTCTATAAATAGTTGAGATGATTCACTTATTTACTTTTGTAGGGGTTGTATCCAGTCCTCTTTGTTCATTCACTGTTAGTTGTTTCACTTTAATGGAATAGTTTTTTTACACTGTTTGTCTATCAGTATGACTTCAGGAACTGTGATGATAATAATCGTTGACTAACTTCAGAGCAATATCTTTTGACAATACCAATCACAAATCAGCTGTACATAAAACCTTAAATCAAACAAAGGTGTATTACTTTTGCATTAAATGTAAATTCCCTTCTGCTAAGTACTAGATATATGCAAACAATATAAAACTGAACATAAGTGCAACAGTGTAAGTTTATCAACCTGGATAGTGAAGGTATCTGGTTGATTTACGTATTATTTTAAGAGCACTTTATACATTGTAATTCAATATTTATGTTTGGCAGTTTCAAGCATGACTTATTACTCTTTTCATTTGAACCGAACACTACAAACATGTAGTTAGATTATAAGTAAAAAAGTCGGCATTGGCGACAGAAAAACAACATGGATTAATAATTCATTGAAAACTAGAATCGCACATCTAAATGCCTTTATTTAAAAACGACAGAGAGACGTGAGTCCATTTGCGACCCATTTATTTTAATATCTTAATTTATGGCTCAGTAAAACCCCAATCTATACGATATTACTCTTATACTGGCAGACGTATAGGACTTTACCTTTAATGGCTAATCAATTATTTAAGTAGGCCTAATAAAAAGCAAAACAGTATTTTATTGATCCTACTCAAAAATGCACATGTCTAATATGTCTAATAACTTTTATTAAACTGTCTGCTTTTTATCTTAGGCTTATACAGGATCGGCCACTTAAATGATAAAAAATGCGTTTTAAACCGATAAATTACTTTTCTCATAATATGTTACGGCCGAAGCTTTCTATACTTACTGAAGACAATTGCAGGGTAGGTCAGGATATCAATGACTGATTGTTATTACAGTGTTAGCATTTTCTGTAAGTAAAATATATCTTCTTATATACAACACTTAGCCTCTACTTCGATTGTTCACTTTTACCTAGGTGCTTGTTCACGCCAGTCATAATAAAGGGGGAAAATATATTATATATCTCGAAAACAATGTCGGTATTTGAGAAGACGTTGGTACTTTCCAATTAGAAGTTTCAACTTTTGCATTTCTATACCTTGAAAGAATGGAAAACGTAGTGAAGTTACCGACACGCACTTATGACTTGTTATTTTTTATTTGACGTTTAGAGACAGCGGTACACGAGAGCTTAGATTTTCTTCCTTCTAATTTTTCATCAATAATCATTGATAATTAAGAAGTCGTTAATTCGTAACTTTTAAAAGGTACTGTACTAAAATTTCATTGGGCTTGGCACAACAATGGATGTAATAATAAACGAAATGATCGTAATTGAACGAGTTACATTTTGGCCAGTTAAATATAAATGAAAATATAAGGTCCAACAGTATCAAAACAAGACAGAAAGTAACAGCAATTGTTAAAAAAGTTGAACCTATTTTGATCAATTTTTGTAAACATGACAATATCAATAGAGCGAGTAGAATAGATTTATTAGATGCAATGATTTCAATGTGTGCAAAGTGTCTCACATTTAATCCATTATGTTGCATTGATATTTCAACTGGGCATATATTAATTCATTTCAAAAATATATGAAAGCACACATGTTTTAGGACTAAATGCCCATCCATATTGCACTTATTACTGTCATCCTTATAACTACACAATACTAGACAATTAAAACTATTGTTTTCTTTTCTCTTAACTAGACGTATTTACCTTACAATATATATATCATAAACAATCTGTGATCAATATGGAATGACTTTGTTGCAACGTAAAAGCAATCTGTTTTATGCTGGCTATATTACGCCTAAACAGTTGGTGGTAATGACAATGCACTGACTGAATACGGATTCTTTATTCGATGATGCAAGCATCTGAAAATAAATTCTATTTTGTTGTGTACAGACATATACCTGTTTGCTTGCTCTCATATGCTAAAAATATCACACCCATAACAATGAAGTTAACTGTTATAATGATGTTTTCAAGTTTTCTTATTTTAACGTTTGATGTTTAAGTTTGTATATTTAAAGGAAAACATATAACACTATTGTGTTTCTGACCTTTTGTTACTTGGTGTCAGCATATTACCAAACATTTATCTTTATGTGAATCATAAGGTATTCAAAGTACTTTCTTATTTTGTAAGCCTTAAATGGACGCGTTCATTTTAGAAAGAAGTAAATGGACCAAACTTCATCAGCTGCTATTAATGAACGAAAATACATGCAATACTGTGTAGCTTGTATGACTTAAGGTCGGATGAGTTATTTTGAGGTAATTATGCAATAAGGATCCAATAACGAGCCCTAAAATACATACTTTTCCATTCAAACAATAAGACGGCTATCAGCGACAAATCGTAATTTGAAGGCCATTCATGAATATCGCCATAACACATACTAATGACCGTTACAGTCTTCGAGACACAATTGTCGATTTATAAAAAAATTACACACTCTTACATTTTTGTGTCTGTAATTTCTAAAACATTATGCACAATCCGCAGGATTTTTAATTCAGTTTTTTAACGTCCTGACATTTTAATTAACACCATAGAGATAATTGTTATTTGCCGCAGAGCGCGAGGATGTTTACCATTGTTCTCTTCAGCCATCGCCTTTTAGACGCGCTTTGGTTACTCAATTCCATCTTAACATGAAAAGGATTTTGTAATCATTTACTCTTCTTTGGACATTTTTCTTGATTCAAAAAATTAATTTCAGTTACAATTAACATTTTTGTGCAGTTCTATTAATCGAATTATACTTCTCTCTCTCTCTCTTCTAAACACTTTTTGGACAATATTTTAATGACGTCATTACTTTCGTCATAACTTATCAAAGAACACGTCAGCGCTTAGACATTTTTATTCACATAGATCAGTTTTCGTTTCGTTGCTTGAATTTGATACACCCATCTGGAAGTGCGAGATTAAAACTCAGTTCAAGCACCACATTCAGTCAATATTGCCGACTGACCGTTCCAATGTGGTAACTGTCGTGTTCGTTTTTTTGTTGTTAAATTACTCATCACGGATTTGTTCTGACTTTTACATTCGACTTGCATGCGACTACCTTTGTCCTGTGCCTTTTTGTAAATTTTGGAACATGTTACAATGCTAATAAGGACTGTCTTATATTATTATTCAGCTAGTGGCATTTTACCAACATTCATATAAGTCATTGATTGGTAAAATTGCGGGAAATTATAGTATCATCCACATTCTAGAAAAAATCTCAATTCAATTGAATGGATGTCAAGGTTAGTGAGAGGAACATAATTTATATGAAATAGAGCGTGATTATAGCATAGTTTCCCACACGAGTTCACAAAATAGAAATTTTGAGCCGAGTGATTTCTTTCTTCGTTTGATAATACGATAGATAGGATAAAGCTTTTTTCACCACATCTTTATGAGGTCAGTGACCAACCTTACTCGGCGAGAATATTACGGCGAACTGGAAGTAATTAATTAATACGTTCGGGAGGCGTTCTTTGATCATAGACACCATTTCTATATGCCAGTTATTAAGACTCGTTGATATATTTCTAATAAGGAAATATATGACATAAGTCCTATGAGCATTGCAATATATACCAAAATTTATAAAAAAACTCACAGGACAGAGGTATGCAAAAGTAAGTCAAATGTAAAAGTAAGAAACATCTGGGTTGAGTACATTATACAACAAGAGAGCAAACCCCACATTTACCGCCTTGGAACTATCAGTCGGATAAAGGGACCGACCGGGGTGCTAGTCTTATATTGATATTTTTACTTTCAAATGTTACCAACACCATATCCCAATGATTTATATATACTAAGTTATAAAAACTGTTGAAAAAAATACAAATTAAACTGCCACAAAGACTGAAACGACCCAAAAGTCCTGCGAAAGTACATACGTTACAGTATTTTTAAGATATCAATCATTTTCATAACAAAGCGACTATTTATTTCTTATTTAGAATATTTCTTTAATCAAGAGCGATCCATTGAGCTGATGATTTTAATCTAATCGAGGAATAGGGGTTTAGGGTTTGTTTTGTTATGAATGTTTATTATAGAAAAATATTAAGCTCGGAAACGGTTGCATACTAGTGTCGCACAACTTAACTATTATGTTTTATGCTTTTAAACAAATAAATGAAATAAAATTATTAAGTGTTTTTGAAAAAAGTTTAATCGCAATCAACTTTGAAAATTTGAATAAAATTTAATTTGTCTGATTTTGTATTAATAATGTGCAAAATGATTATCAGTTATTTTTATGATCCTTCATCTTATAAGTGCATACATTATTGATTAAAGTTTAAGATAAGTTGCAGTTAACTTTTCCATTGTGCCTATTCTTAAGTTACATGTAATAGTGAGTATCTATCAATAAAAGATTAATAATATAATTAAATGACAGCGATATTTTCAACAGAAATAAAGAATGATAATTATTTAATCTATTTTATGATAATATTAAAGATATAAAGTATTTAAGCACTTAAATCACTTTAAATTTTATAGATATATATATATCAGTGAGTTTTTATAACCATTTATTCGTCTCTGGTCATGGTTGTTTATGATTCAGAAAGTTAATTTCTTTTAAAGTCAACCATTTTTGTGTATTTTTTAAAATCGAAATAATACCATATACTTTTCTAAACACTATGTGGACATTATTTTTCAATGACGTCACTACTTTCGTCATAACATATAGAAAATATAAGCGCTTGGGCAATTTGTATTCAAATAGATCGTTTTTCTTTTCATTGTTTACATTTAAGAAACTTGTCAGAAAGTGCAAGGCTAGAGCTCTGTAAAACCGGTTTAAGCTCCCCAGTCGGTCTATATTGCCGACTGACCGTTCCAGGGTGGTAATTGTCGGGTTTGCTCTTTTCGTTAAATGACTCATCACAAATTTGTTCTTACTTTTCGCTTGGCTTGCATGTGAAATACCTTTGTTCTGTGCCTTTTCGGAGTTTGGTATATGTTGCAATGCTCATAGGACTTTGTCATGTATTCTTATTGTTTAAACCGATTTGTAATTAGAGCATATGTCAATCTTTCCTTTATTCGATTGGCTATAACATTTTATTATTCTTTCATTATTGCATCTGGAAACAATCGGAATAAAATGGTATACATGAATAATGTTAAAGCTAGCTAAAATAAGAGTAATATGGGTAAAATTCTAACTGTCAACGCTTTCAAGCATTTTTCGAAACTTTTTATTATACTGTTGCAAAAGGTGTAATAATGATTTAATGCTATATAAGCTCAATTTAATAGAACTAACGGTTAAATGTTTTAAAATTGTCGTTGTCATCCTCATTCTCATCCTCATCAGCAGCAGCAGAAGCAGCGGCATCATCACTATCATCATCATAATCTTTGCCATCATCATCATCAACAGCATCCTCATCCTCCTTCTCATCATCATTATCATCACGATCATCAGCATATGCCTAAACGGCCGTCGCAGAAGCAGTCAATACTAGCACTAACAGCAGTTGCATCGTCAGCAGTAACATTACGTCAGTTCTATTGACAAATAATGATGTCTTGAGACATCAAGATATCGAACATATTTGGATGGACAATATTTACTTAATGATTGTATTTTTGTTTAAATAGAGCATTGCACGTATTAATTCTATATTTAAAAATCGATACATAGGTTTGCATATAAATTTTATGCGTATTGTAGGCTTTTCTAACATATTCACTGCATCACTGAGTGCCTGAGTATTAAAACAGCAATTTATAGCTCAATATTACATGTTTTGGAGTTTCAAGCTTGACTTTTAGAAGACTACAAAAATGCACTTTCTTATTAACAAAGAAAGTTGGCTCTCTGGTGAGAAAACTAAATAAACATAGTTTTTATATAGTTAAATAAAACTCTTTCCTGATGCTTTAAACTGTTTGCATTTCTAGCTGTCATTATACCAAATGCATTGCTTTTAAAGTTAAATGTGTAATCTTCTAATTTATGCAGGCGACGGTAAGACAACATGGATAAATAATTCATTGAAAACTAGAATCTCACTTCAGTATGACAGAAACACATCAGTCAAATTGCGACCTATTTATTTTGATGAGATTGTGTTTTGCATTTTCTCATAAAATATTTCTTTAAACTGTTTGCATTTCTAGCTGTCATTATACCAAATGCATTGCTTTTAAAGTTAAATGTGTAATCTTCTAATTTATGCAGGCGACGGTAAGACAACATGGATAAATAATTCATTGAAAACTAGAATCTCACTTCAGTATGACAGAAACACATCAGTCAAATTGCGACCTATTTATTTTGATGAGATTGTGTTTTGCATTTTCTCATAAAATATTTCTTATATTTATGCTGAAGACAAATACAGGGTTGACCATGGTATCATTGACTGATTGTTATGACAGTGTAAGCATATTCTTACTAAAGTTGAACTGAAAATGACGTTTCGTTACCGACACGTACCTTTTGCTTGCAGTCATTTAGTTGAAAATTAGAGATCGTGACATGACAGCTTTTTTGTTTTAAATACCGGAATTACATGTATTTTGGCCTTTAAGGGTCTCGTCAAAATAGATAATTTTAAGTAAGCATCTTCTAAAATGTACAATACACATATATACTGAAATTGGATTTGCATAAGAATTTAAAGGTTGGAAGTAAATTACCATAGCAAGAGCTACATAAACAACCATTCAATAACGGCAGTGTATTGTTACTATAATAAAAAGTAATTCAAAATGAATTGAAATACGATTGTAAGTAAAATTCAAAAGTATTTTTTTTAAATATGAAAATATCGATAATGGCGAGTTAAATAGATTTGTTAGACCCAAATATGATCACATGTGTGTTAATATAATATGGTTTTATAATTATAATGTATAATTTTGTTTCATGTACAAATCTAATACTATTGTTAATGGGCTCGCACCTATAGGACAATTAAGGCAATACACTGGGCAAATAGAAAATCACGTAAACAATTGTTATGAATGACAGATATTTCAGGACTAAACGGGTAAAGGGCGACCCATATTGAAATCCGTGTTTTATCCTTAAGACCACGAACCACAACACAGTTGAACCTATTTTTTCACTTTTAAGATATTTTTATGACAAGCAGAGACATTGCCGACCTACTTCAAACCACTTATTTTGTTGCCATAAAATAAATTGGGTATAAGTGCTCCCTGTCGTATGTACCTATTATGACATAGACAATATCTGATCAACTTGTAAAGACTTTATACCATCATAAAAGCAGTATGTTTTATTCTGGATATATATAACTGTCGGTAGTATTGACAATGCACTTACTGTATACGGCTTTTAAACTCGACAAAACAAGTTTATGAAACCAAGTGTATTTGTACTTTGTAAATTATAATATGTTGGTAACCTTTTCTGGATCTTTCTTTGTGTAACAGATTGGAATACATTGTTTCATTGTCATAGCTACGTATATCTTGTGAAGACTAATTTATTATTTTCTGTTTAAAAGTAATAATACCATCTTTGATCTGTATTAGCAATGTTATTTGTATAGTTATTTGAAGTTAAAAATAATAAATACAGAAATCTGTTTTTTATATTTTTTATGTTTACTTAATGCGCAGGACTAAATAAATTTGAGGGCATGGACAACATGTTTAACTTTTAAAAATACATAATCCGATTAAAAGGTAATATTGTAGAAATAATTGACATAATTCAAACACTTGTTACACACTTTTGATTGACGATGATGCGCTCATCTGTCAAACTGAAATTAAAGCTCATAAGTAATGTCAAGCTTCGTTTATGCAACAAACTCCGCTGTTGTTAATAGCTTATCGTAATAAGATGTTGATTTCTACGGCTCGAATCCGTAATCATGCTTAAAGTATCCACCTTATTAGTCGAAATACATGAAATAAGTACGTAAACGTCAATTCCTTGCCTCTTGCTCACCTCCAAATTCAAACATATAAAATAAACTTAGCGGTAATAACAATTGAGAGATCACATTTAGTTGTATTCTTTGCATATCTCAAATATATTGATACGAACAAGAATTAATTACAGTTAGAAAGAAAAAAGCCCATGTAGATACTATCGGTGTCTCTTGTACTCGAAATGAGACTAATGTGGCAGGATTACGAACAAACTTATATTTCTACTAACAATATAACTCAACTAGTACACAGACAAGTAAACTTTTATTATATTTCGATAAGACAAGTATAAGGTCTTTATATGCTTTACTATTTCTTTAAATCGAAAGGTCTGAGATATAAAGCTACTGTCTAATTGCTTGCACATACTATTCTTATATTATTTATTAACCGCCGAAATTGTCAACAGCTATAATAACAACAATAACAACACAAACACATTTTAAATGCATCTGATTATGACTCTTTGATAAGTCACATACTTATATATACCGCGAAAATATATTTCCTGTCAATCCCTTGTTTTAATAATGTTCTGTATTACCATTATGCATAGAACATTAAACCAACTATGAATAATAAATTTAGCAGCCATTACCACCGGCGCTCCGCAAGTCAGCGGGAGGATCTTCCAATATTAAGTACTTCGCCTTGAACGTGACTCGAATCCACGCGGTGAGAGGTTAAGCAGTCAGAGGAGTCAGAGGAGTTATACAAGTCGTCGTATTTAACACTACGCCACGGGCGCCCCTATAAACAATCTACATTGGCAACGACATTAATCACTCGAGAAATAACAGCGTAATATGCCTTTTTGCATATTTAAAAACGATTAACTTGACGAGTAATGGCCAAAGTCCTGTAATGACATGTTCAAAAGCTCTGCGAGCACTATTATATATCGTTTATCTTTTCATTGCTTGCATTTGAGAAATTCGTCAGGAAGTGCGAGGTTAGAGCTCTGTAAAACCGGTTTAAGCACCCCAGTCAGGTCCATATTGCCGACAGACCGATCCAAGGCGGTAACTGTCGGGTTTGCTCTTTTGGTTAAATGACTTATCACATTTGCTTTTACTTTTCGTTTGGCTTGCATGTGAAATACATTTGTTCTGTGCCTTTTCGAAGTTTGGTATATGTCTTAAGCTTTCCTGGGCGTAAACTTAGTTATAACAGGTAGTGGTACTCTGACAATAACAGTTGAGAAAGCGCCATATCTGTATACTTTAATGGAACTTTATCTTGAACGATTTTGATTTGTGGCAGGCGGTACGCATTATGTATAGCTTTAAAAGTAGATATGTAATATCACGTTCATGTTGGCGACAGAAAGACAACATGGATTAATAATTCATTGAAAACTAGAATCTAACATCTAAAACCCTTTATTATAAAAAATAGAGAGACGAGAGTCCATTTGCGACCCATTTATTTTGACAATCTTGAGTAATAGTTTTAGTAAAACCTCAATCTCTACGATGTCACTCCAGTACTGGCAGACGTACAGACTTTACCATTAACTGTTTTTTATTTTTTAAATAAGCCTAATATAAACCAAAACATATCTACTTATCCTTCTCAATAATGCAAGTGTTTAATATTGACCATAACTTTTAGCTAACTGACTGCTTTTTTTTATCTTGGCTTACACAGGGTCTACCACTTAAATGATAAAGGTTGCGTCGTTTTAAACCGAATACAATGTCGATCTTTGAGGAGATGTTGGAATGACTTAGTTAGAAATTTAACTTTTGCATATCCATACGTTGATTAGAATGGAAAAAGTAGTTAAGTTTCCGACACCAAATTACGGCTTGTTATTATTGATTTGACGTTTAGAGACAGTGATACACGAGAACTTAGATTTTCTTCCTTTTAAGTTTTCGTCAAAATAGATAATAAGTCATAAATGCTTACCTTCTAAAATGTACATCTTTTATTTATACTGAAGTAAAATCCATAAGGCTTTGTACAACAATTTACGATTATAATATAAAATCCAACAATATCAAAATAAAACAGAAATTAACAGCAATCGAAATAAAAAATAAACCTATTTTGAGGTATTCTTGTTAGTATGACAATATAAATAGGGCGAGTGGAATATATTTATTAGATGCAATGATTTTAATGTGTATTAATATGGTAAAGTGTCTGGCATTTAATCCATTATGTTGCAAATAAACATCTGGCAATATTAATAATGAACTGGAACCAGTGGGACATTTCAAGTCAATCAACTGGGCAAATATAAAATCGCATAATAAATAATATATTATTCTAAAACACATATATTTTAGGACTAAATGGGGTAGAGTCCATCAATATTGCACTTATTACTCTCATCCTTATAACCACAACATTCTAGATAATTGAAGCAATTTTTCTTCAAACTCCTAAATCTTTTCTCTTAACTTGATGTATGTACCTCACAATATTTATAACATAAACAATCTGTGATCGATTTGAAATAACTTTATTTCAACATACAAGCAATCTGTTTTATGATGGCTATATCACGCCGAAACAGTTGGTAGAAATGACAATGCAATTACTTTATACGGATTCTTTATTCGACGATTCATGCGTCTGAAAAAAAAGTCTATTTTATTTAATGTATTAACTGTGTTTGTCAAGCTAACTGGCTCATTTTTGTGATAATGTGTTGAAACTTCATTGTATCGTTGAAATTGTAGACCTATTTGCTTGTTCTTATAGCAATAAATGTAAATTGTATTTTTTTTTTGTTATTTTTTCCCCCGTTAACTTTATCACTACGCACACATTGTCTTCAGATGTAAATGTGTATTTATGTGATGAAGAATTATTACTTTTCGTTTCTGACCTTTTATTACTTGGTGTCAGCATATTACTAAACATTGAAAAGCATTAATCTTTATTTAAATTATAAGGTAAAATTAGTGTGTTATGTTGGAAGCTTCAAGTAGACGCGTTCAATTTAGAAAGAAGTACATGTAAATAAGCGAAACACCATCAGTAGCTAATAGCAAACAAAATTCATGCAATAATGTGCAGCTTGTGTGGTTTAGGGTCTGATAAGTTACTTTCATAAATTGATGTAATTAAGATCCAATAACGAGCCCCAAATCCCATTTATTTCCTTTAAAACTATAAGATGGCAATCACCGACATATCGAAAGTTAAAGGCAGTTCATATTTATCGACATTACATATACTTATTACCGTATAATATGTGCGGCACAATTGTCGATTTATAAAGCAAACTTTACACTTTTATGTCAGTTTTGAACGTATTCCCATTTATTAAAAATATAGAGATAATTGTTATTTGCCTCTAACCGCGAAGATGTTTACCCTTGTTTACTTCAGTCTTTGCCTTTCAGATGCGCTTTGGTTCCTCAATTCCATCATCCTATGAACATTATGCTACAACCATGTACTCTTCACTGGTCATTGTGTCCTTATTACAAAACTCAATGTCACTTACAATCAACACTTTTTGTGTAGTTCTTCTAATCGAAAAAGTACACCTCTCTTCTAAGCAATGTGGACACTATTATTAATTACTTGACTACTTTCGTTAAAACTTATCAAATAAAACGTCAGCGCTTGGAGATTATTTATTCAAGTATGTCGGTTTACTTTTCTTTGCTTGAATTTGAGAAACACACCAGGAAGTACGAGGTTAGAGCTCTATAAAACCGGTTTAAGCACCCCAGTCGTTACCAAGGCGGTAACTGTCAAGTTTGCCCTATTTTGTACTCAATGCCTACTTTTGTCCTGTGCCTTTTTAAATTTTGATATATGCTGCAATGCTCATAGGACTGTCTTATATTCTTATTCAGCTAGTCATATCTTATCAAAATTCATATTAGTCCTTAATTGGTGCCATTGCGGGAAATAAACAATACAAATAAAACATCGTAAATAATAGGATATTTCTTAAGATCAATGCAATGATAGCTGAAGTAGATAGTAATTGTGTGTGCTATAGTTGTTCAAATTATAGTTTCATCCACATATTATGAATACATCTCCTGAAGTCAAGGTTTTTCGTGGAAAGTAATAATTTAAATTTATATCCGACAGAACGTGATTATAACATAGTTTCCCACACACGTTCACAAGATAAAAATTAGGAGACGAGGGTTTTCCTTTTTCGTTTGATAATATGAGTGGATGAAATTTTCATCTTTATTAGATCAGCGACCAGACTTACTAGGCCTTAGGCGGGAATATAACAGCGAACTGGAATAAATTAATTATTACGGTCGTTCATTTGATCACAAACACCATATTTATACGCCAGGTAATAAGACTCGTTGATTTATTTATATTTGATATATTGATATATTTCTAATAACGAAATATGACAAAGTCCTATGAGAAATGCAACATATACCAGAATTTAAAATGGCACAGGACAAAGTTATTCACAAGAAGCCTAAATGTAAAAGTAAGAAACATTGGTGATGAGTCATTATGCAACGAGAAAGCAAACCCCCCAAAATCAAGAGCGATCCATTAAGCTGGTGATTAATCATTTTCTTAGATTTAGTTTATTTGCTCGAACAATGATGTAAGTTAGTAAAGAGGAAATCATATTTATACGTTTGCAGTGACAGTTCACTTACTTGAAGGTATCATATTTATAAGTATAAACATTCCTTTTTTAAATCGTCGTCGTCGTCATTGTCTTATCATCCATCATTATCAGCTACATCCTCCTGCTCCTACTCATCATTATCATTATCATCACGATTATCATCATAAGCATAAACGGCCATTAGAAGCAGTCATTATCAACACGAACAGCAGCAGCAGCATCGTCACCAGAATCATTACTTCAAATCTATTGACACAAAATGAGAACATATTTTGAGGTACAATATTTGCTTGATAATTGTTTTTTTTCTGTTTAAATAGAACATTTGTATATGTATTAATTCGATATTGAATATATCGATGTATCTAGAGATACATATGTTGCAACTCGTTCAATTTTACGTCGGCAATGTCATTTCACAAAAAGCTCGCACTTGTTTCAAGATACAAAATTACTTTACGTAATTAAAGGTCCATACCTCTTGATTTTTTTTCTGTTACAATAGCAAGAAAAGCAACAACTACCAAACACAAAAACATTCCCACTAAACACAACAACAACAACAACAACAACAACAACAACAACAACAAAACCAAACCAACAACAAAACAACAGCAACTACAAAACAACAATAAAAAAAAACAGCAAAAAGAAAAAACACAAAAAAAAAACAAGAAGAAGTATCTTTCTTGATTTATAGATTCGACTATTCTAATACATGTTGCAGGTTTACATACTAGGAATGTCATGCGTAATGTGGGTTTATTCACTGACTTCTATAAATTACATCACCGAATGTCGTTTGCTTTCCTTTGACACATGGACAGTGTAGGGATGTCAGGCAAATATTTATAAACAATAACTTTTTAGGAAAATCATAATACACATTAAGCTTCATTTGTATGTCAAATAGTTTAAATACTTTGTATGACACAGCTTTTACATGTCAACTAACACGTTGCAAAATAACACCAAATACTATAACATGATGATGTTAATTTTATTTCTCGTCCAAATTGCTTTTAGAGAACGATCAAAGAACTGCATGCAAACAAGAAAGTATTTTCCTTAATTTTCAAAGACATAAACATAACGTAGGACTGATCCTTTACGCCTAATCATTTAACATAAAAGTTCTGTTTCAAGTCAAGATGCTGGCTTGATGATCTATAAAGAAAGTACTTTTAAGGCTTTTCAGGTCGGTGAGACAAGATGCAAACGGTGACTTAAAGCCTTATATTTGGAGGTTACATTTTGATTTTGCCTGTTCATCCCCTCAGGTCTATCCTGTACAGGCGAGGCAACTTAAGCAGTTTCCGGTGCATTCAGCGTATGATTGTAAAATAGATGTAACTAAGGAATATTGTCTCGGAATTATTATAATAGTTGTCGCCGGTCTGTTGTATTTTTGATGTTCCCGTAACTTTAAACGCTTCGCAATACAGGAATTAATTTTGCCTTATTTGATTGAATGGTTAACTTGCCGTTTTCCCTATTTTATACTATAACTTGACCCTCTTAAGTGAAAATATTTTGCATCTTTTTTTTAGCTTCCGATGACGTCATTACCTTTCACCCGCTGTTAGTTGTCTTATTGTTATACGCTGGTTCTATTTATCTCTTTGTGTATAAGAAAAGATTTCAGGAAGTGCGATGTTAATATTTGTTTACTACTACAAAACTATAATTTTTGGCAATATCAACTTCAAAGCAGCTATAAATATTCACTCTTATATTTAAACAGATGTATTTCTTTCACTAATATTTTTATACACTTCGGGGAAGTGCTAGATATATGCAAACATATACAATTGTACATAAGTGCAGTAGTGTAAGTTTAACAAATGGGATAGTAAAGGTATCATCTTGATGTTCGTATTAAAACAGCAATTTATAATTCAATATTACGTGTTTTGGGGTTTCAAGCTTGACAAAGAAGAATTTGTTGATCAGCACAAAAACTACTAAAATGTACATTCGTGTTAACAAAAAAAAGTCGGCTTTCAGTTGAGAAGGCTCAATAAACAAAGGTTTGTCCAGTTTAATACAACTCTATCCTCTATCCTTCAAAGTATTTGCATTCCTAGCTGTCAATATACGATATGCTTTGCTTTGTATTGCTTTTAAAGTTAAATTTGTAATCTTTAAATTCATGCTGACGACAGAAAAAGAAGATGGATAAATAATTCATTGAAAACTAGAATCTCACTTCAATAAAACAGTTTTATGAGAGAGAAACATTAGTCATATTCCGACATATTTGATGTGCTCAGATAAACACCCAACAAATACAATATCACTGATACAACTGCAAGAACTATTTAACTGACTATTCTTTTTATCTCATGACCGTACAGGTCACTTAAATGTGAAAAAGTTGTGTTTTGCAACACATAGTACCTTTTCTCATAGTATGTTACGGGTGAAGATTTCTTTATTTATGCTGAAGACAAATGCAGGGTTGACCATGGTATCATTGACTGATTGTTATGAAGGTGTAAGCATTTGCTTACTAAAGTTGAACTGAAAATGAAGCTTTAATACAGACACGTACATTTGGCTTGCAGTCGTTTATTTGATATTTAGAGATCGAGGTACATGACAGTTTTGAGAATTGAATCCCGGAATTACAAGTCTTTTATGGACCTTTTAGGTTTTCGTAAAAATAGATAATTTTGAAGTAAGCATCTTCTAAAATGTACAATACACATATATACTGAATTTAAATTCGTTTTTTATAAAAATTAACAGGTTGGTAATAAATTATCTTAGCAAGAAACTATTCAACTACAGCAGTGTACTCCTATCACAATTAACGAAATGTTGCGTAATTGAAAGGCGATTGTAATTTAAATTTAAATGTACTTTTAAAACATAAAGAAATCAATTATTGTGATTAGAATAGATCATTTAGACGCAAAGAATTTCATGTGTATTATAATAACAATGTATGATAATTATAATGTGTAATTATGTTGCACGTACAAATCTGATACTATCGATTATAGACTTGCACCTGTAGGACAATTTAATGCCATCTACTATGCAAAGAGAAAATTACGTTAAAATAATTATTATAAAGCATAGGTGTTTCAGGACTCAGTTATTGCTTTATCCTTAAGACCACGAACCACAACACAGTTGAACCTATTTTTTACTTTTAAGATATTTCTATGACAAACAGTGACATTGCCGACCAACTTCAAACCACTTATATTGACGCCATATAATAAACTGAGTATAAGTTTTATTCTGGATATACTAAACAGTCGGTAGTATTGACAATGCACTTACTGTATACGGCTTTTAAATTCGACAAAACAAGTTTATGAAGTACGTTTAAAGAAAACAACACTTAACACTTTAGCTTTCCTTAACGTAAACACAATCAAAACAAGGAATGCTACTCTGAAAATAACAGTTTATAGGAAATCAACTTACATAGGTCAATATGTCGATTATATCAGTAAACATAAGTTTGATGGTCGGAATTCTTTTCCAGAGTTCAGCCTGTTCTAAAAGAACCAAAAGTGATCACAGATGACTATAACTACAAAGAGACTGCACTGCAACTGCTAGACAAAGTAAAACCTGTGAGAAACAATCAGGGAAGTTCAGGAAATAAAGAATCGAATGGAAACATCAAAATGCCATACGGAAATTTTACATCTTTTACATTTCAAACTAAGAAAGTAAACGGTAGTTTTAGACCAAAAGGAACGCTAAAAGAATCTTAGCTTGTCTCACACATGGGATACAGTGCCTACATCTCAAGCCGTGTTAATTCCCAATCCCTAATAGAATGTCAGTCTGCTGATGAGGTTCACAACATTGGCGAAAGCTTCAGGCTAGCTTTTCAATTTTGTCGTGTTTAATTGAAACATTTAAATCTTTAAAATGTAGACACTGCTCAAATTCAGCAGAAGGTAAGAAATTAGACAATAAGAACGGTCCGCTAAACTATAAAGTTGACATAGACTGTATGTGTCACTATGGCCCTGTGCTTTTTACGTACGTAGTACGCTTCATTGGGGAAGTCTCGATATGTGTGTTCTTGTGCGATTAAGTTGTTCATGTTTCGTTCTTATCCATTCAACCTCAGCAATTTCAAAAACAATAACATCTAGTTTGCACAGGATTTACATATTGTAAACATTTAATAATTTTGTTATCCTGTTTGTGTGAGCGTGTCTTTTGTTTCATACCCTCTTATATAACTACAGCAATCAACTTTGTGTCGGCAGGATTTGTTTGACTTTCGAGATAATTATTTAAATAAGTAGTTATTGTGAATATAGGTTAGCCTTAGCGTCCTGTGTTTGGAGAATTAACAAGCTGAATAACTAACAATGTCACAAATGAGGCGCTTTGAAGTTTCAGACTAAATTTTTAAGATTGTCTTTCAGGTACTGGTTGATGGTGCAATTTATACTCAAAATATGCAAAGTTCGGGACACATTTTAATGACAGCATTGCTGTTTTCATACATGCACTAATAGCGTTTGGTTAGCCTACCTTTATTTGCCTAAGAAGAGCAATACTTGAACAGCTTACTGAAAAGCCACTTTGTCCTTGTTTGGAATATAATGCAAAGAAACAGTAATAGTTTTAAATGTATCTTCCAGGAAAAGTTGACTAACATTTTATAAATTGTAATGAAACCAGATTGTTTAGGTTTTCATAACAATCTAGCTAAATACAAACAATTAGGCTTGTACTTTGTGCCTTCTCTTAATTGAGATGGGAAAGTACGTTTAAGAAATCTGATCTCTTAAGAAACCGTAGCCAATATCTTAGCCGGTACTTGCAAAAGAAACGTGTCACTTCCATAATCCCGTAAATAATATAATTGAAACCATCAAAACCTGTCTATATGCAAACGGACCTTCTGTACTATAAGTTAATATTAAATATCAGTTAGTACATCCCCACCCCCTCAAACACACAAAAAAATATACATAAAAATGATGCCAAGCTTATTTTCCTTCTAGTGACTTATGGCATATAGTAAGCTTCAATCCTATTTACACCGCTGACATTTGTCTTTACAAAACTGATGAGGTTCATTGACATTACAATTCCTAATTACGTTTTAAAGACGTCTTTTTGTTAAATCACAATATGTATTTTAAAGTTTATTTGTAATCTATTATAGCATAAAGAAGAACCGCATTCAAAAAGCATAAAGTTAATTAAGCTGAGAAATCTTTGAAAATAGGTATTTTTACCTTTACCATGTATCAAGTCGGTTAAGCGTTGTTCTGTACCTTTTAAGAAATTAAACCGCTTCCTACGTCAGAGCTTCTGATTGCTATATGTTTATGTTTGATATGCGTTTTATTTGTAAAAGAACGCATTTCAGTTTGTAATTAAATGTAGATTCCATCTTAATGCAATTTAAAAGTGGACATGTAATTCTTTTTTCCAACGGACATGTGTTTCGTTGAACTTTTCATACTTGAAACTGCTCTTCCTGTGACAAAATACTGATTAGGATTTCGATTACCAGTCTATTACTGTCAACATCGTTGGTTTAGGAAAAAGTATCTCGTTAATGAAGGGCAACCATTGGGAAATAAAGACACATATATCTACTCATCCTTCATAAATGTAAATTATCTTCCTCATCCTCAACAAAACCAAATTTATCAGCATCTTAGGCATGATGATGATGATGATGATGATAATGATTATTTATGGTAACTGAAGTAATTACAGGCTATATGTAATTTCATAAATAAACATGCGTAACATACATAAGTAAAATATCCTTTTGGTCAATTAAATGCATTGTATTAAAAAGTATTGTTACATTTTGATTAAGTTAATTATGTGCGTATACATGTTTATCGAAATTATGCAATTGAAACTAGGGCGTTTTGCTGTATGTAAGCATATTTAAGTGACAGGTATATGCAAGAGAAGTTATATTAATAGAAACGTAAATTTTTCACATCACTTAAAACTTTATTCATTGTATTAAATAAATAAATAATCATAAGGTCATTGCTAAGGTAAACAATTAACATATTATTATATTACTTAAAATGCCAATTTGTTGAAAGATGTAGAGAATAAATACTCAAGCACAATAAAACATAACTGTGTAATATTGCTATATATACATATTATTGTTTATATGAAATATGAATTATTAACGCTAAAGTATACACAGGTTCACAGGCAATATAAATATACTATATTATAATGTTGTAGGGTATTTGTTATAAGGATAAGGATATATAAAATATGAGTTATTAACCCACAACGCTCGCTTTTCATAGTTACCTCTTTCGTTTCTAGAATTTTTCCACGATGGCATAATCTTACCGTCCAATCCCTAAATCAATTTAACGTCAGACACAAATATCAGATATTGTTTTGTTTGTCAAGGATAATGTGATTTGTGATATGTCTGATGAACAAAGTAATTTTCTGAACATTAAGAAAAAGCCATATCAAAGCACATTTCTTAAGATACTTTACGGTAAACAAACATATATATATATATATATATATATATATATATATATATATATATATATATATATATATATATATATATATATATATATATATATATATATATATATATATATATTGATGAATGAAAGATCGATAAAAAAGCTTTAATTTAAAACAGTGCGCTATAAAAAGCAAATCTACGTTTAAATGTGTCTGCAATTTCGATAGTTTCTCTTTCAGCACAATTTATAACAATGCATGGAACTTCGAGCTTCTGTGGTTGTATAAATATATTTCATAACTTAAAACTGAGTGAAAACTTAATTACTATTTTAGCTTTTCATATCTTAACTTCACGTTTTCTGTTAAGGGTCGTTATATTTTCCAAATAATTGTTATGATAATAATGATGATGATAATGATGGTGATGATGAAATAATAATAATAATAATAATAATAATAATAATAATAATAATAATAATAATAATAATAATAATAATAATAATAATAATAATAAATGATGATTATGATGATGATGATGACGATGATGATGATGACGACGACGACGATGATGATGATGATTTCCAACATATATAACAGACAATTCCTAAGATTTGTAATATGATAAAAAATATGAATACTTTTTTGCACACTTCATCAGTATTTAAACGAGCACAGTCTATAATGGACAAAATGGTTCTGAAGTGTCATACATTCACTGCAATAGCTGTACGATTCGTTTGGACTAGCTGCCAAGTTTCTGTCCTAGCTGTAAAAAGTGCGTATTGTTTTTAGCCATATCACTGCCTTTCACTATGTTTGCTTGTAAACATCAATGCAGACAAAGTGTATTTATCAATGCATTATTCACCCAGAAGCTTTTAAATATGAGTCATCACCAAATGTATGTGTAAACATTGTTGTATCAACAATATCTTTTAACATCCAGCCTTATAAATCAGAATTATCGAGGCTTTTCTTATTGTTATTGTCAATTACGCGCGTGTGTGTATGTATGCATGCATGCATGCATGCATGCATGTATGTATGTATGTATGTATGTATGTATGTATGTATGTATGTATGTATGTATGTATGTATGTATGTATGTATGTATGTATGTATGTATGTATGTATGTATGTATGTATGTATACATGCATGTATGTATGTATGCATGTATGCATGTATGTATTGTCATTGTCCCCTTAAGAGCATTTCCCAAAATTCAATGTCATGACACATATAGAACTGCCAGTCACTACATTTTCTGTCTTTTATTCTATTTATACTATTACTCATCTATGCTAGCAATTGCAAATTTTAGGTATGTTTACCTTTCAGAAGAATGGATGTTAACAAACGAAAAAAACGTGTGTTATAACTCGAGTATAATAACATATATGATGGGTATACTTTTGAATAAAAATATATGGATATTAAATGATTTTAAAGTAAATAAAACAGTTTTTTTCTTAATTGTATGCTCGTCAAAATGACAAAGCCCATTCCATGAATTCTAATTATGATTTCTGAGATACTATCAGAGTTTCTGGTGCATGTTGCTGAATAAGAAATAATGAAAACATTCCTTTAAATTTGTAGAACGCATGATTATGTTACAATTGCCAGGAGATGATCTTCCAATGTCGGCATAACAACGGACTCCTTAGGAATCTCTGTCAAAAATCAGTTTATTGTCATCATTTCTATTCGTTCGAGTTAAATATCGTGTTCAATTAAAATACGGTGCATGAAATGTATTAACAACTAGCAATCATACAAGCAACAAATTGCTGAATATGAATATTTCAACAAAATTATTGAGACTAAGCCTATATTAAGCTAACTATGATATACACAATTACTTAATGTAGACTAGACGAACATAATTACAAGAAATGTATCAAAGCTTTAATATTTCTCATGGTTAAAAACAAGAAATAGGATAATGTTCTTTAGGTAGCATTAGTTTAATTCATGAGCAAGCATCATACAAAGATACAAAAACAAATACGATGAACATGTAAACACGTCAAAAAGTGGATCATGCAATTCGAAAGAATAATACTACCTTTGTGAAAAAAAAAAATCACCATATAAGAAAACACCTTAAACTAAGCAGCATCTTTTGGTGGTTGCATTTAATCATTTTCTATGATTCGGAATGTTTTGGGAGGTGAACTCGTATTATAAAAAGTAAAACTTAAGATGTTTATCCAAACACATGCATAATTGATGAAATGTGCAATACAAATAACAAAAGAATATTTTTTATTTCATTTATACAAACAAATGTCATGCACATTTGTAAAATATCATGCTTGCAAGCCTTGCATTTGTATTGACCTATATGTATTTGTTTTCCCGTTTATCCTTTTTTAAAACCAGAAGTTCAAGCAAATAAATTTCACTTACACAATGTATTTACAATATATCCCAACGCTATGCTGTTAAATAAAATTTGATATTCTGCCATATACATATATTAATACAATTGTGTGATATATGTATGTCATATGTATAAACTTTATTAGTCTCTTCTAGCTTGCCTTTCTGATCCATTTTCTTCGTTTATAAAACTATAATTCTTATAAAAACTATTTAATGTACCCTAATACGATTATCGATTATCGTTTATTTTCTATAAATTTTGTATGTGACCTTTGAAGTAACGGAAATATAATAAATAAGGTTATTTTATCCCCCACTTTTCACACATAAGTTCTTATACGGCTGTCGAGAGGGTATATTCCTTATCATTTAGGAGCCAAGAAAATACCTAAAAGACGTCTGAATTTGACAAAGCACGTATTAATAACTTAAATAAATCATCATTTACTTTATTAACATCCAAGTTATATATGGGTTTTATATATGTTTATGAAAACAACAGTGTATTATCTGACTTACATAAACGACGGCCTATGAACTAGAAAAGGTGTCTTGCATAAAGAAGCCAGACAATTTATATACGTCTTTTTATTTCCGCAATGTTATCCTCTTATACACATTACTATTGTATTGTCGATATTTTGGAGCTTTACATTTTCTTAAGCTAATTTAAAAATTTCATTTCATAAATGTAAGGTTGATACAGATAAAAGTGTGATGCCAAAATTCTTGGCTCTACATGTCTCCCCACTAATTGTCCCAAGGTATTTACTTGTGGGTCTGCTAAATTTGATGTATAGACTTCTCTTGAGTTTAAAGACAGGTCTAAGCCCAAATATAACTTAAAGATATAAGGTTCGTTCTGTGTAACAACGTATATTAATGTGTCCCTTAATAACATGTCAAGTGATCTTTAGAGCCCCCTAATGCCATCAATCGGACATTGAACTGTCTTTCAGAACGGAGCGGAGTTGAAGGTGTTCATCATGCTTATATTTATTTTTAAGTCGTATTATTGGTATTGCAGCAGAATAGCAGATTTTTAAAAGTATTTATATGCATTGCTAAACTCGTGTGTACTTGCCGTCTTGTGATCTTGATAAGAGGATAAAATAAAAATAAAGTCATATCCTTGGGATCAAGGAAACAGTTGATACCAACTTCAATTAATTGTTCTCTAGGTTGGTATAAAGCGTGTCTAGAATTTTTTAATCAAAGTAATTGTAAAAATAATAAACAAAGAAGAACGAACAAATTTCAATAATTGAAAGTACACTGTTTAATCTATTTAACAATAATTTTAGAAACAGCCACAAAGAAAAGGACAATTATGATTGATTAAATCTGGTTACTTCATATGCTTTGTACGGACATTGACATATATACGCTACTTATGGAGCAAATACTTTAGCAATGTATTAGACATAGTAGCATGATTAACTATTTACTAGTTGAAGTATTCAATATTGAAACAAATTGCTCCCGAGAATTCCCATTTTATTTAAAGAAGTATAATTATTACGAAGAATTTGGTTTCGAGAATGATAATTGAGCAGTCGAACTTTCGTTTAAGTGCATGTTTGATAAGAAAAGTATGTCAACTTAAATACATTGAAGTTAAATAGAATGCTATATTATCATAAACAGGCTGTTTAATTTAAATTTGATGTTATTCAATTAATTTAATGACACATAATTTTAATAATAAATTTTAATGCATTTTCTTTATTTCTGATATAATTAATAACTACAATTTCACGAAAAGCAAAACGCTTATAACTGGCAACTTTGTTGTATTAACACTTAGCAACAACGTTGAAGGCAAAGTGTGTTTTCATAAAGATATAAATAAAGTCGATAATAATAATTGTTTACCGCCAATACAGCTTA
This sequence comes from Sinonovacula constricta, assembly GCA_007844125.1. NCBI lineage: Eukaryota > Metazoa > Mollusca > Bivalvia > Cardiida > Solecurtidae > Sinonovacula > Sinonovacula constricta. Next base: position 6,695,815 of record CM017568.1, on the reverse strand, counting down.
TGAATAATCCATAGAACTTTGACACTTAATTTCCCAGCGGCGCACAATTAATCAACTTAATGCATTTTTAACTGATTGCAACGAATCCCTGCTTCTCTAATGGAAAAGTGATACGTTAATGATACATGTTATCAGTTTATAATCAGTTGATTATTGAAACTAGTCATTTTGGTTCTACTCATTCAATTAAACGGACAAAATATTGTTTAGAAATAGGACAAATATATTTATGTATTTATGATGTAATGATTTCAGCATAAAATATGCAGAGGACGTATACGCGCATTTTCCGGTGTTGCATTTGGATTTATATGTTTGAAATGCCGTTTTATGTTAATGGAGTAAATGGGGTTTTCTGAATGTATAACTTGAAACTATGCATTGAGTTGGTATTCATTAACAACAGCTTGGTCTTTTGACTTTGACCTTTTTGTAAGCTTTTCCCCTCTCAGTCTAAAACATATCGCTTATAACATATTAAAATGCCTGTTTGTCGTGATTTTTCTTTCATTTAATCAATTTTTAATAATGTAAAACTTGAATGACAATGCATAATTACAAAGACATACAACATGACAATTATACAAAATGTAAAACATACATCACCATGTTGTTCAACCATCGAGTAAATTAATTCTACCACACTTGTATAACTGTGTACATATAATAAGTAGAAAAGGGGGATAATTATATGTTTTGTTCACGCATCTCAGTAACCAATTAGGATCATTATACCGACGTCAAGCTATAGGGTGGAGGAAGATCCCAAACAAAGGTCTGGGTAGAACCACCGGCGCACCGCGGGTCAGTTGGAAGACCTTTCCACATTAGGTAATTCGCCTCGAAAGGGATTCGAGCCAACACGGTTAGAGGCTAAGCTGTCAGAGGAGTTGCAAGTCGGCGACTCTACTAGTATGCCACAGGCACCCCATTTGAAGAATTGACATTGGACATAATCTACAATTAAACTCGTGATTTCACAAGGATGCACACTTCAAATCAAAGCTGTTTTCTACAGCGAGCATCACCGTCCTTTAATAGATAAAGCATTGTTTATGAATAAACAGCTATCTTTGGACAGTTTATATCCTGAATTCGCTTTCAACAAATGCCATGATGCGGTTAAAACCTCTGCAAGTATTCCAAAAATGTATGCAAGCTATTCTATCAAAGCATCTTATCGGCTCAAGTGAATATCGACTGCTGACTCATTAAGCGTCATTAACAAACTGTCAGTTTTAAAATCTTACCCTTTCGCAATGTTTCACTTTGGAAGTACTAATTTGTAATCGGTTTAGATGTTTTAAATCAAAAAGCACCACTGGATGTTTATTAATATTTGACAGGTTTATTTAAATAAAAGCAAAATTTTTACATTGATATGTCGCGTGGCCAAAACTGACAGACGTGGATAACGTTTGTTACATTTGATCAAACACTTACTTGATCAGTATGTTGCTTTCGTAGATGGGCATAATAGGCTAAATTCACCGTCGTAAGAACTAAAACTATTGCAGCTGCTGTTATGAATTTTCCACTTTTCAAAATATGAGTTGGTGACAAAGATTTGCCTTGGAGAATCATTGACTTATCTTATAGTGCTTACATGTTACAGAAAGGGTAGTTTATAGTGAAATAAAATATCAACAAATTCTTAAAACGATACACTATAAGCTTAACAGGTTAGTACCAGTATACATTACCTCAACAACATATTCCCAAATCAAAAGCAAAAGAGCAACGAAGCGAATTGTTTAGGGAGTATAACTTTGACGTCTTTGTTATATGTACTTTGCAATTTTAAAAAGAAAGATTAAAATAATTATCGCAATAAACACAGGGTAGGACATTCCTAATGTTGAGAGTGTGTGTCGAAAGAAACAACATGTATTTATGCAATGAATATTTAATATAAACTTGTCATGAGAATAAAAGGCAGATATAAATTGAAACTGATGTTAAGAACGTGTCTCATAAATGTTGACGTAACAGGGTTTATGGTATTTTCGTGTTCCTGATCTGAACAATGGCACATGTGGCGTTGTATGGTCGTGCCAAATCTGCCTGATCTATGTTGTCATTTAATTAATCTCATTAGGGTTGTTATACTACACTTTTCCTTAAAGAACGTTCGGAGTATGCAATTTAGTTCCAAACGAAAAAGGAATCACTTAAAATGTATACATCTAGTATTTTATTTGTTTTTATTTCCAAATCTAAGTTTAATATTAAATTGCCAGGCGATTACTTGGCATACATGTAGCTATTCAACTGGCAGTAATAGAGGGCACATCAATGTTTTAATCAATGCAATAATCATAGTTTTGCATTGATTTCTTTTTACTCTAATTACTCAATCATGGTCGTGTGAATTACATACCAGCATGCCGTATTTTGTTGACGAGTTTAACAATTGCATGACGTAATGGTAAGCTGAATAATAATTATTACAATTATTGCATCGATGTTCATTTAACAATTCTGCAACATATGTGGCGCTGTTGATACGATTAATCAAATTGTCTTTTAAAATGGAATCCGTGAACATATTAAAACATCCCACAAACAACCAAGCTAGGCTTTAAGTTAAACTGGAATTGGTACTTAGTGTCTTTGTTTGGTGATTGAACGCCGTCAAATATTGCTGTCTATTCGACAGCATGTCATAAACCTTTAAACAGTTATTCTCTTCAAACAAAAGTACACTATGATGCCAAAATTCTGATACTTATACACATGCAACCTCTTATGTTAAGATAAATTTGACATATTATTTTAATTAGTCACATGTTTCTTCAGACCTCAAATTACACGTAGTATAAAATCTAAGATAGAATATTATAAGCGAAATAATTATATGTTTGCTATGGGATATTTCATGTTGATAGTTAAATTAACATTGCCCAGCTTGATGAAACATTGCATTATCACTGTTTTGAACATATATCTTAGATTTTGTAACCTTACAGCTAATACACAATTCATAATCCTAACCATACATGCATAAAGTCAGACTTCTTTTTTACTCCGCACTTGATTCCTGTTAAGTTTTACTTATTATTTTAATTGTCAATCACTGTTATGTTAAGTAGTGCAATAAATAATTTACCTAATTAATTATACTATTGATGAATAGCCATTTTTGAAGAAAGTCTAAACTTATTGAAACTACTCACAGTCACAAGACAAGAGTAAACATTCATTTAACATGACCAATGGTTATGTACCGTTTCATTTTTTTCTGACAAAACAAGTTGTAATCGGAATTTAACAGTGGCCGTGTTGTTGGAGTCGCCAATAAGAATCTCGATTCCCGGTATGATAGTGTATATGAGTTGTTTTTCAATTTCAATATAAGGATGTTTGCACGCTGTCTTCCTGTTGCTCTAAGGTGCGTTATAGGTTGATCCGAATTAATAGTTAGTTGCTAGTGAACGAGACCAATATTCATAGATGTGTATCATAATTTGTCAAGGGATGCAAGTCATTACCGAGATGCAATGCCCTTGATTAAGGGAAGCTTACGTTGACATTGATCGAATAATTATCACAAAATCGTGTAAATGCTTTGCAGGCAGTGTTAATTGATAGGCGCTATGTATGAAACCCTACTAATTACTGTGCCTACAGAGCCGTGATATCATGGATGGCATGGGTAATAGAGATAATTGCCACTAGTTGATATCCGTGACATTAATATGTGGCCTTCCTTGTTTAGACATTGCTGAGACCAGCAATAGATAGGAATGACGAAATGAACATATTTAAGTCGGCGACGAATATGCACGATTTAAGTTTCAAAGAAAAAAATAATCTAATAAATTAATTCCGTTCGTTGGTGACGTTCTGATTGATAATGACGGTTTAATGATTTATGAAAACTGTGCGATTTATGAAGTTTAAGCGCATCATATTTAATAAGGTTAAAAGTAGAACTGTTTGATTTATGTTTCTGTACAATGTTAACGCTCTTGAAACATTGTGAATATGTGACTAGGCGACGTTTTGTGCAACAAAAACAAAAATAAAGTCGAACACACATTCTGTCGGGGCACGTAATGGTAAGTTTTGCTTAAATATATTGATAAAACATAGTTTACTTATACACGTAAGTTAGTTTATGAACTGAATATTTTATTCTCACAGAAGCCGTATCTGTCAATATGTTAATATGTTGATTAGACACAGTTTAAATATATTAATAATATATTATTAAAACAAAATCCCGGACCGCGGCAAACCAAAGTTGGAAAAAATGTTCGTAACAGTACAGGGATTAAGCGGCATGTTTGCCGATACTGTGCAGCGACATTTCCATCATTGTAGCACAGGGGCACTTACATATATGAGGTGCCCAGGGACTGGTCCCGGCCGGTCCATTATATTGACACCGGCGAGTAAGGCGTAGTGCTGTCCCCTTAGCCCCGAGCGTTTGGCGGGAAGCCACTACTACCAACTTTAAAGTCTTTGGTTTGACCCGGCCGTGGTTTGAACCCTCAGTCGCAATGTATCACTCAAGGGTAGTACCACTACAAGTTGACCAAGTGTCAGAATAATGTGACAGGATTTATTATCATGCCAAATGTTCATAGCATGCTGTCCGTGTAAAGGTAGCACTATATCTCCTTTCAGTCAAGACCGTCTCCAGATAAGTAGGAGGACAATACATGCAAAAAAAACAAAGAACTTTTGATGGAACTGCAGAGCTTTGGACGATATTAACATAAATAATCACACATGAAAGCATATACAGCATGGCATCGAGATATAAAAAGGTAATGACATTAATAGACACCAGTTTTACATTAATTTTTAATAAGTAAGCACGTTGTTATGTTAGTGGAATGAAAACATATGGCTTATGGAATTTAGGGGTTCGTAACTGGCAAATTACTTATAGTTTGGAATTTATGCTTAAAGAAAAGGAGATCTTTGATACATAATGTTATGTGTTGCATGCATACTAAGCCCCCAACAGAAAGCAGTTCGTAACGATAGTGTATCAGCTTTTGTATAAGCAAGGTTATATTCTTTTAAAATTGAAGATACACATCCAAACAATGTACTCGGTACAAACAATTCAAAACAAGACGTAACAGGAGCATGGAACTCCAACAAATGCCAAATAAATTACATTTGACCTCCTTATGGGGCCTGACTTTTTTAAATACACATAATGCATCTTATAAAACATATAAGTACAACTTACATATTTTATTTAGTTATATAACACTATGTTAAGTGTCACACAAAGGACGTTTAAAAACTCTTTTAAAGAATATTACCAGTGTAGTTGTGCAGTTACTGATTTGAATGAAACAAATAAGAATTAAATTCACGCAGCATATTGTGAATATTTGTAAAATGTACTTTTACCGCCTTTTTGTACAAGTAACTGTCTGGTGTTTCATGGTTTGGGCTGGTTTGTCTATTCAATGTTTTAATGTGTGTCGCGAGATGTATGCTCTCTTTCGTATTTGAATTTTTAATTTTTCTTTTTGATTGCCCTTTTTTGCTTTAAATGTTACAATTGTTTTTCTTCAATGAACCTACAACTTTCAGATGGCGTGTCCGTTAAGCATTATCTACATGTATAACACCATGAAAAGTAATTTTAAAAGCCATTGTGGATTTATTCAAAACGATCGTTTCAAGTATGGTGCCCATCAAGACGAGAGTTAAATGAAGTCATAAATAATATCAGGCTTTCATGCAACGCACACATTTCTTATTAAATATTCATCTAATTGCAAATTAAAATACCCTGTAAAAGCACTAGATTACTCCGACTTTGAAATAAAATGCTTAAGGCATTCACCAATCATTCCTAAGCAAGAATTGCTAAAGTCATGAATTTCTATTCGCAATAAATATACTTATATTATAGATATATGTCATGGTTTTACCTTAAATATTTTAACTATAAATATATAATCATGTAACATACTTCTCAAATGGAAATATGGGATACTGACATCACATTGAGATAATAAAAAAACAAATAAGTTGAAAGCAATGTAGGACAATCTTTGCTATATCTGTGTGAAGTAAATGTTCCTAGCATGTTCCTGGTTCAGCAGCACATAGAAACAATCTTACGTATTTTAAAGATTTATACCAAAGCCACCCAAAAGACTTATAAACAAGCCACCAAATAGCAAGAAGAAACTATAAATATTTTGACAAAGCCGTTGCAGAAAACAGCCGTGGAATAAAAACTAGAATAAAGATGAACACGAAGGCAATTTTCTTTTAAACAAAACAAAATATACAAGAATATACATTTGGAAGTCTCATTCTGTTGATGCAAATCTAAAGCGGATGCCTTTGATGAATTCATCTTTTAACTCAACATTTGTTTTAGTTCTTAAAGCCTTGGCAGTATGTTTGGGTATAATTTGTTTTTATTTTGAAAAACACTAGAGCCATTGGATTATTAAATACGGCAATTATATTTCTGTCGTTGTATAGGCATTAATTTGTTTCATGCAATTGAAATGACATGTGTATATTTAGCTGTAAACACATTACATTATTTTTTGTATGTATCTATTGTAAATATTAACCATCCATTATAATAATTAACATCGTACACATTTTAACACCGAACTTAGCCATCGATCCTTAAAAGTAGAAATAGAACAGAATTGTAAAACTTATAAGAAAGCAAAGTTTTTAGTTTCATACATTTTTATGATGTTTATAATTAACTTCCATGATGTTATGGGTCGATACAGTTGGATGGTAGCTTTTGCACAAGTGAAAAATAGTTAATTATGAGAAAGCGACGCTTACATTATTAGTTAATTAGATCTAGATTATTAATGCAAGTATCATAGTTTTTACACGTAAATTGTGATTAAAAGCTAAGATTATATTTCATATACTTCCTTAAGTTATTAGCGCGTGCGAAGACTTGTTTTTAAATTTCAAAATATGACATTCAGTTTTATTCTGTTTGATGCCTATTTATTTTAGAGTAATACGTGGTTAATGTTTTCGCCTTATAAATGTGCTTCATTTTGTTTTATAAAAAGTTTGATGACTGAATCACTAAATACATTTGCAAAAGCTACACAATTATGTTATTCACACAAAGAATAGTGTTTGTCATTTTCATAAACTATTTTAAACAGAAAGAATAATAAGGGACACACTTTTTTTGTAATTTTCTCAAATTTTATCCATTTGAAATGTCAGCTTCCTGTATATACCCTCTCATCTGAAAACACAAGATAGCACCAGTTAGGAATATTCCCAAATACCACTCTCATTTTCCAACTTTAAACGATATGATGTATTGTTCACAGAAAAAGTACGCTGACCATGATGGTACATGAACTGTTTTATTACTGTATTTCAACGTTACACAGATGATGCAATCCTATTAACAGATATTTGATGTCACTTTTGTTGTTTGATTATGCTCTATTTATAACAATAACTATTAAAAACTATATTGACGATTCCGACTGTTAAGACTCAAAACAAGCAGAAAGATTCTTTGTTAAAATAGGAACAAAAATGTTCATACATTGTTTCATGGTAAATGAATTTTTGAAGAGTTAAATAAACAATTTACTTTAATGCACACGTTGTCTGTGTGTAAAACTAAAAATCATCAAAGGCATAAAAACATTTATTGCGTATCTAGGTATTTATTGTTGTAAAATGTCAACATATATTTACGGAAATTGGTTCCGATGATTTTATCAATTACATTATCAGCCGTATATTTGCGCTACTGTTAAATGGCATGTGCGTATATTGTTCAAAGGCTAATCATTTGCACTCTTCGCTTAGCACAGTCTGTACGATAAATGTCTACCTGAATTGCACACTTTCAAAAGGAAGACAATCCATACACATAATTCCCAAACATGGTTACATCCAATATTAAAAGGAAGATTATACATAAATACAAAATCAGCCGTGTTTCTGTTTAAACAAATTCTTATACATGTTCTTGCTTAAACCTATACACCGTTGATTACTAAAATTCAGCTTAAATATTTTGTAAAACTCATCAGTAAATATCAACATTTGGTTACTTAAAGTAGAACTACATAGGCTTAACTTACTAATTAATTACACTGTTCTTTAAAAATATATGTTAAAATGTGAAGTTTACTGCAATCAGTAATTGTTTGCACATATAACCCAAGTTTCCAGACAAGGGGAACAGCAGAAGCAGCACGATTTGACTCATGATCAAATAATTAACCGCTTGTCTGATACAATTTCATGTCTGAAAAAATATGGCTTACAGTGGCAACGATCGATAATAAGCAGACTTTTGCCCAGAATTTTGTTTTATCGATGTCATGAATATATGATAATATCGAGAATTTCTACTAATGCGAATTGCTTTGAAAGTCGTCCTGACTGGCCTGGCATTTATATATAATTGGTCGGTATATTCCGGGAGACCTTTAGTAGCTTATTGGAATCATATTATATTGTCCAACGCCACATCATAATTTGTAGATACATGTAAAAGGCTAATTTAATCCAGATATACCACTATTTGTATCAATCAATAATTATCAATTGAATTAAAGACACATTACAGAATTCCACAAACTGTTCATCAAGATGTCATAGATAGTGCACCAAATGACGTTCCAACTTCCTGTATTAGTTTTTTCGACTGCTGTCATATTATAAATAATATCGCATTACGAAAATTTTACTGAATAGAAATTCGAACATTGATTGTCGCACCTTGTGTTGACCTAAGTGCCGGATGTTGAAACCAATTCTTTTTTTGCCGTGATTTCAGAAAATGCTTAGCAAGGGTGAATGAAAGATGGTGGATTTTTGGGTTGGTAAAACACACTTGTTTATTTTCCTAAACATTGTTTTCAGCGTCATTTTAGCCTGTTGTTCTAAAGAGCAGGTCAGAGGAAAATGACTGCGCTGAGTTGCTGAGGATTAACACGTCTTTAATATAATCGCTTAGTAACAAGTGCCAAAGGATGGATAAGCTCATTCTTACATCAATTAATTTTACATTTCAGTCCTTTAATGAGCACGTTTTTGTTTTAACACTGTCACAATTACAATGACAGTCGCGATGTTTTTTCACTTAATAACGATCTTAACAAAATCTATAATATCAATTATGTACTAATGGCATGCCCGTATAGCTCATGACTAATCCATAGAATGACTTCACTTAATTTCCCAGCGGTGCACAATTAATCAACATGGTGCACTTTTTAACTGATTGGATCTCATCCTTGCAACTCTACTGGAAACAAGAACACATTGGTGATAATCACTTTATCAATAAAATATAATTATTTGTATTTTTAGGAACAGAACAGAACATATTTTTATTCAGATTTGTACATATGTACTTCATCGTTTTGGAATAACAATGTAAAATCTAGTATCCGGTTTCTTACTATCATAAAAGTCTGAAATACAAATGACACTATTTCCAGCTGCGCATGTAATAATTTCATTATAATAAATATAAAGAATATAAGAAACAGCAATAGAGAATAAACTTTATGTATTAAGTACACACATTGTCCTTCTAAGTGAGATTGCTTTCTTGATAAATAGAGCGAGATTGGTAAGTATGGTTTTATCTTTCGAATCAAATAGCAAACACATTTTATATACGGATGGTCTACTATACATAGTTGGATTAAGGTACCTTCTTCTTAAATCATTGTAAATTGGACATATACAAATAAAATGAAAAACGTCTTCAATACCTCTATTATTGCATAACAAACAACATCTACTGTCTCTAGAAACAGGGTTTCTTGAGAAGCGTTCCGTGTGGATTCTTAAGGAATGTGCAGAGATTCTCATTTTTGTAATAAAATGTCTTAAGTCATTTGGTACAATATCTAAGTATGGCTCGTAATTTGGTGTGTCCTTTATGTTTTTATAAAAGTCCAACACATTATTATTACTTATTAAGCCATTCCACTCTTGCGTAAAAGTATCAATAATACGCTGTTTGAATATCAGAGGGAATATTTTCTTACTTAATGAGATTTGATTCAGAAATACATCTGAAAACCCGTACTTGTCTAGTAAGGTTTTTACATTATAAACCCAATTTTTGCAACCATTTAGAGAATATTTTAAACCTTGATCATACAATGAAACAACTATTCTATTGGTAGAATGAATTATTTTACACCAGTACTTAATAATTCTAACAAAACGAGTAATATATAAGGGATACCGTCCAAGTTCTGCATATACAGCTACAGATCTTGTACTAGAACGAACGTTTAGTATATGTTTACAAAATTTTAAGTGAAGGCGTTCCAGACTTTTACTTGTACAGAACCCCCACAACTCACATGAATAGTTAAGAATAGAACCAACAAAAGCATCAAACAATTGACACAAGGACTTAGGAGTCAATGGTAGTTTGCGACATTGATTACTTAATACATTCAGTGCTTTGATTCCCTCTCCAGCCAAAAGTTCAATATTATAACTAAACGAACCCGTATAGTTTAAAACGGTTCCAAGATAGTTAAAAGTATCCACAGTTTCAATTTTATTTCCATTATACGTCCAGTTTTCAGAAGCTAACAGCCGTCCTCTCTTTCGAAAAACCATGACTTTAGTCTTAAGAACATTGACTTCTAAACTCCATTGTTGACAATAATTGTATAATAAGTCAAGCTTATTTTGTAGATCCTTAGGAGAATCTCCTAGTATGACCATGTCGTCAGCAAAAAGTAAAACAGTAAGAAGAGTATCATTAATGCAAATATTTGATTCTGCATTGGATCTTAGATACATTTCAATGTCGTTTGAGAACAACGACATAAGGACAGGGGAGATAACCTCGCCTTGTCTAAGTCCAACACAACAAGTAAAAAATTCAGAGAAGTTATTACATTGCCTCACACAAGACTTAACTTCCTTGTACATGTTTTTAAGGACGCGTAGCATTTTACCTTTAATGTCAATTTTATGTAATTTAAACCACAGTGATTTCTATTTATACCATCGAAACATTTTTTCAGATCAATCATACCTGCATATAATCGTTTATTATTAAACATATAATGTTGGACGATAGATTGTAATGCAAACATTGCATCGACGGTTGAATGACTTTTTCTAAAACCATACTGATAATCGCCTATACGTGAGAAGGTCTCAGTGTATTTATTAATTCTGTTATTTAGAACAGAGGTAAACAGTTTCGCAAAAACACTTAATAATGTTATACCACGGTAATTGTTATGGTCATTCTTGTCCCCCTTTTTATGTAAGGGGACAATAATACCCTTTGTCCATTCTTCCGGAAAACATCCAGAATCAAATATAGCATTAAAAATGTCACATATATGACCAGAAATTATGTCTTTACTCTCGATAAAATATTCGTTAATAAGCCCATCAATACCACTGGCTTTACAACGGTTTAGTTTATTAATAGCTACAATAACCTCCTCAACTGTAATCTTACTGTTAAAACTTTCTTTGTCAGAACAATTATTAAAATCGTATTCATTACAAAAAACATCAGCTTCTTTGTTTTGACTTTGGAAAATATCATGTTCTAACTGTGAAAAATAACTATAGAACTGATTAAGCGATAAATTTCCATCAACTTTTCTGTATGGTTTTTTTAAAATGCTTCCAAAATTGTTTGGGCTTACAAGACTTAAGCTTTTCGATTTCGCAAATTTTTCTCCTAACAAACAAACGTTTTTTGTTTCGAATTAGGTCTTTATATTCTTTCTTACGACAGCATAAATATATTCTATTTTCCTCTGATTTTTTTTTTTGGTAGAAAGCGTTCTGTGCATGTAAATATCGATTTCTTGCATCATTACAGTCTTTATTAAACCACTCTTTACGATTGCCTAACGGTAAATCTGAAAAATTGTTGGAAGGTTCCCGTGTTACATGCTTTACAAATAACGGATCGGTTACTTCACGCATCACTGCCGTGAAATCCCTGACCGCGCTGGATACTGATTGTTTGTCTAAATTTGCATCATTAATTATATTATTTTATAAAGGTAATTTTGCAATAAGTGATGAGCAAAAGATTGATTTAAAATTATCATTCCATTTCATAATTTCCTCGTCATAATATATTATATTTACAGGATTATTACAAAACAGGGCAAACTGCATAGGACAATGGTCACTCCATTCGTTGATAGGGAAAATAGTGAATCTTGACAATCGTGCGAAATTACATTCTTTGGCTAAAAGATAATCTATTAAAGACATTCCTTGACTAGGTATAAAGGTAAAGTTCCCTACACCGAAGTCGTCCCCTAGCCTTCCTTAACTATACGCATACACGCCCCCTTACACATGTCTAATAGTTTATGGCCGAACGAATTACACTTGTTGTCCAGTGAGGCCCTGGCCATGGTTATGTCTGGTATATAATTATCATCATCTATGAAACTATTATTATCATCAAAAGCAATGTAATCACTTTTAAGGCCAACTCTACTGTTAAAATCACCACATATTTAGGTCAATGTTTGGTTAAAATAACTTATAAAAAATACACAAATATTAGGTTTAAAAAAGATTTTTCCTAACATGTTTAAATAAAATCTTGAACAGAGTGGCAATACCCATATCATGGAAGAAACTGAACAACCCCTTTTTGCTTATTCAAACTTGTGTGTCTTTAACAATTAAAACTGGAATTGTGTAAAACAAGAAAAGGAAATAACGACAGTGTCACAAAATATGTTTATATAACAATATTACATGATTGTCGTATAAATTATGAATTTTATTTTGTGTTAACAATCAAGTCAATGTTTATCTGTTGCTGTTTTGCTGATTATTCTTATGTTATGTTATACATTGAATTTTATTAATTTGAAATAAAATAAATACATGACACACCATTAACACAACGCTTCTTACATCAATAATTGTATTATCTGAGATGCAAAGTGTATTTCCACCTGTATATAATCTGTACAGTGTGGCAGTCGTATGATTTTCCAGTGCTTGCACCTTAAATATTATATCCTTGAAATTATCCTTCCAGGATTTTTACGTGTATTTTTCTTTGGTGAAGACTGGACTTTGATATTATACTTACATCTTTGCATGAACAGGGTTATACAACCATTTGAACTTCTTATTTGGTCATTTTGTCCTGGGTTCAAAGTTTTATCTTTTGTACAACGAAGACATTTATGTTCTAATACAAAAAATACTTATTAACCCACCCACATACATTGTTTCTATATATACATAATATCTCAATATTTGAAACTATTACATTCAAGTTTGAGTATATGTTTTTGTGTAGTTGTAGTTCAAGCTTTAAAATATGTGACAATTCTTATAAATTTCTTTCATATTTTCCTACTCCCTTTTGACATTTAAATGCAATCCAGAAAAAAAAGACAAAAAATGTTATGATATGAATATAAATGCAATGCCCTAAACTATAAAGAAGGTACATCTTTGATTTCGTACGTTTTTAAACTGCGAAATATCCTTAATGAAGAATATTTAGCACGTATCTCCTAGATAAGGTTTAGATGCACTTTTCTTTAAAAAGGATGTGAGCCTACCATTTCAAATTAAATTGAAGGGCTGGGCTGGGATTTAATTGTTATTTTGCTAATTCAATAAACAGGCATGCCGTAAACATATACTTATATCACATGATTCCGATGCTGCTCATAACTTGAAATGCGCTTCTTTTTGCTTTTCTTGTTTTAAGTATTTGTAACATGGCGTGCTCATTTTGGGCGACTAATCGCCTAAATGTATTAAAAACTTAGATCTCCTTTCAAAACATATTTAATAAGATAGAGCCAGGCGACCCAAATTGGTCCACTTGTCGGGATTGAAACAAATTAACAGACGCATAAGAATATCATGTAAAATGCTCATAAATGTCTTTACTTGAACAACATATACTTAATTAAGGTGGGCTTTAGTGGGTGATCAACTTGTTTTCTTTTCTGATATGTCTAGTACACCTTAATCTAATTATAACAACGGTATGAAATGACCTGGTTTAAATTTTATGGTTGCCATTCATAATTTCTTCTTTATATTGAGACACAGGTCTTGTAGATAAGCAGAACAAACATAATTATGTATCAAACCTTAATGCTGATCGTATTTTTAATATACGGGCATGTGCCTTTGGGAGATAAAACGTATGCCAGTAAAATGGGAAAATTTAAGTGATTGTCCCAAAATACTTTATCGTTAAAAGATGTTCGTGATGTAGCTATATTTTCTTACGAAAATCGGTGATTCTAGCTCTTGTTTACCGGAACATCTGCTGATACACGAAATAGACTATCTGTATCACTTTAAATTCGATTTCCTTTTTATCAATATACATTTGATTACGTATACCATTTTCTATACCGTCGGAACTGCGTAGGATGTTGTTCACAACAATTATCCTATATGGAAACAATTACGTCTTACAGGGCACCTACACAAGGTTTTAAATAAGCTTTGGCATTATTTATTACAAGTTCCACATTTTTTCTGACAAGGATGCACTTCATTGCTTTAGAAGAACAGAAATAAATGGAGTATCCATTCTCGTTAACGGCACGCACTTGTTTTTTGTTAATAATTTATTAGACGATAAGAGATATAATCGGAATACAGATTGAATGTTCATATGACGGTGTTCCATGTATTTGTATCGTCAAGCTTCGAGATTAAGATTAATCTCAGCCCACACACACATATATATATATATATATATATATATATATATATATATATATATATATATATATATATATATATATATATATATATATATATATATATACAGAGAGAGAGAAAGAGAGAGAGAGAGAGAGAGAGATGAGAGAGAGAGAGAGAGAGAGAGAGAAAGAGAGAGAGAGAGAGAGAGAAAGAGAGATATGCAAACTATTAACGAGGCACATATGCACCTGTATGTCTATAAAACGACACTACGAATTAATGTTATTAGTAAAGAGTTATATCCACATGCTTAATACGAATAACTTCTAAAGCACATTCATTATTCTGATTTATCAGAGTTGGTGTTAGAATGAACATTTTTGTTTCAAACAACACAGTCTTTATTGTTTTAACGGCGAATCAAACTTTATAATAACATTTTAATAATACTATTTCATGTATTCAATATATTTCGGTATTACACAAAGTTTTAATGGAATGGAGTCACATGGGTACATAAAACATAATTAAATAAATATAATTAGAAAATTAACGATACAGCAGTCTGTCAGCTACATTCAGACACTTTAATCGTACATTATTCTAAAGGAGAATACAAAATGAGCGCATATTTTAATTTTGCGACATCGCCGGGGCACTTAGTCAATGAAAGATGTTGCTGCCGAATTATTATTCCAGTACTTACTATATGCGTCTCACCTAACATCGAGTATGTTTATTACATCTACATTGTTTGGTAAAATACGTTGAAGTGTTTGAAAGTAAGTTCCGATTCATATGGATTTTCAGGGTATTATTACCTGACGTATTTGTTTCCTTTACTTTTTAATTCTTGTAATATTTAATTTAATTATATCTTTGCATTTCTTTATAGCGTTAGTGTTAAAACTGTAGTGTTTGATATTAAAAACCAAATTAGTTAAAGGTAATGGCGTTTAGTACCATACAAAAAAGTGTAATATCCAATGCGTTTAATGATATAATACTTATGCGTGGGCAGAAAAAAAGATATCTAATCAGTAAATTATTACTTGCAACACATGCTTGTATTGAATTTTATTTCTAAACATAAATAACCTAACACAAAAACATAGACAATTTATGAAAGTACTAATAAGATAATCTAAACATGTACTGCATTGTGCTTTCAAGTCATTCCTCATCAATACTCATGCAAGATGTTCAGAGTTAACTGTCCAATTATTTAATATAATCATGGAATAAACATATTGTCTTTAAATATGTCCTTTATTGATAGTCCTGCTGGGGATAGATTGATTATTGACTTTTAGTCTACTACCTTTAGCTAAGCAAAGACTTGACACTTAATGCAGCATTTCTAGACCACACGACTACTATAACTAAAGGCAACGACTGTACTACAATATAAGACAAGAGTCAAGTAAGGTAAAAAAATATTTATATTGAATCGGATAATCAATAAATAACATTAGCTCTAAGAGCTTTTTACTGAGACTTTTTCAGGTCTAGTATTGTGAATATCCATACATTGCTGGTAATTCACCCAAGCCTACCTACTATTGCATTTATTGTGCTCGAGTTTGCGAGAATTGAAGGATTACGCCTTCAATGCTTGAAACCAATTAACTACTGCAAAACAATTATTGTGTCTTGCAATATGGCTATAGATACTTCAATTTAAAGACTGAATTTTCAAAACTCAAATTAAAGTAGCGGTCTGAATAACCTTAGAGCTAGATATAAACCACCCAGCATTTATGAAAATGTACTATACATGACTAATAAAAACTAGAGTCTGAATGATATGTCTTATTACAAAACTTTGGTCAAGGCGGTAACTGTCGGGTTTGCTCAATTTTATGTCTCGTCTCAGTTTTAAATTTTCACATTTGAATGGCCTTTGTCGTATATATATAAACCTTGCATTGCCTTTGAATTACGAGATTACGTGAGTACTGTGACTTAAATCCATAACTTGGACATTACGTATTATAATTCTGACTCTTCATGTCTTCAATCGTGCATATATGACGCAGCTTGAGCAGTTTCATTGCCCTTTTCCCTTAGTTTGCATAGTAGGGTAGCTATAACTTCGATATTTTGTTTGCCTTTATTATTATCCAATCATTTGTGGATGCCTACTTTAATATTACTTTTAATGTTATTACCTATAACCGCTTTACAATAATTCATGTTGGTTCGTTGCTTTTAGTTGTTTACTTAAATTTTTAAGATTATTCGTGTTAGAAAATTTCAGTCTTTACATATGATGTCACTACTTTTTATCGTAAGACGTCATGAAGTGGATCGTATTGTACGTCATCACATGGACTGTGCTTTTGTTAAACTATTTTCTCGACAGTTTAGTTGGCGAGGCTTTCTCTCGTAAAAAGTGTATATAATTTCCTTAGTTAAATTTTGCTATGATGTTTATAAATAGTATTATTTGTAACTCCATTTGCATCTGCTTACTGTTGATTATCTGGCTTTGATTGGATATTTTTATATATACTGTCCGTCTTTCAAAGAAACAACTTCATGAAGTGCGAGATTGGAGATCTTCACAAACCAGGTTTAAGCTACCCAGTTTGTTCGTTTGCCGAAAGAGCTTATTCTTTGTGTGTAATGACTTGTCTTAAGGTTTTTGTAACTCAAACATATACTGTTATCTGCGTTTGTCTAGCCGCAATGCAGACTTGTTTTATTTGTGGTTATTATCATAGGACATATATATATGTCGTCCTATTAACTTAAAAAAATACACGATCCTACGACATTTTGGACAAATTAATTTTTCATTAATATACGCAAGAATTTTCAAGCGAGTGGAAACTGATTAGTGTAGTGCATTTTAAACTTTCCATTTGTTATTTTATTATGAGAAACTTCATACGTTGGCGACCTCAACCACAGAGAGATTATTTTCTATTGTTTAGGTAAAACATAATGTTTAATAACATGCACAATTAAAGGATTGTTTTAGTCACATTACGTATTGGGTATTCAAAAATAGAAGAGTGCGATGAAGAAAAGAGAAAATGCTTAAATCAAATGATATTAAAAAGTTAAGTATATGCAAACATTCAACACATTGACTGCCATAAAATCTTTATCAACCATAAACTATAAGTCTAGTATAAAGGCTTCTTATCAGTTCATCAACCTCTAGACAACTGACGTCTTTTTAGTGCATTGCCTTCACCTTAACATAATATCAGTTTTGGTTCAATAAAATGAGCTATTACTTCATTTGTCTTAAATAAGGTATACAAAAATGAGTAATTTCTTTGTAGATTAAAGACGATTTAATTTTAAGATAACTATGTTTACTGTTTCATTGTTTATGAAACCTAGAATTATACACCGCACACAAGAATTTCAAAGTTATCCAATCGAATTATGAATGTCATTAATTAACTAATTAGTAACTTACTGGGAATTTCTTGATGCATGATATATGAGTCATGTTTGTCTTAAGGCAAAGTTGTAACTATTTTTACTAGTTCATTTTGTATATATGTAACAAAAGGGAACCCCTTTTAAAACTTAAATTAGCATGTTGTAACACAACTAAACACAAGTCTATTTTACAAATTTATATTAAGTATTTTCCTTATGACTTTATTTACAAGTATTTTGTTTACCACGCGTTTCAGCAATATCTCTTTACCAGAGACATGTCAAATGCAAATGTAATTGTGAATTATTTTTGTCCGTTTCGGATATACATAAACTTACCACCTGTTATCGACTTTTGTATGTATATATAGGGAGTCAAAACATGTAAAAATTATATACTTCCGTTTCACCATGTGACAACAATATACGGAGCCGTCGTTTAATATAGTCTTAAATGTTTCTTGTCTTATATCTTCTGTCTAAGTTGTCTTTGTCTTTTGGTATTTTCTTAATATATATACTAAAATTCTTCTTGGCTTCTTGGGAGGTGGGTCTTTTGTTGCTGCATCTTAGTGTATTAAACCTCGCTAGTTTAACTATGTTAACTCTGTAGTCTGATTCTTAACCAGCATCCATGCTATGCATATTTATAGAACACCTTGTTTAAAATGTTTGACTTTTTATAAGAGTATAATTTTAGTTTTTTAAAAATAAAGCTGAAGAACAAACAACGTGTAAGAATGTATACCAGAAATAAGCCAACATCCACACATTAAGCTAACAGACACTACTACTTCTCATAATTTGCTAACAGTTAAACATAAAGGAGAAAAAAATAAACGTGCAAATAAATAATTTCACAAATAAATATAAATAAGATTATTGATATCAGAATACAAAAAGTACAATACTCTTACATGTTTTAACATTATTTCTTTCCATTTAAAAACATAAATTGTTTGGCTTATATTGTTGTCAGAATTTAAATGAATGTTTAAAGTTTTTGATAAGTTGGTATTGAGATAAACGTATTCTCCACAAATCTTAAGTTAAAGTGTTTAATGCAAACGTTCGTAAGAAATAAGGTAAAAGAGAAGGTTCCTCTACGAAAACTAAGGTTCATTTTGTGTTTGGTTTGTTTACCGTCTGAACAGATCTTTCAGTCTCTTTTAACAGCGTTTTAGTTTTTATGCGTTTAGAAGTACATTGTGTATAGACAAACCATCTAAAGAGTTGTTATCCTTTCAAAGTCGAGTTTAATGCTCTCATCATAAATTTGTTCATCACAAATCACCGAACCCAGACGGTTGTCAATTTCCCACATCATGTCTTCCGATTGTGTAGGCCTTATTAAGTGTTAATCTGCACTTGAAACTTGCGCAGTCGTAACAGTTTTTTTTTGTTTCCTTCTTATATTGATGCATACATACGTTGATTTCTAACAAATCATGTCTTAGTTATCATACATATTCCTATTACATACTTTTATGTATCGATTCTTCATATTCACTAAACAAACTGATTGAGATGAAATGTAGAAACACAAATTTTGTTTCGAAACTACCTGGATTCGTCGCCTTGTTATAATAAAAACGGAAAATGAAATAAACGCGTCTTTACAAAAGGTATTTTCTAAAAGAAATCTAAGAGTCGCAAATTGGCTTATCAGCAAAGCTGACTTTCATGTATTAACTTCAAATGTGGTTTACAAAAAAAAACGGCATTAGCTTGGCCGGATACATTTTTGTATGTAATGATTACTTGGCCTAACTATTCTTAAAATGTAACGAATATATAGACCACTTAAAAATATTATGAACTATTTTTTATTCTTTCCCGCCAGATGACAAATGTATAAAACTTAAACTAAGATTTGTTAACATTTAAAAATGGAATAATCTATCTAAACATCGCTTCCTTTAGCTTGATCTAGTGAATAGGATCTTTGAAAACTAAAAAATATTTTGAAGACAAAAGATTGAAATTGTCATGAAATGTATTTTCTATACGTGCTATTTCATCTGGGTGTTAAAACCGTCAATATAGCACTTTATGTTGCAAAATATCTAGACTTAAAATTACTTTAAGTTTGATCAGACATCAGTTAGTTTCCAGCAAGAAATGTTTTGACTTTTTGTTTGTTGTTTTGAAAAAAAAGCATTTTAAGAGCAATTTTCGTTATCCTTTCTTTGTGAGCTAGGTCCCAGACATTGTTAAAACTTTCTTTACATCTTGTTAAAGTAAGCAAAACTAACAAAGAACTACGAGTTCCAGATATTAAAATATGCAAGCTCGTTAATATAAGCTGCAAAACCGCCAATTTAACAGCAGGATTTCTGACCTGCGACCAAAAGTACGATGTGATCTGCTCAACACATACTGATTTGTATAAGGGTTGAACGCATGTCTCACTGTAGCCTCGACAATCTCTATAGCCATTTACGTTGGTCTCAATCACTAGCCATTGGTTGTATTGACAAGCGTTAGTGTATTGAACTGTTCAGAACACTCGAACTGTGCCACACAGAAACATGAAACTGGGTCGCATTATTAGCCGAAATAGAACATTACGCATATTAAATTATTCTTTATATAGTCTAACAGGCCATATAAGTGTAGCAAATGTCTAGCAATGCTGTTCCGTTGATGGTTGTGTCCCCGAGAATAGTATCTTAAGTGCTCATCTCTACATTTTGCAATTGTATAAGCTGTACCAAGGTAAAGCTCGATGACAGCCACCGGTTGTATTCTGCTGGAACATAGCTTTGATTTTAGTCTCCATGTTATTCCAACAATGCTGTTTTACATGTGGTCTAGTTAGAAACAGACGTATTCCATGGTCAGTTTTAACAAGCTGCTCTCCTCCATATATTCGTATATAAAATCTTGAAAAGGTGGCGTCTATATAATTATCTTGTCAGTCATATGAAGTTAATTTGTTTTACAGTATGGCAGAAACACAAACAACCCATTTGCACCTACTTAGTTCGATTAGCTCACATATACCCATCTGTATAATGAATACTCAGAATACTTCTATATCTAAATATACCTTTCTATATTAAAATGCACTAGTGTAGAATTCAGTGGGTAATAGACCAAATTTAACATTTAGATATAAAAATCTAAGATAGTTACACTCTTTCTATTTCATTTATCTTCTCAAGACAGAAAGTTCACTGTTGCTCTTATCTTTGAAGGAGTGGTTAAAATTGCGATAGCACCTTTTGGTGAGTACTTTGACTTACTATGTTCTGCGAAGGTCTTCAGTGCTGGTTCGAGTCCCAGTTGTGGCGACAAAAGTAATGTGGGGAGGACCTCCATGTCTACAGGAAATATTTAGCTAGATGTCGGCAATATGCTTATTATTCGGTACGATGTAGCAAAAGGTAAATAAGAAAAGGTCTTATCAAAATTTCCACAGATATTTAAATATAAACTACCTCTAGACAAAGGCTAACAGGGTAAATGTAAATGAGACACAAAAACACAAACAAGCAGTTACCGCCTTGGAACGGTCGGTCGGCAAAAGGATCGACTGGTGTGCTTACACCTGGTTTGTCGAGCTCTCCATCCTAGCTCTTCCGAATGGTTTTTCTATCAAACAAACAGTCAGAATAAATATGAGACAACTAACAGTAAGCAAAAACACAGCAAAACAATAGATTTAGTACTTCTGTGCGAAATATCATTCACTTAAATGCTAACCAGGTCCCTGTGTTTGAAGCATTGGCTATGCATATATATTATATTATATTATATTATATTATATTATATTATATTATATTATATTATATTATATTATATTATATTATATTATATTATATTATATTATATTATATTATATTATATTATATTATATTATATTATATTATATTTTAAAGAAACATGTAACAATATAAAACTGAAAACAAAGTTGTGGAATATAAGTATCAAAGTGATCTAATTCAGGCATAATGAAACACTATTATTAGAAAAAATATGTCATTTGCAAAAGTACACAATTGTGTTGAATAAGGTGTTTAAATAAAAATGTTGAACAATAAGATCATCAGTTTTCATTGTGATTATGTTAAGAAAGTGAATTCAACTCGTAATGTTAAGAGATACTTTCAGTAGACTTTAGTTAGTTTTATTATTTATATGGCTCAATGAAAAATATGACAAGGGATCAGAAAATGTAAGGAAGATTTTTACTTGATGACACTATATTATGCCTTGTACTATCTTTCTCTCTCAAAGCCTAAATTTCACTTGTTTAGCTTGCATCTAGGCCAAATTTGATTTTCTGTACTGAAGTGTGGCTTTCAAAATTTTAAATATGCGTGACTAGTATTCCATGCTTTTCTACAATGTACAGCAGAAACACCCAAATCCAGCCCCGTAATCCCAAATGTCTTTAAGGAATAGTAATAATTGCTGCAATATCAAGCAAGGAGTTCAAGGCATGCTTAACACAATGAAGGCAGTACTAAGTGCGTGGACACCGCTTCAAGTTAGCTAAAATTCTATTGACGGTAAAATTCCAGCACACAATCAATTAATCAATCAATCAATGAAACAAACAATTTTCTTGCTTAAAGACATACATACAAATTCTACTTGGTCTACTAGACAGCTCAATATCATTTCGCATTTAATTAGTATCGACACAAATAGCTTATATGTAACGACATCGAATTCGAATAATTTTTTATACGTTCGAAACCAAGTGAATTTGTTTATATTGGTTTATGATGGGTGTTCATTTTTTATTTTCATGCATATAAATAGCCGCGCATTCTCAAAGTTTTAGTGATCAGAAATGAATGAGATGAGCATAACAGGCCTAAACATGACAGAAGAGAAAGCACTCATTAGTTGAGTTGGTCACATGTAAGAATAATATAAATCATACAAATCAAAATTTAATAAATAATACAAATAATAATACAAATACTACTACTACTGCTACTACTTCTACTACTACTGCTACTACTACTACTACTATTACTACTACTACTACTACTACTACTACTACTACTACTACTACTACTACTACTACTAATAATAATAATAATAATAATAATAATAATAATAATAATAAACATAAAAATAATAATGGATATTTCACAAACTTATATTTTTGTCGTCTGTCGTTGTATTATCATTGTATTGCACACAAAATTACCAAGAGAAGCATTACAATTGCTTCGAACCAGAATTTATCTGCACTTAGGTGTGTTCCAGTCAAATGGTCCCATTATTGGGCAGTTTTCCATCGTGATGCAGTCAATTAAAATGTATTCTGTATAATGACTCAAACTGGACCGCCGATAAAGTTAGCAATTATTGGAGTGTGCCTAAAGAAGGAACGTTAACTGTATATTATCAATAAAAAACCTTATGAATCAGACAATTGGAAATGAAATTTTTAAACCATCAATTGGTTGGTCATAATACAGACGGTGGCCGCATGGATATTTACACACAAAAACATGACGGATTAAAGCCACGTGGAAGGAAATAAGGAAATAATACGTATTCTTCAAACTGCTGAGACAGAAACTTGGCATCGATTGTAGACAAATTGATCATATTTTGAGCTACTTTCATAAAGCAAAAGTCATCATCATCATTATCATCCATTATCCATGATTATCATCATCATCATCATCATCATCATCATCATCATCACAACCACCATCATCATCATCATCATCATCATCATCATCATCATCATCATCAACTTAATTATTATCATTATCATTATTATCATTATCACTAGTCTCCGTACAAAAAAGAAGAGATCGGTTGCGTGGATTAAGATGACTTTTTAATATTGTATTTTGGGCGCAACGCCTCGGAAAATTAGAAGAATATAAAGCAAGTATAAGCCACACGCCAGCTGTATTTCCTAACAGATTCGGGCAATCAATATTATGCGTTATTTAACTGCACGCGACAGTGTATTATTCGAGCTACAATAATGCTAATAAGACCTATTTTGGTCTATATTATTTTCTGTTTTTATAGCAAAATAGACTAGGTCATGGCGTCCTTAGAAGCTAATTTCTTAATACATAACTCATTGCATGCAACAACAAAAACAGATGCATCGCTACATTAACATAAAAAAGTTCAAATCACTGTGGACATAGTCTGATAGTCAAAACATCGAGCTTTATTATAATCCAACATGAAAGTTCTCATTTAGAAGGTGACTGTGTCTTTTACAACTACACCTTTGGGTAAATAAATCTATTTATGATCAGCAATACTTTTTTCAAGTGTTGATCTAACCATGATGCTCCCCTAGATAAAAGTGCAATGCAATAGACGCCTATCGGTTTGTTTACGGAAAGCAGCATACATACATACATACATTACATTACATTATACACACACACACACACACACACACACACACACACACACACACACACATATATAATCATAATTCACTGAAGACCACGCTAACACACATCTGACACTTTACATGAACAACAATTGTGGACACATGCATTGAACACACACCCGAGGTCCACAACATTGTTAAGTAATAAGTAAACACTTTACTAATGTTTTATTACCTTATAATTTAATCAACAAAACCAGTTTAACACTTTATTTGTATAATAACTTTTTTCCTTTATTTTATCAAAACGTTATATTGTTTCGCTCCCTAAAGTATATTTTATTTTCATTAATTGTTCGCATTACGAACCGCATAACAGATGGGCTTATAAATAATCCATAGGATATCAAACATAACATCCCAATTGCAAGGCGGGGAAAGTCCAAACTTTTACGCCGTGGATTGGCAAAGCATCAGTCACTGCTGGGGCATGTTTTCACTTGATCATGACTATTATACTATAATTAATGACAAACTCTTCGTTTGCTGCATTGTATATAAAGAATACTAGGTTAAAATATATCTATAGTCGACACAACAAATCTGAATCGCGAGTTTCATTTTTATTCAGCACCAAATTAGTATTGCATTCTGTTCTTTGTGTATGTGTGAATTAACTCAAGATACTCTATATTTTTAATACTGAAAAAAACAGCATCAACAACAATGCAGGCACAATACAATAATAGTTTGACAAGTATACAGGGTTTAGAAATTAATCATTATATACATGCGCTCATTTATACCATTTATACCATTAATAAAAATGTTACATTTTTGTTTAAATAACTAATTTAATTTTGAGGTTGGTACTTATATCTGGCATAGTTTACTACTCTATGTATAATGTTAGAAATAAAAAAAAATGTTCTCTAAAAATCAACGTCAGTTTTTACTGTATTGTCAACATGAACAATTTTGATGAAAGATTAAAGAAACTCTACATATAAACGGTAGACTGATTGAACGCAGATAATTTTAAAGTTTGATTAAAAATGCACTGTTTTAAAATACGATTTGTAAATTCTTTTAAAATCAAGTTTGTTAGGAGACCAGTATATGATTTCCAGTAAAAATGATCTGAACTTTTTTTTCAAACCATGTTTTAACTGGTTATGTGTTGGTTTGTTGAAATAAATTATGGCGGAGGTAAATATTTTCTTACAGGTTTTATTTGATCTCGGACATAAAAAACTCAATGAAACAAAAGTTCACAACAAACCCATATTATATTAGAAACGTCTGACTGTAAGAGATTTTAAGAAGAGGTACGCTGCATAAAACTATATTTTAACATTTTTATTAAGATTGTGACTCATAAGTGTTAACCACGATTCTATGAAATTAAAATACTTGTCATTTATAACAATGCTGCATCAATATATTGAGAGAGGAAAAATAGCGTTGGCTATTATATCACTTTAATAGTATGAGAAATCCGAAACCTTTAAAACACAAATTTGTATACAGAGTGTTTCATAATATCTATATATACAATATTATATATACAAATCTATATAACAACTATTGCAGGTTATGTGACGTGCTCTAATTATATAGTTGTACTGATTGTATACATCCAATTATTATTTTCCTAGAGTTATATAATCTTATTTATTTAATTATAGTGGACTTTTTGTTGCACATGACCAATTCGATATGGCGACGACCTCTTATACAACAGTGGAGGAAACCAATGATTGTCCAATAATTAATTTTCTTTATACTAGTCATTGATGTTGATATTTCGATATAATCTTCGGCTTGAAAAGCAACTAAGAAATAGTGCTTTCCTTCAAAAAGATATCATTTGGTTAGTAACGAAAAACATTCTGACAAATTACACATTGTAAAATCTTATTGTTGAATATCCAAACTTACCATGGCAGTAACGTGTAACAGCACATAGAAAGATCTGTTCAGCCTGACAAGTTGGAAAAAAACACTGTGAAACCTCATATTCTGGACCAGGAAAGAGTTTTGCATGACATGAGTAGAACTATAGGTTCAAACATCTGTAATCAGCACCAGAAGCACCCCTATTATAGGTATGCTACACTACATCAGTCGGTGTGAATGGCAATTGGCGAATTGAAATAGAGAACAAACTACACGACGTTCTGACCGACAGGCAACACTTAAAATTACATAAAATATTCATATGGTAAATATCGGCTGCAGGGATGTAGGACATAAATGGGATAGTCATCATCATTATCATCAGCAGCATATGCAATAATAAAAGTAGCAGAATGTAATTAATATCCTTAATGCACTTCTACTGAGCGATGGACATTTATAAGTTTATTTAATATTTATTGGACAGATGCAGGCAGTATTTCGGGCACTAGAAAATGTTAACTGTCTAACGAAATGCAACTTGAGCGATCGTTTTTTGCATAATAAATGTGGCTTTTGTAAAAGTTGACATCTAAAAAGCAACAATAACATAATCAAAACATTTGTGTTTAAAAAATGCGAACTTGTCTTTTAAGTGTTCTAATAATAGAATTTCAACTTTGAATACACAATACACACCTTAATCGCAAAGCATTAATTATTTCATAGCAAATATGTCCCAGGTTTAGAAATTTACAATTTGAGCGACAACGCCTACCTGATATTAAAGGACAATTACAAGAGACCCATATGTTTGTTTTTACAGCAAAATAGTATGGCAAATGACTAAGAATTATTTAATCTCTGAAATTCGTCGAAATGTCCTACGCTTTTGGTGGCTGCTGAAATTACTTGATGAATAAAATATCACACATATTTTTTTTTTGTATTTTAAGATGATGCCTTTTTATATTTCCACTGTATTCCAATCTCATGTATGTGCGTATAAATTAGATCGAACTCACAGAATGAAACTTTGCCGACTGACCCTTCCAATGTGATAACTGTCATGTGTGTTCTTTTTGTTTAATGACTCGTCACAAATGGGTTCTTACTTTTTACATTTGGATGGCATAAAAATACCTTTGTCCTGTAGTATATGCAATGCTCATAGGACTTTGCCATATTTCCTTATTTTAAACTTGTACAAACTTTATTATGCCAGATATATATTATTTTATGACCTTTTTGTATAAACATATATATAGCATTTTTTAAATCTTCATATATACATGTACAAACCTGATTCATGTACATAATTGTTGGATGAAGTTCATAACAACCCTTTAATGTAGTAATATATTTTTTTCTTCTTTTTTTAACTTACAGGTGTGTATGAGCGTATAACAAATCTTGAAAGATCCTTCAATCTCTCTCTCTCTCTCTCTCTCTCTCTCTCTCTCTCTCTCTCTCTCTCTCTCTCTCTCTCTCTCTCTTTATCTCTCTATTAACCTTCTGTTCTTAATATTGCTTTGCTTCTTGTATTTTATTCATAGACAATGTGGACCGACTAGATTAGTAATAAACTCTTAAACTCTAAAATGCGCGAATTATTTATTTGCAGATACTTTAGGACATTTTAAGAACAAATTATTGTACGTTTACTAATGTAGCCAAATGATTTGAACCAATCTACAATTGTGTGTGTCACGTCCATGCTCTGACAGCTATAGGACAACTAGTGAGGATATTGCTGTGATTTTCAGGCAGGAAAAATACTACAAACTCATTATATTGTCAGGTACAGCTAATTTTGTAATGGTGTTAAAAGAACAGGGCGCGAATAACAAACATATATTAATAGATACTAGAAACAAGGTTTAACATTACGCTAATATCAACGCGAACGTAGATGAATAAATGGTTTGGAATATTCTAGATGAGATAGTTTTATTATATTATACAATGTAAGCAGACAAGTTTCGTACTTTAAAGTTTTATTGCTCTGCAGTTAGTACCTACGATTTCTCTGCACTGTACAGTTCTATACCACTTGATTTAATGAAGACTCTTATTGAGAAACCATTTGCTCGAGAGCTACGTCTTTACATGATATGTCATGAAAGTAATACATTTTACACTTTCTTCGAATAGTTTGCTATGTGGACTTGCATGGATGTTTGTGAAGCTCTAGGTTTCCTATTAGACATTTTTTACATAAAATGCGGCGACACTTTGTTTAGACAAGTAATTAGCATTTCTGTGCACTGTACCAAATTGCACCGTTAATTGCAGATTTGTTTTTATACTGCTTTGAACGTGATTTCATATTAACTTTATCCCCTTCTAACCAAAGCCACATTAAAGAGGCTTACAATGTAACGTTACGCTAACTTGCCGATAGTATAACGATGGATAATTCTTTCTTTTTTTTTTTGATGATCCATCTGATTTACACCATTCAGAACTTACCCTTAATAAAGCAAATAACTGACATGTAAGTGCATCATTTCTAGACATTGTGATCGCTATTACTAATGAAATCGTCTCTACTAAATTCTATGAGAAGAGAGATAATTTCAACTTTAGTATTGTGAATTATCCATACTTTGACGATAATTCACTTCGTGCTACAGGCATTTTCAAAATTCTTTTATTGCTTCTAAGTATAATAACAGTATATAAACACTTATGCAGCAATGCATAAGCCATCCTGCATTTTATGGAAATGTTTTATACAAGTTAAAAAAATCAAGGGTCTTAATAACTTTTCTGACAACTTTACAAAACTTATCAGAAAATTTATTGCTGACAGTTACAACCAGGGAATCCTTCGTTGTACTGCATTGCTTGCAATTGACCCTTTTACAGGCAAGTTACATAGCTTAAAATTAAATTACACGATAACCGGACTGGTCGTTGAGACTTTATTAAACAGTGACTTAAAGCCATAATTGGGCAGCCTCTGATGGATTTCATGTCTCTTCATCTCTCCAGTCCTGCCCTGTATAGGTGAGATAACTTGAGCAGTCTCCATGCCCTTTACGTGAGATTGCACACTGGGTTAAACATAGGGATTTTTGTACTTTTATTATAAAATATGCCAACTGCTGATAAATCATCGGCTTTTTATTTTAAAACCTATACCCTATTAACACCTAACGTACTACATGTTATTTTATTGGTTTGGGTTGTTTTCTAAAATTCGATGGTTTCATTCGTATTTTTTACAATTCACTTTTGATAAATTTGGCATGACGTCATTGCAATACATCCATCCATCCATCCATCCATCCATCCATCCATCCATCCATCCATCTATCTATATATATTTGAAAAAGTAAACGGATCAAACCATAACAACTAATAAGAAAAGTATCTGCGTGAAGCAATAATAAATATAACAATTGAAGATATTTATCAGTACGATTATGGTTAAGAATCAAGTAAATCAGTAAGGTGTTCTTAGCACTGAGCTTGAAGTTTCGGCAGGATAAAAAGTCTCTAATATTTTGTTGAAAATCATTCCATAAAAGTACATCCCCTATTTGCAAATGACTAATTCAATAACCGTATATACTGGGCAAAGAGAAGCGTCCACTTCTTTAAAATTAAATCCTTGATCGTCCTCACATATGACAGCCTTTAGGATAAATCTAAGATGTTGAAATCAACAATTGTAGCCACATATAATAAATTCATTAAAGACAATTGAGTATTGCTTAAATAACACCAATAATGAGCACACATCTGACGAGTTTATTATCTGTGACCTGTAAATTATTAACTGTTACATATGCCTGCATTGTGTTTATTTTTTACTTGTACCAAACTCGCCAAAAATTGCATAAAGGAGTAACCTGTGTTTTTCCACAGACTACATATCCATTACATAGTTTTAAAAGATGGGCGGTCCAAATAACAGCTTCCGAAGGATCCCGCGTGTTACAAGCTAGGAGACGAAAACTTTCTGAGTGAAAACATTAACTGCTGCTGAACAAAACCACCTAATAACTGACCAGTAAAGACCAAGAGCTTCTGGGGCCGAGCGGTAAGAGTCGCTGACTTGAAACTCATCAGCCCTTTACCGCGTGGGTTCGAGTCCCGGTCGGGACGAGAACTTTCATGTGGGGAGGTTTTCCAGCTAGCCTGCATTGTTCCGGTTGTTCTACACAGACGTACGTAAGTCTTGGGGGTTTCTCCACCAATAATAAGCTGAACGTCCTCAATATGACCATAATTATGTCCGTGTGATGAAACAAAAACAGTGATTACAAAACAAAATAAACCAAGAGCTTAGAGTTTCATGTACATGAAACTATGATCTACAGTATTAAATGGATTGGTCAAGAAGTATTATTTCAAGAGCCTCTGAAATAACTCATATACAAGAAACTGGTCTAAAATTTCAAAAAACAGTCTAGTCGTGTTTTATGCAATAGCACAACCGATGCTTACTCCAGATCATCAGGCGCATTGAATGATTGACAGGTCATGATGCGAGACAAAGTATTTTCAATCAATTAAGCAGAATCCTAGATGGAATAATTTTTTACCCGCTATTTCTATAAGAACTTAACTGCTCAAACATTTAAGAATATGGCTTTCTATTGCAAAAGAAAGTTATAATTACCTGGATCGACACCTTTATCGTAATAAAGGTTAACAACAAACACTCTACAATACTTGCAAAGACTTGACAATTTGCTCAACAAGCTTGCATGCCACAGACGTATTAAAAGTTTAAAAGTGTATCAAAGCTTATGATATCGTTATTTTTAACACATTAAATTTAATTTCTAATATTTAAGTTGACAAAACAGGCTGTCCGAACATATGTCTTTTAAGAAGTGCAAGGTTTGAGCAAACTCCGCATACCAAATGTTAGTACCCCAGTCGTTCTTTATACCGACAGACCGTTCCAAGCCGGTCTCATTGGTTTCCTCTATTGTGTTTAAAGTCTTCATCACATGGTTCTTGACATTTTACTTTGTACATGCATTTGTCTATAGTTAGTTCATATGTTAATATTTTATTTAATTGTCACGAGACCTGTTAATTATTTCTTACTCGTCAGTCTTTTATTCACAGTTAGTTATTAATTTTAATCTTCGATTGTTTTATTTCATTTCGCCCATATATGCCTCTCGTTTTATCTGTAAGCGTATATTCCTAATACCTATATTTAAAGAACAAAATAAATTCCCACATATCTTTGTTCTTGCGTAACTCTGCGTAACTCTTAGGTGTTTTAGTGCTACACCCAAACTTTACACTTGCATTTAACAGTTTTAGCAAATTGCTTTTTAAATTCGATTTTTATTTTGACAGTAGTACTACAAACAAGTCATCTCTAAATGGTTTTAAATATGTTAGGCATGGGACTGTAGAAACGTATCTCATCAATACTTCATGAGAAAACTAATTCCGAATATAGAATTGGTTCAGCGATGTGGGAGATATTTTCTTTGCATAAAGATGAAAGTAACTCTGACTTGTGTTAGATGTAATTGAAATAATAACATTTTCTAATCTCTACTCTTCAACATATACAAAACTAGCACATTGGTATAAAGAGCTAGTTAAATTCAAAAGCGATAAAAACAATTAGACGACGGTAAGGAGACGATACACAAATGGAGACTGCTGCACTTTTACAGTTACCTCCTTTGGGTAATGCAATCAGCAAAAGTAGCTACGAGTGTGATTCAACAAGTTGACAACAGATTTAAGATTTTAAATTTCCTGATATTATTTTCACAAACCAAACAGTTAAAAGTTTGCACTAATTTAAAACAAAATTGCCCTAGCAATGATGTATGCATAGAACAAAGGCTTGTCTAAAAATTGAAACACTGGTGTGTCTATAGCATTCACTCACGAACAATAGCTTGGGGGGGGGGGGAGAGTTGATAATCAACTCACATGGTTTAGTTCTAAACAAGGAATTCGTAAAAGAGCTAAGGAGCATAACAATTAAATAGTAATATGATCAAACCCTTTCACGGTTATACAACTTAAATGTATCCTTTATGCAAATGGGTTACATAAGACTTGCAAAGCACATTGAACCAAAATATGTCCCCTTTAATATCACATTGATGCATTTAAAAACTGATGCACTATTCTAAATATTCAATATCTATTGCATCAACATCAACATCATCATCATCAACAACAACATCTCCTATCAGACAACAGCCTTATCGCCCAGCCATGTTATCACACACCGTCGTTATAACCCATCAACATTATCACACACTGCGTTACCATCCACCGATGATTTTACACAAAGACATCAATGTGACCACGCAACAACGTCACCTACCACCTATCTTATAACACAATGATGTTACCTCACACCCACACAACGACGTTACAACATACTCACTGTATTACAAAATTGACATTAGCACACACCCATGCTGTCACAAAATGTTGCTACCCCGCGCTTAGTTTTTGTCACTCAACACCTCACGGCCAGGCTATTAAAGAAAGAAATGTTACCATGTGTTTAATTATCACCAATACCACCACAACCAGTAACACCACAATCATCATCATCATCATACATGATGTCAAAATTCGATAAAAACTACATGTTTCTCTTTGTTTTTCCAATTGCAAAATAGATACTTTACTGGCATCACGAATTGAAATGTTTTGTTCATAAATCAGGGTTTGTCCCACAAAAAGCAGATCCATTGTAACATTCAAATTAAGAAATGGAAGACAGGCTAATTACTTTTGGCATATCTTGACAGTCAAGACAGCGAGCTTCGTTGTGAGATTAATGTGATAAATTGTTAAATCGAAATGCATCGACCTTATAACATTCCTAAAGACAATCTGTCTTCATAAAACAAATTTCATTTGAAATCTGGCGAGGTTTGATACGAAGCGGAATCATGGGAGAAAACAGATATACGTATGCACTTTATAGGCATATCAATTGCTGCAAGTGTTTATTGCGATTAATAAATTTCACATTCGTTTGCCTTGATGCAAATATTTAACAAAGTGTTAACTCCTCATAAAAAATTTAGCATCTTTGTTATGCATTCTCAATACAATGTATCAATGCTTTAAAAATGAAGAATTACGTCAAACGTTTGCTTCTTTTTAAAAAAAATACTTACAACAGATGTATTATTATTTATTTTGTTTTTGCTTTTATATAAAAGCGTTTTTAGCAATAGTGTCTTAAAACACACGTTAATTATTTGAAATGACAGTTGAAACATGAAAAGGGTGGAGGCAGGTGGGAGTATAGTTCATATACAAACATTAATAATATTAAAATAATTCAACCAGTAATAGTATATTTCAAGATATAAGTGAGGTTACGTGTGCTTTTGGAAATCTATTTATCTTTTATTTATCTCTTTTCGTTTCGAGTCTGCGAATGTTTTTTAAACAATCACAAACAGTATCCTTCTACATGTATTCTTAGTTTACACGACAGTATGATTGCCTTGCTTGTGCTATAAATTCTAATTGAATGTTTTATCATAAAGTTGTGTAAAACGCTCTATAAAGGTAAATGCAGAAAATCATCCATATAGAAGATAACATCTTTATAACGGAAAATGTAAGCACGGCATTGAAGCAACCAGCACACATACCATTGTGTTCAGTTAAACGCTAAATTCAAAAATATGTCTAGCAGTTTTCTATGTAAATGGATGTACTATCAATTAAGCTATCAATTAAAGGCATCATTAAGCATTATTACATTGTCATAACTTGTTAAAACTAATCAGCCCTTAAGTATTTACAAAAAAATATTTATGAGGTACATGAGAATCCAGAAAGATATGTGTGCACTTTCCTACTTTATATGAGAAAAATCTTATTTTAACATAAAGAAATCTGTAAACCCTTATCTGTTTTGACAATATAACTGACATTATCCTAAAGATGTCTTATTATGGTCGTAACAGCTTCTTAATGTACAAGATGTTTCCTAAAAAAGTAAGAGTGGATGTTCTGTTTTTTAAGTTTATTAAAAGTATGCTCGTTTATTCCAGTACATGCAGTTTGACTCATTTGATCACAGAGAACGGAATTCCTTGGTGAATATCCTGTCTAAATACATATAAATTAAATTTGACCATAAATTTGAATTCGCGTTTTGCGTGTGGTAAATGTTGTTTGATCTCGAATAATTAAAGGATCTTGAATTAACCAATGGTTTCAGGATTAATTCGCTCAAAAGAACAGCTAATTTAAAAACAATTAATATTCTAAATCTAAATTCTATAAGAATAAATATTAGATAAAATATAGTTTGCACTTTATATAACTTTCTATTATTAATTAGAACTAACGTCATTTATTGATGTAAAAGTCACACCACATCCTAAATACAATTCCAAAATGACAGGATCCTATAAGCATTGCAACATATAAATGATAAACAACGAATACACATGTCAACTACCAGTAAAAGAGACAAAAGCTTTCCCACATTACACAATATATAGAAAACCCAGCATATACCGCCTTGGTACGTCAGTCGGACAAAGAACCGACGATAATGCTTAAACAAGTAATGTAATAATTATTTTGCACTTGAATAATTGTAACTAAATACAATGGCAATAATAATAACAGAGAGCTTTACAGCATACAACCATGTCAATGTTAGTTGATATTGTTAGTCTGATGTCAAGTAAACTATATCAAATTTCCGTCAGAGACTCATAACAGAAACGTGAATCGTGTTTTATCGAAGTAATTAGCTTTACGTGTTCATTTGTATTTAGAGGAATGTAATTTGCGACAATTACTGTTTACAGTCCAGTTTTAACGCCACGCTTTCAGGACATAATTGTGTATGTTATTAACGAACAGATTGGACGTCAGATTATTAGTAAAGATTCAAGTCGGTAGCATCAAACTTTAAGACTAAGTTTTTCGGTCATGCTTGTCAATGCTGTTTTTGAAACTTAAATATCTCGCAGTGACAGAGTTATGGCTGTTCACATATTTTAGTGAGGGGTATCACCGACTGTTTACGGAAAAATATCGGTCGTTTAATCACTTCATATTAGTTCTCTGATATCGGCGAATATCATTTTAATTCATTTGAGACTAATGTATATTGAGCCTCAAAATTAATTACCAAAGAGTTTTGTAAGTGACTTGAGAAAATAGTATGCCCAAACCTTAAGACAAAGAAATGGTATTTATAACGGACGGCATTGCTGCTTCCGTTCACATGTTAAAATGATTTCTAAACTCGAGATATCATAAAATACACATGTTAACAAAAGTTATGTCATTGTACTTTAATTGGATGTCACAATTTATAGCTGTGCCCCTTTGATGGGTCTAAAAACATTGAAAGCTTTCAGACTCCGTCAATGTACATTTTGACATTCTATGGCAACAACGCCTGTATTAATGGATCTATGGTAGTTTTCTGGTAGTAATTACATTTGCTTTCTTAGAGAAGCTAATGTTGTGAAAGGACGCGATGAAGAATAAACATGAACGTTCTTTACGATCTTTAAGGGGTTGGATTTGTTGTTATTGATACTCTTTAAAATGGGACTTTGAAGCTGTCATGATAACTGCTGGCATATAGTTAATAGGTCTTTTATGCATATATTTGTAGTTTAAACAATCATGATTTTATTGGCAATTTTATATCAAATTAGGTACGATTTACTTTGCTTTATAAAAGTAAATACTTTATAATTTCTGATATTAATGTATCTTGGCATAACTCAACGATTAAATAGAACCAACACTCGTGACACAAAGCAATACATCACGAGATATAATATAGCATTTTTCAAGCTAGATGGACCTATGCTAAAGGCTAAACCTTTTTCTTTGATAATCAAGTTTCCGGTATCTCTATTGTTCGCCCACATTTGTCTGGCCTTTAAATTGTTTCTTGATAAATGAGCCGCCAAAGCACAATTAATGAAACAATTATACTGAATAATCTTGAGAAAAAGATTAGTTTCTCTTTAAGAAAAACCCATTAAGGCGGAGGTGCAATTGTCGCAAAAGTGCACGTTAGTTTTTATAAACGGTTAA
This sequence comes from Sinonovacula constricta, assembly GCA_007844125.1. Classification (NCBI taxonomy): domain Eukaryota; kingdom Metazoa; phylum Mollusca; class Bivalvia; order Cardiida; family Solecurtidae; genus Sinonovacula; species Sinonovacula constricta. Next base: position 6,659,457 of record CM017568.1, on the reverse strand, counting down.
TATTTGATATCTACCAGATGGTTATATTTTTCAATTGACCATTTACAATATTATCTTGTTCATATGTTCGCAAATATCAAAATGAAGTACATGCATTTATGTTTGCATTTCTTATTCCTACAACGTTATAGCTATGTAATGCAGCATATTTTTCAATAAACATGAACTTATTTGAATAAAGTTATTGCGTGTGTTTTAATACTTGGTTACACTGCAGAAAACAAGCGTGCTTTACCTGTATTTTATATAATAATTATATTTAATATAATTGATTTGATGACATTTAATGCAAATGCATGCATTCAAAGGTATATATATATATATCTTTAGCTTGTTTAATTTTTATATGGTTTTATTTTTAATATGAGCTTGTGGAAGTAAGCAAAACTTTATATATAAATAAGAAGAAAGTGACATGTCTTTGTATGATCGGCATTATTTGCATATTTTATATTTTTGATATAATAGTTAATAAAGTCTACTGCAAAGATAAGGCAAAGGCAAAGATAATGATTTAAGGAAATAACTTTTTCCCGTTCTCTATTTTGTGCAAAGATACATTCCAATTTCCATCCAAGAAGATATGTGAAATACTGACATTTTTGTATGCATTAAGTCGCAATAAGTGATGCAATTTTCGACGACATATGCTTTTCTTAGTTATATATCAGAAGTATAAATAAGCATTTTGTATCTTTCAATTTCATGTCGTTTATGAATCAAGTCATAGCTAAGTATATTTTATATAAGTTTTTTATATCTTTTTTAAATTACAATTAATTATTAAAAAAATTGAATTGTCATTTCGTTGATATAATTTATATTTGTTGTTTTCATTGTTTCTGTATTTTCTTTTCTATTTTCGCTCAAATCTGTCACCAAATGTCTCCCTTGACATTCTGCTATATGGTGATGATACCTTGTCACTGGCAGCGAATACAAATATCGTTAATGCAGTTCATAGCTTCATCAAATCTACTAAACGTTTGAGCTTGGATTGAGTGGATATACTGAGGTGAACTTAAACCCATGCCCCATGAAACCTATTTCCCATAATAAGCCACCGTATATTCTCTTTTTAACTTAAAACTGATCAATGAACAGATTAGTATTGTTAGCTAATAGCCATATCATTGTATACTTTTTTCTTACAGGGAAAAGAATATGATAAAAACATTCTTTCGTTCTTATCCCCATAGATTGTATAACATGATTTTTAAATGATTGTTTTTCCAAATAAAATATGTTTAAACTAAAACAGTCACGAATATGTTTAAACTAAAGCAGTCACGAATAAATATATCATAAAGCATACAAACAAGTTGAAGTTCTTAGAAAAAGGTATGAATAAGTAGTAATTTTAATGAAATTGTCTTTACTGATACGTAAACGTTTTTTCAGAACTGCCGCTTGATAGTAAGATAAGTATTAACCTCTCTATCAGATTACTTTAACTAGTATTTTCACTATCAGCAATGTGCCCCATCTCGAGCCTAGGACCTGTAGTACATTGTCCTATATTATATTTTATACACAGATCACACGCATCTGAAGTTTCGGAGTCAATGCTCGTTTACTACACAAAAACATTCAAATTATTCATTATTAAAAGCGGTCGTTCTAAGGCGGTAAATGTTTGATTTACATTCTTGGGTAAATGTCTCGTCAGACAATTGTTCTTACTTTACATTTGGCACCCATGTAAGTATGCTGTGGCAATTTAAATTTTAGTATATGCTGCAATGCTCATAGGACTTAGCAATATTTCCTTAATATAACAATCAAACTTGTAATACATATATTTTTCGTATGTGAATTAAAGGTCATTGAACACATTTTTAAGTTTGAATATTTAATTACATTATATTTTTATTACATAAAATATCTAGTATCTTAAATATATAAATTAAAACCTGACATTTTATTTATAAGCAACAAAGCTCATTCAATTAGAAGAAATTATAATTCTGACTATTTACTTATAACTTAACCCATGACTAACTTAAGGTTCTGGAACTGTAATGGTGACCTTCCACGATCCTTATGTTTCTTGAATCTATACTATAAAACACATCGTATGGTGAATTTTAAGGAAGTTTACCATTTGTAACTCAAGTTATGTGCATTTTTATAAAGTGACCCTTATTTAAAAAAAACACCGTAGATTGTGCTGGGACAAAAATGAAAAAGTACTATTTTTTCAAATTCTACTGTTCTATATTCAAATTTTTACAACTTTTCCTGTTACACAATCATGTCATGATAAATCAGAACAATAAGATTACACTTTGGACTAATACTTATAAAAATACAGGGCTTTGCATACATGTACCCCCAAGCAAAAATCTGAGTTTTTTGGGTGTGTTTAAAAATTTACTCTACCTATAAAAGCAAATATATCAAAATTGAGGCTCGTTAGACACATAAAACTAGTTTTAAAATTTTCTGCAATATGAACTGCCCATAATACTGAGATTTTAAAGGCATTTTACCGTTCCTTATAAAATTTATAACAATTTGTAAAGGTTACTATAATGAAACTGCAAGAGAATTTATAGCGAAAGATAACGTCAAAATGGTCAATTACAGATTATACTCCATTATACAAAAAATCACCTAGAGTTGGTATTGGAGATGGAAATATGTATGTAAAACTCATATGCATTATTACATGAAAACCTTCTTTTTATTGATTTAGGCTGGCTTGAGGGAAATATTTAAAATTAACCACTTTACACGTTATTCCTAAAATATTCCGACAGTTTAGGAATAACTGAATCAAGCACTCTTTTGGTATTAGTGACATCTTGGTTGTCCCTCACAGTTTTTGACCCCTGAACACATTTAAAATGTCCATTATGGCCATCCCGAGAAAAAATCAGACGAAGGTGAGCGGGCGTCAAACCATGTCGCCAACTCTCGCGGTTAACATGCGAAGGCAAATTTAAATCGCAAACACAAGATGAAACAGTGCATTTTTCACCTGTACACAGGGAACCAACACAATAGTTATGATCCACTTCAACTTTACATGACTTTGTTGTCGGTAAACCACTATTTTTACAATATCGCGATCACGCTGTTGAACTCCCGGTTCTGCCATTTTGGAGAAATGGGTAACCCAATGACGTCATGGAAAATCCCTATCACGTGGTGCAAATTACTAAAAATAGCAAATACGAAACTTGACGACGAATGCTATTCAAATAAAACAGGATCATACCGAGTGCCGATGTTTACCGAAGTTAGTTCCAGTTCCAGAACCTTAAAGGCTAAATGGACAAAGAATACACATAGACAGGGCATAACAAAGAAAGCCAAAACAATATCCTGCCTGAACAGTTCAAAATAAGAGTGACCAGTATACTATTCAACACTTTACCAATTCAGCGTCTATGAACAAGGAAGGATAAAAACATTAGTATGGAACATAAACAAACCACGGCGGTTCATTTATTTTATTTAAGTAATAATTGTATTTAATCATTTAGAACCTTCTCCAGATAACTTAAATACTGTTGGTGGGACGATTAACCCAAAAAACAAACATAATCATTTAGTTTTTCTTTTACCACAAAGCCATACAAACATGAACACAATTATGCACTGGTCTCTAACTATGCGTAGACAAAAGGTAAAAGTTGCATTTGATATCCTTTATAGAGAGTTTTGTGTCAGAGTTAGTGAAATTTGGAAGAAGTCTGGGATATGCTTATTTCAGAGTTATTTTTATGCATAAAATGATCTGTCAAATTGATAAAATCCACGAGCTAATTATACGATACGTCATTATCAAGAAGTTAACTTCCTTAATGGTGTTTGCCTCTTTTTCTTTCAAGTTATATGTCTAATTCACGTGTCCCTGCATACCTAAAATATGTCTATAAAACATTCACTTTATGTTTTGCCCATTTATTAGAGAAGAATTGTTTCTCTAAATTGGCATAATCTAACCATATATTGAAAAAGAGAAAATGTATAGCTCTCTGTATGAACAGAAATAATTTAACGATCTCATTGCTGCACATTTCGACCAGTTTTGTGTATTTTTCGAAATGAAGATTCATGACAAGGAATTCAATAAGGCGGGTAATGTCTTGCTTAAAGTATGCAATTAATATACTTGTAAGATAAATGGTAGATTCATGACAAATGGCAATGGTCTAAATGGACCATTTCTAAATACGATATTTAATGTTTAACATACAGAAGGGTAACGTTTAATGAAAAGTATGTTCGTTTAAATAATAACTTTTCCAATTGCCAAGTCTTTAATCCTATAAATGACCGAAATCCTTGATAGTGTAAATATGTTTTAAGTTTGTTGTTTTATGTCTATTGTAATAAAAGTTTATGGCGATTTGAAAATTAGATAACATAGCAACTTTTCTTAAAGGTTGATATCTACTTTGCCAAAAAATATCAACTAATAATAATTACCAGTTTTCGTGATAGATAGAAAGTACCTTTAAATTGAACTTTGCAGAATATAAATCAGTTTTAATACAGAAACAAGTTTTATTTTTATATTTATGTTTTTCAGTTAACTGTAGACTACCTGCATCAGAAATTGAAAAAGAGGTTGAAAAAACTTTTTACAAACCACATAACAATAGTTTAAATTATGTTAAGCTTTTAAAAATGTACACTATGTAATAAAATGTAATGTTGTAAAAGCCTTGGCAACTAACTAAACAGAGAGAATAGTTTAAAATAAAACGCCCAAGCAAAGTGCTATAACAGAACTATATAATGACGTCATACGATAGAAAAGCAGTATCTATCCTCATATGTTATGTTTAAAAGTAATGGCCAACAAAATCCCGAAATTATACCTACTATATTATCTCACTGTAAAGGGCATGTAGACTGCTCAAGTTACCTGTCCTACGATGTTTACGACAGGAGAGATGAAGAGACAGAAATCCCACAATGCCTCAGGTCACCTTATGTATCTAGTATCAACGAGCTTTCAGGTCAACGTCTAATTTAAAAGCAATGCAAGTTTGCAATTTGTAATCTTAATGTGTAAAAAAGGTCAATTTTAAGGAATGCAGTATACTACGACGGATTCCTGGGTTAGTAACCATCAGTCATTATAAATTAGTCGATTTCCGAGTTACTAAAGGCAGACTGAAATTATACCAGTGTTTCAAGCCCTTTTGCCGAGTGACCGTTCCAAGGCGGTAACTGATGTTTTTTCTTTATGTGTGTTATGTCTCGTCTCTGTGTTTTTTGTCACATTTGCATTTACCTTGTTTGCCTTTGGTAGATAAAATTTTAAATATCTGTGAAAATTTTGATAGGACCTTTTCTTATTTACCTATTTAACTGATCTTATGGAAACCCAACCGTAACTTGATAAAAATAATTTATTTCAACTCTAACTAAAATGTTTTGTTTATTAATTTTCCAAAAACAGTTATACATTAAATCTAAATATATATATAATATATATAAGATTATTTCCACTGCGTTTTAATCTATTCCTTATTATTTTGGCTAGATCGACTTTGTAAAGTTGTAATAAAAGGACTTTAATTATATTTATAATTATTTCATATTAAGAATCAGTTGAAATATCTCACTTTGCATTGTCGTTCAAAATTTATTGCTGATTCTCCAGTATATTTTCATTCTTGGTTGAAAAGTTAATTTAGCCTTCTCGTCCGCGCGACAGTATCTATCCATTGCAGTAATAGCTTTTCTCGTCGTTCAAGAAAATGTAATACAATCTGAGCACCGCGAAATTATAGTGGTCCTTTTATGAACCAAATGAAATGGGGAAATCTAAGTTGTGTGTAAACTATGCAATGATACCTGGCAGTGAAACTCATTTAAATTTCGATATGTTTTTTTAACCTTGGAATGGTGCTTGAATATTTAAAAGTACAATGTTTGGTGCACTTAAACCTTTCTGTTTTATTTGTTGTTTACAAATAATTGACATCATAACGATTTGTAAAACTGTTATTATAAAGAAGATTAAATAAGTTCATATTTGGTATAGATATTGTTTAATCCACTTTGCATTAGAATAATTGTCGCCGATTAACCAACGACTATTATAAGTTTTGGTAAATTGGGATATGTTGTAGAACATTCAAACGACATTAACATTGCGTTTCCCAAGTTTCATAAATATTGGATATTTCTTTTGTATTTTCAACCCGGCTAGCCTGGTTCTTTTAGCAAACAAGATAAAATTAAAATGTGACCTAGAACATGTTGTCTGTAATGTATTTTATAATGACTGACCAATGAAGAATGAACGAACATGTTTTGTATTCCTATCTTTATTCCTTATTGTTTTTAACCATCGGCATTTAAAATCCTTCAAATTATCATACCATCATTGAAAAATCTGCATAAAATTTTAGTACGCATCACGGCTATCACAAAGCAACATGAGTAGTAAGATAACGTAAAACTATCTTGGTATGAAAGTTGATATCAGATAACAAAAAAAAAACTGCAGTCTAAAATAACCTTTACTTTGCAACCCTGCATGGAACAGTGTGCCCTGTTAAATAATATAAAATCAAACCATGCAAATGATACGTAGTATGTAAGAGGGATATTTGTTTTGCTTAGTTTGTGAAATATTTTTATTTTTAATAATAAATAATAAAATGACAATCAAACAATATATATTGAATTTAAACTAATATATATATCAATGTTGACACCATATTTACATTACAGTAATTTCTAAATGGTATTTCATATGTTAAGTATGGAACATTTGCTGCTCCTCACTTTAATGCTCCTCTATAAGAAAAACAATCGGAACAGAATCATTTAGGCTGATTAACAGTATGTTACTGTATGAAGAAGCAAGTGATTTTTATTGTGTTAGATATAACTTAAATAGGAAAAGGCCCTATGTGAACAAAATATACATATATTAAAATTTAAAGAAACTACAAAGGTAAACAGGGCCAGTTAAATGCAAAAGCAAAAAACAAAAACAAAAACAACAGACACAAAAAAAAAAACAGCCGAGGGTCAAGAGACATTACACAGACAAACTCCAACGGTATCCTCCTTCGAACAGTCGGTCGAAAATGGACACTGGGCCTTAACCGATTCACAGAACTCTCAACTCTCATTTCCTGATGGTACATATATTCTCAAATAAAAACGGTGGAAAAGATTCTTTCCAATTTAATTGAAAATGATACATTCGATAACAGGTACAATGAACAAAAGTATGTCTATTTATTGCTGCTGAAGGGAGAATTACAAACAATACTCTTTGTCTAAAGTAGTAAAGCATTTTAACACAGAGGTGTAATTCTTGAAAAATCATATATTAAACAATAAAATAGGTAAATAAAAATAAATAAATAATAAATCAACAAGTAAATAAATAAATAAATAAATAAATAACAAGAAAAAAAAGACATAAGTATATATCAGAATACTGAAAGTTATGTTTGGCAATACATCTAGAATAATTAATAATTAGACTACACGTTATTACATTACCAATTACTCGTCGAAGTTGTGGTCCTTTCTATCTTGCATTTTGCCTGTTCAACCATCTTGCGCATCGAGTATAAAATATCTTAATTTTAGATGCGGCGGTTTCAGTCAACATTTAACTGAATTTAGAACTGTATTAATAATTGTAATTGAAAAACAAGTGTTTCAGCCATATACTTCCAAACATACATCGAAAGAGATGTTAACCAATGAAAATTTGAAATGTTTACGAAAAGCCAACTTAAGTTCACATTCATGAGGCATTCGAGAAATATGCATCTGATACTTACTAATCAGAGAACAAATCTCGTTTGCAAATAAATATAAATAAAATCATTTTCAATGATGTCAATATAAAGCTTTCTTTCTAATCAAATGAAGTTTAAAACGGTTTAATCACAAACAGGAAAGTTCCCCTGGTGAATGTCTTAACCAAATATATGTAAATTAAATTATTTGACCACAGAAAGAATTTGCGTTTCGCGTGTACTTAATGTTGTCTAGTCATGAATAATTAAAGAATTTACGTAATTAAACTTACTAACTTAAAGCTTAATTCGGACTGTTAAAATTAGCATGCTTAATAGAGCAGCCTCTGGGAAGACACTTATCCAAATTGCATTCACATCTGACAAAATGTTTCATTTACTAATCGATTAATACTGATCTGCTTTTTTACTATTCTAGCTAGTATTTTATTCAAATTATCCGTGCTATATAAAATTGGTTTTATATGTTTGCTGATTAAAAAGAAGAAACCAATAAAATAAATGAATTGGTTTGCGAAGACTGAAAAAGAAGTAATGACATACAAAATGAAGTATTTTCCTGGATACACTATGAATTTGTTCCTTTTTGTATCATTGGCTAAAATTAACTTAAATTTTCATGCATGTAAACACTTCTCTACAGTCGAAATACAATACAAATCTGAGAGAGGTCTAGGAGTGTTGCAATATACATTGACAACTGTAAAGGTGCAGGACAATGCAACCTTATGCCACCTACTTGTAAAGGTTACATTAAGTCTGAGACATTACGTATAATAGAGGTATATTTAATACTTACCGCATTGGAACGGTCCGTCGGCAAAATTAACCGCTGTGTGTTTAAACAAGTTAAATATTGCCTATGACACAGTTGTCGAAATAATGCTCAGTAATAGAAAGATTCTTAACAGAATACAAGCATTCTTGTTTAAGATGAGAATGAACGTAGGTTATTTAGTTACCCCTGTGCTATTATCAAAGTAATTAGCTTAACCTTTTTTCATATTGTTAAAAAAATTATATCTATAAATAAATAACTTAACTGTGTGCTTGTATGAACGTTAATACTCACTTCGAGCCCTTAAAACTCAAGACATTGGTCGTCACCTCATGTAGTGGTACTACCCATATATTTGCTAAGAGCTATTATAGGGACCATGCCATTACCCCATACCTGCCAAACCTGGAGCCGACACTCTGTGGATCACACAAAAAGGTAAAGGTAGATACGATTTACCCTTTTTTCTTACAACATTGTCATTACAATTTCTGATAATATGTCAATAAGAAATTAGAAACAACGGTTATATACAATTAAGACGTGCGACACGAAGCAATAAATCATAGGGTATAAAATTACAACCCAAATAAAGTAACTGTTTATCTTTGATAATCAAGTTTCCGAGGTCTCAAATGTTAGCCCACGACCTTTCAATGTTATCTTAATTATTGAACCGCCAAAGCACAATTAATGAAACGATTATAATGAAAATTCTTGGGATAAGGATTTCTTTCAGATAAACCCTGTTTTCGGAAGTACATTTGTCACTAGAGTGCACGTTAGTCTTGGTAAATAGATAACTTTTGATATAAAATATTTGTGTTATTTTCAATTTACTGTTTACCATTTTTATGTTTCTGTTTTACAAGTTTACAAACATCACATATACAACATTTAAAAATAAACGTTCAAATGCTTGCAAATTTGTACAACCTAAGGGCTTTGTGTATATCTTATATTTCAACAATCATTTACTTCTATTTGGTTAACGTTAACTAGTTGCTTTAACCTTATTGAACATTTTCAAAACAGCTATCAAACATGCTTAATCCTTGACAAGTTGAAGTCTGACTAAAATAATACTAGATGAGCAGTATTTAGGTTCTATTGTGCCTGAAAAGAAAAGTATGTGTCGAAGTCATTCAGATATAATTTAAAACGGTTAAATTCATATGTGAAATTCATCACGTTTTCAATCTGATTTTAAGTTATTTTATTTAATTTTATGTTATTTTATTCTTGTATTACATTATTGTTTTCACATGGAAAGGAGGTAATTTCCGACGAACAATTCTAGCTGAAAATGAAGACGCCGAGATGGTCTACCTATAATCTCCGAAGTATTTATTTTACGAGATGTAGTTAGGGAAACGTGGAAAAATACGAAGCATTGTGAATTATTTAACCGATTGGGATCATGTCTTTATCTGATAGGCATTATTTACTCATTCAATATGTTTTAAAAACTTGACTTAAACTAACAAAGGCAATGCCCTTTGAAAACAATATCTCGTCCTTTAATTTGTGCAAATGCACACTCTCTCATTTTCCATTTAAGAAGAGATTTTGAATATTGACATAAGCGTTAGCATTAATTCGTGCTGACTGATCGTCTAACGTACTCCCTTCACTGGCTTCATGCAATGTTTGTTCGCGACACAGAGCCTTTCTTAGCAGATAAGAGTATAAAAACTCAGTCGGTGTGATATTAATTTAAACCTTAACGTTCTTAGTAACGGATTTTCATAACTTGGGGTAATGATAATAAAATGACTTATAGGTTGTTAGTTGGTTTTCATCATTTATTTTGGACAACGAGGCAGATAAATTATATTTACGTACTCATCTTTTATGTGAGGTGGCTTCCATCATTCAAAGGTATACTACCCATGCTTTAAGACCTCATTGATAAAAAGTCTCAACACAAATTACATTTTATGAAAATCAAATACATATTAAAGAGGTTGACTTTATCGAAATACCTAGTATCTTTCGGGACAAAAATATCATCAATAAAATCCCCAGTTACTTCGAAAACAAAGAAAACCCAGTGAATTTTAATAAGTACAAATAAACCCATTAGAGGTCTTATTTTTAATAACAACCAGACTGTAGCAGACCTTAACGTGAAAGATCCGTCTCAAGATTCTTGTAACTTGTTCAACTTCACCTTTCTGTTATTTACTTTCTAGCCATATTATTACTGGGGATTTAAACATCATCGATGACTATAAATTAAAAAAAATATTTAAGGGTCCGAAATATCGCCTGCCAGATGAAATAGATTTTGACCTTAGTTGCAATAAAACAGCTGATGCAATTAATCTGTTTGCCGATTGCTGGTGTAAGAGAGAAAACATGGATAGAGTAGCACTCAATACTTGGAAGAAAGCCATTTTTAAGATAATAAAAATTCGCGTAAAATTCTACCGCTCCCATCCTTCTAGTTTACCTAAGAAACCGTTTTATTGCTTAAAATATCTAAAACAGTCCTTTCAGAATATTCACGATAAATTTGTACTTGTCTATTTTTGTCTGACGACTATATTACAATAATGTACTTTGTGCTGAGTTATCCACCACCAGGTCTTACTCTAGCACCAACCTTGACTTTCAGACAGTCATTGACAAACATAAACAGATATTGCATAATTTTAATATCAAAATAGAATCTAAGCAAGAAAAACTTACTTCACTGTACTGGATTCCTAAGCTTCACAAAACATCATACAAGTCACGGTTCATAGCTAATGCCAGCTCTAGCACCACCACTCATATATTTAAACTTCTTACGTCTTGCCTTACAGCCCTTCGCAATCACGTTGTTAAATATTGTGAAAAAGTGCCTGAATATTCAGGAATTAACATATTTTGGTCGATTAAAAAATTATTCAGAAGTCTTAGACAAGTTTCGTACTTTAAACTGTTATTGCGCAGCAGTTTCTCTAAGATGTACACTTCTTAAGCTCATGATTTAATTAAGACCAAAATGATTGCTCTTATTGAGAAAACATTTGTCCGAGAGCAACGTCTATATGTTGCATGTCATGAAAGTAATGCATTTGTGCTCGGATGTTTGTTAAGCTCTACGTTTCCTATTAGACAATATTTACATAACACTTTAATTAGACAAGTAATTGGCATTCCTATGGGAACCAACTGTGCACCATTAATTGCAGCTTTGTTTTTATACTGCTTTGAACGTGATTTCATGTTAACTTTATCCCCTTCTAACGAAAGCCACATTAAAGAGGCTTTCAATTTAACGTCATGCTATCTTGACGATATTCTAACTATAGATAATTCTTTCTTTTCTTAAATGATCCATCTGATTTACCCTCCAGAACTTACCCTAAATAAAGCAAATAACTGACATTAAAATGCAGCATTTCTAGACATTGAGATCGCTATTTCCAATGACATCGTCTCTACTAAAATCTATGACAAGAGAGATGATTTCAACGCTAGTATTGTTAATTATCCATACCTTGACGGTGATTCACCTCGTGCTACCTCTTATGGTATTTACATATCAAAATTTACAAGGTTTGCACGAGTTTGTACTGAAGTAGAAGATTTCAATGCTAGAAACCTATTTATTTGTTCTAAACTGTTCCAGCAAGGCTTTCGTTTTCATAAATTAAGAAAGGCGTTTTCAAACTTCTTTCACCGCAATGATTTTATTGCTTCTAAGTATTATAGCAGTATAAAACACTGATGCAGATTGGCATAAACCATCCTGCATTTTATGGAAATGTTTTATACAAGTTAAAGAAAATCAAGGGTCTCAATGACTTTTCTGACCACTTTTTAAAACTTATCAGAAAATGTATTGCAGACGGTTACAACCCGAGAATCCCTCGTTGTACTGCATTGCTTGCAATTGACCCTTTTACAGTCTAAGAACTTGCATTGCTTTTAAATTACACGATGACCGGACAGGACGTTGAGACTATATAAAAACAGTGACTTAAAGCCATAATTGGTTACTGTTGGAATTATTGTCTCTTCATCTCTCCAGTCGTGCCCTATATAGGTGAGACAACTTGAGCAGTCTCCATACCCCTTACGTGAGATTGCACAGTAGGTATAACATCGGTATGTTTAGTACCTTTATTATATATAATATGCCAACTGTGGATAAATCCTCGGCTTTTTATGAACTTTTTTAAACTTATAAGCTCTTAACAATACTACATTTTTTGTTGGAACATGATGTCATGGCATGATATGCCATATCTAAATTGATCTTGTTATATATCAGCGCATGGGCTTTTTTTTTTCTTATAATATATCAGCGCATGGGCTTTTTTTATTTGTTCCTATAATATCTTAAAATATATCAGCGCTTGGGCTGTTTTACTTCAAACTGATCTCTCGTTTTGGGTTGTTGTTTTTACGTTGCCGAGGCTTTTATCTACTGTACATACTGTACAAATGTATTTATTGTATTACTAGTTATTATGTATATATATAAGTTCATTGTATCTGTTTTAACTCCCTATGCAGGTTTCACTTTGCGGGATATTGTTATTTGCACCGTTTGTTTGCTAGAAAACACCGTCAGGAAGTGTGAGGTTGAAGCGCTCCACAAACCAGGTTTCTGTTAAACTAAAACTTAAAGATTTAACTTTCGTTACTATGATATACTACGTTATTGACTTGTGTTACATGTATGTTTCTCTGTTAAACTATCCTGCATTTAAGCAAATGCTTTGTTGTCAGCAAACACATCAATGAAATAATGATCTCGTTCAAAACTTAACGTTTCCTTGTTCTTTTTTTTATTTATACTTTGTTCATTGCCATCACGTATTGAGCGGAGCCAAAACGTGAATTTTTTTAATAGAAATTACTGTTTTTTTATATTGTGATAATTAGAGTTTTGAAAAAGTCGTAGTAGGCTAAGTACCCAATTCATTCGGCCTGTAAACAACGGATTCCGTCTCATGCCTCGGACTGGTATTACATTTTGCTCCCTTTTATTACAGTATTATACAAAAAGAAATCACACACATATGAATTTTCAAAGGCAATGTTCATTTACTATGTAGAAACATTTTAACAATTTATTGTTAGAAACCTATTAATATGAAAATTAACCTTGAAATACATACACGTTCCTTGCATACAAATATGTTCATCCGTATATTGTATTTTAAAGTACGTATTTAAATACGAATTTATTAACAGTAGTTTATGGATTCACTTACTCTTAAACAACAAAAACAATTGCTTATCTATTTTGAACTTAGCCATTTTTATGAATTTCACATACATTCTGATTCGGTTGCATTATTACGTTGTCATTATAGAGAAAAATCGATAACCAAAGTTTCCCCTTTTGTGATAGAAAAATCCATCAAAGGCTTTATTCTCAGTGTTGTTTCAGTAAAAAAAACTAAAACATGACTGCTTACTAATTGAAACTGATCGTAAAACTTACTCCGACAAACTTCTTAAACTTACTGACTTCTGTTCATAAAAAGTAAAAACGTATCCTCACTCTTCTCTGAACTCGTCGAAAGGCGTAATTTGATTCCCTGACCTTGCTGAGGAGGATATCCTCAGGGAACTCACGCCACAGGAGGTGTGCGGCGTCCGCAGGATTTCATTCCTGAGGTACGGCCGGCGAGTTCCACCAACTTTTGTTTTAACTTTCGCCAACCCATTACTCCCTACTTCTATTAAAGTCGGTTACCTTAACGTCAAAGTTTAGGTGTACATTCCCAATTCGCTTAGGTGTTTTCATTGTCAGAAGTTTGGCCACCACGAGTCCCAGTGCAAGAAGGACGATTGTTGCCCACGTTGCGGTGAACAGCCCGCCCGCCCTAACCTTTCTTAAAGACTCTGATAAATTTGATTTTAAGGGCTATACTTGTTATAATCATATACATACAGCTTGCGAGAGGGCATCTGGAGGATCGACAATAATTGTCAACTCCAAATTGCCACACTCTCAAGTTGACACAAACATACAAGCTGTTGCTGTTCATGTAACCCTTCATAAAGTTGTAACTATTTGCTCTGTCTCTCTTCTACCGAATTCAAATGTATCTAAGCATGATTTAGATCATCTTATTAACCATATATACTCGTTGGAGACTTCAATGGTCATAACCAGCTATAGGGATGTTGTGACTTTAATAATATGGGCAAGACGATAGAAAACTTTATTGCCCATAATGACATATGTCTGTCCAATAACAAAAAAGCCAACATACTTGCACTTGTACACGATGACATTTGTGGAAGTGATCACTTTCCTTTAATCCTTACAAACTATACTACTCGTTGGAAGTTGGACAGAGCAAACTAGGACCTGTTCTCGGCACCTTGTTCTGCAGAACTTGTCCCAACTTCAATAGAAACTGTAGATAACAAAATTGTCGCATTTTCAAACACTGTACACCATATTGCAGAAAGGTGTATACCTAAGACCTCGACTAAGTCAAAACATAATAAGCCTTGGTTTAATGAGGAGTGTAAATTCAATTCGTAAACATAGAGCGGCATTAAAGCAATTTAATGTTCGACCTACCGATACAAATCTTAATAACCTTAAAAAAGAACGGGCTCAAAGTCGTCGGACTATATTAACATGCCAAAAGATCATCTTGGCAAAAGTATGTTTAAAAAATGGCAATACTTTCATCAAAAACGTTTGGTCTTCTATTGAAAAGATTAGCGGTAAACCATCATATTCAACTGTTAACCACCTTAAAACAAATCGCACCGTAGTAACAGATAAACAAAACATTAAGAACACATTGGCTGAAATTTTGCCCAAAATTCCTCATCGGCCAACTACACGCCTCAATTTCAAACCTTTAAACACTCTGCTTAAAATGAAAAGGTTAATTTTAAATTTAATAAAAACGAAACTTACAATCAATCCTTTTCCATGCATGAAAGAGCTCAAAGATGCTCTAAATAAGTCGCATGATACCGCTGCTGGTCCAGACGACATACCGTATCAATTCTTAAAACATTTACCAATCCGATCTTCTGTCAATCTATAATGAAATTTGGATATCCGGTAAAGTACCCGATTCTTGGAAAAATGCTTTCATTATTCCACTTCATAAACAAGGTAAGGACCCAACTGATCCTTAAAGCTGTAGACTTATTGCTTTGACGAGCTGTATTTGTAAAACCTTAGAACACATGATCAATAATAGACTAGTCTGGTATCTTGAGTCCAACAACTTAATTTCAGAATATCAAAGTGGATTCAGACACCAACGTAGCACAGTCGATCATCTTGTTCGTTTAGAAACACTCATTCGTGATGCCTTTATCAAGAAAGAACACATTGTAGCCGTGTATTTTGATCTTGAAAGGATTTTAAAGAATTTAGGTGACCTTGGTTTTAGGATTCGTTTACCAATATTCATTGACAGCTTCCTTTCTGACAGAAATGTTCAGGTCAAGATTGTGTCCACCCTGTCATCTGTTCATAAACCGGAACAGGGTGTCCAAAGGGTAGAATTCTATCTGTTACCTTTTTAACATAATAATAAATAATATTGTAAAAATCCTTCATAAAGGGTTGACTGTTCACTTTTTGTGGACGATTTCGTTATTTGTTTCCGCTCTGAAAATATGAGCACAATTGAAAGACAATTACAGCAATGTCTAAATAAGTTGCAAAAATGCAGCAACACCAACGGTTTTAAATTTTCTCCAACCAAACCAACTGTATACATTTCTATCAGAAACGTGGTCTTCATGTTGACCCCGAATTGTTTTTAAATAACGTTCGCATTCCCGTCGTCCAGGAAACTAAGTTTCTTGGGGTCATATTTTGACAGGAAACTGGCTTTTCTTCCACATATCAATGACATCAAGAAGAAATGTCTCAAGGCTCTTAACTTGCTTAAATATCTATCCAATGCAGACTGGGGAGCCGATGGGAAAACATTGTTACTTCTGTACCGTTCCCTAATTCGGTCTAAATTAGATTACGGAAGCATTAGTCTATGGTTCTGCCACGAGGCCCTATCTCCAGATGCTGGACGTCGTTCACAACCAGGGACTTTGTCTAGCTCTAGGAGCGTTCAGGACATCACCAGTACAGAGCCTTTACGTTGAAGCCAATGAGCCATCATTATTCTTGCGTCGCGAGAAGAAACTTTCTTTACAGTATATAATTAAACTCGTGTCTAACCCCAATAACCCAACGTTTAATTGTGTTTTCAACCCTTAACTTGAAGAGCTTTATGATCGATCACCTAAAGCCACCAGACCTCATGGTTTAAGCCTTAAAGATAGCATAAACACATCAGGTATAAAACTCGAAAACATTTCTGAAAACCCCACACTTGAACATCCACCATGGCAACTCCGTTCTCCTGATGTGAATTAAGAACTCTGTAAAAATAAAAAGTCGAACACAGATCCATTGATTTTAAGATCTGAATTTCTCGAACTCCGTGACAAGTATTCTGATCACCTTCATATATATACTGATGGTTCAAAGACGGACCCTCAGTTTGGCTGTGCTTTCGTAAGTAATAGCCACTGCATTATACAAAGACTTTCTAACAACTCGTCTATCTTCACCGCTGAAATCCAGGCTATAAATCTAAGCCTTGATTTCATTTCAGAACATTCCGGTGAAAATTATGTTATATTTTCAGACTCATTATCTGTATTGCAGAGCATAAATTCACTGAATTATTCAAATCCACATTTTCGTACAGGGTTTATATGACACTAACGAAATCTCCTTCTGTTGGCTTCCTAGTCATGTAGGCATCAGAGGAAACGAAGATGCTGACACGGGTGCAAAATCTGCCTCAGCCCTCACAGAGACGGATCTCTGCATCCCACACATTGATTTTAAACCACTTATTAACCGACATATTTTAACCAAGTGGCAAACAAGTTGGGACAGTATTGTTTGTAACAAATTACACGTAATTAAACCTTACGTCGGTGCAAATGTCTCTGCTTGCAGAGAAAGTCGACGAGAAGACGTAGCCCTTTCCCGCTGTCGCATTGGACATAGTAGATTAACTCATTCATACTTTTTAAAAAGAGAAGTTCAGCCTGTATGTGTTCCTTGCCAGGAACCACTGACAGTCAACCATATTTTATTACAGTGTATCGACACAGACCACATACGGTCGAAGTATTTTAATGTCCATAACATGTACTAACTATTTAGGACAGTGTCGGATTCTAAACTTGTTTGCTTCTTGAACGAGACTGGTATTCTTAATAAGTTATAAATTTTTTAACTGTTTATTCACCAATCGTCATACTTTTTTAAACAGTTTTATGTGTTGACCTGTTTTCAATTATAATTGACTTTTTTACCTGATTTGTATTTTTCTATATTTTACATGCGTAGTTTGGTTTTAACCTGATTACGCTCTATTTGCCTTTAACTTTGTGTTCGGCGCAGTATGACCTGTTAAGTGTCGGTGTGCTGTAACCAAAATAAATAAATAAACAATGTGGCCGCCATTTACAAAATAAATAAAAGACGCAATTAAAGGGCAATAGCTCGGACTTCGTCTAAGGCAAATCGGTGAAATTATTGTCGTCAGACTAGCATAAACTGTGCGTAAATATTATATTAGGTCTGCAAATTGGGGAAACTCAAACATGTTCATTTGAAATTATCAGACGCCGAAAAACATTTACTATGTATGTTTAAAATTTCATAAAGAAACTAAATATTTAAATTGAACAACAATATATAATGATAAAAATTAGAAGAACATAAACGAGTAAACAGTGTGTTTGAAGTTTAAATAAAATCAAACGCCCGTTGACAGCATTGAAATATGCTAATAATAAAAGATATTACGGCAGGCGTCTACTAACAACATGTAAGAAGGAATGACCTGAATGGTTAGAGAATGAAATACACCAGTATGACCTACACGTTAAATTGAGTGTACCAGTGTGGCTAAGTACACTCATTTCTGGACACCATCTGACTAGGCCACTAGTTTAAAGTGTTTAGATCTAGTCATCACAAACATACCACTTTCCTGATATTCTATTTGTATCGATCAATAATCAATATGCACTTTAATATATCCATAATCAATTGTTTCTTGCAGAAGGAAAATACAAATATAAAGTTCTGGCAGATATTGATTCTTCTTTTTCTATATATAGACTTTATTAAAAGAAAGCAATGTATTTCTTCAAAATATGGTTGAATCCCTTTAGTTTACAGATCGTTTTTCTTTCAATGTATAGATAAGAATAAGAATATATGAGAAAGTTCTAAGAGCATTGCAATATATTCCGAACTCCGAAAAGGCACAAGACAAAGGCACTTTACAAGCCAAGTGAAAAGTAAGAACAAATTTGTGATGAGTAATTTAACGAAAAGCGAAAACCCGACAGTTACCGCCTTGAAACGGTCAGTCGGCAATATGGGATGCTTAAAACGCTTTTACATGCAAAATTGAAAAGAAACCCGATCTATTTGAAAACAAAATGTCCAAGCGCTGTATGTTTTCTTTAATAAGTTATGACGAAAGTAGTGACATCATTGAAAAATAATGTCCACATAGTGTATAGAAAAGAAAGTGGTATTATTCCGATTTGAAAAAAAACTACACAAATATGGTTTGTTATAATTGAAATTAAATTTTTGAATCAAGAACAGAGATCAGAGAAGAATAAATGGTTGTAGCACCATGTTCATGTGAAAAATTGAATTGAGAAAACAAAGTCCAATGTCCATCAAAGTAAATACACGTAACAATCCTTATAGGATGAATTAAATCACAACATAGATTACATGCACAGGAAGATTTTTACGACCGCCACACCGCACAAGTAACATTGTTGTGATCATGAATCAAAGTCCAATGTTTTCTATGTGTTCATACTGCTTTGATTATTGTAACTACTGTTTACAATCATAACAATAATAAAGCATCGCAATAACTCGTTGAATGAATATTTATTAATAACTTTATGAATATCATGGTGACTATAGTTGCTGGCGAAATATAAAGCAGGGTTAAAATGATAATTATTCTATTCTTATTCTTTTATTATTAGCAAATATCTTTGGTTTTATTTAAATAAGTAATGCGAATGAGGTAAGATCTATTTCTTAGTCCATTACTTGTGCTCAAAGAAAACTGCAAAAACCAAGTACGGTCATAAACAATTTACTATATGTGCCAATGAGCTATTAGACACATTGGTTATATACAATCAACACTTGTGACATAAAGCAATAAATCATGGAGTATAAAATCGCAAACTTCCTATGCTTAATGGAACACGATTAGTTAACTGTTTATCTTTGATAATCAAGTTTCCGATATTTCTATTGTTGGCCCACGCATGTTGGGCCTGTCAATGTTTTCTAGATTTTTGAGTCGCCAAAGCACAATAGAAGATTATACTGGAAAATAATTTGTTTCTCATTTACTCAGTTTGTAGAGGTGCATTTTTCCTTAAAGTGCACATTAGTCTAGTCTTACCGGTCATTTTTATATCGACCTTTTGGTTAGTTTTCATTTACTGTTCACCAAATTATTTATTTTAAAAGTTTACAAATATAATGTGGACAATGCATGCTTATATGCTTGCATATTTGTACAAATTAAGAGCTTTGTGTCTAGCTTATCGTTCAAAAATAATAAATTTTAATTCGTTTTACGTAATCTTGTTGTGTTTACCTTATTGACTATTGTAAAAACGTTTACACATATTCTTAATCTATTATACGTTGTATTTCGACTTAAATTATACTAGACCAGCAGTTTTTGATGTCATATTTGGTAACAAAAGTGAAATAATTTGTTTTCAACTTGTAAACAATTTCATTATATGTTGTTTTATTCTCAATGGACATTGTCATATTATTATAATTCTAAATTGAAACGGACGAATTTCAGACGAACAATTCAAATTTAAGACCCCGGGATGGTCTATCTATAGCCTCCAAAGATTTTTTGAACGAGATGTTCTTAACGAAATACGAAAATAATCGAAGAATTCAGGATGACAACTGATTGCGACCATGTCTTTATGTGATCTGCATTATTTACTCATTCAATATGTTTTAAATTAGTGGCTAAAATCTACGAAAGAAAATAATATCCCGTCCTTTAATTTGTGCAAATGAACACGCTCATGTTCAATCTAAGGAAAGATTTCAAATATTGACATACGCGTTTGCATTAATGTATTTCTCTCACTGTTTTAATGTAATGTTTTTCGCGAAACAGGGCCTTTCTCAGTAGGAGATTAGAATTTAAAATACAGAATCGTGGTCTTTGAGTCATATAGATGATTATCTGAAGCTTTAATAAAATCAGTCTATAAAATTTTTGTTTCTTTTATTTCTGTCCATTGTTCAATATTTTATCCCACTTTTTGAAATTCTTTGATGTTAAAATTTGTTGATATGTCGAATCTTTTTAATTGTCTCTGTATGCTTTTATTTATTACTTTCCCAGTTACGAATACAATACCATTACCCACACATACTCATTTAAGTTCTTGCAAAAAAGTAAAACAGATCTTTAATGAAATTTATTGATAACATTTATTAAAACATAACAAAATTCTAATTCTAAAAGAATTTCAAGCAGTATCTATCTGCCTTCTTTTAAGGGCAGTCGTGACAATTCCTTTACCTTGATAAATGCGACTGTAATCTATCGTATTTTTGTTTTATAAAGGTCCATTGATTAATTATTACATATTCTACAAAATCTCTTTACGCTATAATTGATAGTTGTAGTGTAGAAGTACAGTGTCATATTCCTCCTTATACAACAATGTTAAAAAGACACTTAGCTGCTCGAAACTTAATGGTTACATTCTTTCAAAACTGACAGAGTAACACAGCTTTTTTTCTTCTTTGCTTCTTTGCTTAGAACAGGGAATTTGGTAATAACTGTGTACACATCCGAAATATAATTTCTTACTGCGTTAAGATTCCTCAATTCCATCTTCACATACCTATCTCACATACTTTTAAACAATTAGTGGACATAATCTATGCAATGACGTCTCTGATTCTGTCATAACTTATCAAACAAAACGTCCGCTTTTGGACATTTATTCATATGGATGATTTTCTTTTTTCTGTTTTATCTGTGTAATGTATTTTTAATAAAACAAATTCTGAAGGGGTAATTTAAATGATTGGTTTTGAACATCTTGCACACAAACTGAGGCTTTAAAGGGGTTGTCACATGTCGAAAAGAAGAAAAAGAGCTTTGAAAGGTGATACTTATCAGTAGAAACTTACCGCCATGAATAGTATCCTCTTTAAAACATTGCATGGAAAACATCACAATGGCTTAATTTTGTCAAATAAAACATACACTTTTTCATTATACTAAAAGTGTTTTTGGCCTTTAACAAATTACAAGTCTGTAAAATATTTTAATTAAAGTAAAGGAAAAGGAATATTGATTGACACACATACAGTGCATGCTGAATACAATCTAGTACAATGAAGCTTTGTTACTTGCAATTACGATAGTGCGAGTGTGAACTTCTGCCAAACGTAATGGCGTATTGAAAATGAACATTTACATTTACCGTTTGTAACTTAAGTTATGTGCATTTTTATAAAGTGACCCTTGATTTTAAAAAAACACCGTAAATAGTGATGGGACAAAAAATGAAAAAGTAAATTTTTTTCAAATTCTACTTTTCTATATTCAAATTGTAACCAATTTTCCTGTTACACAATCATGTCATGATAAATTGGAACAATAAAATTACACTTTGGACAAATAATTATAAAAATTATAAAAATACAGAGCTTTGCTTACATGTACCCCAAGCAAAAATCCGAGTTTTTTGGGTGTGTTTAAAAATTGACTCTATAAAAGCAAATATCTCAAGTTTGAAGCTAGTTAGACACATACAACTTGTTTTTAAATTTTCTGCAATATGAGCTGCCCATAATATGAGATATTAAAGGCATTTTACCGTTCCTAATAAAATTTATAAGAATTTGTAAGGTTACTATAATGAAACTGCAAGAGAATTTATAGTGAAAATGGTCAATTACAGATTATACTTCTGTATACAGAAAATCACCTAAAGTTGGTATTGGAGATAGAAATATGTATGTAAAACTCTGCATTATCACATGCAAACCTTCTCTTTACTGATTTTGGCTGGCTTGAGGGAAATATTTGAAATTAACCACTTTACACGTTTTTCGTAAACAATTCTGACAGTTTAGGAATAACTGAGTCTAGCACTCTTTTGGTATTAGTGAAACTTGGTTGCCCATCACAGTTTTGACCCCTGAACACATTTAAAAGTTCATCCTGGCCATCCCGAGAAAATATCAGACGAAGGTGAACGAGCGTCAAACCTGATCCGGCGTTGTTTTCTGCTGTTGTCATTTTGCATGCACCGTTTTATACACTGACGACAAGTTAAAAGCTATATACCAGGACCTCAATGCTTGGAGAAATGGGTAACCCAATGACGTCATGGAAAATCCCTATCACGTGGTGAAAAATTACTAAAATTAGCAAATACGAAACTTGACGACGAATGCTATTCAAATAAAACCGGACCATACCGAGTGCCGATGTTTACCGAAGTTAGTTACAGTTCCTAGAACCTTAACGATAACAATCATATACATCGAATGGAGTATTTGATAAATAAATAGAATCGCTTTTTTTCTCAAGTTTGACGATTTTCTTGAAAACTGTTTCATATGTTGTGGTTTGTTTCATTTTGTCATATTTTGTAGTTCTGCTGAACATCAAAATAAAAAATGCATCGTATAAGTTTTACTTTGTTTTCAAAGACATATTCGATAAATTAATTTATCACATGATTCACCTTGTTTTCCATTCAGTATACCCATGTATTTTTTTGTATTACACTAATGCAATACAGCTTTTCTTGCAATTCGATTGGCTAGCAGCTTCGCGTGACTATTTGGTATTCATCCGCCGTGTTTGTAAACAAAATGGAAGACAATGACAGTTCTTTTTTCGTCGGTTCAAATGTCAATATTGATTATTGGTGTAAATAAACTTACACCATCATGAAGCGTATAGCTAAGGTTGCTGGACTTGCATCCGAAAGACGCCTGACTATCCACACAAAAACAAGAAGAAAAAACCCTTTCTTCCTACTACTTTTTGCTAACTGAATGCGCCGCGCGAACTTCAGCGATCGTTAAAGACGAACAACATAAATACCTGTGTAAAGGAAACTCGTTCAAGTCATAATTTGCTTCTGTTCACAGCTTTGCAATTATATTTTTTTCCTAATAGGTAAATAAAAAAGGTCCTATCAAAATTTCCACAGACATTTAAATTTTATCTACCTCTAGACAAAGGCAAACAAGGTAAATGTAAATGTGACAAAAACACAGAGACGAGACATAACACACAAAAAGAAAAAACAACCAGTTACCGCCTTGGAATGGTCAGTCGGCAAAAGGGCCGACGGGGGTGTGGAGCGCTTCAACCTCGCACTTCCTGAAGGTTTTTTTATAAAACAAACAGTATAAATAAAAATAACGCGTCAAAGTGAAACAACTAACTGTAAGCACCTGCATCGGGAGTTAAAACAGATACAGTGAACTTATGTACATACATAATAACTAGTAATAAAATAAACTTTTAACTTATGTACAGTATTTACAGTAGATAAAACTTTATCAACGCTTATGTCATCGCTGTTGTGCGTTTTAAAATAATAACTCTAAGGTTATTAAGCTTTCATATGCAAGTTTTATCACAAGGAGGGAAATTTCGATTTGTGTTCAAATGAGTTTAGAAGATTAGGCATTAAATTTAGTACTGAAACTACTGTGAAAGTTGAAACAAAAGAAAAGTACGTTGAATTATTTACAATCAACAATTCTGTGTAGTTCTTCTAATCGAAATAACACCTGTCTATCCCTTTCTTTTCCTTAAACTATGTAGGATTCTTTCAATGACGTCACTAATTTCTTCATCACTTATCAAAGAAAAAGGCAGCGCTTGGACATTTTTATTCAAATATATTATTTTTCTTGCTTCTATTTGAAAATGGGCAGAGGGATTAAACTATGTTGAAAGACATTGTTTCCCAAATCCACCCTAAATAATTATGTTTAACATCACTCACGCTGTAGAGGCTGTTAAAATGATACCCAGTTTCATAAAAACAAAGGTATGAGAAGCTGCATTTTGAAAACGAAACTAGGAATTGTTTAGTTTAGCTTCAAGTAAAAAATATTTCATTTCTGATTCTCTTTATTATTGGAAAGAATAGAACCACTTTTATGTGTCAAGAATATCAAAATGTATATGAATTTTGCCGTTTTTTCTTTGTTTAATTGCGAATATCGTACTAGTTCAGTATTATTATTATTGATAATAAAGCCAACATCCAAACTGAAAAAATAGGGGTTGGCGTAACAGTTCATATGACTTTTACCATGACATTATAGTTGAAAACGTACATTCATTCATTTGCTGTTTATACCATCGACAAATCGATAAAGTCATCCAGTATACAATCCGTTAGGCTGACTATTTAACACAGCATTTCGTTCGACATTTACAATGCAAACATGCTGGGTGTGATTTTGGAACGACATAGGGAAATTATTTGAAAATCGCACACTTCAGCAGTTGTTACTCTGTATGATGCCTAAATGAAAAAGTGTATTTTAGGTTTAGTGGTACTGATGCAAAGATCTAAATAGATATGAATGATTTAGATAAAGTAGTATATCAAGGAAACTTATAATAGAGAACGTACACGTCCATTTCGATTCCTAAAAAAGAATTCTTTGATGTCAAATGTTACCAAGTGTAAGGACAAGCATTAAACACTTTTTACTATTGTGTTTTATAAATGTAAGATTTTAATCATCATGAACCCAATATTTAAAATACATCGGTTCATTAATTAACCAACGTGGTACGGTTCAAAAGAAGGCGATTTTGGAATTCGCGATACTTACGAGACCGCTCCGTGGCTTATCGAAAACGTCTTTGAGGCCATCACGGAACTTCTTATGCCTCGCGAAAACCAAGCTTCTTGAAACATTTGTTTGTTGATTTCCTGTCCGTATAAATTTTAACGTATCCGTCGGCGTCATGTTAGCGTTCGCACAAAATTTGATGACGCTGTTTCAGTTTTAACGTTGTAGCCATTATGTGTCAGCTAAGATACTTTCTGCTTTTGCTTAAACTGCTAAACAACTTACTAAATGACGTAATGATAATATGCTATGACGTCATATTTATCTTAGCCATAATTTTCGCGCGTTTTTGACGTTGTCACAGCAATCTATTGAGGAATTATAAGGAATCATTTATCAATGCTAACAAAGTGATGCGTAGTTAGAGGGGTATGCTGCTATGGAAACTGTAGGTATCGTACTCGGCTAAGATAGGGTGAAATAATGTACTTGTCAAAAAGTACTAACATGGAGCTATAATTTGCTTTAATATTTATTGAAATTGATATACAAATATAAAAATAACGGGGCTGTCCAGGAACTTTACGAACACACCTCGTAGTTGTCACAAAATCGCATGCTAGACACAAAAACCTTATCTAGTATGTGGACAAAAAACGCAAAATATTCAATTCAATTCGGACGTCATTTACAAACAATAACAACCGCAGTAGTCACCACTTCAAAGAAATTAAATTGAAAATGATGTTGTCAGACTTGCTTAAACTGGGCGCAAAATTGAGGTATGAAAATCGTGAAAAGTTTTATATATTCTTTTGAAATTATCAGCCACTGAAACATTTAGCAAAAAAGCATTTAATATGTTTATCTAAAATTTCATATAGGAACGAAATATTATTAAAAAGGATAAGCATAGAAACGAGTTATTAGTGCTTGAACTGGTATTCTGTTTTATTATTAGGCCATACTTTTATGTTTATTAAAATTGGTAATGCGAGTAAGGTAAGATCTATTCATTAACCCACTACTTGTGCTCTCAGCAAAAAAAACCTGTAAAATTAGGTACGGCCATAATGCTTTTAATAAATGTATCAATTAGCGAGTACAATGGTATTATACAATCAATACTTGTGACGTGAAGCAATAACTAATGGAGTTTAAAACAGCAAACTTCAGGTTAGACAGGTTCATGCTTAATGGACAATTATTGTTTTACTGTTTATCTTTGATATTCAAGTTTCCGATATTTCTATTGTTAGCCCACATGTGTCTGGCCTTTCAATCTGTTCTAGATTAACGAGCCGCCAAAGCTCAATTAATGAAACAATTATACTGAACAATATTGGGAAAAATTGTTTCCCATCTACTTCCTTTGCGGCGTTGTATTTGTCTATATAAAATGGGTTAATCTTTACACCGAATGTTTGGTATATTTTTCTAATTTACTAATAACCATATTTTTTGTTTTACAACTTCACAAATATTCACATATAAAGATTATATGCTTTATGGTAAACGTTTTATGATAAATTAATTAAATAAGTAATAAAGCTTATCTTTAAACGCATGAGTCTATTAAAGCTTATTAATTCCAATACTGTCCTTTCTTAAATCAATAGCATTTTCATTAAACTATTTTTTATTACCATAAAACAATATTTACATGAAGATAATTACGTATAGCTCTAAATTTGTGTTAAGCAACGCTGCATTTTGCACTTCTTTATGGGACTTCGGTGTCTGAATAAAACATCTCTAGAAGAAGAAGGTTACGTCCTCATAATTGAGTTATTGTAATTCGGGGAAGGGTCTGTGACATTGACGGAATCCGCAACCCAATGATACGACATGACATTTTAACGGAATTTGTGTAATACAAAACATGTAACATTGGATATCTGAAATATACAGAAACAAATCAATTTTAATATCACCGGTTATGTTAATATAAACATAGAAAAGAAACATTACCTCAATGGTACGCACTTTTTTAAACAAGTAAAGTATGGCCAGTAATTTGTATAACATTTGTATTTCGGTAAAAATTTTAATTTCGGAAAGAAGCTTTAATGATATACTGTAAAACTGGAGTAAGCACCCCAGTCAAGTTCCTTTTGCCGACTGACAGTTCCAAGGCGGTAACCGTTGGGTTTGCTCATTTTGATAAATGACTCAATCACAGATTTGTTCTTACTTTTACATTGTTTTGCACGTGAATTCCTTTGTCCTGTGCTACTTTAAATTTTGGTATACGTTGCAATGCTCACATGACTTTGTCATATATTCTTATTTATAATTTAGAAAAGGTTAAACATACCTTAATCTTTACAGATGTAAAATTCTAAGTTCCTATGTATCTCTGCTAAGGGGCATTTTAAACTCTTAGGTCATGGAATTCTGTTAAATATAACACAGAGATTTAATGTGGAAATACATAGCTCAATGAGTAAATTAATAATTTTAATGCTATAAATTTGCTGCAAATGTAAGTAATTCCGTGGTTATCTACTTGGATGTTTATCTTAAGGAATTAACAAAATCGCTTTATGCAACATATAAAATGGAATCAAATTGTTGTTGTTTTTTTCTATTTGATGCACAATTAACTTAAATGTAGGATATAAAGATTATATTAAACGTTACTGAATAAATCGTCTGAGTCATAACAATTTAAACTACTGCTTTGGTATGTTTTGGGGTATACAGTGAATAGAAATAAATATAAATGCAATAAGAGAACAAGAAAAAAAGAATCTTTCGCTCGAAAGATATACTATTTACCCACTTTTTATACATCAATTCTTTCACTGCAATCTCACATGGGATAAGATGACAATGAGAACGATCATTTGTTGGATATCAAACCATTATTGACAAGTTGATTTCCCGGTTCCTAAAACAGAAAATCTCTATACGTTACAACCGATAATTGCAGTGTACAGTACAGTGGCATATTCCTTCTTAATACCTACTTATAAAAATACACTGACTTGTTTGAATTAGAACCGTGTACTTTCTTTCAAAACTCGCAATGTAACACAACTTCTTTTTCTTTGTTCTTCGCTTAGAAAAATGACTTTGGTACTAAGCAGCGTGCACGTCCCGAAATCTCATTTCCTGCTATGTTAATATTATATTTTATAACAAGCTAGAAAGTTCAGCCTTATCATCCAAGTGGTATTATCTTTCAATGATAGTAATGAAGCCGTTTTTGTTGTTCAAGACAAAGAAAACCAATCTGAAAACAACTGAATCATATGGGATTTATGTATGAACCGAATGGAAATCGAAAATCTCAGCTGGTTTGAAAATATATACTGATATATGTCAGTGAAAGCCTAATGGCGAGTTCTTTAAACTTTGACAGGGTTGCAACGTTTAAAGCACATGTAATTTCTAGTCGATTTATTCGCCTTTAGGGAGATATACATATACACGTTAACGGAAATAGAATTAGAGATTTTAACAAACAACTGGTGAGGAAATTGTTGATATAGCAACTGATGATGTATTAAAGAGCACTTAAAATGTGGTATAGGTTGTGTTTTATACAATAGACATTTACTTTCAAGTAACTATGCTGAGTCATCGAAATCCCATGTTCTATAGGACATTACCATGACAGAAAAATTGCCTTTAATATGTTGTATAAATATTGGATATTTAAATAGTTATCTGTGAAACATATAAATGAAACGAAACAATAAACCAATTTTCTACATTATACTGACAAATCAAATAAAAATTTCGCCAATTATGGACCGAAGCTCTCATTGTTGAGATCAAACTAACGATGTCGGTCCATCGGGGGATTGCCTAAATTGATGGTTACTTTGTATAATATCAGAAAGCATTAAACTAAGAGTTTTTCCACTTTGATAATTGTTTTTACCATTAAAGTAATGTTTGATATCCATTCCGGATTGTCCGGTCCTATAAACGAA
This sequence comes from Sinonovacula constricta, assembly GCA_007844125.1. Taxonomy (NCBI): domain Eukaryota; kingdom Metazoa; phylum Mollusca; class Bivalvia; order Cardiida; family Solecurtidae; genus Sinonovacula; species Sinonovacula constricta. The sequence goes on along the minus strand of CM017568.1, from coordinate 6,630,072 downwards.
CATTAAACCAGAATGGGAACTAGAATACATTGACTTTAATGCAACTATAAAGTGGTCATTTTGAATAATTGGTTTTGTTGACATTTTGAATGTCATCTTTATATCATCTTGCTCAATGGCTATAAGCAGGATTAGACCATGTGCAAAAGAAGAAAGAACATATTCGAGGTTTGAAAGAGGATATCAGAAGAAACTTTGCGCCACGAATAGCTTTCATTTTACAACGTTGCATGAAAACAATTATACCTGTTTTATATAACCAATTAAATACATACAATTGTACATAACATATAATTAAATGAGTTTTGGTTACACATTTGCTTTGCAAACTCTCTGAAATATTTTAATTTATAAAATGTTAAAACATTATTGATTGACAATTATCTGGTGAATGGTGAATACACACACATTCAGGCAATATGTTAGCTTCATTACTTGCAATTACGATGGTGCAGGTGTGAACCTTTGTCAAACTTGTTTGTGTATTCTAAATAAACAAGTAGATGCACCCCGATTCTTGCCAAAAAATGCTTCCAACTAATATATGATTCAAAGTTTTGTGACTTTCTTGAGGAGCCCCCCCCCCAAAAAAAAAGGATTAAACAACACACATACATGGAAACCCCGTTTTAGTCCTAGTTTGGTTGTGTTAACAATTTTTCATTTATAAATTTATCTTTTCCTTTTTACTTTTAGCATCGTTCATCTCTTCTTTGGTGTGTGTTTTAAACGAAATAACACAAATGCCATTAAACTGTCATAAGCAAGTATTTCCCCAGGCTGAACATTCCGTTTTTTGTTTGTTTTCTAATTATTTTAGAAGATTATGCATTAGTACTGGTAATTCTCTAAAAGTGGAGCATAAAAAACTACGCTGAATGGCTTTCAAAGGTTTTAAACACCCACAAACATCAATGTCCTTTTGAAGTATGTGTCTATCAAAAATTGATAAAGACTGGAAAGTCATTGACATTTTCAAAACATGTAATCATTACAAAATTGCAGATAAAACAAAAAACAATAATTTGTTTTTGTTACGACACCATAAGCATATAATTGGTAGAGGAAAAATCCTTGACATATAAGTGGCTAGATGCACTAGCCAACCGCAGTTTGGTTGGATGACTCTCCCACATGTTCTCGATCTGGCAAGGACTCGAAATCATGCGGGGACGGTCTAGCAACAAAAGTTTAAGTGATATGCTATCTTACTACTTTAGTGTTTGAGATAAACATCACTCGTTCGTTGGCGTCGTTGGTTTAATCGTTCAGATATCTGCTACAGGCGCTTAGTACCCGATTACTGGTTCTACCCAGGATGTGGGCAGTCGAGAGGGATCAAAATAAGTTGAAAGAACTGTTTCTTAAACAACAACAAATAAATAGGTTTTAACAAATAGCTTCTTGATGACCAGTTTTATACAAATAAAAATGATAAAAAAGGTAAAATACACAGAGAATTGTTGCACGACAAGCTGCATCAAAGACACGGAACTTCGAAAAGGTTAGTTTACCTTAAATTTTAAAATATTTCATCTCTTAATCTTTGTACATGTATTATTGGAAAGAACAAAACCACTTTTGTGTGTTAATGTGTGTTAATGTGTGTTCATGATATCGAAATGTATCTGAATATTATTCGTTTCCTTTGTTTAAGCGCAAATATATTGGTTGCTCAGCTTTATAACTGGAAATAACATTCAAACTGAAAAATGGGTGATTGTATCCATTTGACATAAAAATTGAAAATGTACCATAGTTTGCTAGTTGTACGTTCGACAAATCGATAAAAAAAATCCAGTGTAAATTAAATTAAGCTAACTTAACATTTGGCCCATGATTTTGTTTTACATTTACAATGCACATGTGTTGTAATGTGGTAATTGCTTTAAACTGGCACACTTCAGTTGTTGTAACTGTTCGATGCCTACATGAATAAGTGTGCATAGCTTTATTTGGAATTAATGCAACGGTCTAAATAGATATGACTTATTTAGAAAAGGTAGTATATAAAAACAATATAATAAAGGACGTACAAGTCCAATTTCGATTCATAAGGGAAATCCATGATATAAAATGTTACAACGTGTGAGGACAAGGATTAAACACTTATTGTGTTTTTCCTATCATCCTGTATTGAAGGTCGAGTTTAATACTGCTGGGAAGCATGCTCGTAATAAAAGCTTTCTGGTTGAGAAATTATGTTTGTGTGTGGCAGCAATTCAGGAAAACTGGTCAGTAAACTCGTCGATTCAAGATGGTTACTATTGGATTGTTCTATTTGCTGTTATGTGCGTAATTTGTCGTCTCTGCGTTTAGGTTGCTCTTACATGTTAGTAGGATGTATATACATGTACCATAGTCTAATATGTTTTCAAATGATAAAAAGAACAAAGGATTCATACGACATTGTCACTTGTCAATTGTTTCGTTTTAATGCTATGCTATAATTTATAGAGTTCACGTACATCCAAGACTAAATAATATTATTATGTCGTTCCTCGAAAATAAAATAGCCCGCCTGATATATTATTGTTTGTAGCCAAAACAATTTCATTGAATACAGCGTATATGATATAGCCCGATATATCTAACTCAAGCGTAGAGGCAAAACAACAAATTAAATCCTGAAATACAGTGCTCCCTCTCTTAAGCAACATCAAGCGGAAGGAGAGAATTTGGTTGCTTAAGAGAGGTAGTTGCTCTAGAGAGGTAACCCTTAGACATGTGTATACATGTACTTAAGTATTTTAGTATCAGTAGAATTAAATGTATTAAATCCATTTAATGTTATTTTCTTCTGTAATTTGCTTGCCTTTATTTCTATTTATCTAAACATTTATTTTATCTTATTCAAAAAAAGCTTTTATATAGTTAAGTTTATGGACATGAACTACATTAAATGGCTAATAATTATTTTTATTATTATTATTTTAATTTAATATGTTGTACTTTTTCTATATATATTTCATATGGTTTTGATTTTAACAGCCAATAACAAGACAAAACAACACATTCAAACATTTTAATCAAACTATAACATTATAAAAATATGCTAAATATAACATGAATATTTTTACAAAAGCTAAACCTGGGTTCTACCACACCTAACTGATCAGCAATAGCCTGAGCTGATTTCCCCGAGTCTAGTAGCTTAACAGCAGTTACACGTTGGTCAAGAGACATAAATACTTTTTTTCTTTTTAGAGCTCATTTTAACTGAAACAGACAACAGTAAGCAAATACAGCCGTAATGAATACAGTTTTTGAGAGACTGTTACGTAGATAAACTACGTTGGGTATTTATAAGAAAATTCGCCATTGATGTTTTTTCACACTGATGACCAATTAATGCCAGTAATCAATTGTTCCAGAATTTGCCCCACCCACTAGGCCACTAAAAGACGAATGGTTGGTGCAATTAAAAGACAGCTTATTTACTCATAAAGAACTTGATTGGGTTTATTCACCCTAATTGGCAGACGTGTGATAGGCCGCAAACGTTTGTTCTTATAGTTGTTCCAGCATTAGGGCATTTATCTAAATAACACAAGAGAAAACTGTGAAAACAATGTTCGATTGAACCAAGTGGTTCCCGTCGCTTTACAAATAGACATATACGCGGGATCCAGTCACGTTTGTTTGAAAATTTCCGATATCACTCGGCATCACGGAAAATGCCAATGGCTAACGACGACTGGCGAAACAAATCATCGGCCGCTCAAGGGAGGGAATTTAAACAATACGGAAGTAAAAATGTGTGACGTTAGCCGTTTAAAAGAGTTACCGTTCTTTAGAGGGAAAAATATGTTAAAAACGACAGGGGGTAAATAGAAGTCTAAGAGAGGTATTCGTCTAAGAGAGGTGACGTTTGTAGAGGGAGCACTGTATTTAATTTAATATCCCGCATTTAAGCATGAAATCAAAAATTAAGATAATTATAATAGCAGGTATTGCGACAAGCGTGTATCAAGCAAGCTCGATGACATGACCCGAATGGTTGAAAGAATAAAAAACATGACCTACACGTACAAATTAAGTGTACTGGTGTTGTTTTGACTAAAGACACTCGGTTTGCAGTCATTTAGCTTGACAAAGGACTTTTTTGCATAATTGTTTGAATTCACCGTGTTCATAAAACGTGTGTGGATCTCTTCACAAACTGTCCATTTTCCTAAGGCACAAATGACAATTCTAGAAAGCCGACTGAGGTAATTAACGTGGAATCTTTTTATTAGAAGGAATAAATAATTGCTTCTTGCCAAATAATGATAATATTTTATTGCATATGTTTTTCGCTGTAAAAGCAATAAGTAGATAGTTATATGTTTAAATTGCCATGTTCAACTTATCGATATATGATGTTAATAGGGATGTCAAAAGGTTAATTTTAATGAAATATTAAATTAGTTTGAGATTTTCAATGAAATATGTTTATGCTGTGATGAGTACATGTATCTCCTGAAAAATGCGAATTATGTTTACAGTAACCTTTGTTGTGAGAAATTGCATAAAATGTCTTTGTAAATAGAATTGACAAGCGTGAAAGAAGAAGATGCCACCGAAGTCTAGGTATGAAGTGAAACGTTAAAGGCAATATATTCCATACTGGATGTGTTCTTCCCGAAAAAGAATACTAAATCTTTTGAAATTTTGCTTCTTTAAATTTCTATTTTGACTTTGACATTAAAGAATAAATAAGCAGCAGAGGGCCTAATGTTCTTGCATCACCTTAAACAAGAGTAAATTGACAGGACAAAACGATCTTTAAACCAGAGGAATATCAACTTGCACTCACAGAGCACACACTGCTCTGATATAAATACATCAAGAGTCGTGCGTGAGGATAATGTAGTAATACAATGTTACCGAAATGGACCGAATGTATTTTAAAATAGTTGAACTAGTAAAGTGATGCTAACCGAAACATATCAATGCAGTGAGTACTTTAAAGCTACCATCTTTCAGCAAAGTGCATTAGAAACACAAGTGGAGTGCTTAGCTTGATGTCAGATAACGTTTTCGTTAATTTTAAGATAATATTGTCACTACCCGCGCTCTACGACCATTCGATATACATTTCACATTTTACATGTAGTATTTCCAATTTTTGGCGGCAAAATAAAGATCCATGTTTCAAATTACACACAAAGAAAAGATACAATGTTATAGCATACTTTCAAATAGCTACTTAACTGGAAGTATAATTGCGTCGATATTTAGTCGATATTCATTCGTCGGTTTATGGATTTTTTATGATATGCAAGAAATAAGAATCAATGACAGGTCAAACTAATAATGTTCCATTGCATATAAAATAGTGGTAAAGTTGTCTTAGCAAATAAAGAATACAAGTACAAGAGTTCCCTTTGTTGTTTTATACAAACTTTCTTATAAATGAAACACAATGTGTCTTCATAACATGGTAGTTTTCTTTTTCATTTGACAACACAACTAGTCTTTAAGCAGATATATTTGAAGGCTTCCGTTATTTTCTATTTATTCATACTGCTGTGCTTATTTACAAATGCCCCTTGCTTATAATAATATAATTCCATTAATATCATGGTTAGTTAAGTTGCTAGTAAAACAGGAAAATAGTAGAGTTAGGAGGATTACTGGTCCACGTTTTAGTATTAAGCAAATACGTTCATTTTTATTAAATTAGATAATGCTAATGAGATAAGATTTTGATAAGCCAATTACAATTTCATCTCGAAAAAGCTAACATATAATTTGTTGATCAAACATCCTTTAAGTAAGATGCCAAATGACTTTGAATGTGCACATTAAAATGCCAAATCGCTGATCCCAAACTTTCAATTCAAGGATGTAAGTAGACGTTGACCAACGTTTAGTTCAAACACAATTACATTTCTCGGACAAAAAAGACGGCTTAAAATACAAAACGTTTTTTTTTCTCCAAAAATAGAGCGTGCTCTTTTGTATTAACACATGTGGCTATATGGCTTTTCAATAATGAGAAACTAATCTTATTCTCTAGGTAGTTCTGTATAATTGTTTCTCTATTTTCACTAGGCCACCCAATCAATCAGAAGTCATATAAAGGTCAGTCATCTTCATGCAATCCATAGAGAGACCAGAAACGAAAGAATCTAAACTGGAACTAAAACTAGAAAGGTTTGCCCATTTAAGGTAACGGATAGAAAATGTGTCTATATATCCTATAATTGCCTTTGAGTGTTGAAACAGTATAAGAAAAAAGGACTCACGTGTCAGTCAAATGTAAAAGTTACAAAACACATAAAATATAAGAAACCCAATAGTTAGCCCATTGGAACAGACAGTCGGCAAAATGGCGTACACATTCAAACAATAATTGCTATGAAAGCAGTTGATGAGTGATCTAACGTCCCTTAATGTTCGTCTTCAAACAATGCGAAAAATATCGTTTTCTTTCAAGGTGTTCACCATTTAAACGTTTAAAATTGACATTTGATGAGAAATATTATTTGATATCCTGTTCAATTAATTGTACTTCATGAGAGATCAACGTTGGTTAAAATTAATTAGCTTGTAGATGCTGAAACTAACATAAAATATGCCAATTAATTACTCAAATGTGAAACCTATCTCTCTCTCTCTCTCTCTCTCTCTCTCTCTCTCTCTCTCTATATATATATATATATATATATATATATATATATATATATATATATATATATATATATGAGGAATGTTCTAAATTAATAACTTACAAAGGTATATGTTAGATTCTTTTACAAAACAAAGTTGGCATTTGTTTTATTATTGAGCCTTAAAACTTAATATGTCTGCATTTAAATTTTCAAAAACAAACGACAACTGCCATTGAATGTCTTTCTTAAAATGAAAACTGAATATATTGTACAACTTTCGTCGTTTATGTTACATTTTCCTCAGATCAGAACGTGTTCCTTAATGGCTGCAGTGTTAATGTGTTGACTTAAGAAACTGTCATTATTCCATTAAATATATAAAATCTGACATCTATATGCCCTTTTATGTTAAAACTGACAATCGTAATAAAATGGTTTCTGATAGCTATAGTGTTATGTTGTTGTTTCTAATGAAAGCAGAGACACGCCACTTTAAAATACAACACTGACGCCACTTATTGATAAAAGGGCATCATTAAATAGTAATTACTCGATTTCTTAATTATGTTAAATATTTAAGAAAGAATCATGAGTAAGAAAAAATGGAAACAAATCATTTTTGATGAAGCTCTTAAATATATCTTTAATAAATTTAAATCTTACGTCTGTGAATTAAACTCGCTTTTTTACAAATGGAACACACTCTGACAAAAACTGACTACAAATATCCTAACCATACATTTTAATATACCCTTTTTAAAAGCAATACCTAAGGTGCTGATGTTTTATCAATAATTAAGGAGAACATAAAGCTTGTTACATTTCTAGGTATGCAACAAAATTATTATACATTTAGTGGGTGTTATTTCAAGTGTACATTTGTTAGACTTATGAGAATATGTACTTCCGAAATATGAAAATACAAACTAATGTTGCCTCTGCTAAATGGATTGAGCCAAGTACTATTTGCGTAAATATACACATCTTAACAAATAAACTTATTCACGGGTCGATATTTAAAAAGCAAATAAAAAAGCAAATCATTTAAATTAAACTCAACAATTGAGATGGGAAATGTAAATAAAACATGCAACATAAAACGGGTGCTTTTTGGAAGTTGCTGTTAAGGAAGTACATTATGTCATTCAAGTGAAAATTAAAACCTTAGTATGATCATGGCATTGAGTTTTATGTTGATATAGAAAATAATAAACATCCGTTTTTGTTTTATGTATAGAAATAGTTTTATTGTGTATTTCACTTTTATTCGAAGGTATGTATTCATTATATTTAACCACTTAACCTGATTATCGCAAACTGCAAAGCCAAATATCATACCATTACTACCACCATGCGTCTATGAATTATTGAAATTGATTCTCGGAAGCAGGAAAAAAGAACCATTAGCTTGGACGGTTTCTGAAAACCATACAGTTTGTATACACAACAATGTCAAAACAAATGGCTACCAATTCACAAGGCACCACTTAGTTACGGATGCCAGCTGTACCACAAGTGCAAACATTGCCAAATGTCATGTCGTCCGTTGACCCATCATAAATATTGGAATCTTCTATATTAAATGTCAAGCTAAGTGCTGTGCCACATGTCAAGTCAACATGAAATGCACTTATTGCCCATTGAAATATACCATCGATTGTTTTGTCAGCAATTATTCTAACATGTTCAATTGTAACATCTCTGTAATTGCTCTATCTATTGTTAACGATAAACAATTTCCGATTTTTCTGTTTGAATGTCGTCGTTGTTTATTTTATCTTACATGTGTACTGACTACTGAACCAGCCTGAAATACGCACTTTTCAGTCACACGGACGTGCTGCAGGTTATGTCATATGTCTCCTACTTAAAAGAAAACCTCTACAAACGGCTGCGTGTTTTCTCCTGCTACAATTATTGGTATAATTAAAGGATACAAACTGCACTGTTAAGTCGTACATTTTTGCTTTGAAAAGAATCGAATCTAATAGCTGGGAATTCATACTATCGCCTGCAGCATAATTGTTCCAATCCAAATGTATTCCATAACAGCCCGCCATCCAGAACGGCTCCGATAAATGTCGTACCAAACGCGAACGGTTTTCCGGTACGATTTCCATTCTTGCGCATTTTTAAATTTAGTCGATGATTTATGACTAAACATTTTCACTCCATATCTCAAAAAGCCTGCTAGTGTACCTGCTAATGATCAGAAAGAAGCAGAAACTAAATAAAGAATAATGAATGTAGAAGCAATACAACTTTACTTTAGTCCAAACATGGGTTCTTGTGCAATATGCTAGTGCTCTACTTTTTCGAGTGTCAAAAATGTAATAGTTTTTCCACATTCCTAATCGCTAGCAGATTGGAAAGGATGTAAACAGTTAACATTCTGTTTGATAGTTTTTGCAACCTTAAAATAGTCGCATTCGGATTTTAAGTTTTTAAATATATACAATATTGCTTGTCGATGCTGTCTTGGAGGTGACAGTTTTAATCGATATTTGTCGGAAATTCTTTAATGTGTTCTGACGAGGCAGACGAAATAAATCAACTATTTCCGTCATACAAGACACATGCTAGCCGGACAAACCTAATTTCCTATAATAATGCATATTTTCAAATGCAAACCTTTTCTTTGGCTATCATCCTATGGTATGCTTTCTTTTAAAAACACTGTTAAATATATTTTTTTTTTTTAGTTATAACATCCACTTAATTGATCAAGTCAATATGTTAAACTTAAAAACAGTCTCTATTAATTTGGACCAGTTGACAAATAGACCGCCAATGGTGATTTAACTAGGGTTTGAAGGGGCTCTGAATGGTTTCATAAAATCCAACTAACAACCGACTAAACAGTCAGTCATTGTAACACATCTAATAGTGCGACCATACTAATTATTAATATGGGATCAATTTAAAGCTAGTTACATGTCTTATCACGGCAAATAAAAACATTTTACAAAAACGACAAATAACAAGTAGGCACCAAATGTTGATGCTATGGTTTCTTTATTACTTATATCTTTCACAATGTGACCCCCTTTTATGGTATTAAAATATAGTGCACGAATTGTTTTAAGATATATGTACTAACATTTAACACAATTAACAAAATATCAACCATCATCTAAATTTAAAGACTTCTCTTTTCATTTTACGCTTGACACTAAAGCGTGCTTTCGCTTTCACTGGCCTCTTAGTGAATAATAAAATGGTATTACCGTCCACACCTTTATAAAAAGATCATCTGACTGTAACGGCAACTCGGAAATGTATTATCAACTTAAAATATCCTACATTAACAATGCACCATCCGGCAGAAACATACTTTACACTTGTGACATTTCATCTTTAAGGTAAGTATAAGACGCTTTAATCGAGCGTGTATCACAATTACACTTGAACTTTAAACTATTAAAGTTACTGAGGTCGAGACTAATCAATGCGTAAAATAACATAGATTCCAAAAAGCGCTTTTTGGTAACAAAAACACCACATGCATGGGATATGTATGATTTATATTTCTATACTCCGTTTCAATCAAGTTTTATAAAACAAAGAAGGTAGAAATTATCTATGACATGTTTGTAGCCAAACGTACAATTATATTAATAAGGTTATGAATCCTTAAAAAATGATCATAGAAAATATTTACAGATGCATTAACGTACGTATACATTAATATATATATATATACAACTTTCTCTCAACTGTAAAAGTAAGAACAGGTCTTGATGAGTCATTTAACAAAAATGGCCCTGCGTGGAGACCCAGGACCTCTACGACGAAGGGAACCTGATGGTTGAGGTCTTTGTTAGCTTGTCACGTTATTGATACATAAGTCGACCCTGACCAGCACACTGCTTTGGCCCTAAGTTGGGGTAGACGGGCGGGGTACTGGTACCTGTATCCCCAATCGGCTAATCTTCGACCGGTGCTGGGTTAGCTTTTACTTCCTTTCGTCCCACTTTCTTGCCTCCGACTTTTCACTCCTTTTTTCCTTTTTCTGTCTTCATGTTCCGTTAACTCTTTTTCTGATATTATCTCTTATTAACTATAACCGAGCTCCCTGTCGACACCCCCCTTAAAGGGAACAATCTGGCATGTTGTATGCTTTATAGTATATTTTATGTCGGAGTATCGCATCCTGGTATCACTGGCATTAGGAGGTCGGAGATCCACTCACATAAGACGCTCCATTGTTGGGCTCCGCGGTCGGTGGTGAGTAAGGATGATGAATGATTATAATAATTTCTAATGGAACGCAAACATAAATGCAAATACCCGATCCCATTTTATCATAAGCAGATTCCGACACCGAAACACCTACAAGTACGTGCTTTCCTCACTTTATGGTTGTTGAATCGATAATCAAAGTACCCTCTTTTGTCATAGAAAAATCCATCAAAGGTCTTATTGGCAGTGTTGTATCAGTCAAAAAACTAAAAAATGACTGCTAACTAATTGCAACTGATCGTAAAACCTACTTTGAAATACTTATTCAACTTACTGACTTCTGTGCCTTAAAGTAAAATATTATCCCCCACTCTTCTCTGAACTCGTCGAAAGAAGTAATTCGATGCCCTGACCATGCTGGTGTCTCTGAGAAGGATATCCTCAGGGAACTTACGTCAAGGGAGGTGTGTGGTGTCCTCAGGATTTTATTTCGAGTATCGGCCGGCGTGTTCCGACAAATACGTTTGTTTTAACTTTCGCCAACCCATCACACCCTACTTCGATTAAGGTCGGTTATGTCAACTTAAAAAGTGCAGGTGTACATTCCATATCCACTTAGGTGTTTTCATTGTCAGAAGTTTGGCCGCCACAAGTCCCAGTACAAGGACGACGACCGTTGCCCACGTTGCGGTGAAGTGTCCGCCCAGCACAGGGAAGACGTATGTCCCAATCCACTTAAATGTGTTAATTGTGCTGGACCACTTGAGACCAAATTAGTGATTGCCCTGCCTGGAAATTAGAAAAGGAAGTACAATAAAAAGTACACAAATAACATCTCCTTTCCAGAAGCCAAAAAGTTGGCAAAAGAGAAGGCAACTCCTGCTGGTGGCTCAACATTTGCCTCAGCAACCAAACAACGCATCTCAGGGCACATGGACAATTTCACCCAGTATGAGGTCCCGTACTTGTGACCAAACTTCTGACAACGTCACCATTCCTTCCAAGTACAAGGTATCGGAATCTTCCGAGCCTCAGACTTTTCACTCGACCAAAAGCACTGCCCCTTCAAGTCAGTATGTAAAGAGTTATGCAAAGGCGCAAAACAAGCCTTCAGCAAAGGACCAGATCTCTTCGGGGCAGGAAGATGACATAGTCCTCTCACTGCTCCAAACACTTGGGTGATAAACACCCATCAAAATAAATACGAGTTTGTAATGGAGTCTCCACCGGACACTAGAAAACCACCAAGGTCACCTGTAAAAGCAAAATAAAATATAGTCTGAAAAAAGTAAGTTGACTTATCCCATTAATAAAAGAATCATTCAGTGGAAGTGTCGAGATCTTAAGGCCAATTACAATGAAATAATTATTCTATTATCTACGTTAAATCCTGCTGTGCTTTGTCTTTATTAAACCTACCTTAAAGACTTAAAGATGAATATGTTTTTTTAAGGACTATACTTGTTATCATCATATACAGCTTGCGAGAGGGCATCTGGAGGATCGACAATAATTGTCAACTCCAACTTGCCACACTCGTCGAACTTGACACAAACATACAAGCTGTTGCTATTCGTGTAACCCTACATAAAGTTGTAGCTTTTTGCTCTTTTTATCCTCTACCGAAATCAAACGTATCTAAAGAGTATTTAGATAATCTTATTAACCAACTGTCTACTCCATGAATACGCGTTGGCGACTGTAATGGTCATAACCCGCTATGCGGATGTTATGACTATAATGATATGGACAAGGATGTACACCATGACCTTTGCGTAAGTGATCACTTTCCTGTAATCATTGCAAACTATACTTTTTCCCAATAGGCGACGATAATCCTCGTTGGAAGATGGACAGAGCAAACCGGGACTCATTCTCTGCACCTTGTTTTACAGAACTTGGTCCAACTTCAATAGAAAATGTAAATGACAAAATTGTCGCACTTACAAACACTTTGCACAATATAGCAGAAAGGTGTATACCTAAGACTTTGACTAAATCAAACATAATAAGCCTTGTTTAATGTAGAGTGTAAACATCTATTCGTATTGGTTTAAGACTTAGAAGTAGCATTGACACATAAGGTATAAAACTCGATAGAACTTCTGAAAACCCCACAATTAAACATTTATATGGCAACTCCGTTGATGTGAATTTTGAACTTTGTAAATATAAACAGTGGAACACAGATCCTTTGATTTTACGATCTGAATATCTCGAACTCCGTGACAAGTATTCTGATCAGCTTCATATATATATTCTGATGGTTCAAAGACGAACACTTACGTTGGTTGTGGCTCCGTTCGTAATAACCACTGTACTAAACAAAGACTTCTTAACGCGTCTATGTTCACTGCTGAAATTCAGGCTATAAATCTAAAACCTTTAGGACGTGCGAGGTTGGAGCGCTCCACAAACCAGGTTTAAGCGACCCAGTTGGCCCTTTTGCCGATTGACCATTTTTTTATATTTTGGTCATGGGATCGACTTATTTTTTATTCATTGTACATGTTACTTACTCACACAAATCGATTTAAATCAACAGTCTAAACAAGAAGCAAAATGTCTTTACCATTTTGTGATGAAATGTACGTCTTAAGTTGCTTAACGTAGGCAAAAAATAAAAGTATTGCAATAGATGGTACAATTGTTGTACTGGTGATACATGTTGTTATCTTTATTTTATGTACGCTTTATGTCTTTCCGATGGTTCAATGTCAAGCAATTTGTCTTCTTTTGAACGATTTCCTTTTAGCAAATTTATTTATACTGTACTGCTAGTCGTTTTCGAATAATGTCTTAAACCCGACGTTTGTGTAATGTATACATTAAATTGCTGAAATTTATCTTGACGATAGTAAACATGAAAAGGTTTAACTAGAATTATCACAGACGCTTTCCTTAAACCTTGTTTGTGGAGCGCTCGCCCTTCCTGAAGGTTTTTCTAACAAACAGTGTAAATAAAAATATCCCATCGAAGTAAGACAACTAACTATCAGCAAATTGTACAGGAGAATAAAGCCTTAGCAACCTAATATTTTCGAACGGGAAAGTGGTTTAAACTAAAACAGTCCATGCGACGATGTATAATAAGAACAATTAAATTAGACAGACACAAATGAAACCATAAGTTTATGCAAAACAAGCTAAGCCAACAAGATAAAAAGAAGTAGCGAGATAATAGGTAATAAAATCCAAATGTTTTCTTATAACAGGCCGAGAATTTGCAAACAAAATTCCGAAGTTATACCTACTGTGCAGTCTGACATAAAGGGTTAGGAGACTGCGAAAGTTGCCTCACACATGGACACGACTAAAAGTAAGAAGACAATTCCAAAAGTGGCTGTCCAATTTTGGTTTTAAGTCACCGCATTCATCTAATTTCAATGGCCTGTCCAGTCATCGTGTAATTTAACATCAATGCAAGTTCTTGGTTTAAAAGTGTCAATTTCAAGCACTGCAGTAGAACGAAGAATTCCCTGGGTTGTAGCCATAATCAAATTTAAAACTGGGGACATATGTAGCTTCGATTCGTAGCAGGGTCAAAACATTTTGATTTTTTGTCTTTGACTATTATTTCTGCACCAGAGGGAAAAAGAACACGAAGAAAATGTAATTGTGTTCGTTGTTGTTGCTACTTCTGCTGTTGCTGGTAATCTATCTTGTTAATGAAAAATTACCAAATCGTATACATTACTTAGAGTTACAGCACACACAAGAAAGAAAGGAGATGAGTAAGGGCAATAGTCTGATGTAATGTCCTATTTGTTATGGACATGTATCGTAATGTTTAGTTGATAAGATAAAAATCGAGTACATAAAGTTAAAATGCACCTGTCTCCCGGTTTGTCTACATTTTAAACAGTTCCTAAGCTTTTCCCCACTGAATATAGTCTTCTTTTTTTTCTTTCTTTTTTTTTTTTTTTTTTTTTTTTGGGGGGGGGGGGGGGGGGGGGGGGTAAATTGAAAAGAAAAAAAGAAAAAAATCCCCTATATTTACTAAAAATGATCGACTGTTTAAAAGGATTCAGCATTACTGACTACTTACTTACTAGTTAGTATTTTTGTTAAGGAAGTTAGCATGCAGAAAACGCAAAATTTACCTAAATGCAGCAATGCATAAAAAGATATAAAATGTTTTTTCAAGTTCAATTCTTGATTATTTTTAAAAAGAGTCAATGCGTGCCTTGTCGATCATAGAAAGGCATAACCTTAAATTTAGTTATACACAATGATTCGTCAAGTTCAATACTTTATTAGGAATAAAAACCCATTGCAAGCAGTCGATGTTATTAAATAAATAGTTAAGAAATGTTCACACGGGTGTCTTTAATTTATGGCGTGTTTCTTAAAGCAGCAATAAAGTGTTTTGTTTAAGACATCTGTGCAAATAAAACATAAATCCCAATAATTTGCTATGATATATTAAAGTTCTCAAAGACCTTCGCAAAGTAAAAAGCTGGGTCCGCTCGGTTTCAGTTTAATAATATTCTATGTTTAATGAAGTAATCGTCAAATAGAAATGTGGTTGGGTATAATTTATCAATAAGCCCATTGCAAGAACGTTTTAAGTTAACTAACATTAGACTTTGGTTCCTCAATTCCATCTTCAAGTGAACAGGAAGCTACAACCATTTTGTCTCTGGTCATGTAATTCCACTTATAATCAAACATTTTTTGTAGTTTTTCTAATCGAAAAATACCCCTTTCTTTTTTAAACACTATACATTATTTTTCAATGACGTCACTACTTTCGTCATGACTTATCAAAGAAAACATCAGCGCTTGGATGGACATTTTGTATTAAAAAAGATCAGTTTTCTTTTCATTGCTTGCAATTAAGAAACCCATCAGGAAGTGCGGGGTTAGGGCTCTGTAAAACCGGTTTAAGCACCCCATTTGGTCGATATTGCCGACTGACCGTTCCAAGGCAGTAACCATCGGGTTTGCTCATTACTCAAATGAATCATCACAAATTTGTTCTTACTTTTACACAAGTTTGCTGATGTAAAATCATGTAAATAAGATGAACACATTGTTACGACTGCTTTCGCTATTTTAGATTTATTTATAAAATGGCACGTTTACTAAACGACGAAATGGTGTAACAGGGAGAACAAGCCAGCAACAAACTAGTACAATAATGTTTTATTTTAATTAACAATTAAATTTATGGCGTTACCTCGTTAGGAGGTGTCCCTTTAAAAATCCAATTAATAATCCAACGTCGAACAATCCTTAAGAGTTTTCCGTAGAATGTCCTCATAGATACAAACAGTTGAAATAATAAAAAGGTAGAACAATACACGAATATAATTATTATAATTCCAAATCATACACTTTAATATTTATATCAATGAAGAATATAAAAAGTCCACGAAAGTTACAATACATATAGGTTTAATATAGAAGCTGCAAATATTTTCAAACTATCTGTCCAAACCTTATGTCTAAACTTAAACTTAAATCGGCTAACAAGCGCTTATATAGACCCAAAGAATGTCTAGAACGCAGAAGTCTCCAGAACATTCACGAAACCCAGTTAAAAATAAACAAATGAATTTTCTTGCATGAGTCTTTTCTTACTAGCTATTACGCAAATGCTACCTCATGCAAAATACGTCATAAATACTTCAACGGTAAACAACCCCTTAACCTGACTAACGTAACCTTAAACGCTACTGTAAATAACAACATATAAAAACAAAATATATTTTTTCAATTTGTTCAACAAAAAATCCAAATATCATGTAGTCACAGAGCATTTTCATCTTTGTATATCATAATACTTTTAGTACATACATGCATTTCTATTTGCGGTTCAAGGTATAAACATGAGTTTGAATGAATAAATATACAAAGCTTACTTTTACACATGCACAACCCTTTTGTCATAATTTCTTAAAATTTGCTAAACGCATAACTGAAATAGACGTACAGTCATTGTCTAGAAAATACCATTTAGTATCAAATATAATATATTATGCTCGACTGTATGGACATATTGTGACTTGGAAGTCTACTAGTCTTTGCTGTAATAAGAACCTAATCTTATTCTCTAGACGGTCTGTGTAATTGATTCACTAATGTTGCTATGCGACTCGAATTCCCACAAACCGTAGACAGATCAGACATATATAGGCAAATCTATAAAGATACCAGTTACCATGTCTTCAGGGATAAATACCAGACAAGCGTTGTCCAATTTGTCAGTAAGTGACCGTCGGAAAATATTTCCAAATATCTTGTATTTTGTTGGATTTCATCCCAGGTTAAGCCATTTGATTCCGCCCGCATGAGTACAATGGACAGTAATATAATAATAATAATAATAATAATAATAATAATAATAATAATAATAATAATAATAATAATAATAATAATAATAACAACAATAATAATAATAATAATAAAGTAAATAAGAATTGACCTAAATTAAAATAAAGGTAAACAAATGAACAACATCAATGCTGCAGACTAGTACACTTACTTATTTTTCTAGCTGGACAATTCAAACATATAGTTTAGAAACACATAACATTAGTCATAAATCTAAATAAGGAATAGAAATTAGGTAAAAAAGTGTGTTTGTTAAATGGTTTAATTTAAATTTTTCAACGAGTCTTTTTATACTTGATAATGAACATAGTTTAATCTTTCAGTCTAAATCAAAATTGCTAGAGTACACTTACATGTACCTTATTCTGTGTTTTCTGTGTTTCCTGAATGTCAATCCTTGTTCTTCCTATTCTCATTTTGTGCAGAAATATATCTAAACATTTATTATGGAACCAACAGAAATTAATGAAAACAGATGAAAACTCATTGTAGTCGTTGTAAAGTAATAATTTTTCAGGATAAAGAAGTTTTTTCAAAGTGGTTTATAAAACAATGTTTGTGAATGTATTTCACACTTCTCGTTTCCATGCAAAGTCAATGGTCTGCGTAAAGTTTTAATCCATTATCAAGAGTCTTTAATACTTGAAAATGTTCTGCAAATGCAAATGACGAATGAGACAATATTACAGTTGTTATTAAGCAGTTTTAACATCATGACAGTCAGATTGAGGCATATGATGGCAGCTAAATTAATCTTTGAGATTGTTGTTTATTATTATGTTGAAGAAATTTAGATAAATTAAAATTCTTGCTTAAACAATCATCATACTTGCTAATATCTTTTATTTTTAATAACATCTGAGAAATATTATAACTAGAGTCCTATATTAAACTTAATGTAAAACACTTTTATCAAGACCTAAAAAACATTTATTTTTATGAAGTAGAAGATTTGTTTACGTATTGGACTTATCCATACTCTTTAAAGATGACAATTTTATTCGAACGCCATTTGAGGACATCGAAATACATTTATAAAATATATATATATATATATATATATATATATATATATATATATATATATATATATATATATATATATATATATATATTGTAGTATTTTATTTTTAAGTCTTTTAGAATAACCCCATCTGAATCAAATGACCACTTATAACAACAAAGAGAAGAAAAAAACTACTAATTATGTCTTCAAATACAAAGTATTTGTGTGTGTCTATTTATGCAAGTATGACTTGCTTTGAAAGTTAAAATGAGACGGACTTAATTACAAAAGTCGCAGGAAAAACTACTAATGTCAGTATACAAAATGGAACATAGAGAACGTCAAAGAATCGAGACAAAAGTGCATGGTCATGTATCAAGCTGCTGCTACTTCTTATCGAACGATATGTCGCGGCAAGCGGAATGACAACTTAACACTTGGCACACTGCATTGCATCTGAAATTTAAAGGTAGACATTTTAATTTAATCTACTATAAAGTTGAACGTCAACACAACATAAATACGCATTATATTAAGTGCTTTTCGCGAATACTGTAAAATTTAAAGTAAGGTTATTCCCTATAGACAATAATTTGACAGGCACTCACTGCTAAAATCAGCATAACATAAAAAATCAAGTTAACACAGACAAATGTAATATATGGGAAAACCTTATGAAATCAGTCTGACCCACAATGTTATGATGAGGTTCGCAATGCCACTTTGGATCTAAAGGGAGATTATTATACTTTGGCAATCGATTGAATAAAGTTTAAAGACGAATTAATGATGAAATGAAAAGTTGCGCTACGCGTTGAAATATATTTTCCTCTGACCACACGTGAAATTAAATACGATCATTACCGAAATCGAGAAAACACCTTCTATATTACTACCATACACTAAATATCATTTACCAAAGCTGATAGTTATTCATAATAGGCATTGCCAGTTTCATTATTGTATGTCCGAATATTGTTTGCGTTTAATATGCCTTATATTCTCTGATGTTTTCATACAGATATTTTTAAACAAACTACAAATTAGTAATTGCACCGAAATTTCAACAACATGCACTATTGTTTCTAGCTGGTTTTATAAAAAAGATTATTACTTTTGGTCTGTTCGGATATGATTACGTTCAGCAACTTTACAAAAATGACTATTATTTGTAAAATATGTTATTTCATGTTGTTCGTCATAATTATTTATAATAAGCATAGGCCTCGTGCAATAACATTGCCAGTCCAATCATCTAATGTCAATAATGACTATATTGTATAGTTTGTATCGCATAATATGCCTGTGCCTATTTACACTGATGTTTACATAAAGACCACTTTTAAAAACTATAGAAATGTAATTTTCAGCAACATGCAACATCTTATCTAGTTGGTTGTCTATATAAAAGATTTTTAATTTGGTCAGTTCTCCATCTGTTTGGTCGGATGTGAACACGTTCAACAATTCTATAGAAAATCCAAATGGTTAAATTACAATCATTTGTAAAATATGTTATTTCATTCTGTTCGTCACACTAAAATCTTAGCTTAAAAAAGCTTGAAGCTTGCTGAATAAAATTAAATTTGGAAAATTATTGTTTACGTTTTTAACAAATTGTTTGCCTGACTTAATTATATATAGTTCTTTTATAGGTTTTCTTGTGTAAATATGCATTTGTTTATATAAAACTTGACATAATCTGTGCCGATCAATTTTTATATTCCGTTACTTGTTTACATTGATGTAGAGAGAAAAAAGTTTTTAATTTAGCATTGATAATTGTTTTAGTACTTTTACCACAAAACAATTCGAATGATTTCAAATTAGACGTTTTAGTGTACCTTATTATAACTAGAGACTGATGCAACCGTATTCTGAATTGTACGTTTAACTCTAAATGCAGAGTCATGCTGTTTTTATTTGGAACGTCGGTGTAAAACAACAGGCTATATACTTAGAGGTATACCATAAATGACAAATATTAATTTCAAGACATATTATCACGGAATCCAATCGTTTAAGTTTAAAACAGGGAGGAATGTGAATGTTTTGAAATTATTGGGAACATATTTGTTCACGTTTTTGTTGATTATATAAAAACATGTAGACTTTTATTTAATGTTGTTTATTTGTTTGTTTGTTGTTGTTTTTTGTGTCTTTTATAAACAGCAACTACTTTATTAAAATAAGGAAAACGATTCCATTGAGTTTCTGTGAGATGATTTAAACGATTTTTGAGCACATTTTAATATTGTTTTTATGTTTGAAGCAAGACATTTTATCTTTTAAAAGTAATTTAATCGAAAAGGCACATGGATATAAAATGCATCTATACGGTTTTTCTGACTGGCAAACAATGTATATGAAACAATTTTAGTGCCTTATCCTTGGATTGAGGTTTAAATAAGCCAGACATAACATAACACATCTGATAATAAATATTTGTTCGTCAATAAAATGGAAAACTTAAAATATAGAAAAGTAAACACGGGTTATTGTTTTAAAATATAATTCCATGTAAGGTAAAGGTCTAACTTATTTGCATTTGCTTTCCTAAAATGACTTCACTATTTATATAAAAGTAGAACAATCTTTATCTTACGTTGAATTACGCTACCATCTAGGCATATACGTTTTGTACCAACAGCCACACAATAAGAATATATGACAAAGTCCTATGAGCATTGCAACGTATACCAAACTCCGAAAAGGCACAGAACAAAGGTATTTCACATGCAAGCCAAGCGAAAAGTAAAAAACAAAATTGTGATGAGTCATTTAACGAAAAGAGCAAACCCGACAGTTACCGCCTTGGAACGGTCAGTCGGTAATATAGGCCGACTGGGGTGCTTAAACCGGTTGTACAGAGCTCTTACCTCGCACATCCTGACGAGTTTCTCAAATGCAAGCAATGGAAAGGAAAACGATCTATTTGAGTACAAAATGTGCATGCGCTGATATTTTCTATACGTTATAACGAAAGTAGTGACGTCATTGAAAAATAAAGTCCACATAGTGTTTTCTGAATCATGAACAAACATGACTAGAGACGAATAAATGGTTGTAGCATCCTGTTCATGTGAAGATGGAATTGAAGAACCAAAGTTCAATGTCCATCAAAGGCAATACACGTAACAATCCTTATAGGATGAATAAAATGACAACATTGATTACATGCACGGGGAGATTTTTTACGACCGTCACACTGCACAAGTAACATTGTTGTGATCATGAATAAGAATATATGACAAAGTCCTATGAGCATTGCAACGTATGCCAAACTCCGAAAAGGCACAGAACAGAGGTATTTCACATGCAAGCCAAGCGAAAAGTAAGAACATAATTTGTGATGAGTCATTTAACGAAAAGAGCAAGGCATCTGTAAAATTGATACAATGCTTTGTATCAATGAGGAATTGCATAACAAACCCAAATGTGCAGATATTTAACAAAAATATTATTCTTTCATAACAACATATTTGGTCAATACTAAATGGAAGTTGCAACCAATACTTTGTAATCCACCCCTGAAATGCCACGATGGAGATATTGTATTTTTAATGACTAGTACAGTTTATGTATACACTCGTTTTCACGTCAGATTTCCTGTTTTTCCTGAGGTTTTTAAGTCGCCCGCATATCTTTATTGACTCATATTTTGTTGTAGATGATGGTTTACAAACATGCATAAACAGTCACATAATATAATGCTATAGCAGTGTCAAAATCAACATTATTGCCTTGTACAAGCAAAAATGTTATTTCAAGCACAAATACGAAGAGCTTGAGGGCAGAGTCTTCTATTCTGATAACAGCGTCAGACTACGTCGAAGGTAAACAGTGAAGAAAACTACACAAAACAATGTCGTCATTGGTGACAAGTAAGCTGTAGTAATTATTTAAATTACATAAACTTGAAGACGTGACAAACACTCTGTTTAGAAGCCATTTATATTAACATATTTTACAGTATAAAAGACCATTCAAGAATTGTGTTTATGTCATCACCAGCAATGTGTCTCTGATAACTTTCTTACCATGTCTCGCATTTAATATTCAATTAAAAGCTACGTCTATTAAACTGACGGCATTTACTAAAGTTTCCTTCGGCAATTTCACACCCATATAATATAAAGTTATGCCATAAATGTTCAGATAATTTATCTTGTAGACACTCCCTGCGCATCAATGTTTTCGCGGCGAGACATATTCGACAAGTTATTATCGGTCTGGTAATATGCATAGGTACAGCACTTACATCTCGCAGACATTTTAGTTGTCTTGTAAATGATAAAAGTTTAAGTTGATATCCCCATATGTTCAACATGCGATTTCAAAACTTCAAAAATGTCGCTCTTGGATAAACCTGAACAATATGCAAGCTTATTTTGTTTCTATTTTATCATATGAAAATTACATTCTTTTTTTTTAATTGCAACACGATTAAAAAAAGGATCATAACTTACATGTACTTTGCTTCTGTCTCTAAAATAACAGCAGAAACAAACAGACCCGATTTATTTGTTATGATAAAATACTAAAAGATCTTCGCAAAGTGGAGCTGGGTTCACTTGTTTTCAATTAAATAATGTTCCATGTGTAATAAAGTAATTGTCAAATATAAATGATGTTGGGTATATTGCATCAATAAGCTCATGTCAAGAATAATGGCAAAAATTTAAACTTCATGTGCCTAAACAATTTTCTACAAGTTTGCTGATGTAAAATAAAGTAAATCCGATGCAAACATTTAAAAGATAAACTGTATTTTAGTATTTAAAGTTTAGCACCGAAACAAAAATATCAAGTATGCAAAGAGAAACTTCATCTTTGTATATCAATATACTTTTAGTACAAACATGACTTCAATAACTGAATAAATAACTATAACTTCTTTATCTTTACCAATAGCACAATCCGCTCGACTTTCTAAATTTGTAGAAACTTGGTCTACGCAAAATTACAAAAGACGTACAGTGTCCTGTTTAGGAAATGTCATTTAGTTTCAAATATAAAATATTAGGCCCGATTGTATATGCACATTTTGGAAGAAAGGCTACTAGAAACTACTTGGCTCTGCTGTAATTAGAACCTACTTTTATTCTATAGACGGTCTGTGTAATTGTTTCAATAATGTTCCTATGCGACTCAAATTCCTAGAAGCCACAAACAGATAATAATTTAGAATATTTTGTACTCTGGTGGATTACAAATAAAGATAAATCACTTGCTTAAGTCCACATGAGTAAAACTCGGATAAATAAGCTTAGCTTTTTCGTTATACTTCTAATTGTTCTGAAGTAAATGGAAATTTAGAATATAGAATTCACATCTGCAATAGATGGATATTTGTTATATACAGTTTTCCTCCATAAAATGCCTTATGGACATCGACGAAGTTGAATGCAAGTTTATAATTCAAATGACGTCAAATGTTAAGTTGTTACTTTATTTTGTAAACATTGTTTATACCAATCTACATGTAGTCGTCGATTGGTTTTCATTACCCGGGCTAAGACAAAGTAAAATAGGCATGACCATGAATGAATGACGCTTCTGTCGAGCAACAGAATGCCATCCACCGATTCTAATCCTATGAAAACGAAGCATATCTTTTTTTCTGCTTTAATAAAACTTTTGTCGTGTTTTTATATTTATACTTCATTTAAAATGTTTTGGACAAGGTAAAACAACAATTGCCTGTCGCTATTGTGCCTTTAAATATTATATCAGGAAATATTATAAAGCGTGTTTGTTTAAAATGAATAATGCCATGCAATTGTTACTAAATATTGTATTTCGTTACAGCCATAGTACAAAGAACAGGGAACCTCTTGTATGTCGGTCCAGTGCTGTCTTTGTTGCAAGTTCGACCATTCGAGCTGTAATGCATATTCGATAAAGCTATGCTGTCGTATGGTATAGCACCACCATATTTCATTTATTGATTTATTCTGTAGACTGATTTGTCAAATGAACGAATGTTGGAACTATTTCTTCAATCAAAGTGAAAGCAATTGTAACTGTGTAATACCCTTAATAGTTGCATGTAGTCTAGAAAGTCTAAATAGTCAAAAAACGACATGACATTGACAGACAATAAATAACACATTCTTTTCTATTTGGCATATAGAGAATGCCATGTCAGTGTTGATAGAGATAAATGTCATCATGCGAGGCTAAGAAAATAGCCGAGTGCTTTCTGATTTTCGGGCCGAGAATGATAACAATTATCTATATCAATATTTACCTGGTATTCTTTTTATCCCACCATCAATAGTTTTTTTTAAATGGATTTAAAAGGGAAACCTTTAAATATACCGCTACTGCTCCTCCTTTACATGATCTAACATTCCAATGCAATACACGAAACTCATGCGCGTGCATACAGTAATTCTATTTTACTATTAAAAATAAGACACTAAACATGTTATTTCTTTTATTTTATTTGCGCTATACAAAAGTTTGTATTTTTATTGATAACGATAATTAAAAATAATGGTTGGAAAATAACAACAACAAAAATGACATTCTCGTGTAAAGTTATACTATGTAGTGTGAAATGTTAAGGCCGAGTAACATTAAAGATGCTACGCACATGACATTAAGAAACGCGAATTAAATTCGAGGTTTGTATGTGTTTGTGGTTGTAAAAACTGTTTGCTCATGGATTTTAATTGTGTATGACATTGAAATTCTGAACTTTGAATATAACGCCATAAAATTGCGAAGATAGTTGTTATTTTGACAGGGTGACTTGCGAAATTTGGAGAAATGTTGGGATTGAAGGATGGTGTGTTGGTGATCATGTTTAAGTCTAGAAATTGTGATTTATTAGGACATTTGTCCAGATCTGTGCAGTTAGTTGTATTTGGTTCAACTAAAGATCGAGCTTTATCTAAACAATTTCAATGTTCATCATGTAACGACGTTTGATCATCAGGGTCTGTCCTCGGATTAGGCAGCTGATTGCTGCTTTCTGAGACATTCACAGAATCAAGATCAATTTCCTTCTTTAAAATGTTAGGACTAAAGCCAAATTTTGACTTGAAATCCTCGTAGCACATGAGTTTCGTTCGCGTAAACATTCCTGATCGTTACTTCAAAAAAAATTCGTCCGGCTTACAGCAGGTGCGCGAATATCGGTAGCAAAATCTCATCTTTATCACACGGGTTATATCAACCGATATTTACAGAACAGAAGAACAGAACAGAACACATGTTTTATTGACGTAAACTTTACAGCTTCTTGACAACATACATAAACAGAAAAAAAGTGAAATAAGACAACAGTGTAATTAAATAAAGCTATGTTAACAGGTGGTTGGAGGATGGTACTTAAATTTATACATATAGGTTTTTAGTTATTATACAAATTTAATACCGAGGAAATAAAATATATTCTGCAATATTATCAATATTGTATTTGTTACACTTTTCCACGTGATACACATTTATAATTAGTAAGAGAGATGAAATAAATTAAATAGGTGTATGAAAAATATGTTTTGATATATGTAAAAAAGAATTGGTGGACAGTTTCCCTATCTAACCAATTAGTGCAGTTTCTTTTCGGATAAGGGAGGTTACTCCAACATAACTTAAAGTCCGGAAGTGATACTGAGCAAGTGTTTAAAATTGCAAAATAACGAAAAGTTGTAGCCTCAAAGGTATGTTTTTGTAAAAAATAGGTTTAGAAACAGAGAACTCGATAGCCAACAATAGAGTGGCTATCTGTCGAAGAGGGTTTGTTTGTGTTAAATGGAGTATAATACCTAAAAAAAGGAGGACACATTGACAATTTGGCAAGTTTTTTTAATGGGATTTGCTTCTAAGTTGGTATAAATCTAGCAGCATATTTGTTCATGTAAGCAAGCCATTTGATGCTTCTAATAAGTTTACAGTGGAACTTTAATTCAGTGTTCAATTGAGGAGTTGCAGGTTTTGATAATCATACAGCTTCGCATAAGGTGAGCAACGATTTAATTATTAATGTGCGAGAAAGCAGGATAAATATTAATGTTTATTGATTATTCTCTATCGCTTGAAGTGTGACTCTCATTTTGAATGCTTCTCGTAGATAGGATACAATGTTTAGCAGTGTTTACTTTGTTTATTAAACAGTTCGACATACTTAGCTACACTGGGTTTTTTGAAGTGATATTTGTTTAGATATTTTACTCTAATTTGATGATACGCTGGGCAGATTAAAAGAAAGTGGAAGTCATCCTCAATTTCCCTTAGGTTACACACTTGACAATGTCGTCTATTCCTGTCTACTCCCTCATGTCTCCCCGTTTTAATCTTCAGTCTATGTGATCCTAATCGAAATCGGGACATAATTTATCTATAACAAGGAAGTCATATGTCCAAGTATGGCTCGTAGCCAAAGTTTGGTTTAATTAAGTTGTATGTATGGAGGCTGCCACCTAAATTAATTTTGTTTAGCCATTCCTGTTTAAAAACATCAATTGCTCTATTTTTGAATTGAACATGAAATTTCTTTAGGTTAACACACCCAGGATTCATTCATACATATGAAAAGCCATGGGTATCAAGTAATTACTTAACATTTTGTGCCCATTTTGGGGCCATTCATTGTTAGCATGTCATTATAAACAGATGAAAGGAGCTTATTCGTGTTAGATACTATTTTACATCAATATTTTATTATCCTAACATGTCTTGTAATGTAAAGTAGATATCTACCTTACTCACCATAGATACTCATGTATTAGTTGATTGTTTTACCCCAAGGAGTTGTTTACAAAATTTTAGTTGGATTCTTTCTAAGGTATTATTCTACTTGAACCTTGATATTTCACATCCATGATTTAGTATTGAGCCAATAAAGACATCAAATAATTGACATTTTACTTTTGGTGTGAAGTTATAGGGTTTTAGGATTTTAATTAGGGTATTTAATGCCTTTATGTCCTAACCAGACAGTGTTTCTATATTTAGGTTAAATGAGAATGTTACAGAGATGGTGGGATAAAATAAGAGACTTGGGGATTACGTGCACGGTGTGGTTTAAGAGGCACCGTTTTTGCTAGTTTACCAATAAAACATGAAATGTCTTGACACCTGTATGAGCACTTTCAGTCTTTTTATCTTACATTATTTAATGTAAAATTATTTCCTTCTGATAATTTTAATCTTTGTACGAATACAACCTGAAAAAGAGTAAAATGAAACCACACTGTCAAAATTTGATTTACTGTATGAACATTTTAACTGTTTCAACATGCACTTTGCGCTTAGGAAAGTCACGTTTGATTTGCGGGAGACCGCTTTTTCTCCAATGCTGCATATCAAGTTATATTCAATTTTAAGCTGAGTACATTTATTTCATGCTCAATGTCAATGTTGTCCACCATAATTGCACTCTCATCGAACATATCCATACTGATTAAGAACCTCTATAAGCTTGTAACATCAGAGCTGGCTACGCCTCTGGTCCGAAATGGATTTCGTAAACAGTTCAAACACAAACATAAGGCCCCCCATTAGGGATTACAACCTATCAGACCGTTTAGCGTAGTTGTCGATTGGTATTTACTGGAGAGATGACTTCAGAGTCGTAGTGCACTCGATGTCTGGGTTTTAATTTCCGTAACATCTACAACTACTAGTGTTGTAGGAGGTGTTTTGTTTGATGACATCCTGTTTAGTCCCCATATACTGAGCTGTCCAAGATGTTGCTAAAGGTCCTTTAATCGGCAGAACGGTTCTAGGAAGATCCTTCAGACCAAAAGCATGCAATAACAGTATTGAAGTCAAGAAGTGTTCATATTGTTAATTACTGAAGTTGAAATTCGTAGCAAAGATTCATATTTCATAGAAGTTTAATATGTCGTGAATGTGGTAAATGTTAAACCCGTATTAAATATGACGTTCTTTATCTTGACTACATTATTTGCACAATGTCAGCAGAGAATGTATATGTAGTAAAATTGCGAAGAAAAGGGTTATTAGCAGAAACATTCCTGGACTCAATGATAAGGGGAGCCCATCAATTTAGCAACTCTTGACTGCGGAAGAAGGCATGGGTCTTACAGTTTGTACTATACCTCGCCAATAGATAGTTCATACGGCGCCGAATACGATTAGGTTTAACGTAAATAACTTAAGCTAAAACGGTTATATTAAAGATGTGCATCCAGACACTTTCAAGCATGTAATTTCGTGGTAAATACGTTTTCTCTCCTGAGAGTATCACGTGACTTAATAATGTGGAATCGTGAAAGTCTCTTTTAAGTTCTAGAAAAATGAGTCTGAAAGAATAAATCATACTCTGAGAAATTATGTTAAAACATAGTAATGTCAGCCTAAGGGCCGATAGAGTTTTTCTTTCATATTAAAATTGTCAAAGTACAAACATTTCATTTACATATGTAACACGATGTAATTAAAGGAATATGTTTAAAGCTACTCAAAAATCACACTTTCTTGAGCTGGTGTGACATTAACTTGACTGAAGTATCTTCAGTTTTCATTAATCTTGGAACAAACAGTCAAACGAATTACTTCATAATATCAACGAAGTTTAAACTTTGAAGATGATTCTAGGTAAGACGTTTAAAAATTTTCAGTAAGAATTAAGATTTTTCCATTCAGAACAAACTGAAAAATCATCTGGTAAGTGTTTTGGGAGTAACTGAAAGGAATTGAAAGAGACCTCTGTAGTATGAAATCGAAATGGACAGATTGTGGTTACTGGCTAGTCAATACCGGTTATCTCCCCTTTTTCCTCCCTCTCCCGCCCTAGTCATGGATTCCATAAGTGTGTTTATCATCCACATTTGGATGTTTTCCCACTCATCTAAGAGGACTGCAGTCAAGGTGAGGCTGTCGTCTTCGAACCTGACTATCCGGTTGGACTCACACACGCTCAATAGGGGATATGTCCAGTGATGATTTAACTCCCTGAGAGATTCCCACACCATAACCGATCTACCCAAAACCTATCCCTCTCTACAACGCAGCAGTCGGCAAAACGTTCTCTACGACGTCGGTATACACGACTTCGACCGTGTGCTCGAAACAGGGTTAATCGGGAACCTATCAGTAAACAGAAACCGTATCCACTGCAACAATAGAAATATTCTGAGGGGTATGTGCCGCCACCTAAGCCATACGACGCTAGCGACTAGCAACGGTAAGGGGAAGAGGATATGAGTATTTACGGTATAAAAGGCAGATTCAGTGGCAGTAAGGTGACAGTTGCGCAAATAAGTTAGACAAATAGACCTATCATGATGGTGTGACCTCAGACATAGGTCTTTTAGCGACCCGCCAAGTTTCCGTTAGACGTCTCAATATACCTTCTGATGTGGAAACCGTGGACACCGAAATGTCTGGCAACCTTTATTTGCATTTGACATTATATAGTCATTACAAAGGCCTGACCCCTCGGAATTTCTATCAGCTGTTATTGCTATCAAAGTAAATCAACATATCGGAAAATGATGTGTCTCAATGAATATTACCTAATGGTATGAAGAGCTGTTTAACTCAATGTAACAACACTGCTGGGCACGCGTTTTTCCCCGTTTCACGCTTTCCCCGGGAGACATTGTTGCATAATCCCATTATGCGACATTTGAAACAGGACCATAGAGAGTTGCTTAAATTATTATTTATTTTATTTTTCAGCGCGTTTGCAAGATATTGCAAATAATGTCACCCTGCGTTTCTTTATCTTTTGTCCTTTGAGTATATTACTGATGGAAAAGAGTTAAAATAGTAACAAAATGTCACGACCTATCAAATCGTTTTTCAAACATTCAATACAACTGGTATCTAAAATCCGTTTTAGGCATAGAACTAAGCCGTATTACTTTAATGTTACATTTACGTTATATTATTATGAAGCATGAAGAGTCATTAAAACATAAGGCATGATTTATGATCGATTCATTACTTGTTATGTCGATCCTGAGTATTTGTTTATTTTATAAACCTTATCCACTTTTTGTCAAATGTTACCTCATAAAACTTGAAAGAGGAAAACTGTTTTATCAAAATAAAGTTCGGTTTTAAATCTGCTTTATAAACACCATAATATGGACAATTAACATGCATGATTCTTTGAACTTGGAATATGAAGCACGAGTTTCAAAGTTTGCCCGTATTGTTTTGTATTTTGAACCAAACGCAATGTTTCAGGCAATAGTTATACAGTGCAAATGAACGACTCTGGTGTCTGGAAATACAATATTCCGTTTGCATGATCCACAAGAAACAAAGATGTTAATATGTGAAACATGGAAATGAATGAATCAATGTTTATGCCAATATTCTAAAAGGATTGTTCGTTTAAATCATTTAATAATTTATTGCCTCACGTGGTTACAACTAATTTCGTTTCATCAACCAATTTTGTTGTCATCGAATCTTGACGTTTCCATTTGAATACCCACAAAAGAGACAAATAGTTAACCAAGTTAATATCAAGTCTTTTGTCCTTTATTTTTGTCTATATATTGTTATGATAGTACAATACTCAAGACACTGGATAAAACGATGTGGTCGTTATACTTTGAATGGCCGGATTAACAGTTTTGACGGAAATTAAGAACGAATACCCAGTGTACATTTATGTAGTTTTCTTAACCTCTTTATGAAATCAAATGTTCGCAGTAACCGTTTTTAGTGGTTGCAGTTGTTTAGCAGAGCGCGTTTTGTCAACATTTTACTTGCATTATTATACCTAACGCAGTTGAACATCTACGTTTTATACACTTATATTACAATAAGAGACATTAATGAATAGTCTCACCGGAATAATCCCTAAATGCAAGTAGGCGTGGTTTTTTGTGTGTTTTTTTACTCGGTTTTCATACTTGTGCTCTTTGGAGTGTATGTTGACTTTTCTGCCTTCCTTGAGATACATCAGCAACAAACACTTCCGTTTTCTTTTTTTAAATAACATATCTATGTAAGTATTTAAATTGAGTTTAAGCTTATAATTATGCAAAAATAAAAATAAAATACTGTTTGTACTTGCAATATCTACAAAAGAAAAGGCGATTAAGTACAATAATTCCAACTAAAAGGACATATATACTATTTAAAATAGACAGGTGTTATGTACAGTAGTACACCAGCGTTCAAAGGTACGCTAGTCAGGTTTAGGGATATTTATCGTTGTGGATTTGATGACGTAGCATTCGCGTAACTGCTAGAAAGAAAAGGGATCATGCTAGAAAGTTCATTTGTTTATTTTTACTGGGTTTCGAGAATGTTCTGGGTTTCGTGAATGTTCTAGAAATTCTTTGGGTCTATATAAGGGTGTGTTAGCCGATTTAAATCAAGTTTGCTCTAGAGTTTGGATAAAAAGTTTGGACATATAGTTTGGAAATACTTGCAGCTTCTATATTAAATCTTTCTGTGCTGGAATTTACGTATACTTACTATATTCTACTAGTGATATAAATATTGAAGTGTCGGATTTGGAATTATATCATTTACATTCGTGTATTGTTCTACCTTTGGATTATTTCAACTGCTGCTTATCTACAAGGACAATCTACCGAAAACTCTTCAGTATTATTCGACGTTGGATTGTTAAAAAGGGACAAACTGTAAGCTAACATTTATTTTGCTTTCTGATCTTTTTGTCTGATTTATTCGTTATTGGTTTATTACGCCATAGATTTATTTTTTACATAAATAAAACATTATTGTACTATATTGTTGCTGGCTTGTTCTTTCTGTTACCCCATTTCGTCGTTTAGTAAACGTGCCATTTTATAAATATACTCATATAGCGACACCGGTCGTAACACCGGAAGTAAAGTTACACGGGAGACAATTTCCCTTTCATCAATATATCCCATTGCATGCAAAACCTGATTACGAATATTTTGATACCAAAACGTTGCAATGTTATCATTAAAATTAAGTATACCTATTGAAGCCTATATATGCTGTTCCTAACTGGTATATTATCTGTAGATATAGTCTAGTGCAATTATTTTTTTAGTTCGTAAGAACCTACAATTTCGTACAAATATACTTACTATAAATGCATATATACATGTATATAAGGCATTTCCCATCAGCAATTGCAATTGGTTTCTGTGCTTAGCTTAAGTCTATTCATTAAAATCCATTGGGAAACTAATTTGTACTTATATTAATCTCTCACAACTGCCCACTTCTTAGGTAGAACCAGGACTCTAGTACTGAGGTCCTGAGGTAGTGCGCAATAATTAGTACTGTTATTAACAAACGTAACGCTGTCCGTTTATGTGTTCGAACTCCTGGCTTTCCGATCCGGATTCCAACGTCTAAACCACTTAACTGCAGACGCCCACCACACTATTAACGAAGTCATGGCATATCATTGCATCAAACGTCAGTTTTAACCAAACTAATTATGCCTGCAAGTAAAAAGTGTATGTGTGTCTCGCTTTTTTATACAAGTATGAATTGGATGTTAGAATGAGACAGACTTAATTACACAGTTCGCAGCCATAAAAGTACCAACGTCAGCATATTAAATGTAAATAATCGAGTAAAATTTACATGACCATGTATCCAGCTGCTGCTACTCTTTTATCGAACAATATGTCGCAAGCGGAATTGCAACTTAACACTAGGCGCATTGCGTGCATCTTAAACTTAAAATATAGGAGTTTTAAATTACCATTCTATAAAGTAGAACCTCATAACAACATCATTACAATAAACGCATTATATTAAGTGCTTTTTGGAAATTGTGTAACATTCAACGTAAGGTAATTCCCTAAAAACATTAAATGGACAGGCGCTCAATGTAAAACAATATTTTCTTAGCTAAAATCGGCATAACGTTATAAAAATCAAGTTAACACAGGAAAATGTATATTGGAAAATGTACTTATTTTATACTTTTGTGTGAAGGACCCAGAAAAAAAAACATTTAAAGAAAATCTTATCAATTCACTTTTGCTCTGTGAAATGACAAGTATCACATTTTCACTCTGGGTCTAAAGTGGTGTGATAGTATGGAAAACGATTGATTTAAATAAAGTTTAAAGACGGAATAATCACGCTAAATGAAGTTGCACAGTCCGTGAAAATATATTTATCTGAGAAAACCCGTGAAATAAAATACAACCATGCACCTAAATATCATATGCCTAAGCTGATAGTTATTTAGAATAAGCGTTGATAGTTGTTTCATCATCTTATGTCAGATTATTGTCTAGTTTGCGATCAATATGTCTGATATATGCTGAGGTTACATACGGGTCATTTGAAACAAATTAACCAAATATTAAATGCATCCAAAATTCAACAACATGCATTATTGGTTCTCGGTGGTTGTCGGTATGAAAAGCTTGTTAATCTGGCAGTTCACCGTCTGTTTGTTCAGATATTATCGTGTTCAGCAACTTTACACATATATTAATAGGAAATCTGAATCGCTAAATCACAATCATTTGTTAAATATGTTATTTCACGCTGTTCGTCACACAAATGGCGTCGTTAGTTTTTTAAGCCTGAGGCCTTTTTAATAAAATAAAATTTCGGCAAATACTGCTGACATTTTTAACAAATTGTTTGCATTAGTTAAGTATAATGTCTATTAATAGGCATTATTTGCTAAATATGTTTCGTTTATCTAAAACATTGACATTTTCTGCAGTTCTAGTTGTCCGTTACATGTTTGCAATTCGCAAAGAAAATTATGCCGAGCACACATATAGCATCCTATTTGTTGTTTGGTGTGGTATTTATATTCCTTCTAACACTTTCTTATATTTGCTTATACATGATTACGATTTTAAAACAGCTCATTAAAATTAACGTAATAATAAGGCTATGCATGACTTTACACAATTAAAAGACAATACAATGTCAAAAACATAATATAACCTGTTCGTGAAATCAAATACCATTCCGCATTTGTAATTCGTGCCACTAATACTTTTACATAATTCTTTTTGAATGCTTTTAAATTGAACGTTCTAGTGTACTTTATTACCTCAAGATATTGATACAGCCGTTTTCTGAATCATACGTTTAACTCAGAATGCAGTCATGCTGTTTTCATTTGGCACGCTGGTGTAAAACAACAGGCCACTTAATTTAGAAGTACATTACAAATTGAAATCGCCAGGGTCCCTTAGGACAACAGTAACAAATAATTATTTCAAGACATGTCATAACGGACTCCAATGGTTTCAGTTTTAAACAGGGAATTTTAAAATAGAAAATGAAAGTTTTGAAATTAATGGAATATTAGTTTTACCGTTTTCGTTGATTACATTTATTGCTACAATGTTGTGTTTGGTGCATGGATGATTATATAAAAATATTCAACATTTTTATTAAATCTGTTTTGGTCTTTTCTAAGCAACTACTTTAATTCAACAATGAGCAATACAGTTTGATTGCGTTTTTGTAACGAGGATTAGGATCGATATAGAGAACTTATTAAAAATCTCTTTTAAGTATAAAGCGATTATATTTTTTATCTTTTAAAAAAATTTGATCAAAGAGATAGATTTAAAATGCATAGCTGTTGTTGATCTTTGTACACTTAAAGCATCTAAAGGATACTTAAGTAAAGCTTACAAACCAAACAATGCCTGTAGAGCAATTTTAGTGATTCATCCTTGGACGAAGTTTTATAAGTTTCAATAAGCCAAACAATCATACCATAATAAACCAATCATAACATACCGTAATAAACCCTAAAAAGGATACCATAATTAACCAATCAAATCATACCATAATAAACCAATCAAATCATACAATAATACACCAATCAAATCATAACATAATAAACCAATCAATATATACCGAAATAAATCAATCAAATAATACCATAATAAACCAATCAAATCATACCATGACAAACCAATCAAACCATACCGAAACAAATTAATCACATCATGACATAATAAACCAATCAAACCATAACATAATAAACCAATCAAATCATACCATAAAAAAACAATCAAATCATACATAATAAACCCAACAAATCATACTATACCACATCTGATATTAAATATTTATCCGGCAATAAAATGGATAAGTTTAATGTAAAGAAGAATAAATACTGGCCGATTTAATTTTATCTAATACAAGACTTTAATTTATGTGCATTTTCTTTCCTAAGAATGACATCACTATAGAACAGAACAAATCTTTAATCCTTCCTGGTATACAAAGTATACTACATGGAGAACAATATACAGTACTGAAAATCCTAAACTTGACAAACGAAACCTAGTGGCAATGGAAGTGAAACGTTTTTCGTTTCCTGTTGAAACGGAAACGGAATGCTATCGAAATGGGAATGCAACGGAGCGCTAGAAACGCTTGAAACGGTGTAAACGGTAAAAAGCTCTAACTGGAGCGCTTGGAACGCTAGAAATGGTAGAAACGCAAAAAACATAATCGGAATGCTAGTAAAGGTAGAGTTATTTTCACTACCGCTTCAAACGTTTCTAGATCACCCGATTATTAATAGTAACATTTAACCGTTTCTTTGTACAAAATAATTTTAAACGAACACAATAACTGACTTCAATTTATCATCAAAAACGCGCTATTATATGTTATCTGCAGAAAGAAATAACAAATAAATCTTTATTATTATCAAAAATCGTGTTAATCAAAACCGTTCATTACAGTTCCGAAATCGTACAAGTCGTCCAAGTCATCATATACGTCAAAACAGTAACTGCACTAAAAATCACCCCTCACGATAAAACACACAATTTAACAATACAATTGCTTTCCTGTCGACTGATATTTTAATTAATTTCAATGAATAGCTTGACATCCACCTTGGATCGTCATTCTTAGTCGTCATCGTTTTGCATATGAAGAAAGTGTGTACACAGCTGACATTACACGTATGCGCGCGCAATGGCGCAGCATTACCTGAGTTTGAATTTACATCTGAATATCCATAGATTGCCAAATAGTGCACGTATACAAACAATCATCGATTGACAGTTAAATGCAAAACAACCGTAATAAAACCGAACTTATATCACGTCCCTTTTACATGATAAATATCAAAGAAATAATCATCATTAACGCCATTAAATTCACCTGAGCACACATGATCATCATCATGATCCCATACTACCTGTATAATCACCACCAATCATCATCATCAGCAGCAGCACCACCACCGACGCCATCACGATCTACATCATAATCGTCATTAGCATCAGCATCACCATTTACATTATAATCATAAACAGCACCAGTATCACCGTCATCATTATCAGCAGAAGCAGCAGCATCATCGTCATCAGCATCATCATCATCATTACTTTAGTTACAGGGGTATGGATATATAGTTTTTTTTAGTTTTTTATTGCCTCTTTGTCAATCAAAGTTTCTTACGCTTCTAATCTTAATTGTTATATATCTTATCATGAGCAATGTTGTAAATTTGGACATTGGTGTCAAAATTCCTATTTCTAAATGCATAGTTCCCATAATGCGCTTTGATGTATATATGATTAATCGGAATTAGTGGAACGCGATTAAAATTCTGCATAAAACTTTTGACTTTACTTGACTTGCAACTAATTTAATGAGGGTCTACACGCCTGGCAACGGCTTATTTCATGACCCCGCCATTTTGCCAATTCATGGCTTACATGTTCTATGCCAAATTGTGGTCTTTAGTGGGCCCTACCGGGTACTTTAGTTTGGTACTTATTTAAGGATAGAAATTTATTAACTTAAAGTATATCGTTTTATTTTTCAATGACGTCACTAATTACGTCATAAGTTATAGAAAATATCATCGCTTGGACATTTTGTATTCAAAAATATCGTTTTCTTTTCATTGCTTGCATTTAAGAAACTCGTCAGGAAGTGCGAGGTTAGAGCTCTGTACAACCGGTTTAAGCACCCCAGTCGGTCCATATTGCCGACTGACCGTTCCAAGGCGGTAACTGTCGGGTTTGCTCTTTTCGTTAAATGACTCATTACAAATTTGTTCTTACTTTTCGCTTGGCTTGCATGTGAAATAACTTTGTTCTGTGCCTTTTCGGAGTTTGGTATATGTTGCAATGCTCATAGGACTTTGTCATATATTCTTATTCATGATCACAACAATGTTACTTGTGCAGTGTGGCGGTCGTAGAAAATCCCCCCGTACATGTAATCTATGTTGTCATTTAATTCATCCTATGGACATTGTTGCGTGTATTTCCTTTGATGGACATTGGACTTTGGTTCTGCAATTCTATCTTTAGATGGACAGGGTGCTACAACCATTTATTCGTCTTTGGTCGTGTTTGTTCATGATGCAGAAAGTTAATTTTATTTATAGTCAACCATTTTTGTGTAGCTTTTCAAATCGAAATAATACCACATTCTTTTCTAAACACTATGTGGACATTTATTTTTCAATGACGTCACTACTAACGTCATAACTTATAGAAAAATATCAGCGCATGGACATTTTGTATTAAAAAATATCGTTTTATTTTCATTGCTTGCATTTGAGAAACTCGTCAGGAAGTGCGAGGTTAGATCTCTGTACAACCGGTTTAAGCACCCCAGACGGTCCATATTGCCGACTGACCGTTCCAAGGCGGTAACTGTCGGGTTTGCTCTTTTCGTTAAATGACTCATTACAAATTTGTTCTTACTTCTCGCTTGGCTTGCCTGTGAAATACCTTTGTTCTGTGCCTTTTCGGAGTTTGGTATATGTTGCAATGCTCCTAGGACTTTGTCATATATTCTTATTGTAAATTCATATTATGTTTCTCCATGCGCGTGGGTCCCTTTTATACCTATGTAAAGTTCTACTCTAATTCAATCCCCAATTTTAAGACATGATCGGACACCCCAACTTATAAAGCTAATTGGCAGTTTTATGGCACCTTGTTTGTCTTGTGGATAGAAAGTGTGACCGTGTTTTGGCGTCTTTTCCCCCTTCGCAAGAACACATGCATCCGCTACGCAGTTGTGTTTGAAAATGTCAACATATGGCAGTCGTTTGATTTATGAACTTCACCCTTTAAAGAGCAATATGCATTGACTTACGCGAGGTCAACAAAAAGGACAAAACACTAAGGTCTACAATATCTTTTGTGGCTCATAAAAGGACCTAACGGTATAACTAGCATTATCCACAATGGTGCACCCTTTACCCACCCCACTCTTTTTCCTTAAGGAAGAGGAAACGTGGAGTGGGGGGATTTTTTA
The DNA here is from genome assembly GCA_007844125.1 of Sinonovacula constricta. Classification (NCBI taxonomy): domain Eukaryota; kingdom Metazoa; phylum Mollusca; class Bivalvia; order Cardiida; family Solecurtidae; genus Sinonovacula; species Sinonovacula constricta. The sequence continues at coordinate 6,591,756 of CM017568.1, read as the reverse complement.
AAGTAAATACTACATAACTTGTCGTTTACCTTTGTAAATAAAGTTACCAATAGAAGACACATGAAGGAACACAGTCTACTGTATATTTTTTTTATCTCGTGTTAATTGCAAATATATAATTTCAATGGCTCGCCTATTCTTTTATAGTTAATCCATAGCTTAAATAAAAATAGTTTCTTTGTACAAACGTATCATTTTTAATCTTTCAACAGTACGCAACGTTAACACCCTCTCCATCTACTAAATGGCAGCTTAAAGACAATTATCGATCGATATCATGTTACACATTTTTCAGAGAATTAATGAGTCGGTCAATTTGAAACAAAAATATTTCTTTTCGGCAGAAAAAAGATAGTGACTGGCGATTGTTTCCAGAATTTTGTTTGATGTTGCAGTGTTAGCCAGAGAGACCTCCGCTCCAGAAAGAAAGAACACCGCATTTATTTATTACAACCTTGGAGAAATAAAATCACAGTGATGTAATTAGCGACTCCATGTTTTAGGTGCGTTAACAATGTTGTTAATAGCCGTTAATTGGGGCTAATATGTGAAAATCGAAAAAAAACAACACTTGTTTTCTAAGAAAGTTGTTTCATTTATGCGAATTTATGTATGTGCCTGTTTTCGGCAAAACAGCATGTTTTTATGTTTATATGAAATACTCATTTTAACGATGAAATGTGACTGTAGTGAGTAATACTTTCCTACAATTCTTGGATATTACACGTTACTGTCAGCCGGACGTTAAAACTAAAGTCCGCCATATAACAAATATAGGAGGGAGCAAACATCCGCCTTTTCATTTTGATAGTGAAGAGGGGGCGGGGCAAACGCTTGGTCTTTATATTTGATGGGAGGGCAAACGTCCGATCTGCACTTAAAGGGGGTGGGTGGGGGGGGGGAGCAAACGTCTGGGGGGGGGGCAATTAATCCAGGGGGCAAATCTCAGAGAATGTGCATCAATGGCTTTCATTTTTCATTGATTAAATTTCAAAAGGGATTCTTGTCGCAAACATGTTCTTTTGAACTTGAAATTGATCAAGTCAAACCTTTATTATTTACAAATGTCATTAACGTAGTTACACACAAAAATGAAATTATACAAAGCAAACAGATTCTTTTACAAAATTTGGTGACACAAACATGTCGTGTGTGGATAGAATTTAGGCATTTGCTTAGGTCTAGCTATTTTTCCTGCTGGTTGATTTTCCTTAACATGTATGGACGGCTTTTCAAATAACTTTGATCGTATGTTTTTTGTTTGTTTTTTTTTTTTTTTGGGGGGGGGGGGGGGTTTACGGCACACCGACACTTGATAGGTCATACGGCGCCGAATACATTAAAGTTTAACGACATGAGAATATATTCAGGTTAAAACTAAAACACGTGAGCAGAAATAATAAAAATCTATTAGGTTAAAAATATTAATGATAAACGAAAAAAAAGTTAATATATTAAATAGTTAAAATGTATAACGTTAGCATAATAAACAGTTTAAAATTTATAACTTACTAAGAATACCAATATCGGTTAGGAAGCAAACAAGTTTAGCATCGGATACCGTCTTATATAGTTCGTGTATATTATTGACATTAAAATATTTAGATCGAATATGATCTATGTCAATACAATGTAGTAAAATATGATTAACTGTAAGAGGTTTCTGGCAAGGTACACATTCAGGCTGAACTTCTCTTTTTAAAAGATATGAATGAGTTAACCTAGTATGTCCAATGCAACAGCGGGTCAGAGCTACGTCTTCCCGCCTATTTTCTCTGCAAGTAGAGATATTGGCACTGACATAAGGTTTAATTACATGTATTATCCCAACTTGTTTGCCATTTGGTTAAAATATATCGATTGATAAGTGGTTTAAAATCTGTGTAGGGGATGCAAAGATCTGTCTCAGTAAGGGCTGAGGCAGATTTTGCACTCTTATCTGCATCCTCGTTTCCTCGGATGCCTACATGACTAGGTAGCCAACAGAAAACAATATTTTTATTAAGACAAACATCACTAAGTTTTAAAAGTAATTCTCTAATGAGGGGGTTGGAAAAATTAAGATTTTTAATAGACTGTAATACCGACAAAGAGTCAGTAAATATTACAAATTTATCACCAGGATAATCAGAAAAATAGGGTCAAGAGAAAGGTTAACAGCCTGAATTTCGGCTGTAAAAATGGATGAGTCGGGTGGTAATTTTTGTTTAAAACAATGAATTTTGCTTACGGAAGCACAACCGACGTATGAATCTGCTTTTGAGCCATCAGTATATATTTCAAAGTAGTTAGAGTATTTCTTGTCGCGCAGTTCGGTAAAATTTGAGCGAAGTACGAGGGGGTCTTTTTTTGATTTATTATTTGTACAGAGAGTTAAATCGACTTTGGGAGTTTTAAGTTGCCATGGTGGAAATTCCAAGACATTATTTTCCATAATTTGATTTAAATTAACGTGTGATGAGTGTACGATTTCTAACATTCGCAAACCAGAAGGTTTAATTGCCTTTGGTTTACGCTCGTACAAGTGTTCATATTTAGGTTTGAAAATAACACTATGTGCTGGATTTTTAGGATTAGACGTAACTTTTGTTATGATCTGAAGCGCAAGTTTCTCTCGTCTAAGGTATAATGATGGCTCATTAGCTTCAACGTAAATGCTTTCTACAGGAGAGGTCCTGAAAGCTCCAAGGGCCAGACGGAGTCCCTGGTTGTGGACAACGTCAAGCATCTGGAGATATGATCTCCTGGCAGAGCCGTAAACAATACTACCGTAATCTAATTTTGATCTAACTAGTGATCTATAAAGTTGCAATAAAACTTTTCTATCAGCTCCCCAGTCGGTATGGGATAAAAATTTCAACAGGTTAAGAGATTTAAGACATTTAGATTTTATATATTTAATATGCGATATAAAAGATAATTTACTGTCAAATATGACACCAAGAAATTTCGTTTCCTTGACGACAGGAATACGAATGTTGTTAAGAAATAACTCAGGGTCGTTGTGCAAAGTTCTTTTCTGACAGAAATGTACGCAGTTTGTTTTGGTGGGTGAAAATTTAAAACCATTGTTGTTACTCCAAGTTTGTAGTTTGTTAAGGCATTGTTGCAATTGCCTTTCTATCGTATTCATATTTTTGGAACGATAACATATAAGGAAATCGTCCACATAAAGTGAACAATCTACGCCATTATTTAGCGTTTTTACAATGCTGTTTATTTTGATGTTAAAGAGAGTAACTGATAATATACTACCCTGAGGGACACCTTATTCCTGTCTATGAACAGAAGACAAAGTAGACCCAATTTTAACTTGGAAATTTCTCTCAGAGAGAAAACCGTTAATAAATGTGGGTAAACGACCCTTGAGACCAAGGTCACCTAAATCTTTTAAAATCCCATGTTTCCATGTAGTATCGTATGCCTTTTCAAGGTCAAAGAACACCGCTACGAGGTGTTCTTTCTTGATAAAGTTTCAAATCGAACGAGGTGATCGAGTGTACTGCGTTGGTTTCTGAACCCACTTTGAAATTCTGTGAGTAAATTATTTGATTCAAGATACCAAACGAGTCTATTATTTATCATCCGTTCTAAAGTTTTACAAATACAACTAGTCAAAGCAATAGGTCTGTAACTTGAAGGATCTGTTGGATCCTTTCCCGGTTTAGGTATGGGAATGACAAATGCATTTTTCCATGAATTTGGAACTTCTCCAGAAAACCAAATTTCATTATAAATAGACAAAAGCAAATTTAAAGATGTATGCGGTAGGTGTTTTAAAAATTGATAAGGAATATCATCTGGTCCAGTGGCGGTATCATGAGATTTGTTCAGTGCTTCTCTAAGTTCTCTTAAAGTAAAATGTTGGTTGTAATTTTCACTATTGTTTGACTTAAAATTGATTTTACTTTTTTTCAACCCGATTTTTCACATTTTGAAATTCTTTCGAGTAATTTTCCGAAGATGATTTTTTTGCAAAACTTTTAGCAAGAGTGTCTGAAATTTCTTTTTTTGTTTTTTATTATTGAGTTTTTAGATTTTAAATGGTTTACTGTTGCAGAAGAAGATTTGCCGCTGATTTTTCTTATGGCTGACCAGATATTTTTGACCGAAGTTTTGCTGGTTATACCAGAAACAAATTTCTGCCAAGATGTTCTTTTGGCATGTTTAATAATTCGCCTACTCTTCGCCCTTTCATTTTCGATATTATTTAAATTAACAGTAGTAGGACGAATATTAAATTTCTTTAGTGCTGCTCTACGTTTCCTAATGGATTTTTTGCATTCATCATTAAACCAAGGTTTGTTACGCTTTGACTTTGTCGTGGTCTTAGGTATATACTTTTCTGCTATGCTATGAAGAATGTTTGAGAATGAATGTATTTTATCAGTCAGCATTCTCAAATGTTGAAATTGTCAATTCTTCGGTACAAAATATTGAGAATAATTCCCAATTTGCTCTGTTCATTCTCCAATAAGTATTATTGTCAATTAAGTTGACAGAATCGTTGGTTAATATTACAGGAAAATGATCACTTTCACATAAATCGTCATGTACATCCCAACTATAATCAAGAAAAATAGAAGGGTGACATAAAGAAAGGTCAAGAGATGAATAATGTCCTGAAGCAGGATGTAAGTATGTCGCCTTTTTATTATTCATTAGGCATATATCATTATGGGCAATAAAGTCCTCTAACGTTTTACCCATATTATTATGATCGGAACAACCTCATAATGGGCTATGTCCATTAAAATCCCCTACAAGAATATAAGGGGATGGTAATTGGTTTATTAAATCATCTAATTTTGATTTTGAAATATCTGAATTAGGTGGAAGATAAACAGAGCAGACTGTAATGACTTTATGGACTGTTACACGAATGGCAATAGTCTGTAAATCAGTATTAAGGATTAATCTTTGAATGTGGCAGTTTGGAGTTGACAAGTATAGTTGATTCCCCAGACGCCCTATCACACATTGTATGAATATGATTGTATAAAGAATAACCTTTAAAGTCAATTTTATCATTTTCCTTCAAGAATGTCTCCTGAAGGCATAGCACAGCTGGGTTTAAAGTGGTCAATAATAGTAATATTTCATTAAAATAAGCTCTAAGACCTCGACAATTCCAGTGAATTATTTTGTTATTCATGGGATTTTATTAAAGTGATTAAAATATTATGTTGGGGCTTTTACGGGTGACCTCGGCTTTTTTTCCGGTGAACTTGTCTTTCGACTTTTTTGATCAGATATAGAAAGCTCACTAGATGAGCAGTCCATATCGTCCTCGCCAGTCAAGGAGCTAAACTTGTTAGCTACCTTGATTGGGTCTTTGGACCCTTTTTGTTGACGTCCGGACGGTGGACCTGTATTAATTGTTGGTTTGTTTTGTTTGTGTTGCTGTGTTGGCTGTTTTGTTGCTGGTGTTATCGTTTGTTTTGTTGGAGTTTTATTGTTTGTTTTTTCTTGAACTGACTCTGAGTCTGTTTGTGTTTGGGCATCTTTCATGGTGACTGATTTGTTATTAGATTTAATGACTGAGGAGTATGATATTGTTGAAGTTTCTAAAAGTTTCCTTGCTTCAGGGTACGAAATTCTGTTGATGGTTTTGACTCGAACAATTTCTTTTTCTTTTTTCCAAAGTTAACATGAGTTTGAAAAGGCTGGATGATCTTTGCCACAATTGGCACATTTAGTTGTGGTGCAGGCGAATTCATTATGATCGTCTCCTTTAGTAGCACACTTTCCACAAACTTTTGTATTTTGGCAATCGCTTTCATGGTGTCCAAATTTTTGACATTTGAAACAGCGCATAGGGTTAGGGATGTAAATTTCCACTTTGATAAGGCTGTAGAGAATTTTGATGTTCGATGGTGGAGTGGGGGAATTGAATGTAAGTATTACTGTATATGTTTCTATTTGAATTCCATTTCTTGTAATTTTGATTCGTTTTGCTGCTGTGACACCCTGACTAGCGAGATTGGTACCTATTTCTTCTTCAGATACACCGGTAAGTACTGGATTTTTTTATTACGCCTTTTGAAAAAATAAGTGATTTGTGTGGAAATGATGAAATGTCCGTGGTGAAAAGTTTTTTCAGTTTCAAAAGTTGGTCTGATTGTGTCTTTTTAGTTATTTCAATAAGGAGGGAACCATTTTTCATTTTCTTAACAGATTTAGGGTCACCAATTACGCCTTTAAGAACCTTTTCTATAATAAATGGAGACAATTTTGAAAGTGGGTCGAAATTTTTTTCTGCAGTCAGTACAATGAATTTGGGAAATTGTTCGATTAATTGTTCTTCCTCAGAGTCAGTTTCAAGAAGTATATTCGGTCGAGGACGTTTGTGAGTGTTAGAAGCCATGAGGGAGGAGAAAAATAAGTTCAACACTTGTGCTCCCCACCCACCACAGAGCCCAACAAGGGAACGCTTATACGGAGTGGATCTCCAACTCCAAGCGCTAGGGATACACAAGTGTTATACTCGAAAGGGTAAAGTTTGAAGAGACTTTAATACCTCTCGATTAACCCATAAGCCACCTTCTAGGTTATGTAACAGAATAAAGGTAAGAAGTTTCAAGCCCGGTTAGTATCACAGAAGTAGATACGTATGGATAGAGAAAGGGTTGAGAGTATGTTAACCTAGGGCTCGGCGTGACCAGCCGATTGATCGTACCGGGTCCATACGACCACCCGTCTACACCGAACACGGGGTCAAGACGGTGTGTTGCATCCCACGGGTGACTACGGATATACCGTACGCCAATCCCGTGGGTGCTCAACCGCCAGAACCCCCATCTCCGGTTTCACGGGATGCCATGCACGGCAAACACATGGTCCATTTTCGGCGGAGTTTTACCGCTCTGCATGAATACAGCCGGCGTATTCTAGGCCCCAGCCGGCAGGGCCGACTTTGATCGTAATTCTGTAAATTATTTGACATGCACATGTTGCATATACGCACGAGTCGAATTGTAATTTGTTTACGTCAGAGATTTTGTACATGTATCTAAATTAAAATAAATTTCAAACGGGTAAGTTGAAAATACAAACACAGTGTTCCTTGTAAACAAGACATCCTCTCCTACATAGGAAAACAAAACACTCGCATTTTTATGTAATTACATATGGTACAATATAGGGATGTTCTTCATTTCACTGTGCAATAAATAAGACATTCTATCCAGTAAGTATTTCCATGTCCAATGCCGTGCCCCTACAACTCAATAATACGTATACGAAAACAACGAATAATTCACTATTATTACGTTTTAATGAAGTTTTAAAAAACTGAGTGTGTCATCGTCCGAATTTTAAGATCGTATCACCATTACGCTTTTTTGCGGATTAGCACGTCACGGAGAATATACCTTTTAGGATACTGTGTGTGGACCATATTTGACAGTTATTTCAGGTTTGTATATAATGTTTAGATTATCATTTAGACAAATATAAATTTTGGCAAGTATATGTACACAAATAGAGACAGTATGCTCATGCAAACATCATTGATACACATGAGTAAAAACCAGTGCGCTGGTGCAACGGAGTGTTGAATTTGACGGTCTGTTATCAGCTGAAAACAGGCACGTGGGGCACGAGATTTCACCGACGCATGTTAAGACTACTGAGAACTGCGGGAAAGGTGAGGTAAATTAGTGTTAGACGTTCCATGAGCGAAGTAATCTAAGTCAGTGTAGTGAAGTGCAAGCCGGAGGTATTAGAATATTTCGCTTAAATATAGTTCTAAAATTTTCTTTGAATGTCGAAATAAGTTTGTTTATGAATTAACATAATTGCTTTAGGAAGTTTGTGTCAGTGCTAGATATTATTTAAAGGTTTACGAGGTAATTCGGGTCAATATATTTCCTTATAAGTTGTATCCGGTCGTTATAAATAGTGATATTCGTCGCCTACGCTATTGGAACTACAGAGGGGGCATATCCGATCTTGGAAGAGCGTCCCGTCGAAACGTCCGGTCTCAATTGGTAAGTTGTGGTTTGCAGTTCTAAATTTAAAAAAAGATCCATTGCGCGCTTTTTACGAAGTGTTTTTTATTATCCTTCATATGAATGGACTGTTTTAAAAGATATTGAGGTAATAATATGTTTATCTAGGGTTGAATTACGCTATTAGCGAGACGTGTAAAATGTGTTTCATCAGTCACACCAGGCATCCGTGAAATAATAAAATGCTCAAATAAATGATAAATAACACGACAAGCCAAAATGTGCAGATAATTTATTATTCTCGTCTTTAATAGCAACATATTTGTGCATTTCTAATTTGAAGTTGGCTCAATGATTAGAGTGAATCTGAACATTTTGTTATCGTTCCACCAACAGACACGGTATTGTGATTTTTTACAATGACAGGTAATCAAAAGGTTCAAACTATAAACCACGTACTATTTTCGTGACTACACGATATGATAAAATACTATTGTTTTGTTTGATACGACTTAAAAGTAATTTGTTCTATTGAAAAAGCAAGAAACATAAAAAAAAATTTTTTTGTGGAATACATAATATGATAATGTTTATTTGTGTATTTTATATTTTGATGCTCACATTTCTTATTTGCATAGAGTTAAAAAGCATTTGCTGCAGTTTTATATTGTTTTATTGGTCAGGGGTTTTATCATCGACCTCATTATAAACAGTGACAAAGACGGCTGGTCTTTAAAATGTAAATGTTAAAGTAATGTAAAATCATACAAAAGGGTTTAATAACATTACCGTAATAAGCTAGAAATAAAATGGAATTAAACAGGGATTTACGCTAGTTAATAATTTAAAGTTCCAAAGCCTAAGTAAGAAAAGACAATTAAATAACTACAAACATACACAATTGTTTCTAGTACAAATGCTTGGAATATGTCCTTATCTGGCTTCACACTGTGATGACATTGGAAATGGTAGGTAATGGAACGGTAGTGGGTGGGTCTACCTGGCTGGTAACAACATCAGGCTGCAGTAGAACGGTAGTGGCTGGGTCTACCTGGATGGTAACAGTCCCAGGCTGCAGTGGAACGGTAGTGACTGGGTCTACATGGCTTGTAACAGTCCAAGGCTGCAGTGGAACGATAGTGGCTGGGTCTACATGGCTGGGAACAGCCTCAGGCTGCAGTGGAACGATAGTGGGTGGGACTCCCTGGCTTGTAACAACATCAGGCTGCATTGGAACGGTAGTGGGTTGGTCTACCAGGCTGGGAACAGCCTCAGGCTGCAGTGGAACGATAGTGGGTGGGACTCCCTGGCTGGTAACAACATTAGGCTGCAGTGGAACGGGATTGGGTTGGTCTACCAGGCTGGGAACAGCCTCAGGCTGCAGTGGAACGATAGTGGGTGGGACTCCCTGGCTGGTAACAACATCAGGCTGCAGTGGAACGGAAGTGGGTTGGTCTACCAGGCTGGGAACAGACTCAGGCTGCAGTGGCACGATAGTGGGTGGGACTCCCTGGCTGGTAACAACATCAGGCTGGAGTGGAACGGAAGTGGGTTGGTCTACCAGGCTGGGAACAGCCTCAGGCTGCAGTGGAACGGTAGTGGGAAGGTCTCACTGGCTGGTAACAACACCAGGCTGCAGTGGAACGGAAGTGGGTTGGTCTACTAGGCTGGGAACAGCCTCAGGCTGCAGTGGAACGGAAGTGGGTTGGTCTACCAGGCTGGGAACAGCCTCAGGCTGCAGTGGAACGATAGTAGGTGGGTCTAGCTGGCTGTTAACAGCCTCAGGCTGCAGTGGAACGGTAGTGGGTGGGTCTTCCTGGCTGGTAATAGCCTCAGATGCAGTGGAACGGTAATGGGTGGGTCTCCCTGGCGGGTAACAGCCTCAGCTGCGGTGGAACGGTAATGGGTGGGTCTACCAGGCTGGGAACAGTTTCAGCTGCAGTGGAACGGTAGTGGGTGGGTCTAGCTGGCTGTTAACAGCCTCAGGCTGCAGTGGAACGGTAGTGGGTGGGTCTTCCTGGCTGGTAATAGCCTCAGATGCAGTGGAACGGTAATGGGTGGGTCTCCCTGGCGGGTAACAGCCTCAGCTGCGGTGGAACGGTAATGGGTGGGTCTAGATGGCAGGTAATAGCCTCAGCTGCAATGGAACGGTAATGGGTGGGTCTCCATGGCTGGTAACAGCCTTAGCTGCAGTGGAACGGTAGTGGGTGGATCTTCCTGGCTGGGAAGAGCCTCAGGCTGCAGTGGAACGATAGTGGGTGGGACTCCCAGGCTGGTAACAACATCAGGCTGCAGTGGAACGGTAGTGGGTTGGTCTACCAGGCTGGGAACAGCTTCAGGCTGCAGTGGAACGATAGTAGGTGGGACTCCCTGGCTGGTAACAACATCAGGCTGCAGTGGAACGGTAGTGGGTTGGTCTACCAGGCTGGGAACAGTCTCAGCTGCAGTGGAACGGTAGTGGGTGGGTCTCCCTGGCTGGTAATAGCCTCAGCTGCAGTGGAACGGTAGTGGGTGGGTCTAGCTGGCTGTTAACAGCATCAGGCTGCAGTGGAACGGTAATGGGTGGGTCTTCCTGGCTGGTAATAGCCTCAGATGCAGTGGAACGGTAATGGGTGGGTCTCCCTGGTGGGTAACAGCCTCAGCTGCAGTGGAACGGTAATGGGTGGGTCTAGATGGCTGGTAACAGCCTCAGCTGCAGTTGAACGGTAATGGGTGGGTCTCCCTGGCTGGTAACAGCCTCAGCTGCAGTGGAACGATAATTGGTGGGTCTAGATGGCTGGTAACAGCCTCAGCTGCAGTGGAACGGTAATGGGTGGGTTTCCATGGCTGGTAACAGCCTCAGATGCAGTGGAACGTTAGTGGGTGGATCTTCCTGGCTGGGAACAGCCTCAGGCTGCAGTGGAACGATAGTGGGTGGGACTTCCAGGCTGGTAACAACATCAGGCTGCAGTGGAACGGTAGTGGGTTGGTCTACCAGGCTGGGAACAGTCCCAGCTGCAGTGGAACGGTAGTGGTTGTGTCTAGCTGGCTGTTAACAGCCTCAGGCTGCAGTGGAACGGTAGTGGGTGGGTCTTCCTGGCTGGTAATAGCCTCAGATGCAGTGGAACGGTAATGGGTGGGTCTCCCTGGCGGGTAACAGCCTCAACTGCAGTGGAACGGTAATGGGTGGGTCTAGATGGCTGGTAACAGCCTCAGCTGCAGTGGAACGGTAATGGGTGGGTCTCCATGGCTGGTAACAGCCTCAGCTGCAGTGGAACGGTAGTGGGTGGATCTTCCTGGCTGGGAAGAGCCTCAGGCTGCAGTGTTACGATAGTGGGTGGGACTCCCAGGCTGGTAACAACATCAGGCTGCAGTGGAACGGTAGTGGGTTGGTCTACCAGGCTGGGAACAGCCTCAGGCTGCAGTGGAACGATAGTAGGTGGGACTCCCTGGCTGGTAACAACATCAGGCTGCAGTTGAACGGTAGTGGGTTGGTCTACCAGGCTGGGAACAGTCTCAGCTGCAGTGGAACGGTAGTGGGTGGGTCTTCCTGGCTGGTAATAGCCTCAGATGCAGTGGAACGGTAATGGGTGGGTCTAGATGGCTGGTAACAGCCTCAGCTGCAGTTGAACGGTAATGGGTGGATCTCCCTGGCTGGTAATAGCCTCAGCTGCAGTGGAACGGTAATTGGTGGGTCTAGATGGCTGGTAACAGCCTCAGCTGCAGTGGAACGGTAATGGGTGGGTCTCCATGGCTGGTTACAGCCTCAGCTGCTGGGGAACGGTCGTGGGTGGACCTTTCTGGCTGGGAACAGCCTCAGGCTGCAGTGGAACAATAGTGGGTTGGTCTACCAGGCTGGGAACAGTCCCAGCTGCAGTGGAACGGTAGTGGGTCGGTCTCCCTGGCTGGTTACAGCCTCAACTGCAGTGGAATGGTAATAGGTGTGTCTAGCTGGCTGTTAACAGCCTCAGGCTGCGGTGGAACGGTAGTGGGTGGGTCTCCATGGCGGGTAACAGCGTCAAGCTGCACTGGAACGATAGTGGGTGGTTTTCCATGGCTTGTAACAGCCTCAGCTGCAGTGGAACGGTAGTGGGTGGGTCTCCCTGGCTGGTAATAGCCTCAGGCTGCAGTGGAACGGTAGTGGGTGGGTCTAGCTGGCTGTTAACAGCATCAGGCTGCAGTGGAACGGTAGTGGGTGGGTCTTCCTGGCTGGTAATAGCCTTAGATGCAGTGGAACGGTAATGGGTGGGTCTCCCTGGTGGGTAACAGCCTCAGCTGCAGTGGAACGGTAATGGGTGGGTCTAGATGGCTGGTAACAGCCTCAGCTGCAGTTGAACGGTAATGGGTGGATCTCCCTGGCTGGTAATAGCCTCAGCTGCAGTGGAACGGTAATTGGTGGGTCTAGATGGCTGGTAACAGCCTCAGCTGCAGTGGAACGATAATGGGTGGGTTTCCATGGCTGGTAACAGCCACAGCTGCAGTGGAACGGTAGTGGGTGGATCTTCCTGGCTGGGAACAGCCTCAGGCTGCAGTGGAACGATAGTGGGTGGGACTTCCAGGCTGGTAACAACATCAGGCTGCAGTGGAACGGTAGTGGGTTGGTCTACCAGGCTGGTAACAGGCCCAGCTGCAGTGGAACGGTAGTGGTTGGGTCTAGCTGGCTGTTAACAGCCTCAGGCTGCAGTGGAACGGTAGTGGGTGGGTCTTCCTGGCTGGTAATAGCTTCAGATGCAGTGGAACGGTAATGGGTGGGTCTTCCTGGTTGGTAACAGCCTCAGCTGCAGTGGAACGGTAATGGATGGGTCTAGATGGCTGGTAACAGCCTCAGCTGCAGTGGAACGGTAATGGGTGGGTCTCCATGGCTGGTTACAGCCTCAGCTGCAGAGGAACGGTCGTGGGTGGACCTTTCTGGCTGGGAACAGCCTCAGGCTGCAGTGGAACGATAGTGGGTTGGTCTACCAGGATGGGAACAGTCCCAGCTGCAGTGAAACGGTAGTGGGTGGGTCTCCCTGGCTGGTAACAGCCTCAACTGCAGTGGAATGGTAATAGGTGTGTCTAGCTGGCTGTTAACAGCCTCAGGCTGCGGTGGAACGGTAGTGGGTGGGTCTCCATGGCGGGTAACAGCCTCAACTGCAGTGGAACGGTAATGGGTGGGTCTAGCTGGCTGTTAACAGCCTCAGGCTGCACTGGAACGATAGTGGGTGGTTTTCCATGGCTTGTAACAGCCTCAGCTGCAGACGAACGGTAGTGGGTGGGTCTCCCTGGCTGGTAACAGCCTCAGCTGCAGTGGAACGGTAATGGGTGGGTCTCCCTGGCTAGAAACAGCCTCAGGCTACAGTGAAACGGTAGTGGGTGGGTGTCGCTGGCTGGTAACAGTCTCAGGATGCAGGGAAACGGTAGTGGGTAGGTCTAGCTGGCTGGTAACAGCCTTAGGCTGCAGTGGAACGATAGTTGGTGGGTCTCCCTGGCTGGTGCCAGTCTCAGGCTGCAGTGGAACGACAGTGAGTGGGTCTTCCTGGCTGGTAACAGCCTCAGGCTGCAGTGAAACGGTAGTGCGTGGGTCTAGCTGGCGGGTAACAGTTTAGGCTGCAGTGAAACGGTAGTGGATGGGTCTAGCTGGCTGTTAACAGCCTTAGGCTGCAGTGGAACGATGTTGGATGGGTCTCCCTAGCTGGTAACAGTCTCAGGCTGCAGTGGAACGATAGTGGGTGGGTCTCCCTGGCTGGTAATAGTCTCAGGCTGCAGTGGAACGGTAGTGGGTGGGTCTAGCTGGCTAGTAACGGTCTCAGGCTGCAGTGGAACGGTAGTGGGTGTGTCTCCCTAGCTGGTAACAGTCTCAGGCTGCAGTGGAACAGTAGTGGGTGGGTCTAGCTGGCTGGTAACAGCCTCAGGCTGCAGTGGAACTATAGTGGGTTGGTCTCTATGGCTGGTAACAGTCTCAGGATGTAGTGGAACTGTAATGGGTGGGTCTCCCTGGCTGGTTACCGTCTCAGGCTGCAGTGGAACGGCAGTGGGTGGGTCTCCCTGGCTGGTAACAGCCTCAGGCTGCATTGGAACGGTAGTGGGCGGATCTCGCTGGCTGGTAACAGTCTCAGGCTGCAGTGGAACGGTAGTGGGTGGGTCTAGCTGGCTGGTAACAGTCTCAGGCTTCATTGGAACGGTAGTGGGCCGATCTCCCTGGCTGGTAACGGCCTTGGCTGCAGTGTAACGGTAGTGGGTGGGTCTAGCTGGCTGGTAACAGCCTCAGGCTGCAGTGGAACGGTAGTCGCTGGGACTCTCTGGCTGGTAACAACATCAGGCTGCAGTGGAACGGAAGTTGGTTGGACTACCAGGCTGGGAACAGCCTCAGGCTGCAGTGGAACGGTAGTGGGCGGGTCTCCCTGGCTGGTTACAGTCTCTTGGTGCAGTGGCACGATAGTGGGTGGGACTCCATGGCTGGTAACAACATCAGGCTGCAGTGGAACGGAAGTGGGTTGGTCTACCAGGCTGGGAACAGCCTCAGGCTGCAGTGGAACGGTAGTCGGAAGGTCACACTGGCTGGTAACAACACCAGGCTGCAGTGGAACGGAAGTCGGTTGGTTTACTAGGCTGGGAACAGCCTCAGGCTGCAGTGGAACGGAAGTGGGTTGGTCTACCAGGCTGGGAACAGCCTCAGGCTGCAGTGGAACGGTAGTCGGAAGGTCTCACTGGCTGGTAACAACACCAGGCTGCAGTGGAACGGAAGTGGGTTAGTTTACTAGGCTGGCAACAGACTCAGGCTGCAGTGGAACGGAAGTGGGTTGGTCTACCAGGCTGGGAACAGCCTCAGGCTGCAGTGGAACGATAGTAGGTGGGACTCCCTGGCTGGTAACAACATCAGGCTGCAGTGCAACGGAAGTGGGTTGGTCTACCAGGCTGGGAACAGTTTCAGCTGCAGTGGAACGGTAGTGGGGGGTCTAGCTGGCTGTTAACAGCCTCAGACTGCAGTGGAACGGTAGTGGGTGGGTCTTCCTGGCTGGTAATAGCCTCAGCTGAAGTGGAACGGTAATGGGTGGGTCTCCCTGGCGGATAACAGCCTCAGCTGCGGTGGAACGGTAATGGGTGGGTCTATATGGCTGGTAACAGCCTCAGCTGCAGTGGAACGGTAATGGGTGGGTCTCCATGGCTGGTAATAGCCTCGGCTTCAGTGGAACGGTAGTGGGTGGATCTTCCTGGCTGGGAAGAGCCTCAGGCTGCAGTGGAACGATAGTGGGTGGGACTCCCAGGCTGGTAACAACATCAGGCTGCAGTGGAACGGTAGTGGGTTGGGGTACCAGGCTAGGAACAGCCTCAGGCTTCAGTGGAACGATAGTAGGTGGGACTCCCTGTCTGGTAACAACATCAGGCTGCAGTGGAACGGTAGTGGGTTGGTCTACCAGGCTGGGAACAGTCTCAGCTGCAGTGGAACGGTAGTGGGTGGGTCTCCCTGGCTGGTAATAGCCTCAGCTGCAGTGGAACGGTAGTGGGTGGGTCTAGCTGGTTGTTAACAGCATCAGGCTGCAGTGGAACGGTAATGGGTGGGTCTTCCTGGCTGGTAACAGCCTCAGATGCAGTGCAATGGTAATGGGTGGGTCTCCCTGGTGGGTAACAGCCGCAGCTGCAGTGGAACGGTAATGGGTGGGTCTAGATGGCTGGTAACAACCTCAGCTGCAGTTGAACGGTAATGGGTGGGTCTCCCTGGCTGGTAACAGCCTCAGCTGCAGTGGAACGGTAATTGGTGGGTCTATCTGGCTGGTAACAACATCAGGCTGCAGTGGAACGGTAGGGGGTTGTACTACCAGGCTGGGAACAGTCTCAGCTGCAGTGGAACGGTAGTGGGTGGGTCTCCCTGGATGGTAATAGCCTCAGCTGCAGTGGAACGGTAGTGGGTTGGTCTGCCTGGTGGGTAACAGCCTCAGCTGCAGTGGAACGGTAATGGGTGGGTCTAGATGGCTGGTAACAGCCTCAGCAGCAGTTGAACGTAATGGGTGGGTCTCCCTGGCTGGTAACAGCCTCAGCTGCAGTGGAACGGTAATTGTTGGGTCTAGATTGCTGGTAACAGCCTCAGCTGCGGTGGAACGGTAATGGGTGTGTCTAGCTGGCTGTTAACAGCCTCAGGCTGCGGTGGAACGGTAGTGGGTGGGTCTCCCTGGCGGGTAACAGCCTCAACTGCAGTGGAATGGTAATAGGTGTGTCTAGCTGGCTGTTAACAGTCTCAGGCTGCACTGGAACGATAGTGGGTGGTTTTCCATGGCTTGTAACAGCCTCAGCTGCAGTAAAACGGTAGTGGGTGGGTCTCCCTGGCTGGTAACAGGCTCAGCTGCAGTCGAACGGTAATGGGTGGGTCTCCCTGGCTAGAAACAGCCTCAGGCTACAGTGAAACGGTAGTGGGTGGGTCTCGCTGGCTGGTATCAGTCTCAGGATGCAGGGAAATGGTAGTGGGTAGGTCTAGCTGGCTGGTAACAGCCTTACGCTGCAGTGGAACGATAGTGGGTGGGTCTCCCTGGCTGGTGCCAGTCTCAGGCTGCAGTGGAACGACAGTGAGTGGGTCTTCCTGGCTGGTAACAGCCTCAGGCTGCAGTGAAACGGTAGTGCGTGGGTCTAGCTGGCGGGTAACAGTTTAGGCTGCAGTGAAACGGTAGTGGGTGGGTTTCCCTGGCTGGTAATAGTCTCAGGCTGCAGTGGAACGATAGTGGGTGGGTTTCCCTGGCTGGTAATAGTCTCAGGCTGCAGTGGAACGGTAGTGGGTGGGTCTAGCTGGCTAGTAACTATCTCAGGCTGCAGTGGAACGGTAGTGGGTGGGTCTCCCTGGCTGGAAACAGTCTCAGGCTGCAGTGGAACAGTAGTGGGTGGGTCTAGCTGGCTGGTAACAGCCTCATGCTGCAATGGAACGGTAGTGGGTGGGTCTCTATGGCTGTTAACGGTCTCAGGCTGTAGTGGAACTGTAATGGGTGGGTCTAGCTGGCTGGTAACACTCTCAGGCTGCAGTGGAACGGTAGTGTGTGGGTCTCCCTGGCTGGTTACCGTCTCAGGCTGCAGTGGAACGGTAGTGGGTGGGTCTCCCTGGCTGGTAACTGCCTCAGGCTGCATTGGAACGGTAGTGGGCGGATCTCGCTGGCTGGTAACAGCCTTGGCTGCAGTGTAACGGTAGTGGATGGGTCTAGCTGGCTAGTTATAGCCTCAGGCTGCAGTGGAACGGTAGTGGGCGGGTCTCCCTGGCTGGTTACAGTCTCAGGCTGCAGTGGTACTGTAGTGGGTGGGTCTAGCTGGCTGGTAACAGTCTCAGGCTGTAGTGGAACTGTAGTGGGTGTGTCTAGCTGGCTGGTAACAGTCTCAGGCTGCAGTGGAATGGTAGTGGTTGGGGCTAGCTGGCTGGTAACAGTCTCAGGCTTCATTGGAACCGTAGTGGGCCGATCTCCCTGGCTGGTAACAGCCTTAACTGCAGTGTAAGGGTAGTGGGTGGGTCTAGCTGACTGGTAACAGCCTCAGGCTGCAGTGGAACGGTAGTGGGCGGGTCTCCCTGGCTGGTTACAGTCTGTTGCTGCAGTGGAACTGTAGTCGGTGGCACTCCCTGGCTGGTAACAACATCAGGCTGCAGTTGAACAGAAGTGGGTTGGTCTACCAGGCTGGGAACAGCCTCAGGCTGCAGTGGAACGATAGTAGGTGGGACTCCCTGGCTGGAAACAACATCAAGCTGCGGTGGAACGGTAGTGGGTTGGTCTGCCAGGCTGGGAACAGTCTCAGCTGTACTGGAACGGTAGTGGGTGGGTCTCCCTGGCTGGTAACATCCTCAGCTGCAGTGGAACGGTAATGGGTGGGTTTCCATGGCTGGTAACAGCCTCAGCTGCAGTGGAACGGTAGTGGGTGGATCTTCCTGGCTGGGAACAGCCTCAGGCTGCAGTGGAACGATAGTGCGTGGGACTTCCAGGCTGGTAACAGCATCAGGCTGCAGTGGAACGGTAGTGGGTTGGTCTACCAGGCTGGGAACAGTCCCAGCTGCAGTGGAACGGTAGTGGATGGGTCTAGCTGGCTGTTACCAGCCTCAGGCTGCAGTGGAACGGTAGTGGATGGGTCTTCCTGGCTGGTAATAGCCTTAGATGCAGTGGAACGGTAGTGGGTGGGTCTAGCTGGCTGTTAACAGCCTCAGGCTGCAGTGGAACGGTAGTGGGTGGGTCTTCCTGGCTGGTAATAGCCTCAGCTGCAGTGGAACGGTAGTGAGTGGGTCTAGATGGCTGGTTACAGACTCAGCTGCAGTTGAACGGTAATGGGTGGGTCTCCCTGGCTGGTAACAGCCTCAGCTGCAGTGGAACGGTAATGGGTGGGTCTAGCTGGCTGGTAACAGGCTCAGCTGCAGTGGAACGGTAATGGGTGGGTCTCCATGGCTGGTAACAGCCTCAGCTGCAGGGGAACGGTAGTGGGTGGATCTTCCTGGCTGGGAACAGCCTCAGGCTGCAGTGGAACGATAGTGGGTTGGTCTAACAGGCTGGGAACAGTCCCAGCTGCAGTGGAACGGTAGTGGGTGGGTCTCCCTGGCTGGTAACAGCCTCAACTGCAGTGGAATGGTAATAGGTGTGTCTAGCCGGCTGTTAACAGCCTCAGGCTGCGGTGGAACGGTAGTGGGTCGGTCTCCCTGGCGGGTAACAGCCTCAACTGCAGTGGAACGGTAATGGGTGGGTCTAGCTGGCTGTTAACAGCCTCAGGCTGTAGTGGAACGATAGTGGGTGGTTTTCCATGGCTTGTAACAGCCTCAGCTGCAGTGGAACGGTAGTGGGTGGGTCTCCCTGGCTGGTAACAGCCTCAGGCTGCAGTGAAACGGTAGTGGGTGGGTCTCGCTGTCTGGTAACACTCTCAGGATGCAGGGAAACGGTAATGGGTAGGTCTAGCTGGCTGGCAACAACCTTAGGCTGCAGTGGAACGATAGTGGGTGGGTCTCCCTGGCTGGTACAAGTCTCAGGCGGCAGTGGAACGACAGTGAGTGGGTCTTCCTGGCTGTTAACAGCCTCAGGCTGCAGTGAAACGGTAGTGCGTGGGTCTAGCTGTCGGGTAACAGTCTCAGGCTGCAGTGAAACGGTAGTGGATGGGTCTAGCTGGCTGTTAACAGCCTTAGGCTGCAGTGGAACGATGTTGGATGGGTCTCCCTAGCTTGTAACAGTCTCAGGCTGCAGTGGAACGATAGTGGGTGGGTCTCCCTGGCTGGTAATAGTCTCAGGCTGCAGTGGAACGGTAGTGGGTGGGTATAGCTGGCAAGTAACAGTCTCAGGCTGCAGTGGAACGGTAGTGGGTGGGTCTCCCTGGCTGGTAACAGTCTCATGCTGCAGTGGAACAGTAGTGGGTGGGTCTAGCTGGCTGGTAACAGCCTCAGGCTGCAGTGGAACGGTAGTGGGTGGGTCTCTATGGCTGGTAACGGTCTCAGGCTGTAGTGGAACTGTAAAGGGCGGGTCGAGCTGGCTGGTAACAGTCAAAGGCTGCAGTGGAACGGTAGTGTGTGGGTCTCCCTGGCTGGTTACCGTCTCAGGCTGCAGTGGAACGGTAGTGGGTGGGTCTCCCTGGCTGGTAACAGCCTCAGGCTGCATTGGAACGGTAGTGGGCGGATCTCGCTGGCTGGTAACAGCCTTGGCTGCAGTGTAACGGTAGTGGGTGGGTCTAGCTGGCTAGTTATAGCCTCAGGCTGCAGTGGAACGGTAGTGGGCGGGTCTCCCTGGCTGGTTACAGTCTCAGGCTGCAGTGATACTGAAGTGGGTGGGTCTAGCTGGCTGGTAACAGTCTCAGGCTGTAGTAAAACTGTAGTGGGTGTGTCTAGCTGGCTGGTAACAGTCTCAGGCTGCAGTGGAACGGTAGTGGGTGGGTCTTCCTGGCTGGTAATAGCCTCAGCTGCAGTGGAACGGTAATGGGTGGGTCTAGATGGCTGGTTACAGACTCAGCTGCAGTTGAACGGTAATGGGTGGGTATCCCTGGCTGGTAACAGCCTCAGCTGCAGTGGAACGGTAATGGGTGGATCTAGCTGGCTGGTAACAGGCTCAGCTGCAGTGGAGCGGTAATGGGTGGGTCTCCATGGCTGGTAACAGCCTCAGCTGCAGGGGAACGGTAGTGGGTGGATCTTCCTGGCTGGGAACAGCCTCAGGCTGCAGTGGAATGATAGTGGGTTGGTCTACCAGGCTGGGAACAGTCCCAGCTGCAGTGGAACGGTAGTGGGTGGGTCTCCCTGGCTGGTAACAGCCTCAACTGCAGTGGTATGGTAATAGGTGTGTCTAGCTGGCTGTTAACAGCCTCAGGCTGCGGTGGAACGGTAGTGGGTGGGTCTCCCTGGCGGGTAACATCCTCAACTGCAGTGGAACGGTAATGGGTGGGTCTAGCTGGCTGTTAACAGCCTCAGGCTGTAGTGGAACGATAGTGGGTGGTTTTCCATGGCTTGTAACAGCCTCAGCTGCAGTGGAACGGTAGTGGGTGGGTCTCCCTGGCTGGTAACAGCCTCAGCTGCAGTGGAACTGTAATGGGTGGGTCTCCCTGGCTAGTAACAGCCTCAGGCTGCAGTGAAACGGTAGTGGGTGGGTCTCGCTGGCTGGTAACAGTCTCAGGATGAAGGGAAACGGTAGTGGGTAGGTTTAGCCGGCTGGTAACAGCCTTACGCTGCAGTGGAACGATAGTGGGTGGGTCTCCCTGGCTGGTACAAGTCTCAGGCGGCAGTGGAACGACAGTGAGTGGATTCTTCCTGGCTGGTAACAGCCTCAGGCTGCAGTGAAACGGTAGTGCGTGGGTCTAGCTGTCGGGTAACAGTCTCAGGCTGCAGTGAAACGGTAGTGGATGGGTCTAGCTGGCTGTTAACAGCCTTAGGCTGCAGTGGAACGATGTTGGATGGGTCTCCCTAGCTGGTAACAGTCTCAGGCTGCAGTGGAACGATAGTGGGTGGGTCTCTCTGGCTGGTAATAGTCTCAGGCTGCAGTGGAACGGTAGTTGGAGGGTCTAGCTGGCTAGTAACAGTCTCAGGCTGCAGTGGAACGGTAGTGGGTGGGTCTCCCTGGCTGGTAACAGTCTCAGGCTGCAGTGGAACAGTAGTGGGTGGGTCTAGCTGGCTGGTAACAGCCTCAGGCTGCAGTGGAACGGTAGTGGCTGGGTCTCTATGGCTGGTAACAGTCTCAGGCTGTAGTGGAACTGTAGTGCGTGGGTCTAGCTGGCTGGTAACAGTCAAAGGCTGCAGTGGAACGGTAGTGTCAGGGTCTCCCTGGCTGGTTACCGTCTCAGGCTGCAGTGGAACGGTAGTGGGTGGGTCTCCCTGGCTGGTAACAGCCTCAGTCTGCTTTGGAACGGTAGTGGCCGGATCTCGCTGGCTGGTAACAGCCTTGGCTGCAGTGTAACGGTAGTGGATGGGTCTAGCTGGCTAGTTACAGCCTCAGGCTGCAGTGGAACGGTAGTGGGCGGGTCTCCCTGGCTGGTTACAGTCTCAGGCTGCAGTGGAACTGTAGTGGGTGGGTCTAGCTGGCTGGTAACAGTCTCAGGCTGCAGTGGAACGGAGGTGGGTGGGTCTCTATGGCTGCTAACAGTCTTAGGTTGTAGTGGAACTGTAGTGGGTGGGTCTAGCTGGCTGGTAACAGTCTCAGGTTGCAGTGGAACGGTAGTGGGTGGGTCTAACTGGCTGGTAACAGTCTCAGGCTTCATTGGAACGGTAGTGGGCCGATCTCCCTGGCTGGTAACATCCTTGGCTGCAGTGTAACTATAGTGGGTGGGTCTAGCTGGCTGGTAACAGCCTCAGGCTGCAGTGGAACGGTAGTAGGCGTGTCTCCCTGGCTGGTTACAGTCTCTTGCTGCAGTGAAACTGTAGTCGTTGGGACTCCCTGGCTGGTAACAACATCAGGCTGCAGTGGAACGGAAGTGGGTTGGTCTACCAGGCAGGGAACAGCCTCAGGCTGCAGTGGAACGATAGTAGGTGGGACTCCCTGGCTGGTAACAACATCAGGCTGCAGTGGAACGGTAGTGGGTTGGTCTACCAGGCTGGGAACAGTCTCAGCTGTAGTGGAACGGTAGTGGGTGGGTCTCCCTTGCTGGTAATAGCCTCAGCTGCAGTGGAACGGTAGTGGGTGGGTCTAGCTGGCTGTTAACAGCCATAGGCTGTAGTGGAACGGTAGTGGGTGGGTCTTCCTGGCTGGTAATAGCCTCAGATGCAGTGGAACGGTAATGGGTGGGTCTCCCTGGCTGGTAACAACCTCAGCTGCAGTGGAACGTTAGTGGGTGGGTCTTCCTGGCTGGTAACATCTTCAGCTGCAGTGGAACGGTAATGGGTGGGTCTCCATGGCTGGTAACAGCCTCAGCTGCAGTGGAACGGTAGTGGGTGGGTTTTCCTGGCTGGGAACAGCCTCAGGCTGCAGTGGAACGATAGTGGGTGGGACTCCCTGGCTAGTAACAACATCAAGCTGCAGGGGAACGGTAGTGGGTTGTTCTACCAGGCTGGGAACAGTCTCAGCTGCAGTGGAACGGTTGTGGGTGGGTCTCCCTGGCTGGTAATCGCCTCAACTGCAGTGGAACGGTAGTGGGTGGGTCTAGCTGGCTGTAAACAGCCTCAGGCTGCAGTGGAACGATAGTGGGTGGTTCTGCATGGCTTGTAACAGCCTCAGCTGCAGTGGAACGGTAGTGGGCGGGTCTCCCTGGCTGGTAAAAGCCTCAGGCTGCAGTGGAACGGTAATCGGTTGGTCTATCTGGCTGGTAACAGATTCAGGCTGCAGTGAAACGGTCGTGGGTGTGTCTAGCTGGCTGGAAACAGTCTCAGGCTGCAGTGGAACTGTAGTGGGTGGGACTAGCTGGCTGGTAACAGCCTTAGGCTGCAGTGGAACGATAGTGGGTGGGTCTCCCTGGCTGGTAACAGTCACAGGCTGCAGTGGAACAGTAGTTGGTTGGTCTCCCTGGCTGGTAACAACATCAGGCTGCAGTGGAACGGAAGTGGGTTGGTCTACCAGGCTGGGAACAGCATCAGGCTGCAGTGGAACGGAAGTTGGTTGGTCTATCAGGCTGGGAACAGCCTCAGGCTGCAGTGGAATGATAGTAGGTGAGACGCCCTGGCTGGTAACACCATCAGGCTGCAGTGCAACGGTAGTGGGTGGGTCTCCTAGGCTGGGAACAGTCTCAGCTGCAGTGGAACGGTAGTGGGTGGGTCTCCCTGGCTGGTAATAGCCTCAGCTGCAGTTGAACGGTAATGGGTGGGTCTCCCTGGCTGGTAATAGCCTCAGCTGCAGTGGAACGGTAGTGGGTGGGTCTCCCTGGCTGGTAACATCCTCAGGCTGCAGTGGAACGATAGTGGGTGGTTCTCCATGGCTTGTAACAGCCTCAGCTGCAGTGGAACGGTAGTGGGCGGGTCTTCCTGGTTTGTAACAGCCTCAGCTGCAGTAGAACGGTAATGGGTGGGTCTTGCTGGCTGGCAACAGTCTCAGGCTGCAGGGAAACGGTAGTGGGTAGGTCTAGCTGGCTGGTAACAGCCTTAGGCTGCAAGGGAACGATAATGGGTGGGTCTCCCTGGCTGGTAAAAGTCTCAGGCTGCAGTGGAACGGTAGAGGTTAGGTCTCCCTGGCTGGTAACAACATCAGGCTGCAGTGGAACGGAAGTGGGTTCGTCTACCAGGCTGGGAACAGCCTCAGGCTGCAGTGGAACGGAAGTGGGTTGGTCTAACAGGCTGTGAACAGCCTCAGGCTGCAGTGGAACGATAGTAGGTGGGACTCCCTGGCTGGTAACAACATCAGGCTGCAGTGGAACGGTAGTGGGTTGGTGTACCAGGCTGGGAACAGTCTCAGCTGCAGTGGAACGGTAGTGGGTGGGTCTCCCTGGCTGGTAATAGCCTCAGCTGCAGTGGAACGGTAGTGGGTGGGTCTAGCTGGCTGTTAACAGCCTCAGGCTGCAGTGGAACGGTAGTGGGTTGGTCTTCGTGGCTGGTATTAGCCTCAGCTGCAGTGGAACGGTAATGGGTGGGTCTCCCTGGCTGGTAACAGCCTCAGCTGCAGTGGAACGGTAATGGGTGGGTCTCCATGGTTGGTAACAGCCTCAGCTGCAGTGGAACGGTAGTGGGTGGGTCTTCCTGGCTGGGAACAGCCTTAGGCTGCAGTGGAACGATAGTGGGTGGGACTCCCTGGCTGGTAACGACATCAGGCTGCAGTGGAACGGTAGTGGGTTGGTCTACCAGGCTGGTAACAGTCTCAGCTGCAGTGGAATGGTAGTGGGTGGATCTAGCTGGCTGGCAACAGTCTCAGGCTGCAGTGGAACGATAGTGGGTGGGTTTAGCTGGCTGCAAACAGACTCTGGCTGCAGCAGTGGAACGGTAGTGGGTGGGTCTAGCTGTCTGGTAACAGTCTCAGGCAGCAGTGGAACGGTAGTGGGTTGGTCTTCCTGGCTGGTAACAGCCTCAGGCTGCAGTGGAACGGTAGTGGGTGGGTCTCCCTGGCTGGTAACAGCCTCAGGCTCCATTGGAACGGTAGTGGGTGGATCTCCCTGGCTGGTAACAGCCTTGGCTGCAGTGTATCGGTAGTGGGTGGGTCTAGCTGGCTGATAACAGCCTCAGGCTGCAGTGGAACGGTAGTGGGCGTGTCTCCCTGGCTGGTAACAGTCTCAGGCTTCAGTGGAACGATAGTGGGTGGGTCTACCTGGCTGGTAACATCAGCCTCAGGATTCAGTTGAACGGTAGTGGGTAGGTCTACCTGGCTAGTATCATCAGCCTCAGGATTCAGTGGAACTGTAGTGGATGGGTTTACATGGCTGGTAATAGCCCCATGCTGCAGTGGAACGATAGTGGGTGGGTCTAGCTGGCTGGTAACCGCCTCGGGATGCAGTGGAACAGTAGTGCGTGGGTCTCCCTGGCTGGTAACAGTCTCAGGCTGGAGTGGAACGATAGTGGGTAGGTCTATCTTGCTGGGAACATTTTCAGGCTGCAGTGGAACGATAGTGGGTGGGTCTAGCTGGCTGGTAACCGCCTCGGGATGCAGTGGAACAGTAGTGCGTGGGTCTCCCTGGCTGGTAACAGTCTCAGGCTGGAGTGGAACGATAGTGGGTGGGTCTATCTTGCTGGGAACATTTTCAGGCTGCAGTGGAACGATAGTGGGTGGGTCTAGCTGGCTGGTAACAGCCTCAGGATGCAGTGGAACAGTAGTGGGTTGGTCTCCCTGGCTGGTAACAGCCTCAGGCTGCAGTGGAACGATAGTGGGTAGGTCTCCCTGGCTGGGAACAGTCTCAGGCTGCAGTGGAACGGTAGTGGGTGGATCTCCCTGGCTGGTAACAGCCTCAGGCTGCAGTGGAACCATAGTCGGTGAGTCTTTCTGGCTGGCAACAGCCTCAGGCTGCAGTGGCTTTTAATTTGTTGCTGACCAGAGGCTGTGCAGAAACCATAAGTGCATCAAGTGTGACTACTTGTTTGATGACCTCTCCCAACTGACATCTCTGTGAATGATATGTGCCCAGTTGTGACAAAACAACAGGCTGTTATATATCTGGAAGGACTTAAATAAGCCATTTCAAATGGATTTATATTTAACTTAGACAACTCTTGTTTCAGATGTTTCAAACAATTGTTTCTTAAGACAACCGCTATTATATGAAACATCCATATCAATCTTCTTTCTCTGGTATGATAAAAATTGCGAGTCATAAATGAAAATAAATTCAAGATATGTAAATGCTGTGTTTTCAGAAATTCGCGCTTTATTTTCCTATCCATTGCTTCTGCAATTCTGCAGGCTGTCGATTAAACCATTGCTCATCCCAGCCAAATTCACAAAACAAATAGGCATTTGTATTATTATATTTATGAATGTGAAATATTTCATGAAAATTTTATGCATATAATGGCATCAGAAATCAATTATTCCATTGCCATATTTCAGCGATGCATGAAACATTAATCTTAGATTCAGATTTCGCGAAAAAATTAAATGTGTTGCAGTTGCTGCGTGCCAATCGCGGAACATTTTATTTTTTCCACGTTAATATATATATAGGGAAACAATCAATTAAACAAAAAAGTTATGAGCAAGGTTTTAAATAGTACTTTAACCATTTTGCAAACAAAGTTGTATTATAGTTGTGTAGACACATTTTTTTTAAATCAACGAAAATAAACACATACAGCTAAATAAACATGTACAGGAAGATTGCAGTGGAAACACTATGCAATACTAAAGTATTTATTTCTGCTGACATTTGGATAGTAATCCTTCATCAATAGTTTATTTGCAATGACTTATTGGTGTTTTATTTTCAAATATCAAGAGATCTCTCTATGTCAGCTAACGAATACATTTTCTCGTTATTAAAGATTGTACTGCCTCGCCTATCTCATTGAAACCATAGTTTCACCAACATGCTTAGATGTTCAAACTAAGGAAAATTTTGGTAGTACAAACTTTAATGTGATTGATTAATTTACCATTTTGTTTAACGCGTTTATACATAAAATTTATACATGAATATCATAATCTCTGTAGTAAATGCAAAACTACACTACTGTTGAAAAGAAGCCTTGCTACATACGCACATTGTAGGACCGTTGTTTATATCTGATTTCTTTTAGACTTGTACATGTACTTCTGTAAAAACAGCTGCGGCCTACTGCTTTTCCATAGGATAATAACGAGCAACACCTAGTCTCTCGATACTGGGGCAATATCATTTGGCTAATTTCTATGTGTGGCTAAATTTTAGAAGAAGTATGAAGGTAAGCCATTTCGAGGAAATTTAGACAAATGCAAATAAATTTTCAAGAACATAGTGCACGCAATCAGTGTCCTTGTAGACCGTTAGAGTTTAGCTCATGTATATCCCTTTGGTAGATATTTTCGTTACTAATCGTACAATCGTCTTTCTTTAAATTTATATTTTCTATAATGTTTTACTGAATAGCAATTTTACGTTGTACCCTCTTAGCAATAGCCTAGCTATGATACACCTATCGTTGTTTGCATTTTTTGTCATCGAGCTAATTGTTAACACAATATTGTTTCCGTTTTAATAATAAACGGCATTACGAAAAGATTCAAAAATATAGTATGTACATAATCTGTATCACGTCGAACTTCCTGTTTTCCTAAGGTTTTATGTCGCCGCATGTCTTTATTGACTAATATCTGATATGAATATAAGATAAGAGAATATGAATTACACACACGCATAAAAATTGAAGTAGAAGTACTTTCTAAATGAGACGTAAAAGCTGAAATTTTATGACAAGAACAAATAAGAAGAGCTTCATTTGAGGCCAGAGTCTAATATTCAGATAAAAACGAAAGAGACAGACGACGTAAAGATAAAAAGCAACGAAAACGCAAACAATAATTCCGTCGTGGGTGACATCATAGCTGTAGTAGTTATTTGAATTATATTTACTGGAAGAAGTGTTAACCGCTTTTAATTAGAAAACTTTACAGTACAAACATTTGCAAATAAAACTTTCCATACAATTCTTATGTTCCTGACACTTACATTATCAACAATGAGTTTGTGAATAATGAGTTTGTGTTAATTTCTTTGTCTTGCAGCGTAATGTCTCGCAGTTAGTATTCAGTTAGATACCACGCCGTCTAAACTGACGCTGTCCAATAAAGCATCATTAATGCAATGCGTAACCATGTATGCTCGTCGAGGCACGGTTGCCGAATGAAGACGTTAAAGCGGCGGCTCCAGGTACGAGGTGCAACCCCCCCCCCCCCCCCCGCCCCCACCCCCACCCCACCCCCCACCCCACTTGATTTCATCCCGGGCTTTGACAAGCAAATGTCGTTAACAATAGTAGTGGTATAGCTCACTTGCTAACGCTAAAGAAAATATAAGGGTAGTTCCACGACTGATTGGCCCGGTTTTAGGGATAATTTGGCTGAGTTTGGTATAATGCCTGGTGTTCACGGCATGCTATACACAGTGAAGACAGCACTATATCTTCTTCAACTGGACACCGTCTTCAAATAAATGAAATACTGTTGGTGGGACTATAAACCCAATAACAAACAAACAAACCTATGACCAGCGGTCTGGTTATGTGTACAACTATAACACAATCATCATGTAGATGTTAAAGTAAATAAACTATGTAATTTTCACAATGATTTGAAATTAGATTTTTTTTATCCATCCACAACCTTCAGTGTCAGTACATTTTAACACGCGCAAATACGATTTCTTTTACATTGTAACAAGGTTAAAACAAGGACCATACTATATTTGATTCTGTTGTTAGAGCAAGAGAAAAAAACAAATATAACCTCACATTCACCTCATCAGTGTAATTTATCTTTCTGCACGAAGTTAGTTTAAATAATTTATCAGAATGATGTTGTTTTTTTATTATTATTTTTCTAATTTCTGCGAAAATGTATATCCACATCTGGATAGTTCTTTTAAATTTGTTTTCAGATGTATGAATTATTTCGATACATATCAGAACAGCATGATTAAAACTATGGCCCACATATTTACACCTGTCACTAAAATATTTTCTAGTGCTAAATAAACGTCAATCAATCAACGTATCTCGGCATTCATATCAGGGGAGGAAAGACCCGTCAATGTTTAATAAACACGTCTTCATCGAGAAACAACAGGTGAAAAAGTGACAGTTTTTAGAATAGATTTCAATATACCTTTAACGAATGTTTCAGCAAGGATCTGATAATAAAGGTTTTGCGAAATTTCGTTATAATATTAACATGTTGACATGACAACTTTCATACCATGAAAATGTGTATAATTTCTTTCTTTTTTGTGTTAAATTAAACTTATTTTTGAATAAAACAAACAATAAAACGAAATTTTGTAATCTAAAAGAAGAAAGAAACAAACAAAAATAATGGAAGGTCAATAGGCCCAACCAGTTTATGCTTGTGTGATTTGAATAAGTCGAACAAATATTATTCTAAATAATAAGTATAAACTACATTTTAAATACTTCAAATATAATAAACATAGTTGTGAAGCTCGAATAAACATTACCATAAATAAATAAATACATATCCATTAATCTATATTTAAGTAACAAATATACCTTATTAACGGTGTCTACAAGCTTTTTGATTGGTGATAGAAACATTCCTAAATTAATTCAAGACACAACAAAACGAGGATGTGCATAAAACCAACTGTTATACTGTTTTGAATTGGTTATGTATTTGAAGACTTACAATGTTACATGCATAAATGATAAATGTAGCGGTTTCGTCTATTCACGGCATATCCAATTAGGCAAATCTTTTCTCGTGCCGTTTGAAAATAGCATCAGGCGAGGAATAAGTTATTTGGTATGTTGTTTGAAAATTGACATCTAGTCTAAATGTAAATTTCCTTGTAGTAATGACATAAATGTAGTATTCAATAAGTTTTAAATCGAAGTGGCACATTTCATTACTACTTAAATTGGCGTTTTATAAAATAACTTTTTGAGCATGTTATTTGGACTAATGTTAAATCGGTAACTGTGAAATTTGAAGTGTTAAGGATAATTGCTTCTGAAATGTTTATTTTAAGATATTTCAAAGGCAGTTTTGGAGCTCATATGAGAATTAATCATACAACTTTGCAATGTTGTATAAGACAATATAAATCAATATATGTATATTGATATTTATGATATATCTGCCTATGCGATTAGGCAGTAACATACGTTCATTTCCTTACATTCGCTTTCTTTTATGCCCCTATGTGATTTTTCTTCAAATGGTAAAGATATTAATGTCGCCATTTCAGTTTTATTACTTCATAATTCTGATAATTATATTAAAAGACAGTTCTTAAACAATAGACAGTGCTGTTACAATTACTTGTGTTAACTCTGTGTCCTTTGATATTTTTAAAAGATGTTCCCATGAAAATGTCCCATGACTTATGATAAACGATTTTTTTAACGAAATAGTGCAACCCTTCTGTTCACCCTTCAACCACCATTACCTTTATAAATTTCGAAAAGTCGGCGTACAAATTATACAACTTAATCTATATTTAAAAGAACTTGAAACTTTGAACAGATGTAAATATTATAAATAAACCGGCTTTTAAGCAATCCAAACAGAATTCTAACAGCTAATGATGTTTAATGTAGTTTACTTTTTTAATTTGTAGATCAATGTTTGAAACCAACGAAATGTGGGTTTTGTCTTAGTACTTCAAAACACATTTGCAGACTCATTAGTGAAATACAGATTAAAACAGAATTGATAATATAAACTTTCTTTAGCGATATGTGACTGTAATGTGTTATTTTTTATTAAAACGGACAGACATAAAAATGGATATGTAAGTTTATTGACTGGCATTTGTGACCAACTAAATGTTTTATTTGAATTACTCATTAAACTATATATAATTTATATTATTTAATACTATGTAACCATTTTCTTTTATAAGCAAATCTGGTTTATTCGAAGACTGTTTAGTATTGATAATACTCGAAAACATATTAGATTAAAATTCGATTTAGCTCTCACGATCTGAAAAAAAAAATCAAATCGCATTATATCTCCCTGACATTTTAAACTATATATCTGGTGGTGCTTTTTGCATTACGTTTTCCGGATTTGTCAGCAAAGTATGTTTATATAATAATTGTTTTCCATCTAATTCATTTAAGATGTTCACATTTTAATTACTTAAAATCAGTATCTTTCTTACTTAACCACTTGCTGCAAGTAATCATAATAGTCTTATAGGAACAATTTTACGAAACAACTGCATTTTACGTACATGCGGACATCTTTCAATGAAAACAGTTGTCATTTTTCATAAAATTACCAAAATCGAAGTAACACATAAAATAATGATATACTATTTTAAATGTACTAAAAACGGAATAAATATAACAAAAGCTTTATCGAACTTTGAAATTGTTTAATGTATAATTGTGCTGTAGGTGTGTTTTAGTTGTCGGCTTAAAAATAATCAAACAAACGAAATAACGAGACAGATGATTTCTGCACATATCGACATTTTTTTTTTTATTTTAACATCTCCAGTTACGCATTTAGCTCACCAATTTATAGTCTTTCGTGCCTTTATAAATTAATATCTACTAATAATAGCTTCAATAAAAAAGGCATGCCTTTAAAACTGGCCCAACGTTCTAACGATCATCGTCAGCAATATTTTGTCACCATGAAAAGTACTAGATTTCTAGAAAAAGTGATATTGGGACAGTGGTATATGGAATAAATATACAGCTCGTTGTGTGATTGAATTCTTTGCTTCTCAAGAATATTTTCCCCGCCTTTACATTTATACGAATTCAATTGCCCATCATTTTCCAAGGAGCTGTTTTAATTAAAATTGACATCATGATAACCCGATTCCATTTGCTCATTACCGATTTGTCATTAGCACTCGTGTTCTTCACATTTTGAAATCACAAGCCATTTTTCCCATGGTATTTGTGGTTTGTAATTAAAACAAATACAATTCATGTCGCTTCGCGTGTGCCAATGAAATGTTGGTAGGCCAATATGTTACCTTTGCTATTGTAGATTTTATACATGAAAATAAAACACTAAGATTAATTAATATAGGGATTTTACACGAAACGCGTCAAAAGAAACTCAGTCCCACACGAATATCACCAGCTTGACAGGTGTAAGTTAAACTATAATGAAATATAAAAATAACTAGGTATTAGTAATTAAACAACTAGTTGATCAGATTTTTGTTTAATTTAGCTCTTAAGTAAGCTTCAATATATAACACATGTCCTTTAAGCGGTAAATATACGATTTTGCTGCAATGTTTTTTTCATTATGGCAAATTAAAATAAAACAAAGACAGAAAGAATAATAATTTTATTATACGTATCCTGCAACAGTTGAATTGTCACTGTTGAACTCATTTAACAGCAAGGTTTGGGCTTTCATCGGCTATCAATTATGCGTCTATTTTAATTAACTGCACTGACGATTAAAATAGGTTAAAAAGAAAGGTTGCCGTTGCTTGAATAACAGAAGCGTTAAAAGTAATGACGATAACCATATTTTGTTTTGAGACACTTAAGGGAAGAAGTATAGGCTACAATAATCATAATAAAAAATGGTAGCTAATGGGTTATTCAAAATGACCTTGTTTTAAAGATACATTTTGTAGAAAAGACTTTTAACTATTATAGCAATATGCGGACCTCGTGTAATATGTCACGACGCTGTACACACAGACGCGGTAAAAGTATGTTTTCTATAGAGAAATCGGCTGGTCTGCAAAGAAATTTTACACAAGTTTAAAAGTTTATACATTTAGGTCATTGTAACTTATACCGCATGAAGTTTAATTGAATACCAGACCCAAAAGCACAAGTTCATTTACAAAACCACATTTGAAAACGAAACATCATTCTATCTCACTCAATGACATTTGCATTCGGCATGTAGGGTATGTACACGTACACGTTGTCGAATCAAAATAACTTAAACTGCCATGTTGTAATATAATTTGTTTGAATCGTCTACCATTTAAGGAGAACATCGACCAGGAAGTGAATGGAATTTCTTAACAATCTGATAAACTCGTGCAGGTTTATTTTCACCAGGCAATTTTATGCATTTTGTACGATAATACATGCCAAATCATCGCATCATAGATATTATGTTTCATAGCATAAAATGTCAAATTTCATTTACATAGACTAACTTGAACGGGTTTTCAAACAACATGTTAAATCAAAATTAAGCAAAATTGTACCTTGTTTTCATAAATTACAGTTTGCATGGTCAAAAATGGTCCTTTTAAGACTTGTGTAATTATTACAATTTGTAAATGTAAAAAAGTCAAAAGATTTGGATTTATTAGTGCTCTAGATCCAGACATGGACATTTAATTAACAAACTAGAAAGATCAGTGAGTTATTGCTTAGAATAATTTACAAATAATATAAGAAAACATAAGTACCCGGTAATAAGAAAACGCTAATTTTACATTAAAATTTAAAAGACAGATCTTAATCATATTAGGTAAAATTTATGATGTACGTATTACATGCGAGTCTGTCTTGATACAGCGCTTGAAAAGGTAAACAACGAATTGTTCTGTCTAAAACTTTTTAATTGCATGCGTTCAAATACACCGGTACAGCAGTTAAACTTTATAACGAGCTGTTGTTATATTTCTAAAACATAAACTTGCAACCGGAAAGCAATTTTCAACCATTTTGTTTTTGCATTACGTGCGTCTATAATAAATAAATGGACTTGTTCGAAATATAGATAACAACCATAGACAAATAAATACCGGTACACTAAAAATATTATACTAAGTGCAAATAAATATAATATTAATTAATAAATAATGTAATATTGAGGTAATGTTAAAACAAATTATTTTAGTGCAAATAATGAAATATTTACGTAATGTTAAAATAAGATATTTACGTTCAAATAATGTTATATCTACGCAATGTAATAACGAAATATCTAAGGGCAAAAAATATATCTAACATTAAATAATTCACGGCAGACAGAAATCGGTTAAACACGAACTGCGCGTCAATCCTTTATTAATTAATTTTCTGTTCAATCAGTCACGCGTGGTTGTTACAAATTGGAAATCAGTAGCTAAAACAAATAACCAAAAACAAACTCAATGTAATCAAATAATGCATATCGTTGGTTCATACATCTTTTACTGTTTTCATTCGTAGACACATAATAAAGTTATCCAAAAACTGTAGTAAAGTGTACGTAAATGTATCCGCCTGTCTTTTCCTCATCATGGAAGTCGGTATATTCTGATAATAAAACAATTTTAACAGTATGTCTAATATATCCGTCAAGACTGTTTAAGATATTGTAGATATTACTTTTTGAACTCGAAACGACAGAGAGAGGATCTGACACGAATTGTCAATTAAAACAAACATTTGTTAAACGCGTTCAGGAACAGAATTGGAAGCGAGCAATTGTTTCCAAGAATTTGAAGATGAAAATGCAGAAATATTTTGAATGTCATTTTGATTTACACACAGTAAAATATTATTTTTCGTAAAACGACTAGTTTCAACGCTTTCTCAGTTTAAGGTATAAATTATGTACATAATATAATATAAGCAGTTAACGTTGCGCTATAATTTCCATAAGCTCTGAGACTTGTCTAATACAGGCAATCAGTAATTGTAAACGAATTAAACGAACGGATTAAGTTTCAGTTCGTGATAAAGTATTTTCCACTGTATATTTCAGGTTTTATTGAAACTGGTAAGAGGTCTGAAAACAACAGAAAATCATTGCTTGAAAGAAACTGTTTTGGGTAACCAAAACAAAATGTTGTTCGAGCATGTTTTCAGACCTTTGCAAATCCAATAAGGTATGTAGTAAATGAATAAAGTATAATCTGTATTAAGATTAATTTTAGATGTTGTCGTTTTCGATTCCTTTAAATACTGTAAATCGACGTTTTAATGTAATAAATGAGTAAACGGATTACAACAGTGTATTAACCATTGTTACAGCAAGATAAGTCGTTGTTTAAGATAAATTGACCTCATTTTTTAAGCGAGATAATTTATCTTAAATTAAGAAATGAAATTGAAGAATCTTAAATGGGATGAATAAATTATTTATTCACAGTAAAAGTAATATGCTTGTAGACCTTCTAGTCACTTACCCCACTGTTCATCTCATGTAAAAAGAATGAACCAGTTCGTTAAAAACAAAACATGTAGCATTTTTTTATCAAATTATGAGCAAAGTGTGTATAACTTAATATTCCCGACCAATAAAATCCATTCGCCTTTTGTAAATCATGCCACACTGGCGGTCATACAAGAATATAACTTGACTATGTATTACCACGCACAGTGTATAAATTACCTGTGATACTTATTTTATATATAATTTTTAACAATGTAATGACGTATCATTCACGCATTAATAAAAAGGTATACTTTATTTGAACAAAGATAAGCAAAGAAATCAACTGCTAAAATATAGGACTTTTTATCTAATTTTACTCATAGTGAATAGGTAATATTTGAAAGTTAAGCGCAACTTGCGGGTACTTAATGTGGATTGTAAAACAATCAAAATATTGTGTCTATTTGCACATTTAGCTACAGGCATACATACGAAAGTTTTTAATAATCTAAGGCTGTTTTGCTTTCATTTCACTTTGTTATCAACAAATAAGTACTTTTACTCGGAAAGTTTAATCCCATTTTTTTTGCAACTATCCCATATATGCTAATAAGTACGCATTTAATAAAGTACAATGTATATAATTTTAAAAATCTACAAATTCATGATAGACATAGATTGATCTTAGGTCATATGACGATACAGAACCCCATGAATGCATATGCATTACATATATGCATGATTGTCAGTTGTAGAGTGGGTTAACAATGTAAAACTATTTATATTTTATTGCTGAAATAGGATTACAATAGTATGGACATTTTAAACTATATCGAAATGTAATCTCGTTAAAATCTCGTTCATAAAAGTCGTCGTTTCTATGTCTGTACACTGATGAGGATATACATCGCCAACGTGTCTAGGCATCTGCAGCATATGAAATGTCCGTCAACATATCGTATTACCGTATGACCGGGTACCGGATCTAGATTTGTTTCCTCATTGGCGAGCTTCTCTGGCGTCGGCGCCCGTGTACATGTTGTCTTTCTTGATATGGTTGTTTTCTGGGAATACGAGAACTGTCCCAGAAGTTCTTATAATTTGTGGTTAACTTTTTATTTTATTTAAACACTAAATGGGCACATTTTGAAACAATAATATAAACATATGAGAGTATTAACAGACACAGTGTTCCTGAGAATATTAAACAAAAACAAGCAAAAGGGACAAATTTCCACTCCTTACAAACAGACCGTGGTTCCGTAATCGTCACACGGCGACCTCAAGAAAAACACAACTCGCGTATACATGTCTTTTTTCTCGTAATAAGTACATGTACCAGAATGCCCTAAACTTTTGTACTTTACAAAAGGAAATTTACTACTGAAATTTAACACAGTATGATGAACAAGAGTTAACAAACTTTATTTTGTGATTATGTACAAGGTGGGTTTTAGGATTTACTAGTAGATATTAAAGTAGATACATTATTATCCGTGTATGTTACAGGTATTTATGCCTGGTAAAGTTTAAAACTGATTTTTAAGAAAATATGGTATCTTTTAATTTATTGATTCGTACTTGGTTTCTTTCTTTAACTCATCACTGTTTTTGTTAATTGCAGCTGGCCAATACACGTTACGTTGACCAACACGTTCTACAGCCCTGTCCCCGTCGCATAGATTTATATTTTTTAATATACCATTGTAGTCTTATGCCAGCGTAGTCATGGAATTTGAAAATGATATGCCTTCTTAAATAATTCATATGAACTTTCTACTGATCATATGTACTATTACATAGACGTATTTTTTAGTGTCTATATCTAGAACAATAAATAACTGGAACAATAGCAGAGTATTCTATTATCAATATGACTATTTCTCCGCCAGTCCCCGGGAAACAATACTTATTTTAGGGCACTATTCCTTAGTGCCAATTGACTTGTTTATGGTCACATATCTTTTCATCGTGATTGCCTTATAATTGCTCGGTGTGATTTATGCGCCATTCTTGTTTATCAACATTCTGCGTCGAAATCGTTATGTCAATCCATTATTCCTGCATATCCGCCTAATTTAGAAGTGTTTCAGATTTGTTATCAACATTTCATTTAAAATCTACATAAGTTATTGTTATATTTAGATCTTGTTCTGTTCTGGTGTCGACATCGCTATTCCCACTTGAATTGTTTTGTATGCTGTTGCTTTTTTTATTTGCTTATCTTTTCGACTTACGGATAATTGCCAATTGTCGCTATTTCTTCCAATTGGAAACTAAGACAAGGTCCCATGACAACTACCACAAATATAAAATTTTGAACTAGCTCAAGACAAAGGGATACATAGTAAATGTAGAAGTTACAATTACATAAGTACGAGATATCACACATTGATAAAACATAGTTGTCGCCTTTCAACGAAAGTCGAAGACAGGACTGGCTAGTGTGCTTAGTTTTTAGATCGCTCCAACCTCGCAATCCCTAAAGGATTTTCTCACGGATGAATAGTGTAAATATAGCTATCACGTCAAAGCGATACAACGAACAGTAAGTACCTACCTCGGGAGTTAAAAACTGTTACAAGAATTATATTACAATCTCAATAACACTAATTTTAATGAACTATCAAGATATGTTTTATATGTACAAGAAGGAAATAAAATTATAGAAAACAATTTAAAACCTACAAAACAAAATCTATTATTTTGAAGTGATTATAGGTAATGATATCCAAACATCAGGTTGTAATTTATCAGCAAATGACATGTAAATTAAAAAGGGCAAACAAAATCCAGGAATCATACCTTCTGTGCAGTCACACGTTTATGTCATGGAGACCGGCCAAGATGTCTCGCCTATGTTGGACACGACTGAGGGAATGAAGAGACAGAATTCCAGCTGTGAATGTCTAAATAATGGCTTGAAGCCACCGTATTTATGTGATCTCAAAGAGCTGTCTGTAGATCGTGTAATCTAAGAGAGCAATACAATACAAAGCAACACTGCGAAAGGTTTGCAAGGTTGAGTTTTAGATCCGCGTTCACAAGCCTCCAATTTGATCTGAAGTATATACATGAAAAGCTGTATTTTATTGCCATCATTTCAAGTCTCTAATAGTAACTACTTCTCTCAAAGAAATTGTTTTCATGTTATGGCTTAAATGTAAACAGTAGGTGCTGCAGTTTTTTTCAATGACTCACAAAATAGTAACTAGGAGTTAATTTTAAACAGCTGTATGTATGCATAAATTTAAATCATATAAACTTGTGTTGATGACTCCTACGAAAGCTTTTTGCGGCTATTGATGATATTTAAGAATGGGTAAGTTCCCCATGAGATGTATTTGTTTCTTGACTTTATTTATACCATAACTTCCAAAGGTTTTTTTATCTGTAATCTTCTTTCCTAAACCTTTTGTCGCTTGGAAAAAACATAAATGTGTATATGTAATTAAAAGTATATAAAGAGAAACGAGCAACAAGAAATAAACATTATTTTCTTACTTATACCTGATAAGGACAATAATGGGTTCCTTCAAAGAATATTCCTGTAGAACAAATTGAACTGTTAGTGACAATATGTAATTGTTTTAAACAAGCGAATAAATGAAAACAAAGATGAACGATACCAATTAACTGTAAACCATTTTTAAAGATGACGATACTAATTTACTATAAACCATTTTTGTCTGCATTCATGCGGAAAGCTCTTGACATCGAACTTTGTTTTCTTAAATAAATAATCTTTATCCATGTGTTTATGGTTATTTGCAAAACGCATTATTTGTGTTAATGAAAAGAATTAGCTGGAGCACATATCATAAAATTATACACTTTACACCGAAAATGTAAGCGAAACAGAAGATAACCCACAAAAGCGAAGTAATGAAACATTGTTCCCCTACTTCCGACCAATACGTTGGTCAAAACTATGGCGAAGACATATGTAAAATATTTTATTAAATAAAAGAAAGTGTAATGGAGAAGGTAATAATGTTTGCACTTTTATCAATTTCTGCATTTTAAAAGTTAAAAAATCGATTAAAATATGTTCCTTCAGATAAAAGACTGATATCATAACTTGTGACAATGAGTGTAAGGAGGAAAAATATATCCAGCAAAGAAGCAAGGCTGAAAATGCATTTTAGCATCATCAATAACTTTTTTGTCAAGTTGTCATAAATCGAAAGTTTATGCCTTTAAAATATTATTTCTTTTAATTATATTAAACACGATATAAGAGATTATTGTCGTGGATTATGATAAAAGCACTTTTAAATACAATGCATCTATCATCCAGTGTATTGTTATCGTAATGTTGTTTTAAGCTTTGGACAGTCACTGTCGGTGTTGTGATGCAAATACGACAAAAATGAAAGGATTGAGAAATGTAAGATTGTTACACTAGATACTTACGTGAAAAGGAAACCCATCAGAGGTGGTGGCATTTTGTTGAAATAGCATACTCAAATTTCGGTGGAATAAAAGTCCAATGCACGTCAATATATACATGCTAAATCCTAATAAAAAAATGATGTGCACAGATTACATGGGACATTTTACGAAGGCTACATTGCACCAGCAGCATCCTAACGATCACGAAGGAGACATTATTATAAATTACTATAAGTAATTCAACATGATTTATTTAAACTAATCAAAGCATTCACTTGCCAGTTAAGCGTAAAAACAAAACACTGAGATGAAACAATATGTTAAAGAGAAAACACAACTGTTACCGAACTGGAAATGTCAATCTGTAAAGGACCTACAAGTGAAAATTTTAACTAAAAGCTAAGGTATTTTTTATATTTTGACAATGAAACGTCGACAAACCAGACAAATGAAATTAATTCCAGTATTGTTACTTCTAAATTTGACAAAGGAACACAGTAACTGATGTGTCCCGCTTTTTTAGCCTCATATTCATAACTTATTAATTAAGACCTTGATGACATGATAGAACATGGTTTACTGACCAAGACCTCGCCTCGAGGTGAGAAATAAAGAACCTCACATGTATTCACATTTTATATTCAACATGTGACCATTTGTAAATCAATACAAGACATGGTATTTAGAGAACATAATATGAGTTCAATACTATGCCCGCAACCAATCCACATCTCCGACAAAAATTATTAAAAAGAACAAACAAAAACGCAACAAAAAACTTTTATGAATTGATGAATTACTTCGATTTAGACGCTCATGTTAAAATCACTTTTTTCCTAGAAGGGTTTATGATCATTTTAATAAATTGTAATTCGCATGCTTTTTGAAAATCGGGTCGACATATTTGCCCATTAAACCTAAATGGTTTGCAATTAGTTTATAATAACAAAAACTAGAGGACCTACCAGTTAGCTTAACGTTTTTACGATTATCTTGCTCACAAATGTTAACATCAGAATATTTTGAACGATAAAATAAATGAGCTGTCTGAAAGGAAAGGCTCTGGCATAATCATAACCGCCTTGACAGCATGGAAAGATTTATAGTACCATACAGCTTCGGAACCTGGTTAAAAAAAAGTATGGGTGTTGAGAACGTTTGACATAAGAATTTGGGTGTTGAGAATCATTAATAAGAAAATGTGCACACATCAAACTGAATATTGAAGCTTTTGCTTGAAGTTAAATGATAATCTAAAACTGAACACCTTTGATGACTTTTTAATTGTTTATTTCTTTAATACTGACTTGAAAAGTGTAATCCAATAGACACCAAATGCACACATCCAAGTCTCCAGAACTTCTTAAAAGCACAATAACACGTTGCTTAAAAAATGTTACATTTGTGTTTTCGTTTCTGTTCATAAGTGTAAAGCAACGCAATACAAAGAAATAAGTTTATCCTTTGCTTACATAATTATGTGTTTTAATTATTTTTTCAATTTTTAGTTTTGCATCATTGATATTACGTGAACGGATGTTGTAACGCAGTTGTCTTGTATATTATTTACTTATATAAATAATTGTAAATATATTTTATATAATGCTACGATCGATTTTCTGTTTACGAATATATATTCATTAAATGTAACCGATGTTATAAGCAACAACAGAATCGCAATTAGTTCACTACCTTGAATAAGCGTAAAATGATACCACAATTTCGTGAAATACACATTATGAAAAACCATTTAAAAGTAATTGGTACGAATTATAATAATATTTATGCGGTGGGTTACGGTGTCCGAAAATAATCTGAAATCTCTACATTAACGCAATGATTTTAATCATATGAAGAATGGACTAATAGATGCGTTTTTATTTGAGAATTCCTTAGAAAATACTTCCATTTAATACGTTCGAGCAATTTTAAAATATATTAAACAGAACAGG
Source organism: Sinonovacula constricta (assembly GCA_007844125.1). NCBI lineage: Eukaryota > Metazoa > Mollusca > Bivalvia > Cardiida > Solecurtidae > Sinonovacula > Sinonovacula constricta. Next base: position 6,550,935 of record CM017568.1, on the reverse strand, counting down.
AGAAAATTGAATTCTACAATTTACATTTAGCTCAGTCCGACGAGAAACAGACCCCAAAAGGAATTCGATAAATATGGCATAATTCTAAATAATGTTTACCAAATAATTGCATTTTGAAATGCAATGCTGAACGGCATAAGTAATATGTATAGCAAGGTGGTATGTTCTCTATGTTATTAAATAAATGATATATTTATTCTACATAGTCAAATGCCGGTTTCTCATGAGCAAAGCGAAATCGACCAAAGAAATCCCAGAATGGTAAACGGTAAAGTAAACATGAAATTATTTTCCTCTTGATAAATTGCACCTATATAATGCCTTAGAAAATAACAAATGTCCGTTAAAAGGTTAATTTATGTATTTTTAAATCTAGTGCATTGTAACTTTATACTTTATACGTACACTAGAACGCATTACTCGTATTTAAAGAAAGAACGAATGTCACTTCTACTTAGCATTTGTAGCATATTGTCTTTGAAATCCTTACTATTGTTTTCGGCACATAAAATATACATCATGTCAGAAAAACGAAATATAGAATAATACGTCAAATAACATATAGTTATGTCCCTGCTTACCAAGCTCTCTGTATGCGTTTTCCTATGTAAGTATTCAGATCCATATTTGAACTGTTAAACCATTCTGAATTAAAGTTTGAAAATCAGTAGTTTTAAAAGGTCGACTTAGTGCATTATTGGGTAACTGTAAAACGGGGCTTTTGGATATGTTTTGTTAATCTGTCTGGATTTAAGAACAACATAAAATCTAATTATAAAGGTATTCGGAAAAGTACATTAAATAAAGTAATCGTCTTTAAACATTAAATCAAGTAAAGCTTAAGTTTTAAACGTTTTATTACATAAAGATACAGATAATTTCTTTACAATTTGTTTATCTACACAGTTTAGTCACTTTGTCTGTATGTATGCTGGTTGCCATCATATTCAGCTTTTTATCAGTAAGATACAAAGCCAGTGAACATTCAATTAAACATACGTTCCATTTTTTATATTAACTTTTCCCGGAGCATAAATGTCTGAAACTTCAGTGGCAGAGTCCGCGGGCCCGCTGATGTGTATAAAGGTTTTTTTTTATTATTTTTTCTGAAAAAAGTTCACCGAATCTGACGGCAAAGCCTGTAGCCGATCTTAGGTCTGAGTGAATGAGGAGGTATTTCCGAAAGTTATGACGGTTTAAATAATTTACTACTGTTTCATAACAACTTGGCTACTTTTATGCCACAGAACGGAAGCGTGTTATGGCGAGTCTGTAAAAAAGAATGCACCAATCAAATAACTTTCTGCGGTAAGGTATGTGTTTATAGTTGTAGGCATAAGTGGAGTCAAACAAGACGCTGGACACATTGTATTTAACAATCAACGCATGTTCTTGATCTTTAAGTCTTACATACGAGTATCAATCGTACTTACTTTTTTTAAGCTTTCGCTTTTATACTGATTAGTTTTTGTCTCAGTGACAGCAGTCAAGTATATCGGAAATTGTTTAATGTAACGTGGCAGAATAAGTCGAAATTGAGAAACTCATGCCACATAAACATTTGTAAGGAAGATTAAAGAGAGATATATTATAAAGCACTATAGTGTATTGACTGTACAATGCAACATTCCAAAAAGATGGAAGAGGGATGTTCAGAAAATCCACTTCGACGTTTATTACTTTCTAAAGATATGTAAGACACAATATAACGTGTTTCACAATACCTGTATGAAGACTAACCGTCCATACGCAAACGGACAGAGTAGTTTAAGACACCTCTTATAGGCAAATCGGTCAGCGTCATCGCCATGAATAAGCTGTCGTTGCACTGTAGAAAATATTTATGAGCAGAGTATTCGATGCTACACTTCGGGGTTTGCCTACCGTAAAGATATTGCTAAGCCTTCTAAACCTCCACTTGCCATTTTATTATTATTATTTGTTATTTTGCTTACAGCCAGTCTACAAACAAGACATAATGTTTTTTTTTTCTCTTCTGAAATGACATTGCCTTTTGCTGATGTTTTCCGATGAACGACACAAGGCTAATTATCTACAAGCTCTCGTCGAATCTGGCGTATCTACAATATACATATGCTTTCGACAAACAGTTGCTGGAGTAGATCTTTTGAAGCGAAAGACTTATCTTTTATAAACATGCGACACGTCAAATTTAAGTCTTCTTCACCGCTCGTAAAAAAGACGTTTTCCTATGGTAAATAAACCTTTGCGCGTCGGGAAACAAATCCAGATGAGAAAATATTAAAAGCTGATCTTGTTCTGATGCATTTTCTGCCAACCCGATCAAGTATCGGGCATGCACATTGCTCAGTTGTATGTACGAGCTCTTGCCATGTTTATGACCCCATTATCGTCTGTGGACGATATTTTTTCGGTAAGGTTACTACATGTATATCTAACAAAAATCCCTTCCTCAAATATTATTACTTTCGTAAATAAATTGTGTCGGACCTTAGACTATATTGGTAATAATGTGACTACGATTTTAAATCTGTAACTTAACATATACCAGTTGAGTGATAAGACGTTTATTTGTGTAGAAAGCCTAGCATTTAAAATAGAACGTACCAAAATCAAATTGTATTACTCAATTGAGGACGTGAACTCGCATTTTTGAATATTTCAGCTATGCGTTATGTCAATGGTAAAGCGCCCATGTTCTTAAGTTAACGCAGGTCTTTATAGGAAACTTACTATGGTTTGTATCCTGTTAAAATATCTATGAAGGAACATGTCGAACAAGCTCACCAGTGGCTACTCCTTAGCTCCGACGCAGCGGTGAACTAAGCTAATTATCTAGATACTGCTGCATAATGATTTAGCTTATTCTGCTCTGTGGCTTCAGAAGCCGTTGAAACGTCAGACAAGATATCTGGAGGTAATACATGGAAATATCAGCATTTCATTTTAATAGTGAAACCCATCCAATCAGAGTCCTTGATGAGTGCAAGGACTACATTATGCTGTCTTGTTATGGAGTTTCCTCTTTTACTGTTACTGTCTAATACTTTGTTTAAATTTGGACGAAGCTAAATATAAAAAGTAAGCGATAGTTTGACACGAAAGGGCATTCTTAAGTTGTTTTGTTAATTTCTTTTTTTATTTTCAAATTAATTCGCTATTTTGCATTTGCTCAATGTGCGATGCATAGACTTGCTGTTACATTTTATTAATGAAAATAGACATGGCGATGAAACATGTTGCGTATGCAGTATCTAAGATATCTCATTTTCTTTCTCATAAGTTCTACGTTGTAAGCTTGTTCTAGTTACACAAATACTGAATGCATAATTGATATTCCTAAAGAAATAGCATCTCTGCAACGTTGGCTCACAAGCAAGAAAAAAGTTCAAAGGAAATAACTTATCCGGTAAAGACTTTCGTTAACTGAAGTTCGGCGATTTTTCAGCCTTCAGTATATACTCGAGCAGTTGATCGATTTAAAAAAGACAATTTTCGACGTGTGATAAAAAATAAGACCCTTGGTAAGACCAGCCTGAATATAACCATGTATTTATTATTATTTCTCATTGAATGACTTGATAATGCGACATTTGATAAAAACCTTATAAAAATGAGAGAAAGCAAGAGATTAGACTTTATTGTCATAATCGATATTTGTGGCCATTCCTAATTACAATCCTGAATATTATAGCTGAAAACCATTATATCATTACGATATAACACATGATTTTCACATTTCCCTATCTGTTAATTATCTTTCTGACTGACAAAAACTTCTAATAATGTCCAATTTGGTTAGCATATATTTATATTTCTTTAATATTTTCTTAAACGTGCAATTTTCTTTTTCAATAGCCATGTAGAAAAAATACCCCAGCAAAAAACAAAAATGGACCAAAATTTAAGGGCCCAATCAGAGGATCATTGTTCTTAAATTTAAATTTTTATGACACTTTTGTCTTTTTGTTCCATCTCATATGTCGAGGATGTTTAGAGCTCTTACATGTGTCGAATTTCTAAGCATTCTAAGCACAGTTGAAATAATCCAAAGGTAGAACAATACACGAATGTAATTAATATAATTCCAAATCTGACACTTTAATATTTATATAATATACTAAATAAGTCCACATAAGTCCACATAAGTTCCAACACAGAAAGATTTAATATAGAAGCTGCAAGTATTTCCAAACTATATGTCCAAAGTCTATGTCCAAACTTTTTATCCAAACTTTTTATCCAAACTTCCTTCATATTAAAATACTAAAAATTTTCTTTGGTGAGTAGAAAAAGCAGATAAAGATAAGCCTTTGTTTTCAAACAGAAACATCTAAAGCTTTATTTATTTTGTCTGTGTCAACATAACGATATGTAAAATATTCGGTTGTTTAAAATTAGTATAAAGTGATAAATATTAGCGATGGCAAAATTCCCTCATTTTTGGATTCGATTTTTTTATCCGAGCGTTCGAACGTTTAAAGCAGGTTTATAGATCATACAAAACAAAACTTACTTGGTTAACTTGAAACTAGAGAACCTACCAGTTAGCTTATACTTGTATGGTTTCATCCCATGGCACGGGTATTATGTTTCGTATACAGGCTAGTAAAAAGTGACCAGGGGTATGTATTATGCAATTGTCACCGGAGGTGGGGGAGGTAGGTGGTTTACCCGCTAGGGCTTCTAGCAGGAGAGGATATCGTTTCAAAGGAAACAATCAGCATGTCCCAAAGCAAAACCTACTACCAACTCCCACCCAGGCACATGATCTACTAGTCAGCCTGTATCGGAGACAAAATACCTGTGCCATGTATTGAATCCATATACACATAGTGTCAGTATTACTTAAAATTATCGTCGAGCGACCGTCTTTGGTCAAGAGCGGTGGCAACTGGTATTGCCAAATCATCTGCTGCCTGAATTTCTTTAAGCATTGCATGATGATATGGGTCATCAGGGTAAAGCAAAAACTACACTTTTCAAGGAGCGTTTCTATTGGCCTTGTATGGATGCCTTAATCGAATCGATGATTCGACAGTGTGAACAATGTATTAAAAAGTCAAAGAATCAAATTTCTCCCCTAGTGCCATCAGAGTATCCAATGGAAGTCCTGTGCGTGCGTGGATTTCTGGTCACTCGAACATTCCAAAAGAGGTTTTGAAGATGTCCTTGTAGTAACCGATCATTTCACCTGATACGCTCAGGCATCCGTCACTAAGAACCAAACAACAAAGACGACGGCCCGAGATGATTGTCCACAATGACTTTCCTGCCTGGATTCACAACGATCAAGTGCCTAATTGTGAGTCTGCAATCATCAAGGACCTCTGTGAAATGGCCGGAATTCAGAAAAGTCGGACGATGCCTTACCATCCGATGGCGAATGGCAAGGTTGGACGGTATAACCAAACTCTGTTCAACATGCTAGGAACATTAAAGAACTTTCAAAGGTCCTATTGGAAGGCCCATATTCCTGCATTAGTCCGTATAATGCCACATGCCATGACAGCACGGGCTTCTCACCTCATTATATGATGTTTGGCCATAGATGCATTTCTCGGCCTCACAACTGAAGAGCCTTGCGCCGAGAAGCAGTCACGGAATTGTTTTGTGGTAAATCTTCAAAAAAGACTGAAAGCAGCTCATGTCAATGCCAAAGAAAATGCGCAGATGACGGCACAGCAAAGCAAAGCAGGGTACGTCGAGAAGGCAAGAAGTTCCTGTTTAGTCCCTGGCGATAGAGTTCTGGTAAAGAATCTTTCAATTCGCGGTAAGCACAAGATCGCAGATCGCTGGGAAGACACTCCATATGTCGTTATCAGACAACCATGCCCAGACAACCCAGTCTACGATGTCCGGGGAGAAGGGTTCGAGAGCAAAATCACGGATGTTGCATAGGAACCTTTTGCTACCCTTCATGCCAACGACGGATATGCCAGGGAGAAAAGAAGCCTATGATCGTAAGGGAGCTCCATACGTTATTCAGATGAGGAGGTCTCCTTTGTCTACTGGTCCACTGGTCTATTACCAAGAAGGTCAACAAGACAGCGTTTCCTGACAGATTCGGAACACGGTAATGTTTTTAAAACAAACGGCTGTGATAGCAATTTTTGCGATGCATCGTTGCATTCGCTGTACGCCATCTGACCTTGATGGTCACTACTCCACGTTTAACAATAAGCCTCTATATATCTTTGATATATTGTATTGTTTGTTATTGTTGCTGGTTAGTGTTTACTTTATTATTGCCTCATAACTTCATATTTAATTATATAACGTAAAGCCGTTTTTATTATACTTTGCATTACAGCTATAATGTGTATATTGCATGTTTACTTCGACTTTGTTATTTCAAGTTAAGATATAACTAACATGTTTCATTCATTCTTATTATTGTTGAAAGATTTATCATCAGATGCATGTGGGCATTCGCCGTACGCCATTTGACCTTGATAGTCACTAATCGACGTTTAACAATAAATATCACTATATCTCTGATACATTGTTTGCTATTGTTGCAGTTGCCTTCCACTGTTCGAACAACCCGCACCTCCAAGGCTTTCACCACAACACTAAAATATGTTGTTCACAATAAGCCTGCTCTACCGCAGAGTGACCGTGACGATTGGGTATATATATTGGCCCGACTATTTGTCCTTATTAATATATGGACGATATAGATAGATGGATGGATGGATGGGTGGATGGACAGACGGACGAAAGGACGGACGGACTGGCGGAGGGACGGAGGTCCGTCCGTCCGTCACATTTTTATGAAACACTTGTTTATGTTTAGATATAACTTACAGTGCATTATTTTTTCCTACCAATATACCTTTTTTTGTGGGCTAGTTTGAAAGAATGATATTTTGATATTCTGGATATTATAAGTTTAATTAATATTCCCTGCTGTTAATCTGGGTCTACGTCCAAAACATATCACATCTAATTACAAAGAGATCATTAAGGAAGTAATTGCATGCTGAAAAAGCCATTGCAGAGGTCATGGATTAAATGATGACAAATAATTGGACTACGGTGTTTGGTCATAATCTGAGAACTACATTAACCCAATAATGGGACGTCGCTAATGAAACTGTTAATAAGATCTCATGTCGAAAACTATCATTCAAATTGCTTAGTTGTTGTTGTTTTTTTCTGATGAGATACGGGCACAATGATGTTCAGTTTAGCGACGTCTAATTATTGTTACGAAGAAGAACATCAAATGCCTCGGTCAATGCAGCGGGACACCACAGGTCAGCTGAAGGACAGTCTCACATTTTTTCTTTCTTCATTCAGACTTGAACCCATGTGAGAAGGAGCAGTTGTGACATTGGAGGTAGAAACCTTCGAGTGAATGGGCTGCCTACATGAGTCCCAACACAAGATGGTTTCAGAGAGCGGGCATATGATTGGGCCAGTATTTTTTCCCTATTACAATATCACGTCATTTAAAGACATCATTAATCTCTTCTAATTTTATATGATCAATTTCCCTTCGAATGGCGTAATATGTAATATAATCCTCTGCTATCCGGTTGTTAAGATAATAAAATACAGTTTAATCTTGTAATATGTACAATCTCGGTTACAATACGAACAATCTACATTCCCATGACATTAGGTATATTATAGGGTTTGTTGAAATAAATAAATATTATCTGGTTAAGAGATGGGAGACAATATTTTTTTTCTAGGCTGTGGATTTCCTGTCTCGTACTATATAAATATGATTTTATGTTCGCAAAAAGAACGCGTCGTTTGTGTTGAAAAATCAAGAACATACGGAAAATATGCGCTTGTTTTCTAAATGGTCTTTTTAATGTATGTGCAGTAATTGTTAATAAGGAAGAATTAAGGGGGGGGGGCATATGTTAAATATGTTTATTGGTATTTTAAATGGTTTCGTATATGTTTTCTCTTGACATGAATCTTCAATAATTATTGACTCACTTATCCACTCCGGATACAATATTGATTTTCATTTGTTTTGGGGTAAAGAGTACTTTTATGGAAAAATCTATATAATGGGTTAGTCTCAAAAATAGTGTCAGATTTAAACATACATGTATCAACTTTCAGATTCACTTTTGAAACGCATCATAATAAATCAATGTTTATTAAGGGTAGTGTCCACATTATCTGACGAAATATGTGATTTGGGGAGCCAAATGAGGTACCCGGACAAAATATAGCTTTTACTTAATTTCTTACATTTTACACAACTGTCTGATGTCAAATTTAAAACAAATCAAAATAATTCTAAGCCTCGAGATGACTGCATTTAGGCGAACAGAAGACAGACAAAGTGTTGCCTTTTAAAAGTATGCTTTAATATTACATAAAAACGTTCAACACATATTCTACCTATATCAATATTTTACCTATGTAAAATGCAATCTGCCGTGATAAAATAATGGTATATCAGTACATAAATTGGGACTATTTTATTTCAATAGAATAACTTTCCTTTTACTTTCCCAAAACATCTTCGTATTGTTGACCAAGCTGGCATGTTATGATTCATTGTTCTTTTGGTTAAATTTGACGTTACTGATTACATAAATTTGAAAATGTGATAAATAATAAACAAACATAATATTCAATGTGGTCGGTTATTGATATTCATTTAGACAGAAGTAACCAGGAAGTACACGAGGGTGAAACAGAACAGACCTACGGCCTTCGTGATTAAATTAATATGTATCTAAACTCGAAACGGTGATATATTAGGCGTTAGATCATGGAAACCTAAAATCTATTTCCTAAACATACACTTTCTTTGAAGTCTATTTATATGCCATTTAATATTAATAAAACTGTACTACATAGCTAAAAACAAAATGGTTACCTTGGTAACAAAAATGAGTGAACTTACAGTTTTAAGCTATTATACATTTATGTGATACTGCAATTTAGAGACACATTTAGTTGATATAAACTGTAAATATTGCACATCATTTATGTGGGTTTTAACATTTGGTTCTAGCATATGTTACCATATATACGTTCTGCATTTCTAGTGTATTACTACTATTAGTTGCTATCAGTTTCACTCAACTGCACCAAATGATTTCTGTAAATTTTGTAATTTTGTAAAGCACCATATTAATGACAAGAATTACCAATACCAAGTTTACCCAATATGATTTTGCTGTTAATATAAAAGTAAAAGTAGTATATTAGACACAAGAATCATAATTATCATCAGCGTCATCACAAGCACCACAACCATAATCATCGTCACGACAACAACCACAAAATGCTGCTGCTGATCATCATGACCACCATCAAACCTAACTTCAGCTTCCTTCTCATAACCAGAAAAAACACAATCATGATCACCATTTTCATCATTATCACCACAACAACCATCATCACCCCATTTCAATCATAATTATCGTTTAAATTAAAATTGTATAAAAAAGGTCCTAACATCACTGAGCTTGTCTGCTTGTGTACCGTTTACTGTAACATTGTAGGATTGTGTTTGCAGATGATTATTAGGTAAATGTTTTAACATAGGCATATAGAAACAGGGCCGCTGACTCCGCAATGTGCGCGAATATCTTTCAGTTTCACAGCGCCATCCCGGGAGACATAGAAAGACTTCAAGTCTGGGTTTCGCATGTAAAATAATAACAAAACGTTGACTAATAACTTTTGAAGAAAAAAGGCCACGAATCACCTTGAAAATTGATTAAACGTAAATATCGCCTTTGTTTGTGTATGTCTTGTCTGTTTTCAGTTTTCTTTGAATCAGCAGTGTACATAATGTAACCGCGTGTAAACAAATATTGCGAATTCTGAATGAATCACAGACAAAGTACCATTTCGGCCGTATTGTGGCTGTCCTTTACACATAAATACTTCAAAACTTAATACGGTGTGATTGGTGGTATTTATTATGGCTTATGTTTGTCTAAGCTGCACAGAGAAAGACATAACATTTAATTAAGAAAATTATAAGTCTGTGCCTAGAGAAACAGAAGGAAGGCAGAGCAAAGACTTATGGCGGGAACGATTAAGCATGTAAGGGACCTCAGATTGGAGAGAAAATAGAACTACCATCCACTATCAATATTTAAACACAAATATAATTATATTCCGTTGTCCTATAGAATATGCACTTAATTGTTTTTATACTGATTCTAGGAATAAGACAACGGTTATAATCCCCTGGCCCAGCGACTCTCTGCCTGGCCTGTGTCTTTTGCTCTGAGATGTGTAATAAGTACAGGGAACTTAAACACATCTTGGATGTATATGTCTATGGTTTTAAATGTTTATTAGGCTATCGTCACAGGTAGAAGAAAATGTTACCTGTAGCGGTTTAAGAACCCTCCAAATGTAGACCACTTGTTGGCCGTGGGTGTCGACCCAGTATCTCTGCGACGAGGATATCCTGGTGGTTGAGGTCTTTGTTGGCTTGTCAGGATATTGACACATAAGTCGACCTTAATCAGCACACTACTTTGACCCTAAGTTGTGGGATAGAAGGGCGGGTTACTGGCCCTGTATCAACAATCGGCTAACCCCTCGGCCTGTGCTGGGTTAGCTTTTACTCCCTTTCGTCCCACTTTCTTGCCTGCGACTTTCAACTTCTTTACTCCTTTTTCTGTCTTCAAACATACCGTGTTCCGTATTCTCCTTTTTCATATTTTCCACTATTAACTATAACCCAGCTGCCGGTCGACACCCCCACCCCCCCGCCCCTTAACGGATCTATCTGGCATTTTGTATGTTTTATAGTATATTTTATGTCGGAGTATTGCATCCTGGTATCACTGGCGTTGGGAGATCAGAGGTCCACTCCTATCTCATTAGACGCCCTTTGTTGGGATCTGCGGTGGGTGATGAGCCAGGATGCTGAATGATTATAATAATCTCTCATGGAATGCAAAAGTAAATGCAAAAGGCCCGTTCTCTACATTATCATCAGAAGATTCCGATACTGAAACACCTACAAGCACGTGTTTTCTTCACTTCATTGTTATTGAATCGACAGGGGAAAAACGATAACCAAACTACCCCATTTTTTCATAGAAAAATCCATCAAAGGTCTTATTGGGAGTGTTGTATCAGTCAAAAAATGACTGCTTACTTATTGCAACTGATCGGCGAGTTCCGACAAACACTTTTGTTTTAGCTTTCGCCAACCCATCACTCCCTACTTCGATTAAGGTCGTTTACATCAACGTAAAAGTGCAGGTGTACATTCCAAATCCACTTAGGTGTTTTTATTGTCAGAAGTTTGACCACCAAGTGTCCCATTGCAAGGACGAAGACCGTTGCCCACGTTGCGATGAAGTGTCCGCCCAGCACATGGAAGACGTATGTCCCAATTCACTTAAATGTGTTAATTGGATCACATGAGACCAACTCCAGGGATTGTCCTGCCTGGAAACTAGAACAGGAAGTACTAAAATAAAGTACACAAATAACATCTACTTTTTAGAAGCCAGAAAGATGGCAAAAGACAAGGCAACTCCTGCTAGTGGCGCAACATATGCCTCAGCAACCAAAAAAAGCATCTGAGAGTACAAGGACAATTTCACCCAGTATGAGGTCCAGACTGGTGACCAAACTTCTGACAAAGTCATCATTCCTTCCAAAGGTATCAGAATCGTCTGAAACTCAGACTTCTCTCTCGACCAAAAACACTGCCTCTTCAAGTCAGTCTGAAAAGGCAGAAAACAAGCCTGCAGCAAAGGAATGCGTCTCCTCTAAGGAGACTCCTGGTTCTTCGGTGCAGTGCAGATGAGAGGACATAGTCCTCCCACACTCTCAAGTTGAACATAAAGTTGCAACTGTTTGCTCTGTCTTCCGAAATCAAATGTATTGCCCATAATGATATATGTCTAGTCGATACTAAAAAAACAACATATCTGCATCCCCCAACTTGGCATTATTCATTGTAAGACCTAACACTGTGCCATCCCTCTGTTTATTTAAATTACACTTGGGATGTACACGATTACCTTTGTGGTAGTGATCACTTTCTTGTAATCCTTACAAACTTTACTTCGCCAATAGGCGACAATGGTCCTCGTTGGAAGATGGACAGAGCAAAGTGGGACCTGTTCTCAGCACTTTGTTCTGCAGAACTAGGCCTATCTTTGATAGACAATGTATATGATAAAATTGTCACATTTTCAAACACAATAAAGCAGTAAGGTGTATACCCAAAACCTCGACTAAAGACTAAATCAAAACATAATAAGCCTTGGTTTAATGAAGAGTGTAAAACATCTATTCGTAAGCGTAGGGCGGCATAAAGGCAACCGATACGAATCTTAATAACCTTAAAATAGAACGGGCTAAAAGTCGCCGGACTATTAAACATGCCAAAAGATCATCTTGCAAAATTATGTTTAAAAAATAAGTGGCAAGAATTCCATCAAAAACGTTTGGTCTGCTACTAAAAATATTAGCGGTAAACCATCATATTCAACTGTTAATCACCTTAAAACAAATTGCACTGTGATAACAGAAAAGAAAACATTTCGAACACATTGGCTGAACATATTTGCCTAAAAATCCTCATCGGACAACTACACGCCTCAATTTCAGACATTTAAACACTCTGCTGAAAGAGGTTAATTTTAAATCTATTAATATCGAAACTTACAATCGAACCTTTTCCTTAAAAGAGCTTAAAGATGCTCCAAACAAATCGCATGATACCGCTGCTGGTCCATACCGTACCATTTACCAAATCGATCTCTAAACTTACTTCTGTCGAACTTTTATGAAATTTGGATATCAGGTGAAGTACCCAATTCCTGGAAAAATGCCTTCATTATTCCAGTTCATAAAGAAGGTAAGGGCCCAACAGATCCTCTAAGCTATAGACCTATTGCAGTGACTAGCTGTATTTGTAAAACGAATTATCAATAATAGCCTTGTCTGGTATCTTGAGACCAACAACTTAATTTCAGAATATCAAAGTGCATTCAGGCACCAACGTAGCGCAGTCGATCATTTTGGTAGTTAAGAAACACTCATTCGTGATGCCTTTATCAAGAAGAAACACGCTGTAGCTGTGACTTTTGATCTTTAAAAGGCTTATGACACGACTTGGAAACATAGGATTTTAAAAGATTTAGGTGACCTTTGGCCCAGGGGTCGTTTGCCAATATTCATTGACAGCTTCCTTTTTGACATAAATTTTCAGGTCAAGCTAGGATCCACTCTATCATCTGTTCAAAAACAGGAACAAGGTGTCCCCAGGGTAGTATTCGATCTGTTACACTTTTTAACATAAAAATATATAATATTGTAAAAAACCTTCATGAAGGGGTTGACTGTTCACTTTTTGTCGACGATTTCGTTATTTGTTACCGCTCTAAAATATCGGCACAATTAACTGACAATTACAACAATGTCTAAATAATATGCAAAAAAATGAAGCAACACTAACGGTTTTAAATTTTCTCTAACCAAAACCAACTGTATACAATTCCGTCAGAAGCGAGGTCCTCATATTGACTGAATTGTTTTTAAATAGCGTTCGTTTTCCCGTCGTCCAGGAAACTGGCATTTCTTCCACATATCAATTACATCAAGAAGAAATATCGCAAGGCTCTTAACTTGCTAAAATATTTTTTTCTCCTATACCATTCCCTAATTCGGTCTTAATTAGATTACGGAAGCATAGTGTATTGTTCTGCCAGGTGGTCCTTTCCTCAGATGCTGGACATCGTTCTCAACCAGAAACTTCGTCTAGCTCAAGAAGCGTTCAGGACCTCACCAGTGCAAAGCTTTTACTATGAAGCCAACGAACCATCATTATACTTGCATTGCAAGAAACTTTTTTTGCAGTCTATAATTAAAGTCATATCTACCACTGATAACCCAAAGTTTAATGGTGTTTCCAACCCTAAACATGAAGAGCTTTATATTCGATCACCTAAAGTCATCAGACCTCTTGGTTTTAGGCTTAGAGGTAGCTTAAACACATCAGGTATAAAACCCCGATATAAATCCCCACATCTGAACATCCACCATAGCAACTCCGTTGCTCTGATGTGAATTTAAAACTCTGTAAAATAAAAAGTCGAACACAGATCCTTTGATTTTACCATCTGAATTTCTCGAACTCCGTGACAAGTATTTTGATCACCTTCATATATATGGTGTTCAAAGACGGACACTTACGTTGGCTGTGCCTTCGTAAGTAATAGCTACTGCATTAAACAAAGACTTCCTAACAACTCGTCTATCTTCACCGCTGAAATCCAGGCGATAACTCTAAGTCTTGATTTCATTTCAGAACATTCCGATGGAAATTGTGTTATATTTCCAGACTCATTATCTGTATTGTTGAGCATAAATTCAATGAATTATTCGCACTGTTCTTGTGAAACTTCAAAGTTTATAAGCGTATTCATGAGAACTCTAAGAAGTCTTAGAACTTTTACAAAGAAGTCTAAAAAACTTTTACAAGTTGATGAAATTACCAGAGTTGAAAAAGGTCCTCAACTTAAATCTTTTAAAATGATCAATCCATCCCCACTCTTTACTGTAACCATTCTTACGTGGCTAAGCTTTTCAAAGTATCTCCCAGTTGATTCAAAGAAAAGCATAAAATCACCTAATGAAAACAATTAAGACAACAAATGGCAGTCTTTGTTACTTCCATTATCGATAACCTCACATTTCCATAGACTAACTTATATTTTTTCTGCTATCACATGGACATGACATATTTTAATAAGCAAGCGTGGTGGTATATAAAGTCTGCAACGAACATGCTTGAGGGAATATCGACCAAATCAGAAATGTCGCAAGCAGACTTGCTCCTGTATTCGCGTTTAATATATATGTTCGAATGATTCTACTGGCTGTAATCATTATTTTGAATAGTCAGGAAACAAACGCTTGCACAAACTGCAACTGAAAAGTAATTGATGTAACTTTATAAGCAAGGAGGCCTTTGTCTTACAGACATTCCGCACATACATACATACTCATACCAACTTTGGGTAAAGAAATCTATTTTTGATTTTTGATCAGAAATATTTTTTCAAGTGTTGATCAAACGTTGATGCGCCTCTGGATAAAAGTGCAATAGACACTTATGAGTTTGTTTATGGAAAGCAACATACATATATGACGCTAAAGTCGCGAAAAAGACACACACCTGTCAAATAATAAAAATTCAAACACCTTCAATATCATTAAAATTTGTTCTGTTTGCAGAAAACATGTTTACAACAGTGGTTAAATACTGGTTCTTGGTCATATGGTTATTTTCTCTTGATCTTGTGAAGGATTATATCTTATAAAAGCACAATAAGGACTCTTATATTATTACGCTTTTACATAAATAATACTTATTTCCCAAAAGTGACATTAACAGTCGTGGCTATCGGAAATTGTTTACTGTAACATGGCAGAATAAGTCGGAACTGAGAAACTTCTACCAAAGACTTCGTGAGCTGATATGAAGATCAGTATATGTCAGATTTATTCAACTGCATTAGATTTTATTTAACACGATACAGTTTGTGCATTTTGGTGTGTTTTGTCTAGGACACGTAGCTTGGTTATTTTGAGACCACGTTTTTACTCTGAATTGCACAAATGTTTAAAGGACAACATTCAATGAAGGTGTAGTCAGTATAAAAATATCTCCAGCATATTCGTTTTTTCGAGTGCAATGCTTACCGATTTAAAGAGAAAGTATCAAAGCGCAATCATTTTTTAAGTCGGTGAATTATTTAAAGAGTCTACCAATTACAATACAGTGAAGTAGCCCTCTGCTAATACCCATAATGTTCGAGTATATTTTATTAAATATGAAGAAACCTATTCGGAACACTAAAATATCTTTAACATATTCGATTCTATTGATTATTTCATTCATATAAATTTATTAGGTTTAATTGTGTAGCATTCGTCTTGGCCGATATTAGTGCCATCGTATGAATATCGCCTTTAGCATAGTTTATATTGCATTTAACAAACATAGTTCATCAGCCGTTTGAAAATATCAGAAGAGAAAAAAACTCTGACTTGCGTCCGATTTTAATGAAAATAAAGAATACATCTGTTAGAAACAAGCCATTATCACATTATTTTTATGTTAAAAATGCGTGCCAACAATATTAATAAAATATATAATAAAATATACCTTCAACATGCCTTTAGCATAGTTTATTTTGCATTTAACAAACATAGTTCATCAGCGTTTAAAAAAATTCACTGACTTGCGTTACAATCACTTGTAATGAAAAAGATTACCTCCGGTAGAAGCAAGCCAATATCACATTTTTATGATAAAAAATTGCGTGCCAACAATATTAATAAAATATATAGTAAAACATGCCTTCACCATTGATGCAGTCAGTAGAATCTTGGAATATCAAGCACGCATTCACTAGATAATTCATACGAACACCAAGCATTATTTTCAATGTCTGGTTAACAACCTTCTGATATTATTGACAAAATTATAAAAGAATATGTTCATATGAAAGTGGAACAATTTCAGGCACATTGGGTGTGTACGTTATGTCAATGAAGCCGAGATTCAAATGTGTACTGCGTCTCGAAAGATTATCTGTATTTGATGCTGAGTTTTGACTAGGCTGATTGATTTATATTTATATTAAAAAGACAATTTGTCTTGGAGCTGTGAGTTTACGCGCAAATTTAAGGTAATATGTAAAATTAAAACGAAATGTCATGGATATACCGAGGCTGATGTTAGTTGAAATGGTTTAATTATGCTAACCTGTAATCTGTATTGTCTGACGGCTGCTGTGACAGTTCAAAGCCTAGAGAAATGTAAGGAAGCAACACTTCTTACATTTTCGTGTGTAGAAAGGGTGATCAATTATACAGCTTAAGACAGATAGCTCCGAATTCGTAATATTTAACTGACATGAATGGCCTCATACACTACTTACTTTTGACTGCCTTTTAATTATATTTGTATGTGTTTATTTTTAGATTGTCTTTCCCCAAAGAGGGGATTAACTTGTTCAACATCATGTATTGCCTGTTCAAATATAGTACATATTATCTGAGTATATCTTTTTTTTTTTTTTTTAAACCCATAAAATATCAATGTCTTATATGTGTCTACATGATTTTTGATAAAACATATTTCGTGTTGATAGATACTTTACGTATACGTAGAAAAACAAACAAGTGTATGGTAGTTTTTCATGTCATCCGCATGGATTGTCATCACCTGTCTTTCATGGTCGAGTATGCTGCATCTGACAGGAAATTGACAATTTCCAGAACTGTTTTGTTATTCACGTTTGGTTAAGGCTAATACGTCTGCAAGTGTTCTCGGAAACCTGTTTTACAAAATATTGACAGTGTCCTATGGCATTCGCATCAGACGTTTTTTTGTTTTCGGTAAATGAACACATCATTCAGTAAATAAATATCTACATAAAATTAGGTACACATGTACAGTGCTACATTAGCTAAGGGCTTCTTTCATCATAAGTTAAACATAGATTGACTCATTATAAACATTAGGAAAAACAGATTTGTAAGCTCTGTGTATGTAGCTAGTTGTATTCAATATAATGAACATACATTTCTTGAAGTATTCCAAGAATACAGAAAGAAATTAAATAGTTTCTGAGATTACAACCTTGCAATTGTTATCAAAATCATAGAGCAGAAAAGATGTTATGGCTGTAGAGAAACTGTGTCTAATCTTTGCTTTCCAGAAATATAATAACTGAATTTTTATATTTACGTAATACATAATGTCTAGGGTAGGCTCTCTGTCTACACCAATTTCCATTTTGGTCAGTTTAATTTATTAATCTAGGACTTATCTAATACAATATATAAAGGTAAGAGTGTCATAATTTATTTGATATAGTATCCGATGAGGAACATATCAATGTTGGGACTTGAGATATGCACATTATATTGACAAACGCCACTTAGTCTCCAAATCATAGAGTGCGTAAACTTTTGTTACATGTAGGCAAAATAACGATTTAATGAGATAAACGTAGATTGAGGGTTATTTTAATTTGGAACGTGTTGATCGGAATGTAGAAGGTTTGTAAAAACAGTGTAGCTTTTCATTAAATCACAAAAAGTAATATGCAATTAGTTAATCAATTAGTAATTGTATGTACATCTACACTCTAACACAGCTGTAGGGCGTATGTATTTCAAAGGAAACTTGTTTACGACATCCTACTTAGCAACATAAAAATAATGTATGTAGTATCTCAGATATTTATATGAATACATGCATTACGCTTGCAGGGAACATTATTTTGCATTTTACTCTGTTAAGGTTCTGGACCTGTAACTAACTTCGGTAAACATCGGCACTCGGTATGATCCGGTTTTATTTGAATAGCATTCGTCGTAAAGTTTCGTATTTGCTATTTTTAGTAGTTTTTCACCACGTGATATGGATTTTCCATGACGTCATTGGGTTACCCATTTCTCAAAAATGAGGGAACCGGAAGATCGACAGCGTGATCGTCGAGGGCGATATTGTAAAAATAGTGGTTTACCGACAACAAAGTCATGTAAAGTTGAAGTGAATCATAACTATTGTGTGGGTTTCCTGTGTACAAGTGAAAAATGCACTGTTTCATCTTGTATTTGCGATTTAAATTTTCCTTCGCATGCTAACTGCGAGAGTTAGCGACATGGTTTGACGCTCGCTCACCTTCGTCTGATATTTTCTCCGGATGGCCAGGATGGACTTTTAAATGTGTTCAGGGGTCAAACTTGTGAGAGACAACCAAGTGTCACTAATACCAAAAGAGTGCTTGACTCAGTTATTCCTAAACTGTCGGATTTTTTTACGAAAACCGTGTAAAGTGGTTAATTTCAAATATTTCCCTCAAGCCAGCCAAATTCAGTAATGAGAAGGTTTTCATGTAATAATGCAGAGTTTTACATACATATTTCCATCTCTTATACCAACTGTAGGTGATTTTTGTATAAAGGAGTAAAATCTGTAATTGACCATTTTGACGTTATTTTTCGCTATAAATTCTATTGCAGTTTCATTAAAGTAACCTTTACAAATTCTTATAAATTTTATTAGGAACGGTAAAATGCCTTTAAAATCTCATATTATGGGCAGTTCATATTGCAGAAAATTTTAAAACTAGTTGTATGTGTCTAACTAGCTTCAAACTTGAGATATTTGTTTTTATAGATAGAGTAAATTTTTAAACACGCCCCAAAAATTCGGTTTTTTTTTGTCGGGGGTACATTATGCAAAGTTCTGTAAATTTTATTAGGAACGGTAAAATGCCTTTACAATCTTATATTATGTGCAGTTTATATTGCAGAAAATTTTAAAACTAGTTGTATGTGTCTAACTAGCTTCAAACTTGAGATATTTGCTTTTATAGATAGAGTAAATTTTTAAACACACCCAAAAAACTCGGATTTTTGCTCGGGGGTACATGTATGCAAAGTTCTGTATTTTTATAAGTATTTGTCCAAAGTATGATCTTATTGTTCTGATTTATCATGACATGATTGTGTAACATGAAAATTGGTTAAAATTTGAATATAGAACAGTAGAATTTGAAAAATGGTACTTTTTCATTTTTTGTTCCAGCACAATTTACGGTGTTTTTAAAAATCAAGGGTCACTTTATAAAAATGTACATAACTTGAGTTACAAACGGTAAACTTCCTTAAAAATTCACTGTAAGATGTGTTTTATAGTACAGATTTAAGAAACAGTATCATTATAAGGATTGTGGAAGGTCACCATTACAGGTCCAGAACCTTAAAACGAGAGTAAGAAATTCGTACTTAAAATGAAACTAAACATTTTAAATCAACCGTTTAAAAATATGCTTGTAATTTAATTTGTAGTTTGCTTTTCTTGTTTGTTCCTTCATTTCTATCCGATCAAATGAGTAATTAAATACACATATATTGGAATGAACATTGTAGTAGTTATTGTATTCCGTTATATTTCTGAGCAAAATATTGTGCGGATGATATCTCAGGCTTTTAACTTAACACTTATTATTAATACTGTTATGTTCCGCCTGAATGTTCCTTTGTTAGTTTGTCCTTGCAATATGTTAAGACATATGTTTTACAATTTTCATATGAGGTTGAGTTTGATTTATCTATATGTTCTTAGAAGCAATTTCCTAATGGGCTAGCAATGTCAACATATTTCTTATCTGACCTTTCCCTTTTGATATAGAAAAGCACCTTATTTTTTTTCTAAATTTTCAACTTAACTGAGCTCTTTTAAAATTATAAAGACGATAGATTCCACGTTGTTGATTTTTAAGCCCCTCACAATGCCTCCTTTGTCCCTTATATGTATAGTGCGTCTAAATTTGTCTCCTGTACATTTATTTTGCACGTTATTTTTATTTCTCAGGGTCTGATAATAATATGCGAAACTTTTTGGCATTATTGACATGTTCATATCTCTATTTTTCTCTTGAATGTCAGTTCTAAGATATTCTGTACTGCGATGAAGAGTGCTCACATCTGCTTAAAGTGGCGATAGAAAGTTGAAAAGTTCAGCAGGAAGTAACAAAATAAATGCTCGTAGTGTTAATTGCATTTCACTAAGTTACAATGAAGATGAAGAGGACTCTATTTTGTTATTGTTCCAAACACAATGATTACGGTGAGCTTTAAGTTACTTTGTAGACTTGTCATTACTCATAATAATACAAAGAAAAACAAGCAAACAACAAGTTTCGTTCTATCAAATTAACGACAAATTACCGGTTGTGTGTTATACTAAAACTGACCGTCTTCCTATAACAAATATGCAAATATTGACTTCTTGACGAGAATAAAATGGAATTAAAGCTTCAGATGGCGAACAATACAGGTTTCTAACTATGCTGCCACTCTACGCGCGTGCCTGTATTGTCCTGCTCGAAAAAAGAAGCTTATTTGGGATAGACTCTCAGTTGACATACGATGATGAGTCAGTAGTTGTTCTCTTAAAAATCAATAAGACTATTTTAACAAGGAAATATCGCTGCGGGTTTTAAATTTATTTCTTTAACAAATGCACTGTTTTGTCATTCTTGTTGTCGTAACTTGCATTAAGAAAAAATACATTGTCTGTTCGATTCATATAAAGCTTTAGAAAAGAAAATTTATTTGACAGTTGTTCATAAAAAAGCTTGAATTATGACACAATTTAAAAAATTGATGCATATTTCTCAGCAATAACATTCAAACAAATCCACACCGAAAGCGAGACGACGTGAGAAACATTAATGTGTACATTCCATGTAAACATATCATCTTTGAAAATTGTCTGGAGCTGATGCCAATGTTTGATCTACGTCATTTGATAAGCAATGATCTACACATATTATACAAATATTGATGAGAAGTGTACTATATTTTCTTTTTTTTTTTTTTTTGGTTCTTTTAGTCTTTCAGGAAAAGTAAGTGTAATAGACATTATGTTTTCTATTTATTTCATTTCTTTATAAACATAAATTATTTATTATATAATCTTATTGTATAATAAAACACAAAACGCATATAGGAGTGTCACAGAACGGGATCCTTTAATCAAATACTATCCAACAAGACGCACACAAGCAATAGATTCCCTTAAAAAAACGAAAAAAAAAACCGGAGGCAGTCAGATGATCTGGCTAAATATCCTTATACAATAACACTTAAAAACGCTGTTCAAGACAGTACAAAATGTCTGGAGTCACTGCTGCTTTCACACGCATAAGACACTCATCTGAGGACTTTTTATGGCAGCAAAAAATACCATACTGAAAAGATAAACAACTGTTAGAAAAAGCATATAAAACGCATCTTATAAACACATTACATTTTATATAAAATACTAAGTCAAAATTATATCAAAACAAACTTGAGAAAATTTGCAAAAAATCTATGTGTACAGTATCCCGTCTGATGGTCTGAGCGTCGAAAGACGATTTCAAAACCCTCTGAGCACGAGGAAAGCTATTACTAGTACGCTTGAATAACTACACAAGCGGTACACACAACGGACCATTAATAAATACATATGTAGATAATTAGAAACAATAATTCATCTGACTGAATTGTTCTAATTATGTACATATGTATTTATTACTGGTTCCTTTTGTGTACCGCTTGTATATATATGTTTTTACCTTTTTATCTCATTTTAAGAAATAAGAACTCCAAATGTAATATTAAATGCTCCTTAGTAAAAGGATTTTGTTAAAAACAAATTATGGATTTTGTCAAACCAACTAAACATGTTATTGAGTGGTGTAATTTAAACTTTCTCAAATATTTTAATTGTTTACATACCCAACACATTTTAAAAATAATTTTCACATTTATGCTGCTTGTGTGGTTGATTAAAAAGCACCGAACTCTAGATAGTTTCCAGTAAATTTAAGCTGCCATTTTCTATATTGTATTTTAATTGATCCTGTAAACAGAAAATACTTTTACCACATGAGCTTGATATTTTTAAACTTTGAATATAACTGGTAACAATGCACATGAAGTTGTCAAACTCAGAACAAATTATTAAATAAATATAATAACATGCTTGTTTATATATGAATTTGGAAAATATGATACAGAAGTTATTGTCAATGTGAAAAAGAAAGAAAAGAAACGATGCCTGTATGTGACTCGAACTCACAACCACACAGTAAAGTATTACACCTGCTCTATCTCGATGGAATTTTTTAAATGTATTTAAATACGTGCTGTTAGAAAACCGAGAATGATGCATAAATTTAGAATGAATACGATAGGATTTTGTTAAAAATTACATATCAATGTAGAGTTATTGTTTGTATGGCTGCATTGATATTGACAAAATTGAACTTAAAGGTTTCAAAACTTCAAAATACAAGCACCATCAATGGTTTTCTTCATTTTATACTTAGATGCATCTAAAATAGCGTAAATGCACACATGCAAAAAAATAAATAAAAAAGAACTTAAGATTTCACTTTGCTTTAACGCGCATGGCGTTTAAATATAATATACTTCCGAATAAGGCATATGTACATGAAACACACAAAGGCAAATCAACTTATGTTATGCTTGTTTAAACATTCATTAAAAGTTAGTATCTCATGAATGTTACTTTAACATTTGTCTAACACGTGAATATCTTTGTTCTGTGTCTTTTAATTTTTTGTTATATGTTGCAATGTTCATTAGACTTTGTCATATTTCCTTTTGAAGTTTAGCATTTTCAGCAGCCAATTATTGCATTTAGGCGTCTTAGTTTCTCTTGGGTGAAGAGATTTTAATAACTATGTAGGTGGCTTGTTTTTAAAACATATTTTAAAATGCTCAATAAATATCTTGATCGTCATATTATTAATATGCGCACTTATCTTGCCTGATATCATTATCTGAATTTGGCTCTCGTTGCTAATTAATGTTGCCAATGCACTTTTGCACGAGAACTGGACATTTACTATCAAAATTTCCGTTCCTTTTGTTTAAATTCCAAATTAAACCAAGATTATAACAATATATGACGAAGTCATATAAGCATAGCAAAATATACAATAATTTTAAGAGGCACAAGACAAACATATCCACATGCAAGCCAAATGTAAAAGTAAGAACAAATCTGTAATGAGTCATTCAACAAAAAGAGCAAACCCGACAGTTACCGCCTTCGAACGGTTAATCGGCAATATGGCTCGACTTAATCCATTGTTTCCATGGAAAATGTCGCAACACATGTTTTCCAAATGAACACATGTTGTTGTCGTACAAAATATAAAAAAAAATAATACAAGGGGTACTTACATTGTATGTATCAATGCAATGAGCCTATGACAATGTGAATTACATTTCGAAAGTAGATATAGTATTAGTTAAAGTATATATTCGAAAACACATTTCGCATGTGACACACACGTTTAAACCAGATTCCGTTAAGGCCACAGTATTTCTGAAGTTTTTTTTTTAAAAAAATCATTGAAAAGAATATAAGACAAAAATTTATAAGCATTGCATTAAATTACAAAATTTGAATAAACACATGACAAAGGTATTCACATGCAAGCCAAACATAAAAGTAAGAACAATTATGTGAATAATCACTAAACAAATTGAGCAAACCAAACGGTTACCAAATTGGAACGGTCAGTCGGCAAAAGGGACCGACTGAGGGTTTGGCGGCTTTGACCGGTTTTACAGAGCTCTAACCTCGCACTTTCTAAGGGGTTTCACATATGCAAACAAGAAAAGAAAACGGATCTATTTTGAAATGTCCAAGCGCTGCCGTTTTCTTAATAAGTTATGACGTCTTTAAAAAAGGAGTAGGGTTATTGAAAAATAATGTCCATATTTAGTATTAAGTCCGTTTTAAGAAGAGTGATAAGTATTATTTCTCTTAGAAGAAATACACACAATTGTTGGTTGAAAATATTATTAAATTAATATATTATGTAAATATTATAAGTATTCAAGACAAAAATTTCAGAGAAAAGACAATTTTTGACTGAACGGTAGTTATACAAATGCGCATTGATGACATTTTGTTAACTGTATGCACATCCATTAATCGTAATCACCATTTTTAAGAAAAAATATTTTTGGTAGAAATTAATTAAATAGTTATTATTAAAATCGTAATCCTTACAAGCAGACAAATTTTTAACAATGCAAGGTGGTTCTTAGTATTGGATAGTGGTTTTAAATATGTGATAAAGTCAGACGTGTTGAAGCACGATTGAAATATATATTCAACACATCCCTAATTTAGACCCATCATTATGTTTATCGCTTTTGATGTCGGGCTTAAGTTTAAATTTGTGTCATTTTGATTTACTTATATTACGATCGTGCCTTTGAAGATATATTTGTGTGACGGAATTTAATATGAACTACGAATGTAATCGGACTCGTTGAAAGTATGGCTTTTATATTTTCTTCTATAATTTTTTGTCGGTTACTTATGTCTTATGCGAATAAAGGAATAATGTATAATAAAAAAAGAAAAACTAGCCTAACATAATCAATTTTTACTTCTTATGCACATGTGTTAACCTTTTACATACATTTTGTTCAGAACTTATTCTCATTTGTCTGTATTTTTAAAGAACATGTCTTCAAAATTAATATGTACAGTCCAAATCTTTGCATTTTGCATTTGGTCTACATCACAGAACAGGATTAATTTCATGCGTGTTCAGGTCAGCTAAACGATATTCATACAAACGTGTGATCTATTTGTGCAGCTGTCCTTTTAACATCAGTGGAAAAGTATTATATATTGCTGTACGCAAGTCAAATATAAAGCTGAAAGATTGGTCTGAAGAAAATGTTCTTAATAAAATCGAGTCTTGTATATACAAGCGTTTATATGTCATATTTGTTTCGTGTTGCACATGTTTATGTACCTAATATTTATTCCAATGTAATTTACTTTGAGAATCGAAATGATTTCACGCTATTGGGAATTTCACGTCATAGTAAATACTCCATATGCAAATTTCCGCTGTCTCGGAGGGATGCTGCCGATTTGTTGATGCCAAAAAGAACATTATTTGTATATAAACTACGCAAAAATAACATGTCACTGAATTGGAAACACTGTCCAACACGGAAGGTTTTATTAATGATTTAAATGACAGATCACTTATTTAAATATCAATCCCTCATCCTGACAGTAACATTAAATCAAAACAATAACTGTTGTATTCACTATAACACTGTTTTGGAAGAAAAGAGAATGAATGGAATGAAAAAATACAGAAAAATTAGTAATGCCACCATAGGAAAATATGACAAGATACCATGGGAATAAGAACGTATATTAAAATTTGAAATAGCACTTGACAAAGGTCTAGACGTGGCCATAATATGTCTCAGTGACGAAACACTTACAGCAGGACGTGCCATAGAAAGAAGAAATCCTAAAGTTAATCGCCTTGCAACGGTCAGCAAAAAATTATACTGATGTACTTAAATCGGACGAGAGATAACCGCTATCACATAGCATTTCTTATGTATAATAAATAAAATATGAAACGAAACAAGATCAAAGTTATCTAAACAAAAAACTATAGATGATGTTTTATTATAGATAAGTAATGGCGTCATATGAAACAAACTTGGTGAAGGCAGACATATAACTTTTCTTAAGAAAGCCAATAAAAACAACTAGATGGTCAAAGACACTATTTACGCAAAAAAGAGATGCAAACAATTGAGGATTAAAGTAACGTTTTAAAGACAAGCTACATAGTCTCCTTTCTCGAACAGATATCAGCAAAGCAATGACACAGTGCAGACGAGAGACATGTTATTGTAGAGGTTGACTATTCATTTGGGGTTTTATGAGAATGATTTATATTACTCAGGTAATAAGTTTCAATGTACGTCGCAGAAATATATATCTGATCAATTCCTTTATGATCTTGACGTGCAGGAGGGTACAGCTGTCAGAAGGAAATAACACTGGTGTGATGATATATACACACGAAGTATATTAACATTACTTATAATTGACAAAGGGCTAAACAGGGGTTTATACATGTCATTTTCATGTTGTCGTGACCAAAATACTGAGGCGAGACTTTACATGAAAACAGAGAAAACCCTACAATACAGGCTTCGAACGATCATTCGGCAAAATGACAGGTTTATTGGTTCTTGTCTCACACAAAAGGGAAATAAAATTTCACATTGAAACGGTAAGTCGAGATTAAACCAGACATTAAGGACATTAAAGTCGATGCCAAATTTTTATCTCAGCTGTTTAATTTACTCTGGCAATTGCATTTTCTTTGACGTTTTGATATCCTTTGGAAAGAAACAGAAGGTTATACAACGTTAATGTGCCTTGGTAGTTTGAGATCTACCATGTTTCCGGATATACTCATACCCTTTAGAAAATCACTATGTTGATGTATGGCTATTTACCGTCCCGATGTAATATGATATGACGATGTATGTTTAATTTTTTAGCCATCAAATGAATGTTCACGAACAACAAGACCATCAGAACAAGGGCAGCAAGCAGAACACTCAACATTTTACTAAAGGAATACACAAACGTTTAGATTATTGTCTTCACTTAAGTAAGAATATTTTCAGACTATACAATTGCGTCCAATCATTCAGCTGAGTGGTGCAGTCTTGCCTTACTATCTGCCAAAGATTTGTCTTTATTCACATAAATGTGTTCGCATGTAATATACAGATAATTTGGTAAAAAAAACAAATATGCAAATCAACATCGACAAATTAACTAGAAAATAGCAACAACAGGATATGTTAGATCACATTTTACCTGTATATAAATAAGAAAGTTACAGGTGGTTAAACGTGCTATACAACTTGTCGAAAGAATATGATCAGATGTTATCTTTGCTTGTTGTTCTTGCAAAGTCTACTATCTTCCTTCTCTGTCACCACAGAAACGTCATCAATGTAAACATTACACAGATGTTGTCGCTGCAAGGAATTTTAACAGTATCAAAAGAACTGGAGATTTTGATTGTATATGTTGCAGTTTAAACAGGTCAAAAGGCTATGTTTTCTATGCACGCAGTTGCCGCCTTGTAACGTTCAGTCGGCTAGAGGGACTGACTTTAACCAGCCCAAAGACCTCCAACACCACGCCCCTTTTACGCTTTCTCCAAGACAGGCAGTGAAAACAGAACATACTGAAAGAAAACATTCCAAGAAATTAATTTTATAATAAAATTATTAACTTTTCAGTGCCTTTATAACAAAAATATGAGCATGCATAAGCAAATTTTAAAAATGTTCTATAATTAAATGTGATCTATAGATCTTATGTTTAGAATAGTATCATTTATTTGGGATTTTATATGAAACGGTAGATCCTATACGGAGGATGAACTATTTGATCGGTAAAGAGTCTTGTTGAATTTCGGTTGAAATAGATCAACAAATTGTTATGAATATCCGATTTCACATCAAATCCTACACTTCTTCATTAACATACGAGCTTAATATAACACATAATTAGTATGGATTATTTTATTTGCAAAAACACATACAATGTATAAGATGAACAGAGGTCCGAAAACATAAATTTAGCTTAAGTGAATAAAGAACAAAATATTAACATTATTGTACCATTATATAAGTAAATACACTTACATCGTTTAAATTTGCTTGTTTTTACATTATTTCTACATCATATTTTTGTTACTTTTGTTACTTATAGAGAGAAGGAAAACAATTCTTCGTGCTTGACCTATATGAGAATTTTTTATTTATCTTGGAGAAAAAAGTACATGATGCATTAAAGAAATAACCATCTTTGCAATTTATTTAAAATGACATTTTTAATCTTGTGAAGAAAGAATGAAAGAATCAGGTTACAGTACTAGTGCACTGAAATAAAATTGTTTATTCGACTGGATCGATGTTTCACAAACAATAGGATTAAAGATGACTTATTTACACGGATAAGAGTCTGAACAACAGAAGGATATCTGGTGACACTCAATTAAATAACAAAATATAAATTTGCATTAGTTAAGCTCTCACTTAGTCGCATAAAATACATCTATTTCAGGACAGTGCGTGAGTTGTCGCAGTTAAGACAGTCAAAAAAATATGCTGCAGGTGCTTGCTGTTAGCTGTCTCAATTTCAGGAAATATTTTTATTTACACTATTTGATAGACAAGTCAGTAAGTGCGAGGCTGGAGTGCTTCACGAACTGTGTTTAAACATCCCAATTGGTCCTTTTGCCGACAAATCGTTTAAAGGCGTTTAAATACCGTTTTTCATTTTGTATGATATGTCTTGTCTATGTATTTTTGTCACTTTTACCATGTTTGCCTTTGTCTGGGTGAAGTACAGATTTGAAAGGCTGTGGTAATTCTTATAGGCTTATTTATAACTATCTAGTGAGTACCATTAGAATATAATTGCCAAACATGTAAGAATCAGAATGATACGTAGATTTTAATTAGTTATTGTAAAATGAATGCTTGAAAAACTTTAATGTTTAACCATTTTCAGGCTTCAAGAGATATTCCACTGTAAAAGACATAGCCTCAAAAGACGCCGGAGTTTCTAGTGAATTTGGCACTTCGTGAAATAAAGTGCAAGGATGCAGAAAATTATCATCTCAGTCTTTACGGGTGTTTAATTTGTCGTATTTTACTTCAGGCAGTTGTGAAAACAATATACATCCCTACAACACTAACTTTGTGTGGATGATTCTATTTTTTCCGGGTCTGAGATGTATCACAACGACACAGTAAACATTGTAGCAACGGTCGCTTATTATTTGTGAAAAAAATAAATACATGTCCTAAATAAATGGTAAATTCACAATGACAGGTTAACTGGCAGAACTATACAAATGATCTAACCAGACATCAAGATAATATGGAGACAGTTGAATTACACTTCGTCGACTCTACTCACATAGCACGGTCGTCCCTTGGTTCTGTTTTCATCATGAATATAAGAAATATGCCCTTTCATAATGCATCGAGCAGATTATTACAAAACAGTATTATACTTTTGAATGTATACTACATATTTACTTAATATACATAACTTAGCTGCCGTCTGTTAAATACAATCATTTCTACAATTCTCATTTTCAAAAACTAATAGAATATAAACTGTCTCCAAATAACTGAAATACTGTTTGTGGGACGATAAACCAAATAAACAATAAACAAAAATGGAATATATTATCTCACTTGTAATTGAGGTCATTTAGGAAATCTTTTGAAAAATTATTATTTTTTAAGTACAACTTAAATAAAACAATGTTTAATCTAACGAATGGTAGAATCTTATGACCGTGTCAAAATATCTTGTCATATTAAATTTCAATTTAAAGAAACGGGGAGAGAAAATACATTAGACACCGCATCTTATATATTATAGGTATGTCTTTTTGTATCCGGCGTTTATGTTTCTTTTGGAGATTAGTGTGTGTTTTTTTTTTGTTATTTTTAATGATACCATCTTCTACGTTTTTTAACTTAATTTCAAACAAAATAGTTTTTAGACAACTTAATAGTTTGATTTCTTTAAACAAAAATACTGGCTATCTTTGTTTCATGTGAAGTCAGTATAATATATCATTGTGCGTTATGCTTCCTATGTCATCTCATTACTAATAAAATCAGCTAAATATGACAAAGTATTAATCATTTAAATATGGCACAGATATTAAAAAGAACGAAAGTATTAATCATTTGAATATGGCATAGATATTAAAAAGAACGCCAAAGTCATTTAAATAAATTATAGGTCTTTGCAACAATACGTTTTTGCTTATCTTATATAAATTAATCATATAAATGATTTTGTTTCTCAATTAAAAGTCTCATTATGGTTCAGTTCACGTGTGAGCCAATGCCATGATTTTTGTGTCTTCACATATCCTTCTTATCCTTCTATCTTGCATCAATTATTTCCGACAAGTATCAGTTAATTTCAATGAAAATGCGATTCGTGGTTTAGGAAGAAGGTAAAAATTCTAAGTCTTAATTTTAACGTCATTTATTTTTTATCTTTCAGTTTTCAAAATTTGCAATCGATCAGAAACCATGTAAGTAGATATAAACAGTACTGAATAATAAGACTTGCATCAAACACATTATACTCTTATACTCCCCCATGGAAAATCGTTGCAATTCTTTTATGCTGCAAAATATTAAAACGTGCAATGTAAATGCAAGCACATGACATAACAGCTATATCCAGGTGTACTTGTTCAATGTATAAAGAATAAAACACTCTGTACTTAATTGTAGTTCCAGAATTTGGAAGAAATTGCGATGTTGATATCTTTAATCGTTTAGAGTCTTGACTGGTGATAAGCATACATTAAACTCTTCATTTAAATTATCTTTCTGCGTCTGTAGACTGAATATTTTTTATTTGTTAAAAATATAATGATCTTATGCACATCCAGTATGTGCGCGTAAAGTAAGTATTGCATTAATTGTTGTTGTTGTATTGGTCGCATTTCGCTAAAAGAATGGGATTTTATTGATTTTTAACAAGTTTAACAAGTTTATAATTCAGGTATCTCTAACAAAAGTATAACGTATAATGTCTTGATGTTGATGTTGAATGAAAATCGGTTTTCATTTCTCAGTCCATGTTATGCCTTTCAATATCCATCAGTTAGATATGGTTCGTTTCGTACTTTAAGCTAGATTGTTATGTAAAAACATGATTTTATGACACATGAAATTAACTTGTGTTAATATGCAAGATATGTTCAATCCGAACTGAACGGTTAAAACTTAAAACTTTTTCTTTCTTGAACTGGTTATTCTGTACCTTACGGTATTCTTAGTTTAGGATATTTCTACATGTAATATTTTGGTAACAGTTTCCGTCATGCGTTGTTGCATATACTTCTATCGATCATCTTTTGATTATTTAGTATTATTACCGATTTTACGCCAAGCATAATTGAGTCCAAAATTTACATTTTGTTGCCTTTAATAGCTCTGAACGAACCGAAACGTCGTTCATGAGTCTAAAGCTTGTTTCGTGTCATATTAAACATATTGGTGCGTCTTAACTTATCAACTCGTTCAATGGTACACCGCTCAACAACATATTATTTCGTATAAAACAAACTGTTATCCGAAATGTACTTTCTGGTTCGAGAGAAAAACACAAATATTTTTTTATGTAATTGCTTAAGCTAATAAAGTATTAATACTTTATTAGACGTAAGTTTACTTTTGATACTTGAATATAATACACATAAAGTTATATATTTTTAACCACTTTAAAATGGTCTTGTTCGAAACATATATGTTTAGAATGTACCAAAGTAAGCTTAAATACTGATAACCTTAAAATGTATTGGTTCGTGAATTGAATAAGTAATAATTATCCTCTTCGTAAATCCTGTCTTGACTAAGATGTAGTTTGAATGGTCAATATACACTTACTTATGCATAAAGATGTAAAGATGGGGAAGTATCATAATAAAGTTATAGGTTCTTGTCATCGGGCTAACATTTCATGCATATAACGCTGAATGCATCAAAGTGTAGAAGTTATCTGAGTTATCTAATATATATATTTTAGTTTAATTACATACAGACTTACACAGCAGACGTTTAATGCATCGCATTTATATACGACATAAGTTCACAAACCTTTTTCACAATAACAGGGCTTTTCCACAGGCACCAAGAATCTTGAACAGTGCCCAATGCACAATAGCAGCAGCAAATCTTTCCCCTGTTCTGTCAATAAGATTTAAATCCAATCATACAAAATGTGAGTGTGGCATTTCTTCTCTAAAACATGGTTGTTCTCAAGGTTGAATCTCATTAATATTCTCATCGGTGAATTACATGGTTAATGCAATTTCCAGGTTATGGCTAGACTCTATAACCCAATAATACACCAGGTCATTATCATGGCCACCTTTTTTATGATTTTATCCGCGCCTAATTACTTTTAAATCTCGCTGTGATTAAAAATGGTTCCTATCAATGCTTCTCTTTCAAACATTGTCGATTGTTGGAAATAAAGTCACATACAGTGCAGATCGTTATCCATTGTGCAAGCCCTCCTTCTATTTTAGGAAACCGATAGCGGAGAAAATGTTTGAGAAACTGTTTAGCAGAACCTTCTACACAACACTTGACAAATGCTATATAATAACCGTCAAAACGCTTAATGTCCGCAATGCAAATGATGTCCAAACTGAAAGTATTTAAAGATGACTTGTTGTAGTCATTGTTCACATTTTGTAAATGAATTATAAATAAATTATAACGAGTATAACTATATGACTGTTTCCTGTAATTGTTATATACGGTGTTACAAGACAACCTCTGTCATGGCGCAAATGGAAAAATTATTCACCACACATTTGTCTCGGTTTACGTTCAAAGAAGATCTAAATTCCGTCACTAGATATTTATAATTTAAAATTTTGGTTTTAAGACAGTAAACCTTTGTGATAATATCAGTCGTAGCCAGAAAACCTTATAAGATTTCCATATGACAAACACGATTTTCGGTTCCCCGAATGTACATTCTGTATAATGAATGGAATTTTGATAGTGATCCTATGTTTATTTCTACGTAATGACAATAGAGACAAAACACATATGTGTTTAAAAAACGATCTGCCATGATCACACTTTTTACAATAAGAGTTCTCTTACATCCAAATAGATAAACTATGTACGTAGGCAACAAATGCGTATAATGTTTTAACAACATGCACGTGTTTTTATCATTTTTTTAGGTATTGGGCGTCCTTCTGTTAACTTAGACTGAATTTGATTAATTTTGTTTAAATGTGATACATGAAAATTAATGCTTATATGATGCCTAATATGATAGCAATCCTCTTTTTCTGGTAACGGTAAAGGGTATTGATTTTTAGTTTTAGTTTTCATGTCACCTTACTAGTGTTTAATGTCACATAAATTAATCCTGATAAATATTTCCTTGCCAATACATGTGGAAATACTTCAAATAGGGGCTTAAATAGATATATTCTTAACGTGCTACAAATATGTTACGGCAAATACTTTAAGCATACGTTAAAATTACTAGGCATGTAACTTAACACCGCTTGGACGGGTACATATATGCATTTCTTTGAAGCCTATAATGTTGACAATACATAATCCGCTGTACATTTACTTAAATATATAACCGGTAAAAGTTAATTGCAGTTATATTGATAGAAACTGTTTAGAAGAATTGGTTTTGCGAACTGTCAAATGAATTAATTGTTTTTCAAAATAAGCATCTCGAAATAATTAACATTATTTAGCAAAATTCTTTTAAAGCATTTAAATATTTAACGGTTTAAATAGTTTCACGTTTTTTATGTAAACTATTTGTCAAATGCCAAAATATTTATTAAAGCAGCAGAAAATACGTATAGTTTATCAAAAGTTGTAAATGTATTGAATGTAAAAGAAAATGCCTTCAAAAAAGGCATATCGTACTTTATTCGAAAGCAAGTAGCCTTATTTTGTGAAGTTAATAAATCGCCCAAATGTATGATCTCGCATTTATTTACCTAATATCATGATTTAGGAAAAGGAAATTAAGTTTCATTAATTAAACGTCGTAAAAAGTTTTTAATTTGTTTCAATTCCAAAATAAACAATATATTATCGTATTTATTTTATATTGGTGTCTGAGACTTCTAGCCAAAATTGATGGAGATTGAAATTATAAACAAACTGTTCACGCTTATATTGGATTGATTGGTTAATAGCAAAGATAGTTCTACTTTATCCTGAGATTGAGGAGTAGTGATTTTGACTAATGAAATGACAGATAGTAATCGAGCAATAAAAAAGTAAAAGGAAAAACCAGTCATCACAAATAGCATCAAAAATCGTAGGCCTGTTCCCTTTATGAAATGTTGTATTATATTGCCGTAATATGGAACATGTTATAAAACAAAAACAAAAAGATGTTTTGTGTTAATGAATTTGAATTTGACAACTTCAAAGAACTGTTCAGTCGGCTGAAAGATGTCGAATTTTATGTACCAACAAACGGTAAGTGTAAGTGTAAATATCTTTGAAAAACAGACTTTGACGGTCACACTCCAATCTTATATTTTTAAATTACAATTTCTGGATTCTGTCACTGAATTTTCCATCACTCACTAATTGGCTATTTTGTGAAGCTTTCAAATGAAATAAATTCGAAAACAAATACATTGATTTTAAAATTGTGCCCCATGTAACTCAAAAGGAAATACTAAGGATATACTATAAGTGTTTCGGGTATTTTCTCTCTTTGAATTTCCGGTACAGTTACGTTTCCTTTATTGCAAGAAGTAATGGTGGTTCAAACGGAATGCCTGGTTCACTAATACCTTATTGGTGATTTTGATAGCATATTTATTTTCCTTCCTTCAACATGAAAGGCAAATGTAAGTAAACTACAATTATGATATATTCAGCTAGTCAATCAGTTGCCATTATTCTTCGCGCACAATCAATATGCACAATATTGAAAAGCAAGTATAATGTTAAGTCACATAGAAATATCTTGTCCATACCTAGGGAAAAAAGGGAAATATCGACTTGAATCACCTTAACCTGGCAATCTTTTCCCAACAAAATCTATTTAACATAGCGTGTGGTGTCATGGAAACGCGTTAAAAGAACAGAGTGAAGCGAGTGAATTTCCTTGTTTTATTGATACACCCCAAACATGGATATGATAAATATTCTGTAGATCTTATACATTAACTGCATTACTATGGTTAACAAACTTAGGATAAGTGTTTTTTATAGGACCTTTTACTTAACTAAAGTACCGCCATATTTACATTATATATATAATTAGTAGTATGAAGCGATCACAAAGCTTGATCAAATTTTGTTAAACATGTCCATTATCTGGCTTTATACTGTCTATTTATTTCGATATCGCAGTTTTTCACGTTACAGTTTTATCCTGGTCATTCTTATAAAGGTGAAATTATGATCAATCCACTGAGTTAACTAATGAAGAAAAATATGCAGATGTATATTAGCTTGTTTATCTACAACATTATTAATACAGCCTTTTACTTTTATTTGAGATATTTTAGGATTTCATCATGTTTTTTGGCGAAGAGATCTTTTTTGATATAGCAATCTTGAGTATTCAAAACGTTTTTGATATCATTTGTAGTGCACCATTTTGGTACGAAGAGCATGCTGATATCAATTAAAACGATCAAAAATGATGAAAAAAAACAACACATTGTTGATTGTTCAAGTCTGTTTATTTATCTATATATGCAAAATATTGTATTAAACAATAACATAGATTAAGCATAACGTTTCTGACAGTTCTGAATTGCATTTTGTCGCTAATTAAAATACAATACCTGTTAGTATATGGTATGATCGGCGAACTTTGTTAAGTAAAACAATGTACTGCAATACCCATAGGACCTTGTTATAGCTTCGTATTGGTTGACACAACATGTGTGCCTTGTGGTGGTCGTAGAAAGCGTCTGATAATTTAACGTAACGTGTCATTTAATTGATGCTACAAGGCTTATTATTTACGTTTACACTTGTAGTACGATGGATTTTTATACGTAACTTCAAAACACGAGAATGCGTCACAAAATACATGTTCTTTAATCTTTTACACTTCTCCTATAGTAATTTATCCCTCATTCAAGTAAACGTTTTCTTCGACAATGTAATATTGCATGTGGCTTTTCATATAACATTAATGCTACTTTTATTATTCAATGCAATATACGTCATCAGTAAATTTGTTTTAAATTGAGAGGTTTTTATTTCATTGTTAGTTCCCAAGAAACCACTCAGGAAGTGCAATGTAAGAATTCTGTAAAAGTCTTTTTCAGCAACCATGTCGATTATTTTAAGGGCTGACCGTTTCAAAGCTGTAACTCTTGAGTTTGCTCATTTTCTGCAAAATCACTTCTCGGTGTTATTGCCACTTGTACAGTTAGCTGGTGTTTGTCGAGCTTATACATTGCCTTTTTAGATTAAAATGATATATTGTAATGCTCTTGGGACTTTGTTATATGTTTCTATTGAGGTTTTAATAACGACTGATATTGTATATTTTCTAAAGTCACAAACATCACATTCAATAACTTTATATTGCTTTTGTAAACATAAAAGAACATGTGTATTTCCTTTATGCTGCCATGGACAATACGTCGCAGAACGATTGTTGGTTTAATAATATTCACAAACTATTCAGAAACACATAAGACAGTTCTTATACTGCTATGCACATCGACTTAACAAAGAGAGAACTCATCGGAAAATTTTGATACGGCTGTAAATTATTATTTTCTGTTATTATATGTACTTAAATTTATTTATTTCTTTAAAATCGCCTGACATATTTTTTCCTTCTGTATGGGCACATACAATTTCTTCACGAATGTCTTTAAATGCGGTCGAATTATATTAATTAGGAAATACAAGTTGTTTATTATGTTTAAATGTTAATCGATGTTACAAATAAAACGTTTTAACGTAATCGAACCATCACAATTTTAATCAATAATGAATATAATATCTTATTTGAGGTTATCGATGCCCCTCTCAAACCAATAGTAAGATTTGTGCAATACTCGGGGGTTTTAGGTTTATATTTACACTTTAATGTCAACAAAAATGAGGTTCTGGACGGTTTTGAAGCAACTAAAAATGTAATAACAGGATATGTGATAATGTTTTAAAATTTTGCGTTGTTACCTTTCCTCCCGATGAAGCCAATTAGATATTTAAAAAAAACGAGATATGTAATACAATGCTATTTGTGTATGTGTATTACCCACAGAGTCAGTCGTTACCATGAAGGTATTAGTTGCTTCGAGATTAAGATTAAGAAATTAGGCTTTCACTTTATTAAGTTTAAAGACAGAAGACTATTAGAAAGTCATCTGATGTCATCTGCAAAAATGGGTCTAGTCCCCAACGTGTGCATGTATTATTTTACGGTTTAAAATAATTCTATGGTTATTTGTTTCAGTTATAATTATCTCCTGATAGCTATTCATTTTTTTTTGAAAATCTAGAATATATGTACCGAACAATGTTTATATGCGGTGGTACGCTAGACAACATCCTAAACGTCATATGCATAAGAAAGCAAAGTACATCCTCTAAATTCAGTCCACCATTCAGCTGAATACGCTGCGTATTCTGAAAAGTACCTTGCAAACATATAATTGAATGTGCAGCAGACATTACATTAAATCTCAGAAATTGTTTGGCCCTATCAGAAAATATCGAATTGAATCACAAAACCTTTCACTGGTTTTCAATTTAGCATTTCTAGCACCGATTGGCATGTTGAGGATCCAGGTCTGGGAAGCGGTTTTGTAGCTACATAAGATTAATATGATTTTAAATGGGTTATATTTTGTTTTAAAGAAAACATATACACGCCAGTATTATGCCATGCACACTTTCATGTTAATGCATACTTCAGAGGACAAAAGTAAGCTTCTTCACCAAGAAATCATAATGATGACGTTTATTACTTAGCAAGTAACTTACTAAAATATTATATAGTGGTTTGTGAAATTTATTTTGAGCTATTACAGAGCTGATAAAGACTATGTGCAGCAGTTCAAACAATTCCAGTAATAATATATGTTTTCCGTAAATAAGTACTTCTTAATAAAGTAATTTAGTGTTCTGCAAAATTGGAGGCGTAAATGCAGTATGAAGCTTAAAGACTTGTTTTTAATGGGTTTGCTTCTAGTGAACAGATATATCCCCTTTCCATAATCCTTAAATGAAATCGCAAATGTGTGAAAGGCAATAAAAATATAAGTTTATTACATGAACCGACAATGACATTTAATGACAACGTAGGTCATAAGGTAAAGAAATGTCGTACAACATGAAAATGCATTAGCACGATTTATGTTGCTACCTTGGTGTGCTTTAAGTTGCCAATTTGGCACTATTGAGGTAGTTAGTGAAACAGAAACAGACACCTTGAACAGCTGAACTAAAAGAACAATTATGCAGCATTTAAACCTTATGTCTCCATTTATTTCAACACTTCCTCTGCATCAGTTGAAAGACTAAACCTTTGGTACAACTACTTGAAAGCGAGTTGAAAAGTAATAATGTTTAGCTTCCTCAGTATTCTTTCATAAATACTGCACAATAAAACTTCGCCAATTGTAAATGTGTGTGAATATAAAAGCAGGGGCCAGAAGTCTCTATAGGATTCAAGAAACAAAATGATAAAGTGATTTTATTCGCTTTTGCAAGACCTTCGATACGATAGAAAATATAATAAAATAATAAAAGTACATTTGTAACCAGGCCTTGGTTCAACATATAATCGTGATGAGTATTCTTGCAGCTGATTTGGTGCCTCTCGATATCTTCTATAGCAATAACTGCCCAAGTGTACAATTAACTTTTTTTCTAGTGACGTTCAGCTTTAACAGCCGTATAAGTAGCTACATTGCAAGATTTCCCTTTGTCCGTTTAGGCCTTTGACTTACACAAGTTACAGCTGCAGAAATAGGAACCTAGAAATCTACCAAAATGACTAAATTAGTTCTGTTAGTGTAACGATCCACAGTGAAAGTGGTTTTGTGTCTTTTGTGTCAATCTTGTATCATTTTGAATGCCTTAAAATGTCTGGCTTTGCAAGGGCTTCTGGAATTAAGTCCCAGATAGAACTGAATAAATATGCAGCAACATCCGAACAATTTAATTAGTTCCGCATTGTGCTATATGTTACGTGTAGCCGTCAGGTGACACTGTTGCAGAAGTACTTTAGAATATACTTTTCTAGATATCAGCTGAAACTTTCAGACCATAACATCGTCGCCAAAATTAATGTCTACAGCAATGTTTTATTCATTGGTTAATTCACTTAGCAAGGAGATATTGAGATAATTAAATTGATATGTGAAGTCACATTCTTACAAACAATGCAATATCACCAAACAACAAAGTGGACAGAAAGATAACGTTTCTGCCAAATTTACAATGTAGGTGCATAATATCGTTTAAATATGTACTAACCCAAACAGTTCGACAATCATGTAAAATAATGTCACATTTCTGAGCAAAGGCAGAAAGGGGATGAAAATATTTGGCAAATCTCAAATAAGCACGTAAAATATATGTTTAATTATGGATAAGTAATTGTATTTAATATCTGCATGGAATTATGCATGGCATTATTTTTAAATGTATACCGAAAAATGACAGTTCTTAAAGTTGGTAATAGTATGCGCAATCTCAAGTAATCTGAAATTGAGTTAACAAAACTTAAGTTTTATGACAGAACACAATTCATCTGTCCTTTGAAAAAAGGTTCGATTACCTTCATGTATAAATGTTATACGAATGATTTGTTATTTATATTGGTTTTACTATGTTAAGAATATACAAGAGACATAAAATCTAAGTTAAGATTTCTACAGACAAAAATGCTTAGTGTAAATGGACGTTTTTTCCTAGAAATTATTTATGAATTTCTAACAAGATTGATGTAATCGTGTTGTATACTGGAACGTATTGAACTTTTTGAAATTAACATGAAGAGTCTAGTGCCAATTAAAAACAACAAGGTTAAAACATATACCTCTTTAACCTCAGGATTTGATTTGAAAGTACTATTTCTTGATGAGATTCCGAAGACATGCCTAACATATAAAAACTGAAATGCTGTGATTGACTTTTCAATACGTCTGAATTCGAGAGAAAAACAGAGTAGAGTTAAGGCGTGTCTTTCCAGCTTACGAACATTATGTCAAATGTAATTGATCAATTTGTCAGCTTCGTTTTATCTTGTCATGTGAAATTGAGTATCTTTAGACGATTTCGATTGTAACGTCGCCATAGGAAGAGAACCACTAATATCTGACCAATTCTTTACAAAGAGTAGATTGTGGTATTGCATCTAAGGAGTAGTATTCAGACGAGACAGTTTGACCTTTTTTATGATAACAACATACAAGCAGGATCTCACTAACATAGAAAAAAGTAGCCCCAGTATCCTCAGTTTTCTATTTTACCAAACATTGCTAACATCTTAATTTGCATATGTGAACCTACATATTGTGCTATTGAAGTTTGTGTAAATGTTGCAATTACCACAGACACATATGTTAATTTTGTCATTTTTTAGATTTGGTTTGTTTAAGAAATATTTGTATACGTATGCATGTAAATGCAATCAGCTTCTGTATACATCTATTAAATTATTGATGTTTGGATAAGCAACATACACTTGCCTTAATAGAACCTTTGCCGAACATATTATTAAACAATTTATGAAAAATCTTTTTTTTTTCTTTTCTTAACTTTAACATATGTTAAACAGAATACCCACAATAAACCAAATTTTAATAAAAAACATAAACACCAGCGCTCCTTTCTAGCTTTATGATTATTTAATGGAATATTGAAAGCTTTCTATAAAAAAAAAAAACGCTTAAGTAAATCGGACGATTACAGGAGATATGTTACTTGTGCAGTGTGGCGGTCGTAAAAAATCTCCCCGTGCATGTAATCTATGTTGTCATTTAATTCATCCTATAAAGATTGTTACGTGTATTTCCTTTGATGGACATTGGACTTTGGTTCTTCAATTCCATCTTCACATGAACAGGATGGTACAACCATTTATTCGTCTCTGGTCATGTTTGTTTATGATTTAGAAAGTTAATTTCTTCTACAGTCAACCATTTTATGTGTGGTTTTTCAAATCGAAATAATACCCATACTCTTTTCTAAACACTATGTGGACATTATTTTTCAATGACGTCACTACTTTCGTCATAACTTATAGAAAATATCAGCGCTTGGACATTTTGTATTCAAATAGATCGTTTTTATTTTCTATGCTTGCATTTGAGAAACTCGTCAGGAAGTGCGAGGTTAGAGCTCTGTAAAACCGGTTTAAGCACCCCAGTCGGTCCATATTGCCTACTGACCGTTCCAAGGCGGTAACTGTCGGGTTTGCTCTTTTCGTTAATTGACTCATCACAAATTTGTGCTTATTTTTCGCTTGGCTTGCATGTGAAATACCTTTGTTCTGTGCCTTTTCGGAGTTTGATATATGTTGCAATGCTCATAGGACTTTGTCATATATTCTTATTAGGAAATCTAGGAATGGTGCATTCATTGATTGATTAGTGATTTGTGCTCATCCACCTATTTTTACAGTTTCTGTACATGGCTACTTAAAATGCTCACAAACAGTATTTTTAACAAACGCACGTGTTTCAATAGAATAAAACAATTCCACCACTAATTACACTTGGACCGATTGAATTAGACCGTTTATAGAATCGATGAGACTGTTTAGGAAAAGCGTATATAGAAATTAGTGTCTAGCTAGAGGCTATCAACTTTCGTTATCCGCAACAGGAATGAAGAAGAAAAACAACTTTTCCCAATTCTTTTTTCAAATTAGCATGATATACTTTCATTTGGCGACTTTAACCAAATCCCAAATTTCATTAAATTTTCTTGTATTTTCGTATTTATTGTGAACAGTTATACGCTTAAGATATTGTAATTTTATTTATATGGCTATTGAATTTCGATTTATAAAACGTTATTAATATGTACTTGTTACAAATAAAATTAATATTAGTACTCTACATTTCTTCTCTGCTAAAAGATAATATTGATGCTTCTGTTGTCCTGGGCCTCAGTTATTTATGCATTTTCATAGAAATATCTTCGGTGACAAAATTATATATCTGATGTTACTGGAATGATAGGGTCTGTTGATGCAAGTTGATATCTTCTAGATGATACGCTGGTTCCAGATAAAATTATTGCCACCTTAAGGAAAAGACGGCAGAGAAGGAAAATGCAGAAATTGTATAAGTTTATAAGGCATTACGATCCTTTACAGACTTGAAAGTTAGCTTCGTACTTAAACAGTCGATTGAGTGGCAATCTGTTCTATAAAATATTTTTTAATTAAAAAAAGAACGCGTTCGTTAAAATAAGGGCGGTCGTTATTTGTTTCTTCGCCACTGTGGTAAACAAGACAAAATACTCAGGATAAACGGATCATGTACAGCTATTCAACCTGTCAAGTTCTTCATTGAAAGAGTTTAGCATACCCCTTCGGTGGTGTGATGAAAAGCGTCGTTCACAATGGACGTTTGCTTTTTCTTAGGATATTCACCGAAGTGATTGGCCGAGTGATGCGGATAGCAGAAGAAAAACCAACCAAAATGCATTGACAATTTACAGAGCACAAGGAGGATCCGGACTTTGTTTACGTCATAGAGCTCTGTTTCATATCTACCATCACATAGAAGATGTGGCTGAAGGTCTCCATATATAATAATAAGACGTTCAGGCCTTGAAATTAACAACAAGAAGACAAAAAGCCTTAGAATCAACATGGCCAGGAATACCTTTTATCGCTTTAAAAGGAGAGGCGAATAATGATGCAGCCAAATTAACTTACTTCGTCATTGTCATCCTGCTGAGCTTCTTTAACTTTAATATCATTACTGTATAAGTGTTATGTTCAGAGACCTAAAGGCCAAGAGAGAACCTCGTTAACAATTTGACGCCTGGGCGAATAGAAAATTAAGAACTGTAACGGCGGACCAATTATGTCCCTATCATAGACACTATTAGTTAACGCAGTTGACAATGGCTAAACCACAGCTGAAAACATAAAATAGCCAGACACACTTTTAAGAAAAATTCTCTATGGATTACATCTGATAGCATAGGGCGAATACCTGTTT
The DNA here is from genome assembly GCA_007844125.1 of Sinonovacula constricta. Taxonomy (NCBI): domain Eukaryota; kingdom Metazoa; phylum Mollusca; class Bivalvia; order Cardiida; family Solecurtidae; genus Sinonovacula; species Sinonovacula constricta. The sequence continues at coordinate 6,507,772 of CM017568.1, read as the reverse complement.
GAGTAAATTGACCATACGCGTTTTAAATGGTGGACTAGTTAGTGTGTTGTTTTTATACATATATTATTCCTCTGTAGAAATGACTGGTGTTTTAATGGAAGCTAGAACTCTCATTGAATATGGTTACTTACACAAAAACTAAGATTAAGAGATCTTATTCTTAATATGTTTTCTCTATAAACGTATACAAATTAGTTGAGATGGGATTTCATTAGGCGTCTAAGAGCTTTCCATCCTAAAGTATTTTGAAATAAGTTTGTTTAGACGTAAATTTTACATACTTTGATTAAAAAGTAATTAAAATTGTGTTACATACAGTCAAGATCATATATTTTACCAACGTGAATGCTCAATGATTATCATGCTTACACCACATTCTATAGTTATGTCATAAAAAACCGTACATATAAAGTAGCGGGGTTTCTTTTCTCAAAGTTGCAATTATGCATTCTCAACACAACTGTTATTTAAACAAATCAGGTGATGCCGACCAGAATGACAATATCTTACAGGAACTGTCATGATTTAGAAAATCGACAGGTTTGTTTTTATCAAGACTTTTAGTGTTAAAAAGTTTTACCTACGGTTTCTGCAAAGTAAACAGTGTTCCATTTGGAAGATATTTTTATTTGTTTCATAATTGCAGTATTAAAGTACCAATGGTTTAGACTGAACTCACCCGGAAGTTTATGGGGATTCTAAAATGTTAACTTTCAAATTCCAGACAATTCGTGCCGATCCTTGACATGATGAAGTTAAAATGAGAAATGACGAAGTTAATCTGATAAAGGTTTGCAAATATAAAATAATACTTATGTTTTTCGTTGTTTCCTTGTTCTATGTTGATCATTATGTTTTTGTGTCTGTGTAAATATATTGGTAGACTTCGCAGCCCTGTCCTTATTGGACGTAAATTATTCATAAAACTCTTATAAATCTATTATTTCCTATCACCTTAAAATCACCGTACATAAATAACAACTGAAGATATTTCATCGATGAAATATTTGACAGGTCGTTGAGACTATATGAAAACAGTGACTTAAAGCCATAATTGGACAGTCACTGTTGGATTTCTTGTCTCTTCATCTCTCCAGTCGTGCCCTATATAGGTGGGACAACTTGAGCAGTCTCCATACCCTTTACGTGAGATTGCACAGTAGGTATAACAGCGGGATTTTTTTTAATCTTTATCATATATAATATGTCAACTGCGGATATCGGCGTTTATAATATGTTTTTTAAACGATTAACTCTAAACAATACTACGTTTTATTTTGTTGATTTTCTAAAATTCTATTGTTTCTTCCATATTGTTTACATTTCACTTTTGACACTTTTGGCATATGACGTCATGGCATTTATGACGTCGTTATATGGTTCTTATAATATATCAGCGCTTGTACTGCTTTATTTTATTTTAAACTACTCTCTCATTTGGAATTTTTTGGTTGCCGAGGCTTTTATCTACTGTAAATACTGTACATATGTTCATTATATCTGTTTTAACTCCCGATGCAGGTGCTTATTGTTAGTTGTGTCACTTTGACGGGATACTTTTATTTACACTGTTTGTTTGATAGAAAAACCGTCAGGAAGTGCGAGGTTGGTGCGCTCCACAAACCAGGTTTAAGCACCCCAGTTGGCCATTTTGCCAACTGACCGTTCCAAGGCGGTAACTGATGGTTTTTCTTTTTGTGTGTTATGTCTCGTCTCTGTGTTTTTTTTGTCACATTTACATTTACCTTGTCTGCCTTGGTCTGCAGGTAGATAAAATTTAAATATCTGTGAAAATTTTGATAGGACCTTTTCTTATTTACCTATTTATAACTTACCAACAATAATTTTTCATCACATTTAATTTAGCTAACAAAGAATACGTACGTTTCTGAGCTAAGACAATTACTTGAAGGTTATTATTGCCGTGTGCGAAAATTATACGATGCTTAGCAAATTTAATTTGGACAAAAATGTTGTGTTGTTATTTGACGATGGAGACTTGGGAAATGGTTCACATAAATAGTTTGTTTTATGCCTACTTCCAGGACTTATTGTTTTATGAGAAAGAAAACCGACACCGGCTAAAACAACGGACTCATAGCCTAATACTTATATATATAAAGTTAGTTTTCGAACATGTTGAATTGTGAATAAAATCGATTCATCAAATAGAAGCATTAAATTTAACTATATTTATTGTATCTCATGTGATCGATTCTCTTCGCGCGTTTTATTTATGAGGAACATGTGATTTTTACCTTTATCGATATACCTTATATAAATGAGTTAAAACGAGACAATTATGAGATTATGATGGTGTGAACAATATTAGACCTTATTTGAAATTACCCTTCAACTTACATTGTATTGATTGCTTTTAAACTATTATAAACGATTTAATAGTTTGTATCTAACTCTCTCTATTGAAATTTCGATAGTCTCCTTACATGTACATACATTTACCTCATACATAGTCCAATTGCTTATAGTTCCATGAACCAAAAACAAGGTGTATTTCCATGTGAAGCATTTCAGCCATTCGTACGTGCTTTGTGCCAACAATGATTGAATAAGCCCGGTGATCTAATCAGCCTTGACTGGCAGTTTTAGAACATTCATTAGTTATAATCTAAAAGGAAAAGTTTATGACAGTATGTTAAAAGCGTATATATCCTTACGTTACTAATTAGCCGGGAAGGAAACGGTGTCTGCATTGCAATAAAGAACAAAGTCGTGTTCTGAGACTGAGGCACTAAGCAAATCCCTGAATGGGGAAAAGTGACTTTTTTAAACAAGAGCTGTCGCCAATGTTCTTATGATAGCAAACAAAGAAGGAAATGACTGACCACAACGGAAATTGACCTAATTCCCTGGATATTATCTTTCTGTTATTTTATGTCAGATAAGAGAATTTTGAAAAGGAATGTAAGGCTCATCGGCTACATTGTGTTCGACAGACATGTTACGAAATGTTATTTTGTTTCTGGTACATAGAGATTTTTTTTGCGCATTTATTAAATTGTTGATTAGTTTGCGATCACAAACTGGCTGTACTTAAATTGGCGACCGATTAGTTGCACCATTACCATATTCGATTTTACGAAGTGAGAATGTTGTATACACAATTAAATGAACTTATTTCTTCCATGGAAGACGTCTGTCTTCATTCGATGTTAATTTTTAATCATTTGTTCTCAGTTTTGTTTTGTTCGTTTATAATAGAACACATCATCTCAAATAATGTATAGTCATTCGGACGGCATCGGTTATTTTGGTGAAGCAAGACCCTGGACATTTGTTCTGGCAGGTGCACCGCCGCTTTCCTTGACGAACGCCTAATTTAAAGTCCCTCGCCAAGTTCTTAAATCTAAGAAAGAGAGAGGACCAGACGTCAGGAGAGTTGCAGTGGACATACCGAGTTTATTTGGTATAATTTCTAGTAAAAGCAACTTTATGTATGGATATCTCCTTGAATTATTTGGACGGTACAGATAACAAATATCCCTTTTTCCATCGGTAAAACGTTTAGACAATAATGTTATTTTCGATTAGCTCTCCATGGTTAATAATATAAAAAAACGTTTCAAAAGGTACTCGCATTTCCGACAATGTGGTAGTGACGTGTGCATAATGAGGTTCGGTTACTTGCGAATGCATGTTGTGACAATATTACGTCAATAATAAATATTAATATGTCGTTTATAGTTGATTGCAAATTTACATTTAGGATACATTATGTACGAGGAAAGTGTGTGTTTATGTTGACTGCTTATCAATCATTTTGTCCGCGTTATTAGAGAACGGTAGCACCAAATAAGGTTTATATTAACCCGTTGCCTGGTTACTATTGATACTGGTACTGACAAGTAAATTAAAATGGTATCCTCGAATATGACCTTAAGGCAGAACGTAGAGAATTTCTGGATTATATTAAATAAATATTAAATAAAGATTGAAAGTGATAAAAATTGTCGATCAAATTATGGGGCTTTATTTTTAACATAGTTAAGAGCTTATCAATACTGAAACGATTGGACAAAAATCGTGGTTATGTTTTTCAAGTGTATCACATTTTGCATATATTGAATAATGCATATATTGAATAACAACTATCAAAAAAGAAGTAATATTTATTTCAAATATACCTTACTGTAATGCGACAAAATTCTATTAAGATGAGTTGCGATTGTGTCTGCACTGTGGTATAAATGTAACTATATTAAAATCCTCTTCATGAATAAAGCAGTCACAAACGCAAACTTTTTAAAACATCGAGAATTTATTTTAAACACATTGTTTTCCTTTTACTAAGCAATAATAGTACTTTTGAAAGGACGTCGAATAGTGGTGTAGGTAACGACAGTCGTGTCATTACCTGAATACACAATTTAGATGTATGTACACATTATACTATATATTTGACAAACTTTGAGTCAAATTGATTGAAGCATGACATGAACGGCTGATATGAGATAGAATAGTAATATAATAGTAACAGAAATTTAATACCTTATATTTTTAATTGCCAGTGTAGCCAGGAAAGCGTCCACATTGCACAATAAAATAAATAGAAAATACGAGAAAACATACATATTGTACGCTAGCATCCGCCTCTGTATTCCAAATAGCTTACGCTTTTTCTTTATAAGCAGAAATTCCTTTTTAAATATTTCGTCTACAAGGTATTTGTAAACCACATACCTTACTACCTTACTACTTTGTCTTATTGCATCAGTTTCAATCAAGCAGCTGATACCAAAACTTTGACATCAAATCCTAACAGAAAACGAAGTGTACATTATGGAACACACTATTTATTTTGCAGTCTAGTTATGTGTTATCCAAACACAGGTTTCGGTTTAGAGAAATCATAACATAGTTACGTATAAAGAAATATATATTCTGCTTTTAAATTTTGCCAATCAGCGTATTTAAATACTCTCTCTCTCCCTCTCTCTCTCCCTTCCCCTTCCACTTGTTCTTTCTCTTTCTCTTCCTAAATATCCTGCCAACTTGTTTTCACATTAAATGTACATATTTATGTGTGCAATCCACATAAACATCAGTCATGCTTGTAGAAGTAACACACAAAACCTACTCATTTACCGATAAGGTCTAGCATCGTCGCAATTCACTAATGACATAGACGCTCTTCATTAAGTTGCAGACAATTCACTTTCCTCCTATAAGTCGATTGCATAATGAATAGTTTGTACGGTACGATTTTCCATGCCGAACGTTAAATGCGTTGCCTTCAAGACTGCACACGAAATTGGATGAGTTAGACTCTTAAATAATGAGTATGCTATAACAATACAAATGAATGCATACATACAGGTAAATGGCATTATGTAGGCGGATATCTTCCAACATACTCTTTCGTCCTTTAAGCTTCTGTACTAAGTACCTCATTCAAATGTTATATTAATATAACGATATTATGCTATGAAGACAGTGTAGTTTTGTTTATATAACACTATTAAATAAGGCACCTGTTGAAGTAGTTAAATTAATGACTTGTTACTAGCAGAGTTACAGAAATAAGATTCAGTGTTAATGCTTTAAAATTTAATACAAGTTAAATTAATAACAACAATATTATAATGTTACTTAATATCTCAGCATACAATTTGTAACGATCTATATGCTGCGAGTACTGATGCATTTTATTAATGTGTTTCTTTCAGACGCATGTCTCCAGAAAGAGCTTAAATATTTAGTAAAATAAGTTTACCTTACCACCACATGCATAATCGATCAAAGATTTTATCGACTACTTCCATGCATGGAAGACGTGACTGACACTGACTTAAAACATAAAAATAAGTATTTTCTTGCAAACAAATGTACATAGTTACATTGGCTACACAAAGAACTATATAAGAACAATTTTCTGTACTGTCGTTTTGTTCAACCAACACAAACAGGAACAGCAACAACCAACTGTCTTACCTTTTCTAAAAGTATGAACGCATTAAATTATCTACAGTTAATTATGCGATCACCACATTGACGTTTATTCATAATAATGCAAACATGCATGAGCCATGAATTATAAAATCTTACTCTAGACACTGTTTGAACCACCTTTATGTTAGATCATAAGTTATAAGCTTAGTCTTATGAAGAACGTAGGCAAAACATCTAAAATGTTAACATGTTCTGGCAGCGTTCATTTGACACCAAAGTTAAAATGAGGTCTGTTCATTATATTTATTTTTTAAGTTCTATCGTAGTTTGATAAAGCTGTCATAAATGATTGATACGTCGTGGTTAAAGCTGACCAATTCACTGCAGGACGATATTAACATTAAATTAAACATATACTTTAACATTCAGGTAAGTTGATGTGATTAATCAGTTTCTGAAAACCTTCTTTACCTGGCTATGTAATGAAAGGTAGAGGAATAATTGTAAAATAAACAAGATAAAAACAATTGTATTGCCATCCAATAATTGTGACATCAGGTTTCAGAAAAATAACATTGTCATGAACCTGATAGGAGGTAGTCACTGTAATACTTTTGTTATTACTTATGAGAATTTAAAAAGAGGTTTTTATCAATAAGTGAAACATAAAATATCTGGGCAATCAGAATTTTTATTTGACTTAATGTTGAAGTAGTATAGTCAACACTGTTGTCAAAGCAACCTATGCGGGGTTTTTTTAACAATTACAGATTTTCATTTTTATACCACAAACTAGTATGTGTTGTTTTTTGCTGACTTATGCATAAAACGATTCTACCTGTTGTTGTAAAATACATTTCTTGATGCAGATGCCTTAGAGCTTTAAATATTCATTACAATGTATTGGCGCAAAATATTGACATTAAACGGCATTCGAAGATTTACTGAGCAATCTGTTTTCATCCTTAAATTCGAAATGAAAGGCAATTTGAAACTTGTCATTCCGGCTCACGGGCAGCATGACATACAAAATTGATCCATTCGTCGGTTCAATTCGACTCCTGCCATGTTAAATTATGTATTTTTGACGGATGTCGATTGAAAATGTCTAACTTGAGGAAAAAGGCTGATGTCAGGCTGTGCTTTTCGGAAATGATGTGCGATGTGAATCCGTGGTTAAGCTTTCTACAACCCGATAGATATACTTCGTATTGTAATATCACAATACACATAAAAATAAACACATCATATAATTATTGCATTCTTAATTTATTCATTTGGGGTGAGCCATTGAAAATAAATGCAGGCAAATGTTTGCATCCTCCTTTTAATGCAGTTTACCTTATGTTTCGATGTAGGCTTTAAAACTAGCGCTTTTGTGAGAAACAACCAACATTTACCAAAATTGAATCTTCGCCGATAGCGGTCCATACAGTTATAAGAGAAACATGGAAATAGTTACATGTTAAAGATGCATTTTGATTCGATAATAAAGCTCCAGATAGAAACCATTGATTTTAAGTATAAATTTTCCAAATTCCTTTCCTTTACTTTAATAGAATTTCAAAATAACAATAATTATATAAATTAAAGATATAATCTTGAAAGTTAAGCGAATTTGCTAAAACGTTACAACAAGCAAGTAAAATATTGCCAAACTCACTAAAAACACGGAGCCAATATAAGGACAAAAATCACAAATCAAGTGCTCTTCATAAAACAAACAACCAACCGCAGACAAGCCAATAACCGCGCGCAATAAATACACATTATAGAAAACAAACAAATGTCGATATTTATGATGATTGATTGTATTTTTCAGCTCCTCAATCCTAGTACAGCTTTCAGAACAATACAGAAAGTCAGTCTCTACAGTATGGTGAATAACATATTTGTATAAAGTGACTCGGATACATTGCAGTATAAAACGCATTATTCTATGCCGAAACACAATGAAACGAATCTTGACCTCCAAAGTATACATTGCATAATGGGAGACCCCTGGCATTCGACGTTATGCCGAAAATCCCTCCATTACGAACCCCGTTGGCACCTCCATCTCAGAGACATCTCCAGGCATAAGTTTATCTTATTATATTCTTTTGGATGTTGTCCAGCACAGTATGGAATAAAGTCGACAAAAATCCAGAGACCTAAGAAGTGAAAATTAAAGTTTCAACTTAAATACTACCATATCGCAAAATAAAGTTTTAATAAAGGATAACATGATTCGCCTGTCATGGTTGACAATATGTCGTATACTTTACTACATACATAGATTGTATACGTATATGAAGACACTATGACAAGCATTTAATTAATCTCGTGACACGCCATCTCAAAGTGGCTCTATTTATGCGGAAGTTATATGACCTTAAATTAGTAACCATCTGTTCGAGTAAATTATTCAAACAGCGTGACAGTTATTTGTTTTATAGTCATAGGTTTTGAGTTAGCGTATACAAATAAGGGATCTGTAATATTGGGTCTCGCCGAACAAAAAAAACGAAAAGACTTTTGATCGCATTTTCCTTTGGTAGCTATATTTTGACCCGTGCGCCTCTTTGGTTTGTTTTGAATGTTTTAATGTAACTACGAGTGTCTCTTTTAAACTGTGGAGACATCGCCTACCTTTATTTTGGTTGGCAGAGCGTGGAGAACCCGCTGCGAGTTCGCTAGTTTTAATCAAGCCACTATACGCAAAAGTAAGTATAGCTTTAAACAACGTTTCCTCGTACTTGTCATATGTAACTGCGTCAAGGCATTATAAAATTATTTGCGTGAAAGGTTACCTTTTATCTTCACTCCATCGAGTCCTATAGTGGCTTCCTAATTGTTGGGGCTAAGCTTACTATAATCTTTTCGGCTCGAAGATTTCCCAGAAGATTGGCAGTACTGTGTGTGAGAGCGGATCCGCGTCCGGTGCTGGCCTTCTGAGCGTTTTGCGATGATAAAAGGTCGCATAAACTAACAAGCACTGCCAAAATACATTTAACAGTGTTCAGTTGCAATCAGACAGAATCTAAATGCAAGTAACAGCATCCGTTGAAGGTGCTTAATTCTGTCCGATTCAACAAACAGACCACGGTTTCATTATCGTAAGGGTCTTTGACTTTTGTCAGCCTACAGCCCCGGATAAATATGGCTACTAATATTGTAAAAATTTAGAGCGTTGTTATAGCGGACGCCAAATCCCCTTTAAACTAGTCGCCATGCGACTGTGCATTACACCAGCGTCCCTGAAAATATACACCAAAGCATAGCCCCTCGCCTCCGCGCTATCAGCGCAAAGGCGGGCGTCTTCATTAGTTACCTAGTATCTGTCGTTAAAAAGTGAAACGCCATTATAACTATGGAAAACGACATTCCCACATAGATAAATTATCACGGATTTGTTTGTTTACGCGCACGATATGTTGCAGTTTCGTAACTCCGCAAGTAACTACGACAGAAATGTCTACCTCTTATGACAGCTCCACAGAAGAAATTAACAGAACCATAAATGCCTGCATCTCGCGTAGAGTAGTTGATCTTTTGCCTAACATTTCTGTTTATTTCGATTTAACTTCTTCAATATTTGACTCGGAAATTTAAAGCATCGAAAGTTAATAGCTCTAGTCCTACGTATATAATGGTGTTGCCCGGGCCCTCTGATTTTTCTTTATTCAGGCTGACATCAAAATTAGACATGGAATGTTTCCATTAGCTTTCTGCATTTTATGCTAGTCGAACCGCCGCCTAAGAAATCAACAACATTCGTCTTATATCCTGTACCATTTTAACTGCCTTATCGATGCCTGTGTGTTGAATTAAACATGCCTGGGGATCAATATGATCCTTTAAAGAATCACCTGGCGGATATGACAAATAATGAACAAGTCTATAATCGGGTCTTTTTCGGATAATGGTATACCCAAATGGGGGCGGCGTATCTAATGGCATTGCGACACGTCTGCCTTAAATCTCTTTTTTACTTCTGTTCAACTACTGGATTATGTCTATTTACATCTCTGGACTCGTGTGGCACTCGCAATTGTATGCAAAATCCGTCTGAGAAATATTTATCATAGTGAACAGAATCTTTTGTTAGACGGATAGTTTAGCTAAAGACATAAGTTGACTTAGTATGCCGCAGTGTCTGTAAACAAAGATGCATCCAGCGTCCCTTGGCCATTGACCTCTTCCCCGGTTTCTTTATCGGGGCGAAATGACGCGCTAGCCTCTCTCCCCTACCAACTTGCGTGCAATAGGTACAATGACCTTGGTTAATGGCGAAGCAGATTTGACGCGACGCGCTGAATGCTTTTGGTTTCACATCCGCGCTAATGTGGTAGCAACGCCACCACAAGTCATGACTAATTTGAGACTCCGAAGATGGTTTAACGGCCTGACGTTTACGAAATTGATCATCATAAGCACGCTTTGAGAGCGTCGCATTCGCGAATAGTAAACTTATACTGTAACAGCTCAGGGATCTTTTCTGGGAGCTTTTCTATATTTATGGAGGAAAGATAATAAAAGCTTCGGTCCGTTTCTCTACATATTGATTTTCCCTTTACACACGCATCGCGCAATTTCGATTTAAACGCATGTTCAAATCGATGGTTTGAAACGTTAAGTACGGCCAGATTTGGGCTTATGTACGTAATGGAACTGAAGTATTCGTTCAGCGTTAAAATGGATCCAGGTAATTGTCGATCAATTATTGATCGTAACAGCCTCAAAAAAAAACGTATTTGTTATCAGTAAACAAATTATCTGGAATATTATTATTCTTAAAGTCATAGCATTTACAGTTACCTACTTAGTTAATGCAATGCAAACCAAACAATAAGTTATGCATTCCTGTGATGGTTTAGCTTTGTGCATTGAGCAACTGGTACTTTTTTCACACAGACTTAATTGCGTAAGCAGCGGACAGGACATCACATAGCGAATATAATTGTAATTATTATTGCCGGAAATCATCGAATTTTATCCATGTAAACTCTGACATATAAAGTGCAATTTAGACGTGCGATCATAATGCAAAGAAAACGAATTTGACAGATATTTCAACAGTAAACGCCTTTGCGTATTTTCTTAACGACTGTTTGTCTGCATAGGGGAATAATTTACACTGTTGTACTATAAAGCACCAACGCATGGCATCACTACAGCGATCAAGGCAAAATATTGAAGAATATGATTCTTATTGAACTTATTGTACAAATTTAAATTCGATGAAACAATGAACGTCACTTTACTCGTATTCCAAATATGACCCATATAGTGATAATGACAGAAACAACTAGCTTATGTGATAACATTATTATGTTTACTTAAGATACGTGTGCATATAATTGTTAACAAATCTATACAATTTTGTTATTTTGATATTGATGTAAGACCTAGAGTTTAAAGCGCTGTGTACGGATTGTGACTTGGGAGTGATGAATATATACCAACATTTTATATGGAAATCAATAGCCAGACAATTCATATCGTAAGAAAAGATCGTTCGCTGTTATTAATGTACAACCTAAATTAACTTTAAATACCAAAAACCTTTTGCAATACACAATAAAAACCAATGCATCAGTTTCCGTCAAGACTAGAATATAATCATTATAACATTTAAATCGTTGCCCACGTACATGTCTTTCAATTTGCATTAACAATTAGAGCATACCCTTAAATATTGAACCAAACTAAAACGAATAAGTATTGCATGAACTTTTATTTTATTTTCGGATGATCATTTGTTTCACTGTTTAATCGTCTTTTATTAAATATTTATTAAACATTTCTTTTTAGCGATATTTTGAAATTATTACACTTTTCAACTCTGAAGTAACCCCCATTTTACCCCAGGCATTGTGAAGTTTGTGCAGCGCACCGTAAAACATGTATAAGCTCCTAAGTCGTCCTTTTGACGACTGACCGTATCTGTTATCTACGAGTTTCTCCCGACGTTTGTAAAGTCCTGTTTTCTGTGTGTTCCTTTGTATATTGATAGTTTAAAGTTTAATACATGTTGTTATTCTCAAGGAAGTAATATTTTTTCACATGTCTTCCTTACAAGAAACAATTGAAGTCGCTAATGGTTCTTCACTTTACAGCAAACGTGTTTTGGAAGCATTAGTAAACGATGATAACCGTGCACATGATGAACTTTCTTAACAGTTGTTGGAAAAACTCGACAAACGAATGAAGGTTTGTATGCAGTCATTTCGTTTAAACCATCATCTCTGAATGTCTCAACAACTTACTACTGAGATATGTGGTTTAGTGGCCTTCCAATCATGAGCTTCGAATTCGAATCTGGATGTTAACAATTAGACTTATAAAATTAAAACTGTTGTTATTTGTGTGATTTATTGTGTATAATGTTTGTTTCATCAATGGTTCTGCTATATATAGAAAGGAAAGTTCACCGAGCAATCGTTCCTGCTAGGAACCAATAGTCAACACCACTTTAAGAAACAGTAAAGTTTGAGCCTGAAAATACTCGGATATTTGAAAAATCTTTGGCTTTTTAACGTAATATTTTATCGGTTTTCTATATGACATAGTGAGGGCGTGTTAGCTATAGAGGAAAGACTGCGATTGCAAACACTGTATTGCTATAACTGAACATTTATAATACACGTACACGCAATGTGTAGTGAGGCAAAAATGTCAGAGCAAATTCATATAAAAATTACAAAATAATAACAAATAAATTGCACCTTGCTTTAAATCAACAACACTTATGTTATTTTCTTGCCAATATGGCATGCTTTTCCACCGCGTTCTACGAGCTATTTTCTACATAGCATTAAAATATCAGGTAATATTTTTTATCCCACCATCTCTGTAAATATCGAATGATATAACCCGTGTGATAAAGATGAGCTTTATCAACCGATATTCGCGCACCTGCTCTAAGCCGGACTACTTTTTTGACGAAACTATCAGGAGTGTTTACGAGAACGAATTTCATTTATCCCGTAATTATGCTTGTGGTCACCCCATAAATGTCCATAATATAAATATTGGTGAAATAGAGCAAAAGAGGCTATTAAAAAAAAGAGGATGCGAGCGGTTTCGATCTCTGACCTGTAGGATTAAAAACATGAGTGGCAGCGTCTTTACCGACTGAGCTAACCGGACAGTTCCTCGCAACTTTTCGAAGTTTTATTTAACAATGATATAGAAAATTTGAAAAAAAAAATCAATCAGAAAAATGAAACAACATGTATTACAGGAACATGATTAAAATTGTTTAGTAATAGTAATAAAATCAATAAAAGTACGAAATTGTAGTCTGCAAAAATAAAAACAACTCTCGAAATGTCAGATTATGCGAGTCTCCGTTGTTTTGATGTTATTTAGTGTGAATTTAAAGAATGTGACGAAGAATCGTGTAAAAGCCTAACTTCCTAAGCAGTGTTGAAGAAATGAGCTACGAGGATTTCGAGGCAAAATCTGGCTTTAATCCGAACATTTTTGAGAAGGAAATTGATCTTGAATCTGTGGTGACTGTCTCAGATTGCAGTCATCTGCCTAATCTTAGGGCAGACCCTGATGATCAAATGTCGTTACATGATGAACATTCAAATGGTTTAGATAGAGCTCGATCTTTAGTCGAACCAAATACAGCTGACTGCACAGATCTGGACAAATGTGCTTATAAATCACAGTTTCTAGACGTAAACATGAACACCAATCCACCACCTCCACTCCCAACATTTCTTCAAATTTCGCAAGTCATCCTGTCAAAAACACAACTATCTTCGAAATTTTAAAGCGCTATATTCAATGTTCATATTTTCAATGTCATCAACAATTAAAATCCATGAGCTACTGTTTGTTACAGCCACAAACACACACACAAACCTCGAATGTAATTCGCGTTTCTTAAATGCCAAGTGCGTAGCAACTTTTATGCTACACGGCCTTGACAGTACACACTACTGTATAACTTTACACGAGGGTGTGATTTTTGTTGTTCTTTTCTTCCAACCATTATTTTCAGTTATCGTAATCAATAAAATTACAACCTTGTGTATAAGGCAAATAAAATAAAAGAAATAACATGTCTATTGTTTTATTTTTTATTGTAAAAAAGAACTATTTCTTATAGCCGAATTACTCTATTGCTCGCGCATGAATTTCGTTTATTGCATTGGAATGTCAGATTATGTAACGAAGGAGCAGTAGCGGTAACTTTAAATGTTTACCTTTGAAAAGCTGTTGATGGTGGGATAAAAAGAATACCAGGTTAGTGTTGATATAGATAAATGTTATCATGCTCGGCCCGAAAATCAAAAAGCACTCGGCAAGCCTCGTGCTTTCTGATTTTCTTAGCCTCGCATGATAACATTTATCTATATCAACACTAACCTGGTATTCTCTATATATGAACGTTCATTTGATTTGTTTATCCAGATATCCAAAAGTAGCATAGGGATTTCTCCGACTATGCACCGAAGACAAACTCAACATTGTTCATTTATTTTAAGTGACAAAGACATCAACACTGACATTATTTTCAGAAAGTACCTTGGGCATAATTGTTTATCATGTAACGTAATATGTAAAGAAAATTAAGTTTCACAACGCGATGCAGGACAATACAAAATATATAAACAAAATAAATCAGGAAACAGCTATCGCCGAAATCTATATGGACAAACTTTCATTTTATGAGTCAGGCAAAAGTAAAGGTTCTGATATGCACCGGTGTAATTCGACTAAGAATAAAAACATTCATAGATGTTTTACACTAGAAGTTCATTGTACTGTGAAATTCACATATGCATGAAATGTATGTAGATTCATGAACAATTCTGCGTACGAATATCACTTATCGACTAAAAGAAAAAGGCGACATGAGGAGCGAACGACAATTAGATGAGTGTTCCACTGACAAGGCATTATCTACTAGGCCAAGATATTCGCGATATCCCGTGCTGAGCCTTACTGTCGCCTGCGGCTCTGAACCAGGTTATATAATGTCAGACGTTATTCGAATCTTCTCAGCATCTCAGTCTAAAGCTATCGCACGATTTTCGGAAGGAATGTCGCACTCGTTTTTTTATTCAGATCAAAGGGGTGAAATAGGTAGTTGTTAATTTCAAGTTAGTTCTCATTTAATTTTTATTGAATCTGGTAGCTTGTGTGATCAATTTATGTAAAACCATACTTAAGTCAAAATGCAAAATTATAAAGTAAATATTCAGTATTTAATAAAACGATTTCTATTATCGGATATAATTGACCCTTATATAACTGTTGTCTCAGTGTATTATCTATTTGTATTTAGAAAAGGTGTATTTGAAGCTGAAGACTTGTATGCCTTCCAATGTCCAATGCAATATACATTTGATTTACTGCGGAATAGTTTGATATCGTTTGCACACCTGTAATCGCTTACAGGGTAAAACTTATACCGCCCTGATTGAAGAATGCTGTCCTTCTCTATGGAATATGAAATGTATAATGCGACGATGGGACTCTTCTACTACATCATTTTTCATACTAAGAAGATAAGGTGACATTTTCTGTTTAAATATGATTTAACACTGAATTTGATCCTTTTCATTTGCTTTTAATTATTATAATGTTGTCCTTTATTTCATTATTTGAATAGACGAGATAAACATTTTCCATGTGTTACTACTTTGAGTAATATTTTTGTAAACAGTGTATTTTAGTCACAGTTCCCATCTAATGGGCATTTGTTTATCAAACAAAAATTTAACCAGCAGGAAATCAATTTGAAGATGAAACGCTGTTGCAATGCCATTTTTTATATTGTTCTTTCAACTGACCTGAAATTTCCGTTATCAATTTATATGTCAGGATGCTGCATTTTTAAATGCGTTTATCTGATAGCAATAAAACAATTTGAAATGGAGTACATTAGTCTAGTATCTGACCAGAATACAATTACCAATGCAATTTTCAGCGAGAAAAGATTCAATGATTAAACAGCGGGCATGAAAACTAATTTTGTGTAATGTCGTTGCATCCTTGTCAGTTTTAATCTTATGGTCAGTCACTGACTAAAGAATCTTAATTAAAATCCTTTCTTCATTGGACAATGTTTTTATCTGTCTGGCACTATTTCCATTCGGTACTTTTTGTACTGTGATGTTAATTCATTTTGCAGTCAAACTCGTGCTAGCGGTCACGTGTTAAGAGCGGTCGCTTTGCTATGAGCGGCAAGTTTTGGTCCTGCCAAGCAATTTATTCTTTAATTGTCGTGTAATCAGTGGCCACGTGCCTTCTAAGGCCAGCGGTCATCTGGATTGGGCGAATCCTTCTTTAATTGACTCCTAATTAACGGCCAATTACCATATGCCAATTGTCTCGCAATGAATGTTTGACCGTTATTCTTCTGCTTCCCACCCACATGTCATCATTATTACACTTAACGATCCCGATCGCCCAATCAAGATCGATTGTGTTATTTATCTGCCAATCAGAGATAAAAGTGTTTTTGGGAAAATCTAATTAGCATCTATGTTAGTAAATGGTAGCGCTAATTTATGAGCAAGTTAAGTTGTGCACAGATTGACACCACCAAAGTTGCTTGACGACATGTAGTTAAAGTTGCCAGCGTTTCGGTTATTGTTAATACAAACCTGGTACAAATAATGTTAAATTTATTTTACTTCGTCTAAAATTACTCCTTAAACTTACAGTTTTTGTTAAAGAATAGTTACAAAACGCACACCTGGAATGTGGCTATCCAAAAATGTGTACACATTCGGTGATTCGTGGCATTTTAATTTGGCGACACTGTTGGTACGGTCAGCATCAATTTGATTTTTATAATTTAATTTAAATTTATAATTTAAATATGGTATGCTATGTACTAATAATGGAGAAGTATCTTCTTTGATTTAGTCAGACTTTTTTCTAATATTCTTCGTTATGCGTAGATTTGAAAAAAAGCAGTTATGTTGTAGTATTAAATATCTATATAAACAATATCTTGCAGTAGAATAATTTATAAAAGGTAAATAAGAAAAGGTCCTATCAAAATTTCCACAGTTCCGAAATGTCGGTTTAAATGAAATGAATGTATAAAAACCGTTGTTCCTTTGTCGAGTTTATCCGATAACTATTATGCAAGGTAATCGAGGGCAAGCTTTACATTGTTACTACTAACACTTCCAAAACATGCTTGCTGTTAGGTGAAAAACATATGTGATTTTAAATGTAATTGTTTTTTCTGTCAGGTACATATATGGGAAAATAATTTATTTGAGAATTACAAGATGTATCAAATTTTTAACTATCACTATACATGTACGAGGGCACACACAGAAGACAGGACTTTACAAACATAGAAAGAAACCAGCAGGTAACGCCTTGGGACGGTGAGTCGGAAATTGGATAACTAAGGTGCTTATTCTTGTATTACGTTGCGCTCAAACATCGCAATTCCTTGAGAGGAGTGGGTTGTTTTCAGAGACAAGAAGTCTAATAATCATCTAACTTATCACCAAAAGGAAATGAACGATAATGGAAATGCAATATTTTGTTTTAATATAATAAAACCAAAATATGAATAAAATACGTTTAAACAATGAAGCAAATAATCGACCAAGAAAAGACGTGTGTTTGTTATTATGACTGTATTCTAGAAATAATTTAAACTGAAATAAATGAGTTCACATTTGGCTGAAGTGTGATATTTAAACAATTTTGTGACTTTAAAGTATTTATGTTAACTAGATTTTTTAATCAAAGAGATAATCCATTTAAATTACCAATGTTCTTTATGGATAACAACTGTTATAATGGATGTGTTGAAGTTATTCCACAGGTATTTAAATTTAATCTACCAGTAGACAAAAGGCAAACAAGGTAAATGTAAATGTGACAAAACACAGAGACGAGACATAACACACATAACACACATAAAGAAAAACCATCAGTTACCACCTTGGAACGGTCAATCGGCAAAAGGGCTGACTGGGGTGATTAAACCTGGTTTGTGGAGCGCTCCAACCTCGCACTTCCTGAAGGTTTTTCTATCAAACAAACAGTGTAAATAGCAATATCCCATCAACTAACAATAAGCATCGGGAGTTAAAACAGATACAATGAACTTATATGCATACATTATATCTAGTAATAAAATAAACTATCAACATATGCACAGCATGTGCAGTAGATAATAGCCTCGGCAACTTAAAAATTCTAAATGAGAGATTAGTTTGAAATAAAACAGCCCAAGCGCTGATATATAATAAATATAAGGAAGTACGAGAGCAACTTCCACTCTTTAAAATATTTATAATTCAACATTGCTGACAGACATCGTCTTTGAGGACATAGATCTGAACACTAAGGTAATTTAATTAAATGTATAATAGTAGAGCGATTTCTGAATTTTAAAAAGAAATATTAAGTAGTTCTAATGCTCCAAACACATAATAAACCACACATGTGAAAATATGCAATTGTATTACAAACAAAAATACAAGATTTTTTGTCTCCTTATACGATGAAATGTTAAATATATTTCGCAAATGTAAAACAATCATTTTAAAAAATACATGTAGAGCATGCAAACATCTCACAACAAAGCTATCGACATTTTGAATAATTTTTGATCCTCTTATTTGTAAAATTCAATCGGGTGCATATATTAAAATATGTCTTATACGAATAATTATAAAGAGTATATACGGATGGAATGCGCTAAAGTCATTGCAATTTATAGATCAATTACCAAATTAAACAAAATATTTTTGCAGTGACTTTCGAAATTTATAATAACTCAATTTTGCATTCTGAGGTGGACGAATCTGCTCTGCATTGTCTATTTTTATCGCTCAGGAACTTATAACAGAAAGTATATATTATTTTTATTTGGCTCCTTTAATTTAGGCAACGGCACAAGACTGCAAAATTGTCTGTGAAAACATAGTCGAAAAAGATTGATCATCGTTCTACTGAAATACCTTTAAACTGTTGTTCTTACACCAACTTTATCGATTTGCGATAACTAATCGTGCAAAGACTGTGTAAAATGCTTCTTTGATCAATAAACCTGCCAATACTTGTTTTTATTTATGCGCTTTCTTACTACCACAGTCCCAGCGCAAGTCATTTAGATAACCCTCATATTTGAAAGCTCTTGCGCTATTCTGTCACCGAATGGTTTGCAGAGCTTGTGGTTTCAGAATTGTCGATCGATTAATATAACAGCTCGGACAATATAAACAAATACGACAGAAGGACTAAATTCTATGAGCATTGCAACATAAAATAGCAAAAGCACAATACGATGTAAATGCATGCAGCGTCAGATAAAAGTTACAATACCACAACGATAAGAACATAAAAAGAACAAACCTTACAGTTACCACTTAGGAACGATCAGTCAGCAAAAGAACATACTGACGTGTTTATGGCGGTTTATAGAGCTCTAATCTCGTACTATAAAATCCTAATGTATTTAAATTACGGATACTCGCATGAAGAAATTGGTTAAAATGTGGAAGTAAATGTTGTTATTGATAACATGCAGTTGTTGTATCAATTGGCCACTTAGGAAAATAAAAATATGTTACAAACATGATCAGACGACAATATACATCACAAACGCATTGAGAATGTCACGACCACTAAACTGATTAATTAAGATTGGTTTAATTATGAATACTAAACATATGACACTATCCCTTGAGTATTACAATATATTTGGAAGCATTTCTGAAAGAATTCTTCTTATAAGAATATATGACAAAGTCCTATAAGCATTGCAACATATACCAAACTCCGAAAAGGCACAGAACAAAGGTTTTTCACATGCAAAACAAGCGAAAAGTAAGAACAACTTGGTGATGAGTTATTTAACGAAAAGAGCAAACCCGTCAATTACCGCCTTGGAGCGGTCAGTCGGCAATATGGACCGACTGGGGTGCTTAAACCGGTTTTACAGAGCTCTAACATCACACTTCCTGGCGAGTTTCTCAAATGCAAGCAATGAAAAGAAAAAGGCTAATTTATTCATTTGGGGTTAGCCATTGAAAATAAATGCAGGCAAATGTTTGCATCCTCCTTTTAATGCAGTTTACCTTATGTTTCGATGTAGGCTTTAAAACTAGCGCTTTTGTGAGAAACAACCAACATTTACCAAAATTGAATCTTCGCCGATAGCGGTCCATACAGTTATAAGAGAAACATGGAAATAGTTACATGTTAAAGATGCATTTTGATTCGATAATAAAGCTCCAGATAGAAACCATTGATTTTAAGTATTAATTTTTTCAAATTCCTTTCCTTTACTTTAATAGAATTTCAAAATAACAATAATTATATAAATTAAAGATATAATCTTGAAAGTTAAGCGAATTTGCTAAAACGTTACAACAAGCAAGTAAAATATTGCCAAACTCACTAAAAACACGGAGCCAATATAAGGACAAAAATCACAAATCAAGTGCTCTTCATAAAACAAACAACCAACCGCAGACAAGCCAATAACCGCGCGCAATAAATACACATTATAGAAAACAAACAAATGTCGATATTTATGATGATTGATTGTATTTTTCAGCTCCTCAATCCTAGTACAGCTTTCAGAACAATACAGAAAGTCAGTCTCTACAGTATGGTGAATAACATATTTGTATAAAGTGACTCGGATACATGCAGTATAAAACGCATTATTCTATGCCGAAACACAATGAAACGAATCTTGACCTCCAAAGTATACATTGCATAATGGGAGACCCCTGGCATTCGACGTTATGCCGAAAATCCCTCCATTACGAACCCCGTTGGCACCTCCATCTCAGAGACATCTCCAGGCATAAGTTTATCCTATTATATTCTTTTGGATGTTGTCCAGCACAGTATGGAATAAAGTCGACAAAAATCCAGAGACCTAAGAAGTGAAAATTAAAGTTTCAACTTAAATACTACCATATCGCAAAATAAAGTTTTAATAAAGGATAACATGATTCGCCTGTCATGGTTGACAATATGTCGTATACTTTACTACATACATAGATTGTATACGTATATGAAGACACTATGACAAGCATTTAATTAATCTCGTGACACGCCATCTCAAAGTGGCTCTATTTATGCCGAAGTTATATGACCTTAAATTAGTAACCATCTGTTCGAGTAAATTATTCAAACAGCGTGACAGTTATTTGTTTTATAGTCATAGGTTTTGAGTTAGCGTATACAAATAAGGGATCTGTAATATTGGGTCTCGCCGAACAAAAAAACGAAAAGACTTGACAGTTGATCGCATTTTCCTTTGGTAGTTATATTTTGACCGGTGCGCCTCTTTGGTTTGTTTTGAATGTTTTAATGTAACTACGAGTGTCTCTTTTAAACTGTGGAGACATCGCCTACCTTTATTTTGGTTGGCAGAGCGTGGAGAACCCGCTGCGAGTTCGCCAGTTTTAATCAAGCCACCATACGCAAAAGTAAGTATAGCTTTAAACAACGTTTCCTCGTACTTGTCATATGTAACTGCGTCAAGGCATTATAAAATGTGCGTGAAAGGTTACCTTTTATCTTCACTCCATCGAGTCCTATAGTGGCTTCCTAATTGTTGGGGCTAAGCTTACTATAATCTTTTCGGCTCGAAGATTTCCCAGAAGATTGGCAGTACTGTGTGTGAGAGCGGATCCGCGTCCGGTGCTGGCCTTCTGAGCGTTTTGCGATGATAAAAGGTCGCATAAACTAACAAGCACTGCCAAAATACATTTAACAGTGTTCAGTTGCAATCAGACAGAATCTAAATGCAAGTAACAGCATCCGTTGAAGGTGCTTAATTCTGTCCGATTCAACAAACAGACCACGGTTTTATTATCGTAAGGGTCTTTGACTTTTGTCAGCCTACAGCCCCGGATAAATATGGCTACTAATATTGTAAAAATTTAGAGCGTGGTTATAGCGGACGCCAAATCCCCTTTAAACTAGTCGCCATGCGACTGTGCATTACACCAGCGTCCCTGAAAATATACACCAAAGCATAGCCCCTCGCCTCCGCGCTATCAGCGAAAAGGCGGGCGTCTTCATTAGTTACCTAGTATCTGTCGTTAAAAAGTGAAACGCCATTATAACTATGGCAAACGACATTCCCACATAGATAAATTATCACGGATTTGTTTGTTTACGCGCACGATATGTTGCAGTTTCGTAACTCCGCAAGTAACTACGACAGAAATGTCTACCTCTTATGACAGCTCCACAGAAGAAATTAACAGAACCATAAATGCCTGCATCTCGCGTAGAGTAGTTTATCTTTTGCCTAACATTTCTGTTTATTTCGATTTAACTTCTTCAATATTTGACTCGGAAATTTAAAGCATTGAAAGTTAATAGCTCTAGTCCTAAGTATATAATAGTGTTGCCCGGGCCCTCTGATTTTTCTTTATTCAGGCTGACATCAAAATTAGACATGGAATGTTTCCATTAGCTTTCTGCATTTTATGCTAGTCGAACCGCCGCCTAAGAAATCAACAACATTCGTCTTATATCCTGTACCATTTTAACTGCCTTATCGATGCCTGTGTGTTGAATTAAACATACCTGGGGATCAATATGATCCTTTAAAGAATCACCAGGCGGATATGACAAATAATGAACAAGTCTATAATCGGGTCTTTTTCGGATAATGATATACCCAAATGGGGGCGGCGTATCTAATGGCCTTGCGACACGTCTGCCTTAAATCTCTTTTTTACTTCTGTTCAACTACTGGATTATGTCTATTTATATCTCTGGACTCGTGTGGCACTCGCAATTGTATGCAAAATCCGTCTGAGTAATATTTATCATAGTAAACAGAATCTTTTGTTAGACGGATAGTTTAGCTAAAGACATAAGTTGACTTAGTATGCCGCAGTGTCTGTAAACAAAGATGCATCCAGCGTCCCTTGGCCATTGACCTCTTCCCCGGTTTCTTTATCGGGGCGAAATGACGCGCTAGCCTCTCTCCCCTACCAACTTGCATGCAATAGGTACAATGACCTTGGTTAATGGCGAAGCAGATTTGACGCGACGCGCTGAATGCTTTTGGTTTCACATCCGCGCTAATGTGGTAGCAACGCCACCACAAGTCATGACTCATTTGAGACTCCGAAGATGGTTTAACGGCCTGACGTATACGAAATTGATCATCATAAGCACGCTTTGAGAGCGTCGCATTCGCGAATAGTAAACTTATACTGTAACAGTTCAGGGATCTTTTCTGGGAGCTTTTCTATATTTATGGAGGAAAGATAATAAAAGCTTCGGTCCGTTTCTCTACATATTGATTTTCCCTTTACACACGCATCGCGCAATTTCGATTTAAACGCATGTTCAAATCGATGGAAACGTTAAGTACGGCCAGATTTGGGCTTATGTACGTAATGGAACTGAAGTATTCGTTCAGCGTTAAAATGGATCCAGGTAATTGTCGATCAATTATTGATCGTAACAGCCTCAAAAAAATACGTCTTTGTTATCAGTAAACAAATAATCCGGAATATTATTATTCTTAAATGCATAGCATTTACAGTTACCTACTTAGTTAATGCAATGCAAACCAAACAATAAGTTATGCATTCCTGTGATGGTTTAGCTTTGTGCATTGAGCAACTGGTACTTTTTTCACACAGAATTGCGTAAGCAGCGGACAGGACATCACATAGCGAATATAATTGTAATTATTATTGCCGGAAATCATCGAATTTTATCCATGTTAACTCTGACATATAAAGTGCAATTTAGACGTGCGATCATAATGCAAAGAAAACGAATTTGACAGATATTTCAACAGTAAACGCCTTTGCGTATTTTCTTAACGACTGTTTGTCTGCATAGGGGAATAATTTACACTGTTGTTCTATAAAGCACCAACGCATGGCATCACTACAGCGATCAAGGCAAAATATTGAAGAATATGATTCAAACTTATTGTACAAATTTAAATTCGATGAAACAATGAACGTCACTTTACTCGTATTCCAAATATGACCCATATAGTGATAATGACAGAAACAACTAGCTTATGTGATAACATTATTATGTTTACTTAAGATACGTGTGCATATAATTGTTAACAAATCTATACAATTTTGTTATTTTGATATTGATGTAAGACCTAGAGTTTATAGCGCTGTGTACGGATTGTGACTTGGGAGTGATGAATATATACCAACATTTTATATGGAAATCAATAGCCAGACAATTCATATCGTAAGAAAAGATCGTTCGCTGTTATTAATGTACAACCTAAATTAACTTTAAATACCAAAACCTTTTGCAATACACAATAAAAACCAATGCATCAGTTTCCGTCAAGACTAGAATATAATCATTATAACATGTAAATCGTTGCCCACGTTCTTGTCTTTCAATGTGCATTAATAATTAGAGCATACCCTTAAATATTGAACCAAACTAAAACGAATAAGTATTGCATGAACTTTTATTTTATTTTCGGATGATCATTTGTTTCACTGTTTAATCGTCTTTTATTAAATATTTTATAATATTATAATTAAAATATGTCGTACAATGGCAGAACATTTCTTTTTAGCGATATTTTGAAATTATTACACTTTTTAACTCTGAAGCAACCCCCATTCTACCCCAGGAATTGTGAAGTTTGTGCAGCGCACCGTAAAACATGTATAAGCTCCTAAGTCGTCCTTTTGACGACTGACCGTATCTGTTATCTACGAGTTTCTCCCGACGTTTGTAAAGTCCTGTTTTCTGTGTGTTCCTTTGTATATTGATAGTTTAAAGTTTAATACATGTTGTTATTCTCAAGGAAGTAATATTTTTTCACATGTCTTCCTTACAAGAAACAATTGAAGTCGCTAATGGTTCTTCACTTTACAGCAAACGTGTTTTGGAAGCATTAGTAAACGATGATAACCGTGCACATGATGAACTTTCTTAACAGTTGTTGGAAAAACTCGACAAACGAATGAAGGTTTGTATGCAGTCATTTCGTTTAAACCATCATCTCTGAATGTGTCAACAACTTACTACTGAGATATGTGGTTTAGTGGCCTTCCAATCATGAGCTTCGAATTCGAATCTGGGTGTTAACAATTAGACTTAGAAAATTAAAACTGTTGTTATATGTGTGATTTATTGTGTATAATGTTTGTTTCATAAATGTTTCTGCTATATACAGAAAGGAAAGTTCACCGAGCAATCGTTCCTGCTAGGATCCAATAGTCAACACCACTTTAAGAAGCAACAGTAAAGTTTGAGCCTGAAAATACTCGGATATTTGAAAAATCTTTGGCTTTTTAACGTAATATTTTATCGGTTTTCTATATGATATAGTGAGGGCGTGTTAGCTATGGAGGAAAGACTGCGATTGCAAACACTGTATTGCTATAACTGAACATTTATAATACACGTACACGCAATGTGTGTTGAGGCAAAAATGTCAGAGCAAATTCATATAAAAATTACAAAATAATAACAAATAAATTGCACCTTGCTTTAAATCAACAACACTTATGTTATTTTCTTGCCAATATGGCATGCTTTTCCACCGCGCTCTACGAGCTATTTTCTACATAGCATTAAAATATCAGGTAATATTTTATATGAACGTTCATTTGATTTGTTTATCCAGATATCCAAAAGTAGCATAGGGATTTCTCCGACTATGCACCGAAGACAAACTCAACATTGTTCATTTATTTTAAGTGACAAAGACATCAACACTGACATTATTTTCAGAAAGTACCTTGGGGCATAATTGTTTATCATGTAACGTAATATGTAAAGAAAATTAAGTTTCACAAAGCGATGCAGGACAATACAAAATATATAAACAAAATAAATCAGGAAACAGCTATCGCCGAAATCTACATGGACAAACTTTCATTTTATGAGTCAGGCAAAAGTAAAGGTTCTGATATGCACCGGTGTAATTCGACTAAGAATAAAAACATTCATAGATGTTTTACACTGGAAGTTCATTGTACTGTGAAATTCACATATGCATGAAATGTATGTAGATTCATGAACAATTCTGCGTACGAATCTCACTTATCGACTAAAAGAAAAAGGCGACATGAGGAGCGAACGACAATTAGATGAGTGTTCCACTGACAAGGCATTATCTACTAGGCCAAGATATTCGCGATATCCCGTGCTGAGCCTTACTGTCGCCTGCGGCTCTGAACCAGGTTATATAATGTCAGACGTTATTCGAATCTTCTCAGCATCTCAGTCTAAAGCTATCGCACGAGTTTCGGAAGGAATGTCGCACTCGTTTTTTTTATTCAGATCAAAGGGGTGAAATAGGTAGTTGTTAATTTCAAGGTAGTTCTCATTTATTTTTTATCGAATCTGGTAGCTTGTGTGATCAATTTATGTAAAACCATACTTAAGTCAAAGTGCAAAATTATAAAGTAAATATTCAGTATTTAATAAAACGATTTCTATTATCGGATATAATTGACCCTGATATAACTGTTGTCTCAGTGTATTATCTATATGTATTTAGAAAAGGTGTTTTTGAAGCTGAAGACTTGTATGCCTTCCAATGTCCAATGCAATATACATTTGATTTATTGCGGAATAGTTTGATATCGTTTGCACACCTGTAATCGCTTACAGGGTAAAACTTATACCGCCCTGATTGAAGAATGCTGTCCTTCTCTATGGAATGTGAAATGTATAATGCGACGATGGGACTCTTCTACTACATCATTTTTCATACTAAGAAGATAAGGTGACATTTTCTGTTTAAATATGATTTAACACTGAATTTGATCCTTTCCATTTGCTTTTGATTCTTATAATGTTGTCCTTTATTTCATTATTTAAATAGACGAGATAAACATTTTCCATGTGTTACTACTTTGAGCAAAATTTTTGTAAACAGTGTATTTTAGTCACAGTTCCCATCTAATGGGCATTTGTTTATCAAACAAAAATTTAACCAGCAGGAAATCAATTTGAAGATGAAACGCTGTTGCAATGCCATTTTTTATATTGTTCTTTCAACTGACCTGAAATTTCCGTTATCAATTTATATGTCAGGATGCTGCATTTTTAAATGCGTTTATCTGAAAGCAATAAAACAATTTGAAATGGAGTACATTAGTCTAGTATCTGACCAGAATACAATTACCAATGCAATTTTCAGCGAGAAAAGATTCAATGATTAAACAGCGGGCATGAAAGCTAATTTTGTGTAATGTCGTTGCATCCTTGTCAGTTTTAATCTTATGGTCAGTCACTGACTAAAGAATCTTAATTAAAATCCTTTCTTCATTGGACAATGTTTTTATCTATTTGGCAATATTTCCATTCGGTACTTTTTGTACTGTGTTGTTAATTCATTTTGTTCGAACTTTATTTTGCTGCCAGCTAGTATCGATTAAAAGTTTAAGATATATAAATTGACATATATGCAGTCAAACTCGTGCTAGCGGTCACGTGTTAAGAGCGGTCGCTTTGCTATGAGCGGCAAGTTTTGGTCCTGCCAAGCAATTTATTCTTTAATTGTCGTGTAATCAGTGGCCACGTGCCTTCTAAGGCCAGCGGTCATCTGGATTGGGCGAATCCTTATTTAATTGACTCCTAGTTAACGGCCAATTACCATATGCCAATTGTCTCGCAATGAATGTTTGACCGTTATTCTTCTGCTCCCCACCCACATGTCATCATTATCACACTTAACGATCCCGATCGCCCAATCAAGATCGATTGTGTTATTTATCTGCCAATCAGAGATAAAAGTGTTTTTGGGAAAATCTAATTAGCATCTATGTTAGTAAATGGTAGCGCTAATTTATGAGCAAGTTAAGTTGTGCACAGATTGACACCACCAAAGTTGCTTGACGACATGAAGTTAAAGTTGCCAGCGTTTCGGTTATTGTTAATACAAACCTGGTACAAATAATGTTAAATTTATTTTACTTCGTCTAATATTACTCCTTAAACTTACAGTTTTTGTTAAAGAATAGTTACAAAACGCACACCTGGAATGTGGCTATCCGAAAATGTGTACACATTCGGTGATTCGTGGCATTTTAATTTGGCGACACTGTTGGTACGGTCAGCATCAATTTGATTTTTATAATTTAATTTAAATTTATAATTTAAATATGGTATGCTATGTACTAATAATGGAGAAGTATCTTCTTTGATTTAGTCAGACTTTTTTCTAATATTCTTCGTTATGCGTAGATTTGAAAAAAAGCAGTTATGTTGTAGTATTAAATATCTATATAAACAATATCTTGCAGTAGAATAATTTATAAAAGGTAAATAAGAAAAGGTCCTATCAAAATTTCCACAGTTTCGAAATGTCGGTTTAAATGAAATGAATGCATAAAAACCGTTGTTCCTTTGTCGAGTTTATCCTATAACTATTATGCAAGGTAATCGAGGGCGAGCTTTACATTGTTACATGTACTACTAACACTTCCAAAACATGCTTGCTGTTAGGTGAAAAACATACGTGATTTTAAATGTAATTGTTTTTTCTGTCAGGTACATATATGGGAA
Organism: Sinonovacula constricta; assembly: GCA_007844125.1. Taxonomy (NCBI): domain Eukaryota; kingdom Metazoa; phylum Mollusca; class Bivalvia; order Cardiida; family Solecurtidae; genus Sinonovacula; species Sinonovacula constricta. Next base: position 6,479,371 of record CM017568.1, on the reverse strand, counting down.
AATAATTTATTTGAGAATTACAAGATGTATCAAATTTTTAACTATCACTATACATGTACGAGGGCACACACAGAAGACAGGACTTTACTAACATAGAAAGAAACCAGCAGGTAACGCCTTGGGACGGTGAGTCGGAAATTGGATAACTAAGGTGCTTATTCTTGTATTACGTTGCGCTCAAACATCGCAATTCCTTGAGAGGAGTGGGTTGTTTTCAGAGACAAGAAGTCTAATAATCATCTAACTTATCACCAAAAGGAAATGTACGATAATGGAAATGCAATATTTTGTTTTAATATAATAAAACCAAAATATGAATAAAATACGTTTAAACAATGAAGCAAATGATCGACCAAGAAAAGACGTGTGTTTGTTATTATGACTGTATTCTAGAAATAATTTAAACTGAAATAAATGAGTTCACATTTGGCTGAAGTGTGATATTTAAACAATTTTGTGACTTTAAAGTATTTATGTTAACTAGATTTTTTAATCAAAGAGATAATCCATTTAAATTACCAATGTTCTTTGTGGATAACAACTGTTATAATGGATGTGTTGAATTTATTCCACAGGTATTTAAATTTAATCTACCAGTAGACAAAAGGCAAACAAGGTAAATGTAAATGTGACAAAACACAGAGACGAGACATAACACACATAACACACATAAAGAAAAACCATCAGTTACCACCTTTGAACGGTCAATCGGCAAAAGGGCCGACTGGGGTGATTAAACCTGGTTTGTGGAGCGCTCCAACCTCGCACTTCCTGAAGGTTTTTCTATCAAACAAACAGTGTAAATAGCAATATCCCATCAACGTGAAACAACTAACAATAAGCATCGGGAGTTAAAACAGATACAATGAACTTATATGCATACATTATATCTAGTAATAAAATGTAATAAACATATGCACAGCATGTGCAGTAGATAATAGCCTCGGCAACTTAAAAATTTTAAATGAGAGATTAGTTTGAAATAAAACAGTCCAAGCGCTGATATATAATAAATATAAGGAAGTACGAGAGCAACGTCCACTCATTAAAATATTTATAATCCAACATTGCTGACAGACATCGACTTTGAGGACATAGATCTGAACACTAAGGTAATTTAATTAAATGTATAATAGTAGAGCGATTTCTGAATTTTAAAAAGAAATATTAAGTAGTTCTAATGCTCCAAACACATAATAATCCACACATGTGAAAATATGCAATTGTATTACAAACAAAAATACAGGATTTTTTGTCTCCTTATATGATGAAATGTTAAATATATTTCGCAAATGTAAAACAATCATTTTAAAAAATACATGTAGACATCTCACAACAAAGCTATCGACATTTTGAATAATTTTTGATCCTCTTATTTGTAAAATTCAATCGGGTGCATATATTAAAATATATACGAATAATTATAAAGAGTATATACGGATGGAATGCGCTAAAGTCATTGCAATTTATAGATCATTTACCAAATTAAACAAAATATTTTTGCAGTGACTTTCGAAATTTATAATAACTCAATTTTGCATTCTGAGGTGGACGAATCTGCTCTGCATTGTCTATTTTTATCGCTCAGGAACTTATAACAGAAAGTATATATTATTTTTATTTGGTTCCTTTAATTTAGGCAACGGCACAAGACTGCAAAATTGTCTGTGAAAACATAGTCGAAAAAGATTGATCATAGTTCTACTGAAATACCTTTAAACTGTTGTTCTTACATCAACTTTATCGATTTGCGATAACTAATCGTGCAAAGACTGTGTAAAATGCTTCTTTGATCAATAAACCTGCCAATACTTGTTTTTATTTATGCGCTTTCTTACTACCACAGTCCCAGCGCAAGTCATTTAGATAACCCTCATATTTGAAAGCTCTTGCGCTATCCTGTCACCGAATGGTTTGCAGAGCTTGTGGTTTCAGAATTGTCGATCGATTAATATAACAGCTCGGACAATATAAACAAATACGACAGAAGGACTAAATTCTATGAGCATTGCAACATAAAATAGCTAAAACACAATACGATGTAAATGCATGCAGCGTCAGATAAAAGTTACAATACCACAACGATAAGAACATAAAAAGAACAAACCTTACAGTTACCACTTAGGAACGATCAGTCAGCAAAAGAACATACTGACGTGTTTATGGCGGTTTATAGAGCTCTAATATCGTACTATAAAATCCTAATGTATTTAAATTACGGATACTCGCATGAAGAAATTGGTTAAAATGTGGAAGTAAATGTTGTTATTGATAACATGCAGTTGTTGTATCAATTGGCCACTTAGGAAAATAAAAATATGTTACAAACATGATCAGACGACAATATACATCACAAACGCATTGAGATTGTCACGACCACTAAACTGATTAATTAAGATTGGTTTAATTATGAATACTAAACATATGACACTATCTCTTGAGTATTACAATATATTTGGAAGCATTTCTGAAAGAATTCTTCTTATAAGAATATATGACAAAGTCCTATAAGCATTGCAACATATACCAAACTCCGAAAAAGGCACAGAACAAAGGTTTTTCACATGCAAAACAAGCGAAAAGTAAGAACAACTTGGTGATGAGTTATTTAACAAAAAGAGCAAACCCGTCAATTACCGCCTTGGAGCGGTCAGTCGGCAATATGGACCGACTGGGGTGCTTAAACCGGTTTTACAGAGCTCTAACATCACACTTCCTGGCGAGTTTCTCAAATGCAAGCAATGAAAAGAAAAACGATCTTTTTGAATAAAAAATGTCCAATTTCTATAAGTTATGACGAAAGTAGTGACTTCATTGAAAAATAATGTCCACATAGTGTTTAGAAAAGAATATGGTATTATTTCAATTTAAAAAAACTACAGAAAAACGGTTGACTATAAATAAAATTGATTTTCTGAATCATGAACAAACATGACCAGAAACGAATAAATGGTTTTAGCACCTTGTTCATGTGAAAATGGAATTGAAGAACCAAAGTCCAATGTCAATCAAAGGAAATACACTAACAATCCTTACAAGCTACTTCCTGATTGAGATAATTTAAAGAACGCTATGAAGTATCATAAACAGAAGTGAAAAGATAAATACTTAAAAACGGATTTTTTCCTAATCAATAATACTCTACTAAACAAAAACATTTAATAGAATAAGTACTTCTAAGAAAAGAAATAAACGCTTTAAAAGCGGTGTTATGCAAATCAAAATGATAAATATCGCATTGAAGAATATCCAGTTTACATTTTATACAAAAAAGCAATCTAATATTAATAAATGTGTTAAATTATAAACCTGCGCCATAAATTAAATAAACAATATTTGAAGTTTGTTACCACAAAATAACCTAACTTTGACGATGAATAATTTATCTACAAATTGATTGAGCACTATATTAGAAAATAAATGACAAGAGAAAATATTTAGCCATGGCTTTTTTAACCAAAAATATCTTCTTGGCATTAAACATCAAGGGAACGGAATTGACAAATGCTTCTAAAAGCAGTAATGCATATTTCTTGGATCGCACAATTTATCAATAAAGCTCAACAAAAACAATTTCCAGATTTTAAAATTTAAGCAACGCAATTCTAGCTGTCGGTTAACTTTTGAAGGCTGGAAATATGTCATAAATATTTCAGTCATCATAAACATGCACATAAACCACGTTGTTAATGGTCGTTTGTACCTCTAGCAAAATATGGCTTAACAAATACAAGAGAAATGCATCGGTGTGGAAATGTGTACGGCAATATCTTTGTCAAGCTTTCGGTATTGTGTTTCGGTAGAGTGTAATTGTGTGCTTGCACGAGCGTGTGGTGTGTTGCGTGTAAATACGTGAGTATGTGTATGAGAGCGTGATACCGAAATACTTCTGTATTATATGTTTATATTTGTCTTCTTGACTACTTGACTGTTATTTGACTGTTAAATTGTTTGTTTACTTTGGAAACTATTGTAAATCTGTCGCATCATCTCTTTATGTGAACACTAGTTCGGGACTACCTTACAAACTATCGCATCCTTTCAACTTCTTCAATTCTCTTCCTTTCTTTCGCAACGAAACGAAACAATAATTTTAATGATACCTTCTGGTGAAAGCTGGAACATTGTATTTTGTAAACCTGTATTAGTATACATTTCCCAATGTTGTACCTATTGTACCTGGGACGAATTAAAGAAATGGTCTGTTCTGTTTTAGTTTTGCTTTTATTGTTTTAATCTCTACAAGTTTTCATGTTAACTTCACAACTAATAAATATGGATTTTTACCGAAATATTTTATATCCACAGTTTTTAAAGGGACACTTTTCAAAAAGGTCTATACAAGCAACATAAGTGATGAAGTACTGATACAACAGATAAAACAGTTCTTTCCAGACTCATACGCGCACACATTTTGCCAAATATTTGTATTATGTAAGAAACATGTCAAAAGCTTGTCTTCATGAATATAATAATGTCGACAGACAAAAACATGAAATTTCTCACAAGTTCTTTAACCAGATACATTTATAAGGGATATCTATGTAGATGAAATTATACATCGCTGTCTCTCGTGTGTTCCATATTTTCTAACACTCGTCCGACTTTAAATCTATAATTATAGTGTGTTCTTCCGAAAGAGGTTGCACGCCAACTTCTTTTGATCGGACTTGTTATTGTTATAAATGGGAGACAACAATGGTTTAATAGTAAAACAGTTCTGCTACTATAAAAGAGCAGTAAATATTAATGTCAAGTCAATATCTGAATTAATTATTACACTGTTAATTTAGACATTTCTCCTTGTTATTGTGTTTATAACTAGTTCAGGGCACATACTCTTAGGTGCATTGAGCCCACTCTGTAAATCATATAGAAGACATGTACAATATAATAGTGGAGACGAGACATTACATACAATCGCATGCAAAGTTAACGAAAGTACCTTCAATAAACATATGCAACTTTCTATTTACTGTGATTCCACCTGATGTTAGGAACATTAAAATACTAGGTAAATACTTTCTTTCTTTAAAGACAAATTGCTAAAATCTTGACTGAACATAGATCTTTCTGTACACTTTGCGATAGGTTGATAAAAAAAGGTCATATCAAAGTTTCCACCGATATTTAAATCTAATCTACCCCTGGACAAAGTCAAACAGGGTAAATGTAACACAAACACAGAGATGAGACAAAGCACACAAAAAGAAAAAAACAACAACATCACTTACCGCCTTGGAAAGGTCAGTCGGCAAAAGGACCGACTGGGGTGCTTAAACTTGGTTTGTGGAGCGCTCAAAACTCGCACTTCCTGAAGGTTTTTCAATCAAACAAACAGTGTAAATAAAATTATCCCGTCAAAGTGAGACAACTAACAGTAAGCACCTGCATCGGGAGTTAACCTTAAAATCTAGAGGCAACCTAAACAATCCACTTGCGAGACTAGTTTGAAATAAAACAGCGCAAGCGCTGACGTAAAATAATAAATAATATTGAATGACGTCATAAAATGTCATGACGTTATATGCCCTAAGCGTCAAAACTGAAAGGTAAAAACTGAAAAAAAGAAATCGCCGAGTTTCAGAAAACAACCCAAATAAAAAATATAAAATTTAGTATTGCTAAGAGTTAATAGGTAATAATTTCTAAACATATCATAAAACGCCGAGTCATTTTGGTAGGAAGGTATTCGATAATTATTTACTCAAAATTTACATCAAACTATGTATTCTCGGGTATTATATTATATATGTGTTTCTTGTATTTGTATAGGTATATTTTGCTAGAGGTACAAACGTTAATTACCAACGCAGTTTATGTGCGTGTTTATGACGATTAATATGTTTATGACATATCCTTAACTTCTTAAGGTTGGTCAAAAAGCTGGAATTGTGTTACTTAAATTTAACATCTGGAAATTGTTTAAGTTGAGCTTTATTGATAAATTGATCGATCTAAGATATATGCGCTACGTCTTTTCGTAGCAATCTACTTCGTCAATTCCGTTCCCTTGACATTCTAGCCACTAGGCTCTAGACGTGCTTTGTGGGGAAACTTTCTCTCGGTGTTTAATGCAAAGAAGATATTTTCTGGTTAAAAGCCGTGGCTAAATATTTTCTCCTGACATTTATCTTCTAAGATAGTGCTCAATCACTTTGCAGATAAGCTACTCATCGTTATAGGTAGAGGCGGAACTTTATTACAGTGCTGAATACATTCATATGGCAGGAATCTGCAAAGTGTTTAACAATATTATTTATTTATTTTATGTGCGCAGGTTTATTGTTAACAAATGCATTAACATCAAATTTCTTTTTGTATAATATGTAAAACGTGTTTGGCTGTTCTTTAATGCGATATTTTATCATTTTAATTTAAGTAACAAAGCTTTTAAAATGTCTGTTTTCTTATATTAGAATTGGTTGTTTTATTAAATGTTTATGTTTGGTAAACATTATTGAATAGGAAAAAACAATGTTTTGTTTAAAATATTTGTCTTTTACACTTATGTTGGTGCTACTTAACAATGTTCTTTCAATTATCTTAAACAGAAACTATCTTATAGGATGCATTCTTTCAGAAATGTTTCAAACATATATTGCAAAACTCAAGGACATTGTCATATTTTTTCGTATTTAAGCTAAAAACAAATCTTAAATTACCAGTTTGGCGGTCGTGCCAATCTCCGTGTGCTTGTGATCTATCTTTTCAGTTAATTTGTTTAATTACGATTGCGACATATATTTTTTCTAAGAAGTATATTGGTACCTCTACTGCATGTTATCATTAACAAATTTAAACCAATTTCTTCCTGTGATTATACATAATTTCAGTACAGAATGATTATATAGTACGGGGTTAGAGCTTTATAAACCGTCTTTAGCACGCCAGTAGGTTCTTTTGCCGACTGGTCGTTTCGAAATAATGTTTGTTCTATTTGTGTAATATCTCGATTCTGTGCTATTTAATTGGTATATGTAGCTGGCATTTGTATATATATCGTAGTGTGCTTTTGTTGTTTATTTTCACTTGCAATACTAATAGAACGTAATCTTTTTGACGCAATAATTCATACTTGTCCGAACTGTTATATTTATAATTAAAATACGATTTAAATGCGACGCCAACAAATATCGTTGTCATGTTTATAATTGTAGTTTTAATACCAAGTCATTAAAGCGCGAGAGATTTTCCGATCCCCAAAGCATTGTCTTCCAGATATCATCGTAACTTATGCTTAAGAATATACACGCAAAACATTGAACAAAAAGATTTATGACGGCGTTTGCTGATACAAGTTTAGAAGATATTTCTTCGGACTCTCGCTGCTATGCATAAGTATTTCATATAAAGAAAATCTGGAACAATTGTGATAATAGTGACATGTCAAAACAAATAAAATAATGTTTGCTGCATCTTATCTAAACATAAATATATCTGCCTCTAATCTAAAATCAAATCCCAAAAATCGTGTTCAGCAGCTTTTATTGCATACTTTATGAAGTATGATATGAAACGTGAAGAATCAGTACATAGTGACTTAATCAACTACTAAACTGTTTACTGGGAACTGCAACTAATTTCATTCTTTTTAAAATCGTGATAACCTGATTTGACAGTTAAATTCTCTCTAAACATAAAATATTCCGATTTGACAAATGCAGAAGACAATGATGCGACAGATAAATAAGCCTTCAACCTTATTCGTCATCATCATTAGATCAAAACTGTCCAAATGAACACAAGTTTACTTTTTCCATTGTATTTTTAGATTGTCAACTAACTTTGGAATAGGTAAATAAGAAAAGGTCCTATCAAAAAATTCACAGATATTTAAATTTTATCTACCAATAGACAAAGGCAAACAAGGTAAATGCAAATGTGACAAAAACACAGAGACGAGACATAACACACATAAAGAAAAAACATCAGATACCGCCTTGAAACGTTCAATCGGCAAAAGGGCCAACTGGGGTGCTTAAACCTGGTTTGTGGAGCGCTCCAACCTCGCACTTCCTGAAGGTTTTTCTAGCAAACAAACAGTGTTAATAACAACATTCCGTCAAAGTGAAACAACTAACAGCAAGCACCTGCATCGGGAGTTAAAACAGATACAATGAACGTATATACATACATAATAACTAGTAATAAAATAAACTATAAACATAGGTACAGTATGTACAGTAGATAAAAGCCTCGGCAACGTAAAAACAAAAACCCCAAACGAGAGATCAGTTTTAAATAAAACAGCCCAAGCGCTGATATATTATAAGATATTATAGGAACAAATAAAACAGCCCAAGCGCTGATATATTATAAGAACAAATAAAACGGCCCAAGCGCTGATATATAAGAAGATCAATTTAAATATGGCATATAATGCCATGACATCATGTTCCAAAAGTGTCAAAAGTGTAATGTAAAAAGTACGAAAGAGAACATCGAAATTTAGAAAACAACCTACCAACAAAAAAAATGTAGTATTGTTAAGAACTAATAAGTTAAAAAAACAGTTCATGAAAATACGTGGATTTATCCGCAGTTGGCATATTATATGTAAGAAAGGTACTAAAAATGATGTTATACCTACTGTGCAATTTCACGTAAAGGGTTTGGAGACTGCTCAAGTTGTCTCACCTATATAGGGCACGACTGGAGAGATGAAGAGAAAGAATTCCAACAGTAACTGTCCAATTATGGTCACTGTTTTCATATAGTCTCAACGACCTGTCCGGTCATCGTGTAATTTAAAAGCAATGCAAGTTCTTGACTGTAAAAGGGTCAATTGCAAGCAATGCAGTACAACGAAGGATTCCCGGATTGTAACAGTCTGCAATACATTTTCTGATAAGTTTTGTAAAGTTGTCAGAAAAGTTATTGAGACCCTTAATTTTCTTTAACTTGTATAAAACATTTCCCTAAAATGCAGGATTGCTTATGCCTTTCTGCATAAGTGTTTTCATACTGCTATTATACTTAAAAGCAATAAAACACGTCATCTAAAAAGGCATTTGTCCTTAAAAATAAAAGTGCAGAAGCTAAAATATACTTTGTTGGTCTCGTTGTGTTTTGTTTTTGTAATATTGTTGTTGTTGTTGTTGTTGTTGTTGTTGAATTGTTTAACTATAAATAAGTTAAGACAGTAAACTTTATATAGAATGACACATAAAATAAAAAGGAATAAAAACAATTAACGAAGTACAAGCCTGTCGAGAGTAAAATGTAAATGGACTTCCGCAATAATGACAGGATATCTAATTAGATTCCGAAATATGTGACTTATCATGAATTATGAACATTACCTTAAACATTCAATCATGTTTTAACATTGATGAGCTCTTCTTTCTATTACAATCTCTATGATTTAGGTGATTCTCTATATCTCGCCATAGAATTAGGGCTATGCGCAACATTCTGTTGATGTTTCGACGAATGAGAAACAGACATAACTCTGGCTATATACTAAAACGCCGTTTAGCATTGGAACAGTCCACAACATAAAATATTGTGTATAATATTTGCTTTTAAATTATTTGAATTTAAAAACTATTTCAAAAACTACTTCACAACACATTCCTGCCTAGTTTGTACCTAAGAAATTATTTTAACTATGTGCCTTTGAAATAACCGTTTTACATTAAAGTAATATATTTCAACTTTCTAGGAGACAAATATAAATTCTTTATTATGTTTGTCATACACTTACAAAATTTAGATATTTAAAAAATGTACTGTTTTTTTTAAATGTGTTAGAAGCATTTGATATACTTGAATCGTTGCCTTGAATCGTTCCACTTTGATACATCCAATTAAATTACCCCAGTGTTCAGATGTATGTTTTTAATCGTTGCCTGTCAACAATGTAGAATTTTAAATAGTTCAACAAGTGGAAAGAATAGTGTTGCCCCTTGCTTCCTTATGAGGTCTGTTAATTTTTTCTCTGGGAATGACAAGGGCAACATAAAAATAAAATATAAAAAATTGAGTCTTATTTTGCAAGTACAACATTCGGATACTCGTACCCATTATAATACAAGGAGTAAACAGTTGACTATTTTAAATTGATTTAAATAAGCCTTTTTGTATAAAATTGAAATTACACGATACATAAAGAACCGAATAAAAATAATGTCAGATGACAATTAGCTTGCAGAATCGCATTGGTTAATATATTCTTGTCAGATCCTAGACCAACGTATTCCATTTCAAACTGTTTTCTTGCCCTCAGACAACCAAATTACAAAATGCAACATCCTGACAGATAAATTGATAAAGGAAAATGCAGATTAGTTGAAAGAACAAGATACAAAATTGGCATTGCAAGAGCTTGTCATCTGCGAATTTATTTCCTTCTGGTTGAAACTTAAGATTTTTGTTTGAAAAGCAAATATTCACGGGATGGAAATTGCTACTAAAATACACTGTTAACAAAATATTACTCAAACTACTAACACATGGAAAAGTGTTTATCCCGCCCATTCAAATCATAAAATATAGAACAATATTTAAAGAGGCTAGAGCGAAAAAAGGATCAAATACAGTGTTCATTCATTCAACAGAAAGTGTTGACTCATGCGCTTAGTATGAAGTATATCATCTGATTAAATGTTACTTGCCCAAAACGAAATGTTTTAGTAGAAGAATGCATATCGCCGCCATTTATACATTTCACATACCAGAGAGGAGAAAAGCATTCATAAATCAAAGCACTCAGAAGCACTTTTGGGCAGTGTAAACGCACTACTTCTTCCCAGGCACGAATAACTGACCGCGAGTAGCCACGGTAGTCATGCTAAGAAATATTTTCTTTCCTCACAGATAATTGTCTCTACTTTTTATAAACAAAATAAGAAACAGACATATACACCAACGTTTATCAGAATTTTAAAACTAAGTTTACTTTTGTGTGACTCGCAGAATGTAAGTTTGTAAATGTATATTTCGGCGGAACAATTCATATGTATGCCATGAAACTTTATTTTATCACATATTACGTTACCTGACATACAAATACGTCACAAAGCACATACTTAAAAATATGTAAATGTGGTTGGTTTTTTTGTCAGTTACTATTAGTAAGCAATGTTGAACTAGGCGTCGGTGCACATTGATTAAGTCCGTATGCAACTATAAACAGTTCGCTATCAAATGATGTACGGATAGAATATTGTCTGAATTTTAAAGCTATGCAGCAGTGGGTAGGCGTGCCATATCTGCAAGAAATTAATTAAAGTGTTCGAATAAAAGTACAACTTTCTTTGCTATGTTCTTATGTTTAATATGAATATGCTTAGAAATCTTTCCCTCTTGAAATTCGTGCTGCAAATTTTGTGTGTAAATTTTAAGTGAAGGCACCCGCAATCTTTCATGTATAGCCAGCCCGTCTATGTCTTATGTCATGAAAACCAATGAAACATTTAGCAAAGCTCAATATTTTTCGAATTTCCGAATATTTTTGGGCTCAAAAATGCTTCTTGAAGATGGTGTTTAGCACTGGTACTTAGCAGGAACGATAGTTAGGTGAACAGCTTTCCGTAAATAACAGAACTATTGATGAAACAAAAGTCAAACAAAATACAACAAACTAAACCAATCACAAAAGTTTATATTAACTGTCCACAGCCTGATTCAAATTTGCGATTTCAAGACTGGAAGGCCACAAGACCACGTATGTTATTAGTGAGTTGTTTACATATTCCGAAATGTCGGTTTAAATGGAATAAATGTATACAAACCGTCGTTCGTTTGTCGTGTTTATCCGTTAACTGTTATGAAAGGTAATCGAGGGCAAACTTAACATTGTTAATACTAACAATGCCAAAACATGCTTGCTGTAAGGTGAAAAACATGTGATTTCAAATGTGTTTTTTTCTGTCAGGTACAGATATGAGAAAATGATTTTTTGAGATTTACAAAATGTATCAAACTTTCAACTATCAGCACACATGTACGAAGGCTCAAACAGGAGACAGGAATTTACAAACATAGAAAGAAACCAGCTGTTAAAGCCTTGGGAGGGTCAGTCGGAAATTGGACGACTAAGGTGCTTATACTTGTATTATGGTGCGCTCAAACATCGCAATTCCTTGAGAGGAGTGTGTTGTTTTCAGAGACAATAGGTCTAATAACTATCTTATCACCAAAAGGAAATGTACGATAAAGGTGATGAAAGATTTTTTATTTAATACAATATAACCAAAAGTTGAATAAAAACGTTTAAACAATGAAGCAAATGATCGACCGAGAAGAAACGTTTTAATTTTTATTATGACTAAATTCTATAAAACTGAAACTGAAATATTTATTTATATTGTGTATAGTAAAAGGTTTTGGTATTAAATGTATTCTAATCAAGACTGTGCATTAATTACAGCGAAGAATCTTTAGCAACGATATGATATTGTTTGGCTTTTGATTTCCATAAGAATTTAGGTACATATTTATCACTTCTAAGAATATATGACAAAGTCCTATGAGTATTGCAACATATACCAAACTCCGAAAAGGCGCAGAACAAAGGTATTTCACATGCAAGCCAAGCGAAAAGTAATAACAAATTTGTGATGAGTCATTTAAGGAAAAGAGCAAACCCGACAGTTACCGCCTTGGAACGGTCAGTCGGCAATATGGACCGACTGGGGTGCTTAAACCGGTTTTACAGAGCTCTAACCTCGCACTTCCTGACGAGTTTCTCAAATGCAAGCAACGAAAAGAGTACGATCTATTTGAAAACAAAATGTACATGCGCTGATATTTATTGTCTATACGTTAAGACGCAAGTAGTGACGTCATCGAAAATAATGTCCACATAGTGTTCAGAAAAGGAATATGGTAGTATTTCGATTTGAAAAACAACACAAAAATGGTTGACCACAAATAAAATAAAATTTCTGAATCATGAACAAACATGACCAGAGACGAATAAATGGTTGTAGCATCCTGTTCATGTGAAGATGGAATTGAAGAACCAAAGTTCAATGTCCATCAAAGGAAATACACATAACAATTCTTATAGGATGAATTAAATGACAACATAGATTACATGCACGGGGAGATTTTTTACGACCGCCACACTGCACAAGTAACATTGTTGTGATCATGAATAAGAATATATGACAAAGTCCTATGAGTATTGCAACATATACCAAACTCCGAAAAGGCGCAGAACAAAGGTATTTCACATGCAAGCCAAGCGAAAAGTAATAACAAATTTGTGATGAGTCATTTAAGGAAAAGAGCAAACCCGACAGTAACCGCCTTGGAACGGTCAGTCGGCAATATGGACCGACTGGGGTGCTTAAACCGGTTTTACAGAGCTCTAACCTCGCACTTCCTGACGAGTTTCTCAAATGCAAGCAGCGAAAAGAGTACGATCTATTTGAAAACAAAATGTACATGCGCTGATATTTATTGTCTATACGTTAAGACGAAAGTAGTGACGTCATCGAAAATAATGTCCACATAGTGTTCAGAAAAGGAATATGGTAGTATTTCGATTTGAAAAACAACACAAAAATGGTTGACCACAAATAAAATAAAATTTCTGAATCATGAACAAACATGACCAGAGACGAATAAATGGTTGTAGCATCCTGTTCATGTGAAGATGGAATTGAAGAACCAAAGTTCAATGTCCATCAAAGGAAATACACGTAACAACCCTTATAGGATGAATTAAATGACAATCTAAGACACAATTCGTACACATATAGATAAACTTTAGAGACTGACACAAGCTGACATTAATGACAAAGATGTACAGATTTGTAAACAAATAAATGCACACGTATCTTAAGTAAATATCCTTATTATTTCATAAACCAGTTCCAGTCAATATTACCATATGGGCTATATCTGGTATGCGTTTAAATGCGATGTGATGTTAAATTGTTTTATCGATTTTTAATGTTTTCAGTAAGTTTAAAATTTATTTTTCAATATTTGCCTTGGCGGGGTATTTTTATGGTCACTATAACAATACCATGCGTTGGTGTTTTATAGCACACAAGTGTAAATTTATCCACTGAGCGGACAAACTGTCGTTAAGAAAATACGCAGAGTCTTTTTATGTTGAAATATCTGTCAAATTCGTTTTCTTTGCATTATGATCGCACATATAAATTGCACTTTATACGACAGAGTTAACATGGATAAAATTTGAGGATTTCCGGCTATAATAATTACAATTATATTCACCCTATGATGTCCTGTCTTGGAATGCACAGCTTTGTCTTTGATTTGTTTTGCATTAAACGTAGTAAGAATTTTTAATTCAATGTCTTTAAGATTAATGACGACTTTCACACATCCTGCAGTGAGTTTCCCTGCGATGATAAAAAAGAGGTAACCGTATAAAATTTAACAAACTCCCTCAGTTGTTAATAATAATAATAATATTACTTATAATAATAATAAGAAGAAGAAGAAGAAGAAGAAGAAGAAGAAGAAGAAGCAGAACAACAACAACAACAACAATAATAATAATAATAATGTTGGTGTTGTTGTTGTTGTTGTTTATTGTGATTTTTATTACTATTATTATAAAATTAAAGATGATAATAATAATAACTATAATAGTAATGATGATGATGTTGATGATGATGATAATGATGATGATAATGATGAAGATGATGATGATGATAATTATACTATTTGCCAATTAAATGAAAATAGCACTGAGACCGTAGGCCTTAAACAGAAATGCCCAAGTATAAAGAACGCAGTATGTTATGATGAAGTACCCTATTTCAAAACAATGAGCTGATTTTAGAATTCTACAGAAGTACATCTTACGTTTAAAACTATTCTAAAAAGCAAACTTTAAATACAGTTAAACAGTGTTCTAGGTTAAGGTATCAAAAAATGACTTCAAATTGGCTGAGGTGTGATATTTAAACAATTTTGTAACTTTACCGTGTTTTTGTTAACTCGATTTTTAATCATAGAGATAATCCATAGATAGATAGATGGATGGATGGATGGATGGATGGATGGATGGATGGATGGATGGATGGAAGGATGGATGGATGGATGGATGGGTGGGTGGGTGGTTAGGTAAGTAGGTAGGTAGGTAGGTAGATAGATAAATAGATGATTGGAGGTGTTTAGAAAGGACTCATACTAGATTTAAATGTAAGAAACAACATGTGTATGTTTTCATATTTCTCCGTTTTAAATTACTATTTGAGTCTATATGATTAACATAAAATAAATCGAACCAAGTGGCCGTATCAATTTTGGCAGCTTATGCAAAATTAACTTATACTTTATAAGAAATAAAAAATATAAAAAAAGTCTATGAAACAAAAATGTGGACATAAACCTAAGGTTACTATTTATAAGCTCATATAATTTCAATAGAGCTACTTAAGTAAAAAGTTGTCATTCAATGTCACTGAACTAACTTTATAAGTTTTCATAGTTTGTTTATTTCAGAAAAAGCACAATTAGTTAAACATCATAATTGATTTTTGAGGAAGGCATGTAATAAAAATTGAAATATACTATCACACTAATGGTGTCTTGCTTTAAACTCTGTCCCAAAATTCACGAAAATGACATTTCCCGAGTTTGTTTGTTTTTTTCTTTTATATTGTACGCAATTTAATGTCTTCTTTTGTACTACAATTAAGCCCATAGAAATACTTTCGACAGTAGTATTACAATTAACAATTCGTAGTCAAAATCCCACACGCTGCAAATATACAGAAAATCAGTTAGTAAATGAGTATGAGTACTGCAACATATATTAACATTTGAAACGGCCCAAGACAAGCGCATTCCTTTACCAGTCAGTTGTAAAGTTACAACAAAACTATGACTAGATAAAGTATAAACTAGAGCAAACCCAACAGTAACCGCCTTGAAACTGTAAGTCGGCACTTATAAGCCGACTGGGGTGCTTAACCCGATTTTACTGAGCTCTTACTAGGGGATTTCCCGAATGCAAACAGTCAAAGGAACTCATATTCTTTTTAAATAAAACTTTCTAAGTGATGACGTTTTCTTTGACCTAAATTATGACGTCACTAATAAGAAAGTAGTGAAGTTATTAAAATGTGCACATCTTATTTTGGTAAGGAGATACATCTTGTTGCTATATGTCCCTTAAAATCACATATTCCATCTTGTTTTGGTGAAACAATAGGATGGTATATATACTTTGGAAGTCAAGATTCGTTTCATTGTGTTCTGGCATAGACTAATGCGTTTTATACAACATGTATTAGAGCCACTTTATAAAAATACGCTATTCATTATGCTGTATTCTTGTATTGTTATGGAAGCAGTATTAGGACAAAGGCGCTGAACAACTGATCATCATAAATATTGACATTTGTATGTTTTCATAATGTATATTTATTGCGCAAGGTCAGTGTAATCTATGTTGTCATTTAATTCATCCTATAAGGATTGTTACGTGTATTTCCTTCAATTCCATCTTCACATGAACAGGATGCTACAACCATTTATTCGTCTCTGGTCATGTTTGTTCATGATTCAGAAAGTTAATTTTATTTGTGGTCAACCATTTTTGTGTTGTTTTTCAAATCGAAATACTACCATATTCCTTTTCTGAACACTATGTGGACATTATTTTTCGATGACGTCACTACTTTCGTCATAACGTATAGAAAATATCAGCGCATGGACATTTTGTTTTCAAATAGATCGTTTTTCTTTTCGTTGCTTGCATTTGAGAAACTCGTCAGGAAGTGCGAGGTTAGAGCTCTGTAAAACCGGTTTAAGCACCCCAGTCGGTCCATATTGACCGACTGACCGTTCCAAGGCGGTAACTGTCGGGTTTGCTCTTTTCCTTAAATGACTCATCACAAAATTGTTCTTACTTTTCGCTTGGCTTGCATGTGAAATACCTTTGTTCTGTGCCTTTTCGGAGTTTGGTATATGTTGCAATACTCATAGGACTTTGTCATATATATATATTTTTTGACTGAGGTTGATTGTTTGCTTTATGCAGAGATAGCACTTGATGTATGGGTTATTATCCTTATATTGGTTCCGTCCTTTTAGTAAGTTTAATCGAATTCGCTCTAATTGAAAGATTGAATATTTTCAATTTTTATCTTTAATCGTCATTAAGAATTCCTTTTGTTGCAAATGTTGGAAATTATATTAAAATTGAATGGTTGGCATTTGGAACTTTCATATCGATTCAAACTGTTATTTTACTGTGAAAATTTTGATAGGACCTTTTCTTATTTACCTATTAAACATCTAAATGTACGCGTTGCTCGAAAAACTAAATGTAACTACATGTATTGTTATCCGCGAAGATTCAACCTTAGCAATTGTTAGTTGTTTCCTCTTAAACAACGTTAGTTTTCAAGATTTATAAGGAAACATGGGGTAATCTGTCTAAAAAAGAGGATGCATTCTGTTGGCTGTATTAATATTCACAGGAAAAAGTAAGAAAACAATAATTGTATTATGTGTTACCTTTTAGGTTTATGGTGTTATTACAATACGAAGTGGATTTTTATCGGATTCTTAACCATGGATTTAACGTCGTAATTTGTAGCAATAATGTAAGGTCAAAAATCTACGAAGTATACATTATTTTCGAAAAACACTTCTGATATCAGCGTTTGTTTCCCTCAATTTAGACATTTTCAATCGACATTCGTCAGAAGATACATAATTTAACCTGGCAGGAGTTGAATTAAACCAACGAATGGATCAATTTTGCAAGTCATGCTGCCCGTGACCCGGAATGACAAGTTTCAAATTGGCTTTCATTTTGAATTCAGTGATGAAACCAGATTGCTCAGTAAATCTTCGAATGCCATTTGATTTCAATATTTTGAACTAATACATTGCAATGAATATTTCTAGCGCCAATGCATAAGAAATACATATTTTACGACAACACATAGAATCGTTGAATGCATCAGTCAGCAAAAGCAAGACATACTAGCTTGTTGTATAAAAGTGCATTTGCCACAAGAAAAAGAAAACAAATAAGCCTAATCTATACTTGTTTATAAATTGCTTTGACAAGCATATGGACTGTTGTACTTTAACATTAAGTCAAACATAAGTTTTGGAAAATTGCACAAACATTTTATTATCCACTTATTTATAGAGCCTCTTTTTAATCTCTTTTTAAATTACTCATACCTACTAAAGAATTAGTACACCGGCCGCTTATCCATATTTATGCATCCTTGATTCTAGAGAATCACGAAGATAAATTTGCATCGGGATAAAAAAAATGATTTCATGACAATGTTGTTATTTTCTCGGTTAAAATCCCGATTTCACACTTTCTAGATGTCAATTATAATACTGTCTGTATGAATAATGCCAATGCGATTGTTTATTTGTCATCTTTATTTCACAAGGATTCCTTTAACTTTAGAATTTATAAATTTATTTCGATGTTATTTATTTCCTGAAGAAAATGGGTCAGCTTCAATCACGAGGTATTAATCCCTAATGACAGTTTTATTAATCTGCAAGTGACCTTGAAATTATTAACTATAATGAACACTCCTGAACGTGCCCAATTATCCTTTAGTGTTTAGTGGACGCTTCTAGAACGTTCACATTTTAGGTGTTTTTACCTTCGCCTTTTATAAGGTTATGCAGATAAACTATGATCTATAGACGATCATGGTGGTTCAGAAAAGTGTCTAGTGTAAGATTGTATGTTCTTAATTCTCTTTGTAGTTGAATAGAAATGTTTGCATACTTATGAATGGTCGCTCTGTTGATCGCATAATTTATTGTAGACAATGTGGTGTGTTCATACTTTTAGAAATATTTGGTTGTTACTGTTCACTTTTTATGTGTAGAACAAAACGACAGCACAAAAAGTTGTTCTTATATTGTTCTTTGTGTAGCTAATGCAACTATTGAGATTTTATTTAAGGAAAAGACATTTTTCATGTTTCAAGTTAGTGTCAGTCACGTCTTCCACTGCATGTAAGAAGTTGATCAAATCTTTGTATATTATGAATGTGATGGTAGGGTAGATTTATTTTAATAAATATTCAAGCTTTCTTGTGGAGACATGCGTCTGAAATAAACACAGTAATGAAAACACAGCATTTGTACTCGCAAAATATCGATCGTTGCAAATTGTATGCTAAGATAGTAAGTTACATAACAACATTGTTGTAATATATTTAATTGTATTAATTATAAAAAGCATTTACAATGACTCTTTTTTCTGTAACTCTACCGGCCTCAAGGCATTTAACCACTTCGACAGGGTTTTTATTTAATAATATTTTCTAAACAAAACTGCACTGTCTACATAGCAAAGTTGTCGTTACATAAATGTAACATTTGAATAAGGTACTTAGTACAGAAGCTTAAAGGATAGATAAAAGAAATCCAAATAAATAAAACCATTTACCTAATGTCGCATTTATTTATTTATATTTCTAAAGCATACGCATTACGTTTGTAAGGGTCTTAATCATCCAATTTCGTTTGCAGTCTGGAAAGCAAAATTTAAGGCTCGGCATGGTAAATCGTACCGTACAAACTATTCATTATGCAATCAACTCAAAGAAAGAAAGTGAATTGTTTGCAACTTAATGATTGTCTATGTCACTTATTAATATTTCGACGATGCTAGACTTAATCGGTATATAAATAATCTTTTTGTGTTACTATGAGCATAACTGATGACAAATGTGGATTGTAATACAAACATATTATTTACACTTACGATTTGTGAAAGAATTAACAGAATAGAAAGAATGAGAAAGAGAACGGAGAGAGAGAGTGAGTGGGAGGGGAAGACAGAGAGATATAGAAAGAGGGAGAAGTATATATGTAGATAGTACAATATGACGAAAACATTATACAGTATATATTTAAATATTTAAAACTATGCGCTGATTTATCGAAAAGACAGCATACCTTTCTTTATTAATGATTTAGTGCAGTTTTTTTTTATTATCTAAATCGAAACCTGAGTTTGGACAATTGGTAGTGGTACTGAAAGATAAATAGTGATTTCCTAAATGAATACTTTTTTCTGTAACCAACTGTATTAAAAGTGTTACCATGTTACCATAATGGGTAAGCTTGTTGTTGCCCTGGGTAAGTGGAGTGTATAAACATCTACATGCGAGTAACCAGCCAATAATACGGTGACACAGCGGTAAAATTAGCAACATGTCTGACATTGAAGCAATTACGCGCAGATGACTGTGACAAGTTCGACGTGTTGACAGATAACTGACAGATTTTGACGACGAACAACTGAGACGACGTTACAATTCTCTTCGACGAGTATTGACCGTTTAACGAGACTGGTCGGCGGACGACTTTAACGTAAGACGCGACGGAACCAGACAATGCGTTTCTACGCGTAATGGAATTTTAAAAAAAGGTAAAGCAGTTTGTCGTTACTGTTCACGTCAAACTTTTTTGTCAACAATCGATGTCACATTGTTGCTCTCATCTGATTTAAACTGGTTTACTGAGACGAAGAAGTGAGATTAAAAAACGTGTATGAGAAACGAATTTTAGTATAGAAGGTGCATATTTTTTATTCATCTTAATGGGCAATTTGGATTGCAACTAAAATTTTAAAAAGAAAAATACTGTCGATACTATTGCACATAACTAAACCGTTTACATCGATATTCAATCAAATTGATTAGGAAGTTGTTCAAGTTGATACCATAATATATACATACATCTGAAATGAAGTGACACGACTGTCCTTACTGACAACCTTGTTCGTTTTTTGCAAAAGTATTATAATTTAGTAAAAGGAGAACAGTGTATTTAAAATACATTCAAGATGTATAAAATTTGTGCGTATGTTTCTGTTTTTATTATAAATATGATTTTAATATTTTAATATACAATCACAATTATAACATAGAGCAATCACAAACACAATTTATCTTAATATATTTTAAAACAACAATAGATTTGTTATTTCATCTTTTAAGAATATATAGGGATATACCGTGTAAATTTACTTGCCAGTACCATTATCAATGGTTACCAGCCAATGGTCTCAACATAAACATTATTGAATTGAGGGCTATGTTCTTTAACATTCCTGACAGATGTATTGATTACCAGCCACCATAAGACAAACCTTTATCGTACGTAACGTATCCTAACTGAACATGTGTGATAAACATATATAAACGATATTTATATATAACTGACGTAACATTGTCACGACATGATTTCGCATGTAACCGAACTATGTTAAACTTTGCTTGTAATCTTGAAGAGTTGAATTACTACTCTTTCCAATCCAAAGATGATTGCGAACTGAAGTATACATAGATGTTTCGAGAATATTTTCCCTGTGTAGATGGCTAATTGTAGACAACATAATATAAATGTCTTATTTTATAAACCTTTTTAAGAATACCTATAGTAATGTAACACTCCATGATCTTAAACCTTTCTCTTGAAGTAAACGCAAATATGGAATACATGCTATGTCATTAAGTAAGCTTAGACGACCAGAGGAGTTAATTCGTAGTTTATTGAACCCGTTAAATGTCATGTTTATTTTGTACTCCGGATTTTTTACTTGAAATGAAATGTCTTAAACTAATTAAAATACACAGAAAAATCTGTCTCCGCCAATTTTCGATTTGCTTTTATTTCTAGCTATTTAAACATTAAAAGTTTGATAAACGTTGATTGTCTACCCACTTTCCCTTGTTCAGGGCTTTGTGTAAGACCTTTGGACTTTGTTTCCTTACAAGCGAAACAATAATGCACTGACATTTAGGCATTACTAAAATTACAATTATAGCTTTTCTCTTTGAAAGGTCAACTGTGTGCGATTACTGTCGGCTGTAAAATTTGCATACATGTTGTGTAGATTTAGTTTTAAACGTGTATCTTAACTAAAGACGGACTTTTGTCAGAAAAAGAAAGAAAAAGGTTTATAGAGATAGGATATTCGTCTCGCAAAAGAATCAATATGTATAATTATATGAAATGGTATGGCATGCTGGACTGCAAACGACACGTCAAAAGTGTACGATTGAAATAAAAACATTGCTTTCTGAAGATCAAAAGCTCTTTAACTGCACTCGTAAATGAGCTTGTGGATACCTTGGTCCTGTGTCTTTTCAATTTTTGTATATGTTGCAATGTTCATAGGAATTTGTCTTATATATTCTTATTCGGGATTTCTTTGCTGTGTACATTATGCAGCGTATTATATTGAATTAATACTTGGGCTGTAATGACATGTACTGGCATTATCTAATTAAATGCAAAACGTTTAAATTATCATATGTGACCTATAAAGCTCCTGCTTGTTAACAGATTTTTAATGTAATAAAAACAAAATAGTTAAAATAAAAATATATATTTTACACTGCTTTCTTATATATGTGATAAGAAATAATAAAAATGAAAATCCTCGGGGTCACGTCACTACCAATTTGTGACGCACTTTGTAAGCGCAACTACCCGCATTGTTCAATTCGAACACCGTCTCAAAAGGTTTTCGTACCGTTTATTATTAATTACGGAGAAATAATCGAAAATAAAATTATTATCTAAAGGTTTTGGAATATTTGTTATCTGTACCGTCCAAATTATTCAAGCAGAAATCCATACCTAATGTTTTTGCTATTATTACTAGAGATTATACCAAATAAACTCGGTTAGTCCATTGTAACTCTCCTGACGCCTGCCTACCTCTTGCATAGGTTTAAGATCTCGGCAAAGGATTTTAAGTAGGGCGTTCGTCCAACTGAGTGGCGGAGCACCTGTCCATCTTCCAGAACAACTGTCTATGGTCTCGCTTCACCAAAATAACCGGACGTCGTCCGTATGACTATACATTATTTGTGATGATCTGATCTTTAAAGAAATAAAACTATAACTAAAAGATTAAATATTTGCAAGGGATGAAGACACACTTCTTCCATGAAAGAAATAAAATTCATTTAATTTTTTAATTATGCATACAACATTCTTGCTTCGTATAAGCCAAAATTGTAATTGTGCGACTAATCGGTCGTCATTTTAGTATGACCGATTTGCGTAAATAGTCAGATACAGAGCATAATGTACATGTCATCATTTAAACATTTCCAAGTTTTACAGATTTTGCAGTTTTTAAGATTGCTTCATTTCACTGCCATCATGTTATCGAAAACTAGTCAATGATTTTAAAAGTCCATAACGCAAAACAAAGACATTTCGTCATAATGTCTGTCGAATTTCAGAATTCTCTTATCTGACATAAAACAAATTGATACAAAATACTCAGGCAAATGGGTCTACATCAATTTCCGTTTTGGTCAGTCATTTTCTACTTTGTTTGCTGGCACAAGAACATTGGCGACAGCTCTTGACAACGACACTTGTTCAGTCTTTTGCCCAGTGCCGTTTATTTGTCACAGAACACTATTGCTCTTTATTGAGATGCAGACACCGTTTCCTTTTCGGTAATAAGTTAAGTTAGGATATGTACGGTGGTTTTACCATACTAACACAAATAATTTCTTTTGGATTGTTACTAATGGATTTTCTTAAACAGTCGGTCAAGTCTGATTAGATCAACAGATATATTCAACTTGCGATTGTTTAAAATGGTTCACACAATAGTACACTGTGTTGTTTTCTTAATGGAACTATGAGTAATTGGACTGTGTACGATGTATGTGTATGTATAGAGACGAAATCTCAATAAAGGGAGTAGGTTACAAACTGTGCAACTGTTCATAATGGTTTTAGACAAAAAGAACATTCAGTTCGAAGGGTAATTTCTTATTTATTTCAAATCACCAAAATCTAATAATTGCCATCTTAACTTATTTCAAATTAGTGTGTATGTGTATGTATGTTTATTATTTAGTCGATTAGTGTTAAAAATCACATGCTGTATCATTAACACTTACAAAATATATAATACCACGAGTATTTCTCACATGGGATACTTTCAATATAATTAAAGTTTATGCCTCTGTTTGATGGGGTGCATTTGTATATACAGTTAAATATGTGAACTTTGACTTGCTTCAGATATGCCATTTTCAAGAGATATTTCATTATGATTCTTTAGTTTTAGCCGGTGTCGGTTTACTTTCTCAGAAAGCTATTCATCCTGGAAGTAGGCATAAAACTAACTATTTCTGTGAATCATTTTACAAGTCTCCATTGCCGAAAAATAACATATTTTATTCAAGTTAACTTTGTTTAGCATTGTATATTTTGCATACAGGACAATAATTCTCTTAAGTAATTGTCTTAGTTGATAAGAAATGAGACAAATCATTATTCATTGATATAATATCAGCTGTTGTTATTTATGTACGATGATTTCAAGGTAATAGAAAAAAATATAGTGTTATACAAAATTTGCGTTTAATAAAGTCAGGTCTGTGAAGTATACCTAGATATTTACACAGAGACAAGAACGTTAACACAATGATTAACACAGAATCAGAAACAATGTTACATGTACCTATTTTCAAGACATAATTTACATCGCATTGACAGTGAATGACGTAAGTATTCTCATTTGTACACAATTATCAGATTAACTTCTTCATTTCTTACTTAGACTTTGTCATGTCAAGGATCCATCCCTCTTTATGCATGTTGTGTTTAAGAAATTAATATAGAATGTGATGTGAGCGTGATAATCATTGAGCTTTCAAGTTGGGAGAATATATTGTCTAGACTGTGTGCAATACCATTATAAATTGATTATTTTTCCAAGTATGTGTGCAATTTACACTTAAACAAACTAAAATGTATTCAAAGTACTTTAGCATCAGAAGATCTGAGACGCCTGATGAAATCCATCTCATTTAACTCTATACATGTATATAGAATATATAAAATATTTAGAATAAGATCTTTTTAATGATCAATATACTAGTTAATTTTTGTGTATGTTACCACGTTCAATAAGAGTTTTATCTTCAGTTAAAACACTCAATTCATTTCTACACAATAATAAATGAGTTTGTTTAGGTGCTCTGTTAAGTGTCAATGGATTCTTGTTGGATTGTCTTGTGCTGTCCGCATCACTCGGTCAATCACTTTTGTGAATATCTGAAGAGAAAGCAGATATCTATGAACGACTTCTTTTCATCACGGAAGTGGTATGCAAGGCTCATTTCATTTATAACTTGAAAGGTTGAATTGCTGTACATGATCCTTATACCCTGATATTTTTTCCTTGTGTTCCACAGTGGCGAAGAAACAAATGACGGTTGCCCTGTCTTATCTTATCGAATGCCTTCTTTTAATAAAAAGTTAATATATAGCACAGACTACAAATCAATCGACTGATCCTAGCGCCTTATAAACCTATAAAGTTTTTGGTCTTCCCTTCTCTGTCCACCTTTCCTTAACATCAAGGTGACATTATTCAACTGTTAACCGCTTTACATTTTTATGAAAATGTATAAATAACTGAGGTAATAACAGAATCATACATATTACCTTTTTTGCGGAGAAGTAAGGAATCTTCATTTTATTTGTTACAAGTATGTTTAAGCATATTTATAATGTTCTACAAAATTGAAATTTAATAGCCTTATAAATAAAATTATCATTTCTTCGTGAACAACTCACACGATTATTATGTCAAAATTAAACGATAAAATAAATGAAAGTTAATTTTTGTTTAAAGTCTTCTATGTAAATATATTACGAAAATTAAGATAAATAAGGAAAAGGGGAAAGTTCTTTTTCAATTCATGTTGTAACTAGGATAACAAGATTTGATAGCTAGACGTCCTACTTACTATAGACGGTTCTTAAACGGTCTCATCGAATCTATAAACATTCTAACTCAATTAGTCTAAGTGTAATTTATTTGGTGAAACTGTTTTATTTAATGAAAGATGTGGGGTTTGTTTAAAATACTTTATATGAGCACTTAGGTAGCCATGACTGCTGAACAATCTATGAATGTGCCTCCAATAGATTTCCTGAGAACCATCTCCTGGAATCGTCCGACTTACTTAAGCGTTTGCTAATTGAACATGTCCAATATTCCATTAAATAATCATAAAGCTGAAAATGACCGCTGGTATGTGTGTTCTAAGTTAAAAAATGTTATCAGGTTAATTGTGGGTATTCTGCCTAACATATATCACAGTGAACTAAATATAGAAAAAAATTTGTTAACTATTGCCTATTAACATGCTCAGTAATGGTTCTATAAGGGCGAGTATGCGTTGCTTATTATAATATCTAGTTGTTAAGCTTTATACAGAAGCTAAATACATTTACATTTACAGGCATATGTATAAAAATATAACTTAAACAAATTGCAACATTTACTCTCGATTTAATAGCACTAGACGTATTTACTTATAAGTAAATAAAGATGTACTGAAGATACTCGGGGCTAGTTTTTTTATTTATGTTAGTCTGATATCCTGCTTGATTGTTTCTATTTAAATGAAAGGTTAAAATACATCATCTCGTCTCAGTGCTACTCCTTAGATGTAATGCAATATCACATGTTAGCCTTTGTAAAGCATTGGTCAGATATTATGGGTTCTCGGAGACGTTATAATCGTATTCGTCTAAAGATACTCAATTAAACATGACAAGATAAAGTGAAGCCGACAAATTGATCAATTACATTTGACAAACTGTCCTTGAACTGGAAAGACGGGCCTTAACTCTATTCACCTTTTCTCTCGAACTCAGACAGATCGAAGAGTCAATCACAGCATTTCAGTTTTAATATTTGAGACATGTATTTAGAGTCCCATTAAGCAATAGTACATTTAAATCGAAAACAGAGGTTTAAGATGAAAGTTCATTTCTTTAAATTGGCACAAGCTACTCAATGTTAATTTCACTAAGTTCAATAAGTTCCAGCATGCATTAAGACAACATCATTCTTGCTAGAAATTAATAGTTATTTTTTAAGAAAAGCTCTTTTACACAAAGCAACTTGTGTCTTTAGAAATATTACAACTTATATCAAATCCCGGATCGGGTAGGACAATCAGTAGAGCTTAGGTCCCATGGATTTTCTTGCGCTCTCAAAATAAGTTTTTAGTTGTTACAATAATATACACAACACCAACACAAACAAAAAACCAGCCGTAAAACTTTTATACACGAAGTTAATCCAATCTTTTGCAAAGGACAGATGGATTATAATCTGTCATAAAACTTTTTGTTAGCTCATTTTAAGACTACTTGGGATTTGGCATACTATTACTATCATTAAGGATGGTCAATTCTAGGAATACAATTGTATGACGGAAATTATTTTCTTTTAAAACGTAAAAGTAATTCCATGAAGACAATAAATACGCTTACTTATCCATATTTCAGCATATATTTGTTCATGTCTGCTATTTGTCAAAACATTTCACCCCTTTTTCAACTAAACCATACTATGCTTAGAAATGTGACATTACTTTACTATTTTATATGATTGTCATTGTCTACATGTTCGGATAAGCACTATGCAAATGACATAATGCAATCTTAGTGTATATTGGGCAGAAACAGTTTTGTTGTTGGTGTTGTTGTTGTTGTTGCTGTTGTTGATGTTGTCCACTTTGTTGTTGAAGATTTTGCTTTTTTGTAACAAGGTTTGTTCACATACTAAAATATCTGTTTCATTACCTCAATAATTATTGCAAAAGAACATCAACTTAAGAACAAAACATTACTGTATGCATTGATTGTGAGGACGGTGTATTGGTCTGAAATATTCAGCTTATATCTAGAATGGTATATATACTTCTGGAACAGTGTCACCTGCAGGCTACAAGTCGTCTATAACACAATACGGAACTAATTAAATTGTCCGGATGCTGCTGCATAATTATTCAGCTCAATTATATTTGCGGCTTCATTCTAGAAGCCGTAGCCAAGCAAGACATCTTAAGGTATTCAAAATATTACGTGATTGACGAGAAAGAACTACTTTCCTTGTGGGTCGTTACAGTTGGAAGTAATTTAGTCTTTTTGGTAGATTTCTAGATTCCTATTTTTGCAGCACTAGCTTTTGTAAATTACCTAAACGGACAATGGGAAGTCTTGCATTATATGTGTTGTTAAAGCTAAAGATGATATTTTGACTGATAAAGCAGACCAGAGTGACTAGAGAAAAGTAAGTGTACACTCGTGCTGATCCGGGTATAAAAGAAAAGTAGCTGCAACAATGCCCAAATGCTTCTATGTTACGCCAAGGCCTGGGTACGACGGTCTGCAAAAAATAAAATGACTTAACAATTGTGTTTTCTTGAATCCAATTTAGACTTCTGGTCCCTGCTATCATATTCATAAACAGTAACAATTGACGAAGTTTTTGTGCATTAAGTTAGAACGAATACATTGTAAGATTAACATCATTAACTTTCAAACTCTTGTGTCATGGTACGAACGTTTTGTCATTTAACTGATGCGATGGATGTGTTAAAATGAATCTTGGCATAACATAGAAATCTAGAAATATTCTAGAAACCAGTAAAGATTTTGTGATTCAAGTCGTTATTTTCTGGTTAAAATATGGCCAAACAATATTCCTGAGATTTAATATAATGTTGCTAATTTAATTACTTATTTGCAAGGAACATCTCAAAGTACGAAGCGTATTCAACTGAATAGTGGACTGAGTTGATCAAATTAATTGTCATTTGCTTTCTTAGGCATATTACATATACAATGTTATCTCACGTACCACTGTATATAAACCTTGTTCGATACTTTCATAAAGGTACACAAGTAAATTGAGGTTGATTTTCTCAAATATTCAATATTAACCTCAAAGCAACAAATACTTTCTTGGTAACGACTAACTCTTTGGGAAGCACACCTACACAAACAACATTGTATTACATATCTCGGTTTTAAAACATATCTAATTGGTCTCATCGCCAGGAAATACAACCACACGAAATGTTATAATTTTATTATATATCCTCTTGTTATTACATTTTAGGCTATTATATTCATTATTGGCTAAAATTGAGATGCATCTGTTGTGATGTTAACATCGATTAATATTTAAACAGAAGAACACACGTGAATTTCCGAATTTTCAATTATAGATTGTCTCTGCCCATCAATGAAATGTCCGCAGAATGAAATAATCTGTCCGTCGATTTTTAAGAAAGATGAAATATTAGTACATATAATAAAAATTTTTTTTTAAAAATCCAATGACATATTTTTACTTGTGAAAAGTAGAATTTAGAGTGCAAATTCTTTACCGTATTTCATGTTTCAATTGAGATCGACCCATGCACAATTAAATAAGATTTCCAACAATATCGGCAATGTGCATAGCAGTATATGAAATGTCTAGGGTGTCTCTGAATGTTTTGTGAACATTATTGTGCCAACAAAATTATTTTGTAACGACTTATTGTCCATGGCTACAGAAATGAAATATAATGTTATTTTATGTTTACAAAAGCAATATATATTTATTGAATATGACGTTTGCAACTTTAGAAAATGTACAATATCAGTTGTTTTTAAAAACATAAATAGGAACAAATGACAAGGTTCCATGACCATTGTATCATATCAACTGTTAAAAGCAATGTATAATGTGTTCTACAAACACCAGCTAAATGTGCAAGTGACAATGACATCGAGCCGTGATTTTATAGAAAATGAGCAAACTTAACGATTTCAGCTTTGGAACGGTCAGTCCTTAAAAGAACCGACAACAGGTTTTCAGAATTCTAACCCTTCACTTCCTGAGGGGTTTCTTAAGAATTAACAGTAAAATGAAAACCTCTTAATTTGAACCAAATCTACCGGTGACGTATAATCCATATTTCTTAAAGAAAGAAATGCCGGAATGTCCATTAAAACAATTAACTTATAATTCGATAAAGAGGAGTTACATTAATGTTATAAGAAAAGTCAAAGAAAATATTATATTGTTAAAAATAGTTTACATGAATTAGTGATAAATTACAAGAAAAGATTGTAATATGACACCGGCTCGTGTTTTGAAGTGACGTATCAAAATCCATTCTACGTCATGGGTACAATCCTGATAGCATGAATTGAATGACACCATACTTTACATGAATATAAGACTTTTTACGACCGCAACACTACATACGTAACCTTGTCGTGAAAATAATTGCACTACACATTTAACGGTACAAATATGGATCATATATGGATTAATCCATATCTAACAAGTATTGCATTTAATTGGCAAAAAGAGGCATTGCAGAAGTATAAACATACGTTATGTTTAAAATTTGTTATTTTGTTATACCTAAAAGAATACTTTGCAGAAACAACATAAATATACATACTGGTTCCTTTTTTATTCATCATGATCGAAATCACAAAATCTTCTGGTACAAAAAATAGTGTGTTTTATTTGGCAGCAAGAAAGACGTGTCGTTTATGAACGTGTTAATAATGACACTAGCATGTCACTGGTACAAAAAGGTGCCGAAAATGCATAACAAAAGATGTCAAAAAGGATCTGAACACACAAGATTGCTATATCAAAAAGTTTAAAACTCGTCTCTTCATCAAAAAGCATAATGAAATAACTAAAATATCTCAGATGAAAGTAACAGATTGTGTTTTTATAATGCTTCTGACAAAGAAGCTAACGCACATGTGCATAATTATTTCCATTAGTTAACTAAGATTATGATTTTAATTTTATGAGAATGAGGAAGATAAAAATATTATGTGAAAAATTCCGAAAGCGAAATAATGAAGAGAGCATAGAGCCAGATAATGAAAATGTTTAGAAATATTTGATCCAGCTTTGCGATCGCTTCATACTACTGATGTAAATATGGCAGTATTTAGTTGAAGGAAAAGGTGGTATGATAGTTCTTTTAAACTGACAAAGTAATTATATAACTTTAACCTTATAAGAATAAATGACAAAGTCTATAAAACCAAGAAACTCAATATCTGTTTCTTTACCCCGTTTTCATGACACCACACGACCTGCTAAACAGAATTTGTTATTAAAATTTTTCATGTTTTCGTGATTCAAGTCGATATTACCTCGTTGTAGGTAGAGACTTGATGCTTCTCTGTTTTTCAATATTGTGCATGTACTGTGCATGTCAATTGTGCCTTTAGAATGACAGTTGACATGACAATATGTTATTATTGTAGTTTACTAAATTTTACTTTTCATTTTGTACACCAATGTTGTGTGACATATCTTGTAAAGAAACATAAATGGTAAAAAATCACCTGTCAGGTAATCAAGTAATCAGACATTCAGTTAAATACACCATAAATATATCAGTACTTCTTGCAAGAAAAAGAAACGTAAGTGTACCGGAACCTCTTAGAGAAAAATACCCTTAACTGTGTATAGCATCAGTATTTTAATTTGAGTTACATGAAGCATAATTTTAAAATAAATATGTTTGTTTTCGAAGGCATTTGAAAGCTTCAGGTAACAGCCCATTAGTAAGTGGTAGAAAGTTCAGTGAAAAAAAATCCAAATGCTGGATTATTATAAGATTGGATTTATTTGTGACCTTTATGAAATAAACAAATCAGAAAATGTCATTTTCATTTGCACTTTACATTTGTCGGTACATAAAAATGCGACATCTAATAATTCTCCCAAGTTTTCTGTGTCATGCGCATTAACAAAAACGATAAATGTGTTTACTGTCAAGTTTAATAACATATTCCATGTAACAGCAATACAGCATTTCATAAAGGCACAATTTCTACGATCTTTATGTTTAAGGCTCGACAAAATAATTGGTTTACACCCGGATACACTAGAGCTATCTTTGCTACTAACGCATCATTCGAAATAGAATAGTTAACAGTTTGTTTTCTAGTAATTT
This sequence comes from Sinonovacula constricta, assembly GCA_007844125.1. Classification (NCBI taxonomy): domain Eukaryota; kingdom Metazoa; phylum Mollusca; class Bivalvia; order Cardiida; family Solecurtidae; genus Sinonovacula; species Sinonovacula constricta. The sequence continues at coordinate 6,447,590 of CM017568.1, read as the reverse complement.
TACTCCCAAACAGTTTTAGATAGAGGTCGCCATAGTTACATTATGTGTCTCAAAGTGACAGACACCAATATAAAAAAATACGATAACTATAAAATATTGTTGATTTTGAAATTAGAACAAGTTAGAAAATTATTTACGACGTTTTTAACAGTCAAATGTGTTCCTAAAATTATTTGATTGCATTGTACAATTCTCTTTTCCTAAATTATGTTATCAGGTAAATAAATTCGAGTTCTTGCGATTGCGAAAATGTTTAACTTCACAAGACAATGCTAGATGCTTTTGAATATAGCTAATTCTGTATTAAAACAACACTTAATATTCAGTACATTTACAAATTTATGGTGACTTATGCGTATGTGCTGCTTTAATACATATTTTGACATTTTGTAGATATTTTATATAGATTAACAGTTTACTTTTCAGACTGTTAAAATTCTAATGCTTTTGAAAATAAGTGTGCTAAATACGGTTATTTATTTTGAAATACTTATGCAAAGCAATTAATTCGTTTAATATTTCTTAAAAGTAAATCCTTTTTAAAACTTTCTAACAATATAACTGCAAACGACTTATTACCAGTTATATGATTTAGTTGTAATTTACAACCGGTTATATCTTTTTAACATTTGAGGTTTAAGAAAAAATAAGGTGGGATAATGACACATCGCTATTTCAACACATCTGTTTGTTGTCTCGAATGTCATTATGCAGATGTAAACATAAATAGAAATAAAACCACTATCAAAATTTCATTCCTAATACAACATGTACATACTGGGTACTGAAATCATGTGTGTCATATGGAAAACTTATTTAGTATTGTGGTTGCGACTGATATTATTATGAACATTTACTGTCTTCAATCCCATATTTTAAATTATAAATATATAATGGCCGAATGTAGATATAAATGTGTGGGTGAATCATTTCTCCACTAGCGGCATGGCAGATGTTGTTGTGTAACACCGTATTGCCATTACAGAAAACAGTCATATAGTTAAACTCACTATAACTGACTTTAAAAAGCCATATTTAAATACGTTTAGTTTCGTCATCATTTGCAGTGCGGACATTAAGCGTTTCGAATGTTATTATATAGCAATTGTCAAGTGTTGTGCAGAAGATTCTGCTCAACTGTTTCTCAAGTATTTTCTCCTTTGAATGATTGCTAAAATTGAAGAGAGAGAGAGTTTCATCACTGATGACGATCTGCTCTGAATTGCGACTTTATTTTCAACAATTGGCAATGTTTAGAAAAGTAGCATGGATGGGAAGCATTTTATAATCAGAGCTGCATTCAAAAAGTAACTGGGCGCTGCTAAAACCATGAAAGTAAACATTGCATTGATAATGACATGGTACATTATTGGGTTATATAATCTAACCATAACATGAAAATTGTATAAACAAAGTATTGAGAATCACCGATGAGCATGTTAATGAGATTCAACCTTGAAAACAACCATGTTTCAGACAAGAAACGCAACACACATTTTTTCTGATTGGATTTCAATGTTACTGACAGAAGAGAGAAGAAAATTGCAACTGCTTTGTGCAGATTCCTGGTGCCTGTGGAAAAGCCCTGTTATTGCGAAAAAAGATTTATGTACTAAGGCCTTATCAAGATGCGATGCATTAAGCATATGCTATGGAAGCCTGTATGTAATTAAATTAAAATTCATATTTTAAACATCACTTCTACACTTTGATACATTCAGCGTTTTATGCTTTAAATGTTGGCCTGATGACAAGAACATATTACTAAACTTTGTAATTTCCCCTCTTTTATATGCATGAGTATATTAATCATATATGTTTCGAAGAGAACATTTTAAAGAGGAGAAAGTTAAATATACCTTCATTTAAATAATATTCAAGAGTAAAAAGTAAAGTTAACTTTAATAAAACACGCACACCTTATCAGTTTAAACAATTACAGAAAAATGAACAGAAAATGATTATCGGATAATAGATTGTTTTATACGAAAGTATTATATTGTTGAGCTTTGTGTGATATTGAACGAGTTGGTTAGTTAAAAACGCACAAACCTGTTACATATTACACAAAACACACCTTTAAACTCATTAACGACGTTTTTGGTTCTTTCAAACTTATTAAATTATATTCTACAACGCAAGGAAATTTACCAAACTATTACTTGTCGAAATATCACGCACTAACAAATTCAAGAATGAAAAAGGTTTAATTGTTCAATTTGTTTTGAAAATTAATTGCGTATTCAGACCAGATGGCATTAATGTTTCACTAAAATTATATCTTTTACATAATAAACTGTCAGACAGTATGATAAGAATCATATGTAACTGATGGATAGTGATAGACATAACACGAACTCAAACCAATCTTCTTCACCATCAACATCAAGAATGACACTTTTGTTAAGGAAAACTGAATTTTAACTTGCTAAACTTGTTAAAGATTCAATATAAATGTCAATCACTTAGCGAAATGCGACCAGTAAACAACAATTAGTGCAATGATAACTTTACACATACGTGTTTTGCATTGGATCATATTAACTTTTAAAACATGACAATATTCAGTCACAGACGCAGAAAAATAATTAAAATGATGATTTCAATGTAAGCTAAGCACCAATTAAGATTCTATATGACAAAATATGTTTACACGATTGTATGGGTATTTTTCCACCTTTCTTTAGATTAAGCATTGTTTTGTTTAGTTGTATCTAAAAAATAATGTATCTAAGATACATATAAAAGAGTACCAGTGTTGATACTTTTTGAGAATTAAGAATTTAAAAGTGCTGAAGGTGAACCATGTTTGTGCAGCGAACAACCATTTTCTTTTCCCTCTCGGAAATAGCAAATATAATATTGTAAAAAAACGCCAGTCTGCAGCTTACCAAACGATGCTTCCTCAAAAGTGTTACCCGATATATAAGTAACAAGGAATATCAATAGTATTTAGCTAAAATGAAACATTACACTTCTAATATATCATGTCGGAGGAAGAGCATTACCATACCGTTAATAAGGACCTTTTTAGTAAATATAAAAAAAAAACTGTACTTTAAAATAGAAATATACATAGAATATAAATATTATGTAAGGAATAATAACTAAAATAAAGTGTATGTTCAAAAATGTTAATATTACTTATTGTATAAGCATAGTTTTGATTTTATACTAGGTATAATAACTAGTATTAATGTATGGCAAGATATTCTCGTTGTTTTTGCAATGAGAGTGGTTGAAATTATAGTATTAAATAGACGGCAGCCGAATTGTGTATATTTATAAATATGTACTATAATTTTAATATTAGTATATTGTTTTACAATAAGCTGCTCGATATGATATATTTTTACAATTTACAATGACAACAGAACCACAGGACGACCGAGGCCTTGTGGGTAGAGTCGACAGGTGTAACTCCACTGACTCCATAGAATCGGAAGGGCTGGATTTCTGCTTAGTTCATTTGTATTGGTCTGCCAGTAACCTGCTAGTTCGCCGATGAATCTACACAGACATTCATTTGGGGTGTTTTTCATAGAAAATAAGTAAACATCGCCAAAATGAGCAATAAGTCCTTGTGATGGACACAGAAAAAATAGAAGCAACGTTTTGAAAATACTTTTTAAAGATACATATTGTTTTCCACTTAACTGCATGTTCATTTTGGTAATATACATTTTGACAAAAAGGTATAATTAAACACCACAGTGACTTGATGATGATTTGTTGTATTTTTGCGCTTTGTGTTATAAGATGCTAAATTCAATAGACACTCCTGCGTCTTATTGGGCTATGATTTTAACAATAATACAGTACATTGTAACTAATACTGACAGCTAGACTAATTTAAGTAAAACTACATTATACTATTCTCTTAATCATGAAGATTTTACAACACACTACCTACAAATTACATTCAACAGCTGATAGTTCATATTCAGTGTGTGAGAAATTGTACTATATTTGACACTTTTTTTCTATTTTAGACACATATTTAATAATGATTTGATGAAAGAAGATAAATCAAACAGTAAAAAACAATACCATCAAAATATGAATGGGTATTTACCGTTAAGATTACACAAAAATATCAAAGTTACAATAATATGAGTTGGTTTTTAACTATGACAATTCTTAATAAAATTTCGTAGCCACGGACACAGAAAAAATGCTTATAATAACTGATAGATACAAGAAACAGCTAAAAATGAACAATGCAATGCTGCAATAAACATAATGCAACTATAAAATCTGTAGCACTTCTCCAAACCTGGGCTGGATCTGAAAACATTTTTTTTGTAAATATAGACATTTACCTGAAATTGATTACTCTTGTTCAACACTTCAACTATAAATGCCAGTAAATAAATGAGCAAATATCTAAACAATGAACAAATATACATATATAACACACAACAATTCCCACTCCAGCTGAAAATTAAAAACTTGTTAAAACAAATTCTGAAATATACTTCTCATAAAACAATAATATAATTCATTATGACTTAAATAACTGTAGATCTGTTAACTGTGGATATGTTAACATAATCTGCAAAATAATGAAAAAGGTTAACATAACCTGAAAACAAAAACGCATTTATACAAAGTATTCAACACTTTGAGAGTGAATCCACTGTCCATATCTATCGGGTGGCTTTCTTATCCTGGTAGACTGTCTAACAAAAGGACTTTGTGGTAACCCTGGGGACGGTTTAGTGGTAAAAGTGGACACAGTAGAATGGTCAGGTTGAGCAAGAATGCTCTGGTCATTGACTGAAGATGGAACAAAGCTGCCAACAGAAAGAAATTCATTTTGAGAAATTCTAGGCAGGGATATGTCTGTTGAGAGACTACTGTTCTGAGAAACAGTACTGTTGCCTTGAGAAGGAACAGACTTTGCTTGAATCCTTTGGTTTCGTCTAGCTGGTATGATGTATACAGGCTTAACCTCAGGCTCGCTCTCTGAACTTGATGAATCAGAGGACGGTCTTTGGTAGACTGGTTTTTCTTTTCGTTGAGATGGTTTACTTAACTCTGTTTGTTTTGGCGGAACAAAAGAGATAGGCAAAAGCATATTTCTATGCAGGGTTCGAATCCCTGGCTTGCCATCTTCTCTTTTCACATCATAAACTGGCATATCTTGGTCGTGAACTGAAACTACCAAGTATGGAATACTACTCCATCTATCTGCCAGCTTAGACTTGCCCTTCATGCCAACATTAAGAGTAAGAACTCTATCTCCAACCTCAAGCTTAGCCTCTCTCACTTTTCTGTCATATAGGGATTTGCTCTTTCCAGAACTTTTCTGAGCTTGATTAGAAGCCTGCTTATAAGCAAAGGAAAGTCTTTCTTTAAGCTTACTGACGTAAGAATGAGGTTCTGCAGATGCCTCACAGTCAGGGGATGTCCCTAGATATGCATCAACAGGAAGACGAGGATGCCACCCAAACATAAGGAAATGAGGTGAATAACCTGTGGATTCAGACTTGGTACAGTTGTAGGCTTGCACAAGAGGTGCAATATATGCCTTCCAGTCTGATTTCTGGTTTTCCTCTAGGGTTCCGAGCATCTTTAATAGCGTCCCATTAAAGCGCTCACATGACCCATTGCCCTGGGGGTGATAAGGAGTTGTCCTCGACTTCTTAATCTCTGCTATCTTGCATAGCTCCTTTATGATTTTTGACTCAAAATTTCTTCCTTGGTCACTATGCAACCTTTCCGGAAATGAATAGTAACGGAAAAAGTTGTCATAAAGTGCTTTAGCAGTGGTGGAAGCTGTTTGATTTTTGCACGGAACTGCTTGGGCGTATCTGGTGAAATGATCAGTTATCACCAAGATGTTCTCGATACCACCTTTGCATGGTTCCAATGACAAAAAATCTATACAAACAAGCTCCATTGGTCGCGTTGTCTGAATGGGTTTGAGCTTTGCTGCTGTCCCTAAGGGTGTTTTTCTACAGACACATCTAGGACAGTTAGCAAGTTTGGATCTAATATCCTGCTCTAAACCAGGCCAATAAAACCGCTGCCTAGCTAACCACAGAGTTTTGTCTATACCTTGGTGTCCCATATTATCATGGATCCCTTGTAAGGCAAGATTTCTGTAAGACTCTGGGATAACCAGCTGCTTGACAGATTGACCATCGAGTAAAGAGTATCTGTAAAGAATACCATCCTCTACCTTAAGATGTTTCCACTCACGGAGATACCTCTGAACCTGCTTTGGTTCTCTCTGGAGTTTATGATTTCTCACTCTAAACCCATTAGACTTGAGTTGTACTATCCTAGAGATAGCAATGTCTGTTTTCTGTTCTGCACTCCAGTCAATCTTGTTGAACATCTCAGGAGGTGAACTGCACTCAGTGGCCTGCTGAGGTGCAACTTCCTCTGAGATACAAGAAATGAGAGGTACAGAAGCTATAGCTGAACTGCATATAGCATGCACAGAGTTGGGCTGCATCTCGTTTAACCGAGAAAGGCTGTCAGCATCAGCATTTTTAATGCCTGCTCTATATCTTATGGAAAAGTTATAGTTAGCTAAAGCAGCAACCCATCTGTGTCCTGCAGCATCTAGCTTTGCTGATGTGAGCACATACGTGAGTGGGTTGTTATCGGTTACCACTTCAAAAGTAGAACCGAGGAGATAATCATGAAATTTATCTGTAACAGCCCACTTGAGAGCCAAAAACTCTAGCTTATGAGCTGGATACCGGCGTTCTGCTGGTCTCAATCCGCGGCTAGCATAAGCTATGACCCTCAATAACTTGTCTTGCTCTTGATAAAGCACAGCTCCAAGACCTGAACAACTGGCATCTATGTGCAACTCAAAACCTTTGCTATAGTCAGCATATGCCAAGATTGGGGCAGTAGTGAGCTTTTCCTTAAGAGTGTTAAAAGCCTCTACTTGAGAAGGACCCCACACCCATGGTGACTGCTTTAGAGTTTTGGCTTTCTTTGAGTTTTTGAGCTTGGTCTTAGCATTTGTATCATGCCCCTGTAACAGAGAGTACAATGGACTTGCTATCTGTGAAAAGTTCTTTACAAAACGCCTGTAGTAACCAGAAAATCCTAAAAATCTTCTAAGTTCATTGATGTTGACGGGGGGTTTCCATTCTTTGACCACACTTATTTTCTCAGGATCAGTATGAACGCCTGTCTCTGAGATGACATGTCCTAAATAACTGACTGATTTGAGGAGAAATTCGCACTTGCTTGCTTTTAATTTGAGACCATGTTCCTTAAGACGTTTGAATGTTGAGTCTAACCTAGACAAGTGCTGAGAAAAAGTGTGACTGAATATTAGGATATCATCAATAAAAACTAAACATTCATTGAGATGCATTTCCCCCATACATTTTTCCATTAATCTCTGAAAAGTAGCACCTGCATTGCACAAGCCAAAACTCATTCTGTTGCACTCATAGAATCCAAGAGGACCTACTGAAAAAGCAGTTAAAGGTTTACTCTCTTCCTCCATTTCTACCTGCCAGTAGCCAGACCTTAGATCCAGCTTAGAGAAATATTTAGCACCACTAAGCACCTCAACTGTGTCATCAAATCTTGGTAGCATGTACGCATCCTTACGCGTTTTCGCATTCAGCATGCGATAGTCAATGCAGAAGCGTAAGCTGCCATCGCGTTTGCGTACCAAAACCACATTTGAAGAGTAGGGGCTATCTGATTCTCTAATAGCACCAGCCTGCAGCATCTCTCTAACATGCTGGCGTACTTCCTCATACAGACTAGGAGGTATTTTCCTATAGGGCTGCTTAAAAGGCTTATCTTCATTAAGCACAATCTTATGCTTAATTAGATCTGTTTTACCCAAGTCTGTAGGCCCTGTAGAGAAAACATCTTCCCACTTCAGAAGTAGTTCATTTAAACTGGTGACTTGATCTGAGCTGAGATTTTCAAGATCTACTTTTACACCAAGTTTCTCAATTGGGTTATAAAAAAACTTGTTGCCAGATGAATCACTGAGATCTTCATCTGCCAAATTGTCTACCACAGACACATCTGCTAAACTACACAAGTCAGACTTAGGCTTTATGGTAATGCATTTAGCTGACATGTTGCACAGTTTAACTTGCAGGGTAGTACTTGCTGTCTGTGGATCTACTCTAACAACTTGAGGACAAACCATAAACTTGTCATTTTTTCTAATATTCTCAGTAATAACATTAGAAACTGATGGTGGTATTTTCTTAGCAACACCCTTGACAATAACTGTTTCATATGGCTTTACTTCTACAACATGCTTATTTGTAGATTTGACAACAAACAAGTTGCATTTTACACTGTCTAAAGCCATTTCCCAAGTTTCAGGAACACTGTTAACTGGGTATTGTGTTAAGTGGTTTCTACACAACCTGATTACATTTGTGCCAATAATAACTGGACAACACTTGTTAAATTCAGTATCAGGTACAACCAGCAATGGTACACAAGATGTGAAGTGACCAAGATAAGGAATCTCTATGTCACACTCCACTACACCTTTATATTTCAATATAGACCCATTTGCAATATTCACTTGCAAACCAAGAGAGTCAATAGAATAAAGAAAAGGCTGGTATCTGAGAGACAGATAACAGGAGTGAGAAATAGTAGAAATCATTGATCCACTGTCAATAAGAGCAGGAACCTGTGTTTTATTGATAAAAATGGTTGTCTCATTAGACGGTCCAATCAAGTTGGTTGGTAAAGAGGGGTGGTCTTTGAGGAGAGGAGTCACCTCTGGGCGACCTATGTCAGAGGTGGGAGTCAGTTTAAAGGGTTGCCTCTACCTCGGCCTCTAAAGTTTTGACCTAATGACTTATTCTGTGGTCTGAAATTGCTGTTGCCATTGTTGCTGTTGCTGTTGTTGCCGTGGTAGGGTTGATGGCGTCTATTTCCTACCTCCAGACGATCCAACTTACTGACGATCGTGGCCAGTTGCTCACCTAATCTAGACTCCAGTGCAGACATCTTTTCCTCGCAGATCTTTTCTACTTGCTCTAGAGTGACAGAACCTCTAGAGTCAACAAGTGAAGGGTTATGAGTCACCTTTCTACATGAAGGAGCAACAGGTCTGACTTGCACTGGTGCTGATCTCTGGATGTCCAGCTGTTTCTCTACACGACGCACTTCCAGAAGGAGTCTGTCAAAGTCTGAAATGCTGTCGTACAGATGCCTGGTATGACTCTGAAGTATCTCACTTCGTAAAGATGTCCAGAACTTTTCACGAAGGTGCTCATTTCTCTGCGTCTCATCAATATGTCCAGCTTCTATAGCTGTCTGAAGCAAAGTTTCCAGTCGACTGCTGAATGCTGTGATAGACTCATTCTCTGTCTGATATGCATTGAAAAATTGCTGCATCAGCATTCCTTTAGTACTAGTCTCTCCATACTTAACATCCATCTTTCTGAGGATTGAACTCACTGTCGCAGACTTACCTAAAGCCATGAGAGTTTGCATTGCTTCACCTCTCAATGAACGCCTTATAGCCTGAACCATAACACACTGAGAATAATCATTCTCTAGACACTGAACTTCAAACCTCCACTCATCATAACTGACATCACCCTTCTGTGGTGAGTCTCCACCTGAAAAAGGAGGGATTTTTGGGAGCTGAGTGGTCTGTGCTTGGTATAAAGACATATTTTCATCCTTAACAAGTTTGTTGAATAGGACAGAGGTGGGTGGAGGGGCTTTAGGCATACCTCGACCTAAACCTAGGGGACCCGTAGTTGGGGAACTAATGTTAGTGGGCGTACTATGGTGGACAGGTAACTTAACAGGTGTAACTAAATACTTACCTGTTGAAGCTAATGCCTTAACCATCTCATTCTCTGTCATAGTCATGCCACCAGTTGCCATGATTTTTTTTCTAGTTCGAAATAATACAAGAAACAGCTAAAAATGAACAATGCAATGCTGCAATAAACATAATGCAACTATAAAATCTGTAGCACTTCTCCAAACCTGGGCTGGATCTGAAAACATTTTTTTGTAAATATAGACATTTACCTGAAATTGATTACTCTTGTTCAACACTTCAACTATAAATGCCAGTAAATAAATGAGCAAATATCTAAACAATGAACAAATATACATATATATTACACAACAACATGTAGTTATACAAAAAACATAAAACAATGACTCTCAAACCCTTTTTCACCCCAAAAAAATGAAAAATAATTAAAAAAAACAATGTGTGTGTGTTGAGTGTTTCTGGTGGTAAATGTATAAGAATATACAAACACTACATTCTACATTATATTATGTCTACCTTCTTCCAATAATACAGTACATTGTAACTAATACTGACAGCTAGACTAATTTAAGTAAAACTACATTATACTATTCTCTTAATCATGAAGATTATACAACACACTACCTACAAATTACATTCAACAGCTGATAGTTCATATTCAGTGTGTGAGAAATTGTACTATATTTGACACTTTTTTTCTATTTTAGACACATATTTAATAATGATTTGATGAAAGAAGATAAATCAAACAGTAAAAAACAATACCATCAAAATATGAATGGGTATTCACCGTTAAGATTACACAAAAATATCAAAGTTACAATAATATGAGTTGGTTTTTAACTATGACAATTCTTAATAAAATTTCGTAGCCACGGACACAGAAAAAATGCTTATAATAACTGATAGAGTTCTGGATTAACCTTATATAGTTACAATTATGGTTTTCATCATTACTCCAAAATTATAGCAAAATAAGATTTAACCAAGAAACAGTAATAAATGCAGATAATGCCACTGTTTACATTATTACTACACGCTGAACTGAAGTTGACCTAGATAGTGTGGGAATTTCTAAGAATAGGCCAAAAACACTATTTTTAGCAGTGAGTGTTGCCAACTTAAAACAAGGAAATTCTTACTAAGAAAACAATACTAAAAACAACAAGTGTATTACATGGCAAAATTTGGTAATAAGTGAAAAGAGAATATCAGAATGAATAGTTACTTACTTTGCATTCCAAATTAAAAACATTAAATAAAACATAGCACTAAACACAACAGATATCCCTCCGCGGACAATGTCAAGGTTGTTCCAGCGACGACTTTGGGTACCAATACTGTTGGAAGTTAGAAGTTAGAAGTTAGAAGTTACCACGTGGTGGGTCTCTCGCGAGTTTTCACAAACCGGTTTAAATAAAAAATGCGCACCCGGGGTATTAAAACTAGCACTTTATCACAAAATGCACAGAACACTTAAAAAAATCACTGCACTATTTCTTTGAGAAGACGTGCGACCATTCTGTCTGGTTCTTGTTGCTTGCTGTCTTGGTCATCTTAGACGAGTTCGTTCGTGTACAGCTCTAGAGTCTACTAAACTCGAGGAACGTTGGGCGCCAACTGTTACGGGTCGTGGTGGGCAAATTGACTTGACCAGTCCGTATACGGTTTAGTATTTTATTAAATACACAAGAACCTGTAATTTAAAATAACCATAATACAGACACTTATCAAACACTGCCATAGTTGGCTAAAATATACCAAATTCATTATTTAACAATGCAAATATTCACACATTGCAAAGTAGAAATAGACCAATTCAAACAATACAAGTTAAATACAAGTTAAATACATAATACATCATTTCACAAATTAAAATAATGGGTCTACTAAACTTACCAAACAGAACTGGTACTATATTAGTTTATTGCAAAACTAATGGTATAAACCAACTAAGTATATGTTGTCGTATGGTGAGAGGCGGGTGGAATGAATGAATGTGGTTTAAAGATTTGAAAAGAAAACTCTCAACTCTCGTACAAAATCTCACTCTCACGATTAACATATATGAAGACATACAGAAGAACAAGAACAGGTTTTACAAGTTTCGCCACATCGTGCATCACGCAGAACAGACCCAGACAGATGCACGGACCTTACGGAGGACATACAGACTATAGGTCTCAAACTACCCAACAATAACGAGACGGACAATAACAAAACGGACTATAGTACAATATACATGTAAACAAGACATGAAGCACCGGTGACAGTGGCAAATCTCTTGATGCCGTAAAATACTTAAACATTACACTTTAAAAATTCATCAAGCCTTCAATGTACCATAACAAATTAATATCAAGGTTTAATTCGAATTCTAAAATATTTGGCAATTTCATTCCAATGGAACACAAAACTAACACAGCGTCATGAAACAGACGTATTTTATGTGAAAGCTTTACTAATGCAAAAGTTTATTTAATGATTTAATAGATTGTCATAAGATTTTTCGTATTTTATTCAGTAAACACCAGTCGGTAAGAATAGGCCATCAATTATCCTATCGCTCGGCAAACTTCTTTTCAGGAGAATAAGTCTTTTTATCTTAGTGCATTAGTACTTTAACCTGATTTCTTCATTCTTTCTTCACACGTTTAAGTCATTTTTAAATTGATTGCAAAGTTGATTATTTCATTTTAAGCAAAATGTAAATGTCAAATAGGTCAAGCACGAAGAATTGTTTTCCTTCTCATAACCATCTGTGTTAATATCAAAATCAGATAAATTATTATGTAGAAATATTTTCACAAGTAACGTTATTTTTCACACACAACACGTATGTAATTTTGCTTATATATAGTTAATTATAATATGGATAGAAAGAAACATCCAGAAGGTTAAATGACGTTTTGTACGTGTATAAATAGTTAAAGGGTGGCATAATAATCTTACCACCATTTATAAAGATACTTGAAGTTAAATAGCAAATTGATACGATGAACGTGTAGTTTTGTTTACTAATAAGTTCGTGTTATATTTTTATTTTTTTTCATTTTTGTTGACCTGATATTTGTTTTTTGAGAATAAAATAATCCGTACTAATATATGTTTTATTTGTTGCTCGTTGGAAAGTGAGAAAAACGATAGGATTTGATGTGAGATCAGGAAATTATAACCTTGGGTCATCGATTTCAACCGAAATTCGGTTAGGCTGTTTACAGTTTAAATGGTTCATCCTACGTATGAGATCTAGATACCGTGTCACATTAAAATCTAAGTAGATTATATTATATTCCCCGTCGTTAGATATATATATATATATATATATATATATATATATATATATATATATATATATATATATATATATATATATATATATATATATATATATATATATATATATATATATATATATATATATATATATGTATGTATATATAAAACATGGGTATGGGTATTAATTCAGTACCTATAGATTGGCATGGCAATGGGTTTTTATTTAAAATAAACGTCTCATAGTAAAGGTACCCTGAACCACACAAAATGCAAAAAATTTGTTTGTCTATCAGTCCATTCAAAATTCTGAGAGTTTTCTTTAGATTTACTGATAAAGGAACACTTTTTATATAATTACACCTTAAAATACTAGTTACTTTTTATCACATTAATTTGACATTTGTCATTTGGCGCTTTCGTCACATGATGGAACAGACATCCAGGTGACCTCAGATAAAAGATGATGGACATCTTGATTTATACTTTGGTGACATCTGGGGCGACGGAAGCTGATTGCTGCTGACATCTAGGACCAGTGGTTGATGGTTGATGGTTGATTGTCGTAGATAACATCCAGTGGTTGGCTTGTGGTATGGGTGGCACTTCTGGTAACTGATGGAAATGTTTATAATGTCCATTTATAGTTGTGTATTAACTCGCTGGAAGTAAGGTTGAAGTTGTGATATTTTGACAGGTTGATTAATAGCTGATAAAACACCGATTAAGAACTTTAGTCATTTGTCTTCAGCCACTATACTCAGTTTAAATCTTTTGGCATAAAATGTCAGAACGTAACACAATAGATCTAAATAGTTCTTATTTATCTCATTACCTTATTTGTCACATTGTTTAATCAGTAATGATATTAATTAATAATTTTGAATGTTCTCTTAAGAGGTCAATACTTCTACATTCTAAACATCACCCTAAACATAACGTCTTCTATACTCATTTACTTTAATTATAAAACATTAAACAATAATTTGTTAGTGTTACAAATCAAAGAAATAAAAGAAATATTTACAAATAAAATGAAACAAAAACGTATATAATATGGCCACTAAAATTATGTTATACAAATAATGACAACAAATCTAAATGCGAGCTAATTGCATCAGATCCGCAAACTTAACTCACAAAAAATGTAAACTTTATCAAATTATTAATTATTTACAAAGATTAGTTTTAATACAGATATTTGTTATAACAATATTCATCAAAACAATACAATGTATTTACATGAAATAAAATTTCAAATTCAACAATTATATCATCAATTTGTAAACGCTTGTTCAGCTTTGTGCACTTAATATCCTACAAATCAAGCGTCTTTGCGGACTTTGTCCTTTTGCATGTCGCAACTTTACAGAATTCATGTCTTAGCTTGCTATACACGGGCAGGTTTTCTGCTTTATTTAAATCATATACCATCATAGTATCAGTCTCATAAATTATGTACTAAAAATCAACAATAGCGCAGGTGCTTATTTCCTTTTTTATGTATGTGGATACAGGAAATACACTTTTTCTACACTTTAATTAATCACATAAGTAGCCATACGTCAAACGACTTGTTACTATTTGCCTTTCCTACTTCTGCCTGTACATGTTACTAGGTTAAATAATGTCCTTAAGATAGGAATACGTTTCCGAGATTTGGTCTGGGCACATGCATGTAATAAGGTGTCTCAGGGCTACTCTTTATTGCGTTAATGTAAATTGGTGACCTGGTTTGAGATGTGTGTTTGTCATTTGCATTGGTACTAGAGTTAAAGAATTAGTAATTGGGTACAAATCGTATATGTTTTGGCAGTAGCTGTCAAGTGGTTGTGTAAGATACTGCATTTTATCGCAGCTAGTATGTTCTGAATAGTGGTTATTGTCAGAACAATATGGTTCTAATGTACGTCAATGTGGTTCTTGACCTTTACTATCTTGAAAGCTGTTATGATGTTTCGACTTTAATGTATTACTCAATCTGACATGAGGGATGGATTCACTGACATAATCTGAGCTTTGAGCACGGCCATATTCATATGAAGTATAACATCTGAAGTATAACATGTTTTATGTGTATTGGCATGTGTTTTGTGATCTTGTTGTTGACTATATGTCTGTGGTTTATCCATTTGATGTGCTTCTCTGAGTCGTATTTGCAATTCTTCTAACGGTATATTATCCATCTCACTATCTGACTTGTCATCTAGATGTGCATGAGTTATGTCTGTCCTGACATCTTTATTTTGCATTGTGTTGTGTTACAACTGTTGGAATCATCAGCATCAGCACTGTTGTTGCTATCACTACTACTACTGCAAACGTCATCATATACTAAATATCGACAATTTCTGATAGGACGACGAGTAACATTCTGATTAACTGGAAAATTCCCAGTCTGTGATTGGTGCTTTTCTTATCTGTCCTACGTGACACTTAACAACTTTATTATCAATTTAATTTTAATGATCACTGCTATATCATTTAGCTTTTCGGATATTCTCCAGTAAGGTGTCCATCTAAGTTTAAATTTGTTTTTCCTGTGAAAATTTATTTCTCCTACGTCGAGTAGATTTAATATAATTAAATACCTTTTTGTAAGTTTCGTGATTTCGAGAGAGTAAATGTTTGTGGGATTCGTTTCCGTAATATGGTAAATGATGGCTTAATACATTATCTATGAGAATAACTGGATCTCTGCCGAATAACGAAAGGAATGGACTATGCCCACGTGACTCGAAAGCGTTAAATCGTATGCCAGCCAATACTTGGTTAAGAACAATGAAGAACTTGTACTAACTTTGTGACAATGGATTTTAATGTAAATGTGACCGGTCATTTATACTATTAGCTTGTGGGTGATATGGACTAGATCTGACAACATCAATGTTTAATTCTGCCATTGTTTCATTGAAAGCATGAGATGTAAAGTTTGAACCAATACCTGTAATGATACGTAACGCACTTCCGTAACGAGAATAAATATTCTCATGGAACAAAGTAAGGACAGTGTCTGTCTTTATATCTGTACATAGAAAACATTCTGGCCAATCAGTACGATGATCTACGAAGGCTAAAATATACTTATTTCCTGACAAAGACTCTGGTAAAGGACCTACTGCATCTACACTTATTTCTGACCAAGGTTATTTGCTTATATCTGGCTCTTTGAGTGGCGCTTTCTTAGCTTTCCAAATGACACATTGGCAAGGAATACATTTCTCAACAAACTGATGCAAATCTTTGAATGAGTTTGGCCAGTAATACTTGCGTTTTCTTGTTTTATATGACCTTGTAACTCCAGGGTGACTAACTTCATGGTATGCTTGCATGACCAATTCTTTTTAATGCTTAGGTACATATAACCTTAACAATGGATCATAATCAACATCTGATATGAAATATAAAACAGTGTCTGTAATGAGGAATTTTCTACTTTCTTGAAAAAATATCTGGTTTCTCTGTATTATGTCTATTAACTTGTAACAACTTACATTTAGAGCAATTCTTTCAAGCATTTTGTTATCAAACTTTGCACTTAATAAGTGAGTAAATGGTTTGTGGTCGTATAGTGAATTTTGAACCATGCAAATAACAGTTTAATTTCTGTATAGCAAAATTTATAGCAAATCCTTCTTTCATGATTGTGCTGTATTTACGCTGCGTTCTTGACAATTTGTGAATAAGGAAGTTAATTTGTCTTTCGTCTTCTGTCTTTCCTGAGCTTGATTGAACAAGTACGGCTCCAATGCCATAATATGATGCGTCTGTGATTAAGACATATTGTTTGCTTACGTCACAAAATTTATCGAATTAAATCTGGGATGTAACCATAGTGTGATCTCAGCTGTGTCGGAATAGCTGCTCATACAAACAAACATAAAACATGGTATATTTGCTTTTCGCAATCATAAAAAAGAGTTTGCATTAAGTTAACTAAGAATAGGGTATAGGTAATACATTTTGATGCATGCATGTGATTGCTTACCCTTGGGCTGTGTTTTTTCTGACCACAATGTTTTCCCCCAGTTTCGATTAACGGTGTTGACTTAAATTGTTACGCAGGTGGTTGTTTCGGAACTACTGCTGTTTCGAACCTACTGTCTTAACTGTACTATTATTACAAAGGCACATATAATTTTATTATAAGTTATTTATTGGAATGATTAGTCTTCTTTTTAACGTCTCAAGTAAGTCCCCCACCACAACCCCTGCCGACTGAACGATCCAGGACAGTAACTTTGGATTGTCTCCTTTCTTTTCTTTTTTGCGCCTTTATGTTTAATTTGCATGTTTATTCCATCGTCTAGTGTTATTTCAGTATTTATATATATATATATATATATATATATATATATATATATATATATATATATATATATATATATATATATATATATATATATATATATATATATATTATAATAATACTGCTAGGATTTTGTCATTTTATGTATAATAGATTGTTTAACCATATAAACGTAAGGAATCACCCGGGGATTGTTTTGATGATTAACCGAATCGAAAAATTAACCATGCGTCCAGACAAGCATAGCCTTGTGACCAGTTTACACTGCGGCATCTACAAAATCAACATCAACAAAAATGTCCAAATCTTTAGATACTGTTTATGTTAATTCCGTACGGGGCAACGTCCGTCTATGAAATCTTTACACTGCTGATATTTCTTTGGTGACATGCTGGAAGAAAGCAGACTTTATGAGAAGTGCAAGCAAAGAGTACAGTTAAGCAGTAGTAAACATTAAGAGCTAAGTGGTTATATTATTTTGTCAGCGTGTATAACACGTTAAACCTCCTGTCATTTCCTAATGTATGTACTGGTAATATAACATATTCTGTAGCTGTTGTTGTTGTTGTTTTGTTGTTGTTGTTTTTTGTTTTGTTTGGGGTTTTTTTTGTTTGTTTTTTTTTTTGGGGGGGGGAGGGGGGTAAGTTTAGTCTATTTGTCGATGTTGGTTTGTATATTTGATTTTATCAAATTATCTCTATATCCCATGACCATACACAAATGTTAATAAAGTTAAATCTTTGACAGATGGGATTGCAAGTTTGCCCCCATTACGCTAAATTATTGGACACAATTGTAAAGTCTGAAAACAGCCTTACTTAACCTGAGCGCAATAACTTAAATGTTTGTGTGTCTTTTTAATAAAAAATGTTCAATGTGTGTTCAGTTTGCTGTTTTGTTCTGCTGGTCTTTATTGTTCGTGCACATTCATATGGTGACTGCAAAAGTAATCATACATCGTACAATTATCACATTACATCGGGATGTTAAAAAGCCAAATATCATCGTAGACAAACAGGGTTGTCTAAAGTGTACTGGTATTTCGGGAAAAATGTTATTTCTCAAGGCTCCTAAACGTTTTATTCTATTTCTTGCCAAAGGGAATGAAAACGACATTAAATGGGCAATTGCTAATGTAAATCAGTTAGCTAAAATGAAAATTGGCATGGACTTTAATGTCGGGTTTAATCCCACCTTACCGTTTCAATGTGTAATTTTAGTTCTCCTTGTATGAAATGTCATTCTGTCCAAATGATCGATCGAAGGCTGTATTATTTGGCTTTTCTCTGTTTTGTGTAAAGTCTCGCCTCAGCAGTTTTGTTATCAAAATATGAAAACAACATGTATCTTTTAACACTTTGTCAATTACATGTATACGTGATATAATACGTTTGTATCATCACGTTAGTGTTACTTGTGACCTCTGACGGTTGTACCCTCCTGAATGTCTAAACAATTACAGATTTGTTAGGTATATAGTTCTGCAACGTAAATGAAACCCCCTTGTTACCTTAGTTTTATAAAACGTCGAAAATATCCACAAATTTATAGTTAGCCTCTACATGCCTTCGCTGTCTGAAGGTGTTGCTGTTTGGGAAGGGTGACTATTTATCTGGCACCTTTAAAGTTACTTTAATCCTTATTTGTTGTATACCTCTTATTTGCATAATAAGTTTCTTTGACCATTTACTTTGATCATTTTATCTTTTCTTTTCTTAAGAAAAGTAATATGTGTACCTTCACCAATTTTTTTATCATACATCGCCATTACTTATCTGTAATAAAACATCATCAGAGACTTTGGTTCAACTTGATCTTGTTTCTTATCATATTTTAGTAATACTTCCTAGGAAATGCTAAGTGATATCTGTTATCTCTCATCTGGTTTAAGTACATCAGTCATTGTTATGCTGACTGACCGATGCATGGCAATAAAGTGTAAGATTTGTTCTATCTAGGAAATGAATGATTGTTTTCAGTGTTTTGTCATTTTAACATTTAATTCCCATGTCTAGACCATCGTCAGATGCTAAATAAATTTTAATATATGCCCTTATTCTCATGGTTAATTGTCATGTTTTCGTATAGTGACATTATTGACCTTTCCAAGGCGGTAACTGTCGGGTTTGCTCTTTTCGTTAAATAACTCATCACAAATTTGTTCTTACTTTTCGCTTGGCTTGCATGTGAAATACCTTTGTTCTGTTCCTTTTCGGAGTTTGGTATACGTTGCAATGCTCATAGGACTTTGTCATATATTATTATACAAATAGTTTTAATTCAATGCATTTTTCAAGACAATTTTGGTGTAAATACCCGTTTCTTGTCTTATCTATGACAATAATACCACTAGTGTCCTAATTGTCATGTTTTCGTATCGTGACATTATTACTTTTTTCTGTAACATTTTGTTAAACACATTCTCCTTTCTTCTTAAATAATGCGTTGTTATGTTTTGGTTTTAATGTTGCCTTTGGGGTGAAGTTTGAAATTTTAATAAGTGATCTGTCATTTGTGGCATCCGTGTTGGACGGTGTTGCCAATTCATTGATGTTATTTTTGCGTAGTTTATGTACAAACAACATTCTTTTTGGCCTCATCAAATTGATTCCATTTCGAACAGAATGTATACTAAACGTGAAGATATCTGGATACCAAATACAAGTAAACTTAAGTTATGCTAGGCTTGTTTCATATATTTATATTTTTGCTTGTAATACATCTTTTAGTCCTTAATTTGCATAAGACATAGTACCAGACCGTACCATACCTAACGCTAAGTGACAGTAGAAAATATGGAAGCCATACTTTAAACTAGTCAATATCTGATAACAATCGCATTCCTATCTATTAAATTTTGTCTCACAAAATATATCTGTACGGTTATGTGATCTGACGCGATCCTAATGTAAGAAAACCATACTTACACAACTTTAAACATTTGATCAATAACAAACTTCACCACATGTTCTTATGCAGTCTCGATCTTGCGTTGGCGGCATCATTAAGGTAACATATGCCCGACATCAATAGCGATAGACATTATGATGGGGCTAAATAACGGATAACTTTTAATTTAGTGTGCGTGCAATTAACAAAATGTCATCAATTTAATTTGCATTTGTATAATTACTGTTCAGTCATATATTGTCTTTTCTCTGGTCAACTTGTCTTGATTCTAAAGTTTTATTTCATTGACAATCAACAATTGTGTGTAGGTGTTCTAAGAGAAATAGTACTTCTCTCTCTCTCTCTCTCTCTCTCTCTCTCTCTCTCTCTCTCTCTCTCTCTCTCTCTCTCTTCTCTCTCTCTCTTTCTCTCTCTCTCTTCTGCATACAATGTCGACATTATTTTTCAATTAAATCACTCGTTTCTTATAACGACGTCATATCTTATCTAAGAAAACGTCAGCGCTTGGCCTTTTTTAAACAGATCGGTTTTCTTTTTATTGCTTGCATTTGAGAAACACATCAGCAAGTGCGAGTAAAATAAATACCAGACGGTCCCTTTTGCCGACTGACCGTTCCATTGCAGTAACCATTTGGTTTACTCTTTTTTGTTCAATGACTCATCACAGATTTCTTCTAATTTTTATATTTGGCTTGCATGGGAATACTTTGGTCATGTGCCTTGTTAAATTTTACTGTATGGTGCAATGTTTCATGAACATTGTCAGATTTCCTTATTTCTATTTTTATTCTTCCGCAATGACCTCAAAGTATACCACGCCCATTGTTGAACGGGGCATAATTTTGCAATATGTATATATATACTAGCGCCTTTTGTGTTACTACATTTTCCATTATGTGATTTACATAAATGAAGCAGTGTTTTGCATATCTCCCCTGTTATGAAAACAAAATCACGTGATCAGCAGTAACAACTAAATCAGTGCAGACGAAGGAAGTGAGATTCTCCGAAAATTAGACACATGTAAAAAACGGCACACAATCATAAAATTATATAAAATTATAAAATCATAAAATTATAACCATCATGTGAACTGAATTGTTCTGAGTCAAGCCGGTGCTGATTTGAAGGATCACATGGAAAAAAAATATGTTTTTAAATGAATAGTTTGACTTATTACTAAAATTTGATAGTTGCATTCAGCTGTTCTTTTTTTCAATTATTTTTATAAGTTAACTCAAATCTATTTTCTCTAATATCGCTACGGAAGTTTGTTAGTAGTGTTTATATCTAGCAATGATTTGTGTCTATTCTTATTTTATTTATATCCAAATAAGCAAGTTTGAAATTCTATGTAATTTACTGTAAATTGCTCATCATCAATATTGTGTCACACACTGAAACACAATTAATAATTATAACTTATACAGTTTGACTACAGCTTTAAAACCAAATATCTCGAAAGTGCTACTGTGTTATGTGAACTTGTACTGAATAAATGAAGACATTTGCAAACTTGGAACGACATGGTCAATGTGCTG
This sequence comes from Sinonovacula constricta, assembly GCA_007844125.1. Taxonomy (NCBI): domain Eukaryota; kingdom Metazoa; phylum Mollusca; class Bivalvia; order Cardiida; family Solecurtidae; genus Sinonovacula; species Sinonovacula constricta. The sequence goes on along the minus strand of CM017568.1, from coordinate 6,425,791 downwards.
TTATCATTGTTTAGAATTGTGTGTTTTAATGTTATAAACGAATGCGCAATGAATTAATAACTTGTCGAAGATATCAAATAATATCAAGAGGGATATAACTTAGTTGAGTAATGCGTTGTAAAGAGTATATTCTGTGTGCCAATGGTTAAAGTCTGAATGGGAATTCTCTTCATAAAAATTGCTACACTTCGCTATCGTGATCAGTAATTTGGCGTTGGGATGTTTCCAAAAAGAAACACCGAAAAAGTCAAATAGTTGTATGAAGACGAAGAACATATTGAATTGGATAAGATAGATGTTCGCGTGCAAGTGCAGCTTACCTTTTTTCTCTTTTGATTACATTTCAGGTTGTATCGTAAACGTAGCTACGAATATTTTGTCTGATTATCACTTTGGATGTAATACTTGTAATATAACTCTTATTATTTAAGTTTATCATTTACAAAATACAATTAACTTAATTATTAATCACAATTGGCTTTATTGAAAGATATATTACTATACGTTAATAGTGTTCATATAATGAAAACAGATATTTTACTATCCGAGAATATATAAAGCATATGTGAACATATAGATTTGTGTTAACTTTTAATGTATTTATTGAAAGAGACTCACTGACACAGGGTTTTGTATGTCTTTGTTAAACGAGTACTGCATTTTGAGGTCAGAAACGTCACATTTACTGCCGGCTACACCAGATGCATAAGTAACTTCATATATAAACTTAGATAGATCAACCGCATTTTGGCACTAGTGTGTCTGCCAATCGGAACTCTCAAAATTCATCCATACATAACAAAAAGAAACACAGAGGTGGCTATCTGTCATAAAATGATATCCAATATGCGGTTTACCTTATTTCATCTGATAACACAGTGCATATAGTAAGTTTGGTATGACGACACGAGTTGCAGACATTCCATCCACTTTACGTTAAAGTTATCAATTTTCATATTGAATGTGACGTTTTCTCCTTCGGGAACCAACACTACATTTATATTTACCAGCGAGGAAAATATTGTCTGCTTCCAAATGACGAACAATTACGTGTCCGGAGTCACTTAAAAGAACCCAGACATAGTCCAGAACAAATCAAAAGAAAGTTATTTTGTCACGAAGTCTAAGATTAAAATGTAGTACCTAATCCCGAAATAAGTATATACTGACTTTTTTAGGTATGTCAGTTACAAGGAATGAAAATAAGGATCGCCGATATTATTATGTCACCAAAATATATAAAAAATACTTCCTCCCATAGAACAATTGCATATCCATCTTTTCTTAGCTTTAAGACTATAGGGGGATGTATCATCCGCACAAATATGGATAAAATATTGAGTATTCAGAGAATAATACTAAGGGAAACAAATATCTCGTCACTTGTTTTATACATCTGATAATACAAAAGTTCAAAGTCATTTGCAGCATCTAATTATATTTATTAGATATATTATCACATTGTCTATTGTTTGAAGAGAGCTTTACACGAAAACGTAAATTTTAAGACATATAAAAATAAAATCTTAAAAGTCAAATACAACTGGCACCGGTGGTCTTTTTTTTCTAGACGGGTTTACTTTAGGCAAAAAAGTGGATGGCCTAATACTAGACAAAGAAAACATGTTTACACATAATTCTTAAAGTAATTTTATGACAAATATTACATAGCTTACTGCGTTGGTTATTTATACTTGTCCTTAATTATGCGATGCTAAAGCATCCACACTATATTTAATTGGAAATGTTCCCATGGATTCATTTAAGTACTTGAATGAAACGACTAGAAAAAAATGTTTTATATTGGCTAAAGAATCGTATGTCAGTTATAAATCAAAAAGTAGGTTTGATTTTATTCTGTCATAATTAATAATGTTTTGTTCGACGGTTTTCCTCTTGCTCAGAAAAAAACTTGAATCTTACACACCTGCTGTTCTGTATAAAATATTGTTTTTCAAAAGATATATATTGCTTACAACGGTAAACGTTGAGACATCCTTCCGGTCTAGTCAGGCAGTTGGTTAAATTGCCAAAATAAGCAACGTAATGTAAAATTATTCTTTATTCCGTAAGATTTGCTTAATATCAGGAGCAGTTTTACAATAAGAATATATGACAAAGTCCTATGAGCATTGCAACATATACCAAACTCCGAAAAAGCACAGAACAAAGGTATTTCACATGCAAGCCAAGCGAAAAGTAAGAACAAATTTGTGATGAGTCATTTAACGAAAAGAGCAAACCTGACAGTTACCGCCTTGGAACGGTCAGTCGGCAATATGGACCGACTTGGGTGCTTAAACCGGTTTTACAGAGCTCTAACATCGCACTTCCTGAGGAGTTTCTCAAATGCAAGCAATGAAAAGAAAAACGATCTATTTGAATACAAAATGTCCAAGCACTGATATTTTCTATACGTTATGACGAAAGGAGTGACGTCATTGAAAAATAATGTCCACATAGCGTTTAGAAAAGAATATGGTATTATTTCGATTTGAAAAACTACACAAAATGGTTGAATATGCATAAAATTAACTTTCTGAACCACGAACAAACTTGACCAGAGACAAATATATGTATGTATTTTATAACTTAACAAAGACAAAGAGGTAGTTTTACATATTTGTAAATCCCTGTGTACGAGTGAAATCTAATTAGTTAAGTTGAGTGTAAAGGTAGCGTTTCTTTCAACAGAAATGACAGATGTCTTATGAACAAGATAGAGTACGCGTTGATAGGTTCCCAAGTTCTAAGACATTATGTTGCATTATTTTTGCTTTTGTCGCATTTCAATTTGGTAAAATGACCATAGGATTCGAATTATATTTCTTTGTTTGGTTAAAGAAACGTATTTTCATTTTCAGTCCGTGATTATATATGATTGTGATTAGATGTGACAGACCAATACAGATTCCAATCTGTCAGATGATTCAAGAAGGCACGAGCTAAAATAATATAGTGTGTATTTCGTATAGGTTTAAACTTTTGAGTTAAAGAACAGCGTCCCGTTGAGCGGAAAGACTCTTGACCAAATATGTAAAATGCTATTTTCTCAGGAACACGTTCACACTGACATTCTAAGAATGATCAACTTTAATATATACATACTGTAAAATATTGAAAATACAAATCGTGTTTTAGTGAACATTGTTGTGCTCATCTAGATGTCAGTCTAGAACATAACGGATTGAAGAGTAGGCAAATGATCAAATGAAAAGAACAAGGTAGACCTATAATGATATTAGCCGTAAATATACTACAAGAGACGTTAAGCCGCAAATTAACTATATTGTTGAATATTAAATCAATATCTTAAAAACACAAGATACACAAAATTAAATTATGTGCAATCGGTTTATCCAAATGTATGAAATGAACGAAAAAAAACAGCAATTTGATGAATAACTTTTACTTGTATTGTGATTCGTTTTCATGCAGTCAAACGTCTAAAAATGATAATGATATCTTTACAAGAAATCACACCAATGATTATTTCTTAGATAAACCGTCAGAAACAAGATGACCTCAACAAAATCTTGATTAAGCTGCTTTTGTGCCACATGCGGAATGTATATTTTTTCACTAATACTATTTCGCAATGTAATATAAGTTTTATCAACTCATCATGTTGATACATACAATATAAGTATCCCTTGTAGTTTTCTTTTTAATTTTGTAAAAACAAACAACGTGTGTTCATTTGAAAACATTTGTTGCGAGGTTTTACACGTGGAAACGAAGGATTTAATAATAGTCTTGTAGTATTTTAAAACTTAATAAAAGCACGGGAATGATAATCGTAAATATCGTAATGCATGCACAACCTTAAATTTAGGGATATAATGATGATAGCAAGCAAGATAAGTGCGCTTCTTTACATGTATGGCCATCGATATACTTATTGAGCATCTCAAAATATGTCTTCAAAACAAGTCATGTACATCTCTTCGACAAAGAAAAAAGAATACATCTAAATGCACTAATTTGCTGCTAAAATGTAAGACTTAACAAGAAAATATGACAAGGTCCTATGAGCATTGCAACAGATACAAAATGTGAAAAGGCCAAGACAAGGGTATTCAAAAATAAGCCAAATATTTATGTAACATTCATAAGAAACTAACCTTTACAAAAGACACAGGACGAGTAAAACAAGCATGACGTTCATAAGTTCATCTGTATGGTTTACTTACATATGCCGTTTTTTGAAGAAATTAATATTTCAAGGCCATGCCCTTTAAAGCAAAGTTAAAACTAAAGGTGTTTTTGTGCCTTTTTTTTTTTTGTTAACGACGCTTCGCATGAATACATCTACGTGATTTAAGATGTTCTTACGTAGAAAGTAAAGAAAGAAAACCATTGATGGTGCATGTTTTTTTAATTTTTGAAACATTTTGTCAATATCACTGCAGTGATGCAAACAATAACACAGGCTACATGGATTTGTAATTTATCAAAATAATATATTACTCATTCTAAATTTATGTATCATTCTCAGTTTTCTCATAGCACTTATTTAACTAGATTTAATAAATGTCATTGAGGTGGAGCAAGTGCAAGGCTGTACTGAAAGCTTGTGGGTTCGAGTCCCGTTCAGGGCACATACGGTGCTCTTCTTTTCTTGCAACTTTTTCACTTTGACAATTACATCTGTATCATCCTCTCCGAGTTTTGAGGGAAACAAGTATGTTATTATTTTTAATGAATAATTGGTGCTTAAATTGACAATTACATCGTTACCTGATATATTCAAAGTCTAAAAAATATCATGGTTATGTGGTAAAAGTATTTTCTGGCAGGATCAAATAAAGCTATATTTTCAAAATAAAACTATAAATATATTAATAATAATAATAATAATAATAATAATAATAATAATAATAATAATAATAATAATAATAATAATAATATATTATAATAGAACTAAATGCTATATAGAAAATGGCAGCTTAAAATGATCTTTATGTCTAACTTGAGTCCGGTGATGTTTAATCAAACACACACAACGCAGCATAAATGTGAAAATCATTCTTGTAAACATGCTGGGTTTGTAAACAATCTAATAAAACATTTGAGATAGTTTGAATCACACGAATCAAAAACATGTTTGGTTGATTTGACAAAATCCATCATTTGTTTTCAAAGAATGACAAAATGCTTTCCTAAAAAGGATTTAACAATTGTAGTTATCTTATTTAATAAAATGAGATAATACTGGTAAGAACAAATATCTATAAAATTAAATAATTAAATCCGGATGGTGAATTTTGCGAGCTTTGCGAGCATTTGTCTTAAAACAGCCTACAACACATCATTAATTGTATTATTATTTCTTATTCTGTATAATATATATTGCACTTGCTTTACCTAAAAGACTATAAGAACTAAAGAAATAGAAAATGTAGCAATTGTCTCATCAATATTTATATATAATGCGTAGATCATGTGCTTATTGAATGAAGTAGATCGAACCTTGACAGCATCTTGAGACAATTTTCCAAGATGATATGTATCAGACGGAAAAGTACAGTATGTTTCTCATTGTCTGCGATTATAAACTCTCTTTTCTTTTTCATTGTGGATTTATTTGAATGTTATAGACACGAAATAGGCGTCATTTTTTTATTGTGTCATTAATCATGTTTTATGAACGAATTTCAAGCGAATATTATTTTCTTCATCCTTCTATGACTCTAAAGACCATGCTATTTTTCTTCAAGTAAAGTCATTTTGATTCTATTGTCGCGAATGCCTAACAAGAATGATAAAAGAGTACGTTTGTTTGAAAAAGATTATTTCAAAACGCGCTGCGACACTCTCAAATCATTATAGTAATTTCTTATTGATGTATTAGCAAAAAGATCACATACTATAGTCTAGATACAACCACCGCCGCACCGTATGTCAACAGAGAGTCTACTGTACATTAGATTCGGGTTCCGAACGGGACACGACAAACCAACGCGTATAGTGGCCGCATAGTCATAAAAATCTGTCGCTCGCCATCGGAAGCTAGCATTTTCAATTTACTTACCATGTTTGTATATTTCTTCTAGAAATATGAACATTTCCAGTACAATACACATTCGTTAAAATGTATTAAATAAATATGTAAATTTAACATTTATCCAAAACGTCGGCATCGTTTACTTATCGCATATAAATAACGATTTTATAAAACATATATTGAATTCGTTTTTATCGTAGCATTATTTTTGTACAGAAGTTTGAGATAGTTTGAGCACTGCAGCCTAATAAAACAAACTAAGTGATAGACACTTTAGAGACATAAGGCACGGTCCCGAACAAAGCAGCGTGAATAAGTTGGCATGTGCTTTCCACAACGTGTCTGCAAATTTAATAGGCAAATGTCAGTCCGGAATGAAAATTGTTGTTGACTTGTTTTACCAGACAAAATCTGTATATATACACATAATTCAAAGTTCCGTTCGGCAGTGAAATAATATTAATGCCATCCGTATAACATAATATCTCGCAACTTTTAATGATCCGCTTGCTAAATGGGAATATTAGCACCATGTTATTAACAACGCAAAATGTGCACACCAAATTTATGGAATTCTAGTAAACCTGTATGTCATTAGATGTATATGTACATGTATGTAGTATGTGCCAAGTAATCCGGCATAAATGACGGTTATAAGAGGCAGACAAGAAACAACTCTGACAACAAACAACAAATCTGGGTTTGGTTTAGTTAATAGCAATATCAAAATGAGACTTAAAAAGTAAATATTTTTCTGCAACTGACACGACCAGCTACAAGAGGCAGCAATGGGTTTAGCAGTACCCCACACTGTTGCCAAATAACTCATATGGAAAAAGCCAGAAATCTATATTAATCTAGCACGTTAATAAACATAATGAAATTGTATAAACAACATGAAATAAGTCCATTACCACGTGAAATAAAGACACCGAGTTCACGTCAGAAAGTAAAGAATATGGACAGATTCCATTTTTCGACTCATGTATACACGTCGAGAAGAATATTTTTAAAAGCGGTTAAAGTTTATTGGAAACTTATATGTATATGTATATAAGTTTCCAATAAACTTTAACCGCCTTTTTAGAATATCCTTCTCGACGTGTATAAATGAGTCGAAAAATGGAATCTGTCCATATTCTTTACTTTCTGACGTGAACTTGGTGTCTATATTTCACTTGGTAATGGAATTAATATGTTGTATAATTATGTTCGAAATACAGATTTATGGAGTGTTCTGACAAAATAGGCTCAGAATGGAACGTGATTTCGATTTTTAGCTGCAGATCATGTCACATTTGATACTTTATGATACTCACAGCTTAAGTATTGTTTGTTTGCTGTTAAGAAGAACATTCAGAACCAAAGTTTGCATTATATACGAATGTGCTGCGTCTATTTCAGATCTGTAAAGTATGTCTTTCATTGCCAAGTATGCAATCTAAAAGCTGATAAAAATGAAAATCGAGTGCTTATTTTATCGATTCTCTCGTCAGACAATGTAGGTAATATTTGTTCTCTGTTTATTCCAAAGTAAATTCTACTTCTTAAGTTTCCTCTTATACCAGTATAAACGCCCGACAGCAGTGCTGGAGTGTAAATGTACATTAAAACACTCATTAATTAACACGCTTTGGAAACATTTTACACTCTGTTTCACAAGGTCAACATTAAAATTAACCTCAAACTACGTTTATCTCATTAAACTGTTGGTAATGCCACTATAAATTTTATATGTTGTATTAGATTTGTATTAAATAAATCAACCAAGATTAACGTCTACATATGATGTATAGCTTGGAAAAGTATACCCACATAAAAGCACTGACAGAAAGGAAATAAACAAACATTTCTTTTATTTATTATAACAATCATGATGCAATGAGCACGGCTTTTATATTTCACAGAATTGATTTGTTGTTGTTGGGGTTGTTTGTTTTTTTTGTTGTTCTGTTTTTGTTACATCGCACAGACGCAATTATGGCCATATTGTTGACGTCCAGCTAATTATTGGTGGGGGAAGACACTTATTTATAGGTAGAACCACCAGTGCACCCCTGGTTAGCTGGACCACCACACCCCCTCCACCCCCACACCCCCCACCCCCCACCGCAATAAAGTTCTCGCCTCGACCGGAACTCGAACCCAAGCGTTGAGGGGTTAAGAAGTTTCAACTCAGCAAGTTTAACCGCTGGGCCAAGGACCATTCAGCATCATTTAAAGTTGGTAAAAATCTTAGAAATGACGTGTCAGTGCGATAAAATCCAACTTTTCTATACAATATTTACTTGCACGCAAAACAAAGATTACAGTGTCTCCGTCTTAATAAACGGCAAATATCTGAGGTCTGCGTTACTAGCCAACGTCACGAACGAAGTAAATCGAATTTTTGACACGAGCTGTTACTAATGTTGTCGTGCCAGCAAACCAAAGAAGAAATATCCGACCAAAACGGAAATTGGTGTAGACAGAGAGACTTTCCTAGATATTATGCATTACTTAAATATAAGTATTTAGTTATGATACTTCTTGAAAACAAAGAAAGCAATATCTTGTTCGACACGACAACAAAATGGCAGTTTTTGGCTCATCTGAATGACATAAATAAAACTGTTTCTCTACATGCATTAGGACTCCTCTGCCTTATGAACTCCTCTGCCTTGTGATCAATTGTTAAAAATAGCAACGTTGTTATTTTAGTTACTATTTGTGCATTTGGGGAATTCGTTCAGGAAATGTATTTCCATTGTGTTGATTATAACTAGCTACATACATATAGCTTCATACCTATTTTACTAATGTTCATAATTAGTCAATTAATGTTTTATGTGTAAATGAATCCCTTAGCTAAGGTAGCAGCGTACCTCTGTACCTAATTTTATGTAGATGTTGATGTACCGATAAATGTGTTCATGAACCGAATAAGTAAAAACTCTGATGCGAATGCCATAGGGCATTGTCAATATTATGTAAAACGGATTTCCCAGAACACGTGTAGACGTATTAGCCTTAACCAGACGTGAATAACTAGAGCTGTTCTGGAAATTATCAATTTCCTGTTAGTTAGAGGAAGCATGTTCGACAATAGATCCAAGAACTATTGAAAAAGTACCAAACACATGTTTGTTTCACAATGTAGCCCTAAAGTATTTATCAACAGGACAAATGTTTTTCAAAATTTATTTTGACACAGATAAGACAGTGCTTTTTACATTTTCTTCTTTTTTAAATATATTCAGATACGATGTGCTATATCTGCACAGGCAATACATGATGTTGATTAAGCAAATATCCCTCTTTGAAGAAAACAATACAAAAGTAAACACATAAACAAATAATTTAAAGAAACTAAAATATCCTAGCAATTTTTTGGCACAGCGGGAATATAGAAAACTCTAGCGCAAAATCTGTCTAAATCTCGCACCTTTTTGCCAGTGGGAAAGGTTCAAGATAGGCATGTGTTGAAATATCTTGTTCTGACAGATGGATATTTCGTAAGTTCAAAACCTAGTATTTTACAAGCCGGTCTGTCATTTCTTATTCAACAGTATGATAGTTTGTTTACCACGGGGATTTTGGAGGGGTTTAGAGGTTGAGAGGTACTATTTATTCATATAAATTATATTTTAATTAATAATTAGTAACTGAGCAAAATCTTGATGCCATATGGCATTAATTTTGAAAAGAAAATTAACATATTACTCAAGGCATTTGTTGACAAATGTTTAAAACAGTCAAGAATATAAATGTTGTAGTCGTTCATGGTGTAAACGGCATAATAATGTTTACATTGACTTCTAATCTAATTGTGCGGGATATTATAAAAATGTTTAAGGTATTCTAAGTGAAAATGTTACGTTCTTGTTATTATTACAAAATACGAGGTTTTGAACTTAGTCATTTTGAGAATTTTCATTAAGTATTTTATACGATATTTTGATTGGAATATATTTATATAATAACCTGAGTTTATCAAAGTTCTAACAGTGTTTTGTGTTTAATAAGTAGGTATAACTAGTATATTATCTCATATCATAAATTATAGGTTTGAACGGGTCGAAATGATGTCTGACTTAGATTCCTCACTGACAGTACATTATGATGAATGGACCCGTGACAACTGTAAAGATAAAGCCAAAACCTTGTGACGCTGGAGGAACAGTTACTTCCAGGAGGAAAAAGAATACAATCGTTTGATTGGCGACGCGCTGCAGCGTGATGCCTATATGTGGAATGTTCAATGAAATTTGCACATGGGGTGTGGGGGAGAGAGTCTATTTTGCGGATAAAATAATTTAATAAATATTCGGTACACGACGTTCTATTATTTGTTTGTTTTTTTTTTAACATTTATCTGAATTACGAAAATCATTTCTAATTAAGTTTAAAAATGTTTGTACAATTTCCTTTAAATTCGTTTTAATCGTCTGCGTCGCCTTTGATGCTTCGCGTCAACAAATTTCTTTTACTTTTTTCATTTTCTAAATGAGACATGCATACACGATAATTGTCAATCACTTAACTTGTTAGCATGAATTTCAAATGGCAAAGAATCAAAGAGGGATGGTAATCTGCTGGATTTACTTTTTTCATGTCTTGCATGTGCTTGTATTTAGATTCTTTGATTGGTAGTCTTTCAGGGTGAAGGGCTGGCGTCGTTCTAACCCCGTTCTGGCACTTTGCCTTATGTGGAAAGTCTTGGTACTCTTCTTCTTGAAATCCCAACTTGTATTTAATTGGGCCCTCTGCGGTGTACCTGAGAATATGTAGGTCTGTCATTGTTGGGTCACCCACGCTTGTCCCTGGTCTAATGTAGTAAGTAGTTTTAAAGTACGTAGATGGGTTATTTCCTTAGCTTTCTCTCCACCAGCCTGTGCATGGCATCAACCTACATATTTGTATGGCCCCGTTCAATGCACTTTTGCGTTATTGTAACCTCATTGTCAACAGCAATTTTTAGCAATGCATTTGATAACACCACAATACGGTTTTAATTAGTGCAACCATCTGTTTGCTATATACAACGATTTCCTTCACGCCTGGTGAAAATGAAATTGTTCGCCCTCTGTTTCGTTTCAAAAGTAGCAGGTAGTTCTTCTAGTTGCAAGATCTGTAACAGTAAAGTTATGAATTTTATTGAATGTTCATTTGGTGTCTTCTCTTTATCTTCAGACTTCGCTTTTCGAGCTTCTTCTTTCCTTTGTATGTGCTGTCTATATTCATGTTAAATGATATTTCCTACCTTAAGCTCGCAGCACATTGGTCTTTCATCGGCGAGAACAAGGAGGACATGTTAAATTTATCAAATACCTTCGCGAAAAGGCAATTCGATGCTGCCTTTATATTGGTCCTTTGGTTATTCTCCGTGTAAGCCTTGTAGGGCTCCGCCTTAGTTGCGAAAACGGGTTCAAGATAAAGCTGACTGTTTGTAGACCTGTAGTAGTGCAGTGCCATCCTAGAAAGTAACTCTTGGGCACTGATTCTTACATCGGGTTTCTCTTTATTCCGCCTTGCAGACAATATAAAGTCTTCCTCTTGAGTCACTTATCCAGCACAAGTTTGACGTATCATCTGTCTGAATCCTTTGACTGTCATCTACCTTTCTAACTTGTCCATTTCCCGTCTGCCTCTCCTGACTACCATCAGTCTGAATCTTGACTTTCAACACGATTCGCATGCTTCAACCCACAGGCAGTTTTCTTGCCGATGCATAGGGTGTTCGAATACATTTGTTCACACACAATATATCTTTGTTCACTAACTCTCAGGAAATATATGTTGTGTTCACTTTTTCGACCAGAACTTTCTGGCTAAGATAAATGTTGTGTTTTTTAGGGATGTCAAAGGATACTATATTTGGCATCCGGATATCCGTCGAACGATCCGGACGGATATCCGGATATCCGGATATAAAGCTTAGTTAATTCTGATGTTGCAGTCGGGTATGTGGGGGGTTACTAACGTTTCCATTGACATACTTAAATCTTCATTTTAATGGAAATAATTAAATCAAAATGTCCATAGGCATAGGCACTTCATCATTTTAATAATAAATGAAATACGAACAATAAAACACGTTTAGTAATTTTAATTCACAATAAAATGAATACATCAAACATATACTGAAAGAAAAAAGTTTAGCAAGTTTTTCACACCTATTATTTTTTCTTTTTGAGCTTTCGAATGAAGACGTTTTTATATGTAAATGATGTACTTATCGATGTCTTTTACACATTTATTTGTGTTTGTTCGAAAACCGTGTATTTTATCAGCGAAGCGTAAGAAACTCGAAAATCACGTGCAACGTAAGCACGGCAATTTCGGTAGCGTGTAGAGTCGAGTAATGTACCTCATTGTTTTGAGCTGTTACCACAAACAAAATAACCAGTTTAAAACTCGAAGAAATTCCAATGGGGCGTCGCCAAGGAATGACGTTAGAAGAACGTCAAAGAGCTGTAGGTATGCTCCACGCTGGTATGACGGCAAGAGCTGTCGCTCGGCATTTCAATCGCCATGAGTCTACAATAAGTCGCCTTAGAAACTGAGGGAAACAGGACGAGTCAACGACAGACCCAGATCAGGCAGACCACAGAAAACAACGCCACGCGAAGACCGTCAGATCACGACGCTTTCTCGACGTAACCGGTTTGTGTCCAGTGGGAAGATAGCCCGAGATCTCATGAATACTACTGGGGCTAGGGTGTGCCTCAGAACTGTGAGAAATAGGCTTCGCACGGCAAGGCGAAAGGCGTATCGGCCTTACGTCGGGATTCCGTAGACGCATAGGCATCGTCAGGAACGGCTCCAATGGGTTGGGGGCATCGTCCATGGACACGCAGACAATGGAACAATGTGTTATTTACCGACGAATCGCGGTTTAATGTATCCTTCGCGGATGGCAGGATTTGGGTGTGGCGTAGACGAGGTGAGAGGCTCCACGCAGACAACGTTGTCCAACGAGATAGATACGGAGGTGGCAGTGTAATGGTTTGGGCTGGGACTTACCATGATGGTAAGACTGAACTCGTTACTGTGCCTGGCAACCTTAATGCACAAAGATACTGTGATGAAATCCTCGAACCTGTTGCATTGCCATTTATGCAGCCACATAACGTGGGGATTTTCCAGCAAGATAATGCCCGCCCGCATACCGCGCGTCACACACAGGGTTTCCTACGTCGAAACAACGTGCAACTTCTCCCCTGGCCTGCAAGATCGCCTGATCTCTCACCGATTGAACACCTATGGGACCATTTAGGTTGTCGTGTAAGAGAGAATCATGACGTCGACGACGTGCGGGACCTTGAACGTGCTCTGCGAGTTGAGTTGGCCAGAATCCCTCTACGTGTTATCAGAAAGCTCATTTGTAGCATAAGACGTCGGTGTTTATCAGTATTAGCTTGTAACGGGGGTCACACTAGATACTAAACTCCTTGTGAATTTTGACGCCTTACCACTAACGTCTTTCAGGCTGTACAGTGAGCTAAGGCAACAGGGTTTTGACAATTTATTGTTACAAACTAATTGAAAACTAAATGCTTTATTCAATTATGTACTTGGTTTAAGTCAAATTGGTATAGTTTCAATAAACCAGTGAAATATTTCCGAACTTGCTAAACTTTTCTCTCTCAGTATATATCTGATCAAAGAAAACATGCGTACATGCGTCACATCAACTTGCAGTTGTTCAGTCTTCCTCTGGAATCGTGGCACGATTCTTGTTGAGGAAGATTATCCCATCGACCAGCTCGCTCGACAGCCTGTTACGGAGTGTATTTATCAGGAGGCCTGCGGTGGAAAAGATCCTTTCTGAAGGCACGGAGGTGGTTGGAACAGCAAGAACTTGCCTAGCGACGTATGCAATCTTCGGAATTTTTGACTCGTTTTCTTTTCACCACTGGAGCGGGTTTGCGTCGCTGTCCATCTTCTCCACTAGATAAGACTTCAACTCATCACTTGCATTGGAGGCTGGAGTTGTGTAGGTGGTAAAACTAAGTTTTCGCCGTTTTGGAGCTGGCTGACTTGGCTCTCTGGCAGACACCTTGAGGGGCACGTCGTCTAGGCGACTCTCCAGGGCATCCTCGAGTCTTCCTTTGTTTAACCGAGAGGAATGGTAGATACTTGAAGCGAGGGTCTAGAAGTGCGGCCAGCACTTGTGTCGACTTGGCGGTGTCTACTGAATCCGGCTGGAATCGGCATGTCAACTCTGACCTTAATGTGTCCTTGACCGTCGCAACCAATCCACTGTCTGTGACCTTTCGCTGAAGAGTGTCGGATAGCAGTCCACATACGATCGGGTAGATGTCAGAACAGGACACGTCCTTCTCAACGCACATGTACGTGGTAACTTCCATCAATGCACTGAGCACAGTCGACACATCACTCACAATGTCCCACTCGCTGTCTTTCAGAAGAAGAGCTGCATCGTTCTTCTTGGTGACGCTGCGATCTAACATGATGTCAGTGATGACTCTCCGCTGGTTTGTCAGTCGTTCCAGCATGAGTTGTGTGGAATTCCATCTCGTCGGAACACCCTGAATAAGTGCGTGTTCCGGCGCTTTTAGAAGACTCTGCCGTTTGCGAAGTTCAGCTGTCATCGTAGTTGAGTGCTTGAAGTGTCCTATCAGCTTGCGGCATCTCGCTGTAGTCTTCTCCACCAGCGGCAACTCAAGGACCGGCTTGATACAGAGCTGAAGTGTGTGCCCGAAACAGCCAAGGTCACTCCATTCTTCACACATGCTACCAGCTTTCTCCATATTTCGTGCGTTGTCATGTACACAAGTGTCCACCTTGTCCCCAAGCCCAAACTCTGCCACGCACGTCTGAAGCTTAGCCGCTAGGTTCTCTCCCGTATGTCGCTCGGGCATGGCACGCGTCATTAGAACGTTGGTCTTCATCTCCCAGTTATCATCGATGTGGTGTTCTGTGACAGTGATGTAGCTTTCTGTTGAGTTCGATGTCCACGTGTCGGTGGTGATAGCAACGGACGGCACTGCCTCAAGAACGGACGTCAGAGCTGTCTTCTCATTAGCGTATCCTTGTTGAACTCTGGACCGAATAGTGTTCCTACAAGGGACAGTATAACTTGGGGCGACAATGGACATGACTTCCCGGAAGTCTTCTCCTTCGACAATACTGAGAGGTACATAATCTTTGACAATCATTTGGGTGATGGCGTTGGTAATGCGCTCAGCATCATTTGTGGGCAGCTTTCGTATTTGAGGGCTTACGAAGTCAGTCATACACACTTGTTTCTTCGTATCGGAAGTCGCCGACGCCACCATAGACGGGTGCTTATTCTTCAAGTGGTTACGGAGGTTGGACGTGCCGCCGCCATACGTTAGCTCTACGCTGCAGTAATTACATTTTGCTTTGGATTTGTCTACGGACCTCACAAAATGTCGCCAAACATCGGACTGAAGATTGGAAGGCATAACTTATGATTTGTTTAGGTAGTGGATGTGAATAAGTCAAGATCTCGGTGATCGAATGAAAACATAATAAATTCATCAATTCATTTATACAATCCAAACGGACTTAATTAAACATGAGTAATTTATCTTTGCCGACAAACCTGTTAATTGTCTACATAATTGTAGCTCTATCTCTTCTTAATAAAGCCGAACTAACAAAATTAAAGATAATAATCCTTAATCAAAAAGAATAAATAAGTAATAGCTTCAAACAATGGCTGTTAATTGGCAAATTATTATACATAAGCTTTAGCACATTTCTAAAACTGTGAAGTTCATCAAGAAAATTAAAGATAGCATTCGCTAAACAAAATGGATCAGTAGAAGCTTCAAACGTTGGCGGCTAATTAGCATGTTATTATACATACCATCATGCTTTAGCACATTTCTAAAACTGTGAAGCCAAATATACAATACTGCGTGTCACCACCTGTCACCACCTGTCGATAATCCGTTACACCTGCGTATGTGTGAATGCACACTGACACGACAGCAGAAAGATAACTTAGCAAAATGGCCAAAACATTTAATTAAATGTTTAAAATGGCCAAAACATTAAATTAAATGTTTAAAATATTTCATTTTTAAGCGAATATCCGGATACCAAAGTCGATTCGGATATCCGACGATTCGGACGGATATCCGGATATCCGTTGACATCCCTAGTTTTTTTTCATCCCAAATAAACTTTAACAAAACTGGTTTAATATTGTTTGTCTGTCTAATTCAGAAATCTGATTACAAACCTGGAAGTTGGACACTTTTGCACTACCTCTTGTTTGCAGTACTCTTTCATGTCTATTCCCTGTCAACCTCCATTGACCTTCCACATTTTTCCTCAAACCTTTGCTCGAATTACCTTCCATTCTGACACGTTTTTTGCTTTTGTCTGTCACAGAGTTGTGTTGACTTTTCCTGTCTCCGTTTGAGTGTCAGTCTTTAATGATCTCTTCAGGATCTGTGGTAGTTTTATTCACATCTGTAGGAAAGGTTGGTACATCTGAAGACTGTGCCTTTGACCTTTAAAGAGTCATAGTCAGGGTCTGCTACAGAGTCACCAAGATGTCTGTCTTCATCATCGGACAGTTCCTTGGAAAATACCAATCTGACATTTGCATCTTCACAGTCATGACATGTATTTAATGTTATTGGCCTGTCTATACAAGCATAAAGTTCTCCATTAAAGCACGTTGTATTGCCACCACGAACTCAACATTCATGCTTCACGTTCACGGACATTTTCAGAGTTTCCAATTTCATGTGCTAATACATTGTCAATAAGGGTGATTTCATTTGTCTGGTTCCGCTTTACATTTCTTACTTTTGCACACGTGTGTGAATTATTTTTCACTTCATTAATACTTTGACTTCAGAAATCGACTTTTCGTCAGTATATTCAGTTGATAAATGTTCTTCGCAAGCTAACATTTTGTTAGTATCTATCATCTTACCACCCTTAATATGGTAAGTATCACTATGCAGTATCTTTTTTGGATTTACGTTTTTAAGAGCCAGCTGCACTAAATGTTTCCTTCTACATTCCATAGTTGTGCTTTAACAATTTAGACTAGCATCCGTTTCTGCAATATGGATGGAACTTCATCTCAACAGTATTGTATTGTTCATGTAGATTCTCAGTGGCAATATATCTAGCGATATACTATGCTATAGGTCATATTCAAACGATGGCACCAATATCGATCTATCGATCAAAAACACAAAAGCTACAAAAGCCTATCTTAAAATCGTTATTTTAATTAGATTTCATTAGAAGCGAATCTGTTAAAGATAGTTTAATGTTCCGAAGAGGTTTCTTTGCATTTTAGAACATTGACATTATGGACATTTAAGTTATTGGTAGAACGCTATTTCTTCTTATTGTAAATGATAGACTATTTAAATACTTCAGCGACTTTAAAAGGGGTAGTTTTCATACTTTCCTCTATTGGCAGGCTTTATAATCGAATAAACGAATATCCTGGAGTTATTTTTTCTCTTAATACACATTTAATGACAATGACCACCAAACACTTTACAATTAAGAGTAAAAACGTAGCCTCATAATAACCAAGCTACGTGTCCTAGACAAAATACATCAAATGCACACTCTAGAGAATTAATACACTGTATTGTGTTAAATAGAATCTTATGCAGTTGAATAAATCTGACATATACTGATGCTCATTCCAGCTCACGAATTGTTTGGCAGAAGTAATCGATCAGTTTATCTGTTTCGACTTGTTCTGCCATGTTACATTAAACAACTTCCGATAGCCACGATAGTTAATGTCATCTTTGGGAAATAAAGATGATTTATGTTAAAGCGGAAGAATATAAGAGACGCAGTTGTACTTTTATAGATCTAATCCTTCACTGGATCAAGAAAAAGATTTATTGTTGTTGCTTTTTGTTTTTGTTTTTGTACATCATATGACCAATAACAAGCATTATACCACGTAAGTAAACATATTCTAGAAAACTATCTGCAAACAGTACAAATATTTATAATGTTGAAGGTGTTTGTTTAGTTGTTTTTTCAGAATGGTATGAGTTGGGGGGGGGGGTCAGGTTTTTGCGTGTCTGTGCTTAACATTAGTTTTTGAAATAGCTTATTTGTTGTAAAAGCGTCATTAAGTACATTAACGTGTTTGCTGATGAAATACCTGTTAAGCAAATAGATGCATTATATAATCTTCTACTTATTTTGCGACAGTTCCATTAAAGATGGTATCCGATAGTTTGGGCCAAAAGAATATTTCTATTAAACATCTAAATTAACTATTTTTACCTGAACAGATCTCGCAAAATGTTGTTTACTGATGTCATACACCTGTCTAAAAAGTGTACCATAACACCTCAATCATCATTAAAACATTAATTTCCTATCTGAGCCACGCTGCAGAGTTAGCTATTTTTAAACTAAGAAAACCGCGTGACCACTTATGTTTAACTCATTAACGTCATACGCTGTGACGTCGATGTCCATTTTAGCAAGAATCCCAATCGCTTTTATTTATAGATTTGAAAGAGATGAACATTATAAGTGTTCATTAACGCGTTTTACTGCCCTAAAATTGAGATACTGTTGAAAATCGTCAAAGCTTAGACTGAATTATGATTGTTGTTTTTTTTACAGAAATTATGCATACTAACCTAAAAGAGAAGTCAGATATTGTTTTATATATATGATATAGGCAAACTGTTGAACACCACCTTAAAGCGTTGGTCAGAGTTGTCGGAAACTGTTGGTGAATCAGATTCTTGAACATTCTTTCCAAATACAAACACCCTTGGATTACATGTACTCGACATATTTTTTTAATAAACCGCAACTCACATTGGTATCTCTTAATCTCTTATTTGAAAAGAGGAAGCTGATCTGTTTCCTGATATTTTCCTGATACATTGCTAATTGCAATATATGAACTGCCGTTTTCTTCCGCGGCTATAATGATTAAGTCATGTAGTTAATGGGTTGAGGCAATTTTCATTTTCAATTTTTGTATTGTATAACTATCAAGGTAAGATTTCAACATTTTGCTTTTTGCTTACTCATCATTTGATAAATATAAGATTTTCGGATAATGGCCGGACAACCTAACCCAGTCGATCTCAACTGTTAAATATCATGTCAAATTGCAATCTTAATTTATCAAAGGCCTAACCCAGTCGTCTTTATCAAAACTGTTTGCTAAAATACCGTTTCATCATTATAGAAAACAACATCACGCCGCTTTTAGTATCAACTTATTATATAACGGCACCCATTTGTGTACTACATACCATCAAGTTTGCCCGTTTATTATGATTGTAAAGTTGAATCTTTCTTACATTTGCTGATATTAAATTTGTGAAATTGTGAAGACTAAACCCTTGTTAAGTCCTATGAGATATACCGGATTTACATATTGGAAATTGACTTGTTGAAAGTAATTTCCTAAACTGATTTTGCATCTTACATTCCTACTAAACAAATGTATTCTTAAATATGCAGTGAGAACTACAGGAAATGTTGCGTCTTATTACTTCCATCCATTTGACGCAAAATGACGAATGATTTACTTCGGTTTAAGCCTCGGTTTACGTTGTAGTTGGACATGTTTTCTCCACAATCAAATAATCCTTAGTTAGAGTGAAGACAGAAAACCTTAATTCCAACTGACGTCAGAAGACCTATTTAGGATTCTTTATTGCAACATCGACCTCAATTCCCAATTGGTACATATTTTATTATGGGATTTGGATACTTGTGTATGGTATATTTCTTTCTGACATGTACTTTCTAGATGTTATCTGACATTTTGGACCACCAAATTTTTTTTCTCAAATAACCAAATAAGATATTGCTACCTGAAAAGGCCTTGATGCCCTAGATCTATGTGAACAATGAAGCATAAATCCGCACTCATCATTGCAGCGGGTATGTCATATATGAGCCTCGTTGTACAATTCGTAATGTTTAAAAAAAAACTTGACGAATTATCTTACGATTACGTTATATCGTTATCCGGGTCATCCACTCTGATATCGATATCTATTTTAGTTAAGATCACCATCAAACTTATTGATAGATTTGGAAAGAATTACCATCTAGACGTGTGTTGTTGTTTTCTTCGAGACTTATACTGTGTTACTATATAGAGAGTGTTCAAAATCGTCTTTGTATGTATGCATGTATCAATGTATGTACGTATACAAATGTCCCATTTTTTATAAAGTTACATTATTTACTTTTCAGTTGCAGCGTTTGTTGTCAAAACGTGTAAATTAAGGGCGAACAAAGAAGCAAGTCTGTACTTGGTGGACGTTCCCTCAAGCATGTTCGTGTGCAAACTTCATATACCTGCCGCGTGCTTATTAATATATCAATGGCCATGTGGTTGCTTCTAGTGAAGTGGCAGACGAAATATCATTAATTATATAGAAATATGAAAATGTTATCTATAAAGGATGTAGCAAAGGCTGCCTTTTGATGTCTGAGCTGTTTCTATGAAGCGGTTTTGTTCTATTTTAAGAACCAACTGGGTGATACTTTGCATAGCTTAGCCACGTAAGAATGATTACAGTAAAGAGTGGCGAATGGACCATTTTATAAGATTTAGATTTAATACATTTTTTCAACATTGATAATTTCCTCAACATGTACGATTTCCTTTTTTGTTTTATTTAGCTTTCTAAGAATTATAGTAAGGCATTTGTTGTGTAAAGAAATCAGTTTGTTATTCGTCTATTTGTCTTGTCTGCGTCATATGTTTTAACATATACATACAACTTAACATATGATAGAACCAAATGTTAAAACCAACATAAATGATATTTATGAAGTAATATCAAGTGTATGTTTCTCTACATTCAATTCTTTCATTGCAAGGTCACATAAGAATGTAACAGATATAAACAGTAAGTTCACTCACATTTTTGTTACCATGATTGCCATTTTATTTTCAGATATGTAATATAGCGTTTTTATAAACATTACATGATATATTAATAAACTTCCGAATTAAGTACACTCAAACCTGACCATGCGACCGCCCCTAACCGACAACCACTTGCTCTGTACGACCACATCACCGTTATTGCATCATGATAAAATAAGTTAATGTATTAATTGTACATATATACATATACATGTATAACATAATTTGCCACTTCTAGTTGTGGTTATCCCAAGGAATAACCATGTTTCATTAAGAGAACGCCTGTCTTAAGAGATCATATTAGTCCTGTCTCGTGGGTTGTTGTTAATACAGGTCTGACTGCAATTTAATATTATGTGTTTAACCTTTAATATAACATTAAAGCATGCATTTAAAAGCCAACATGTTTTAATTGTTTTCTATTGCTAAAATAGGACACATTCCGTAGTCACGAGGCTTCTTGTAAATATGGAATTGTTTGGATTTATTTAAATTTAAGCAATGTTTATGTCAGAAGATTTTGTACTTGGAGAAAAAAAGTAAAGCTACATTTTGTCCGCCTACCTCATTGGGCTCCCAAATCACAACATTCATCAGATATTGGGAAACATGTAGACACCACCCTTAATAAACATTGATATTTAAAGATGCGTTTCAAAAGTGAGTCTGAGAGTTCATAAATGTATGTTTACGAATTCTGACACTATTCCTGAGACAAGTCCATAAGATAAATTTACCATGAAATTACTCTTTCGTCGTTTTTAGTGGCCTTTTAAAACAGATGAAAATCAAACTTTTTAATCAAGAGTGAAAAATAGTCAAATCAGTTCATGTCAAGAGAAAACATATACGTAGCGATTTAGAATACCACAAAGTAACATATTTAAATATTTTTCTCCTATAAAGGGTTCCTATTTAACAATTATTTTAGACATGCATGTGTCAAACACGTGCACAAACATTGAAACGAGGATTTAGAAAATAAATGCTCATTGTTTGTATATTTTCTTATTGATTGTTGCAACGCGTTTTTTATGCGCACATAAAATCATATTTATAGACAGACAGGAAATCAAATGTCTATAGAAAATATTGTCTCCCATCTCTCAATCAGATAATATCGATTCATTTCCACAAACCCTATAATATTCTTATGTCATGGAAATGTAGAGCGCACATATTATAACCGAGATTCTACATATTATAAGATATCCAATATGTATTTTAATGTCTTATCGGAAGGATTGTAGACGATTGCATTTCACATTATGCGATGTCTTTTGAAAGAAGATGATCAGATAAAATTGGAAGTGATTTATGATATTTTTAAATGAAGTGATATTTTAAAATAACTGGCTAAATGATATGTCCGTCCTCTTAAAACATTGTGTGTTGGGACCGATGTGGTCAGCACATTGACTCGAAGGTTTGTCTGACACATCGGCTTCCTCTTACAAGGTTCGAGTCTGTACGAAGAAATAAATATGAGACTGTCCTTTAGCTGTCCTCTGACTCTGACGTCGCTACATTGACCATCATTGTGCATATATCTCTTAAAAAAAAAACAACAACCAAGCAATTTGGTATGAACATCATTGTGCCCGTATCCCATAGGAACAAAACAACTAAGCAATTTGAATGATAGTTTTCCACATAAGATCTCATTAACAGTTTCATTAGCGACGTCCCATTATTGGGTTAATGTACTTCCTAGATTATGACCGAACACCGTAGTCCAATTATTTGTCATCATTAAAGCAATGGCCTTGCAATAACTTTTTCAGCATGCAATTACTTCCTTAATAATATCTTAGTAATTTAGCATGCTATGTTTTGGATTAGACATGGATTTAAACCAGTGAACTTTACATAAAATTATAATTTCCATAATACCAAAATGCCTTTTAATCGCCTTTACAAAAAAGATATAATTTAAAGATAAAGAGAAAATATTGTACTGGTGTAAGTTATATCTACAGATATATAAAAAGTGATCTATTTGATTATGTTACATATTCGTATTAAGACACTTGGCAATAGTAATTATTTGAATGGCATGACTTCATCATATAGGTGTCACTTTTTCTGGTAATAACATTTAAAATTGCTCTTTAAGGGAAGCGTTTTAGGCTATGTTGCACAGCATATCTGCAGACAAAATGCGACATGGATGTTCTGTATATTGGTTAAATATGAAAACTAAATCATAACATCGAGAAATGACATTTCCTACCTAAGCTATCTGCCGGAAAATATGTTGTTTTGCAGATCAAATAAACTCAGTGTTTTGGAATGTCTCATTTTTACACTTTTTTACACTTATTGTTTACTATTTGTTAGTACTTGTTGTCCCTAGCATAAAATATTCAGTAAATTTTCATTTAGTTTATACTACAATTTACGACTTCTACTCCAGTTACGGCGGCAATAAAGAAGGTAATTCTTGAAGTTTTGATTTCTGTTAAGAGTCATTGTGTCCTGTATTTGATAGTTTCCAGATAATATTCAAGCATTCGCAAAATACAGTAAACCATAAATTCTTTACCAATCGGAGAGCTAATGTGATTACAGCTTAATACGACATCTCCTCGCAATTACAGTTCCTTATGAGAACATATACCGTTAGAACATTTACATGGACTTCTGGGGATTGATTTATGGGTATTAATCTACTTAAGCCAGCTAAAAGCGGCGTTTTTGAGCGATTGGTTAACCTTAAACACGATTTCTGTCGTCACGAATGATTGTTTTCTCCTAGCAGGTGAATTAAATGAAAAGAAGTCCTCGATCAAATGTAAACAATAACATGTATATATTAATGTTACAGAGTGTTGATGTTTGTATATGTATTTGGGGTTTTCTTCACATTGACACTTTATAGGTTAACGCTGTCAGATAAGGTGAGGTTTAACGTTAAAAGAATATAATTAGATTTTTAAAAAAATGAAAAGTAAGTAGAAAAGTACGTAGAAATATAACAATCTATCAGGTTAAAACAATATGATTGATAACAAATTAGGATATAAAAACATTTAAAATCTATAACATAAGAATATCAATCCCTTTAAGGAAAGAAACAAGTTTATAATAGGATACGGTACTTTCACGTTATTGGCATTAACATACTTAAACTAAATAGTGTATGTCTGTACATTGCAATTAAACATAGTGAACAGTTAGTGGTTCCTGGCAATGAACACGAGACTTTTTAACGTTATTCCAATTCATATAAAATTGTACAATGTTAAACAGTTAATGTAGTATAAATGTTAATGTTAACATGTTAATGCCATCCTCTAGCTTCTTCCACTGGCAACTAGCAGTGGTTTTCAGCTACCCTATCGATGTACATGATTTTAATGGATTGGGAATTGGGATTTGCCGGCATTTTTGGCGATATTGTGCAGCGACATTTCTATCAATATATATATATATATATATATATATATATATATATATATATATATATATATATATATATATATATATATATATATATATATATATATATATATATATATATATATATATATATATATATATATATATATATATATAGCACAGGGGCACTTATGAGATGATGACTGAACCCGGCCGGTCCATTATACTGACACCGACGAGTCAGGCGTAGTACTGTACCCTTTGCCCCGAGCATTAGGAGGGAAGCCACTGCTAACAACTTTAAAGTCTTTGGTTTGACCCGGTCGGGGTTTGAACCCGCGACCTCACGATCCGCAAGCCGACACTCTACCACTTCAGCCATTGCGGCCGGTACAAGAATTAATGCTGTCGGGAATAAAATTACCCAAAACCGTTTAGAGTAAAGGCAACACGTATTTGCCAAAGCCGAAATAATAGGGCATCAAAAGTCCAAACCAATACCCTGTTACAATAGAATAAACATATTTTAGGAAATTATTATAGCACATAATATAAAGTATCGAAATAGTTGCTAAATCTCGCTAATGACCTACATACGAATCCTGGTGCAAATACGACACAAATAAAGTGATTATCCAAATTACATCGTATAACGCATCGTTACTTTTAAACGTCAAAAAATATATGTACTATCAGGACTAGAAGTTGAGCGTTTGACGTTGTACAATATATACCAATTGCCTTGTACGTCCACGTCTTCACTGTCCGATTGTTTCGATCGATTATCAAGCTACGCAACAATTTGCTTCAGAAGTTTAAAGGTAAGGTCAAGTTGACCTTAAATTGAGGGCTTGTTCTACACTGTCAAATGTCTAGTAAGTAGCTCAATTTCTGAAGACAGAATTTGAGGGACAAAATTACTACAATTTGGGGTAAATCAATAAGCAGTTAAAGTCTTACTTATTAAGATTTATTTTTAAAAGATTATCTTAATAACATAAATATATATTATAAGTTTCAGAATATATATAATCTTTTGGTATCCGGGTACCTATACAAGCATCTACATTAAACAAAAGACGAACGAATTATTGTAAGTTAAGCCTCACCTACGTAGCATATCTTTTGAAAAGATATTGTTTGTTTAATTTATTTAAGTAAATAAAATAAAATGCATTTGAATGTGTACATAACTTATTTCCCCAAACGTTTTTTCACAAAAGGAATTTAAATTGTAAAATATTGAATATATATGCTATATATATGAGAAATATCATTTTATAAAATGGACAGATGTATTGATATATTAATTTTTAAATAACATATATTTTACATATCTGACTGTTAACATACACATAAAAATATCAACTTTACAAGTCTTTATCTGTAAAAAGGTTAATATTTATCTGTAGTTTGTACTGACCAAAGGAAATGATACTTTTTGCAACGTATGAGAGTTATTCAAAAATAAATAAGAGTAAGATTTTTGAATCTGAATTTGTTTTTTTATGTTGATCGTTTCTAAAATATTGTATACAATTTGTTCTTAATTGTATTGTATAACTTTGCTAAACGCGTGTTCCATATTTTATATTGAATAACCATGGTAACTCGCTCCCGGCACAGCATGTCCAAACAAATATTGAAGCTGATTTGGGTTTTCTTAGCTTATTCATAATTAGGCGTATTGTTTAATTTTTACATTCAGCTAACAAGTTTAATTATATTCAAGTGACGTCATGTCCAAATTTGACGTCATTTGGACGTTAGAAGGCTATATAAACAAGTTGTGAAAAGCAGAGGTCACAGCGTTAAACGTAGAAATTTGACGTCCCTTGAAGAGCTAGAAATTCGTTTGATGGTTAAATTTTGCCAAAAGGTGGGCGCTACTCTTTCAGCTGCAAACGTCTACCATGTTTATATGTGATGTACCTACGAGTCGATAGCCTGGATTGCATGTTTGTAGCGTTACTATCCATACTAATTATAAATTATAAGATCTAGTCATGAGATCACTTAGTACACTTTATAAGGACATGAAAGATTTTACCCAGAGTTGTCAACGCATTTCTTCCTCTTGACGAAAACGTGTTAAAACATCAGTAAGTTCGCTATGAACTAACATCTCTCTTGTTTATTGTTTTTGTTGGGGTTTTAATTAAGGTTAAAGTTTTCATTAAAATTTTGGGAACTTAGTAATATTTGCATTTATTTTTGTCAGACATATTTAAGAAGTTGTAACTGTATAAATATTGGAATGCATTGAGCAACAACATAAATAAATAACTTAATGTTTACTTTTCTGTTCGTATCGTTTCCTTTCCACTTACCTGTATTCCAGCCTGAATGCATGTGTACCACTTTACGATCTAATCCACAATAACTTTTAATTAAAAATAAAATGCAATAACATTAATGTATTTAAAATCTGATTTTGCAGCATCCCAAGTTAACAGGTTGTGCTACACATTTATTAAACTAAATTGTTTAAATATGCCGGAAGTAAAGTTCATATAGATATATCGTGCCTTTTGCGGAAGAAACGTTTTTTCTTTTGCTAGTGCGGAGCTGTTTAACATTATATGTAAGCCTATTTACGGAATGTACCCAAATAAAACCAATTCGAATTTATTCATTCAAAATGACAACAGCGCATCGTTCAACTTTCTCACAAACTGTTGAAATGGTCGGTGGTAAAACCGATTAGGAATTCGACACATATAAGAACCTCCCTAGTCATTGGAGCTGGAACAAAAAGACAAAAGTTGTCATAAAAACAAAAAAAAAAACATGATTAAAAGTAAAATTGACCAATACTCCTCTGATTTGGCACTTAGTCTTGGTACATTTTGCTTTCTTCTGTTGTTTTTATAAAGGCTATTTAAAGTGCATGGTTTGCATGTTTAAGAAAATGCCAAACAAGTTGTCCCTCTTTAGTCACGAAAGAACAAGCACATATAGAATATATGCTAACAAAGACTGGACATTATTAGAAAGTATGATCAGTTAAATGAAATGAAAACAGCATGTATTTAAAACATTTATATCGTAACAATATAATGATTTTAAAGATTAAAAATGGTAATAAAGGGCGACCACAGATGTCGATTGTGGCAATTGAAACTCGTGTTTTCTCTCATATTTAAAAGAGGTTTGTCAAATGTCGAATTATTCAGTCATTCAACGATGAATATTGATTAATATTTGATTATATTCAAGTTGGTCTTAATAAGGGCCTTCGTGTTATTTTTTATTCTAACGCTTCTAACATTGTCCTTTCACACTTTAATTCATCTTTCTCAATCGATTAACTGTTTGAGTATATTCTGAAAGTCAATGAAATTATTGAACTTCAGTAAATGAAACCTTTTACCAAATAAGCTCTTTTCTTTGCACTTGTTTTTGTTTTGTTTTTTGAGACTAAATTTCGGAAATGTCTTTTCTTCGGGAATATCAGTTGTGCAAATTGCACTCAGTATTTGTAAAACAAATTAATAACGTTGTATGACATTGAGGACATGCTTACATAATAAAACTTGTGAGAAAGAAAATGAGATATCTTAGATATACTTACTACTATATAATTCAATATTTGTATCTATTATTATTGATTAAATGTAACGGCACATCTATGTATCGCACATTGAGCCTTACCAAAAAGGCGCATTCAATTAAAAATTTAAAAAAAAATAACAGAGCAGCTAAAGAATATCTTTTAGCGTCGAACTACCGCTTACTTAGCGCCTTTTTATATTAAGCATCGGCCACTCTGAACAAAGTATAAGACAATATTAACAATAAAAGGAATCTACATAACAAGACAGATGGAAACATAATGTACCCCCTGCACTCATCACTGATCGCATGGATTTTACTATTAAAATGCTGATGTCTCCATGGATTGCCTCCAGATATCTTGTCTGACGTTTCAACGGCTTCTGAAGCCACCGAGCAGAATAAGCAAAATCATTATGCAGCAGCATTCTAGATAATTAGGTTAGTTCACCGCTGCGCCCGAGGTAAGGAGTAGCCGTTTGTTCGACATGTTCTTACATGGCCACTTTAACCGGATACAAGCCAGTGTGAGTTTAATGTAAACACGTGCGTTAGCTAAAGAACATTGGCGCGTTCGTTCTGCATTGACATTAAGAATAGCTGCCGTATTCAAAACGAGTTCACGTCAATGGAGTTATGCAATTTTATTTTGATACTTTCTTTTCTATTCTTACTACTTGAATAAAAGCAGGTATGTATTTTAGATAAGCCAGGTTCAACGAGAGACTTTAGAGATGTGGATTATGACCCTTTTGGCGCAATGTCATTTCAGAAGTGGAAAGCCATCATACCTAAGTCGAAGATGGTTGTAAGCAAAAATAGCACGCATGGCAAGCGAAGGTTAGGAAGGCTTAATAATATTTATCTGTACAGCAGATAACCACGAAGCATCGAATAAATTGCTCATATACTTTTGCTGCCGTGCAACGACTGCTTATTCATGGCGATGACGCCATGGTGATCCGACTTGCAGCTGGTATCTTAAACTGCTCTGTATAAGTGATGGCTTTTGTCTGTGTGCGTTTGGGCGGTTAGTCTTTTTACACGTAATGTGAAACACGTTATATTGTGTCTTACATATTTTCAGAAAATAATAAACTTTGTTACGGATTTTCTAAACATCCCTCCTCCTCCTCTGACTTTATATAGGAACGTTGAATTGTACGTCAATAACTTATGTTTAGTAATCTTACAATTACTGCCCTTTAGTACTATGAGGTAAACGTTTTGATTTTCTCAGTTTCGACTTCTACCAAGTTACATTAAACAACTTCCAACAGACTTGACTGCCAATGTCACTGGGAAGGAAGCATGGTCAATATAATAGCGAAAGCATGAAAGAAGTAATAGTAATAGAAATAATAATCCAAACTACCTCTAGACAAAGGCAAACAGGGTAAATGTAAGTTTGACAAAAACGCAGAGACGAGACATAACACAAACAAAGAAAAAACAGCAGTTAGTTATAATTGATACTCGCAAGTAAGGCTTTAAGATCAAGAACAGGGGTTGATTTTTTATTACAATCTGTCCAGCGTCTAGTTTGACTCCACTTATGCCTACAAATATAAACAAATACCTTACCGCTGATAGTTATATTTAGTCGCGTATTTTTACAGAATCGCTATTATACGCTTCCGTTCTGTGCCATAAAATAGAAAATTGTTAAAATGGTAGTACGTTATCAAAGCCATAAGAACATAAGAAATACATACAGCCATTCACTCAGATATTAGAGTTGGCAACATACTTTGCCGTCAGATTCGGTTAACTTTGTTTCGAAGTAAAATAGTATCATAGAACAACTTTTTCACAAAATCTGCGGGCATGTGGGCTCTGCAGCTGAAGTTTCAGATATTTATCCTCCGGGAAAAATATTTTTTTAAAAATGGAAAGATAAATTAAAGGTTCATTGTCTTTGTATTTCACCGATAAAAATGAATATGACTGGAACTAGCATGTGTCTAAAAGGTGTAGGTAAGCAAACTGTTACTAGCACCTTTTCTTATTTACCTATAAAACTTAAGTTTAACTTTATTGAATGTCAACTATTAGTTATTTTGGTTTTTTCTTGTGTTTTGCTTAGTTGTTGTTGTTGTTGTTGTTGTTGTTGTTGTTGTTGTTGTTATTTGGTGTTGCATTTGGTGTAGGTGTTTTTTTAAATCAAGAAAAATTACCAAAAAGTAGAGAGAGAGAGAACGAGAGATTGTGCCGAAAATAAAGTAAGGAATTTAAAGACAATTTGTTACAAATATTAAGTAGTAGTGACATTTATTCGTTCTTTAAATACGAGTAATGCGTTCTAGTGTAGTTATAAAGTAACGTTACAATGCATTAGACATACATAATATAAACGTTAACATTTTAAGGGCCATTTATTTTTTCTAAAGCATTATATGGGAGCAATATATCCTATAATATATACTACTGTACTATACTTATTACGTAGGCCGTCGAACCTTGCATTTCAAAAATCCTATTCGTGCATAAACCTTGTTTAGAATTATTCAGTATTCGAAGAATTTCCTTTGGGGTCTGTTTCCTGTCGAGCTGAGCTAGTTTTAAATCTTAGAATTTAATTTTCTCATGTTCTGTCAAATATATTTTAATATTTCTCGAACGTATTGTGTTAAGTATTTTCTAAAGAATCCATTAGTCAATTCTTCATATGATTTCAAATATTGCGTTAATGTACAGATTTCAGATTATTGCCGGACACTGTAATCCATTCTATTCATATTATTTTTCGTACCAATTACGTTTAATGGCTTTTCATATTGTGTATTTTCAAGAACTTGATTTATATTTTTACGCGTATTTAATATATTGAACTAATTGCAATGATGTCGTTTCTTAGGACATCGGTTAAATTTAATGAAATGATTCACATAAATATTTTTTGCAATCATAAATTTTACAAAACTGTCGAGTTTTTGTTTGTATTTGAATCACAAAATCAACTGTGGCTGTGACATAAAATATGTTAAAACACGAATAAAACTTAAAGAGGAGAAAATGGAAATAATTGTTTAATTAATGTCGCTGCATCAAGATTAGGACATTGAATGAACATATTCTTTAGCCTGTCAAGACAGAGATTAAAACAAATTTACGATAACAATACACTGGATGATAGATGCACTGTATTTAAAAGTTGGCCTACACCTTTTAACAAATTGGCATTTAAAGTAATGTACTTATATGTTAATTGTTTAACTTAGCAATTACCTTGTCATTATTTATTTATTAATACAATGAATTAAGTTTTAACTGATGTGAAAATTTAGGTTTCTATTTATATAACTTCTCTTTCATATACCTGTCACTTAAGTATGCTTAAAGAAAGCAACACAAACCTTGTTTTAATTGCATAATTTCGATAAACATTTATATGTAAATTATTAACCATGAACCACGGTCATAATCTTTTATACAAAGAAATAAAAAACTCCTTAAGAAAGGCACGCGATTTAAAGAAACGTCAATATCAAAAATGTAGCAGACACAAACTATTGCAAAGTAGTTCTGCTGAAATGTGGAAACTATAACTGACATCTACAAATAATTTAATATCTAGCGATGAGTGATTCAAATATTGCAGAGATCGATCTACCATTTGGCGAAAGTGCAGATAATATTGATATAAGTTCTGTTATTAGTGTTCAAAAGTGCATCGATGACAATTCTGTAATGAACTTAATAAACCATTTTAAATCAAGAAGTATGACTATAAATAACTTGCATAAAGCGAAAAGTAGCGGTATCTTTGGCATTCCATCGGAGTTCTATGAATTGCCTATCAAGAAAGTGACACCAATTTCGCTGTACAAGTTGAATTGTATTTTGATTACTGGATGCCTACCGCAAAAATGGAGTAATAAAATAGCCATGTCCATAAGTCTTGGTCCACTAACAAAGCTAATTATTATCGTGGGATATCTCATACCACACGTACGTATAAAATATTTTTGAGGTTATAAATAAAAGACTTTATAATTGGGCAGATATATAATCTCAGTTCGGTTTTCGAAAAGTTATTCTGCAATCATTAACTTAATTATGTTTACAGGCGGCCGTTTGTACCGTCTTTGTGTTGATTTTGAATAAATAGAAAAAAATAATCATAAAAATCTTTTCAACCTTTATTAAAAAGGGAAATATGTGGAAATATTTTACAAGTTTTAAAATCTATGTACACACATTTACAGTCATGTATAAAAATATGTAACACGTGTAAGACAGACAAGTACTATTATCAAGCTTCTCTATTTTTAACTGATATGTTCTCTTGTAACATAGAAACAAGACAAGGTGATAAAGCAAGTTCGATATTTTTTCTGTTATTCATCAATACATTGACAAATATGTTAAAACACCAAAGTGGGAGTGGAATTTTCATTGATGAAACTATGCAAAATATAAATTGCCTCATGTTTGCAGATGATATAGCCATTTGTGATGAAACAGTTTACAGCGACAGCTTAATGTCTTGGAGTAGTTTTGCTTTGAGACAGGCATGAAAGTAAATTTAGACAAAACAGACATTATTGTATTTAGAAATGGCGGGATGTTAAGAAATTATGAAAAGTGGTATTTTAAAGGTCAGCAAGTTAATGCAACTTCATTTTATAAATACATGGGAATGCTGTTCATCAAAAATTTATCATATAATGATGCTTGCGAAAAAAGGTAGCTGTTCATGCACACAAAGGTGTTTTCTCACTTTACTGGTGTAGGCTGTTGATAATGAATGCCAAAAGATACCATAAACATTGCTATAATATGCTGAAAATACTAGATGATGTGGAACGAGCTTACTGGACTATAAAACTAAAACAATTGTTATTTTCAGCAGGTTTTTGCTATGTTTGGATTGTGCAAGATGTTGGAGATTCAAGCAATTCAAGTTAGTGTTATCATTATCAATATGTTTAGACATTTTGGAACACCGGGCGTAATCTGAATTAAGACATACCTTTAAAATACAAAATAGCTTTATGAAGGTTTGCATATGGGCATACCGTTTAGCAATCGACTATGTGAGTATTGTTCGCAAAATAGTATTAAATTTATTAAATGTGAGTACCATGTATTTTTCGTCTATCCAAAGTATAAAAACGTATGTCATGAGTATCTCATGCCTTGGTTTGTTGGCGAAAGAAATTCTTAAGCATTTTATTTTCTTCAAAGCACCGATAAGTATGATACTATAAATATATAAGTAAGTATATCATTTGTTAATTTTAACAAACTAACAAAGATTTATAAACAGTTGAAATCTTTTTCTCAGAAGTTTACATTAAACAGTTAGAACAATCTTTTGTCAATATCATGTCACAAACAACGCATTTTTGAGTTGTAACTCAATATGAGAATGATACACTATATACAGTTGTATTAAACGTCTGTATTCTAAGTAATACTTTTACAATTAAATATTGTTTATAGTATAGCAGAACATAGTAAATGTATCCCATATTTATATCATGCGCACAACTCATGAATTGTTAGAACTGTTTATTTTGTATATTTGTATTATATATAATCTTGTCAATCTCATACAATAGTTTATAATGTTTTTAACCACACACGCCAATGTTTGAAACCATAACACTTTTTATATGTATCAATTATCTGGGCAGAAGTGACGAAAGTCTCAGTCAGCTTTAAAATCATATATTTAAAATCATTGATTAGCTTATGCAAACTTAACAAACAAGTTATGAATGGTGCTTCAACCTTGCTTCCTAAGAAAGTATGTTTAAATATGTCTTCGTCATAGTTTTGACTCATGTATTGGTCGGATTTAAAAGAACAATGTTTCGATACTTCGTTTCTATGGGTAATCTTCTGTTTCGTTTAATTACATGTTCGGTGTTAGGTGAATGATTTGACGAAATGTGCTTCAGCTAATTCTATTCATTAACAAAAATTATGCGTTTTGGAGACTTTGGAGAAATGATGGAACTAAAATAAAATACTTTCCATGTATTACTTCATGTCAAAATGGATGCTCCTGAACGCGGACCGAAAATGCACTTTTGCACACTAATGGCAGTGAATAAACAGGTCTTTGAAACCACACAAATAGGTTGGCTTAAAGCCAGTCACTGCTGGAAATCTGTCTCCTTATCCCTTCAACCGTGCCAAATAAAGGCGAGACATCCTGACCAATCTTCATGTCCTTAACGAGAGATTGCACAGTAGGTACAATTTGGGAATTATGTTTGCCTTTTTTATTTTGCATCTGCACATAAATCCTTGGCTTATTATAATCCTACTTTTGAATCTCATTACATAAAATAACATAAAATCACTTCACAATAATACATTGTGTTTTGTTATATTAACATTGTTTTCTATACTTCGATTTCCTTCGTGTACATATTGTACTTCGTTTCCTTCGTGTAAATATCAAATATATCTTAGTATTTGTTATAAGTAGCGTTATTGTGTTTCGAAATACATGTAGTATGCTCTTATCAGTTTTTCTCTCCCGATACAGGTGCTTGCTGCTCGTTGTTTTGCTTTGATGGGATATTTTTATTTAAACTGTTTGAGTAAAACCTGCACCCCAGCCGATTTT
The DNA here is from genome assembly GCA_007844125.1 of Sinonovacula constricta. Classification (NCBI taxonomy): domain Eukaryota; kingdom Metazoa; phylum Mollusca; class Bivalvia; order Cardiida; family Solecurtidae; genus Sinonovacula; species Sinonovacula constricta. Next base: position 6,391,369 of record CM017568.1, on the reverse strand, counting down.
TTGCCGACTTACCGTCGAAAGGCGGCCACTATTTTTTATATTTATGTGTGATATCTGGTACTTATGTTTTTGTTACTACTACATTTGTACTGCTTTTGTCTAGTGCTAATTTAAAATTTTATATCTGTGGTAGTTGTCATGGGACTTTTCTTAATTTCCTATCGGAAAAAGCGTCTATTGACAAACACCAGGAAGCCGATAAAAGCAAAAAGAAAGTTCTAGTGGGAACAACGATGTCGACTGCAGAACTCCCACGAAACTGCGTAAAAATAACACGCAACACCAAAAAAATATTTGTGGATTTTAAATTGAAATGTTGATAAAAAACTGACAAAAAACATTTAAACCGATTTGCAAGACTATGGACTGACATTAGGGCACCAACGCAGGATGTTAATAAACAAGGATGCCGCATAAATCGCAGCGAGCAATTATACAGCAATCATGATGACAAGATATATGGCTTTTCACAGGCCGATTGACATTAAGGCATGTAGCCCTAGAGTTGAAATAATTTTCCGTGACTAACAGAAAAATAGCAGTCATAATGATAATCTTATATTCTGCTTTTGTTGAAATTATTTCCAATGATCTAGATATCGACACCCAGAATATGTGTATTAAATAGAACATACGCACGGTAGCATGTTCATGCGGCTTATTTAAGAATACATATCATTTTCAGATTTCGTGACTATAATGACAATATACTTATAGTAAAAATGACTATCTAAATATATGAGGCGGTGGCAAAGCTGTAAAACGCGATGGTCAATGTGCCGTATATTGGCAACTTTCTATTAACAAAAATATTGACCTAGCTAATTAAAGAAAGAAACCAAGTGCGAATCAATAAATTAAAGGATGACGCATTTTCCTTAAACTTTACTTGGCATAAATACCCCTAACATGCACAGGTAATAATGTGTCAACTTTTGTAAATAATAAAACCCACGTTGTATATAATCACAAAATAAAGTTTGCAAACTCTTGTTCATCATTTTGTGTTAAATTTATTGCAACTGCCGCAGTGAAATTCCAAAATAAGGAACATATCTTGAGGAAATACTAGCACTTATTTCGAGAGAAAAATACACGTTTATGAGAACGTGCTTTGTTTTAACTTCCACATCGCGTCGTACGTATGCCGCCGTGTGGCGATAGAGGAAACATAGTATGTTTATAAAAATATAATTTTGTTACCGTTGCATGTTTTATGTATTATCCTAGCATCGTATCTGTTAATAATCATATCATTGTTTAAATTCGTCCGTTGTGTTTAAAATAAGAAAGTTAAAATCAAAGTCTACGATTTTTGGGACAGGCATTTTATGCCTTGAAAAATCCATATCTAGAAAGAAAATGTGTACACGAGCGCCGAGGCCAGTTATTTGTTTCTACGCACATGTGTATTCGTTTGCTTCTGTCCCGACATATGAACTATGATCAATCTATCTCGTTCATAATTTTGCAGTGTGCAGTGTGGTATGCAGTGTATTAAATACGTGCGTATTAGCACATATATTGTAATTGCAACAAAAACATGTTAAATTGTACGAGTGAAAGTACATGTTTGGTGACAAAAATGACATTAAAACAGCTTTAGAAAAAAATGCCATTTTACGCCTATAGCTAAATATTGCAAAATATAAACAATATTTTATTTCTTTTACAATCCACATTTAGTACGCCGCAAGTAGCGCTCAACGTTTTAAATCTTATCTTTTATCTAATAAAATTTCTAAATTTCTACATTTAAGCATTAAGTTTATTTCTTTGTTGTTGTTTTTTTTTCACATAAAGTATTCCAAACTTGGTTTGATTAACGCGAGCACGATATGTCACTTAAATTGTTAGAAGTTAGTAGGTTATTAACTATCATATATAATTTATGTATGGATTTTATTGGTTGGCAATGTAAAGTTATACAAACATTTGCTCACAATTTAATCTTGCAAAAATGCTGTTTTTAAGTTAAGAAACTGGCTAATTCTATTTACACGAGAGTAAGAAGGTTAAAAGGTCTATAAGCACATTGTTTTCACAATTAATTTATTTCGTTATTTCATAAATAAATCCTGCCATTTCACTGCTTGATTAAAGATAATAAATTATCTCGCTTTAATAAATGAATTCAACTTATCTCAAACAAAGACCTATCTGGTTGTAACAATCGTTACTGCACTGTTTCTTTCAAGCAATGATTTTCCGACCATTTACCAGTTTTTATTTCAATAAAACCTAAAACATACAGTGGTAAATACTTTATCACGAACTGAAACTTAATCCGTTCGTTTAATTCGTTTAAAATTACTGATTGCCTGTATTAGACAAGTCTTTTCGGAGTTTGGTATATGTTGCAATACTCATGGGATTTTGTCATATATTCTTATCAGAGCTTACCGAAATTATAGCGCAACGTTGACTGCTGATATTTTGTCCATAATTTATGCCTAAAACTGCGAAAATGTTAAAATTAATCGTTTAACGTAAAGCAATATTTTACCTTGTGTAATAAAAAATGGCATTCAAAATATTTCTGCATTTTTATCTTTAAATTGTTGGAAACAATTGCTCGTTTACTATTACTTTTTCTGAACGCGTTAAACAAATGTTTGTATTAAATAACAACTCCTGTCAGATGCTCTCTCTGTCGTTTCGAATTCAAAAAGTAATATCAATAATATTTTAAATAGTCTTATTGAAAATAATAGCAAATACTGGTTCAATTAGTTTATTGTCAGAACATACCGACATGCGTGACAAAGGAAAACAGATACATTTACGCACGCCCTACTACAGTTTCTTGATAATTTGATTAAGGGTCCATGGATGAAAACCGAAAATAAATTGTATGAACAAATAATATGCATTATTTTATTATATTGAAGTGTTATGTTGTCACATTGTGTTTGTTTTGGCTTATTTATTTTAGCGAAAGAATATCCAATTTGTAACAACCACGCGTGACTGATTGAACAGAAAACTAATTTATGAAGGAATGACACGCAGTTCGTGTTGTCACAAATTTCTGTCTGAATTATTTAGTTAGATATTACTATTTTGTCCTTAGATATTTCATTATTACATTACTTAGATATAACATTATTTGATCTTAGATATTTCGTTTTACATAACTTAAATATTATACTATTTGCACTTAAATAATTTGTTTTTAAAATTACCTAAGTATCATATCCATTATTGTAAGATATTTTGATATAATATTAATTTCAAATTATATTATTTGCACTTAAAACAATAGTTTCATTGTACCTGTGTTTATTTGTCTACGGTTGTTATTTATATTTAAAACAAGTCCTTTTATGTATTATAGAAGCACGTAATGCAGAGATAGGGTAGGACATTGCTTTCCGGTTGCAAGTTTATGTTTCAGAAAAAGTAACAACAGCTTGTTATAAAGTTCAACTGTTGAACCGGTGTGGTTTATGACGCTTACAATAAAAAAGTTCGTTGTTAATTTTTGCAAGCGCTTTAGCAAGACATGACACAAGAACGTGTACTATGTACCACGTTTGATAATACAAACTGTAATTTATTGAAACAAGAAACAAGTTTACTTTATTTTGATTTAACATGTTACTTGATTGTTAATGAAATTTCACATTTTATGCTATGCCATATTGTATTATATGCTTTAATTTCGCATGTATTCTTGCACAAGAGGCATACTATTACCTAGTGGCAATAAACCTGCACGAGTTGATAGTGGAGAAATTCCATTCATTGCCTTTTCCATGTCCTCTTTAAATGGTAGAGAAATTCCATCCACTGCTTTGTCGATGTTCTCTTTATATGGCAGAGCAATTCCATTTACTGCCTCGTCGTTGTTCTCTTCAGATGGCAGAGGAATTCCATTTAATGCCTTCTCCGTGTTCTCTTCAAATGATAAATTCCATTCACTTCTCTTTCGATGTCTCTTTAAATAGTAGAGAAATCTAAGTCGCTGCCTTGTCGACGTTTTCTATAAATGGTAGAGAAATTCCATTCACTGCTTTATCGATGTTCTCTTTAAAAAGTAGAGAAATTCAAACCGGTTTAAGCACCCCAGTCGGTCCATATTGCCGACTGACCGTTCCAAGGCGGTAACTGTCGGGTTTGCTCTTTTCGTTAATTGACTCATCACAAATTTGTTATTACTTTTCGCTTGACTTGCATGTGAAATACCTTTGATCTGTGCCTTTTCGGAGTTTGGAATATGTTGCAATGCTCATAGGACTTTGTCATATATTCTTATTGTCGATGTTCTCTTTAAATGGTAGAGAAATCCCATTCACTGCTTTGTCAATGTTCTCTTTAAATCTTAGAGAAATTCCAATTACTGCCCTAACGATGATCTCTTTAATTGGTAGAAAAATTCTTGTTGATGTTCCCTTACATGGTAGAGAAATATCATTTACTGACTTGTCGAGGTTTAATTTAAAAGTCACTGCCTTGTCAATGCTCTTCTTAGATGGGAGAGAAATTCCATTTACTGTCTTCTCCATGTTCTCTTCAAATGATAAATTCCATACACTGCTTTCTCGATTATCTCTTTAAATGGTAGATAAATTTCATTCACTGCCGTCTCGATGTTCTCGTTAAATAGTAAAGAAATTCCATTCACTGCCTTGGCGATGTTCTCTTTAAATGGTAGATAAGTTGTTAGCAAACTGTACTGCAATCTTTAATTTACGTTTCAATTTATTTAAAAGAATCAGTGTTTCTTTTTTACTTAAAGTCCGATATCTGTTTTAAATTGCTATCAGAATAAATTTAAATAAAACGAGACAAACATGAGTGTCATTGCATTTCCTTTTTGATACATTTCAGCAAGCATAATAAAATTCGCATAGATTGGTAATATCATTTCAGTTGGTTATATTATCAGGAACATTGAATTATGTTTTCGGAGAATCTTTATGCACACTAAGTTAATTTCTTTTGTCAGTGCAGTATATGTTTTATTTTTTTAAGGAGGAATTTGAAAGATCTACAAGTATTAAATTAGTGGTGTGGTGATATCCTTTACTTTTTACATGTACTGACGTAGTTTCAGGCGATTGTCTTGCCAGATCCAACACTAAATTTACTTTTAAACCTAACCGCTTCGGTTTGTAACACCTTTTTTTTTATTTGCATAAGTTGTAGTTTTTTGTCACAAAAACAAAAGTATTTATAAAATACATTTCTGCTTACTGTTTTACATCCTTCATGGTATCTTTTTTACGATTTTCTGCACAAATAAAGTTTATTAATATATAAGAAAAAGGGATTGACATTAAAAAATGTTCTAGACGATTAAATTTAATTTAAGATTTAAGCTGAAATCATTTTCCCTACCTTATTAACAAATTATATTAAAACCTGATAGTTAAACCTGTTTTGAATCTACAACGTGTACAGTTTGAAATTACACGGTTTAAATCCCACTTGCATAGTCTATGATGAAATAACATAATAATGCAACCTAGGTAAATATAATTCTTAATTCTTGATCCAAACAAAAAATACCAGTGCATTATTTGATTTAGGAATAGTAATTTGTTTCATTACATGCGATCTCCTTAGTTGATGTAGTGTTCACATTATTGAATAATAAATTGGTTCAGTCTGTTTTTACTTACTATACGTGCCGAGTGGAAATGCCATACAGTTAGAACGAATGATGTCTAGTTTACAAATGTGGTTTTGTAAATAAGCGTGTACTTTTGAGTCTAGAATGCAATCAAACTTCAGATGTTATAAGTTACATTGATCTAAATTATTTAAACATTATAAAACAATGATTCAAAGGAAAATCAGGATAATAAATGCATGGTTTATCAAATGCACTTATGTCTACATAGACTATGTCTGTAGAATGTTTTTCATCTTAGATTTTGCTGTAATTTGTGAAAAAGTTCATTTTAAAAGCACACCTGCAAAGAAATCATACTATTTGTAAGTATTGCGTAATATCACGATGTTAATACTTCATTGCAATACATGAGGTCCGCATATTACTATATCATTTAAAAGTCTTAACAATTTCTTCAAGATCTATCTTTAAAATATAGGCATTTTGAAAAATCATTGAGATACCGTTCAACTGATTATTGCTGGCTATACAACTTCCCTTAAGTGTCTCGAAAAAAGATATGGGTATCTTCATTACTGTTAAAGCTTCTGTTATCGTGGCAACGGCAACCTTTCTTTGTAATCTATTTTAAACATCAGTGCAGTTATTTTAAAAAGAACTACGCATAACTGATAGAAGTTGAAAACCAAACCCTTACTGTCAAATGAGTTCAAAAGTACACAACTGTGACAAATCCCCCGTTGCAGGATACATGAAAATATTTTTTGTTAGTCTTTCTGTTGTTTTTTTATTATATTCGCAATAATGAATCGAACACTGCAGCTAAATGTTATATTTACCGCTTAAGGACATGTGTTATGACTGACGCTAACTTAGAAGCTAAACCTTAAAAAATCTTATCAAAAAGTTGTTTACTTTATAATACCATTTTCTTATTGTATTACATGTTAAATTATATTTGACAAGCTGGAGGATATCTGTTTTTAATGATGCGTTTCGTGTAAAAAACATATATTAATTAAGCTCAATGTCACATTTTCATGTTTAAAGTATCTACAACAACAAAGGTAACATATTGGCCTGTAATCATTTAATTTTGCACACACAAAATAAATTGTATTTGTTTAATTACAAACCAGAAATTCTATCGGAAAAATAACGTATTATTTCAAAATCATGAAAAAAAAATTGAAAAACACAATTGATAATGAAATACCTGTGATGAACAAAAGGAATCGGGTTACAAGTACGCCCATTTTAATTTAAAAAAAATCTTTTGGAAATGAAAATGAGTAACTGAATTTATATAAAAGTAAGACAGGAAACAACATTCTTGAGAAATAAAAATGCAATCTTACAATAAGGTGTATATTTATTCCATATACCAATGTCCCAATATCACTTTTCCTAGAAATCTAGTACTTTTCATGGTTACAAAATACCGTATTGATGTAAGTTAGTACGTCGGACCCGTCTACCAATTTTAATTGAAGCTATCATGAGTAGATATTACCTAACAAACTCAGGCACAAGAGACCATAAATGGGTGAACTAAATGCGTAAACGGATGTATTAATATGAATAAATGTCGATATGTGCAGGAATCTGTCTCGTTATTTAGTTAGATTATTGTTAAGCCGGCAACTTAAACACACGTACAACATAATTATCTATTAAATAATGTCATAGTTCGATATAGTATTTTAATATACAATTCATTTTTTTTTTTGATACATTTAAAAAAGTACATCATTATTTCATTTGTTTGTTTTTTCGGTGCATTTATGAAAGATGAAAAATGTTTTCATTTGATAATGTCAGTATCTGCAAATAAAATGCAATATATATTCGTAATATTGTTCCTACAAGATTCTTATTATTTGTAGCAATGGTTAAATAACAAAGATACTGATTTAAAGTACTTAAAATTCACACATCTGTAATGAATTAGTTGGGAAACAATAATTATATAATCATAATTAACTGATCAATACAAAATACTTATGCAGGAGGACACTACACGATAAATGTACGTATGGTTGAAAATGTCAGTGAGATACGAGTATAATGCGATTTGATGGTATTAACTTTGCCAGATCTTGAGTGCTAAATCCAATATTAGTCTTACATGTTTCTGATGACAGCCTTCGAATAAAGCGGGTTTGCAGATCACAAAAAATAGTGACATAGTAACATTAATATTCCCAATTCCATGTTTGCCCGTTTTGAAAACCACATTAGTTTCTCGCCACATATCACTAACGGAAGTTTAAATTATAAATCCCATTTTAATTGGTATTTCACCTAATGATTATTCACATTTGCTTTTAAGTACTAAGCATTTCGTTGGTTTCAAAAATCGACCTACCAATTACATGTAAAAGTAAACCACGTTTAAACAGTAGTAGCTGTTTGGAGTCTGTTTTGTTTGCTTGCGAGCTGGTATATTTGTCATATGTACTTCTGACCAAAGTTTAAGAAAAAAATATTTGACTGTACATTTAGCTGTAAAATATGCATGCCAGTTTATCACAATATCTCCATATAAAAAGGTAATGATGATTGACGGGCGGACTAACAGTTGCATGCACTATCTCATTCAAACGATATTTTATCATAACATCATGGGACAGTTATATAGGAACATGGCATAGGACATATGGCTGACGAAAATCAACTGTATGAGCACTGTCTACTGTTTAGGAAAAGTATATAATTATATTTATTCAGAGTTATTATGAAGTTAGTAATCAAAATATAATGACGACAGTTATGTGTTTGATGAAAACCTTTAAATCACATAAGGACATATAGGAATACGTGTGTAGGGAAAAGAATGCAGCGTACTACCTATTCGCATTAGCAGATGGATCATATAAATATCAATATTCATATATTGATTTACATTGTTTATAAAAAAAAACACACAATTATGTTATGTGAGATCTAAAATTGCATTCATAATATATTAAACATTTCAGACGCAATAAAATAGTACACTTCAAATTTAAATAAGAATATATGACAAATTCCTACGAGCATTGCAACATACACCAATATTTGAAAAGGCACATGACAAATGTATTCAGATGCAAGCCAAACGTAACGTAAAATATAATTGAGATGAGGCATTAAACAAAAAGAGCAAACCCAACAATTACCGCCTTGGAACGGTCAGTCGGCAAAAATGACAGACTGGGATGCCTAAACTGGTATTACAGATAAAACCGGGTTAATGGTTGCCGATTTAACGTCAGTCCCAATAACGTGTCCAAAACATTATGGGTGAACTTTAACAGTAACTACAAGGCAGTTTTTCGGATGATACACACCAGACATCGTTGCTCATCTGTTTATGTCAACTTTAATCGACACGTGATTACTCCTAAATGATGCTGCGATTGCTGTAAAAGAAACTAGATACAAAACGTTGTGTTTAATTTTATACAATTCAAATTTATAAGTAATGCAATGCTCTTTTCGAATTCAAACTGATTAAATACGACATTTAAGGAAATTGTAAGAGAATCTTAACATTTAGAATAGATTTCAGTATTCAAACTACACACCAAACAACTTGTTTCTCACGTGATGGAATTTTCAAATGACACTTTGAATGCTTTGCTTTATTGGACATATCAATAATAGACGGAACCAATATATTAACCAGTTAAGCATGTCATGTAAAAAGGTAGGAAGACAAACAGAGTCTTCGAATGCATAACCAATTCAAAACAGTCTAACAGTTTAGTTTTATACTCATCCTCGTTTTGTTTTATCTTGAGTTAATTTTGAAATATTTCTGGAATCGTGCATAATTATCTCTACCCTTACCGATATAATAAAGGTTGCGTAAAAATGTTTTCTAAGGTATACTAATTACTTATAAATATATATGTATTTTTTATGGAAATGCATATCCGAGCTTCACAAATATATCGATTATACTTGAAGAATTTAATTATATTGTATACTAATTATTTGAAATTATATTTATATTTACTTATTGCTTTTATTGTTAGTTTGTTTTATCCAAATGTCAAATACAAATTAGGGTATATTGAAACCTATTCCAAAAACAGTCACTTTTTTCCATCTTGAAAGATGTCGCGTGCTCTTTCTCGGCGAAGACGTTTTTAACTGACCCTTTGCTGCGAAATCATTCTGTTTGTGTTGTGTGTGTTTTTTTTACATCTACGCGCCTTTATCCCTCTGAAATTGATGCCGAGATAGGTTCATTGATTTGTGTTTTATTCAGCACTAGAAAAAAATGTTTAAGTGAAAAGAGTAAATATGTAGGCCATAACATGCAGCATGTAATACTGACATGTATCTAAATAGCGTAGCAATGTTGTTTAACTCATGCGTCTACAGACAAATTTAAAAGTACTGTCAGGATTAGAATTTCTTTTCGCAAAAATTAAAATACAAACAAACAACAAATGTATGCTGATATATATTTAAACTATGTTCGTCCAGAAAGATCAATTATACTGATATGGCGAATGTGAGGTTATATTTGTTTGCTCATGCTTCGTTGTACCTTGTTATAATATAAAATGAATCGTATTTGCATGTTTTCAAATTGAATCACACTGAACGCGTGCATATTAATTTTACAGTTTCTTTTGTGCATATCAAAAAGCGAAATCTCGCGAAGTTTTGAAATAGAATGATGTATTATTAAACCTCTAATCCCAAAACATTTTGAAAATTACATAGTTTTTTACATTAACTTCTACTTTATGATTGTACATATCTTGTCAAACGTTTTCATTCGGCAACCGTGCCTAGACGTTCATGTATGGTTGATCATTTCCTGTGCATAAAACCAAACACTAATGATATCCTTAAATGGTGTCCAGATATGATATAGTTTAATGATGCTTTAGTGAACGTCAGTTAAAACGATGTTGTATTTAATTGAATAGCAAATACGAGACATGAAGTTGCAGGAAAGAAAATTAACACAAACATATTGTTGAAAATGCTAGTGTCAAGGACACATTATTTATATGGAATATTTTATTTTCACATTTGTGTACGGTAATGGTTTCTAAATAGAACTGGTTGGCTCTTGTTCCAGTTTATATAATTTGAACAGCTACTACAGTTTTGATGTCACCAGCGACGGAATGAATTATGGCGGCAATTCTTCGCTAATTATCTTCTACTTTGTCTTTGTCGCTTTTATCAGAATATTAGACTCTGTCCTTAGACGAAGATCATCTTATTGGTTCATAACATTTTTAACTTTTATTAAGCATCATATCCGGAATGAAGTGCAACGTGAATGTTTATGTATGTTTATAAATCATAGTCTCTGACAAAATATAAGCCAATAAAGACATGCGAACGTCATAAAAACGTTAGGAAAAAAAGGATGTCAGATGTTTACTGATTAATTACATATATGTTCTTGTTAGTTCTTTCCTATTGCCGTTCATTTCATAAAGGACGCAATAGCGTGTTCACAATATGCTCTATGACCAAAAGTAAAAACAGTAGGTGTATCATAGGTGTAGCATAGGTAGGCTATGCTAAAATGGTACAGTGTAAAACTGCCATTCTCTAAAGCATTATTGAAAATACATATAGAGTTAAAGACAATGGTACGAACAGAAATGAAGATAACTACCAAAAGGATAAACATAAACTCTAACGGTCTACAAGGACACTGATTGCTGCAATATGTTCTTGAAAATCTGAATTTGCCTAAAGTTTCTAGACCTGTCTGGCCTTCATACAGTCTTCTGAAATTTAGCCGCAGATAGATATTAGCCAAATTATATTGCCTCAGCATCGAGAGACTAAGCTTTGCTCCTAATTATTCTAGGGCCAAGGAATAGGACACAGCTGGGGTGTTTTACAAACGTCTATGTACAGGTTTATAAAAAATCAGAGAAACACAACGGCCTCTCAATAAGTGTACATAGCAAGGCTTGTGTTCAATAGTAGTGAAGATTTACATTTACTACATATATTAACATATTCATGTTTAAATTTGATGTGGAAACGTGTTAAACAAATTGGTAAATAAATTCACCACATTGAACATTTTCTACTAAATTTTCCTTATTTGTAACATTCTAAGCATGATGAATCCAGCATTTTGTGAATCAGAAAGGCGATGCAGTATAATCTGTACTGACGAGAGGGACGTCTTGATATTTGACAACACCAAAATTTACTAAAGTACCAAAACCAAAAATTATTGCATTGGAAAAGAAACTATTGAGGAAGGACCACAATCCCAAATGTCAGAAAAATGAACATTTTTAGCACTGCATAGTGTTTCCACTAAAAAGTGCTTATATATTTTAATGTATGTGCTTATTTTCGTAGGTTAAAGAATGCGCTGACATAGGATACAACTTTGTTTGCAGGAAGGTTAGCGCACTATTTTGTTGCATTGGTTATTTCCCAATAAATATATATTAACGCCGAAAAATTAAAATGTTTCGCGTTAGCACGCAGCAACTGCAACACATTTAATTTCTTCAGGGAATCTGTTTAAGATTAATGTTGCATGCATCGACAAAATATGGCACTGAAATAATTGATTTCCGATGCCATTATATACACAACAATCATGGAGTATTTCACATGCAAACATGTTATAATACAAATGGCTATTTGTTTTATGAATTTGGCTGATATGAGCAATGATTTTATAGGCAGACTGCAGACTTTCAGCAGAAATGGATAGGAGAATAAAGCATGATCTGCTGTAACCATAGCAAATACATATCATGTATTTATTATAATATATACATATATATATAAAACAAAGCATCCAATTTGTATGGCAAGCTTCTGGCCTTTTTCAAAACAACACTTCCTTTTAGACATATAAGGTAGGGGATATTTAACGATTGTGTATGATTGTATTTTATTTCACAAGTGGTCCATGAACAAAATATTTTCACGCGTAGCGCAACATTTTATTTCATGATCATTTCGTCTTTGAACTTTAGTTTAATCAATTGTTTTTGCCATACTATAATCACCTCCGTTGAGACACAGAGTGAAATTTAGAACTCTATCATTTTACTGTGTGCCAGAGTGTTTATTTTTACTGTCAGTTCTCATCCTTTCACCCAAAAGTCATGAAATAAGTACATTGTCATATATAAACTTTATGTGTTAACTTGGATTTACTACGTTATGTTGATTTAAGCTAAGTAAACCATTTTCGTTTTCAGTGATCGCATGTCCATTTAATGTCTGTAGGTAATTACCTTACGTTTAATGTTACAGTGTTCGCGAAAAGCACTTAATAAAATGCGTTTATTGTATTGATGTTGTGTTTACGTTGTACTCTATAGCAGAGTTACTTAAAGGTTCTACATTTTACGTGTTAAGTTGCCATTCCGATTGCAATAAACTGTGTGATAAAAGAGTTGCAGTAGCTGGATACATGGCGATGCAATTTTGACTCGATTCTTTCACGTTTTATATGTTACATTTAGTATAATTTTGCCTGTGACCTTTGTCATTAAGTGTGTCTCATTTCAAATTCCAAGCAAGTCCTTTTTTGTTTGTTTTTATTCTCTATGTCGGTATAAAAATCGTCTGTTTATTTAGCAGAGGTACTATTGAAGACTACAAAAAGAAAGAAGGAAAGATTTAATTGAAGCGACAATAGGAAAGATACCTTGACCTGTATGAAACGTAAGCCTATTATATGTTTATCCATTGCTCTACCACTGTGCATACATATGATCTCTAGACATATTGTTGTTTTGCACTTGTACACTTATACAAGTTTTAACATAACCATTGATTTTGCAGGTTAAAAGTGTATTGCCAGTTGAAAAAGTTGAAAGCCAGGCCCTGTGCATACACTTGTCCTTTGCAATTGTCTGCACCTGTTAATTATTTTATATAATACATTTCGCTGTCCTCAAGTGTTGATTAAATATAATTGTCACGTTTGAAAATGCTGACAAATCCAATACGTACACAAAAGGTTCACACTATTTTATAAATTAAAATAAAATAAATCTCCACAAGGAACGTTGCAGCTGTTGGTTATATCGCGCATGTGCACTTTTTTCACTGTTTTGTTTTTGTTTGTTTTGTTTTTCATCGCAGCGACCAGTTATGGGCACTATAGCGATGCCAAGCTGATTTGGTGGAGGAAGACCCCCAGACAAATGCCTAGGTAGAGCCACCGGCGCACCGCGGGTCAGCAGGAAGACCTTCCTACATTACGTTTGCTTTGTTTTAAATTAATTTACACTAACAGAACTTGCACAAAAGTCATCCACTTGCGATTTGAAAAAAATCTGTCAAGGAACTCGTTAATTCGTCAAGAAACTCTATATCAGTCTTTCAACCTACAGATTTAAAAATTATATACTACGTCTCGATAATAAATGATTATAGGGCTTGATAGAAGTAGTTTATATTAAGGTTAATTTATGATTCCGGTAATAATATACTTCTCATACTCGTAAGACTTTGTTAACTTATACATATCGTCGGGGAGGATGGCAGTAAACCATACTTATTCCTGGAACAGATTCAGCATTGATTTTGACGTGGTAAACTGTGAGAAAGGGCTATGTTGTTGAGTGGAAATGAGAAGTGTCAAATACATTTGGCGATTTATAAACAAACTTTTAAAACTCTTATTTGTCCGAAGAAGGAATTAATTTGCAACGATCACAATGAGTTATCAAATGTTTTCACCATCTGCCAATAATTTTATAATACTTGTTTCGATATATCTCTGCACACACAATGAGAACGTTAAATGATAGGAAGTGGCATTCATGAAACTCTGAAAGGTACATGTAAGTTTAATTTAGCAATTTTAATTACCTATGAACTAAATAAACTAGTCTTATTAGTATATTCAAAGAATCGAATTTAAAATACAATATTTAATGTCGACTTAATTGGTAATTTTGTATTAGCCCCTATTATCTTACGAACATAACCCATGTTAAAAAACTAAACCCTAACTGTACATTACATTATGCAATCAATGCAATTAAAACAACTGAGACCTTGAATTTAACAAAGTGTTCGAAATTAAAAAACGTTACTGTATAATGAGTAAAGAGCCTATTCTTGGACGACTCACAGACACCAAAGCAAATAAAATTTCATTTCTTTGTTTTATTTAAGATCCGCACAAAATTTTAATTTATTCACAATTCAGTTGTATAACTAATGGTTAAAATTGTTTCTATTTATTTAAAGGGTCCAGCTAGAAAATGAAGACGGTTAACTATTCTTTTGCTATTGAGGTCGTTTATTGGTTCGTTTGTATTTTCATTTTCCCTCTTTGCGGAAAATGAGATATCATTTTATTTTATTTGCACCTGCCATTTAAATTATTTGTATTCACCATTGTGAACAGTTTAGTGCCATCGGTAAAATATGTTTTGAATTATAGTCATCTCCTATATCAATAATCCGAAAGACAAAATAGAAAGTGTTTTAATATTTGTAAGCAACTGAATAATTTAGCGTACAATATCAATAACCATACGACATAAATAATAGTAATATAAAATGAAAATAGTTACAATCATTCAACTGTAAAAGATTTCTATGTTTTTTCTGTCTATTTATCAATAGTCTTGGTGGCAACTGTTGTGTATGCTCATTTTTAAGGACTCATAACAGACTTGTTCTTACTTTTACATTTGGCTTACCTGTGAATTCCTTTGTCCTATGCCTATTCAGGGTTTGGTATATGTTACAATGCTTATAGGACTTTAGTATCTGTTTTAACTCCCGATGCAGGTGCTTACTGTTAGTTATTTCACTTTGACGGGATGTTGTTATTTACACTGTTTGTTTGCTAGAAAAACCTTCAGAAGTGCGAGGTTGGAGCGCTCCACAATCCAGGTTTAAGCACCCCAGTTGGCCCTTTTGCCGATTGACCGTTCCAAGGCGGTAACTGATGGTTTTTCTTTATGTGTGTTATGTCTCGTCTCTGTGTTTTGTCACATTTGCATTTACCTTGTTTGCCTTTGTCTACTGGTAGATAAAATTTAAATATCTGTGAAGTTTTGATAGGACCTTTTCTTATTTACCTATTTGTCATATATTCTTATAAAAATTCCTTAAATTCGTAAAAAAATGAAAAAATATCAAATGTATATAAAAACAAGAAAAAAGATAACATAGTAGAAATGCACAACAGTCCTTGATTACGATGCATCAATATTCCATAGACCATTCTCCAAATATCACTGTTACTGAAGAAATAATGGTGATGAAAGACGTTTATAAATGGTTTTGTATATAAATGTATGGGTATGGAACAAATACTGTTAAAGTACACAACATTAAGATCATATTGTGAATAATATAAAATATTTTCCAGATATGTTTAAGATATTTTCCCTATACCTGTATTGTTTAACCACAAATATCTTTCGAAGATATGATATGGCATCCAACGTCCGACCATCATATGTGGGTATTGAAAGAATAAATGTCAATATGCAAGGTATTTTTTTATATTTTTTATTGTTTATATTTGACAATCTTTTAATTAAATGATTACACTTTAAAGGTAATATCCGACATTTTGGGCCCACCTTTTTTACTCTCAAAACACCAAGTAAATTATTGTAAAATGAATATATCTAGAGAAATACTGTTAATTGATGCTCTACAGAATTAAATTGGAAAGCAAAATACCCCGCTAGTCATAGCAAAAAGGTATTTTCTATCTGAGCCACGCTGCACAATTTGCTATTTTAAACTAGGAAATTCACGTGACCACTTACTTTTGAGATTACTTTATATGACCATCCATAAATTTGCTTATACACAGAGGTCTTTTGTAGCAGAAATCTCCATCGTGCTAATGATTTGGAAGGAATGACAATTTAAAGCGGTGTTTTCATGAAATGGACTGTCTAACAACAAAGGTAGTATACAAAATCGTCATTGATTAGATTATGGTAAGAGTTAATGTAGACATTATGCCCAGCTTTCCCTAAGAATGCATCCTATATTACAACAAACATTGTATATAGGCAAACTGGCGATTACCACCTTTAAAAAATAACAATATAATGAAACACAAATTTTGAAAATTCCAATTTGAAACCATCTCTTTTCGAGCTCTTCATGAATAACTTATAGTAACACTGCGACTTACAACACTGTACTTTTTGCACCACTTGTTTTTACACCCACTAATGACTTACAAGTTATGCTACTGTTGACATACCTTTTGCCCCGACAGCTCCCAAACAAGATGTGTCGTGTTTTTCTAAAAGAACTATCGTTTCAATGGCGTCTTTTGACGTAGTCTTGGATAGTGAACAGTATGCGTCTCTCATTATCTCAGACCAATATACGTTCACCAAATACCATTTTGTGCTATTCGAACACTTTTTACGCTATTCCTGTATTTTTTTTCTCTACGAGAAGCTACAATGCTTCAAAGTTAGTGTACGACTAAACTTTGGATAATGTCGTCACAATGTATTTACCGAACTTACACAGACGTTGTTTGTACTCTAAAAGCAGTTTTTTTCACACAGCATCATAAAATATAAATGTAATTATTGATAAGGTTCCCTTTGATACAATGATCTGTGATAACTTCCTGGACAGCAAGGTGGGCGTCCATAGTCCAGTTATTTAGACGTTGGAATCCGGATCGGAGAGCCATGGCTTCGAACTCAGAAAATGACCACGCGACGTTTGTCATTGAACAAGTCTGTTAACTGCTCATTGCTGCAGGACCTCAGTACCTGAGTACTTGTTCTACCCAGGAAGTGGGCAGTCGTGAGGAAATAACGTAAGTTGAAATAACTTGTTTTATACATGGACTTTAAATAAGTAGTTTTAAACTAAGCACAGAAAAAAGTTGTCATTGTTGTTGGAAAATAAATTGCCTTTTATGCATGTATATACGCTTGTATGGTTAGTAGTAATTAGCAAAAGCGGATTTTAATCAGCTAAAGGAATAATCTTACGTCATAAGCATAATCAGGTGTTGCATAGGAATGCAGTTACATGCTATAAAATGTAAAGTGTTAATAGTGTAAGATTTAATTTTAATGCTTTTCAAGTATTGGCACAACATGATCTACCTAAATAAAGGCCTTAATTATATTGCAATTAGTTAAAACGTATTAATATATAGTCGATTAAAAACAAGTAGTTTAATCACTATGATTACCTTTAAGCTACCCGCTTCCTGGGTAATACCAATACTCAGTTAGTGTGGCCTGGGGCAATCTGATGTTAATATTCTTGCTTAAGGACTAACGTCGCTTGTCGGATTCGGGGTTCGAACCTCCGATATCTACGCGACCACTAGACCACGATTACTTTAAACATTTGGTTCTATGAAAGTGAGTTGCTACGGTAGAGTGTAATGGGTATTCGTTCTAAATTTGCGTAAAAATTAAAATTTATTATACGTTAAATGTAAAGCCATCACCTCGTATTATTACATCTCAAGTATGTTTACCACAATCACGAAAGAGATATGAAAACAAGAGACACAAAACTCGAAACTGACTTGGTTAACTATTTGGCACTTTTGTGGAGGGCAGAATTGAAAATGTTAATATGCGTCAAATGCACAATTTTTGTCGGAACAGAAAAGCGTCTTTTTAAGGAATTAATTGTAAAAATGTGAAGCCATAAATTAATAACAGGAGGAAAACGCACAATGCTTTCCATATTTAGGCATACACAATGATTAATTCATTTACATGTTTTCCGTTTTAACATTTTTGTTTCTGATGGATCTTGCAAATATAATATTGTATTCCCAAGACTCACCCGAGTCGTTGATGTACACTGCACATCTGATGCCGGAACATTATGTTTGGTAAGAAATACAAAACAACGCGGAAAGCTTTAAAACTTAGGATATTTATTAAGATCAGAAACAACATAATGTTTGTTGTTTATATTTTGATGTTTATTAAAACAGATTTACACCAAACTAAAGAACTTCTTTATTTCGATAAAATAGATTCTATCTTTCCAGACTCATGGGGATACCTTTGACAAACATATGTACTGTTGAAGGAAGTTGAATTAAACAAATACTAAAATAAAAGGATAGTAAAGTATGTATTATATTTTAATTACTCTACATCTTTTATAATAAAATAACGCAAAAGTAAGATAAAGGCAAATACCGCAAAGTACAATATCTAAAGAAACTATATTGATACCAGTTGTACCAAATGAAGGACGATTTGATAGGTATGTGACATTGTGTTACTATTTCAATCAATAATAGTGTGAAGAAAGTCGTTTGACCGGTTATTGCCAAATTAATGACATTGTAGTTACTTCCTTCAAAATAATGTCACGTCTGCTCGATTCTCTTCCTATTATTTCATCGTATTACATATACACATGAAAGGTTTGTATTTTGATAATGTTAATATGTACGAGCATCTCTGTCGGCCTTAATCCTGACTCACTATGTCCCATGCTTTAACAAAGTTCCTAAGAGTCGGACTTCTTTAGAGAGAAGTCCTTTATTTTACTTCAAGCTTTTACAGACTCATGTTTCTTGAACAGAAAGGACACTTCCACAATTCCATACTTTTACTTCAAGTGATGCCCTCAGGAGAAAAAAACGTTTTTACAGCGAGTCTACATGCTTAAAACGACTGGATGCATATTTTAGATCACTTTCTTTGGGCTCAAGTTACGTACGTTAAAACTTATCCTGTTCGATGTCATATGACATATCAATTGTCGGTGTGTCGTATAAAGATTAAAGCTTCACGCCATCTTCCATAGTCAAGATTTGCTACACTGATAAGAGCTCTAATGAACATTGAGCTCAGAAATATATCTGCTAATGACATTAACAAAAATATCCATTCTCTCTGTTAACATTTTGCAAATAATGCCGTCAAGATAAAGAACTTCAACTTTTATACGGTTTTAATATTGATTACACTCATGGCATAGTTATCCTTGGTTTCGCCAACATCCATGTAATCTATATCATTACGACACATCTTAACTTCGGTAATAAATATGAGCTCTTTTTGACTTGAATACTGCTATTACTTGCCTTTTGTCTGAAAGGTCTTTCCTTTTTCAGCAGGTTAAAGGACCTTTATCAACCTCCCGAAGAACTCAGTATATAGGAGTTAAACAGAATGTCATCAACAAAAAATGCAAAATGAAATCAAAAGACAATAAAGAATATATAGCAAAGTCCTATCAGCATTTTAACATATACCAGATCCTGAAATTGCCCAGAACAAAGGTATTAACATGCAAGCCAAATGTACCAGTAAGAACAAATCTGTGATGAGTCATTTAATAAAAAGACCAAACCCAACAGTTACCGCCTTAGAACCTCCTACAACATTTCTAGCAGAGAAATTAAAACCCAGACATCGAGTGCACTACGACTTTAAACCCATCTCTCCAGTAAATGCAAATCGACAACCACGTAATAGGGTCTGATAGGCTGTTATCCTAACTGGAGGCCTTACGTTTGTGTTCGAACTGTTTACGAAATCTATTTCAAACATAACTCCATATGCATCATCTGGGATGTCTCCTTTAAATTAAAACGTGACTTTCAATATTTCTAAGCACAATGTGCATGTTGAAACAATTAAAATGCTTCCGCATATTATCTTTACGCGTCCTTTCCAACTGTAAATAAAATCTTGACAGTGTGGTTTTCATTTTACCCTTTTTCAGGAAGTATTTTTTAAGATTAATATTTTTAGACATCCTTTTACCAGATACAATGTAAGATAGAAAGACCTAAAGGAATGTTCTCATAAAGGTGTCAAGACTCTGTATCTTATTGGTAATCAAGTAAAACAGTGTCTCCCTAACCACACTTTGCACGTAGCTCCCAGTCTTCTATCATGCCAGCTAGTAAGGAATGTGTTATTATTGTCTGTCAATGTCATGTTGTTTTGAGAATAACATTTACATGGAACTATTTAAGGCTTTACTTAGTTATATATATTGTTTTCACTTTTGCAAACTCTGTAACATTTCTTTGCGATTATAATTGTAATGAGCATAATCTGATGGTCACACACATGAGGGTTGTTAATATTATATGTCAAATATGTATCTAATAACAGGTCTGTACGCAGCAATCGGTATTAGCTGTAGCCATATATGGACAGCTTGTGTGTTGGTGTGTCCGTAGAGTAGTGGTTGAGTTGCTGAATTGTAACTGCTAAGCCGCTCACCCATTTCTGGGCAAAGGATTCAATTAGGGAAGGTCTCCAGCATCCATTTGTCTGAATTCATCCTCCGCCAAAAGAGCTGGACTTCGCTTTAATGATCATAAATGTATTTGAAAACGACTTGGTGTGTCTTTTTGGTTTTTGGATCACCGTGACCTTGGTTAGTGTGTGCAAAGCATGGTTAGCTTCGCTTAAAAATATTCGTCGAGAACGCAAAGACATTATTTTGTGACACACTTAAAGGTAATTAATTGTCGCAGATAAAATCTTTATTGTGGATAAGCACGTGAGATATTCATAGCCCATTTAATACAAGGTAAAAATATAAGATACATATATAAAAGTATATTTGAAGAAACCGGAAAGCTGTTGAATTACGGTATTGGTTGTTCATTTTAATATTATGAAGAATAACAGAGAGTGAAGAGAGGAAAATTATTATAAATGTAGCTGCACTCTAGCGTTAATAATTGCTCCAGAGATCATTGTGTGTAATTGTAATGAGACGATGACCCACCTTAAGTTGTGTTAATGATAGGAAACTGTAAAAGAAGATCAATGACAAATCAGAATAAATGAGCGATGTGGTCAAAGTGATTTAAGCCTTTTTACTGGATTTTATTTCTATGATATAAAACATGTTGTTATCTTTAAAAGTGACAACATTATTTTTCATGACAATGAAACTACTTTAAACTTCATGTACCAGTTTCACTAAGTGTCATACCATTATACCATATGACAGCATAACTCGAATTGCTGTAACGAAATACATTATTTAGTATTGATCAACTGCATTACGTTATTCAGTGTAAACACACAAGCTTTATAATATTTCCTGATAGAATATTTAAAGCCACAATACTGGCAGGCACGTTGTTGTTTTACCTTATATAAACATTTAAAATAAAGTTTAAAGTTTAAAAACACAACAAAGGTTTTAATTAATCAAAAATAAAGATTTGCTTACTTTCCCTAGGATTCGAATCAAGGACCGCTGAGGTCAATCGGAACACTTTGGATAATTTTCGAATCATCTCTCGGATATATGTAGGTAGTCGGGTCACCTCGGCCATTTCCTTAAAAGGAATTTCTTTTGTGACATACGTAAAACAAATATGGCAGCTCGGATGACAGGTCTCTAAAGTACGATGCCTGTAAAACTTCAATTCGTGGCGCCTTCAAATTCATCCAATTTTAATTTACCCAGCGCAGCAGACACGCAGCTGTCAAACGATGACATTGTTTATGTTTTGAGCGAACTACATTTTAGGCATATTCTTCTTCCGACTTCCGGCGAACAAAACGATCGTGATTTCAGTAAGTATCATTGCACCAGATACATCCGAGGGATGATTGTCCCGAGCACGGAATTACCAGAGGAGTTCCGATTACTCTTAGGTGGCATTCCGTTTTTGGACAGACAGAGTCACTGAATCATGGTCATGCCTGTTTTATATTGTCTTAGTATTCACTGCGACCAGAACAATGCTTACAATTTCAACATAGCATTAATTGTGATTGGGAAGGTTTAACCTACGCTCATCAGTTTATTTTGGATCATAGTCTTGCCATATGAGGGATCAATCGCTGTTGTTTCGGCCAGCCATTCTTGAATTACTAGAAATGTTTAGTACCAATGAACATATTTCCCTGGTGATATTATTCTTTAATCAAGGGGCATTGTGCTGGCATAATACTGATTTCCCAAATTTAAATAAGAGCAAGTAACTTATAAAATCCTCTCCTGTCGTTCGTTTATGTGGTTTCATATTGTACTATTTTCAATTGCATGTCTGTACAAGTGAACACATTTTCACATGCTATATATGCATTGTTTTGACTCTGTTTACCGTAGATGAACTGTCAATCAGGCAACCACAATAAGTGGTTGCTCGTCATATGTCTTAAAGGTGAATGGCGATGGCAAAATAAACAATCATCGACTGCACTTAGATAGGTTGAAGCACTGTCTAAATATTAACGTTAACAACTTAACATTTGACGTCATTTGAAGTATACACTTGCAGACAACATCGTCAATTAGGAACATTTGTCAATATTGGTATATAATTGATATTCATCTTTTGTAGAAGTGAATTTTTATTCAAATTTTAATATACTTTAGAACAATTAGAAGTATTATTAAGCAGCCAAACATCTCAACAGCTTAACTGTGTTTTAATATCTGTTTAGAACTTATACCGAATTGTTGATCATGATTTAAAATATATTTTTTAGTAGAAACGTTAATGTTTTTTGTCTTTTTTATGGTGAAGTTCTTTTACATCACTTGGCCAGCATTTTTATTACTTTGTTGTATATATTACTCATGCGGGCGGAATCAAGTGACTTATCCTGAGTTGTAATCAAATAAAGTACAATATATTCGGATCAATAGGTCACTTACTGACAAAATGGACAACGCTTACTACGACCTGGTAACTGGTTTCTTTATAGATTGCTTTCATTTGTCTGATCTGTCTATGATGGTTAGTGAAACAACTACACAGACCGTCAAGAGAACAAGATTAGGTTCTAATTACAGCAGTGGTCTCTAGTATCATTTTTCCAAATGTTACGTATAAAGCCTAGCTTAATATTTAATATTTGATACTAAAATGGTATTTTCTAGTGTAACGACAGCAGAGTTATAAATATACGCACTTTAAACCAGCCTCGCTGACGGGTTAACACTTTAGCGACGTGGTTAATAAATAGAAATAAATAGAAAATTGTCTATGCAAATGAAATTAAAAAGCTCTTGCAATGGGCTTATTGATGCATTATACCCAACCACATATCTATTTGACAATTATTTCATTAAACCTATAACATTTTTCAATTAAAAAATGCGAATATGTTTGAGCATTTTATCGTAACAAATGAATCGGGAATTCATGTTCTTTTGGCCTTTTTCGGTATTAAAGTGCGCCTTTCGGAATTTAGGGGTGCCTTTTGGGTTACGTTTTATTGTGGATGAATTGTTTATTTTATGTTGGTTTTTGGACATTCGAGTTGTCTTTTTTTATTTTTCTATGTTCTACCTAATCCAAATTTCAGTCCACTTTTGACTTAGGTTTTATTTGTATTGCCTCCATTTTCAGAGTTTATAACCTTAAAAAAACAAAAGCAGGATCGATAAGTGTTGGGCTTAGTTTCCTACTTTTTGGTCCTTAGGTCTTCAAACTTTCGGGAATTTGAGTTAAATACCAAAGTTCTTGGTCTTAGAATTATCTTTATTACATCTATAATATAATTGATGTATATGCAGGTTAAAACCACATTTTGTATCATAAAGGCATACATTTGTGGATGCAAAAGCAGAAACAGGTAAGAATAGTTTAGTCCAGCGCAAATACATTTTGCGATTGTTTTCACAGATGTATTCTATTACAATCTTCGCTTGCTGCGTAGGTTACAGAATACTTAAAGCTTTAAATAAAATATAAATAGTTTAATCTTGCATACCTAATCTATTATAACTGAATGTTCTTATTTGTCTGTAAATACCGCGATTAAGCAAAAGTAAATGATTACCCTTTTTAAAAAAATGAATAGATTATATATTTTTTTTAATCAAGAATTCTCATTATCGAGGGAAATGTGTTCATGCATTTAATTTATTTTAGCGTAATTAAAATTAAAGTAAAGTAAAGTAATAACGAAGTTTGAGTTTAATTAAAGTATTCATTGTTGAAACACCTATTTGATAAAACTGAAAAAGTATATGCTTCGAAATAAATCTTCACCATTAATGTAAATGTCTGTTTAAAAAGATATATGCTTCAAAAGAAAGCTGAAATATATTAAGTGAAAACAATTGGATTTATGTTACAATCAGCAAGTCAGGATTTTATAAATTGCTTTAATTGTGTGTGTTTTGCTGTATCAGAACGGTTGTGTCAGCTAGATGTTTTTCTTTGTTTTGCGTCGTTAAGCCCTTCTAAGTTGTATTTTATTCGTTTTTATCGTTTGTTTATTTGTTGTATTTTGTCAACGTCCAACTTATTATTTTTGGAGAATTCCCAGGCATAAGTCTGGGTAGAACCATCGGCGCACCGTAGGTCGGTGGACTGCCTATAAACATGAAAGTTCTCGACCCGACTGGTACCCGCACCCACACAGACAGGACAGCCGAGTTACAAGTCGATGACTAACCGCTCATCCATGCCTGCATTTTCCTTTTGTGTATAAGACGCCCCATTAGTATGGTGACAAACTATGGTTCCAAGAAGAGGATTATCAATATTTACTATCGAGGATTCGTGAATAAGATGGCATACCTTTTAACATAAACGTTTCGGCCTTCGGTGGACACAATAATCGCTCAATCTGAAGGAAAATGAGAGTCCATAAATCGCTGGCTCAGACCGCTTGCAACTGGCGCTGTATTTTAGTTTTATGAGTTCAGATCATGAAACGCATGTTACATACTTCATTGGCCATCTCAGTTGTGGAGCGAACTTTGCTTACAATCAGTTGGATGCCGCTTTTCTTGACTAACATTCATTTCAAGAATTAACCAACCAAGGAGATAATAGCAAAGCAACCTACTTAGGCGCAGCACGAGATCAATCATTATTGCTTGAAGTCAAATTAATATTTCAAGACGAATTATCAATCCGATGGCATACGATTTTATTTTGTTTCTTTCTACATCGCACCCACACAATGGTATCGACAAAGATGCTGAACAAACGCTCAAATTAGGCTATTAAGAAATGCAAGCTCCATTGTTGACAATGTTTCGCAAACCAGAATAGATCCTATGTATAAAACATGTTGCTGTTTTTTTTTTAAATAACACAATCCCTGTTGCTGATCAATTGGTGGGCTTCCAGTTAACACAAGGATTGGTACGAACACTAAAATAGTTTCTGTAAAAAACTTAAAAATTTAAATGGATTTCTTTTAATTGTGCGTAATGTCAATGACATGATTTATGGCCAACAAGATTAAATCTTTTTGTTTATCTTTTCGTGATCTTGTTGTGTTATATTTTAATTTAATAAATGCAAACGCCATAGCTTATCAGTTAACTTATAATGCGAGAGAAGTAATTGATCAATCAACTGTCTTCTCAGGTCACGTGAGAAAACATTATTCGGGCATCCTTCGATTTAAATTAGCAATGACAGAAATAAACTTCGGCATGCGAACGTAGTTGGAAAACAGATTGCTTAAGTAGTTACATTAACGAAAACACTACGTGATATTGCAATGGGTTTTCCGTCTGTGAAACAATCACTAACGAAGAAATATTCAAATATTTTTTGCAGATTTATATTTTTGGTTGAAAAAAGGAAACGCGATAACAAGTTTTGTTCCACATATCACGTTTAATCATTGTAATTTATATCAATGCAGTAAGCTCGTCAAAATGTCTCATTCATCATAAAGACAAGAGATAAAACTGCCTGCTTATGATGTGTCATATAATATGAACTGTTTCATCTTTTTTAGCATGTCATAATCTTTACTGAATGCTTTGCTATGAGAAATGCTGACAAAGAAAACGTAATATTTCATGCAACGCTATTAAGCTGAGTCTGGACTTTGTGATAATGGAAATTCTATAACATGTTTATATCAGTTTACATTTTTTACTTATGTAATATGAATATTTTATTAATTTAATATACATTATTGTCCAATAATATTTACATATAGACATAAAGTCAGAATAAAAATATTCAGCTATTTATTATAGAAGGGATTTGGGGTAAGCATACGAGCAAGACATTATTCATTAATAATACTTGATGCATGGTGCTTACATTCATATAAAAACGATTTTGCCATAGTAATTGCATTGGTATGGTTTTATTATTTTTATTTAATGAGCATTATTATTTAAAAGTTAGAAAAATAATTTCAAATATAAATATATGAGATCCTGTTCATGCTGTATCATAATTACTATTAAATTCTGAGTCAGGTATTATACTTTTTTGTATATTTTTTGAAATATAAAAATCAATGTCTGTTCTTGTTCTTTTTGTCTATGCTGACACCCTTTGCTTCATATTTGAAGCAGAAGAACTCCAGTTTTCCAAATTACAAAAAAAATGGGGAAAATAGAATAATAATATATGACAAAGTCATATGAGCATTGCAACATATACCAAGTTTTGAAACGACACAAAAGAGGTATTCACATGCAAACCAAATGTAAAAGTAAGCAAACATCTGTGATGAGTCATTTAACAAAAAGAGCCAACTAGACAGTTACTGCCTTGGAACGGTCAGTCGGCAATATGGACCGACTGGGGTGCTTAAACCGGTTTTACAGAGCTCTCATCTCGCACTTCTTGGTGGGTTTCTCAAATGCAAATAATGAACAAACCGATTCCTATCTTTGTGCTTAAATTGGTCCTGTTAAGGTTCGCAACTCGTACATAATCAGGGGAAACAAAACGATGTTCGACATAACAAAATAAAAACATTTGGTTAAAAGTTCCATTCGAATATAGACATAGGCCAAATATTCTGAAACACGTTTCGAAAGAGTCATGTATTTTATGTTGAGACAAAACCTATGTTATAAATGTGTTCATATGTTGTTTGGTTTATATTGTCAAGTGTTTTCTCTTCATCATGTCAACCCCATAAAAATTATCATTATTATCGTTGTCTTCGCCCCCATCGTCGTCGTCGTTATCATCATCAACATCATCATTATCATCATCATCATAAATATTATCATCATTATCATCATTATCATTATCATTATCTTTATCGCCTTGTCGTCATCATCGTCCTTGTCTTTCACATCATCATCGGTAACAGCATTGGTAAGTATCACTTTAAATTATGGTAGACCTAGATCTAGATCTATATTGTTTTATTAGCTGGATCTTTATCATGCTGTGTAGGCGTGTCCGAGTTATTAAAATATAAACATAAGCAAACAATATTCTGACACTTTTTAGGGGTTATAAATATATAACTATACAGTAAAATATTTCTTTATCTTCTCAAGTTTTGCATAAACAAAACATAGAAGAAACTTATAGAATGCTTATAAACGCAATTTTATTATAACAGAATCTAATAAAAATGGCGTTCATTTAAATGTCGGGGAAAGTATGAGTATTACGTCAGCAACTTACGCTTACGTAATCAGTTGTTGCTTGTTTATATCGTGTATTTTTCACTGGGATTTAACAGAGGGAATATATGAATGCTGTATACATAAGAGCAAAGGAAAATTCCATTCATTTTTTATATCGAGGATCCGCGCGTAACTTTGGAGCCACCTCTAGCGTTAAAACAACTGGTTTATGGCTTTTGATTATGGTAAATTTTGAATTATAATGAGGGAAATGCAATTATAACACGATCATTATTATTATAAGAACGACAAAATCTTTCAGTATGGTTGTCATAACCATGCAGCTGTCGATACTCTTGTTTTGAAAGAAGCGTACTGAATGCAATATTGAAATACACACTCATCCATTTAAGCAATAATGAGGATATTGTCATGTGGATTAAAAGTATACACATCAATTTAATACTTTAATAATATTTTTAAAATGAAAAATATAGACTAACAACTTAAATTACATAGCATGGATTGGCATGTAAATGTGCATGATATGCAAGAATAGCCATGTTGACATGGGAATTAACATGTTCGAATTTTGTTATAACTCACTTCCATAATTTTATTAAATAACTCAACACCAAATTAGTTCATAATTAATGTGTTTTATAGGGAAGAATCTTTAAGTTAATCAAAAGCGTTATACATATTAATCAATTATGTAAAACAGAACATTAAACTTAATTATTCCATTGATTCTTCCTCCAGTTGTTTGATTCATATTTTTGTTTCATATGTTAATATTGAAAAAAGGAAAATGTCTTTTAAATTTCAATTTACAGTGACCATATTCTTATTCTAAAATGAAATATCTCTTATACTTCTAACTTTATTTAGTTAGCATACTGAAATTTGTTGAACGATGAATTATTATTTTGTTGAAATGTTATTTTTATTTTAGTCAGTTGGTTAACAATTTTTTTCAGATTACATAAATCCAAATCAAATTTCAACAATTGTGTAGAACCGGCGTTTAAGTAGAAATTACCTTGGGAAATGTTCAGTAAATAGTTGCCAAAGGACTAATATCTCGTGCTTTGTTGGGGTAACAAACCCATGCGATAGCATAAACAATAAGAACACATGACACCTATGCAACATATTCCAAACACCGAACAGGCACAGGACAAATGTATTTACATGCAATCCAAATGTAAAAATATGAACACATCTGTGATGAGTCATTTAACAAAAAGAGCAATCCCAGCAGTTACCGCCTTGGAACGGTCAGTCGACAATATAGACCGACTGGGGTTATTTAAGCCAAATGTATTGAATGTATATTGCAATTGTTTCAGTCATCATAACTATCTGACAAGTTTTCCGAAATTCTGTAATATTCATCGGACTTGTTGATTGTCTTTTGTTGGAGCTATGAAATAGCAGCACATCGTTCAATACAAAAAAAAAAGCTGAAAGACGTAAGAAAGATTAGGGCATATAGTAGCAACTATTGATTTCTCGATATGTCTTAATAAAATCATTTGAATTTTTTAACAAAAAAACGAACATTTGAAATTAGTAAAACCGCGTGAATAACGCCTTTGCAAGTCCGAGATGCGTTGCTATTCGGCCAGAAAAGATCGTCTAAATGTTTGTGGATTAACTTTTTTGCAGTTTTCTGTAAAAATGTGGTTTATATAAAAATTTTAAGTTAATTAAAGTAAAAATAGTTTTAAACATCAAAAATCAAAAACAGGTGCCTAGTTCTTAGTTTGTCGTTACCAACGAAATGTATTTTGGCGAAACTTAAAGAAATAAAGTAAAAATATTGAACGTGGTGTGTAATGTGTGCGAGGTGTAATGTATGGTGAATATGGACTGTACATGTTTGTGACATGTGCGTGTGTAAAAAAATTAGCAAATTGTTCACTTTGCGTGATATATATCTATGTGAGAGGGGGGACGTGTTGGGGTCCGTGTGGGCGTGTGTGTGCGTGCGTGCGTTTGTCAATTTGTGAGTATGTGTGTGTGTTTTGTGTGTGTTTACGTATTAACTACGTTAATATAAATTGTTGAATTCAAAATGTTCAGACATGGTACCTATCATCAGTCATAATTCATGTTTGTTTTTTTTTGTTATTACCTTTTTCAAACTTGCTGCTTAACAAAGTTCAACCCAATCAATGACCAATATAGTCACCGACCCTCAGTGAAAAGGAACCCTGCAGACACACACGTCAGACCAATAAAGCTCTTGAGTCAAGAAAATTGGCGTCCGCTCTGAAGCTCGGCGTCCTTTATGGAATGCGTATTTGTCACTAAGCTGTTGTAGTTATCAGTTCACTTCCCGAGTTGTTTCAAGTTGTTATAATCTCTAAATACCACGTCCACTTCGTACTGAGGATATAACGTCCCAGTTTAGCAACTTTCAACAACAGAAGTTAAGCAGGTTGTATTCTAACCTCTAAACAGTATTGTATAAGGTTGTAAAAGAGTCGTTCGTTTCATATTCCTTACCAGGGTTCAATTAAAGTTGGTTCCATTTATACATTAATAAATGGAATGACATTTTGACAGTTGCAATAAAACTTGGAGGCCAATTGTCAGAGCATATTTTCGGCTCACTTTAAATCAGATTATTCCAAGCTGTTGTGAGACAGATAACGTAATTTGTTATTAAAATATCAATTGGACGCCCTTGGATGCATTGTATAAATGCTTTTCTTGTTTTCTTAATGTTTTAAAGAACTATTCCCGACACATAATTACATTTCTGCCCGTTCTTTGTACCTTACCAGACGTACTGTAAAATATGATTTTAGATTAGTGACATGTATATATGATATGATATTAAATTTCCGTTTAAAATTTGTTTTTAAAGCACTGTTGTTTGTATGAGCTAATATTTATTTAAATGTCTTATAATATAAAGTGTTTTAAATGATATGCTTACAGTGTAATGAGATATTTAAGGAGTCATACGTATTCAAAAACATATTATCCTGGGCTACTTAATTTCATAAATTAGCCCTTGGCGTGTGACTATGTGGAGCTAACTCTTAAAATATAGTATAATTTGTTGGTCACTGTTTTTTTTCTATCAAGATGATAAGTATAAATATTTAGATAATTAATAATAGTGAAAAAAAATCATTCACCAACATTTTTGTTTTTGTTGTGTTCTGTTTGTTTGTTTTTGTTTGTTAAGTTGTTGTTTGTTTGTGTTTTATTGTGTGTGTGTATGTGTGTGTGTGTATGTGTGTGTGTGCGTGCGTGTGTGTGTGCGTGCGTGCGTGCGTGCGTGTGTGTGTGTGTGTGTGTGTGTGCGTGTCTGTGTGTGTGTGCGTGTGTGTGTGTGCGTGTATGTGTGTGTGTGTGTGTGCGTGTGTGTGTGTGTGTGTGCGTAAGTGCATGCGTGCGTGCGTGCGTGTGAGTATGTGTGTGTGCGTGCGTGCGTGCGTGCGTGTGTGTGTGTGTGTGTGTGTGCGTGTGTGTGTGTGTGCGTGCGTGCGTGTATGTGTGTGTGTGTGTGCGTGCGTGCGTGTGTGTGTGTGAGTATGTGTGTGTGCGTGCGTGCGTGCGTGTGTATGTGTGTGCGTGCGTGCGTGCGTGCGTGTGTGTGTGTGTGTGTGTTTTTTAATTATTTATAATTCTTTTAGTGGCTGAGTTACGTAACTAGTGAATATATATATATTGGCACGATTAGAATTATTTTAAGCGAAAGCTTATAGTAAGCTTAAATAATATGTGTTATGTATAAGAAAAACATTATTGGCAGGAATTGTCAATCATTTCTTTTTAAAAGTGTTTTAATTAAATTCCATAATGTAAGTCGATTAAGACACGATATTCCAAAATTTATTGAACCGATTGTATGCAAGCCCATACGCGTATGCCTAGCAGGGATCCTGAAAATAACATAGACCCTTAAAAACATCTGCATAACATATTTGACATTTATTTATTTGAAAATTATTTAAAATATATTATTTGTCTTAAAAATATACAATGTTCAATATTATATTATTTAATATTGCAGGTGATAGAGGGATTCTGATTAGTGTCTGAAAATTCCAGTAAAAAGCCACCTATTTTCAACGTTGTTTTTGTTGTTGTCGTTGTTGTCGTTGTTGTTATTGTTTGCAATACTAATTAATCTATAAAAAAGCATTGAAATTTTAAATATAATCATTGGTTCCTTGCTTAGTTTTGTGCCGGTAAAATAACTTTGTGTTGAATGAACATTATTTATACCATTATATAAATAAATTGAAATAGATTGAAACAAATATATATTATAATCAAATATAACAATATATATAAACATATATAATAATAATAATAATAGATTTTTATATAATAGAATAAATTATGTATATTAATGTACAAGTATGATACCTTCTGGGACCTTAACAAAAACCATTGGTAAAAGTCAAAATGCACTTCGTATGCGATAATTGTCCTTGAGTATTTATAACGTTAAATTGCACTTAAATTTTAATTCAACTGCTAATGTTTAACAGACAGCGAGACATTTTTCGTGTTACAGAACTTGATGAGCTCATCAGGTAATTTGGCCGTAAGAATTAATTCATGCGCTAAGAAAAGGTGCACAACCTTGCTGAGACAACCTTGAGAAGTAATTCTTTAAACTGGCGATTAGGTGACATTTCACATTAAAATTGTACAGGCTTATCTTAACAAATAGTCTAAAAGATTTAATTTGATTTATTGCTCTGCAGTTTCTATAAAATCCAATCTCCATACAATGAAGTTATGTGTTGACATAAAATATAAAATGACTCTTAAAGCAATGATAGAAACGTTAAAAAGGCAATATTAAAAGTGCAATTATGGCGCTGCACTGTATCTGTGATTAATTACTATATGGTATTAGCTGTGTAATTTTATTACTTATAATGCATTTATTATTTAACATATTTTGTTTGAAGGTGTAAACATAGTTCATTGTAATATTAATCTTGTTATAAAACTATTACAAAGTGTATACCTTTTTTCCTTTAGTTTTACTGATTAAAGCAAATATGCACAAACTTTGTTTTCATTTAAATAGCTTTAACACGCGATAAATGTTAACATAAATCTTCAATTTTTGTTTACAACTGATTCTTGTCAAGCATGAGAGCATAGTCAATTTAAGAAGAAATGTTATCAAGTATTATGATGAAAACGAAAAATATCGACAATTTCGTCGATACACTTCAGGGGTACTTTTTCCATGGTTTTGTTGATTCTGTAATTATTTGAAATTTTAATAATTAAGTATTGATATAATTCAAAACTCTACTATGGGTGTCTTTGTACTTTTATGATGGCTTGCTTTTATCCAGGAAAATGAAAAAAATATCTGATGAAGTCAAAATGTCTTGGATTATTTTTGTGTGCAGCGCTCCTGCATTGAACATGTAGTCATAGCAACATCATCCAAGTCGTGCGCGTTCTTATGCCCGACCGAACATTGGTCAGCTCAGAGTTCCTATGCAAAAATATAGTCCTACATTTATCGATCTGCTATAGAAAGATACATTTTTTCGACCTTCACATGCTTACATGACGTCAGTAAACATGACCAAACTCATTCCGTACAGGTTCTCCGCATCATAAGTTAAAGATGCAAAAATGCATTTTTAATCAATGAATAAAACCATTGACAAAATTCGTACGCGTTCTTATGCCAGAAAGAAAATGAGTCATCTCAGGGATTTAATTAAACTTTGTACGATTGCTTGACTTAAATAAATAAAGGCCACGAACTTATTAACCAATTATTATTATTATCATCAACCTACGATCAAAGGCGGGAGTGGAGTAGGGTCGATGCACCAGCCGCTTGCGCCTCAGCAACTGCTTGGTACACCATCCCAGCCAGTTAACTAGCACCGACTCCATTAATAATTGACGTGGTTATCGTCCCATTATTACGATGCTTGGAATTCTCCATTAAACATTAAACATTACGTGAAAGCGTGTGTAAGAATATGACTAGGCATTTTCATGTATCATGTAAACAAAGAGAAACATGTCGTCTGCAAGGCAACGGCGATTATCATCGTTGTTATTGTCTTCAAGTCAGAGCATGAAAACGCGTAGCGGGAGTAACAATTGCAAAGCACACACAACGACGTTTTCCGAAGTGAAACAACAATCGAAATGAAACTACAAAACATTTGTTTAAAGGGATTTCTGTAAGGATTGGTTCATCAAATACCCACGGCCGTAGTTTGACAGTGATAAAATGACTTGTGAAATATGCACTGCTGAAGGAAAAGACAACCCAATTACCCAATGTTTCCGACAGATATTGTCAGATATCTTCTACTATTTCCAGATGTCTGCACGTTTAAAGATGAAACAATTCCAGGAAATGCTGCGAGATCCAAACTTTAGTACAAGAAGCGCCACAGTGTTAGATATTGCAAGTAAATTGACTAATATTAATCTAATAAAAAGTAAAAAGTAATTAAAAATCCTTTTGAAATGTCTTAATAAGATATCAGACTAGTATCTTATATTTCCAGACTTACTGCATTATAATTTCAAGCATAATTAAAAATACAATTAATGTGAACTTTTCACTGTGGTACAAATCATAATCCTATAGTGTTTTATTTTATATATCACATGAATGGCATTTTATAATATCTTAAATAATATGAACCATTTGTTGCAATTGCCTCTAGTGAACATGTAACTTGCTATTAAAATTCTATCTTTATCTTTACATTTTGATGTATATACAGATAAACAGAAGAAGATCAATAGCACATAAAATATGTATAAGAGAAAAAAGGAATTATGCCTTCTAAAAGGATTTTATTCCTGCCACAACATGAATATCGTGTAGATTGGTGGACCTGAGCTATCAGATTAACATACTAGGCTATCATTCCAAAATTTGTAAACGTGATGTTCAACTTGTTCTTCTTTACTTCCATATGGCTTTCCGTATACTATGCAGTACAGACCATCTTAAGAAAACGGGCTTCACTATATACATACATGGAAATGCAATCTTCCAATGAACCTACTGATGGGGGGGGGGGGGGGTTCAAGAAGATTACCACCTATTACTTCATAGCAACAACACATCTGCTCATAGACATCATACCCAGAGTTACCCAGCCGAGTTTGTTCTTCCAGAAGAAATATTGACCTTGTTATGTGAAGACATGTTGTCCAACAGCATGAAAGGATTGACGAAAAATGATGGCACATACATTTCTTAAGATGTTCTGAAGATGTGCTATCAAAATTACTATTAATATAATTGTTTATTGAGCGAAGGTGGTATACAACAGTTTGTTTAGATCAAATACATGTACCAATATCTTAACCCCGTTGTCGGGAATTTGGACATAACTTTACCTACCCACTTCAATTTATTTAAATGCGGTTTTGAACACTGCCTCAGTTAATAGAGAGAAATTGATCTAATTTGTTTCTTTCTACATCGCACCCACACAATGGTATCGACAATGATGCTGAACAAATGCTCAAATTAGGCTATTAAGAAATGCAAGCTCCATTGTTGACAATGTTTCGCAAACCAGAATAGATCCTATGTATAAAACATGTTGCTGTTGTTTTTTTTTAAATAACACAATCCCTGTTGCTGATCAATTGGTGGGCTTCCAGTTAACACAAGGATTGGTACGAACACTAAAATAGTTTCTGTAAAAAACTTAAAAATTGAAATGGATTTCTTTTAATTGTGCGTAATGTCAATGACATGATTTATGGCCAACAAGATTAAATCTTTTTTTTATCTTTTCGTGATCTTGTTGTGTTATATTTTAATTTAATAAATGCAAACGCCATAGCTTATCAGTTAACTTATAATGCGAGAGAAGTAATTGATCAATCAACTGTCTTCTCAGGTCACGTGAGAAAACATTATTCGGGCATCCTTCGATTTAAATTAGCAATGACAGAAATAAACTTCGGCATGCGAACGTAGTTGGAAAACAGATTGCTTAAGTAGTTACATTAACGAAAACACTACGTGATATTGCAATGGGTTTTCCGTCTGTGAAACAATCACTAACGAAGAAATATTTAAATATTTTTTGCAGATTTATATTTTTGGTTGAAAAAAGGAAACGCGATAACAAGTTTTGTTCCACATATCACGTTTAATCATTGTAATTTATATCAATGCAGTAAGCTCGTCAAAATGTCTCATTCATCATAAAGACAAGAGATAAAACTGCCTGCTTATGATGTGTCATATAATATGAACTGTTTCATCTTTTTTAGCATGTCATAATCTTTACTGAATGCTTTGCTATGAGAAATGCTGACAAAGAAAACGTAATATTTCATGCAACGCTATTAAGCTGAGTCTGGACTTTGTGATAATGGAAATTCTATAACATGTTTATATCAGTTTACATTTTTTACTTATGTAATATGTATATTTTATTAATTTAATATACATTATTGTCCAATAATATTTACATATAGACATAAAGTCAGAATAAAAATATTCAGCTATTTATTATAGAAGGGATTTGGGGTAAGCATACGAGCAAGACATTATTCATTAATAATACTTGATGCATGGTGCTTACATTCATATAAAAACGATTTTGCCATAGTAATTGCATTGGTATGGTTTTATTATTTTTATTTAATGAGCATTATTATTTAAAAGTTAGAAAAATAATTTCAAATATAAATATATGAGATCCTGTTCATGCTGTATCATAATTACTATTAAATTCTGAGTCAGGTATTATACTTTTTTGTATATTTTTTGAAATATAAAAATCAATGTCTGTTCTTGTTCTTTTTGTCTATGCTGACACCCTTTGCTTCATATTTGAAGCAGAAGAACTCCAGTTTTCCAAATTACAAAAAAAATGGGGAAAATAGAATAATAATATATGACAAAGTCATATGAGCATTGCAACATATACCAAGTTTTGAAACGACACAAAAGAGGTATTCACATGCAAACCAAATGTAAAAGTAAGCAAACATCTGTGATGAGTCATTTAACAAAAAGAGCCAACTAGACAGTTACTGCCTTGGAACGGTCAGTCGGCAATATGGACCGACTGGGGTGCTTAAACCGGTTTTACAGAGCTCTCATCTCGCACTTCTTGGTGGGTTTCTCAAATGCAAATAATGAACAAACCGATTCCTATCTTTGTGCTTAAATTGGTCCTGTTAAGGTTCGCAACTCGTACATAATCAAGGGAAACAAAACGATGTTCGACATAACAAAATAAAAACATTTGGTTAAAAGTTCCATTCGAATATAGACATAGGCCAAATATTCTGAAACACGTTTCGAAAGAGTCATGTATTTTATGTTGAGACAAAACCTATGTTATAAATGTGTTCATATGTTGTTTGGTTTATATTGTCAAGTGTTTTCTCTTCATCATGTCAACCCCATAAAAATTATCATTATTATCGTTGTCTTCGCCCCCATCGTCGTCGTCGTTATCATCATCAACATCATCATTATCATCATCATCATAAATATTATCATCATTATCATTATCTTTATCGCCTTGTCGTCATCATCGTCCTTGTCTTTCACATCATCATCGGTAACAGCATTGGTAAGTATCACTTTAAATTATGGTAGACCTAGATCTAGATCTATATTGTTTTATTAGCTGGATCTTTATCATGCTGTGTAGGCGTGTCCGAGTTGCCCCTTATTAAAATATAAACATAAGCAAACAATATTCTGACACTTTTTAGGGGTTATAAATATATAACTATACAGTAAAATATTTCTTTATCTTCTCAAGTTTTGCATAAACAAAACATAGAAGAAACTTATAGAATGCTTATAAACGCAATTTTATTATAACAGAATCTAATAAAAATGGCGTTCATTTAAATGTCGGGGAAAGTATGAGTATTACGTCAGCAACTTACGCTTACGTAATCAGTTGTTGCTTGTTTATATCGTGTATTTTTCACTGGGATTTAACAGAGGGAATATATGAATGCTGTATACATAAGAGCAAAGGAAAATTCCATTCATTTTTTATATCGAGGATCCGCGCGTAACTTTGGAGCCACCTCTAGCGTTAAAACAACTGGTTTATGGCTTTTGATTATGGTAAATTTTGAATTATAATGAGGGAAATGCAATTATAACACGATCATTATTATTATAAGAACGACAAAATCTTTCAATATGGTTGTCATAACCATGCAGCTGTCGATACTCTTGTTTTGAAAGAAGCGTACTGAATGCAATATTGAAATACACACTCATCCATTTAAGCAATAATGAGGATATTGTCATGTGGATTAAAAGTATACACATCAATTTAATACTTTAATAATATTT
Organism: Sinonovacula constricta; assembly: GCA_007844125.1. NCBI lineage: Eukaryota > Metazoa > Mollusca > Bivalvia > Cardiida > Solecurtidae > Sinonovacula > Sinonovacula constricta. The sequence continues at coordinate 6,353,207 of CM017568.1, read as the reverse complement.
TTAAAATGAAAAATATAGACTAACAACTTAAATTACATAGCATGGATTGGCATGTAAATGTGCATGATATGCAAGAATAGCCATGTTGACATGGGAATTAACATGTTCGAATTTTGTTATAACTCACTTCCATAATTTTATTAAATAACTCAACACCAAATTAGTTCATAATTAATGTGTTTTATAGCGAAGAATCTTTAAGTTAATCAAAAGCGTTATACATATTAATCAATTATGTAAAACAGAACATTAAACTTAATTATTCCATTGCTTCTTCCTCCAGTTGTTTGATTCATATTTTTGTTTCATATGTTAATATTGAAAAAAGGAAAATGTCTTTTAAATTTCAATTTACAGTGACCATATTCTTATTCTAAAATGAAATATCTCTTATACTTCTAACTTTATTTAGTTAGCATACTGAAATTTGTTGAACGATGAATTATTATTTTGTTGAAATGTTATTTTTGTTATAGTCAGTTGGTTAACAATTTTTTTCAGATTACATAAATCCAAATCAAATTTCAACAATTGTGTAGAACCGGCGTTTAAGTAGAAATTACCTTGGGAAATGTTCAGTAAATAGTTGCCAAAGGACTAATATCTCGTGCTCTGTTGGGGTAACAAACCCATGCGATAGCATAAACAATAAGAACACATGACACCTATGCAACATATTCCAAACACCGAACAGGCACAGGACAAATGTATTTACATGCAATCCAAATGTAAAAATATGAACACATCTGTGATAAGTCATTTAACAAAAAGAGCAATCCCAGCAGTTACCGCCTTGGAACGGTCAGTCGACAATATAGACCGACTGGGGTTATTTAAGCCAAATGTATTGAATGTATATTGCAATTGTTTCAGTCATCATAACTATCTGACAAGTTTTCCGAAATTCTGTAATATTCATCGGACTTGTTGATTGTCTTTTGTTGGAGCTATGAAATAGCAGCACATCGTTCAATACAAAAAAAAAAGCTGAAAGACGTAAGAAAGATTAGGGCATATAGTAGCAACTATTGATTTCTCGATATGTCTTAATAAAATCATTTGAATTTTTTAACAAAAAAACGAACATTTGAAATTAGTAAAACCGCGTGAATAACGCCTTTGCAAGTCCGAGATGCGTTGCTATTCGGCCAGAAAAGATCGTCTAAATGTTTGTGGATTAACTTTTTTGCAGTTTTCTGTAAAAATGTGGTTTATATATAAATTTTAAGTTAATTAAAGTAAAAATAGTTTTAAACATCAAAAATCAAAAACAGGTGCCTAGTTCTTAGTTTGTCGTTACCAACGAAATGTATTTTGGCGAAACTTAAAGAAATAAAGTAAAAATATTGAACGTGGTGTGTAATGTGTGCGAGGTGTGATATATGGTGAATATGGACTGTACATGTATGTGACATGTGCGTGTGTAAAAAAATTAGCAAATTGTTCACTTTGCGTGATATATATCTATGTGAGAGGGGGGACGTGTTGGGGTCCGTGTGGGCGTGTGTGTGCGTGCGTCCGTGCGTGCGTGCGTGCGTTTGTCAATTTGTGAGTATGTGTGTGTGTGTTTTGTGTGTGTTTACGTATTAACTACGTTAATATAAATTGTTGAATTCAAAATGTTCAGACATGGTACCTATCATCAGTCATAATTCATGTTTGTTTTTTTTGTTATTACCTTTTTCAAACTTGCTGCTTAACAAAGTTCAACCCAATCAATGACCAATATAGTCACCGACCCTCAGTGAAAAGGAACCCTGCAGACACACACGTCAGACCAATAAAGCTCTTGAGTCAAGAAAATTGGCGTCCGCTCTGAAGCTCGGCGTCCTTTATGGAATGCGTATTTGTCACTAAGCTGTTGTAGTTATCAGTTCACTTCCCGAGTTGTTTCAAGTTGTTATAATCTCTAAATACCACGTCTACTTCGTACTGAGGATATAACGTCCCAGTTTAGCAACTTTCAACAACAGAAGTTAAGCAGGTTGTATTCTAACCTCTAAACAGTATTGTATAAGGTTGTAAAAGAGTCGTTCGTTTCATATTCCTTACCAGGGTTCAATTAAAGTTGGTTCCATTTATACATTAATAAATGGAATGACATTTTGACAGTTGCAATAAAACTTGGAGGCCAATTGTCAGAGCATATTTTCGGCTCACTTTAAATCAGATTATTCCAAGCTGTTGTGAGACAGATAACGTAATTTGTTATTAAAATATCAATTGGACGCCCTTGGATGCATTGTATAAATGCTTTTCTTGTTTTCTTAATGTTTTAAAGAACTATTCCCGACACATAATTACATTTCTGCCCGTTCTTTGTACCTTACCAGACGTACTGTAAAATATGATTTTAGATTAGTGACATGTATATATGATATGATATTAAATTTCCGTTTAAAATTTGTTTTTAAAGCACTGTTGTTTGTATGAGCTAATATTTATTTAAATGTCTTATAATATAAAGTGTTTTAAATGATATGCTTACAGTGTAATGAGATATTTAAGGAGTCATACGTATTCAAAAACATATTATCCTGGGCTACTTAATTTCATAAATTAGCCCTTGGCGTGTGACTATGTGGAGCTAACTCTTAAAATATAGTATAATTTGTTGGTCACTGTTTTTTTTCTATCAAGATGATAAGTATAAATATTTAGATAATTAATAATAGTGAAAAAAAATCATTCACCAACATTTTTGTTTTTGTTGTGTTCTGTTAGTTTGTTTTTGTTTGTTAAGTTGTTGTTTGTTTGTGTTTTATTGTGTGTGTATGTGTGTGTGTGTGTGTGTGTGCGTGCGTGTGTGTGTGCGTGCGTGCGTGCGTGCGTGTGTGTGTGTGTGTGTGTGTGTGTGTGTGCGTGTCTGTGTGTGTGTGCGTGTGTGTGTGTGCGTGTATGTGTGTGTGTGTGTGTGCGTGTGTGTGTTTGTGTGTGCGTGCGTGCATGCGTGCGTGCGTGCGTGTGAGTATGTGTGTGTGTGCGTGCGTGCGTGCGTGCGTGTGTGTGTGTGTGTGTGCGTGTGTGTGTGTGTGTGCGTGCGTGCGTGTATGTGTGTGTGTGTGTGCGTGCGTGCGTGCGTGTGAGTATGTGTGTGTGCGTGCGTGCGTGCGTGTGTGTGTGTGTGCGTGCGTGCGTGCGTGCGTGCGTGTGTGTGTGTGTGTTTTTTAATTATTTATAATTCTTTTAGTGGCTGAGGTACGTAACTAGTGAATATATATATATTGGCACGATTAGAATTATTTTAAGCGAAAGCTTATAGTAAGCTTAAATAATATGTGTTATGTATAAGAAAAACATTATTGGCAGGAATTGTCAATCATTTCTTTTTAAAAGTGTTTTAATTAAATTCCATAATGTAAGTCAAGTAAGACACGATATTTCAAAATTTATTGAACCGATTGTATGCAAGCCCATACGCGTATGCCTAGCAGGGATCCTGAAAATAACATAGACCCTTAAAAACATCTGCATAACATATTTGACATTTATTTATTTGAAAATTATTTAAAATATATTATTTGTCTTAAAAATATACAATGTTCAATATTATATTATTTAATATTGCAGGTGATAGAGGGATTCTGATTAGTGTCTGAAAATTCCAGTAAAAAGCCACCTATTTTCAACGTTGTTTTTGTTGTTGTCGTTGTTGTCGTTGTTGTTATTGTTTGCAATACTAATTAATCTATAAAAAAGCATTGAAATTTTAAATATAATCATTGGTTCCTTGCTTAGTTTTGTGCCGGTAAAATAACTTTGTGTTGAATGAACATTATTTATACCATTATATAAATAAATTGAAATAGATTGAAACAAATATATATTATAATCAAATATAACAATATATATAAACATATATAATAATAATAATAATAATAATAATAATAGATTTTTATATAATAGAATAAATTATGTATATTAATGTACAAGTATGATACCTTCTGGGACCTTAACAAAAACCATTGGTAAAAGTCAAAATGCACTTCGTATGCGATAATTGTCCTTGAGTATTTATAACGTTAAATTGCACTTAAATTTTAATTCAACTGCTAATGTTTAACAGACAGCGAGACATTTTTCGTGTTACAGAACTTGATGAGCTCATCAGGTAATTTGGCCGTAAGAATTAATTCATGCGCTAAGAAAAGGTGCACAACCTTGCAGAGACAACCTTGAGAAGTAATTCTTTAAACTGGCGATTAGGTGACATTTCACATTAAAATTGTACAGGCTTATCTTAACAAATAGTCTAAAAGATTTAATTTGATTTATTGCTCTGCAGTTTCTATAAAATCCAATCTCCATACAATGAAGTTATGTGTTGACATAAAATATAAAATGACTCTTAAAGCAATGATAGAAACGTTAAAAAGGCAATATTAAAAGTGCAATTATGGCGCTGCACTGTATCTGTGATTAATTACTATATGGTATTAGCTGTGTAATTTTATTACTTATAATGCATTTATTATTTAACATATTTTGTTTGAAGGTGTAAACATAGTTCATTGTAATATTAATCTTGTTATAAAACTATTACAAAGTGTATACCTTTTTTCCTTTAGTTTTACTGATTAAAGCAAATATACACAAACTTTGTTTTCATTTAAATAGCTTTAACACGCGATAAATGTTAACATAAATCTTCAATTTTTGTTTACAACTGATTCTTGTCAAGCATGAGAGCATAGTCAATTTAAGAAGAAATGTTATCAAGTATTATGATGAAAACGAAAAATATCGACAATTTCGTCGATACACTTCAGGGGTACTTTTTCCATGGTTTTGTTGATTCTGTAATTATTTGAAATTTTAATAATTAAGTATTGATATAATTCAAAACTCTACTATGGGTGTCTTTGTACTTTTATGATGGCTTGCTTTTATCCAGGAAAATGAAAAAAATATCTGATGAAGTCAAAACGTCTTGGATTATTTTTGTGTGCAGCGCTCCTGCATTGAACATGTAGTCATAGCAACATCATCCAAGTCGTGCGCGTTCTTATGCCCGACCGAACATTGGTCAGCTCAGAGTTCCTATGCAAAAATATAGTCCTACATTTATCGATCTGCTATAGAAAGATGCATTTTTTCGACCTTCACATGCTTACATGACGTTAGTAAACATGACCAAACTCATTCCGTACAGGTTCTCCGCATCATAAGTTAAAGATGCAAAAATGCATTTTTAATCAATGAATAAAACCATTGACAAAATTCGTACGCGTTCTTATGCCAGAAAGAAAATGAGTCATCTCAGGGATTTAATTAAACTTTGTACGATTGCTTGACTTAAATAAATAAAGGCCACGAACTTATTAACCAATTATTATTATTATCATCAACCTACGATCAAAGGCGGGAGTGGAGTAGGGTCGATGCACCAGCCGCTTGCGCCTCAGCACCTGCTTGGTACACCATCCCAGCCAGTTAACTAGCACCGACTCCATTAATAATTGACGTGGTTATCGTCCCATTATTACGATGCTTGGAATTCTCCATTAAACATTAAACATTACGTGAAAGCGTGTGTAAGAATATGACTAGGCATTTTCATGTATCATGTAAACAAAGAGAAACATGTCGTCTGCAAGGCAACGGCGATTATCATCGTTGTTATTGTCTTCAAGTCAGAGCATGAAAACGCGTAGCGGGAGTAACAATTGCAAAGCACACACAACGACGTTTTCCGAAGTGAAACAACAATCGAAATGAAACTACAAAACATTTGTTTAAAGGGATTTCTGTAAGGATTGGTTCATCAAATACCCACGGCCGTAGTTTGACAGTGATAAAATGACTTGTGAAATATGCACTGCTGAAGGAAAAGACAACCCAATTACCCAATGTTTCCGACAGATATTGTCAGATATCTTCTACTATTTCCAGATGTCTGCACGTTTAAAGATGAAACAATTCCAGGAAATGCTGCGAGATCCAAACTTTAGTACAAGAAGCGCCACAGTGTTAGATATTGCAAGTAAATTGACTAATATTAATCTAATAAAAAGTAAAAAGTAATTAATAATCCTTTTGAAATGTCTCAATAAGATATCAGACTAGTATCTTATATTTCCAGACTTACTGCATTATAATTTCAAGCATAATTAAAAATACAATTAATGTGAACTTTTCACTGTGGTACAAATCATAATCCTATAGTGTTTTATTTTATATATCACATGAATGGCATTTTATAATATCTTAAATAATATGAACCATTTGTTGCAATTGCCTCTAGTGAACATGTAACTTGCTATTAAAATTCTATCTTTATCTTTACATTTTGATGTATATACAGATAAACAGAAGAAGATCAATAGCACATAAAATATGTATAAGAGAAAAAAGGAATTATGCCTTCTAAAAGGATTTTATTCCTGCCACAACATGAATATCGTGTAGATTGGTGGACCTGAGCTATCAGATTAACATACTAGGCTATCATTCCAAAATTTGTAAACGTGATGTTCAACTTGTTCTTCTTTACTTCCATATGGCTTTCCGTATACTAAGCAGTACAGACCATCTTAAGAAAACGGGCTTCACTATATACATACATGGAAATGCAATCTTCCAATGAACCTACTGATGGGGGGGGGGGGGTTCAAGAAGATTACCACCTATTACTTCATAGCAACAACACATCTGCTCATAGACATCATACCCAGAGTTACCCAGCCGAGTTTGTTCTTCCAGAAGAAATATTGACCTTGTTATGTGAAGACATGTTGTCCAACAGCATGAAAGGATTGACGAAAAATGATGGCACATACATTTCTTAAGATGTTCTGAAGATGTGCTATCAAAATTACTATTAATATAATTGTTTATTGAGCGAAGGTGGTATACAACAGTTTGTTTAGATCAAATACATGTACCAATATCTTAACCCCGTTGTCGGGAATTTGGACATAACTTTACCTACCCACTTCAATTTATTTAAATGCGGTTTTGAACACTGCCTCAGTTAATAGACAGAAATTGATCTAATTGTTCCTTCTTTCCAAATCTGTAAATAAGTATGATATGAATTTATGGTACAAATAGGTATCAAGGTCATAGGGATCTCAAAGGTAAGTAGTCGCATGGTGTTCTCGGATTATTAAAAGCTGACTGTGCAATGTGGCTCTAATAGAATTAACCTTTCTGTAATGACCAGAGGTGGGTATATATTTAGGCGCTGTGGAGAAAGCTGTTAGAACCGCAATAATTAACCATCGATGTGTAGATATGTCAGAACAAAACAAATCATATTTTTGCGCTTACTTTTCACACTGAAATTTTAAATACACATTTTAAAGTGATTTTGCCGTTTAGTTAGCCAAAGAGCGTATACAGTTTCACAAATAAACTTAATCATCTTGTTTATTTCTCTAACCTCAATTTCAAGAACGTGAAACTACAGACTTTAAATAACTTAGTGCACAACATAACTAATTGTTTCAATTTCCACACAAGATATTTTCTCAATATTTAGAAGTAGAAAATAGAGTTAGCACGTCAGTTTAATTATCTTCAAATCGTTGTGTGCGTAACTCTCGGCCAGAAATAGCAAGAAAACATTTCCTTTGTCTAAGAAGATAATAATTCATATTTATTTTACGATGACAGTTCATGGTTTGTTGTCGTTTTTTAACAAAAGATCTTTCAACTATTTGCTGTACATTATAAATACCATTTAGATTTTTCCGTATATGACAAAGGTATATGAAATAAGTTATTATTATATTAAATGCATTTAATCTTGATAAGAGAACCAGCAATGACAACATAATCGCCTAGAAGTTTATAAATTTATTCAATCAGACTTTCCCTCTTGCTAAGATGGTCCTATGTGAATATATATTACATATATGTATGTGAGAACTAGCACCAGACATGATATAAATATGCAAATTAAACGTAAAAGTGCCAAAACCACTAAGACGAAACATTCCATAGATTAAGAAAAACAGTAGTTACCGCCTTGGAACTATTAGTCGATAAAATGAATTTAAACTTGTTTCCGGAGTGCCCTAACTTCTCACATACAGTGGATTTCTCACAGAATTTTTTTAATAAATGAAATAAAATCTAGACAAAGTGAAATAAACAACATGAAGCACTGCATCAGTAATAATAAAATAAATTAGTATAATTATAAACAACATAACAGTAACGATAATGATGATTTAACATATGTGCAGTATGTAAGAACGGTCAAATGTCTCGACGTCATAAACTAAATGACAAGTGGTACCATTTTACACATACGTACACATTCAAAACTTGAAGAAAACATTAATGCTTGTATCAGCTTATTGTGCAATTAGTTAAATTTAGGCCTTTTAGAAAGAAAAAAATGTACCTGTCGTTTGCTCTAAAACGTGTAAAACGTGTATTTCGAAAGAAGAGATCTGATACTAAAATTAACCTTGTGCACGGCATGACAAATTAACTCGAATTGTTCGATTGTAAAATATTTACAGAATTTTGAAATAACAGGTAACAAAATCCTGTCCTTCTTATAAAAATATTTCATCTCTGCTTAGCAAAGCCACAGCAGTCTCCCAGATAAAAACAGTTAACAGTTCAAAAAAGGTTTTCTTTTACTTTAAAATATTTTTATTTTGAATGCTTGTTTCGATATAATGGAATATTTGAGTTGGGTCGAATGAAATGAAATTTTCAAATAAGATCTAAAAAGATGCTGTGTGCTGTTCTACGTAAAAGACGGGATATATATCACACCTAAAACCAAAAGTCTTTTTTATGATGCTTTTAAATTTTTAAGTCAATGGGCTTATTAACATACATGTCTATGGTCAGAAAAAAAAGACAAATATTTATACCATATTTTATGGCAACCTGTGTACTTTATGATAATCTCTAATATGTTACTTTTAATAATTATCTCTGTTAGGAAATTGCATTATACTTCATTATTTCCATTCTTTAAATATTTATATTTAATATATTTTCTAACACTTTGATGCATGGACTGTTTTATAATTGAAACAATTAAAACAATTAAAAATGCTGTAACAATATGTTGATATTACGTGTTCATGTGTAAAGGTTTTTTATATCTTCAATCCTAGCGTTGTCAATATCCCGTTTAATTTTGTGTGCGTGCATATATCTAGTTGTAACTCAAATATTAATAATATTATTGATTCTCATAGGACCTTTTCATTGTTTGTTTTTGTTGTTGTTGTTGTTTTTTGTTGTTTTTTTTGTTGTTTTTTTATCCAAACACAGCTGTAGAGTGCATATATATTGCAATTTAACTTTGCCAATTCCATTCTGTTCTTTGTCATTTTTAACTAATTCTTATTATACTTGCTGAGTATTTAGGAGTGAAATATATGATGGGCGTTTTAAAGCAGCCATTCTTCCAAAGAACATGGATAAGAATATGTGTTTCGTTTTAGGCTTTGAATTAAAATGGAAGGCTAAAAAGGAATAATATTTAATTAGCAGATTTATGGGCCTATTTAATGTGGCTGGTAGTGGAATAACTTTGTCTCGCCAAAGGATTTAACAAATATTGACATCCAATAGCTGGATAAGCAAAGGGCCATCTCTGCGACTAACAGATTATTCCTTATATTCTTATGCCTTTCTATTGAGGCAGAGTTGGTTGTGTCGCTTAAGGGCATTGTTATTGTAAGTTACAGCTTGCTGTATAATATCAAGCACTTAAAGTGTGGAGCGCGCTGTCTTCTGGTAGCTCTTGTTTCATTTGTGAAATACTAATAGAAAAGGGTCATATCGAATATACGTTTCCACAAGATTACAGACCCTAATGAGTATTGTCAAAAATTGGGTGGAGGTTTATTTTATTCTAATAGAAATTATAAAAGAAATTTATTTCCATACTTAAAACACTTTTTACCATTTTAAACTCGCGATAATCTTATTTGAAGATGATAGCCTCCAAGCTCGGAAAATGAAGAACATTACGGTGATACCTACATTACAAAATCAGATGTATTGTTTCAAATATATTCCTAGAATATCTAAACATATGTTTTATAGTGTACTTTCGTCAATGTCATGAAAGTAATTATTCAAAAAGTAAAATATGTAAATCTTTTTTATTTCATTATCATATATGCTTGTGATCATTGTATCGTCTTTTAAATTGTCGGAAATTGGCCTATAATATATTATTGAATATTTATTCAACATCTTTAAATTTAAATTTCTTGTGAAGAAAGATAAACATAATTAATTATCTTAGATTTGTCCCACACGAAATTGTAAGCACTTCTGAATTAGTTTTAAGCTGGAAATTATTAAATTTGATAACTGTTGGCGGAAATGATAAATTAGAACAGGCTTTTTGACATCAGAAATACTGTGACAGCACTATTTTATTAGTAACACGAGGTTGCCCTTCTGAGCTCATACAAGTAAAAATGTTCTGTAAATTATCTCCCAACTCCCTCTCTCTTATATCTTACGAGAGAATTATTTTTATAGTTTTGTCATCCACCGACCACGTTTGTTGCGTACGCGAGTCGCCATATTGGCCAAAGAACTACGTTACATAAGAAATCGATATTTACCGATTTATCACGGTCCGTAATCATTAATATATGTTTATTTCTGTGGCATTCCAGTCCAATGTTTATAGTCTTACCATGGTATTGGGTTGTTGTTTTTAGTTCGAGTCGATTTTTGAAAGAACGAGATCAAACGAGATTTCACGATGCAAATGATTTATGCATGCGTACATGGGAGTCAAACGTTTGCAATTTGATGTATTACGTTTAACAATTTTGTAAAACATAGCAAATTTTAAAGTAAACCCTTGTGTCATGTTAAAACAAAAATAGATCATGCAGTAGAGTGTGTGTTTTTTTTTTGCAGAAAACGGATTGAAAACTTATACTTTTAACTTTTACCGCCATGTAAAATATTTTTATTAAAAGTCAATATATTTTATGATATTCAACTTAAGTAAAGATCTGTATGACGATATCCGTTTTAACACTGTTTAAATGTATCTTAATTATCAAATTATTTAAATTTTAAAGAGATTATTTAATTTAAAATTTAAATCCTCCTAACACTAATCAGATTTACTCATCACACTCCTCGTTATAGTCGTAACAATTTGTTTCCTTTTTGCTTTCTTTTGAGTGTGTGTATTTATTCTGATATTTATCACAGTTCAAAATTCAGCATTTTAGCTAACATCATGTGATGCGATTACGTATTCCATTTGGATAATACACTTAAAATCGTTCATCTTGGTGTGATAACACCTGCGCTAATAAACTAAGACTTTCAGATTTATCTCTTTCAATTAAGGTTTTCTTCGTTTATTCACAAGGTGAATATTGAATAAATTGAGGTTTGTTGATACTCTGCTATTAAAGACGCCCTGTTGCCGCAGTCAGGGTATATATCAGCAAAATGCCAACAGATTTCTGACTGAGATAATTACTAAGTGTTCACATGGTTCCTTTTGGCACAAAAATAAATACATACATGTAACTTGTGTTCTGAGTTTACTTTATATTTATATTTTGGGTATCAATGACTTTATAAATTAGGAAACGATGAGTTTTCCTCATGTAAAATGCCCCAGACTTTATGTTAGTTCATTTATATCAACTTTACTTGCGAATAAGTACAGATTGCACTTTGCAAGTATCGTCTTTGTGAGGTTACCAGCCGTATATATTGTTATGCTTGACATTTAACAATAGTCAAATATTCAAACATAATCATTACTAAAATTAATTTTGGGAATGTTATGTTGTGGTCTATTACATAAATAAATGAAAAAATAAATAAAAAATAAAATAAAAATAATCAATGCATAAATGAATGAATGAATAAATAAATAAATATTTCAGTGATTTTGCATCAAGAAATGACGTTTAAAAGAAATGACATATTGTATTTTAACTATATATAAAAACTGTCTAACTGCATATATTTGTTGTTGTTTTCATTTTTTAAACGTAAGCAGACATAATTTTGGTTTGGCTATTTATATTGAGATGTCTTAACTTCCACTGTTCACCTAATTCAAGCAATTTGCATTATTTCATCTATCAGTTAGAGTTTGCTGTGTAATAAATTATATGTTGGGATTTACTTTAACACCCAATTTGTTCTCATTAATGAATGTATCACATCGATACTTTGAAGAATGTTTTTGAAAAAAAATCTAAAGTGCAGTATAAGTGCATTTAACTTAATTATTCTAAAAAGAATAGACATGTTCCCATTCTCTGCCAAATATGTATGTATTAATTGTGTAAATGCTTTATAGTGTAATATTGTATTTTGCAACTTTTACCTTTTATGTAAACCAGGAACAAATGAAAAATGTGAATACACATTTTAAATGTATATTGTTCTTTCTTTCCTGTCACTGTGTATGTCTCATCAACCCAGTTATATCAAATTACGCATCCCGAGAATTAAATAAAGCATCTCCAAGAGATTATCTTTTAATTAAATTGATTAAATGCATCTGTAGAAAGACACTTATTGGGCTACTCTTTACTGGTAATTTGTGTGATTATTCAATTCTTATGATAAATAACTGCTACGAAAACAAATAAGTCCTGAATCCTTTATCGATCACTAATGGGAAAGAAGCATTACTTGTGTACTTGCTTTATAGACACTAATATTGAAAGTATATTATGCAAAAGATATACGCGTTGTCTTACCGTTCAGAATAACTAAAGTCCAATAGGTACGTACATGTATCTCTTGCACGACATTAAAAGAAAGTTTTGGATGTACAAAAGACTTTTTGTTCTGCCTTGTGCGCCCATATCATGAGTTAATAGTCAATAAACGGTCTGTTGATGCTTCTTGAGCGTCTGCGAGCATCTCGATATTGCATGCAATAGGACACTTCCAAAGGCAAATTGCTTTTTATTTTCCCTTATAAATGAACATTTCTAGATTGTACAACACAGATGAGCATAGGGCTATATTTGTCTTTAACCGTTTCAGACGAATCTAGATGCAATAATATGGTCGTAGGTTATACCCAAAGCGATAAAGACTGATGCTTGTGTCTATGCTTAATTGCGTAAGGGGTGGGGATGGGGGTCGGTAAATTGGCAATAAGTATGTCCGATTATAGAAGAGCATGGCATAATGTTACTTAAGTTGAGTTTGAAGACTTTCGGGGTCAATTTGGTTGGTATTTTCACCCAATGTTTATAGATAAAAGTATGTTTTTGATTCAGAATTATTTACATGAAATAGATCTTTATTAAAAATCGTTTATATGCTGAATCAGACTTTTGTAATTTAAGGTTTTGTTAAATTACAACAAACACATCGTACTACTAAAATACTACATTATGATGAAAAATAGTATGTTTAATATAACTCCTAAACGGTCCATAATGCGGGAAAATGCAGTGCATCATATCGAGTGGTTTTATTTCCGATTTCCTCATAATCTGATCACATTTTTGTTTTGACGAATATGTTAATACTTAATTATGGGTTCAAGGATCCGATTTTCGGTACAAAATAAGCATATTTGTATGTATATGAGTTTTGCCTAAGGCCTATGGGCAGGTAATCAAATTTAAATTCAGTCCACAATCTAAATTCAGCTTTACTATAGAGGGTAAAGAGCATCAGAATTCAGATGTAGCACAGTGCAGTTTTTATGAACACATTTCATCACAGCAAAGAATTATACTATCTCTGTGTAGTTGTCGTTATTGTTGTTGTGTTTTTGTTGTTCAAAAGGTGGGACTTCCTTTCAAGGTAAACATATTACTTGATTTAACTGCTGGTCTATTTAGCTTAATACAAAAGAGTGGCATAACGTGAAAAAACTCTGATTAGCCTCTTACCACGTGGGTTCGAGTCCCGTTCGGTGCAAATGACTTCGTGTGGAAATGTCTTCCAGCTGACTTGGTGGTGCGCCGGTGGTTGTACCAAGACATTTGTCTAGGGTCTTCCTCCACCCCAAAGCTGGACGTTGCTATAATGATCATAATTGGTATTTTAAGTACAAGAACAAGTAGCGTGAAAACAACAGAGCAGAAAAGTAAATCCCCGACCTACAGAACCATGTGTGCGCAGTTCCAATAAAAGTGGCATTAAAAATCTGAGTCAGCAAATGTCAACGGGATTAATTGCTTATACTAATGGTAAACATCAAAGCTCACAACACTTTTTTAAAAAGCACGTGTTTCGATGGTATCACGTGAAGCTATAGCAGAAAGCAGGTAATAACAATTTTATGCATGGTGTTTCCACGTGGTCTCTAATAATTCTTAAAGTGAAAAATTACTTTGATTTCGTCAAAAACGTCGCACTTAAATTGGCATTATGGTAAAACAATATTATTTTACAATAAATTAGGTAATAAAACTAAATGTCCACACCGTCGACATGCATGGGCATGGATTGCTATTTAGTGCTTCCTGTGAAATTAGTAATACTGTTTTAATTAATATCTCGAGCCATTTTAAATAGTTTTTGTAATTTTCAGAAAAATATTTCATATAGTAAACTAAAAAGTTGTTCTTGTTTACCATGGTTCATCCCGTTTACAGCTGTTGAATATATCATTATATATTTATTTATTTATTTATTTATTTATTTATTTATTTATTTATTTATTTATTTATTTATTTATTTATTTATTTATTTTTTATTTATTTATTTATTCATTTGTTTATTTATATTATATGTCAAATATACATAAAATACTTAACCTTTTCTTTCATTTAGGTCAGCTATTTTTCAGTAATTTAGATTTACAAATGTGTACCCAGGTCGATACTGATACATGTCTTTCCAAAATGACTAGGTGAATTTAGATTTATCTAATAAATACCAGATTACAACAAACTAAATCTCTATTAAATTTAACGGTGATTGATTTGACGGTTTCTATTTTGAACCAGGATTATTTCAAAAAGCGCCGCTTACTTAAGAAGGTTTTATGTGCGCTTTTATATTAACGACGCCCTTATCAACACGTGGAGGAAGTATTTATTTTCTGCTCATAAACACGTATTTGCCAGCAATTGGATATGAAAAAAAAACGTTAAATGAACCTTTAAAGAAAACTTGTTATACCTAAATTAAAACTCTGCAAGACATAACTACTTGATAGCAATGTGAAGTTTCGCAAGTTCTTGAAAATTACGTGCAATTTCATGCCCTCCCTCAAACAAAAAATAGTAATAAAATATGCTTTGCGAGTTAGCAATAGTGCAAAGGTGCAAAAATTTACAATTAGGAATAATAAATCTCCTTAAAATGGCGAACTGGCAATAGTTATGAGCAGTTTAGATACCTTTAGATATTTTTAAAATGACGAGGCTGTCGACATCTTCAACGTCGTCCTCTATAAGCGCTACGTCATCAATACCACAACGGTAAACAACCCTTAACCTGACTAGCGTAGCCTTAAACGCTGGTGTACTATTGTACATAACAGTGTTCACTACATACCTTGGATTATTTAGCCAGTAAACTTCGCTCTCGTGATTATGCGCATGCAGCATTTGATTGACTCCGTTGCTAAAACGGCACGGAAATTCAGATATAGAAATAAATACAATTTGTAAAAACAGGCGTAAGTGAGGCCACCTTGACATTGACAAATAGTTTTTTGAACTTCAATCTAACAGCCTCGATGTAACGCGAATTTTTATTATACCGCTGGTTGCTATGAATATTCATGAAAACGAACTTGTACCAGCCTAATATCACAGGGGGATGACGAAGCGTCACAGGTTGTGGTTCTCATCGAAGTCATGTTGTTGTTACTCATCGAAAACTTACAAAGTTTATATAAACAGAACGTGTTTTGAATTGCCGAGGATAATATATTACGTGGTAATTTTGAATGTAAACTTTTGGAAAATACGATCTCCGTTAAATCATGGTGAGTACATCATTCTAAATGTTTTTGTTTGTGTGTTAAGAATGTTTAATGTTGGCGTGTGAAAATAATTATGCAAGAATAACACTTAAAAGTATCTGATGTGTGTAGACTCTTCTTTAGGTGGCTTTTATTGCAAATGTACTAGTTATAAATTGAATAGTGTATTACATAGTAGACCTAGTAACATTATTATATCAACTGTCTTTATTATAATGTAATTTTATTTTACGTTATAATCAATTTTAGGGGATTTTACCTGCTACCAATGTGGTTGTTTCTCACAGAGAGTGTGTGTGGTGCTCAACGAAGACCACTTTTAATGTGTATGTTACTCATCGTCAAATTCAATTTCAGGATGAGGATCACGCTGTGTGTACATATTGTCGGGCCCCGTTCGCAGGCATATTAGAAGCTACACAGCACTGTGCCAAATCCCATCCAACAGAGAATGGGTCATACATGTGTGAAGTATATGAAGGAGGAACAAATAAATATCGGAGCAGGACTTTTAAAGTGAAAGGACATAATATCATCGGCAACATCGACAACATGACAATAAACAAAAGCACTGGTAAAATTATAATACCGACAAAAAAATTAGCAAGTGATAGTCCGATAAGATTTTTTTTTAAAATAAACACACCAACGAAATCTGTTCACTGTCACCTGTTCTCAGAAACAATTGAACCAGAGTGTGCGGACAATACTGATGAATCGACATGTGCGAGTTTATGAAACGAAACACCTTTATCTGTGCCTGAATTAACTGAACAATTGGACACAACTATGCTGTCTTCTGACTCAGATTCCGAAAACGACAAGGAAATGAAAGATATATCAGAAGACGTTTTGGCTGATAGCAAAACAGTAAAAGAGACGGTTGCCAAATTACAAAGGCTTCTTCCCTCCGTCACATCTCATCTAAACGATTATAAACGTCTAGAAGAGTGGGTCACCTTTTTTGAAATGGTGAACACTGGCGACTTCACTGCAAATCACATCGCAGCTCAGTTGTTTTTAGATGTCATAAATTTTTCAAAACTAACTGACGTGCTTCAGATAAGATATACACCGTTAGTAAAACAGTTTTGGGCAGTCGGACAGTCTTTATTCAAATCCAAATTTTTGAGATTTATGGGAGGATATAAGGCCTTTTCAAGAGTGCAAGAACATGGCAAGCTTGAGGGTAAAGACATGAAAAAGTCCGATATATCAATGTTGAACTTCGTTTGTCCAAATAAAGACATATTGAAAGAGGAAAGAAAACGTTATGCAATTGAGTGCAGTAACCCTTGGATCATTCATTCAAACTTAGAAGCAGTTGCATCAATTGCGTCAACTAAAACAAAATCTTACAATTTATGTGTAGATGGAAAAAAGATAGCACCATGTCTTGGGAAAAAGCTGGGAGATGTCAATTTGTTCGGTCACGAATCTGAACCAACATTCGCCGCGAGAAAAGATCGATTTGAAGTTGAAATGCAAGCTGTCAGTGACACCCGTGATGACATAAGCAAGTGGGTTGAACGGGATATAAATACAATTCCAGAGCTAACCACATCAAATAAATTGACGCTTCATGGCCACGTTATAGACATAATATCTATCAATACAGAAAGACTAAAAGAGCTTTGGCGCTTAAAAGTAAGTCGGCAAATATCTCTTGAAAAACTACTTGAAATAGCAACTGAACCCTGGCAAAGATCTAAATACAGCTTTGCAATAAGTAGTATTAAGACGCACATCTATGACATTAACCGATGTGTTACAGAAATGTTGGAGTTAAACACAAAGTTAGGACTTGTTGCAGCTGCATGCAATGATTCTGAATCATTGTATTCGTTAGAGTGTGGTAGATTTGAGCCATCAAGCCAATTATGTGTGTTTGAGTTCAACAAATAGTCCAAAAGCATCTAACCAATATATTTCGACAGAATATATCAAGCAGAGGACAGAACGATGGCATCACGATCGAAATAATGCAAAAGTGACTGGCAGTACTTTACACCAAGCACTTGCATTAAGCACATTGAAGAAACAGCAAGGACACTATGATCGTGTTATAGCCGGTAAAACAACACCATCATATGACAAAACAGAATCTATTGAAGCAATGAAACATGGAGTTATAAATGAAATTAATGCTGCCGGTACTCTTATGGCCAGACTATTGCCTATATATGCTCCAGATGCCAAGTTTCACGAGGAAGGATATTACAGAATCGACTACATGGACCATGCGGAATTTATGATCGTTAGTCCAGATGGTAGTCTGAGATTCGATGATGAAGTCATATACGGCGTAGAAATTAAATGCCATGTGCCAAACAAGAAATATGCAACTGACGTGCACTATGAACTTCCAAAATACTACATAACCCAGTTACTTTCAGAAATGGCAGCGTTGAAATGTGAAAAATTAATATGGAGACGAAGGTTGCATTCCCTGGCCTAGTGGTGCTTGCGATGGGCTCAGGTTGAATTGCAGGGAGCTGATCAACCTTGCTGTTGTTATTTTCGTCCTGAAACAAAGAGTGTATAACCAAAAATAGAGATATGGTTTAAACAAGGCCTACACAAAAAGGCAGTGTCCAAAATAAATCGGCGCTATATGACCTTTCTGTGTTGAATTACCGTAAAACCTAACCAATCAATCCGTCGATCGACCAATCAATAAACAAATGAAACCAAAGCAGGTTTTCGTTTGAAACATCAAAGCAATATTAAAATGATATTAATTTCGTTTGAAAAAGAGAATTTAACCCGCACAAAATCATGTACTATTTTAAAAATGTAAAATTAAAAAATACCGTGTCAGTGTCGCTGCTCCCTACTGCCGTGTCTTCAAACGAAATATCTAGCCATTCCATCGCGCGCACATTTATGGTTCTTTTTAACTGCAAAAAAAGTCTATTAGACTTCGGTGAGAAACACTCACACTTTCTGTGAGTAACACATACATCAAAAGGTGACTTCGTTGAGCAACATACACACTTTGATGTTGGGGAAAAGGCCTGTTATCATGGTTATAAATGTCTATGTACACACAATTCCCTGTGCTACCATGGCTACAACGGTAGAGAATTGTCATGAAATGTTGAAAGACACGATGCCAGTATCAGGGATACGAAATGTTATATAAATAAAAAATTTCAGCGCAGTTAATTACAAAAAAACACACTATTTTTTCACTAAAACAACGGGTAATATTGCACAATAGCGTTAGCAGACAAAAATATTGTTAATTATTAACACAAATGATACCGGCAAACAACAGTTTGAAAGAAAAATTTTGCAAAATAAACAATGAACTGACCTTTCGTCCTACTTTTGGGACGTGGTGGTCATAGTGGTAGGGAAACTAGGATTTGTTTTCATAAGTTTTCGATGAGTAACAACTACATGACTTCGATGAGAACCACAACCTGTGACGCTTCGTCAGCTCCCTGTGAATATGTCCCTGCTACCTTGAAGCAGAGCGGTATGATTGAACGTGGCTTTAAACGATGCATGTGTGGAAGCACTCGGATTTCATTTATACTTCTCTGCTCGTTTAAGGTATTAGATGTGTAATAGTGACTACATTGAATCCTGACAAAAGATATATCACATTATTCAGCATTGTATTCTGGATAATTCTCCAAATTTTAACAACTTTCAACCCAAGCTAACTTAGGTTTTGCGAATTTTTATGTACTAGGTCGACGTCCTCAAATCTGACCTTTAAATAATCTCATACATGTCAAATATGGATGAATAAAAAATAAAAATAAAAAACACTAATGTCATTTGTTTTCTATATTTTATAAGGGTATACTTTTCTGAACAAAAATACTCGGAAATCGTGAAAAAAAAACACTTCTTTCTTTCTTTGCTTTATTTTTTTCTTTTTTTTTTTCTTTTGACGAATCTTCCTCGCTGACCGCGATTCCTTGTCGTCATTTCGGAGTGAAGTGTAATATGATATCTGTTTATCAAGATACACTGCCCATTGTTTTATACTTGGCTGGAGAGAGGGTTTCACTAATTGGAGCTGGGAGGTAAACATCGTGTGTCGGCTTTGTATAGAGAGAAGAGATTAAACAGCATATACCAGAACATTAGTATTGTATTCTTATTTATCCCATGCAAGAATAATATAACATGGTGGCAGCGGTGAACTGATTTATTGTGCGCATTTCATTTGTGAATTTTCTTTTGGATTAATTATGGCATCGTTTAATTTCAAACATCCAGAGGAGTTTAACTTTAGCAAGCCTGAAACATGGGAAAATGGTTTCAACGGTTTGAGCGCTTCCGCTCTGCTTCTAAACTGTGTGATGAAGATGAGGAAGTACAAATTAACACCTTAATTTATTGCATGGGAAATGAAGCAGATGACATTCTTGCATCACTATCTCTTTCAGAAGGAGATAAGAAAAAATGGGATAAAGTAACTGAAGGATTAATGAATTATTTCATTCCAAAAGGAAATGTTATTTTTGAAAGAACTAAATTCAATCAGCGAATACAAATGGCAGACGAGTCAGTGGATACTTTTGTAACAAGTCTGTTTAGTTTGGCTGAAACTGCAAGTTCGGTATACTGCACGATGAACTCATTAGAGACAGAATAGTCGTGGGATTGCGGGACCACAGACTGTCGGAAAAACTGCAGCTCGATGCTGAGTTAACTCTGGAGAAAGCAGTTACTCAAGCAAGACAGCATGAGGCTGTCCGATCACAACAGTCAATTGTCAGAGGGTCTGACACTAAAAATCAGAACATAGACGTTGTGAAAAAATCAAGCAGGAAGGGAGATCCAAAGAAACAGGGGATAACAAAAAGTAAGATACACAAGAAGACAGTATCCTCATGTTCACGTTGCGGGAACAAGTCCCAGCATCCTAAAGAGAAGTGTCCGGCATCTCAGGCAACGTGTTTCAAATGTTCAAGAAAGGGACATTTTGCTAAAATGTGTCACACCGAGGTAGCCGATGTAACCATCCAAGATGAGGAAGAGTTCCTGGGGACTATATTAACAGGAAAATCGACTCCATGGAGAAAAGGAATCAAAGTGAACAATGTAGAAATTAAGTTCAAAATTGACACAGGTGCTGATGTTACCTGCATTTCAAGGGAACAATTCGACAAATTAACTGGTGTTAAATTGCAGCGAAATGACAAAAAATTATGTGGACCAAGCAACTCAAAATTGCATGTGTTTGGAAAATTTCAGTGCACTTTAGAAAGTAATAACAAGATATGTGTTCAGGATGTTTATGTTGTGAGGGGTCTTACAGAGGCACTTCTTGGTCGTCCTGCGATACAAGAGTTAGGGATTTTACAACAGGTAAATGTTTCTGCCCTCAGTGCGTCCGAGCGATATCGGCAGAAATTTCCAAAGTTGTTTAACGGCTTAGGCAAAACAGATTGGGAGTACAAAATATCTCTTGATAGTCAAGCTAAACCATATTCAATTACTGTTCCTCGCCGGGTACCAATTCCTTTAATGCCGAAAGTTAAGGCTGAATTAGAGAGAATGCAAAATAAAGGGGTCATTTCAAAAGTTGATGAACCTACGGAATGGTGTTCACCTATGGTATGTGTACCAAAGTCAAATGGGGAAGTCAGAATCTGTGTTGATCTGACCAAGTTAAATCAATCTGTAAAAAGGGAAAAACACCCATTACCATCAGTGGAAGAGTCATTGTCGAAGCTAGCCGGCGGTCGCTGGTTTTCAAAAATTGACTGTGCATCAGGGTTTTGGCAGATAGGGTTAGCTGAAGAGTCCCGTCACTTGACAACCTTTATTACACCATTTGGCAGATTTTTGTTTAATCGCCTACCAATGAGTATTTCTTCCGCATCAGAATACTTTCAAAAAAGAATGACAGAGCTTTTAGATGGTTTACCAGGGGTGATATGTCAAATGGATGATGTTCTCATATTTGGGTCAACTCAAGAAGAGCATAATGCGCGGTTGAGCTCAGTTCTTGAACGAATGGAAAAGGTGGGTTTAACACTTAATGAGAAGTGTTTGTTTTGCCAACCGTCATTGACTTTCTTGGGTCATGTTGTTGGACAGGGCACTATTAAGGCAGATCCTTCCAAGGTTAAAGCAATTGATGAAATGCCAATACCGCAGAATGTGTCTGATATTCGCAGGTTTTTAGGGATGGTCAATCAATTAGCAAAGTTCCTGCCAAACATGGCAGAGGAAACACAGCCTTTAAGGGAACTCCTTAAAGCAAATAGTATATGGTTATGGGGACCAATGCAGGAAAAGGCTTTCCGCAAAATCAAACTGTTGCTTAGTACACCTAAGGTATTAGCACATTATGATCCAAACAGAGAAATATTAGTTTCTGCCGACTCAAGTTCATTTGGGTAAGGAGCAGTCATAAGGCAAAAACATGGTCCTACCTGGAAGCCAGTGGCATATGCGTCAAGGTCACTTACTGAAACTGAACAACGCTATGCGCAAATTGAAAAAGAAGCTCTAGGTATCACATGGGCATGTGAGAAATTCAGTAATTTCTTGATAGGTACACATTTTGTTGTACAAACTGACCATAAACCTTTAGTTCCACTGTTAGGCACAAAGGATTTGTCAGATTTGCCCCCTAGAATTCAAAGATTTCGTATAAGGCTAATGAGATTTCATTTCAGGATTGAGCATATTCCAGGGAAAGAATTAGTTGTCCCGGATTGCCTTTCGCGAGCACCCTTATCAGGTCCAGATCAGTCTGATAATGACTTACTGAGGGAAACAAATGCTTTTGTTGACCAGGTGATTCAATCATTACCTGCCTCAAGTACAAGACTGGAGCAAATAAAGGCCCAGTATGGCAAAGATGAGGTATGCAGAAACCTTATGTTGTTTTGTACAGAAGGGTGGCCAGAAAAATCGCAATTAAGTGATAAAATGAAAGTCTATTGGGAATTTAGAGGGGATATAACCTTGCAAAAGGGCATTTTGATGAAAGGTTCAAGGTTAATTATTCCTGAGATCATGCAAGAAGAAATGATCCAGAGAATCCATGCTGCCCATCAAGGCATAGCAAAATGCAGGGAAAGGGCAAAATTATCAGTATGGTGGATAGGTTTGAGCAAACAGCTAGAACATGTGGTCAAGTCATGTCAAAAATGCATTGAAAACAGCAATGATATTGCAGAACCTATGATATCAACTGATTTTCCTAGTCGACCATGGCAAAGGGTTGCTTCGGATTTATTTGAGCTCAATGGTCAGACATACTTGCTTGTTGTGGACTATTTTTCAAGGTATATTGAAATCGCTAAGCTTAAAAGTTTAAGTTCACAACATGTTATCAATCATTTAAAGTCTATTTTTGCTCGTCATGGCATCCCTGACATATTTCACAGTGACAACGGTCCTCAGTATATCTCTGAGAATTTCAAACAGTTTGCAGCTTCTTATGGGTTCAAACATGTGACCAGTAGTCCTAGGTATGCACAAGCAAATGGTTTGGCAGAAAGGTCAGTTCAAACAATTAAGAAAATATTGAAAAAGGCAGATGATCCTTACATGGCATTATTGTCATACAGGACTACGCCACTACACAATGGTTACTGCCCCTCAGAGTTGTTAATGGGTAGAAAATTGCAAAATTCATTACCAGTTCAACCTAGTGCTTTAATACCAAATCTACCAAAATTCAGGGACATAAAGACTAGGGAGATTCAGTATAAGAAAAAACAGACGCAAAATTACAACAGGCGTCACAGGGCCAGAAACTTGAGAAACCTGAGGGAGAGAGATAATGTGTGGGTTAAAGATCAGAAAAAGTCGGGTGTTATCATTTCAGGGTCTAACACACCTCGATCATACAATGTAAAAACAGATCTGGGGATACTCCGTAGAAATAGGAGACATTTAGTCCCAGTACCTGCCAAAAAATGAAGTTGAGCAGACCGACCAAGAATGTCTGGAGACACCTCCACCTATGTCACAAAGCATTAATTTGCCAATTAACAAGTTACCACTTGATAACAATGCGAACAACTATGTCACAAGAAGTGGTAGAGTATCAAAACCACCTGTGAGATTGGACTTGTGAGCAAACTACAGGATGGAACATAACATCAGCTGGACTTAGAAAGGGAGGTGTAATATGATATCTGTTTATCAAGATACACTGCCCATTGTTTTATACTTGGCTGGAGAGAGGGTTTCACTAATTGGAGCTGGGAGGTAAACATCGTGTGTCGGCTTTGTATAGAGAGAAGAGATTAAACAGCATATACCATAACATTAGTAATCTATTCTTATTTATCCCATGCAAGAATAATATAACATGAAGAAATTGATGCGATTTCATTGGATAAAATTGGAAAACTAAAATCGGGCGATTTTATTCTTGGAAGGCCGGATGTTAACATCGCAAAACGCTAAATGCCGACATTACGCGAATATTCGTGAGATTAATTACACATTATATACCTTAATGATACTTCGTCTGTTGGGAACTCCTTGGACACGATCATCCGTAGGATGTATCTGGAGCAATTCCACAGAATCGCGACTCTTTGTTCGTCGGAAGATATTACGCCTTAACAAGACAATAACAATGGCATTGTTTGATTGATTCCTCGTGGTCGTCTTTGTTTTGACTTCTGTCCACACTCGGAACACCTTTGGACTAAGATTTTGGAAATAAACGAGCAGCTAAGAATGATCTGCCAAGACAGTAGGGTCGTTACACTAAATACCGACCGGAAGTAGAATGTGTGACACACTAAACACCGACCGGAAGTAGAATGTGTGACATGGACTTTTTCTCTTTAGTAACATTCTGTTGCTATTTTTTGGCATTAAATTCTCTGTTTTGTAGATAATCTTAATCTTTTGGTGTAAAAAGGAAGCTAAAACCATGTAGAATTAAAATAAAGCAAAAGTCTTGAACCCCTAATCACAATAATGGACTGATCCACTATTACAGGAAGTACATAAATCATTGCAATTTGGGGGTTACCGACTGGCAATTTGGCAGTATGTAAATTAAATGAAGCAGAACCTTCTTACGAGTTGCAAAACTAATTCCTGGGTTTTTCTGATATACAATAAATAGCTCGGTTCACCTATATGTGGATATGGGGGCCCATCATAACTTGGTGCAATTTGTTTCCAACTTTTTGCCATTCACTGTAGAATATAGAACAAACTAATTTAGCGGCGTCTAACCAGTAGTTCCACATAGACCGAGGTGAACCGACTTACAACATACATCCGAAATATGATTGGTAAATTATCCTAGATGTTCTTAATTGTTTCACCGATAAATGACCAGGGCATGTCGAATATAGAGAAAATCACTTCATAACTTTGATACAATTCTTTTTTTTTTTTTATTTTCTAACACATCATCCATATATGTTAAAAATATATTGATACAGTCATATATTAAATAGTGTATATTGCGATCAGGCGTACTGTTGTAGGTAATTCAAGATGTGAGTGTGTGTGAGAGAGAGAGAGAGGGAGAGAGAGAGAGAGAGAGAGAGAGAGAGAGAGAGAGAGAGTGTGTGTGTGTGTGTGTGTGTGTGTGCGTGCGTGCGTGCGTGCGTGTGTGTGTGTGTGTGTGTGTGTGTGTGTGTGTGTGTGTGTGTGTGTGTGTGTGTGTGTGTGTGTGTGTGTGGTTTTGTCTATGAAAATTTAACTTATTACTTCCAGCCGGAAGAAGCTAATCAAAATCTCTACCAATACTTGCTTTCCAAGCTGAGCGTTATCTGTTATCACGCTTTTTCACTTTAAACCGTTTTACTATTTATATGATCTATTAATATTGATTTTAACTGCGACTGAGAGCCTCCGCCAGTTTCAGACTCGCCAGTATGGATGGATTTTCATTGTTTTCATGTTTACATGGACAATTAAAATAACGGTGAAAAAAATGTTCAGTATAGCCACTCGTTTTAATAAAAATGTGAACTTTATCTATAAGCATCAAGGTTTGGTTTAGTTTTTCGGTTGTTCGCCCTGACACATTATGTTGTCGTCAAGTTATTATAAGTGGAAGAAGGTGTTAAACAACTCCCTGTGTAGCTTGGTCATTACGAGCTTATTTGGCTGTGAGTTAGAGTCACACTTTACTGGAGGGTCCTTTTAATGAAGGAATTAAGGAATATATGTGAAGGGAAACAACTCTTTCTGCATTCCAGGATGTCCTGTCGCATGCCAGTTACTTCCCCTGAATTTAAATTAAATTTTAGAATATGGGCTGTGTGGTAGTTAACTCCAATTTCATAATAAAGATATTTTCCACGTGTTTGTTGTTTTTTGTTGTTGTTTTTTATGTTGTTTTCATGAAAATGTAGTCAAGTGCCGTGTAAAATCAATAATTCTTTTTGTGTATTCCGTAAATATTTTTTTTTTAATTCTATATTGTTGAAGATAATAATATTCTAGTTGTGCGTCGTGCCCTCAGATCTACAGTGTTACGGTAGTATTGCTCTTGAAGTGTTGCAGTTACCTATGTGTCACACTCACAAAATATTCAACTGACGTTAAACTGGCTTTCTATGTTATTTATGAACATTATCAACATGGTTGGGGAGTTGATTTAAAAAAAATAGACGATTTAAAAAGAAAGTAGTAAGCATTGGACAGGTGTTAGAGTTTGTGGTTATTTGACTTAATGGCGTAAGTCTGGACTGTACGGACATACATTTTGTACTTACAATGGGGGCGGTGGCGGAGTAGGAGGTGGGGCAAAGTTGTCATTATGTCCTTGCACGGTATTAAGATGATTATTTGTGCATGTGTGTCCGTGACAGCCTATATTATGGTTCATTCTCATTCAGAAGTTGTTATGATTACATTTTTCATGTACATTATATTGGTTTTGAAATGTTTAGCTGTAATATGGTAAAGGGTAATTAGATGAAAAATATGGCATGCGTTTTCTGTGTCAAACATGTTTTCCTGTTAATCTTCAAGTCTTTAGTACAAATGTAAGTAATAATTGTGCCTTTATCGAATGGACTTTCCTCTAATCTCACAGATAACATGTTGTTTGAGAGTATAACTTCCTGTAAATTGTTTAGGTGGTATCCTACCGTTCGCATATACCAAATAAATGTAACAATAGCTTTCCACTGCTCGGGGAAGCTGAACATAATATTTGCATAAGCTCGTAGTTTAGTGTAAGAAAATAAGGCTTTGAACACTGTCTGTATTGTTAGACAGTACAAATCTCGAGAAAAAAACTTTAGAAGTTCATTATTTCCAAATCTATAAATAAGCACGTAAGTCAAAAAGAATCTCTGATCCAATCTGCCGGCTACCACCTTTAGAGCTTTAAAACTGAGCGTGTCTTTTCTGGTGAATGCAGATATGTTGCGTGTTATAGTGCAGCATTTGGATGGTGACTGGCTTGTTATGTGTAAGAGCCTGGTTTTGGAATCCCCTAAGTTCAAATAACTTACTATTTTATTTTACAAAATAATTTTGGTTTTGCTATTTCTGGCTGCTAAATCGTTCGTTTTAATTTATTTAAATAATATAGGCTGGTGTTTTCTATTAAATATGTTTTGCTGTAAATCTTCAAGATATTATTATAATTGTAAATAAAAATAAACTATATTCAGTACCATCCTGTACTTTGCTAAAACCTTTCAGTTTATTTTGTTGGTCAGTAAGAGTGATTTAGAGTAAGGGTGTTTGTGTGTGTTGTACTTTTTCTGCATTTTCAAGTTTAATTATACCTGACTTTTCCAAATTATTTTTATTATAATACTACAAACTTCAAAGTATACGGAATGGGACGTCAGTTCGTATCTTTCTCTCCACTGTTAATACAGCTAGACGCTAACTTAGTAGGATATTTCAAGTAAATTCTTGTTGGGTCAGTTCCTCTTACATGAACTTATTTAGTAATTTTTCATGTTAATTTAATCATTTTTTATAATATGGGTTTCCCTCTTCTTAATTTAATAAATGTTAAATTAGTGGTGTGAGTGGCCTGCCCACAGGTCATTGTGATGCGTCAGCGATATTGTTGAAGTACTGATGCAGTTGCCTCGTTCTCACAAAATATACAACGAAACCTTGCATCCTAGTGAAGCTTGTTTGCTTACCCTGTCACAGGTCTAAAGACTTACAGTTTCTTTAAAGTGCCATCGACGTGTCCGTGCACTTTTTAAAGCAGATAAGCATGCAAGCTATTGTCTAACTGTTAAATTGCCAAAATAGATCAAGCGTTATAGCCATTTTCAAGACAATCTTGATGTGTTTGTAATTGTAACTAGCAGTATGCATGATATGTGTCTGCTTGATTTGTATTGTATTTTTCTGTTCTATAACTTCCATAAGCTTACATTTTAAACCTCTTTATTTGTTGTAAGTAACCTTGAATGTAGCTAGTATTTACTATTTTGTTGTTGTTGCTGTTTTCTTCCATTTGTTAAATTGACTTCAGACTTGAAAAATATATCGTTTATAAAAATGTATCTTCTTAAATTCTAAAAAAATCAAACCAAACATTTAACCAATTTCTATATAAAAAGATTGCGACTGTGCTCCATTGTTATGGATATGCGCTTAGTGTTCTAGCATGTGATGTGTTCATGGTGTGTTACCACAGTTAAGACAGCACAGTATACGCATTTAGTAAGCAGCCGGTTAGAATGACTGAGTGTGTGAATTTGGACTTAAAACTTTAAAATAAGCCTTGTGCACGATCTAGTTCAGTTATTTCCGAATTACCAGATCTATTACTTAATTACTTTTATTCTATAGTATTATGTATAATTTGTCATGAAATCTATTGAAATATGACATTGATAATTTTCAGCCGTCTGTATAAGTAGACTATGAATTTATTGTCTTAAACTGAGTTGTCAGGATAAAACATGCGGCTGTTCATATTACGTTTATATGACTAATTATTTTCCTCATGAACTTCCCAATCTTATTGTAGACACAGCTGGGTTTTCCGCTAAATATCAACTTACAGAATCTTATGGAATAAATAGTTTAGCGTTTTATGTAGTTTAATATGTTACTTTTTCAATAAAATATGATTTATCAAAGCTCTCTAAGAAATAAATTTGTAATAAGTGATTGGAAACACACTGGCCCTTACCTGGGGCCGTGGAGCCGCTATTTACACTCCCCCCCCCCCCCCCCCACCCCCTCCAATCGGAACTCCTTGGTTTTTATCTTAAAATAAACAAAGTGGAGGGTCGTTTCTGTCAACATCACAAGTAGCCGAAACGTTTACCACCTACCCAAATAAATGTGATACATAAACTGATACAGTAACTGGAAAGAACATATAACAACCACCTGTGGTCAACATCAATGAGTTTTCGATCTTAGCTAGAAAGACAAACGCAAGGACGAGTCATGGCTAGAACAAATATCAACACAAGTGCTGTTTTCAGAGTTGTCACTGATTTGTTAATTCTTGCAACAGGTCTGTTGATATTATAGTTATCTTATACTAGTTTCTTGTCTACTTTAACTCTTTTTATATTACATTTTGACAAGGGGCCCTGGAAACTGACAACGAATGAATATATTTTATATTCACGGGTAAATAGAAAACAAAAACCACACCAAAACAACCATAATTCTTAAGCACACATACGTAGATAGATAAAATTTTCACTAATTTTCAACTTCAGATTGTAGATTCTGCTATAAGTGTAGACTCTGCCATTTAAATTTTAATTTAGCAATAATTTCGCTGTATAGAATTAATTTTATTAAAAGAAAAATGTATGTCAATAAAGAATCATTTCCTCTGTCAATGTTTGAAGAAAACAACCACTGAATTTTTTGTATAACACTTACTCATATTTTCGGGTTTTCTCATAAATTCGTGACGTCCTATAATATAAGGATCGTGCGATCTGTGAGATTGTCCGAAATACTACTCAACTTTGACAAGAACGCTGATACTACTTATTAGAACAAAAACATGTGGTCTAAGCAGGTAAATATAGATAGTTTCCACATCAGTGAAAATCCCTTATCTTGGCAGCCATCTTTGATGGTAACTTCAAGGGATTTTCATTTGAATTGTATAGAAGGGTAAATTTTATTTCCTTGTAATTTCTTCATTTGTGGTCTGAAAATGGAAAGCTATACACCATTGGAAAGCTCTTGAAATTCATATTTTTAGAATACAATATTTTCACAATTGATGTATGCATACAGAATTAATACACAAAAATAAATAAAACTATTGGCTCAAACTTAAAACAAAATGAACAGTGTATCATTTTTGGTTGTATTTCTTTAACCTTTTGAACTATCAAAATATAGTTTTGATATTTAAAATACTTTATAAAAGCTTTTAAACTTGATAAAAAGTTCATTAAAATAGACTGAAAAATAAAAACACAGTGGTGAGTTTAAAACAGCACATATTTCCCAATTTCGGCCTGCATTAGCCCACAAAGATGGCTGCCTTAAACTTCTTATCAGTGTCGATGGCTTCACATGGAAACTATCTATTGTCCATCGTCAAATTTATTATAAATAATCTTGATTATCATAAAAAATCTTATTATGTTTAAAATTTTATTTTTGGTCCAGACAATAGTGCTAAATCCATAACCTGATTCACACCTGACGTTGTAAATAGTTGTAGCTAATTGAATGCAGTATGGAAAAATAAGTCACATGATTTCCAATAGCAACACCTGCGATCCAATCAAAAGTCCCGAATTTATGAGAAAGCGTCTGTTCGATGTAGAAGACCGGTTTCTACTCAGAAAAGTAAGATAAGCAATGCATAAAAAAAAATTTTATCATGTTTTTTCTATTGTTCATTTTTTAGCTTTTTTTCTTGTGATGATAACTATTGAGAAACGATAAATAGGATAAAAATTTCGGTCAGCACGGTTAAATTTATGTGATAGACCCCCAGAAAATATGACTGAATGGCATATATTGAAAGGGACTGTGCTCTGTTTTTGTTCTTGTGCTGTGGATAAAATGTGATACACCACACACAGTTCATATATTATTGTGTAATCATTGTTTGCACACACAAAAAAAGATTTTAATAATATTTTCTTATTTATAATTTCTTTGATAATCTTAAACCCCATTATGTAAACATATAAAAACAGTTTAGTATGAACACATCTGTAGTAATGGTTAACTGTCATTAATCACACAAACTTGGCATGAGGCAGGTTAGAAAGTGTTTACTTGAAATAAACTTATAATTATGAATGACTGTGGGCTGTTACATCTTTGAACACCCATATTGAATGAAAAGCTTCCACGAAATCAGATGTTTACCTGGATAATTTTGCACCATAAACTGTAGCATCACTTTTGAGGTATCAGTAACTTTGTTTGTTTATTGGGTTTATTGTCCCACCAACAGTATTTCAGTTATCAATAGATGGTGTCCACTTGAAGCAGATATAGTGCTGCCTTCACTGTGTATAGCATGCCATGAACATCTGGCATGATACCACACCCAGTCACATTATCCTGACACCGGGCCAACCAGTCGTGGAACTACCCTTATATTTGCTTGAGCGTTAGCAAGGGAGCTATACCACTACCATTTTTTATGACTTTGGTATGTCGCGGCCCGGGATCAAACCCAGGGCCTCCCATACCTGGAGCCGACACTCTACCGATTGCGCTACCAGGTCCGGTTAATTACTTTAATAACTGCATGAGTACATAGCCTTAAAGCATCATATTATTAGTTTGTGTTATGGTCGTACATTATATACATCAATATTTCTAAAGGCGTTTAATTGTTCAATATAATAAATCATAACGAGATAAAAGCAGTGATAAAAATTACAGAAAAGTTCTTGTGTATAAGTGTGAATGTGTAAAATATCAATTGTTTGGGTGCAAATGAGAAATCCCCTTTGAAATGATAAAGCAAACTTTTAAAAAGAAGCTTTTTAAGCATCTAAAGAAGAGTATTATGAACCTTTGTGCAAACAAACAGAAATTAGTTCCTTTCTGTTTTATTTGTACTCAGCTGGAAATGAGGATGCAATTTTGGCTTTGAAAAAGGAAAAGTCTTACTCCACCAATGAGCCTAACTATTTATCAATTTTGGAGTCACACAAACCTAATTGACATAGTTTTAATCAATTTAATCTTCAGATTGTAGCTTAAGGTCAGAAGCTTTACCTGCATTGGTAATCGACCTGGATAGGTCAAGTTGTTGGACATTATTTAATCTGTGGCAGTTCATTTGTTTAATCTGTGGCAATTTGTTTTTTCATCTGTGGCAGTTTGTTATATTATCTGTAGCAATTCATTACAAAATCTGGGGTACTTTGTTATTAAATCTGTGGCAGTTCATTATTTAATCTGTAAGAATTCATTATTTAATTTGTAATGGTTCGTTATTTCATCTGTGGCGATTTATTATTTAATCTGTGGTACTCTGTTATTTAATCTGTGGCAATTCATTATTGAATCTTGCAAATTCATTATTTAATCTGTGGCAGTTCATTATTTCATCTGTGGCGATTTATTATTTAATCTGTGGTTCTCTGTTATTTAATCTGTGGCAATTCGTTATTTAATCTGTGGCAGTTCATTTTTTCATCTGTGGCGATTTATTATTTAATCTGTGGTTCTCTGTTATTTAATCTGTGGCAATTCATTATTTAATCTGTGGCAGTTCATTTTTTCATCTGTGGCGATTTATTATTTAATCTGTGGTTCTCTGTTATTTAATCTGTGGCAATTCATTATTGAATCTTGCAAATTTATTATTTAAACTGTGGCAGTTCATTATTTCATCGGTGGCAATTTGTTATTTAATCTGTGGTTCTTTGTTTTTTAATTTGTGGCAATTCGTTATTCAATCTGTAAAATTTTTTTTATTTAAAATGTGAAAATCCGGTATTCAATCTAGGGTGAAATCATTATTAAATCCAAACTTTTACCAATATTTGATTGCAAGTAACTATATGGAAAGAATCCCCATACATTTTCGGGAAAGATGTTCCATTTTACATGCATTTGTATAGTGTTCCCAGTCTTACATTTGTAAAAAGTTGGAGTCCGGTAATGAACAATGCAAATGTCTTCAAGCCTGAAACTTTGTGAAAAACTGTTAGAAATATAGCTTTTATAAGTATATTTATGTTTTCATTGAAATATCTGAAAGAATTTATTAAATTGTCACAAAATTGCCTCTGTCTCAAAGCCCCTTAACAAACTATAAAATAATGGCTCTTCAGATTTAATGAAGACAAACATCACTATGGAAAAAGTAAGTAACATACTTTGTACTTTTTCTCAACAAGTCAGCATAATACTAAGATCTCAGCTATTACAACTTGAAAGGGTGTTGGATTTTCATTTGACATTGATTTTATTTGTTGTTTGTTTATTTGCTTGTGCGTTAGCAAGGGACAATGTTTATTTGCTTGAGCGTTAGCAAGGGGCTATGTTTATTTGCTTGAGCATTAGCAAGGGGCTTTGTTTATTTGCTTGAGCGTTAGCAAGGGGCTTTGTTTATTTGCTTGTGCGTTAGCAAGGGGCAATGTTTATTTGCTTGAACGTTAGCAAGGGGCTATGTTTATTTGCTTGTGCGTTAGCAAGGGGCTTTGTTTATTTGCTTGTGCATTAGCAAGGGGCAATGTTTATTTGCTTGTGCATTAGCAAGGGGCTATGTTTATTTGCTTGAGCGTTAGCAAGGGGCTATGTTTATTTGCTTGTGCGTTAGCAAGGGGCTTTGTTTATTTGCTTGAGCATTAGCAAGGTGCTTTGTTTTTTTGCTTGAGCGTTAGCAAGGGGCTTTGTTTATTTGCTTGTGCGATAGCAAGGGGCTTTGTTTATTTGCCTGTGCATTAGCAAGGGGCAATGTTTATTTGCTTGAGCGTTAGCAAGGGGCAATGTTTATTTGCTTGAGCATTAGCAAGGGGCTTTGTTTATTTGCTTGTGCATTTAGCAAGGGGCAATGTTTATTTGCTTGTGCGTTAGCAAGGGGCTTTGTTTATTTGCTTGTGCGTTAGCAAGGGGCAATGTTTATTTGCTTGTGCATTTAGCAAGGGGCAATGTTTATTTGCTTGTGCGTTAGCAAGGGGCTTTGTTTATTTGCTTGTGCGTTAGCAAGGGGCAATGTTTATTTGCTTGTGCGTTAGCAAGGGGCAATGTTTATTTCCTTGAGCGTTAGCAAGGGGCAATGTTTATTTGCTTGTGCGTTAGCAAGGGACAATGTTTATTTGCTTGTGCATTAGCAAGGGGCAATGTTTATTTGCTTGTGCGTTAGCAAGGGGCAATGTTTATTTGCTTGTGCGTTAGCAAGGGGCATTGTTTATTTGCTTGTGCATTTAGCAAGGGGCAATGTTTATTTGCTTGTGCGTTAGCAAGGGGCAATGTTTATTTGCTTGTGCGTTAGCAAGGGGCAATGTTTATTTGCTTGTGCGTTAGCAAGGGGCAATGTTTATTTGCTTGTGCGTTAGCAAGGGGCAATGTTTATTTGCTTGAACGTTATCAAGGGGCTATGTTTATTTGCTTGAGCGTTAGCAAGGGGCTTTGTTTATTTGCTTGTGCATTAGCAAGGGGCAATGTTTATTTGCTTGAGCGTTAGCAAGGGGCTTTGTTTATTTGCTTGAGCGATAGCAAGGGGCTATCGTTTTTAACAACTTTGTTATGTCACGAACCTGGATCCACCTGGGGCCTCACATACCTTGAGCCGACAATCTCCCAATTGTGCTACCAGGTCCCATGACACTGATTTGAAGTTCAGACATCACATCAATTATTGTTAATAAAGGAGGTAGAATTACTGGAATGATGATAAAAACAAAAATCGAAAAAGTTAAAGTCAAGAAAAACTCTCCGCCACAACAAAACACAATCTGTCAAATAAAGTTTAAGTCAAGAAAAATGCTAGACCACAACAAAACACAAACTGTCAAAATCTTGACAGGGCAAGGAGTCGAGCACAAAGAGGAATGAAGCATCAGAGATTAACACAGTGGCAAACAGACATCCTCAACTTTTTAAAAACAGTCCACCTTATTTCTTTTAGCAGAAAACTAAACAAAATGCTTTACAAATGAAGTTGATTTCTTGGAATATATCATTGCACTACATTTAGATGTGATCTATTTAGAATGGAAAAAATACATTTTATTTAGAATAAAAATTATGTTGTTGTTTTTTTATCCAATACAATACCCGGTATTTGGATATATTACTCCTTTAAAGTTCATCGTCATGCCTTGTCTAAAGCTATGGATGCTTTTATAGTTACCTTAGCTGTGCCTCACAATTCAATTTATATGCAGAATCCTCAGTTGGATGAGATAAGCTTTCTTTGAACAGCTTAAATAGTTTTTGATCTTGCTATGATACTAGTGATATGCCTCTGTTATGATTTAAGGATTAGGTTTATTTTCTTATTTGTTAAAATAAATTGATTTATAAAAAAATATTTTCTGCTGTGTTTCAGGTGGGATTACATTGATACTGTTTAGTAATATAGGGGTCCCATTCAAGCGAGGATTTTTCTGTGATGACAAGAGCCTACAGCATCCTTATATACCCTCCACAGTCACGTCTACCATGCTGTATGGCATTGGATTCTCTGTAGCGCTGATTGTGGTGAGTTAATTATATATTGTATGTATACATTCGAAAGTACAGTATAATACATATTTTTGCATGACCAATATGCTACACATGTACTTATTATATAAATACTGATGGATTAACATTCATGTCTTAGCCTACTAAGAACAAATTGATCAGGCTTAGACAAATAGTGTAGGTCAAGATCCTACTCCTACTGGGAGCTGTCTGGTCAAGATCTACCTATTGGCTGCCTAGTCTTCATCAGTCATTTTTAGCTCACCTGAGCACAACATGCTCAAGGGGAGCTTTTGTGATACCACTTCGTCCAGCATCAATCATATGTCGTCAAAATATTTGCTTGTGAACACGCTAGAGGCCACAGTTTATATCCAAACTTCATCAGACTTAGTCAGAATGTTTGTCTACATGAAATCTTGGATGAGTTCATTATTGGGTCACCTGGGGTCAAATGGTAGGTCACCAGGTCAAATTTTAGGAAAAACTTGTGAACACACTAGAGACCACATTTATAGCCCTATCTTCACCAAACTTAGTCAGGATGTTTGTCTGCATGAAATCTTGGATGAATTCATAACTGGGTCATGTGGGGTCAAAAAGTAGGTCACAGGGTCAAATCTTAGAAAAAGCTTGTGAACACTAGAGGCCTCATTATAGGCCAATCTTCACAAAACTTGATAAGAATGTTTGCCTGCGTGATATCTTGGATGAGTTCATTATTGGGTCACGTGGGGTCAATAAGTAGGTCAGTAGATTAAATCTTTGCAGAAGCTTGTGAACACACTAGAGGCCCTGTTTATGGACCAATCTTCACCAAACTTGGTCAAAATGTTTGTGTGCATGAAATCTTGGACGATTCCATTATTGGGTCACGTGAGGCCAAAAAAGAGGTCACTTGGACATAACTTAGAAAAAGCATGTGAACACACTAGAGGCCACATTCATAGCCTATTCTCCACCAAACTTGATCAGATTGTTTGTCTGCATGAAATCTTGGATGAGTATATTATTGGGTCAAGGGGGGTCAGAAAGTAGGTCACGGCCACATTGATGGCCCAATCTTCACCAAACTTAGAATGTTTGCCAGTATGAAATCTTACATATGTTTTGAAGTGGTTCATGTGTATTCAGAAGGTTACTTGGTAAGATTCTAGAAAATGTTATCAACCCAGTGGCCACACTAATGGCCTAATCTTCACCAAGATTTCTAAAGTAAATAAATCTTAATTACTTGATGCCAGATTTGAGCCTACTAAAAGCCTGTGTCATCAGGTGAGCGATTAAGGGCCATCATGGCCCTCTTGTTTTGTCTTGCTGCATACTGCTGCTGGTATATTAACTAAAAAACTTAAGTTGCCTCAGATAACCATGTCACATTAGGACATAATCACTCTCACTTGTTAAGTGTATCCTGTTTTTATGCACTTGAAGGATATGCTCTTAATTGCTTATTTATAAATCACTTTGTGTGCGTTATGCAGATAAAAGAATATTTCTAGACCTTATGGTAGCGCAATTGGTAGACTGTCAATTCCCGGTGCGGACCAAGGCGATATCTCTTCGTTCTACCCAGATATAGTCTGGGATCTTCCTCCATTTATAGTGAGCTTGAAATCGTCAAGTGACCATAAATTGTGTGAGTGAGATGTAACAAAACATAAACATAAATCAGGGATGTTGGAAATTGTTTGCTTACATTAAAAAATAAAAGTTATTCCACAACTGGTTTGCCCCTTGTCAGGATAATAAGACTGGTTGTGGTGCACGTATTATGCCTGGCATTCATGGCATGCAATTCACAGTGAAGGCTGTACTATATTATTCAAGTAAAAACCGTCAAGTAAACACCATCAAGTAAAAACTCTCTGGAAAGGGTTTGTGTTTTAAATGTTGATGTGTTCAATCTCTTGCTGCAACTGATCTAGTCAGTAAACAATGGTACTGATACTGGTAAAGTTGTCTTTGTGTACACTTAAGCTTGAAAAGGGAATGATTGTTTACTACCATGACTGAGTACTGACCAAATGTGTCCCTATATGGTTTTGTTTGTCAGTTTGTCACAACTGTAATTTCTAGGCAACAACCAGCACTGTTATTGGTGAACAAAGACACATGTCTGGGTAGAACCAGTGGTGCACAGCAGATTAACTGTAAGACTTTCCCACACATTGTGATTGTCTGATTCAAAACACTGTTGAATAAATTAATATCGTTATTAATTTGGCCATTTTTCTGTTGCTTTTTATATAAAATTTTAGTACTTTATTATAAAAGCAATTATATTCACATTGATAGCCTTTTTTTAACTTTCCTCTCAAAATTAATCTTTGATAATATTTTTACTTAATTCAATTGCAGATTATCTCCATGGAAACATATATGGTATTAAAGAACAAAAGAAAGATTTTCACGAGCAACAGATGTGTTCAGAGCAAGCTTGCTGTGATTATAAGAAACTGTTATTTGTCACTGGTTCCATTTTTTTTTGGTGCTGAAATGGAACATATTATCCTTGACATTGCCAAGTACAGTGTGGGTCGTTTACGTCCACATTTCTTTGATGTGTGCAAAATCAATGTTTCATCTCTAAAATGTGATAATGGCTACATAGAAGATTTTGTGTGTGATACTGATGATGAATATAAGCTTCATGAAGTCAGGTAAATATACATTTTAAGCTCATCAGAGCTTATGCTCAAGATGAGATTTTGTGATGAGACCTATTGTCCAGTGTCCTGTGTCCTACATTGTGCTGCCATCAACATTCTATAAATGGCATCTCCTCTGAAACTGCTGGGCCAATGTTAACAAAATGTTCTCTGTATCCATATTGTTCATAGAAATTTTATCCAATGAAAAACATGGCCCCCCAGCGTTTGCCATTTTCCATATATAGTAAAACCTCACTAAGAGAATCACCTGTTGTTCCTTTTTAAAGTGTCTGACTTGGGAGGGCAGTCCTCTAAGGTGTAATTTTGTATTGATTTTATATTGTATTATTATTATCTAATGTGTTTATTGTCTTATAGTTTATTTGTTTCAACTTTCTATATTATTTTTTATTGTAGTTTTTTATAGTATAAAGATTTAATCAATTTTCAAATGTGTATAATTAAACATAAAAATAAATAAATCTCCAGTTCAACATTAAACATAAACATAAAATAAATCTCCAGTGTTTATTTTACTTAAAATTTGTGAACTAGATATTTAAAACAAAACAGCTTATGAACTCTTTTTCTTATGTGTTAAAAAAAACATACACCCAATAGCACTTTCCATTTTGTAAAGAGCATGTGTCGGTTTGTTATTTACTGGTGTAGACTTTCACTGCCTGCTTTTTAATGTCTCCTTCCATGCTGAGAAGAGTAAGCTCATTTCACCCAGATGTGTTTTGTACCGCTTAATGATTAACTTATACAACTTATGATTCGGCATCAGTTTCTAAACATCAAACAAATCATCTCCAGAATTGACATCTTCATAATTATCATAAGTAAATCAGCAATGTTGCAAGTTGAAGTCGTAAAGTGTACAAACAATCTCCTTCCCTTGGACAGTGTCAGCAGGCATGATCAATTTGTTAATGACATTTGTACAATTGGTGCTTGCCCAAGTTGCAGGGATTACACTGTAAGAAAGGTGTGAGTTTGGTCCCTGCTTACCAAGGTTATGGAACATTAAAATAAAAAAAATAAAACAACAGTTTTGGAAAAAAGTGTCAAGCATAGCAGTGTGCTCCGTTTAGCATGATGGTCC
The DNA here is from genome assembly GCA_007844125.1 of Sinonovacula constricta. Taxonomy (NCBI): domain Eukaryota; kingdom Metazoa; phylum Mollusca; class Bivalvia; order Cardiida; family Solecurtidae; genus Sinonovacula; species Sinonovacula constricta. The sequence goes on along the minus strand of CM017568.1, from coordinate 6,314,005 downwards.
TTTAGTGAAGTTTTTCTGTATGTAGGAAAGAAGAACAAGAGTTTTGATATTTAGTGTACATGTTCTTCAGGGTGGCCTTGTATTGAAGAATTGTGATCTATTAAAAAGAATGGCCATCAGGAGTCTGACCATTTTTTATTTATTTTTATACAGGAAATTTTTTTGAAAATCTGTTTGTCAGAAACTACAAAAGTAGGAGCCTTCTTATGTTACATACATGTTTCTTGGGTGGCCTCTATCAACAAGTGTGGTCAAGAATTTTGATCCATCAAAAAATATGGCAGCCAAGGGCATGACTATTTTTGCGTATATATATGGCCATGTATTTTGTTCCATCTGAACATTTTCTGTAAGAATTGGAAAGACAAGTATATTTTCCCATCAAAACGTCTGAATGCCTACTATATATCATGCCCATCCTAATCCATGTTAATGAACTCAAATGATTAAACAGAATTACATTGAAACAAATTTATATAACATTATCTGTAAACCTTAAATGTATTCTAGATGATATAAAAGGGCTAGAAAAAAAGTATATATCATTATTATTTTTATACCTACATCTTTTTTACAATCTTTATGTCCTTATGTTTTAATGTTCTTATGATTTATTTTTTACTGAATTTCTGCTTTCATTATTAGCCTAATCTTTAACACCAAACTTAAGCCTTTGCCATTGTGTCATTAAATTGTGTAGGTATTGTAGCATTCATTACTTATTTTTATCAAAATCAATAATTTTACCAATATACATGTGTTAACTAATCAGTTATTTATTATTCAGTGAATTTCTGTACATTGACAGATTGTCATTTCCCTCAGGGCATACTTCATACTCCAGTTATGTAGCTGTCTATCTTATGGTAGGTACAGTTGAAGGTCTTCTTACATGTTTGATGGATTAGTTAATATAGACTCTTTGTTCTCATGTTTATTTCATCAAAGATCAAAGGACTGAAAATTAGACCGGATGTGGTAGCACAATCACTAGAGCATTGGCTCCAGGTTTGGGAGGCCCCAGGTTTGATCCTGGCCTTGACATACCAAAGTTGTTAAAAGTGGAAGTGCTAACGCTCAAGCAAATATAAGGGTAGTTCCACGACTGGTTGGCCCTGTGTCAGCATAATGTGACTGGATGTGGTATCATGCCAGGTATTCATGGCATGCTATACACAGTAAAGGCAGAACTATACCTGCTTCAAATCGACACTGTCTCCAGATAACTGAAATACTGTTGGTGGGACAATTAACCCAATAAACAAACTGAAAATTAGGGGTCACATGCTTTTTCATTTAGGTTAAGTGTCAGGGTAACATTTTATAACTTGATTAGATGAGGATTTAAATTTTAGAAATCCTCAACTTTTGAGGAAGATTGGTTTTGTACTGAATTTACAAATCAAGATATGTGGCATATTAACACCTTTAAATGTCCTGTTTTATTGGAAAAATATCCAGAATAAAAGCAAAAGAGAATAACTCTTATCATAGTATCATCTTAATTATCCTGTACTGTGCTATATGACCTAAACTGACATTTGTTAACTGAATTTTAATAAGCTTAGTACCTGTTAATTAAGCCAAGATAAATAGAGTTTATCTGGATCATTGGGGCCATGTTATCAGTCTTTGCTGCCAAATCTCTGGCAATACCTTTAGTTACCTTGCTTTTGGTTGTTTGCTTGTTACCTATAAAGAATGTTATGTCAACCAGAATGCTGTGGGTTTTGCCTTATGCATTTTTTTCATAAAGAAAACAACAGCAAAAAAGTTTAAAAAATCATCATAAATGAATCAAAATATCACCTCTGATAATATGTTTTATGTAAACATGCCTTTTCCAGGTAGTTACTCAGTTGTTATTATTTATTTATTTTAGACTTATTTTTTACTGTTTCAGATCTACCTTCAGTACAAGATGACATTCTGGCGGCCCTACCTGCTCCGACCTGTGATACAGGTCGGCCTGTTCTTCCTTTCATGGTATACAGCTCTTAGTAGGATCTCTGACTACAAACATCACCCTACTGACATCATAGGGGGCGCTGTGATAGGTGTTGTCGTTGGAATACTTGTGGTATGTCAATATTAAAGATCTGTTTCATGGACTTCAAAGCTGGTAAACATGTTGGGAAATACAGCAAAATTGTAATCATCAAGTCAGTAGGTGACTTTTTAGTGTCTGTCATTATGCCTTTTCATGTTATATAATAAATTCTATTATATGTTGATTTGAATATGAGCATATTACCGGTATGTTTATGTATGCAGTTGGCATTCACATTTGTCAGAAACTATTTGTTGTTGAAATAATTACTTAAAAATATAAATTATTTTTTTAATAACAAATGCATATTTATGACATTATCATTCAACAGACATGTTTTTCTCTAAGCAAGTAAATTTCCATGCTCAGTTTGTGATCAAATAAACCAATGTTGATAAATAATTCTTAGCTCAAGTCTACATTTGTTTTGAACAACATACTGAAAGCAAGACTATGATCAATTTCAGTCGCTGAAAGTGGCCCATCTTAAAGTTGCCGAGGAGACTAAAGAAGAAGATGAGTTTACCATTGCAACATCTGTGGATATTGAGACCTCCCAGGTTACCACACTTTAACCACACCTTAAACAGTCATATAGCCACACCCACCTTGTACATAACTGGAGCATCCTATAACACCCTGTGTTATTGAAATTGTTACAGAACTCAAACCTGGATTCCAGGTCACTCATGATAGGTTGCTGAAGGTAGACTTGGTACTTTTGGGACTGATGTCTTCATATGTCTTCTTGTTATTCTAAAATCTTTTTAGCTATTCTAGGTGTAAGTGGACAGTAACTTTAAATGAGTTTGAATTAGCTTACTCTCATTTTGATTTATTAGTTAGTTTATCAAAAACACTTAAGAATTTAAAAACAATGCTTAAGGTGCACAAACATTTCTTCATTATAAAAAGTAAAATTAAGAAATTTACAGAAATCTTATCCTGGGTTATTTTTTTCAAAATTTAAGGAAATTTTCATACATTCATAAAGTTTCAGACATTTTCAGGGCCTGATATTATAAAACTAAAACAGTGCTTTGGCCTTTGATAAGTTGGTGTTGTAAATGTAATTTGCCATTGATCAATCAGATTCTATAAAATTCTCAAGAACTCTTGAAAGTCCATTGGGCTTTGAAGTGTCATGTTATTTAAAAAAAATAAACCTTGGAGGCATATGCTATTTATTAATGTATGAGTGTCAGTCATTGTTTGTAGCATATTTTGTTTCTTTTTTAATGGTTAAGTAAGACAATTTTCTTTGATCCTTATAATGTAGAATGCAAGATACATCAAATCTATATCATATTATATATCATATTAAATAAATTGTGTTTACAATGCATACTTCTGTGGACTTCTTATTTGTTGTAGTGACAGAAATGCTTATTATTGTGGTAATCATTGTTCTGACTTCTTAATTGTTGCATTTTTGATAGTATTGAAAGTTGAATTAAAATAATTGTGATATACGATCAATCAAAGTTTGTATGTTTTTAATATATTTTAAAATGTTTTGATGTATTGTTTTCTGTTGGTTTTATTTACAATCTGATAATATTCCCACATGTTCACTGGCACATAACTCATTTTTCTTTCTAGTTAGGTTAACATTTTTTGACACATATGAATTTGTACTAACTTTGATTTGTATTTTTCATCTTTATGACCCCACACAGTGGGTTTATAAAGTTGATTTTCTTACTAATTATTGCACAAACAAAATATTAATGATTGCACCAATATAAAGGTGAATAATTGCACCAAATTAGTTTTTTGCTTAATATAGAATAGAATATCTGCTTTAGATAAACATAACAACTGAATAAGCTGCATTTTTTCTGTCAAAAAGTTATTTTTTATCTTTTATCTCAACAGTATTATGCATTTAATAATAAAAATGTTATCTGATAGATGTAGGAGGACAATGAACTTGACAAAAAGCTGTACAAAAAATAATTATTTGCCATTTATCTTATTGAATTGTGATAAAATCAGAAGTATTTTACAAATTTTAATATCTATATGTTGTCATTATATTAAAGCTAATACAGAAAGCAAACACAGAATGTCAGATATGCTCTCACAGACAAAAAAAGTCATTTCTACTGACCAAGCTATGTAAACAAACATTATTTTGCTAACATTATAAATACATTTTTTTTGGCAAATATTTGCATGAAAATCACCTTCTTTGTTCTTGTAATGTGCATACAATCTTGCTCTTTTGTATTAGAATAAAGTTTTTCCTTTGTACTCGGAAATATTTATGGTTGAAAGGGATGTGTATCAGGTATCCATATACTATGTAGAGAATGGCAACAATTAATGCATATACAATAATGTAAATGTAGATTTATAATTTAATTGGTGAAGGTATGTAAATGTACATTTATAATGGAATTGGTGTATGTGTCTTTTCCATTTTTTCATCATCAGCTTCTTTCTATGTCATTGACCAATGAAAAAATGTATAAAAAGTTGGGGGTGGGGTTTACATTTAAAAATTAAAATTAATATATAGAATTATCTTGATAACATTTAGTGTTTATATGCCATACAAGGCTCTGATTTTAATGTTTTTTTATTTAATTACAACTTTTGCATTTAGTAAGGGAAAAAAAGAATAAGTGCTCATGCCTGACTTGCAACTCGTATATGCTTCCTGCTATATATATCTTATAAATATTTAAATTATATACCACTTTTCCAAATTTTAAGGTATTTTATAAATACTTGTCTTCATAAGACTTCATGGACCTGATGTACTGGTACACCCAATGATATATAAATAATGATACATTATAAAAATTACATGTTCATACTTTTTATGAAAACTGATTTTGTTGCTATGGAAATTAAATTGATTTTTTTAGTTTGAATATAAGCTTATCATGTGACAGGACATCTAGGAAAGCAGGCTATTGTTTAATTTTTAATCCTTTTACTTTATTTATAGCAATACAAAATTTATGTGGGGAATTTGCACACAACTACATTAAAGATTTGATATTTATTAGTAATTATCACCAAACTATAACTTCACATTTTATAAGTTACTTAAGTCCCTTAAACGTTTTTAGTGTGAGACTTTTTTATTGAATAATGTTTTAATCTACCTTTAGTATCATAATTATGCTTAATTAATATACGTTTTTCTGTCCATTTTTTCAGGATGAGTGTCAACATTTGCCAAGTTTCACAGATATATGAGCTTCTCCTTCCAACAGTTTATGACAGTTTATAGGATCCTTTAAGTCTAAACTGTTGTAAGACCATTTTGGTCAAAATAATGTTAGTTTCAACCATGTTTATTTATAGTCAGCTGTGAAACAATTTATTGCAACTTCAATAGGCTGCCCACTTCCTTGGATGAACCTGTACTCAGGTACTTTGACCAATGTGCTGTAAATAGCCTTAAATATGTCTGTTTAAACATGGTTTTTACTGATCTTCATGCTTCATGTGTTATGTATATTGCCCATGTCTGTCTGATTAAGATTTTAGTTTACTGCTGCGGCTGTCCCAGATACTGGGGTAGGCAGCAGACAGCTAAAGTGTCTTACATCCGCTCTGCATGCAACTCTGTTTAGTGGACCAGTGCTTGTAGATAGAAATGTGTTTGCTGGAATATTCCAATGTGGCAAGTTTATCACTAAGCAGGATCAAAAATATTAGTACAACAGTTTATAATACACTTGTAGACACTTCACTGTGTAAAAGGGGTACTACCAATAGAAAGATATCAAGTATTGGTTCTATGGAATTGACAATGATTTATGTCCAAGTTTTTTTCTGATATCCATTCCTCAGAAATTCACATTTTTTGATGCAGTAAACATTCTCTTTATTCTTTTCCTAACTTTAGGAGGATTTACAATTTGGTTAGACTGTTTGATCAAACAGACATAAATATTGCCTTTTCTTTCTCTGATGTTACTTTCATAAATCGGGACTGTTTCTTTGTTTTCATTGGGAAAAAAATAATTAAAATGCATGTTATTGTCAGGTATTAACATTATTTTCCAAAGAACCATCTGGTAAGGATGTTTTGTGTGAAAATATATGTAGAATTATAAAATGCTGTTATTACCACTGGAATTCCTTTTTATCAGCTGCATGTTTTCTTTTTCTTGCCTTGCTTATGAACATGTGAACATGCCTTATTGTGTTAAATTATTATTTGCGGTATGTACAATGTACATAATAATACATAGGCATGTCTACTGAGTTGGTCTTTGTTAGAGAACTATTTTTTTATTTTAACAATTTTTTTATATGTCTATTTTACCATGGAAGTAATGTTAATACATTTTAATGTATTAACTTAAAGTCTGTGTTTTTTTTCAGCAGACATTGTTTATTGTTATTTATTACAATGTGTAGTAATTGAGTCTGTTTTTCGTCTTGATTAACAGGTATTCTAGTTATAACTCCTGATTTTGCTCAACTTTTTTCTCAAAGTTTGCTTATTTTACTGTCAGATGTATTGGCATGTGTGTTTAATTTTAGTTACTAGCTATCCTGAGCACAACTTGCTCAATGTGAGCTTTTCTGATACCTCCTTCCTCTGTACTGCAATTGTGTGTCGTTTGTCACCTATTTGCTTGGGAACACACCAGGGGGTACATGTACAATTTTTATCCAATCTTTCACCAAACTTTGTCAAAATGTTTCTCTGCAAAAATCATGGATACGTTCATAACTGGGTCATGTGAGGTCAGTAACTGGGTCCATAGGTCAAATTAAAAAACAACTAGTGAACATGCTAGGCCACATTTATAGGCCCAATCACCACCAAACTTGGCCAGAATGTTTGTCTGCATTAACTTTTGGATGAGTTCATTGCTGTATTATGCAAGGTAAAAAAAATGGTCAATAGGTCAGATCATAGAAAAGCCTTGTGAACATGTAAGAGGTCACATTTATGGCCAAATGTAGCCAGAATGCATGCCTGTATGAAATTTTTGATGAGTTGGTTACTGGTTCATGTAAGGTCAAAAAGTAGGTCAATAGGTCAGATCTTAAGGAAAAATGTTTTTACCTGCTAGAGGCCACATTTATGACCCAATCTTCACTGAACTTGATCAGAACATTTGCCTGAATGAAATCTTAAATGAGTTCATAAATGGTTTATGTTGTGTTGAAAACTAGGTCACGAGGTAAAATCTTAGAAAAGCAACATTGTAAACTTAGAACAGAATGTTTGTCTGAAGGAAATCTTGGATGAGTTCATAACTGGGTCATGTGGGGTAAAAAAGTAGGTTTGTGGACAATTTAAACAAGAAATTATGAAAACTCTAAAGGCTATATTTATGATCCATTTTTCACCAAAATTGGTCAGAATGTTTGCCAACATATAATTATGGATGAGTTCGTAACTGGGTCATGTGGGGGCAAAAAGTAGGTGAAGAGGTCAAATCCTAGAATACATGGACCCTGATGTCGGGCTATATTTATGGTTCAATTTTCACCTAGGATATTTTTTATAAATTAAATATCTCTTAATCACTTGGCGCCAGACATGAGCCATCTAAATGCCTGTGTCTTCAGGTTAGCGATTAAGGCCAGACTTTTGTTTCAGTTTTACCTTATCAAAAATACCACAAATAAAATTACATGAATTTTAATTGGAATATGACCAGCAAATTCTTACAAAATATCAGCAAAATGCAACATCACATAAGAAAACTATGACCAATTAAAAATATACACTAATCACCATCACCATGCCAAAATTAGATCTGTTAACGTCAATAATGTGAATTGACAGGCGCAATGTTAGTGAAGCTGCATATGTTCGAAGTTTCTCAAAATAGACCCTGTCATAAGACACAACAACCATGCAGCTGAACTGACTTATCAACTATAGCAGTGTACCATTGCTGGTGAAACCAAGATACTATATTGGCTGTCACTGCCTGCAGTTCTTGAAGTGACTGGACACATGTCCCCTTCAGCTGCTTCTAAATGGCCTGAAATTCTGCAAAATCTATAGATGACAAATCTGGGGAATACGGCATGTGGCAAATTGTCTGGAACCTGAGGATACAATCTCAAGTTGGGTTAATTCTGCAGTTGGGGTGGGGCATTACCCTGGTAGATGATAAAGAAATAAAGGAGAATTCCCAGGCGCTTCTTCATCCACAAGATATAGGCATTAAACCTGTAATGAAAACTGTAATGCACATTAAATCATCAGTAAATAAAAAGATCTGGGTATTTTACATGATATTATTTAATGAATTGATGTACACTTTTGTTATTATGTATTCCTTGTCCAAGGCCTTCTTCAAGACTCTCCTGGCCATTACAAAACCACTGATACCACTTAAAAACTAGAGCTTGTCTCATGGAACTTTTCCTTTGTGTCTGCTCAATCATTATTATCATTTCTGTTGGGGTTTTCCCAAGTTCAGGACAGTATTTAATAATAGCGTTATATTCAAGACAATCTGATGACAATATTTCTGATGTATACACGTTGGTGATAGTTCGCTTAAATATTGTTTTCAAAATGCAACGTCAGAATGATGGAAAATTTTGACAAGACATCATTTGTATCCCTCGCTTTGACTTGTAAAAGTTTGTCTCGTTTTTCACTTGTAATTTTTGTATATTGACAGGTATGCGCTTTACAAAGTACAGTGGCAATGATGTGCAGTGCATGCATTGTCACCTTGGTTATTTAAACACCACACTTTGAAGTTAATGATGTAGCCTGGTTTATTACATTAATGTTCGGATTGACTTAAGAATATAATTTATTGCGAATGTGCTCAAAGTCTATATAATTTTGGGTCATTCCTTGTATGCCAAGTATTAACAAGTAAATTCTTGCCAAACATTTTTCAGCTTTCTAAATAGTTGAACTTGTTACAAGTATTTAAAAAACACATAATTATTTTTATATCAATATAGAGTAGAGTTTTTATTATTTAGATTAAATATACAAGTATTAATATGTTTACTTTACAAGTGCATCTTGAGTTATGAATGAAAAATGATCTACTTTTATTATTTGTTAACATTTTAGTTGGTCTGATATACATAAGGAAGTTATTTTAATACCTTTAAAGATGCTAAAAAATGACGGTAAAAACTGATGGTATGGTAATATATGGAATATATGAGGAACGTTTCATCCATGTTTTGGCTTTTGCACTAAAAGCATTACTTTGTCAGACCAACTTAAATTTTATATGGAATTCAAAATGAATTGTCTTCTGTTTGAAAGAATCAAATGCATTTGGATGTTTTTTCCTGCTATATTAGCCATTAAAATGTCATTAATTAAGTTTATGTTCTATTTTACTTACTTTAAGCTTTAAAGGGTTAAATGAATGTCAGATAAAATTTAATGTTTTGCATACCTATCGAGTCGTAGCATTATTTACAAGTCTGTGTCCGGTAAATGGACCTTTTTGCTCCCCGAACATTAGCCCCCCCCCCCCCCCCCCCCCCCCTCCGGTCTGCACTTACAGGAGGGCAAACATCTGGTGGGGGCATTTAACAAGGGGGAAAATGTCTGTGAATCTCTGTGTCTGTTAGTCCATATTTAAACATACTTGTTTAACTGTTGCTTTCTGTAGTTGTTGTTATTAAGGTGTGAGGTGCTTTTTGTATCCAAATATTGTGTAAGCCAGCTTTATAAGGTTTTTCAAGAATAGTCTTTGAATTCAAATCTGTGTTTGTGCAAACGTCTTAGAGCAGCATTAATTTAATCCTGATCTTAAAGTAAACATATAATTAGAGCAATGATTGGTTTTTATTTGTTCTTATTATATTTATTATAATTACATTTTTCGTAACAAAGTATTAGATACCTTAAAGGATCAATTGCCAAATTAGTGTTGATTTTTTTGTATATTAAAAATGACATTCTTTCTTACCATGTTAAATCTTGCATGTAGTATGTTCACTGTTATGAAATAAAAAAAGTCAAAGCCATGAACTTTTATTTTTCCTGTTTTTTTTCCAATTTATTTATATAATCATCAATATATAGATGGCAGGTACCAGACAGTTTTCCATTATGAAGGATCAAATAATAAATTGTATGTTTAAAATTTTCAATTCACATTAATTTCTGTTCTTGCAGTAAGACAACAGTTTTGCATACAGGCTTGTGATCACTGGCAACCTTTCTTGTAAACGTTTCTTGTTAAGCATAATGCGTATATTGTTTGTCCTTTTTACCAGATTATTTTAACTATCACGTCAATTGTCTGATGTCTAATGTCCATCAACATTCTATAAATGACATCTCTGAAATCGCTGGCCCAATAATTTCAATCAATCTTCCTTGGGGGGAATAAAAAGTTTTCAACAAACTTTGGTTTGAAGAATTTTGATCCAATAAAAAAAGACCTGGCCACCAGGGCTGTAGCCATTTTTCATATATGGTTGTAAAGGAGAACTTTGAAAATCTTGTCAGAAACCCCAAGAGCAAGCACCTAGATGTTTGGTATGCATCATTCCTTGGCTTGCCCAAGTCAAGATTGTTCAAAGAATTTGGATGTATAAATAGCAATGGCAGCCAGGGGCATGGCCATTGTCTACATATGTCCATGAAGTAAATAAAAATTAAAAAACTGGTTTTCCAAACATTGCTTTATACATAATAACAATTATTCTGGTCTGTGAAACGTTGCTGATATTCCTTGCTAATTTTGTTTTACATGGTTTATCTACAGCAGCAAGGTGAGCAATATTGGGCCAATGTGGCCCTCTTGTTTAAAAACAGGTTGTTTACTAGTTGATAGGCAAACTCTGCATACATTTAAAAATGGCATACAATCAAGCAAGATGCTAGTCATCTCTGCTCCAGCACATTTGTTAAGAATTGTCTGATATTTTTTTCATTTTCATCAAATAACTTTATCAATGCATGAGGTCCAAATTCAGTAGGTAGACCTTATGTGAAGAGGACAATAGGGTTTGATTTTCCGATCAATTGGTTTAAGGTCACTGTTGCTAAAAATTGCTTCTATATGGGTCCAACAAAATAAAAAAAACTAGTTTTCACATTATTTGACTTAAGTAGGTAACATATGAAAATAGGTTTAAGTAAAACCACTTGTAGAAAATATTCTTACATTGTTTGAAAATGGCAACTAGTGTACCTAACGACGGGATTATATATTATATACAGCAACATATGGGAAAGGCAAAAACCGTTGCTGCTGAGAGGCGTTGATGTGCAGAAAGTCATCATTTAAAAAAACTGTATAAAACATTATTTTGTTTAAACATTACTTTATAGATGTTTTAATATCAAGTGTAGTACGGCACATATTTATGAGCATACAAACATACAATGTGTAATTTTAAACACAGTTAATGTCCTTATAAGGAGAAACAGGTAAGTTTTAAATAAAACAAAACATTAGGAAATTTAAGTAGATGCAAACTAAGCTCAAAAAATATGAACAAAGATAATTGCCTCAACAGCTAGCCACCATAAATTCTAATTGTAAGCTGCTGATAAAGAGAAGTCATTGACATTTTTTACTTCTAACAAACTCACCAATAAGTTGTAGCAGATTTACTAAACATCACCATCAATCACGCTTACGAATAAACTGATACTTTTTGTCTATTAGCACTATTTTGAAACAAGATTATCAGGCGTGTGTTTTTCAAACCTATCTGGTTACTTGTCGAATAGCCTTGGATTAGCACCTATACTAAATCGGTCAACCAAGATTCATTATCAATGAACATAAGTGTGATACTTCAGGTAGCACCAGGTGGTGCTCAGCAGAGGTTATCACAGCCTTTAGGGACATATTTTAATGGCTGTTTACCTTTTTTCAGAGGTGGTGCTTCTCAGAGGTTAAAATGTAGGGAAACTTATACTGGGGGAATAAAAGTGTTGCTGATAAGATGATGTTGCTGCTCAGGAGTGCCTTTTGGAGAGGTTGTACTGTACATGTGATTACAGTCATTACAGGTAAATGGATGGAACAAGATAATAAACAGACTTCATCTAATCAATTTATTTCTACGTTTTTCCAAAGACATAAAACAACAAGAAAAACAATAAAAATTCTACCCCTTCCTTGCCTGAAATGAGATGGTATGCAGATCTGGATTACAAGCAATCAAAACATGATATTTCACATAAGCATAACATTGGTTGGAAAATTGTAATTTTAAAATATGACTGTCCAATAAATAGTTATTACAATAGTGGATAAAAGTAAAAACAAAAAATTAGAATGGTGACAAAAAGAGATTTGTCATGTTGCTAATGGTAGTGCTTATTCCTCAGTTAACTTACTGTTGATACTCTGTATAGATAGGATACTACTTAATTATCAGATGGTGAACTGAAGAAGTGAACAATAATGCTGCATAATATCAGCATCAGTGGAACTTTTGCTTAATAATCCTTTATCACAACATTTCTACTGACCTTGTAGGAAAGCAGCATAATTTCTTGTGGGTTAACTACAGATGCCATATTCATTTAATACTTCGATATTTCATACTCTGACACCCAATAAACAATTTTAGAACAACTGAATGTAATGTTTTCTGTTAACAATTTATAGTCAATATTTATAAATGTCAATGACACAGATGCTGACAATACTTGTTTAGGAGATGGTTAGTTGGCAGCACTGCTTGTTGAAGTTTGGACCTATCACACACATCATTTGTCAACAATTTATGAGAAGTTATAAAGCAACACTGCATAGTTAAGTGTGGATCTGTTACACACTTCATTTGTCAAGTCTTTTTATGAAATAAGTAAAAAACCCTGTTTCTTCTTGGTACATGTATAGAAATATACAAATAGTATGGTAATATCATGGTTATAATTAATATTGTTTCAGTACATTCATATATTTTTTAGAAGTTTTTAATCTACTAAAACAAAGTTTAAACCAATGCTTTAAGATAATGAAAAAGCAGAACATGCAGGTATTTACCTAGTGAGAGAATGTGTGAACTATTACAAATGAAAGACTTATATTCAAAACAAAAATAGTAATAATGCTTATAGTTTGATACAACTATCAAATGGATGACTATGGATATATTCTGTAAATTAACTAAAATTACTTAAAATATAGAATATTACTGAAAATAAATAAAAATAAATGGATAAATCACAGTTTATATTATGAAATGGTTGTCAAGGGAAATATTTTTTCTAAAAATAACACAACATTTGGAATTTGAACTTACAAGTAAAATATATACACACAATAAAACATCACAAATCCTACAATATGGTTCTTGGAAAACACTTAAAGTAATTTCCTTTGTGTTTTAGAATCAACAACTATTTCTTTAAAATTTAAAATATAAAATGAATAAATAAACTTCCTGAAGTTGGGACACTTTTCCAAAGAGTTAATCCCATTTTTTTTTAATCTGTGTCACCACCATATTGAATAATAAGTGGACAACATCTATGTATAGTTTTCAAAATGGCTAATAGGCAGAAAAGTAGAAGCCCTGATAGCTCGTTAAACATGAGGTCTACCAATCCTGATACATCTGCATCTAACAAACTTTTTTCATGGTATGAAAAAAACTAGCAACATACCAAACATGCATTCAACCATTGTGGGGAACACATATTTATTTTGTGATACTTCATGAAAGACCAGCCTACAATCCTATCAATAAAGAATCTTAAGTTTTATTTTCTCATGTTTTAACCCAAGACATTTGTATTGATATCAGAGAATTTAAAGACAATAAAGGAACAAAAATGGAGAAAAAAAACAACACTATGATTCTTTGCAGATATAAACCCGGGTCTATATAATGGGGTGGGGGGACCCAAAGATGCCATTCAGAAATAAATTTAGAGTAAACTTAAATAACTGCAAATATCTAAAATATGGAAGAGTATCATGCATTCCATAATAATAAAATATATTATCAATATGTTGTTAGTGTAATCATAATTTGAAAACATACACTAAACAAGTGTTATGACTCATGGATGAATGTCACATTAAATTTACAAAAAGTCACATCATTTGGAAATGTATAAAAATTAATTATTTAAAAAAACATGTAATCAATGACTGTTTTTTCAATACAAATGCCTCCAATGATGTAGAAAATATGTTAATGTAACACCTAATGACATGACTTATTCAATTCAATCCCTTAAATAACATATAAAATAATAGTGAGCAATATACATGAAAAAATGTTATATCATAAATATGACCAAAAAATAGGACGAAAAACATAAATATCACAGATCTAAGATTTAACCACAATGGTCAGAACACTAGTCAAGGAAAAATCAATTTTACCAAGCTTACTACATAAGTAATAAAAACAGATGCTACCATACAAAAAATGCCTTTGAACCTACATAATGTATTATGAAAGGTGATTACCACTAGTAGCTATTATTAGACACAATCATATTCTAAATAGTGAAATTGTGAACTTATAAACATTGTATAAAAATACAAGCATTGTGTAAAGCAATGCAGAAGTTATTGTTCTAATACATACACCGTACATATCTACCTCATCCATACAGTACTTTCCACAGTCTAAATGTAATTATCTGACAACACAATCATATTTTGTATGAGGAAAATATGTCCTAGAAGATCCGATAGCTGATATATATTATTCACATGTATGGTGTCTTAAGTAGCTACTGGTTTCAATATAAAACACTTTCCAATTTTCAAACAACCTCTAGCAAGGCCCTTGCTTTTTAACAGTTTCTGTATTCAGAGTTGTTTGCATCAGTTGTATTGTTATGTAGGACAGGTTCTGATGTTCTAAACTTCTTCAAAACTTAAAGGACCTTAATTTTTGGCTTTAGCTTTCTAGTGTTTTTCTTAAAGATCTCTCAGTTTTCATAAGGCTTTAAATCCCTCAACAAGAATTTTGGATGTGTCTCTCCTTTTCTCTATGTTTGTTCCCAATGGATGTAGAGTTTAAGAAGAAATGGGTTTGGCAGACTTCGGTCGGGGAGGCCTGCTGCTGTTGCCATTGGAGCTCGTCTCACCACTAGTGATAGGAAGAGCCAGGGCAGGTGGTCCAAAAGGATCAACCTGCAAAACATGGAAGAAATGATAATGATTTTGTTAGGATATTGGTTTTTATGTCATCAGGCTATTAGCAATGTGGTGTTTTCATGAATGGAGTGACTTTGACATAAGTACCAGGTCTTTTGTTGCTGAACACTTCTGGTACAGCAGAAACTAGACATTAAAACAATACATGGTATCTTGATAAATGGCATTTACCTCACCATTCTAAAAGATAAACCATTTACTATTTCAAAACACACTTATTTGTTATTTTTCTTGGGGTTTACAAATAGTATGTTCATACAAATGTATAAAGAAAAAAAAAAGTTTTTTAACAGTGTGAAAATTTTCCTATAGAAAGTAATTGCACAAAAAATAGTGTGCTCTATGAATGATTCGATCATGGATGCTTTGCTATAGATATAAAAATAAATATCAGTTTTTGTCCAGTTAGCAGTACTAGCAGAATTCTGTCTGAAAATGAGGTATATCCTAGACAAACTTAAATTATTACCCTTCTTTAAGAGCAGTAGTTTATTGAAATAGTAAAGGGAGACTACTCACATGAACTTTGGGATTCTCTGGTGCCTCAACATGGACATCTGTTGCTGTAGGGACCATACTGTTTGTGAGCGCGAGACCAGTTTGCCTTCACCTCAATGTCCAGACGACTGGTCTGCGTGTGTTTGAATGGCTTCCCAGTGGAGACGCAATAGCAACTCATCTCTCTTGATCTCACTGAATTTGGTAATCTACAATAGAAAATTAGCCATCAGTAATGGTTTATAACATAAGTGATACTTAGAAAACACTTCTTCATTTTGAAATCAATGTTATTTCATTACATTTGTAGCCATAAACCTTGTCTTACGACCAATTACAAACTGTTGAATATCTTGTGAGTATCTTGTGATTTTAGGTGTAAAAACTTGATTTTAGTACATACTGGGCAATGATTTTTTCTTGTCATGGATATCACTGTTAAGTCATACTAACTTGAAACAATGCATTTGAGGCAAACCAATTCAAAATAAGAAGAATATGGCACAGAAGACTGTCTAAAACATCAGCACTTGAACACTTGGGCTCAATTGGATGAATCTAAATACACTGACCTGACTGGGTAAAAATTATAACATTGGACATGGTGTATGCCATTCGTAAACATTTCTATCAAATTTATTTCATATGAATGACGAATGTTGTGACAGTATAACGTTAAATTATTAGGACAAAAAATTATTTCATTTTTGATAACCTACCTCCTTCCCCTCCATGTTGAAGAGTCGCTTGGCTGGCTGCCAGAGGTTAAGCCGCATAGTTGCCATGTCCAGGATCTGGTCTATGTTCTCACCCCAGATGTAAATGGCCCTCTCAACAGTCTCACCATTTGGATATACCTGCACTCGCACCTGTAAGGTAAATATTATCATTTAGATAAAAAATATTTTAATTGCTATCAAAATTAAGTACAAACATCAGAGGGACAGTAAGTTGTACAAAGGGGAAAAGGTAATTTCAGAATATCTATGAAGAAGCAATTTCAGCAAAAGCTGTCTAAAAACATTTGCTCACAAGGAAAACAATATGGAAACCAATACAGTAAAATGCCGACCACACCACTAATGTGACTACATTGTTATTAAGACCAATATTCATAAGTACATAACTATTTGGCTTCTATATTCAATGAAAAATCAGACCACAATTAAGGGCATGCCACTAATCTGGCATTACGACCAGTTCCTCCTCTAGAACATAGTGTGTATTTCTAATGTAAACACTGACCACAATTGCGACCACCTTGACCAAAAAAATAAGTCACCCATGGTATAATATGCACTCACTAATTGTCAAAATATTGCGTTCCAGCATATTTTCAATTTACAAACTAGGACACTGGGTCGCTCGAGGTCATGATCATAGTCAGGTAGGTGCGTATTCAACTGGTATAGGGAAGCACTTTAATGATTCGGATCAATCAAACAATGTGTGAAAAACAACTTGGTGAGATTGGACAGGTTTATACATGTAAATAGCAAAATAATTTGTTTATAAGTTGTAATACATTTGTTTGCTAGCATTAGTGCGATAATTACAAAGTAATACCAAATTTATAAGTATTAAGGTTGTTCATCTAGAAAATAAATGTGCTTGTCATTAATGCTGATTAAAAATGAAATAAAAATTCTGATTTTTCTATCCATTGTTTTATGTGGCTATTGGTTTTATTGACTAAAAATGATTATGCACATCAATGACAGACAGAAATCAAAATAACTGCACATCATCAGACTTATTTTTGCTAATTCTTGCTTCTGCATTCTTTCAAAAGCATTGCTCTGTTAAAATAAAATCATTGTCAATGTCAAAACAAACAACAATTGACAGCTTCTTCAATGATTGTCATAGAAATTTTTACTGAATTAATGATTTGTACGAGTTATTTTATGTTCATTCTAAAATGGCGTAGGATAATTTTGTTTAAAAACATTTTCAAAAGAAATGCATTTGCTTGTTGTTGTTTTTGTTTAAGGTGCCTTTTTAATGATCAGATGTATAAGATGGACACTCTGATACTGATACATAAACAATGCAGGTTTCGCGAGCTCACCCAAACTCACTATTAAGACCAACTCACTATTAAGAACACTTTGAGTCAGAACAGAGGGTGGTCTTAATAGAGGGTATTTACTGTATTTGTATCTTGGGTTTATGGCCCACCATTACTTCCTACAATCCAGAACCAGAGGAAAATAGTAAGTCTTGAGGGCATTTTCAAAAGTAGATGTTTGAAGAATTGTCACCTTATATTTAACCTTTAAAGTAATGAAGTACTGTGTTTGGCAAGCACTGACATGAAATAATAAGACTTGTCAAAATTAACACTCACTGTTTGAGGTTGTTTGTAAAGACCCTTCTCCATGTTAAAGATAAGTGGGGCTGTTTTCTCTCTCTGGTTCTTCCTCACTTCATTCAAATGCTCCTGAAATGTTTATAAAGGGTGATTTAACAAATTTGTATGTGTAACTATAACAATCATACACAAAGGTCAATGAAGGTGTGCAGCAAGTTCAATCATGAATCTCTAAAATATATATTGAATACTACGTCAGCGTGCGATCCACTGAGCTGGATTGTTTATATATGGAATACTACGTCAGCGTGCGATCCACTGAGCTGGATTGTTGGAGTTGGCTGTGTAATACCCGTACTGTGTGAGAGGCATAGCCTCAAGCACAATCCGGGTATTGCACAGCCACCGAGAACAATCCAGCTCGGCGGATCGCACGCTGACGTAGTATTCATTTTAATATATACCTTCAATAAATACTGAACATGTTTTTCTTGACTATAAATACGTTTTTCAGTTGGAACCATTTTTACTGCGGATTACCTTACCGAGGTAAGTTTTTTTCCTTTACACATCTCGCAGAAATCAGGCATATATTGCGTTAAATCTATTTACACACTTTGTTTCATAATTTAGAAGAATAATACCACCAACAAACAATTATTGGTCATATGTAAAGGTAACAACAAACAGGAAAACAACTGGAAATAACTGGAAATCACTGATCTGTTCTATTTCTAGAAAAAGTAGTCCGTTATATTATGCACTTTCAGTTTACACAAGCAACAAGTAAAATACAAGGGGTTTTATCAAATACGGAGAGTGGAATACAACTGTATGTATTCAACAGGAAAATACAAACTAATTTTAAAGATAAACATTCATAGCTATATAATAAAATATATAGGATACAGCAATTTCAATCATAAATCTCAAAAATGCACATTTAAATAGAGGCATCATAATGAATAAAATACAAATGTACAAACATGTTGAGATGCTTTTATTAATATTAGACTGGAAATTCTCAAAATATCATCAAGAAAATTCATCCTTCAAAGATTTGATAAAAGCTAACATAGTTTTCCAACTGTAATCAAACTAAAAACCTACAGGAACATTAAAAAGCACCCCCACACACACACACATTTGAACACATACACCTAACAGTAACATATCCCTCCTAATATTTTGCAAGAATTAGAGGTGGGGAAGAAGAGTCATCTAGCCTTACTTAGAAAAAAGGTTACCTCAACAGCATGGGGACTCAGAGAAATCACCAAAAACTAGATAACAAAGGTTACACATACTGTATATGCACAGCTTAGTGTTTCAAGCATTTACCTCCAATTTGTGAACTGTATGGTGCTTCTCCTGTTCCTCTGGAGTAGGTTCCTCCCAATGGCCTTCAACCACCACAGGGTTTCTGGGAGTTCTTTGTACCCTTGTACTCTCCCGGGCTCAGCTCTTCCAACCTCCGACCTGCTCACAGGTAGACAAGAAAGATTTAAGTTATCGGACTATTAATAATGTCACCAAAAAAATAACGGTTATATTTACAAACAACTACCTTACAACTAGCCTTCAACCTACACACAAAAAAAACTATTTGTAAAACAATGTGTAACACTGTAATAATGGTCTGACACCAATCTCAGTGCAGTGCTTGAAATGATGGCTCTACCAGTACAATGACGTAAGAACTAAGTGGTGCTCTGGTCAAGAATAAAACCTACAACCACTTGAAGCAGATTCGCTGCCTATTGCACCATTAAATTTGGCAAGCTTGAGAATAATTTACCTTTCATTTGCCTCAGACAATGCTTCTCAATGTCCAGTTCCATAGACACAGCAGATCGGAAGGCTCGCTTCTTCTTGCGGTTCTCCAGTTTTGATTCAACAACTGGAATGAGGGATAATATTGTTGGTTGACGCACTGAAATCACCTTTATACCATTATACATAATGAAACTAATCTGTCAGTCCAAAATAGTTTAAGCTAAAGACAGAGTTAAATTATCATTATGGCTTGGGGCTACATGTACCTTGCCTCTTTGTCATTGTGTAAAATAGTGCCAAAGATGCTAAATAACAAATTGGAAGCCATTGCACAGAATTAAGTTTCTGGGATTATTATAAATACTGCCTATTTTTTTTGTGGTTTTACATCCAACTTACAATCTTTCAGTTATTGGTGATACATAAATACTGCAAACTTGAACAAAAATCAAATTCTGTTTATTTATATTTACATGCTTCAAGATATTCAGTTAAAACAGCTGCACTCTCTAGAAAATGTTTAAAATCTAACCTCTTCCTGTCAGAATCAACAACAAAATAATAACAACATTGATGTCAGTGTCCCTGAATAGCTGTATTGTAAAAAGTACTACTTAGCCCAACTTACCTTCCGGTGGGACGAATGGTTTGCCGCTTGAGACCCAGATTTCTATTGGGTATCGGAGAATCGTCTCCTGGGATGGGAGTCGCACCTGGCTCAACAGGTACTCTCTCTCCCTTGTTGACTTATCTGTCTCTTTTTGGTCTGTCTCTGTGAAATGGTAGCAATATATCACTCATTAAAAATCCTTGACAGAATTGTTCAATCTTAATGATTAAACTTTTCATTGTCAAATGCATATACTGAGGATTTGTTATAAGCATGTTTTAAGGATGAGGGTATAAGCTTGATTGAACTCTGCTGTGATTAATGCATGGTTATAGTCTTTGTAACAAGTATGCATATAGTCTCTATTTTGCTAAGTGGGATGATGTCCAGGCAGAAACTAAATGTAGGGGAGGCCCTCTAACTGACCTGTGGTGTGACTGAGTCTCTACCTAGAAACATGTCTTCCTGCATCAGTAACAACTAGATATCACAATAATGAACAATAACTGTGTCACTGCAATGTATTACCAAATAATAAAAAAAACATAATAAAAACAAAATAATGGTTTTACCAGCTTTTTCCTTGTCCTCTCCTTCTCCTTCCTGGTTCTCTTCTCCCTCTCCTTCCCCTCTCTCAATGGTTCCATCCACTGTAACACATAAATCAATCATTTAAATCGAATCCATCAAACAAACAATAAAAACCCTTAAACCTAACTCCAACCTTAGATTTAAATCTTAGCCTTTTCATTGTTCAAAACACATATAGTAAAAGACATCTGCTAAAATGATCAAAAGCAAGTTTAAAAGCCAATATCATTGTTTTATTCACAAAACTTTATTTTCAATAGAACTAAAATAAAATTGTCACATTATTCTTTATTAAAACAACTCCTTTGCAATAATATTTTTTCATATAAGGATTTATTTTCTATTTTCCATCTGTTTAAACATTAGCTATTAAAATGTTGTTTGGTTTGGTAATGTTGTTCAAAATACAAAATACATGGTAATGATGATGTAGTGTAACTAACAGATAAACTCATGCTTTTTTTTAAAGAGAAACTTAATAGTTTTGGAAAATTTAGGATTGACTTTATAAAACTGCTTCTTCACTGTCTAAAACTGAGCACTGACCAGTTTTTCCATTGAAGAGCTTTTCAAGCTGATCAGCCATCATGGAGCGATAGTTCTGTACAGCCCATTCCACAAGGTCCTCCATCTCCACGATCAGTGTGCCGTCCTCTGCGTACATACGTGCTGCTGCTGTGCTCAAGCCCAAACGCTGCGTGCACTGACTCAGGATCTGCACAAGACATGGTAACAGAAAGATTATAGATCAGCTCACATCAAGAAGTTAGTTGAGCATAATTTTCAGCTGTTACAACTGCTATTTATGAATCATAATAATGTGGGTTGTGAATACTTTAAGTTTTGTATCTGATTCTAATTAGCCCTTTACATGCTGGAAAACACCATTCACACCATATAAATAAAAAATACCCCATCCAAATGGTGTTTCCAGAAAGTACAAAGGTTGAAGTATTGTAAATTAAGACAAAAAGTAATTAGGCCTTTTGTCGACCTCAGATATCTTGTCAGATCATGTGACCTCCCATAAAACTAATTATTATTACCTACAGAACAAGTTTACTCTGTCTCTCTTACTGTTTTATCAGGTTTATGCAAATAAAGCATGTCGTATCAGGATTTACACTTTTTGCTGCCTTTAGTCTTTATATGTATACATCAAGTTGTTAGCAAATGGAAATTTAGTAGAGATTATTTACAAATGTTGAAACTAGAAACATGATGCAAGTATCTGAAAATGTAAGGAATACTACAACCTACCCCTTCGACACTTGATCCGCAAATTATCTCCCCTTGTCTGAGGCGGACCTTCTCCATTCTTGTATGCCAGAACCTTGACCGTCTTCACTGTGCGAGCCACAGATATCTCCTTGTTTATTGTCTTAGCACTTGTCTCCGCCATCAGTTTGGCAACCTTATCCTCCCATTCCTGGAGAGTTAGCTCATACTCATGTGATGACAGGTCAACCTTACCATTCAATACACGGAAACTGCCAATTTGTTGTAGTTTTAGTTTCTTAGCTGCAAAATAACACAAATAATAGTGATAAAATGAAAACAGTAATCATTTAAATCATTTAAAATGATTTGTAAATCATGGGTAGTTGTGTTTTAACATTATTTTTTCAAACCATAAGCTCAGCTTGTAAGGTATATATGAAACATCTAAATCTTCTGATATCAAAACCATTTAGTAGAAGGAAAGAAATACTATGTCATTTTATGATTTCTTTTTACAGGAAAACTATGTTCCTTGTTTGATACCAAAGTAAAATCAAGAGACAAAGAAATGCAAGTGTTAACATCTGCCTACCATTTCCCATTGCACAAGAGAAGAGAGTACTGCTGGAGAGACGTGTAAGCTTGTAGCGCCCCCTCATGGCTCGTGCGCACTGACATACACACCATGATTTGCTTCACAGTGGCCCTTTCATTGGGTAACTGAACAGGCACCTCAGCAACGTAGCCTGGCTGGTCAATCTAAATAAGGGGATAAGTAAAATAAAATGGAAAGCTAATTTGGGATATACAGGCAGTGGAAATAGCCTTTACTTAAACATTCACTTTTATTTTATTTTTATTATATATGTGACAAAACAATAAGAGCCGACTGTGGTTATGGCATATAGTTGCAGACTTTGACTTTTCTGGTTCAAGTCCTGGTGTAAGCAAAGAATTTAATATGAGAAGGTTGTTTCGCTGACCGGCTGTGTGCAGATGGTTCTACCCAGACATTTGTCGGGGGTCATCTTTCACCATAATAGCTGGATATTTGTATATTGACATAATTGTGTTGCTGCAATGTAATACATAAAGAAAAACATAACTGAACTATATCAAACTTAATTTAATAAACAAAATTAACATGATTGTACTTGTAGCAGGAAAATAAAAGCATTGATGCAGTAAATTTCAGGACAGTCTTTGTGATCATGCTTTGAACAAAATGAGAGGACATTTAAAGTATGTTGCATGTAAAAATGGTTATTTGCCTCTTTCTATTCCGTATAATGTTATAAACAACAAATATCTCTTCAATCTTAAAAAGATATAAAATCTGAGGACATCTGACATCGCTCCACTGAAGAAAAAGTGAATTCCATTTCAAGTAAGTTCAGAAAAAAGCACTTAAATTGGCATTATTCTGTACCTTAGAATTGCTGGCAATAGCAAATGTGCAGACATCAGCCTTGTTGGCTGCTGTAATCTCCTTGTCTGGTAGATCGGCTGAGAAAGCATGAATGAAACCAGTCTCAGCATCGTACCTCCACCGCTGGTGAGCCTTGCCAAACTCATTATTTATGCGGTTCTGTAAGGTCACCTTGCATCCACTAAAGGTCAAAGGTCGTCCCTCCTCATCCTCAGCAAAAGGTTCATTGTTGGGCATCGAAACTGTGAGGACTTTCTGTTGGCTAAACCTTGATCGAATCTCACTGGAATCATAAAAAAGTTTTATGATGCACATTTTTTTCCCCCACTTTTTGGCATTTTATTTACCTTGACCTTTTCAGTTACATTATCAATGCTTATTATTGTTTAGGAGGTGTGTTCGATAAATAGAAGGTTGAAATGGACCTTTGGAAAAGGAAAAGTCCAGAAGAAAAAAAAGTTTTGTGTTATGTAAAGCTGATAATTAGGTTTATTCATAAAACAAAAATAAAAAAATTTTTTTCAGATTGAAAATTGTGAGGGATTAACAATAACCTATTTTTAAAATAGTGTGTTTACAATGAGTTAAAGATAAAAAAGTAACCCTTATTTACATACCCATTCTGTTTCATCATCCATTGCTGGTAGATGTCGTCTGGGCGTCGTTTGACCAGGTGAACTTCTGCCTGCTCTACCCTCAGGCTCCGACACTCCAAGAACCAAGTTCCTGTTGCTGGTCAGTGCAATAAAGCCATCAGAAAACTCAAACCTCTGTAAGGTGTCTCTGGATAACTTGCTTACAGGCTTGGGTCTGTAACAATACAAATAAGGCAATGCTGTTGGAATGAAGGCATTTAACTATACAAATTTACAAAAAGTACTTTTACAACTCTTTTATTATTTTTGAACAAAGTATTTTGTAAATTATGGCTATTTCCATCATCAGATTAAAGTGTATGATTGGACTGGCATACGGTAATGGCTGATATTTTACAATTATCTTTTATCAATGTGGGTAATCTTCTTATACTATTTGGCGTATTGTCTTTAAGAACAGATGGATCACATTTAACCATGTTTAAGAAGTAATCTCAGTGACATGTTTGTAAATAAAATTAAAAGACACAACTAAAGTTTTCTAAAAAAACTTCTACAGACAAAAGTCAATTCTGAAAGTTCTTGCTCCTTAAAAAATATCAATATTGCATTTATTTTAAAAGAGAAAACCTTAATGCAAAATGAATTATCTCAATGTTGTAATAAAACAATTTAGAAGATTGTTATAAAATAAGAAAGAAACCAATAGCTGATGTTATGTTACTAACTCAATATGTATAGAACTATGGACATTAGCAGTAGTTAAAAAAAGACGATAATCATGAATGATTAGTCTCCTGCCACGGGTCAGTTTATAGCATATAGGTACCAATAGCTAACACATTTATATTATGATTAATTTCCAAATAAAAAGACTGCTTACTTAAACTTTTCATACATCTCCCTGTCTGTGTATTTGCTGGCCTCTGGATCATTATCAAAGCTGTTGTTGACATTGACCAGTCGTTCCCATGGCCACTTGAGGTTCTCTAGGCGGCGTTCTGATCGCTCGTGAGCCTGCTCATGGTAAGATTTTCTCACATCGTCATCTCTTGGGCTTCTGTAAAGCAAAATAAAATATAAACAATTATTCAAGCTGCAAGTTTTATTGATAAATGATAACAAAAGTAAAAAATTTAATGTTTTAGTTCAAAGTGTGAGAAATGTTTTCTTTCAAAAGTAGAAACACCTTATTTCTAAGGAAACACAAATTTTATAAAACCTGTTAACTATTTTTGCAAAATTTAACAAAAATACCCCCAGATACTGCTTTGCTAAAGTTACTGTTATATATTGAATAAATCTTTTAAAGGCACATTACTTACTTAAAACTAAGCCAGCCATGAAGTGCCAATGATATAGGCAACTTTGCTTGGTATTTAAGTTCTGTAAAGTTCACCAAAATCCAACCAATGGTATCTGAGATAAAGAGCGGGAAAATGTTGTGAACAGAACAGATGGCAGACAGTCTGACAGACAAACCAATGAACTGGATTCTAAACAGGCTTATTTCATATCTTTGTCTGAAGCACCTACCCAAATTCTGCATTTGGGTCGGCAACACTCCCTGCTGGGTTGCCTCGGGAAACTACACTAATGTCATCCTGCTCTCTCTGCTCATCTTCCTTGGTCCACAGGCGGTTGACTGTGACTGGGGAGTTAGGGTTCATACTGGGGTCAACTTCCAGGACATATTCTGTAATAGTAACAAATGGTTGTGATCTATCCTATGCTACAAATATATGCTTCAAATAGTTGTAATAAAATAACCAAAAATATCTGACGACATACTGGAGTCAACCTCTATTAGAAAGTTTGTTTTTTAACCATTATGAATAGTAAGGATATATGAACTACACCCCAAGAACATTAAGAAATAGGCATATAGATCTTTTTCTAATAAAAACCCTAATTTTGTGATAGAATGTCTCTTTCATAACAACTTTTAATAAGCCTAAAGTGAACAAAAATGATATGTTGATAAAATTTAAGGACAATTTATTTCAACTACAGTATATGAAAAAATGTATGAATAAAACATGTAACATGAATAAAGATAAAAATACCAACAAGTATTTATTACTGGACATGGGTTTAAAATATTTTCAAGACAATTTAATTTATTTCAGTTTTGTTCTATTGGATGCAAGATTAAAAAAGTAACAAAGTTTTCTCACATGTGTTTTTGTCACATTTACATTAACATTTACCCTGTTTGCCTTTGACTAGAGGTAGATTACATTTAAATATCTGTGGAAATTTTGAGAGGATTTTTTTTTATTTACCTATTCATAATCACAACAGTGTTACTTGTGCAGTGTGGCGGTCGTAAAAAAATGTCCCTGTGCAAGTAATCTATGTGGTCATCTAATTCATCCTATATAGATTGTTAACCTGTTTGCCTTTGTCTAGAGGTAGATTAAATTTTAGTATCAGTGGAAATTTTGATAGGACCTTATCTTAATTACCTATTCATAAATCCTCAAAAGATTGGATTGTTTTCAAGTTAAACTTAGATAAAAAGAATGTCTAGACATCATATATTTAAGGACTGAATGTTATTTCTTTGCATTTTATCATAGTTTGCAGTTGCTAATCTATTTTGCATTAACACAAAAGCTTTCAAAGAAAACACAGAGGTTGATTTTTTTCTCATGTTATTGCATATACTATAATTATATGGTACATGTATAAGAAAATATGGTAAGTCATGACATACTTTCAGGGTTACGTAATGCTGCATACTGTCTCATCTTAGCCATGTCTTGTAGCAGTTGTGATAACAAAAGTCTTCGCTGCTGCTCAATGCGTGTGAGACGTGGGTCGGACCAGATCTCGCCACATGAAACATACACCAGCTGGTCTCGTTTCAACGTCTTCAGGGTGAAATGTTCATTGCCATTTTCATCATACAGTCGACGACCAGCAAATGGTAGGTTTAATATGCTTGTACAATGATCCAGGAACTGAAAAGGTGAGAAGGATTGATGAGTTAAATAATACCATGGAATGTTTTATCTTTTATTGTACATGAAATAGTTTTTTTTACAAAAAGGAACTTGACAGTCATAAATTTTGAATTTTAACTTACCATTTTCCACTTACTTCTCAAGTGTCAAAACTTAAATTACTGATCTTCAAAAAATGAGGAGGCTGAGCTGACTTAATAGTTAAGCTACCAGCAACCATCATCCTCAAGGTTATTAGTTCTTAGTTATATTTTCTCACTTAAACTAACATATTTCCTTAAATTTAGAAAAATCATAAGAAACTAAGATTAATTTTTTTAAGAATGAATTTAAGATTTTTTTATATATAAGTAAATATTTCAAGATTTATGAAAATCTCTTAGTTAAAGTCGGAAAAAATAACAAAGATTCTTAATTAATATGACCTCCGAACTCTAACTAAATGAAAATAGTAAAAAGTAATTACGTGAATTCATTTTTTTTAGTTACCATTTGTGTATGCACAGTTTCTAAATAAATACCAGATAAAAGATTGACATTTAGTTACCATGGTAAACTCCAGTTCCCTGATTGTGAGCTCTCTGCAGTGGAGATTTGTATCCATCTCTATTCCCTCCAGTTCATCATCTCCCATTTCATCTTGGCCTTGTTGAGGTTTGTTACCACGGCGACGAGATTTTTCTGTCTTTTGTGGCTTCTTTGATGTGTCTTTCATAAACTATCAGGAAGAGATGTACAGTGAATGACTAGTTAATAAACACAGTAAAAGGAAATTATAGCTGCAATTCTAAGATCAATAAAGGATTTACTTACCTTGACCTATTCTGCTTATATTATTGAAAATATGCACTTACACCTTGGAAAATCTATGATGTATATATTTAAGCAAGTGAATGTGCAAATCATTTAACAATTGTGCAAGATCTACGCAACCATACATAAACATATTCCAATGACATTTAATCCACAAAACAAACATTATATAGATCTATCCACCAGACCACTTACATTGGTGAGATTTGGTCCCACAACAGGCACTGCCAAAGACAGGTTCCTTTCTCCATTTTTGGCCACCAACAGCCGAAGGGGAATCACTGTGAAACAAGTTATAACATCTTTAGTTTTACAAGTATATTTTTCACTTAAACAAAACCATATTAAACAATTATATTTTCTGAACAAGTTAAAGTTTTCTTAGTTTTAACAAGGTCATTTTTATAATTGAAACAATTACTATTTTCTATAATTTCTATTTGACAAATGTAATTATTACCCTTCTGACTTTTTTGACAAACCTCAATGTCATTAAAATGGAATTTTAGTTTATTACCTGTACATAATATTTATGGTTTGGCTAAAAGTCTGAAATATTACAATCCCAAATTTCAAAATCCATTCTTTAATACTATTAGCTTAATTACAAAAGGAAATAAAAAGTGACTTAATTCCTAACAATGTCTTTGCTGTCTTCCTTTTATGCAAGTATCAATATGGGAAAAATTTCAGTTTGAATAATTACAGACACAATTAATTTTAAAACCGACACTGTCGAAATTATGGCAAAAAACTTACTTCCAACAAATCCATCATCCCCAGCATTTGCCTTGTGTAGTCTTGGAGCATTTGGGAGCAGGTAGCCTTCCATTGGCCAGTCATAGTCCTATAATTATTAATTTAATAGCAAGTTCAGGACAGTCTCACTTACTCCCTAGCTATCAGAGGTTACAAATGCACACAGAAATAGAAAGATGGCATTTAAAAAAAATAATTTTGAGTATTTTCCTTGGTTTAGTGATTATCAGTTCATTTTTTTGTTTTAAGATAATCTTTCTAGGACAAATAAAGCCGAAAATATTCAAAATGACAAGAAAGCAAAATCATTATACTAATTAATAATCAACAAGCCATTTCCTTATCAGATAGCTTATTTTATTTTAATCCATTTTAATATCTTGCAAAAAATCTGTATGCTTTCATTCATTCAGAATTTCTATGTTTTACGCACCACATCTTTAAAAACTCAAAGTATTCATGTCGGCATACCTCATTAATAGACCCATCTGCCCGTACAGGCCATGAGAGGGCCTGCTTGTTCCATTCTGGATTTGAGGCCTCATTAAACTTCCATTGGCCCAGGTTATCCAAGCGTTCTTGCTTCAGGGCAAATCTGACAGGAAAAGAAAGACATATTTTACAAGGTGTGTGACAATTTAGTTAGAAATCATGGTTATTCAACATGAAAAATGATGCTGCAATAAAGGTTGTCCTGGGTAAGCCTTAGCACTTTCATCTGTCTTTATCTTTGGTTATTGTTTGTTTATTATGTTAATTGTCCTGCCAAAAGTATTTCAGTTAACTGGAGGTGGTGAAGCAGATCTATTGCTTCCTTCACTGTGTATAGCATGCCATGAACAACCAGTCAATAAGTTGTGGAACTACCCTTACATTTGCTTGAGCTTTAGCAAAGGAGCTATACCACTACCATTTTTAATGACTTTGGTATGTGGTGGTCCGGGATTGAACCACGGTGTCTCTCGTACCTGGAGACGACGCTATTCTGATTACATCTTTGGTTATTGTACATGATGACTGATTTTATGATGTTTCTTGTTTTATCAATTGGCTAAATTGACTAAAAACTTAAACATACAATTTTATCTTTTATTAGAAAAGTGCCATTTGTTATTATAAGTGATTTATTATACCCTTGAATAAATTCGCTTTTTTACTTAACATTTATGCAACTTAAGGTATAATTTATCACACACGTTTATTCTATTTCAGAAATTAACAAGATTTACTTGTAGACTGTGCACTTCATTCTGAAAAGTAGCAAAACTATGAAAAAGATCATTTTAGGGTCACCTGCCCTTTTGAAATTAGTTTTACTTTTGACAGAGAACAAGTATTCCAAGCCTGAAATCAATAACTGTGACAGTTTTCAATAAATTGACAATGCCAACACTATGAAAAAGGTGTCATTACCATAGCTTACGTTCTTCAAAAATGAAGCTAAACAATGCTGATTTGTCAAACATAAACCTTTCTGCTCACCTCTGATATGACATCTCTTTCTTGAGAGGTTCATTGAGCATCAGGTAGACCCTGTTGCCAGGTTTGAGTCCCTCTGGCTGCGTGGATTCATCAGATTCCTCCCCATATTTCTTGTTGATATAAGTTAGTAATAGGTTGGGGTAGGCCTACAAGTAGAGAAGAAAGATGATGAGAGTATAGACAAATGTCAGAATTTGTACAGAATAATTAGGTTAAAATGACAGTAAGTCACAGTTTTAATGAGGGTTTACATACTCAATAGCAAAATGAAATGTCCCTAAAGATGAACAGCTATGTATGTAATTGTTGGGGAGAAAATATCCTTTTGTAATTTTGTAGTCTTAGATGTCAACCCTTAACCTTTTACTTAATTTTCGCTATACTGAAAGTTAAGTTTTATCGCTGTAGAAGGGTCAGTACATTTGTTAAGAATAGTGCAAACAACAGTTTATCTCAACTGGTTGTCAATTTCATAAAATGTGACAACTTTATCTGTACAAATTTTCAGTGCAATTAAGTGTAGATAACTATTTCAGAAACATATCTACCTCAATGCAATATGGGGCAATATAAGTATTTATCATCATTGAAACAATCTGATCTCAAGTAAAACAGAAATAAAACAAAACACAACTGAACTCATTTTATACCTTGGATGATATGGTAGCATCTGGATTGAAGGTCCACATTTGATGTGGGTTGCCGACCATTTTCTTCTCCAGGGCAACCACATATCCTTCCAGTTTGGTGCCCTTGCCAACCAGTGTGGTCTCTATTCGCTGCTCAAGCACAGCCAGGCACAACTGGGGGAATGGCTTGCAGTAGATGAATCCAGCCTAAGGATAGTAAAACCCATTTGTTATTTTCTTATTTGAAATATCACATAGTAATAATTGGAAAATAGATATCGGTTGAATACCTTTGATGATCGTATACATCTAAATTACTCAGCTAGTAAAACTACATAGATTTTTATAACTTAAAACAAAATATAATGTTCTGAGAAGTAATGTATTGGGATAAAAATACACTGCTGAATTTCACAAATAAAAAAAAATGACAATGTGTTTACACTTATGCTGGCAATGTGCAGCTATTGATTATTATAGTTACTTATGTGTTGTTTTTTCCACATTTTCTTCAAAATGAGTTGCATAAATTAGATGTAAAATATCAGTTATAACATGTTTGAGAGAAAGTCCTGTAAACATGTTAATTGTTACATCAGTTTAGCAAAGTCTGTCCCATAAGTTTCATTCTATAAATGAATTACTATTCATAATAATACAATAAATAATTCAAACATTAATTTTATGACAGTTACCTTGGAGATAACCCAGACCTGAGCCTCTGATGGCCACACCTCCTTGTGTCCCCGTGGCAACTTAGCATTCATAATAATCTCAGGGTATAGCACAGTCTTCTTAGAGCTCTGAGAAATGGAAAATATAAACATATTTAATAAATAAAGTATACATAAATGAACATTGGTGCAAAATCTAAAAAAGAATAAAAATTAAATTGCTCAATCTCTTCATGACACATTTTTCCATTGTGCCATTAAAAAAAAATCCATTACACCACATACTAGTTGGAAAGTTAAATTGACTCTTAGGCATTGTATAGGAGGGCACATTTTCAAGGTGTTTTTTCTTTATGGTTCATGGTTGATGATGGTTTTAATGTTGTTTTTTTAGCAGAAAAACCAAACTTTATCATGAACACAAAACGTGAGGAAAGATACATCAAATAAAAGAAATATCTGCTACTTTGTATGTAACATTGAAAACACATGGACCAAATTTCATGCACGTTCCTTTTTCATTTATAATAATAATGTTGCAAAGTTATGTTCATTGTCTATGTCTTTTGTGCAGTTTTTTGTCCTACTATTTCCTCATTCGTTTTGTATGTAAAGGGATTTTACTCTATTACAAAAACTACATTCTTACCTCCCTTGTGGGTAGGTATTAGGAATATAGTTACTGAAGAAAACTAAAGATCTTTCCACTGTTTAAACTTTTGAAAAACACTTAAGACTGAAACATAAAATGTAGTCTTATTGATTGAAATAAGAATTTATTAAAGAGGTTGAGTGCTTTTTAAAAAAGTTAGCAAATTTAAAATAAAATTTATTATATTTCTTATATAGGAAGAATATATAAAGTATATAAAAAAGACCTTCCCACAAGGGAGATAACTAAAACATTTCTTTCAGTTTGATAATGGGTAAAATGGCATATCTATTGCCATCAACTTACTGTGAAATGAAGGAAGGTGCCTCTCTGGTCCAGCTCGGCCATGGATGCAAGTGATTCCACATGCTCTCTCTCTCCATCAAACTTACACTCCTCATACTCAACAGCCACTGGGAAGCCAATGCTAGCCTCGTAGTTTTCATGCCTGAAACACAACAATTTATTAGAAGTACCATTTTTAACAGCATCCGTATATGTATTTGTCAAATTTAGTATAAAATGTGTGTAAGGGCCAAGAAATTTCATCAGATCAAGGATAACACTTTGATGTCTTAAATCACTAGAATCAGATATCAAAAGGTGGTTAAACCTGAATAAATATACCTGGTTATCAGGACTCACCAGCCAGTACAATAGTGACTAGCACGGTAAACATATATTTCATTTCAGTAGTTGCAAACATAAAGGTCTCTGACATGCCTGTGAAATGCAGGTTTAATGAAAAACCCTGAGAAATCATTATTCACTTAAAGAGACAGGTGACTTAATGAACAGTGGTCAGTCAAGGCATTTAATACTAACAATTAATATGTCCGAAAATATAAAAATATAGTTTTACTGTCTGTTAATTTAAACAGTTGATCATTAGTTGATTTATTCTGTCAAGCAGATACATTAGTTTAATTATGATTTAATGGTGATTTTAAATGTTAGGATCGAGTAGTATTAATAGTAGTAATGTATCATGATCTAACTGTATTAAAGGAGGAAAGAAATGCATACTCAGTCATCCCCTCCACTAGGCTGTCTGGTCCCATTTGTTCTCTCAAGATGACTTTCTTCTCTCCAAACACATCTTTACCACGAGCAAGGTCAAACACAACTTGCAGAGCATAGGCTGTAAAAAGAACAATCTTTTTTATAAACAATGATCACCTTTCATTAGATAAATGATTTTTTTTGCCTACTTAACAACAATCTAACAGTCTCTTTGCTTTGTTATTTGTAACTTTGTTACAGGTTAAATCAGTAGCAGTTCAGTCGTACTAACGCAAAGTTAAAGTGGATGTAATACTGGCTTCAGTTTAATATTATACTGTAACATCTAACATGATTCTGCAAGATACAGCCCATTTAATTCTGAAAAGAGGGTCAACCAGTCTCTGGAACTTCTTGTATGTTATTATATCAACACCAAACAATTAATGAGAAAAAGATGCCAAGACAAATGTCTAGTTACAATCTCCAAGCTTGTCAGCTGGAAGACTGCCTCTCAAGAAAGTTCTTGCCTCAACCGTAACTAAATGAACCCACATGCTGACGGACTGCACCGATAAAAGTTGCGTACAGCTACTGGGAAACCCTGACTTTGGCATGTATGCATCAACCAGAGATGAAACTGGCATCCTCCTGCCTCTGGAGCTGTCACTTGCATCTAAGAAGAATCAGGGCAGGTTACAATATGGCTAAAACAATTTGATTTCAATGCATTTCTTAATAAATGGGATAACTTACTGAAGGGAGAAATGAAGGACTCTCCAAAAGATACCCAAATCTCATCGTCAGTTTTCAGAGACTTCACATCGGTTACCTCCCTCCCAAATTGGTTGAAGATCTTTTTGGCAATTGGTGCAAGTTTTGGGGTTTGTGGGTTAACAAAACAGCCAGAGAGCTCATCTAACAGCTGGAAGAATAATTTAAGACAGTTTCATACACAAGCTAAAGTAATTTATTGTAAAATATTTGCATTTTTAACAAAATTTAAACAGAAAACAAATGTATAAAAAAGTAATGAATGCATTTTTGTCAACATTTTTTTGTTATACCAGCATTATAGAAGTCATCAATGGTAGTATTAGCTTTGTATTATATTAGGTCAAACAATAAATAATATAAATATTCTTTTAATCCAGCCTACTGGTAAAATAGGTCATGAAAATGGCAAATTAACAATTTGAAATGATCAGGCTAAGGCAAAAAGTGTAGCTTCCAAAGTGGGCTGTTTGATCTTCATTATTTGCTGGTAAATCTTAATCAATATATATTATTACCAATATGTTAATATTGTTAGCATAAAAAGTAAGATTTGAATTGAATGTTGGTCATTCACAAAGGAACCTGGTAGAAGTTAGAAGTTCCTTACCCTTTGAAGAAGTGAGGCCTTGTCATCACTTCCTTGGGCAGCCTTACGAAGGTTGAAGTAGAAATCTCGTGGCATGTTGATAGTACCATTCTCATGTACCTATGGTGATAGATAGGTAAACCATTCGTTTAACATTTAACTCTGATCTAAAAGAATTATATCAGAATCATACAGATAACAGCTGTATGCTAAAATCATCAGAAGTAGGTATCCTATCATTAGGATAAAAAACCATTCAACTGAAATACCTGACATCATAGAACACCAAAACAATTGCTGGTAAAGTATTAGTTAAGAAGTTAGAAAAAGGGCTTTTTTACCTTATTTTATCTGAAATGTCATCTTATAATTGTTCTAAAGTTACCATTAAGTATGTTGATTAGTTAAACTCTTATCTAGCATTTCAAAAAATTAGATGTAAAATCCACCTAGTAATCTTCATTATCTAACAAGCAAAAAAAAAATGACAGCCATACTGCATTAAAACTTCCTCTTACTACTGGCAGCAATACATCAGTGTTAGGCTATGATCCTTAATATTTAATATTTAAACAGAAGGCTCTTTAGAATAATCAGACTTCTAAGTATAGATGTTTATATACAGTGGTTGAAGTTCATTTTATTTTCATATATAAAAATTATTATTATCACTTATATCAAAGATTTCCCAAAAGTTTGTGAAAATGCCCATACAAATATCTTTGGCTTCCAGGGGTTAATTAATCGAATTTAAAATATATTTTAAAAATCTTTTAATATCGAATGATTATTTAAATAGAAATTTCTAAGTTTAAAGAGAGAAAAAAACAGCAACTCAAAACATTTACTTATGCATACAACTGTGGGTTTTCCACTAGTGGCAGCATATCTTCTGCTTAAAGCCACAGTACCACAAGCACCTGAGATGGCCTTTTCAAAGGCACAGTCTTCATTTGTTACATTGTTTAGTTACTACTGTAAACCTGAGCTGTAACAATACAATCTAGCCACCTAAGACCTATCAAGAAATTATCTGAACTATACATCATTTGTTACCTTCAGTTTAAGTCCAGGTGCTCCGACCATCTGATACAGCCTATCCTCTGGAAGCGTCTTGATATGTCTCATACGGTAGTTAGTTCCCTCACTCTCCTCTTGTTGAACCTTTTCCTGTAACGCTTCCAGACGCTCATCTAACCCCTTTAGGGTCTCTGTCAACTGGCTTAATGTCACTGTCAGTCTGAAATAAACACAGCACTAAGACATATGGTCCTCCCAGTTGCGTGAAAAACTCAGTTAATGACCTGTTGGGGGTAAACATACATACCACACAATCTTCTTCATTAAAGAGAAAGATCAGCAAATGTAAGACTCTATTCTTTTATCATCTTTAGGAACATAAATTCTGTAAAAGTGTTCTAAATGGCTGCTCTAGAGGTTAGTTAT
This sequence comes from Sinonovacula constricta, assembly GCA_007844125.1. NCBI lineage: Eukaryota > Metazoa > Mollusca > Bivalvia > Cardiida > Solecurtidae > Sinonovacula > Sinonovacula constricta. The sequence goes on along the minus strand of CM017568.1, from coordinate 6,278,055 downwards.
GGGGAAATACTATGCTAACTACCTACCAACTATTTATGTTAACCAGAGATTCACTTGAAACAGATAGCACTGCCTTCACTGTGATGGCAGGTCATGAACAGCTGACATGATATCACAAATGGTCATATTAGCCTTACATTAACCTGACCGGTCTTGGAATAATTACCAGCTGAAGCTTGAGCAAAGGAACTAATATCCATACTACTTTTAGGCACCCCCAACTGAAACCCAAAGACTTCCATACCTGGAGCCAAAGCTCTACCTATTTCACTTCCATGGTCAGGTCAAGAAGGAAGATGTCCAAGGCCAAATATACTTACATAAGCTAGAGTCTCTTCCAGTTCCTCTTTGCTCATAGACAGAATCTTGATGGCAATCTTCACCTGGTCTTTCTGTCCCTCCATCATATACACCAGCTGCAATAATTATTTTATTATTTTATTACAATTATTATTATTACTACTACTTATGAAATATTAGCCAAAGCAGTCAATAAATACATGGTCTTTATAACATTTGAACATGCAGACTTTTACTTGAAAAGTGGATTTCAAAATAAAGCATGTGCCTGACATGAAGATCTGCATCACCCAGAAGCTCGCCAGTAAACCACCTGCTGGTAATACTTCATTTGGGACTCATGGCTTCAAGTAGGCTATATTCCCATAGGATTAAGACACTACATTTCAAGAATGCTCCTAGCCACCATGATGTAGATAGTTCTTTGTTTAATGTTCTTTATCCACTAGTTACCACTGACTGTATGCCAATACATAGCAAACAAGTCCTTATAATGGACTAACTAAGTCTTCAAACAGAGACAAACTGACCTCCTTCCTGAAGATGCAAGACTTAACAATTTATATTTTCATGACCTCTCTGAATAATATAGACACCCAAATAATGACAAACAATACTTTTATCAGGCACAAACAGACCTCTTTCCTGAAACTGCGAGACTCCTTCAGCCGAGTTTTGATGACCTCTATGATGGTGACAAGGAAGTCCTTAGTGCCTGCAGGGCTGAATCCTTCACCTGAGGACACCCAGACTGGTCCCAGAACATAAGTACCACCCTGCTGCAGGCATTCATCTAGGATAGGGGCTGGCAGAGGTAGGGAGAGAGGAATATGTGAATACAGAGACATATAAATCAAGATTCATATAGGTAAAGGGCTGGTAGTAGTGGGGGAAATCTTCTATGGTCAGAATTATCCAAACTTTTTTGTGAACATGAATTAAATGCAGATTTTAGCATATCTACAATTTTCAAAGACAAACAGAGGGACATATAAAAGGCAGTGTTTTTTTTTAAATAAAATTATCTATTTACTTACAGCTTATTCATTAAATAAGTGTCTTTTGAAGTTAGAATCTTAAAAAGATGGAAAACTAAATACAATGACAAGTACTTATATAATGTACCAAAAAGTTAGTGTTAGTAAAGTAGTTGAGTCCTCATAGCCAATGTTTTAAATACTTACTATCTGCAAGACAGTCTATCTCGTTACCCTCCCAATCATAGACTAGTCTGGCATGGCTTCGCAGATCAAGTTTGGCTGTACAAGCCACTAGGAACTGAAATATTAAACATGGTGGTTAGTAGACAACAACAAATGCTCAGAAAGTGGTATAAAAAAAACACTCAGCTAAAATGTGTAGAGAAAGTAGTTCTCAGTACCACTGGCAATCTAGGAAAGCATGGGCTGATGTCAAGGTGCCTATTGGTGTTCATAGACATGAAGTATGAGGTGCAATGTTAAAGATCCACCCAACTATTCTTACCATTTGGAAACATGTTGTTTTATCGTCGAAATGTGGTTTGTGTAGCAGCAGAGTTTCTCATATTATGGTGGTATAATTATTTTACACTATTTTTGTTAAAATGGACATACAAATGTATTATAATAAAAATAAGGACAATTTCAAATATACCCAACTTACAATTATAATTATAACAAATATGTACATCATTTCTGTTGCTAAGGCATCCATCTAACTTGCAACAATGAACAATCAGCACACACTTTAAAAAAAACTTAAAAAGAAACAATTAAAAGACCAATAACATAGAGTTCAAAGGAATATTAGATAACTATCTACCTCCTCCTCAAAATGGGGTAATCCACATTTCTGTACTTATAATAAATTAATTGCTTGACAGGTATATTAGATACTTACCTCCTCCTTGTTGCTGAGGTCTGCGACCACCTCCACTGGCTCTGTACATTTACCATTTCTATACACAATGATCCTTACACGCTTGTAGTCAGCCAACTTCCTGTAACAATGGAACCAACAACAGTGCTGTTTAATATTTCTCAGATTTGCTGTATCTTCTTTCAATTCCTTTTGATTCAAATTACAGTACTATTCAGCCAGTAATCTGAAGAACTGTGAGAATGTGGCTTTAATGGAAAAAAATATATATCTGGTAAATTTAATAGAATGAAATTACACATTAACAATATTTTCTCATGCACTTAAGGTTTTCATGTTTTCTATTGTATTTTTTATCAATAAATAAATAAATGGCTTAACAGAATGATTTAAATCAAATTTAAAGTTAACATCAGTTCTGGCAAGTTGGCAGTTACTTACTTGAGTCTCTTGCTAAGTCTGGGTTTAGAGACTTTCTTCTTACCCTCAGCTGGAAACATTACACCTTCCAGGGTCCACTTGGCACTATTACTCAAGATTATGTTGCCTAGAAACAAGGAATACCTAAATTTTAGTCATTAATTTACTGTTGCTAATAAAACAAAAGTGTTTAGACTTAACTCTTGATTCTATGATAAGCAATTCACAAAGAACAGCCACAAGCTTTATATGTTACTTGGACAATAGAAAAGTTAACTACACATAAAGGAAAACCATGCTTCTTTCAAGCATTCATGTATATAAGTTCAATCCAGTTGGTGTATACAATATCATTTAATATATAAACATTAACAGTATTTTGCAATGTACAATGTAAAATGGCTGGGAGAACAAAATTAATGTTTGTAAATTCAACTCAAAGCAACCCCACATTTAACCTTAATCAATACTTTTTAAAACAAACTTTTAAAAAAAAAGTTTACAAAAATCAGCAGACAGCCACAAAACGCAACAATGAACACTCACTCCACTAAAGTCAACTTACGTTTTGTTGCAGCATAAGCGTCCTTGAAGTTTTCTCCTGTGGAGATGTAGACTTCACTGTCCAGAGGTATATCCTTCTCACAGAAAACTTCTATACCATCCTCCAGGAATACACGACGAGCAGCAAATGGTAAGCCTAGCTTGTCTGTGCAGTATTCCAGCAACTTAAGGAAGAAAAGACATATATATTTTATTCCAAGCCTGTTAAGAAAAAATTGATAAGCCCTACTTAAATTAGATACTATACAGATCAGCCACTCCCAGTGGGATAACATTTACATGAAGCTGATAGCAAACTAATTACATATTTGTACTGTACAAATGTAGCAGGGAAGTGTTGATCCCATTGAAACATTTTGTCAGTATTACAACCTACATTGCCATAACTTGACACCCCTACTGGTCTAAGTTGATGGTGTACAATAATAAAGAATTGTTACATTCTTTCTCTCCCAAGAAGTTTTTTGAGGGAATCTAAATTTGAGATTGAGCAAAATCTCAGTTGAGCAAGTGGGGCATGATTGTGTCAAATTACACATCAACTATACTTTAAAAGAATAAAGTAATACTAAAGCTGTAAATGAACATTTTCCATTAAAATAATAAACAATATTTTAGAGCCTAAATTTGCCACATATATCTAAACTCTTTGATCCAATATAATGTGTGTTTCTACAATGAGCCACAGCCTTGGATGCTAAAGCACAAGTCTTCATTTTATTGAATCATCCCTCATTATGTTTAGGCAAACATTTTATCTAACTATTTCTTAGCATCACTCAATATGTAGAAATGTAACATACAGTGTGCTAAACAAAACCACACATATACAACAACATATGAATGATTTTTGATGAGAATAAACCTACAATTTTGATACTAGGGGCCGCCAGTCTGACAAATGGTTCCCGGGTTCCATTCTTGAAGGCTGTCACTCGGATTGTCTGAGGCTGCTTCTTGTACTGGGACTTGATCCTGCGTCCTGCAATAATACAAGATCAGCCCAATGCAACAATAGGTTAGTGTTATGACTCAGTTACTTAACCTCTCATTATATGAGACCACAACACAATATCTAATTTCTACCCATTTGGCTGACAATAATTCTTTTTACTTTAAATAAAGTATGCATAGTTTAATTGCTTATTACAGAACTGAAACAATTCTAGTATATCTTATCATTTTAAAAAGACCATGACAATTTTAGCAAGTTAGCACAAGTTGGTCAATTTCTGCTGTAAAATTTATCTACATGCAATGTTCATGTTTATCACAGTCTGTCTTGGTGTTTATTTGCGACTCTAAAACCATAAGTGAGTTTCCATATGTAAAAAAGGAGGGTTGTTTATTTATGAAATATCTCAAAAAGATACCTATTGTTTGTAGGGTCACAACAAATATATCACATCTGCTAAACCAAAATTCAAAATATGAAACCAATCTTCAGGCGTTAAACTTACCTCCAATATAGGTGGCCGACCTTCCTGACCAGGGCCGTTTAGAGATAGTCGAGGCAGCACTTATTGGTCGTCTGATCCTAAAACACATCATGTAAAAGACTGTTCATGGTTCAGATGAAAAGCAAGGTAGTACTGAGTATAATGTAATTAAATTTTTTTAAAAGAAATGTAATTTGACTTTGCAAAGCAGCTGAATATAATGTTCTAAAATAAAAAGGAAAGATTAACAGATAAAGATATACCTGATGCATATGTTTTACTAACATACAAGTATAGTCATTTCATTACTTTTGCAGTTTGACAAGATTTATGTAATCATACATCAGGGGCACATATTTTTCTTTCAAACGCAGCGAAACAAAGTGTTTTTTTCCCCAAAACAATTATGGTAACTCCGCTGAGTGTGAGTTGACTGGGCTAAGACAAATGTTGCTGAACAAGATCTGCCAGCTCCTGTTGGAAGCAGTCTGATTAGGATCTACATTATTTGCTGCCAAGTCTCTGGCAGCATATCATGTTACCTTTCATAAATGGATTGACAGCCATAAATGTAGCATTACAAGGGTTAATGGGGTGAAGACAAATTAAAAAACAACAACAGAAGAATGCCCACATACTTATTCCTTTTCACAGGTGCGCTGGCAGGCCTGGCATGAAGGTTCCTATTGTTAATTATCAGCTGGTATTTCTCCGGCCCCTCATCGGTGTCATTACGAGGGGTGGCAGGGTCCCAGAGGCTGGGGTCTGCGATAAACTTGGCATCAATCTTTGGCTTTGATGACACATTAGATGCGGAGGCAGGTCTACGTCTCGTTGTGGTACGATACTTGTAGCTGTAGTCGGAGTGGGGGAGTTTCTGGGTGTAGGGGGAAGGCTTTACCTCACTGAGATGCAAAGGATGAAATAAATTTAAAATAGAACAGAGATATACTGGTATCAAAATATGTAGTTTCTTGGAAAAATTGTTTACTAATATGAAAATATAATAATATGCAACAAGACAGTGAAATTTACAAAAATGCCTCACCACCAAATTATCTGAAAAGTTGAATAATAAACAACTTTTATCTTATATCTTAGCTGTACATACTCATCATAGGCTGACTGAGGTCCACGTTTCCTCTGACTGTTCCTCAGTTCATCCAGGTATTGGGCTATCAGGAGATCCTCATAACTGACCATGCCCCCTTGACCACCCACGTTCTGTTTCTTCAAGTTTACATGCTGAGTGGTTGTCACAACTTGTCTCCCCTTCCTACTCTCTGCCCACTGTACTGAAGACATGCTGTGGGCTGCAAAAGAAGTAAGAAGAATATTAGGCACAATAAAATATTTGTTCTATAATATCTCATTTCTGAGAAACAGTACAATGCGATGTAATCTATTTGTACTTCCTTCTCTCTGCTGGGCTGAAATATGATCAGGGTTAGAAAAGAAATTGAGAAAATGCATGATAGAAGAACAGTTTTTTATTTCAAAGAAATATTCTTTTTTATTTCTCTACTCTCTGTCCACTATACCATAGACAGGTTGATATATGCAAAGGAAATGGAGAAAAAAGTTAGCATAATAGAATGTACGTATTTACCTAAAATTATTAGACTTCTGAAGAATATATAATTATATTTTTAACTCTCACAGTGCAAATTGTATAGATGACATGCTGGCAGCTGCAAAAGAAGAAACCATATGATATCTGCATGTACATGCATTCCATTTTTAATAAAATCAGGCCCATATTTCTTACAAAATCCTATATGAGCTTATAGACATTATCATATCAGAAGGTCTGTTCATTAGCAAGACATGCAAAGTTTCATCCCAATCAATGCACTAGTTAGTGAGATAACCCTTATAATATCCTTGTTTGCAAAAATTGGACCTGAGCATTATGGAGACTCCAGTGCTAGATTGGGTGGAATTAATCCTTTTTGCCTTTTTTATTAGGGGAACATCACTCTTACTGTTCATATTGTACTGTTACCTTACTTGTGATTAGGTATTATTAAGTTGCTGCAGAAAGTGTATTTTCCACTTTTTTAAACTATAGAGAATGCTCCAAACCAAAAATGTACAAAAGTGTATCTAAATGTATGAATGGGTCAATTTGCTTTAAAAAGCAAACATAAAAACCAAATAGGGAGAATTTCTAAAGTATATGAAAATACCCATACCTCAAGCGAGATCATTTATATGTTTCATTTAGAAAACACATGCTGCTGACAGCTGTTATTTTATTAACTTAATACATAAATCAATTCACAAAAAGTTTAACAGACAATTGTCCTGAAATGTCCACAAATTATCAAGTAATTCTGGTATTATTAAGTTGATTTCAGACAGAAATAATTATCAAGAAAGCCAGGAATTGATGTTCAAAATATTTGTTTTTATTTTAACTTTTATCAAGATTTAAACACAGAAGTAATTGTTTAGCTTATGAAAGATACAGAAAGAATTTATATTTGTAATCTTTACACTTATGATTAATAGAGAGTAACAGTCTCAGAATCTTTCAAATGTCACACTGTCTTTAGCACTGTCTTAAACAAACTGTGAATCAGATATTTTAAATATCTAGTAAAGGTTATTTCATTTTAAATGTTATCTTTACCATTATTAGCAATAAATGAATGTAATTTTTGGTCATAGAGCTTTATTCCCGAGACCTTACAATTGTCCATTTGTGCACCAGCATTACAACTGAGCTCATTTTTACAAAATCTTTATGAGCATAACATTACTTCATAATGCTTTTGTATTGAGCTTTTTGATCCAAGTTATTTGCTAGAGCAAACAAAATACAAAGCCAGGCCAGGACAGTTCTATATATGAACTTTTGTCCTGGTTAACTAACACATGGTGTACTGGTCTAAATAAGCAACAATTTTCATCTACATCAAAGGCAGCTCACACAAAACGCTTTATTTACATTAATTCCTTCCAAACTTAAATTTCAACAAATTAAACATATTTCTAAATGTTTTCACTATTGACAATTACATTTCATCAGAAGAACAAACAAAATTAATAATATATGATTCATGGGCTTCATAAATTTATTGGTTGAATAAATAATGATACGTATATTGATGCATATAGTTTAAAAGTAGTCAGCGTTTATGATCCAGTGTTTAAGGTTTTTTTTGTTTTTTTTTGTTACATCGCACCAACATAACTATGGTCATATTGGTAATTATTGGTGGAGAAAGACCACAGACCAATGTCTGGGTAGAACCATAGGTGCACCACAGGTTACTTTGAAAACCTCCCAACATGACTTATGGTTAAGGTTTTGGACTTCAGATCAGATAGTCCCAGATAAGAACACTATACCTATCCTAAGATGTAAGTCCTTGGGCCAGACAATTAACTGCTAATTAACCCAAGTAGTTACTATTCTAACTGACTGCATTCTAGTTATGCCAAGGATTTGGACAGTCAAGAGGGGTTTCTTAAAACTGTTAATTGAGTAAAAAAAAAAGTTCTTTATTGTTAAAGAATATTTATAGACAATTTTGACAAGTGAATTTCATCAATTTAAAAAGCAAAATTAACAATGAATATTTTTGTTAAAGTTAATAGTGAAGAAGATAAAAGAAACAGGGCACATTTTATGTTTAATTATTGAACTTGATAGTTACCATTTCTGCCAAAAGGGGCATGTGCTGCATGTTGAGGGGATGGTGAGCGGAAATGAACACGTTTAGTTTCCGTCACTTCCCCTGTTGATGAGTCGATAGTCTTCATTGTTTCAAAACTTTCCATTACTTCAAACCTTTACATCAAGGCAAACATTTCACAAAACAGTTATCAGGTGATTGATTTACTGAATCAGAAGTTCAAAATATTGACATTTCAAAAAGTGGTGGACCTCCTTTGGGGATTTCTATTTTGTTGATGATAATACATGTAGTGAAGTTAAAAAAAAGTTTTTAAGAATTTTACATTGTTTTCATATAAGTCACATAAAAAACTTTTCAGATCTTACATTTTTATGATAATGAGTTTAAAAAAACCTAATATTTGTCTCATTGTTTCATAACTGATTTTAACATTTTATAAATTAAGGTCATAGGTCATGGTCATAAGTTGAGCTAAAAATAAGACTTTCACACACTAACAATCACACTTGTTCACATGGCTTAACATAGTTGGACAACTTAAATGACTCAAAATTCTTAGACATGATAAAAAAATATTCCAATTTTTCTTTTTGCACAACATTAGTTTAAAGGCATATTTTTCTGCTAATTTTGCTTTCCCTTAATTTTATAGCTAACTAAAGATTTTTCTTTCCTTTTCCATGAAATTGCAAAACATATAGGCCAAGAATTGTTCCCCATTAACACTTTTAATCCACATATGCCACATGTGCAGCTGGCATCTTAGTGAAAACACTAACATCATAATAAGTGGCCTAGACTAATCCACCTCAGAGCTAACAACAGGCTTTTATGTAACATATTTTACCAGAGTCAATAAGTTGCATGTAGTCAAGAATAATTATTGACTTTAAGCTTGATAGGGGACACTTGGCTCTCTATATACAACCAATAAACAAATGGCAAATAGCAAGGGAACTAAGATGGCAACCATCTGGTAATCATGTTCAACTTACTGAATTTACTTATATCTCTGAGAAGCTGAGAGCTCTCTGCTTGGAGCTCCTGCAGGGAGCTCTAATTGGAAGCTACTGAATCACATAAGGCTACTTAAAGCAATACATCCATGCAACGTTTTCATTTAGTTATTAGCATAAAAGAAAGAAATGGTTAGGGTTGCAAATTATTGGAAGTTAGAGGTTAATATGGTGATGACGAAAGATGTCTGATCTAGGATCAGACTGACAATAAGTCCACTCTATCAACCTCCTGCAGTGAAGAGTGTTGTTTTTTCTTAGCCTAAGTCTCTCTCTAAGTTAAGTTTGTTTTGTTGAATCATTTTGGACATTAAGTTTTAAAGTACTCAACAGTGGTTAAGCAAAGATTGAGAGTTTGGTAGAGGACAAGAGGTATGCATAATATTTATTTTGACAGTTTATAAAAAATAAAGTTTCAGAGTTGTATTATAGGTGTCCTAAATGTTTACTAAAATGAATTATATTGCCATTTAATATATTATTTAAATGAAATAAACAATTTTCTCTATCAAGTAAAAACCATCATCTCTTCACAAACTTTTCTTAAATATCTACATGCTTCTATATGCTTCTGATTTAGTATTTACTAGCATCTAAAATGCCAGATGTACATGTATTCAGTCTTAAATTAATCTGACAAAAAATAAAAGATCAAATGAGATTACTAACTAAATTGGAAAAATTAAGCACTGATTACTTCAAGAAAGGTAGGAAATTATCACAGCTTTTTATGATCAAGTAATCTTAAAGATTGCAAAATTAATTAAGGCAAGTGGGGTAAAATCTATTTCTATCACTTTCTCTGCCATGGGTTATACATTATGTCCTCCAATAAATGGCCCGTCTCAAGGGAGTGTAAATCAATAGACAAACCTTACAAGATTAAACATGATCAACTAATCCATCTTTGTAGAGTGAAAACGGATCAATTACTAGACAGTCAAGGGGTAGTTAAAATGAAGGGTGTGGAAAGCTAGAAATCGCAAGTTTTAAGTTGGAATTTAATAGAAAAATTTAAAAAACAAACTATCATTACATCAAATGCATTGATGTTTGTAATACCATCTCCATGAAATCTGCAAGGAGTTAAATTATTTTGTGGTACACTTTTTAACCATTAAAGACAATTTTCTATGAAAATTTGACACTGAAAAGGTTCAATTATTTTTTATATTACAGACTGAAAATTTGTTATTTATACTTAAATTGCATATAAACATTATTTTAAATTATATTTCTTATAAATATCATTAAAATATAGATCCAGAGAATATCAGGACACTTAAAACACTAAATCCATTTTTAGATATAACATCCAAACATAAATCAATTTCCAATTTCTGGGAAATCCATACACAAACACAATGACAGGACACTGTCATTCTGCATCAAGATAAAGCCAACCTTACAAGCCATACCAGCTGACTGACAAAACACTGTGCTCTGAGCAAGTGAGAAGAGAGAGACAAATGCTAATAATGTCACCACCAAGCTGCCTGTACACCTAGTTATTGGTTTAGCTCCCAATACCTTCATAACCTCAACACTCTATAGAATAGCAGTGGACCTAATGGTAAACCATTTCAACACCTCTCTCTCATGTGTTTGTTCCCAGTTATTATTCATATACATATTAGTAATAACTAACCCTTAACCTGCTTCATACTTTTGTGAGTATAATACTTACTTAGTCTTTTTTATTTATTTGAAATTGTAATTTGACTTTAACTAGAGACCTGGCAACAGATAGTTCCCAAGACGCAAATAAAGAGATGTGATGCTAGAAACTCTGCAACCGATAGAGCAGATTTTTGTCAGATGGTTCCCAACACAAAAATAGAGATGTGTTACTAGAAACTCTGTAACAGATAGCACAGACTTTTGTCACATAGTTTCCAACACAAAAATAAAGAGATACGTTGCTTTGAACTTTGCAACAAATAGCAGACTTTTGTCAGACCTATTAAAATGATGCATCACTAGAAACACTTGGAATTCCAAGACCAGGCAATTACCTGGCATAGTGTTAGAGTCTCCAATTTGTAACTCCTCGGACTTCTTAGCCTCCCATCATGTGGGTTTGAGTCCCATTTTGGGGCAAAGTACTTAATGTGGGAAGGTCTTATAGCTGACCTGCAATCTGCCAGTGGTTCTACCCGGACATTTGTCACGGGGCTTCCTCCACCAAAACAGCTAAATGTTGCTGAAATGATCATAATTTGTCATTCGATGTATCTCAAAAACAAAACAGTTATTAACAAATGCAGTACAAGATATCAGTTGAAAACAGTGCATCACTGATATGACATCTCCCTGATAGATTTGCCTGATCCTGACCTATATTATTTGCCTTAGCCCTTCAGTTCATATTAGGCTGGATAAGAGTCGAAAATTGAGATTTTCTCTATCCAAACATTATGGTAATAACTCATAATCACTATTGACATAGAAATGTCTATCCACTTATTGTTGCTAAGACTGTCAATGACCCAGAGTGTGCAGAGTGTGATAACACTCAATAAAGTTATGGTTGTTACTATGGTGATATCATCACAGATAAATTATCCATCAGAATTCAGTCCACTGATAAAATTATAACTAATGTCATATATTCAACTTCAGCTAAATTAGAAGCAAACAGTTAAAATATCTGTGCTCTTCAAATATTTCTTTTGTTAATCTTGTTAATAAGTAAGAGATAATGTCTATAATTAGAAAAAAAGGTAATTGTAGCAACACGTAGGTAGCCCTAATCAGCAACAAGGATCAGCAACATGGATCAGTAACATGGATCAGTAGTTAAAGCTGCTTGCTGGATCAACATTGTTACGGAGCTTTGCATTTCCTATGAATTAATTATTGCTTGGTGACAACGAGTTGTGGGGAACAATTACAATGTTTCAGCCAAGCGACAGCTCGCCTTGATTTATCAAACATGTCCATAGACCGTTCAGAACCAGGATGGAACACATTTTATATAAATGGATTTTTAGATTAAAACATTCCACAAAAAGTCTTGCAAGTCAACCATGCAGAGGGAGTGAAATAAATTAATTGGTGTTGATGTGTTGCTGACTGGGAGAGAATATGTGAATAATGCAGTTAGCTCAATCTGTAAAGCACTTTATGTTATAGAAAGGTCTTGGGTTTGAGCCCAGGACTGGCTGCACATCTTTCTTCCTATATTACCTTTGCTCTCTAAACTTAAACCTATACACTTATACCTTATAACATGTATACTTAATAAGCATGCCATAAACACATCAATGATATTTGAAAAATACTCTGGATGTGGACCAAAATAATTTTTGTTCTGTTCTGACTTCTTGGCACTTACATGAAAAACAAGAAGCTTCAAATTAAGATGGTTTAAACTTTTTAATATTAAAGTCTGGATTTCAATCAATACACAATGCATAATTATTCTTCATTAGCTGCTGCAATTATTCTTCAATTGAAGCTGATATTCTTGCTGCTATGTCTACTGCTATTCCTGGTGTTACTGCTGATGATGATAAGGATGAAGATACGCATGACAATGATCATGAGATGTATATAATTGTGAACATTTCAGAAGAAGTGAATTCACAACTAATCCATTTGTTTACAATAAGAGATCTATACAACCAAGCTTTCCAATCCTTTGAAGTACCATATCTTTAACTCTGAGCCTGCTATTAGCATATTTATAAGGTTTAGGCAAATGTAGATTAAAATCAGCTAACTCCCTGCTGGGTGCTGTCTGATCAGGATCTACACTATTGGCTGCTCAGTCTCTGTTTATATCAATCCTGACATGTAAACACCTGAGAATTTAGCATGGGTTTTGTAACAAAATGTAGCAAGCTAAGGTTCAACCTTTTCACACGATTTTATTGAACAGAGGTGTTTAAATGGGTGAAATGTCTATATCTTAGGACCCTATCTTCAAGAGACGCTATCAACAATGTGGTATGTTTGACATTTACCAAACATGCTAAGCCACTAAGCAACAGCAATGGACATCAAAATGGACAGACCTTATTCTTGCTTAGGAATTAACACATCATGTTTGCAGAACATATTCTGACCCCTTTGTCAAAATCTACCTACTATTATTGATTTTTCACACTGTCAATTTGCTCACAATTTAAACAATTGGTTCAATATTTGAGAAAATGACCTCTCCTTATATAAATATTATGAAATGAAGTGTAGGTAGGCAGGAGAAATGGATAAAGCAAACATAAGAAAGCAAACAACTTTCGTTGTATACATGGACAGGTCTGTACATATCGACCAAATGGTTAAAAAAATGAGCCATAGAAACGCTAAGCTAACATGCAATTAAGAGCAGTTTAAATAATGCTGTAGAGTAAGGCTCTTGAGAGCACACAAGAGCAGTGTTTTACTCGTGAACATTATATTTGTCTACACAAGTAAATGATAAATACATTTTAGCTAACTGCTTATTTACATGTACAAAATAGCATAAAGTTCTTAAGGCAGCTCGGCCAATAAATGTATTCTGCATAGTAACAAAGAATCATAAAATCCATACTTTATTTTAAATTAAGTGAAGGCATAACTATGCAGCATGCATAGTTCTGAGCTATATAAGTGCTGTTGAGCATCAAACAGATAAATATATACTGCAAATAAATTGAAAACTATTACCATCCTTTTTGATTCTTTCAATCTTATGATAAAAGAATGATTTAAAGACAGCATATTCAAATAAAATTAAAGCCAAAGATAATATTTAACAACAAGCTCATTTTGGTCTATTGCACAATTTTGTGGTTTTTGTTGTTGTTAAAATTAACTTCCTAATTTTGACGAACTGTAACTACATGTGAGAAGTTGTTAAACTCTTGACCAGTAACAGACAATAAAAAATATTAAATAAGTACATTCAATACAAAATACATTTCATTATAATGGCTTTTATTCCTGGAAAACAAAAACTTGTATCTATGGTTCAATATGCTTTTATCATAGGACTTCAGCATTACATGTACTTAGAATTAAGTCTGATTTGTCATGGATTCATAAATTAAACATGTAGATAAGATCTCTTAACATTACAGCATGTTTCAATAATTCAGAATGCAGTTTTATGTCAAAAAAATCAATTGTATCTGAACGACAATAGGACTGCAATTCAAAGCATGTGTCAACATTCTTGATACACATGGTTGCCCATAAAACTGCTTTAAATGATCTTCTAACATTGCAAAGCAAGTCAAATATAAGCTTTGTCACTGACAACAAGCCAAAGCCTAAAATAAGCACTTATTTTACAAGTTAGATAAGGCGTGTGGGGCTTTTACATAGCAGTATAACATAAAAAACACACACTAAAGGTGCCATAATTTTCAAGATTTTGACTAAAGCATTTTTTCAAAACAGATCCTGGTGAAGAATGAAGTAACTAAGGGTTCTTTATTGTCTATTTAAACATTTGCACTAAACAATCCTATAGTTCAATATGCAATGCTATATAGAATTCCTAGGCCCATTTATTTTTTTAAGAGTAAAAAAAATACCTACTCATATACCTACTCATATAAAAGATGCTATGCTTGCTTAAAAAAGCAAGGCCTAAAACAGGATAAAATGATGCTTTTTCATTAACCTAATACTTTCTTAAAAACATAGGCCTTCTGAAGATCCATCTATGTTGGAATGAACAGCAAAACAGCAACACTATTTAGAATATTAGAATGGTCTATAGAATGGATCTATTTTTTTGCTTACTTTGTTGTTCAAACAACTACAAGAGCTGAAGAGTTGTGTCCCTTGAACAATCTTAAAGTAATATAGCTTGACTGGGGCTTTCATTACTGGAAAAGAAAGAAATAAAATAATTACTTAAAAGTTTAAAGTTTGTTCCAACTTATTACCAAATAATTGCCTTAGTTTAATGTATAATGTATATATACAGTAAACCTCTCCACAGCAACATCTGGCGGAGGCACGAAAAAGTGTTGCTGCTCAGAGGTGTTGCTGCTCAGAGGTTTCAATGAGACGAGAAAAAATGTGTGTGTTTTTTTAAATAGTTTTGTACTTTTAGCCAATCAGCATTTGCTTGTCTATTAAAAAAACAATATTGTCAGTAACGGACCTGTATCTGAGTTCTGCCGCAGCCCAACTCAGTAGCAATAGACTGTGCTGACCTTCCTTGTTCTAACAACTTAATTGCAGTAACACTCTGCTTTCGAGACAAAATGACCAGTATTCCAGTATTGAGTCATGCAAAGACTGATTTACCATTAAAAAATCGAATTTATATATATAAGTCAGACATCCTAAAACAATGACAGTTTGCATTTAGCACTTAACGTAAACATCTTTTTAAGTAAGCAATCAATACAGTGATATCTTTTAATCTTTCGATCAATTAAAGAAAACAAACCAACTCATTAACATCATCAATAGTTGACACTTCTTTCACATGTTCCCGCAATACCCTAGATCTACAACTGGCATGTTTGTAGCATGCAGCTGGTTTCCCATCCAACTGCAACTTGATTCCAATTAACACCTTCTCAACAGGGTACAAGCAGTGATCAGCCGACCGCGTGACATTTCTGGCGTACGCGACAGACTGTTCTAAAAATAGCTGCACTGGTGTTGCTACGCAAAGGTTAAACTAGCCTCAGGGAAGAGATTTACACGGCCGCCTTACCGCTTCGCGGAGGAGTTGCTGCTTAGAGGTTACAATGCTGCTGAAAACTACTGGGGGGAAATTTAACTGCCGCTTCTTAGAGGTAGCCATTGCTTAGAGGTGCCGCTTCGAGAGGTTTTACTGTATAACCATTATGACTATCATCTATCAATTTTACCTGCTAATGGAGTTGGCATTAACCACTAAAAATAACCAATTCAGTTGGAGATGACTATAAATATGGACAGTAAAAAATATAATCATCCATATTTATCATTCATTCATAATTGTGATGGTAAAAGTAAAATAATTCAAAGGGAAAAACAAAACAAAAATTTACAATTCTAAAATTAATTATCTAGCTAACTTAAGATTGAAAGAAGAATCCAACACTAAAATAATGATTTGTTCTAAAGTGTGTATTTCTATGTGCATCAACATATCACTGTGTAAATAAAACATGGACAAAAATCACTATGTAAAATTTACCCTGTTGCAACATTTTTTATCTTTTCCGTGTCCAATTAAGAAATAAGGATGTATTTAAGCATATGTTCTTAGCATACACATGGAAAACATAGCTTGTTTAGTATAATTGCACATGTTATACTGGATAACGTATTTAACTATTAAATAATTACACTAGTTTTACTGTAAAAGGAATATGAGTGCTTTAATTACATTGTCATATTGGCAAATATGTGTTAAAGAGATTTGCTCATAGTTCCCAATGGACCACACAATAAAGGAAGTAGTACTTCAAAATATTATCCAATTTTCTTTTTTTTTATCTCACAAAATTGCAATTTTATCTCATATTACAATTTAACAATGAAACATGTCAGGTTCACATCAATTGTATATGTAATATGAATTAAAGCCTAAGACTTTTCACTCATAACAGGGCTATTTTAGCTCATTAGCGCCCACCATCCATTGCCATGTCATTGACAAAACTGATCACTGAACATATCCAATAAATGTTTCTATACACATACAAATGGCAATGAAATTGTTTAGGAAAATGGTAAATTCTTCATCTTGTTCCACACTATAGAAAAAATAAAAGTATGTATGTTTTAGACATCTCAATATACTGGCTAAACTATGTCTTGAAATAAAACATACAAAAATACTGATAGTTTAATAAACCAATATAAGTAACGTCATACGATACAACTATGGAGGTGCTAGACTTCACAGACTATACAGTGACAATGGACTATGACATGGTCTCAATCCTTGTCTACAAGAATAGTCAACGCCCAGTCAATGGGAAAAAGTAAAATGCTATACAAGAATACATGCATTCAAAATTATTACAATTTCTAGCTTTTTGTTTGATTCTCGGATTTAATGTACACAGACACAAACACACCTTTTTCAAACAACAAATTTTAAATGTCCCAAATTGTCTGTATGCTATAAGACTTACCAAGTAATAGTTTTACCATGATTTGAAGTCCTGCCATTTATTACCTATGTATATATTATCTGATCCCCAGGTCATAGCTGGCCTCCATAATTAATATGATATAAAATTCTTTCTGAAGATGAGTCAATACGTATACATGGATATACTCTAGTGAAACATTATTTTAATAAGTTGCAAATAAATATTTATTAGAACTACATGATACTGGGTACATGTATACTTTGTAAAATACAATGAGTAATTATATTTTAACATATGACTGAATCTGCATTACACACCTTATTTGCACATACCATCTTTCAAAGGCATAGGAATATATCAATGCTTTTTAGAGACTATAATATATTGCACAAATGAAAAGTATCTGGTGTAACAAAACTGTGTATGTCTATATGTTCTCTCACATAACAAAAAGTTTTATTGATAAGACGCGTTTTTTTTCCCCAAATTATGATAAAAAAAGTGGGGGATGCATATCTTATCCATGAGAAGTAAAGTTTTCCCAATTTTTCCCAGACCAAAATTGACCCTTAGACTTAACCGACCGCAGAGACTATCGCCGATAGTATCGACCATAGACAACTGTATTGTGCTATTTTCAGGGAAAACATATGTTGTTTTTACCTAAAATTTGATATTTAACATAAAAAGAGACATTTAAATTCATTTCTTTAGAAAAAAACCCATCAATATGCAATACATTTTACATAAATATCACTTTATTCCAACAAAATTGGAAAAGTTTCATAATCCAGAAACGGTTATTGATTTTTAGTGAAACAGACATATCCATTGACGATGCTGTTATAATCATCGTCAAAGTAATATTGTATCATTCAATTGATCAATTTTGATTTAAATTTGTTTTATTTTGAATGTTAACTATGAATAAATTTTAAGTTAAAATTAAAAACCCACTTAACAACAACAATAAAATGTGTGTTGGCTATTTGTCCAGACGAGTTTCCACACGTCTTTTGATGTTAATAGATCGTCGATCATATAATAAGTAATTACACAGGTGCATAGTGTAGTATATGCGTCCGTATACCAGAATGTCATCAACTATCGCCGTTACTCCGCTCAAGCCTTCCAAGCTTTCATTTATTCTTTGCATGAATAGGTCTCCTGACAATTAACCCACCTCTTGTCAAAACAAAAATGACTCTCATAAGGTCAAAGCAAAAAAGCTATTTTGACAGAAACACAAAGGCCCTCAATCCATTAAAGAAAAATGATTCTGTCAGAATACAGTTTGGGAAAACATGGGTCCCCGGGAAAGTTATTGCAAAGGAAGGGGAAAGGTCGTATAAAGTACAAACACAGGATGGCGTTATTTATCGTCGTAACAGGCAGCGGCTTATTCATTTGCAAAGCCCCACACCTGCACCAGACTTTGAACCCAACATCCTTGCATCCCCATCAGAACCCTCTGAATCATTAAGCAACACTATAGCCAAGGATAATTCAATTAAACCAAGCCCCAAACCAATAAACAATTCAGGTCATTATGTCACACGGTCTGGAAGAGTTGTAAAGCCGAGCACTCGCTATCAAAGTGATGTATACATAACAGGCACATAAACAATCAATTACTCTTGTGTACATAGAACTGAACTTTTAGCAGACATGCCTTTAACTTTAGTGTAGTACATTATAGTATAAAATAAATGCCGAATCATAAATGTTGGTAAAAATTTGGAATGGTGAATAAAGGTGATTTGTATTGTGTTAAATATGATTAACTAACAATTTTTAATGCATGCAAATATAAGTAATTGAAATGAAACATTTTGAATAGTGATTTGCAAAAGTAAGATTATTATTGTTAGATCTACTTTTATTATTTTTAAAAGAAGGGAGATGTAGTATATTTAGCTTTGTTGAAAAAGACTATACTTTGTAGTTCCAAATGTTGCGCATGCTCACTGTACTGAGTCTTATAAATATCGCGATCTCCGCATGTACAATACAGTTGTGATTAAATGATAGAACGGCACACTTGTGTTTCTTCGATTTCTCTCCATTGAGTTATCACATACTATCATTTATTACTTCTAAATATATGTCTCAATAGAGGCAACAAACAAATAAACATTACACATAGAACTAATTGTTTGTAAGCGTTCCCTTCAATACCCTGGTGTGAAAAGACTAAATTATAATGCCTTTAGTTGTTATTTTAATTGTCATTTGTGTGTTTGTCACAAGTGTGAAGAACTTCATTATAGGCCAAGAACTTAACTGTTTTTTGGCATGCTGCTGCGTGAAACAGGATGTTCTCTCATCTCTCAATTGTGTAGGGCTGAGATAGCTGCCAGAATATCCTGCCTGATGTGTAAATGATATAATGGGGCAGTGTCATAATGTTACACAATACACACGGTCTTATTAGGCAAACAGTTGGGACGTATTTAAGCCACTTAGAGAATAAGAAGCACTTGGCGCAAAAAAACGATTTACGGAACAATTGGAACATGTACCTTCGAGTCAAAGCGATTCCGAGACGTGGGAATTGCTTCAAGGCGGCTGGCTGGATTAGTAAATAGGGTATGCGTCTTGTCTTTGAGAATTTGTTTTTTTTTCTTGACTCTAAACCTTGAAGAGGGGTAGCATCTTATCTTTGTGTGCATCTTATCAATAAGACTTTACGGTACTTTAAATTTTGTATGGGAAGCATATTCCTAGTCTAAGTTAATAAAAGCATGCCTACAATTGTGGTCAGACATTTAGGGGCAGGGCCTTGGGGTGAAGCTTAAAATATGGTGAAAATGCATAACTTTGTGGTTCTGATATCAGCAATCTAGCAATGTTAACATCTGCATGTAGATTAAAAAATTGCAATGTACAGAATAAAATGTTACTTTGTTTATGAGCATTCATGCTATGAATAATTTAATTAATAATGTTTCATTTACTAACTTCCTATTACAAGTATATAGAGTGAAGTTGACAACCACCTTAAGATGCAAACAAAATATAAAATGTTTAATGGAAGAATGTAAATCATAAACTTCTGAAATAACATAGCTAAACCTTTGCAATTTACACTTTAAACACCTTGTTTAAACAACAACAACAACATGCAGTGCACAACTATGGTCATTAAAGTGACACCCAGCTATGTTGGTAGAGAAAGACACCAGGCAAATATCAGGTAGAACCACCAGCTGAGAGAAGCTAAGCAGGTCAGAGGTGTAACAAGTTGGTGACTTTACCACTTTGTCATAGGCACCCCTTGACACATATGTAATTCTGGCACAGAACAGGATCCATATCCATGAACCACTTGAAGAGGTAAACTTCAAAATGAGCAACTATGGCTGTTCTTGCTTAATAATATAAGTTGTTTGATGGGATTTGAACCTAGGACCTCATGCTACGGGGGCAAATGCTCTATTAACTGAGCTTCTTGGGCAGACAGCTCTCGGATGAGCATATTCATAGCATAACAATCATCCTAAAATAGTATCCAATAATACTAGTCAGCACTTGATTTATATTATTACTATGCCATTGATTAAAAGAAAATTTCAAATTTAGGAACATTTTTTTTATTCTTTTAATCTTCTATGGTTTTAAACAAACCTACAAAGGTAATGGATTTTAGATTGTTTAATCAATCTTGGATTGTTATAGTAACATAGAACAGCCACCACCTCCACACAGCAGTACATCTGTGATAAACATCTGTGATGATATTTTAACCATCTTAAGTACCGGATCTCGACATATATCATAAGGTGAAAGGCGAGGGTAAACAAAACAAAATAGATGGAAAGAAACGTTTAATAAATTTCTATGATGCTATCAGCAATAAGTTGACTTTTTACCACATTTAACTATATGTATGAAATCAAATACCATACTTGAATAGAAAGAGCTGCAGTTTGTAAAAACAACAACAAAGAAACACCAGATTTAAATTAGTCTATATGATTCAATCAGCATATGCTCAAATTATTTTTATTGCACAGTAACTTTTATGAAATTGTAAAAAAAAACTGACAATGTGCCATAAAATTATTGCAACCGGTTTATAACGAGTAGACTATGACATGTTAGAGCGTATAAACAACGGGCACCTGCTTATGAATGGATCCAATTAAGACGGTTTTCACAGTATTTTCCAAGTCAGTCTTCATGACACTACTCATTTAATTACATCGTCTATAAATTAAGACTAAATACATACCTATCTGTTCTTTAATGTCTTTAAATAACGTTTAAGGCCGATATTTCTTTTCCTAAACTTTCCTAATTGAAAATTACTACCAAGGCCGCCATATTGAAATATTTGGAGTCTCCTTGGAGATTACGTCAGTTGTGATCCTGCAGAAGTAAATATTTATTTTGATTTTAAATATAAAACTAATTACGCTGCTGTATTAAAATATTCATTCTTAATTCAAAATATGAATTTAGGTGTCGACGAATGAAATTTATTTTGTATTTCAAAATAAAGTGGGTGTACATTAGGGCCTCGTTCTGAGATCATTATCCATTGCAAATGGCGGCCATTTCTGGCTGATGATACACCTCCCATCTTGTGATTTTCACTTTCTGTTCGCTTCTGTGTCAACGAGCTTTGTCTTAGTGTGTAGAAGGTTAGTTCACATAAAATTTATTAAGCATATATCATTGACATTACTCAAATTGATTGGATTGTGTTGCAAAACGTACCCGGCACAATATTATTTCAGTCTAAATTTATTCCAACTTGCAAAGTCAATACTTGTCATTTTAAAATACGTTATGTTTGCAGATTGAAGAGACACATCATACGTTGTTCTTGAAAAATGTTTATATTTGAATAAAGTCTTAGTGTTCTTTCAAATTGCAATGGCCTAGTCGTTTCTTAGATTCTAGTTATGACATTTCTCCATGTCACTTATTGATTTTGTCAAAATCAGATCACTGGCTGTTTTGCTTGTTCTTCTAACAAACCATTGTAACAAACCTCTGTACTTTTCTTGTTATTGTTATCATTTGAATGTTTAAATCTGCTTCAAACAGTCTTCGATTTGATTATTTAGTAATAATTGAAAAATTAATGAATAAATTTTAACCATCTCCCTGGCTTCTGTCACATTGATCTGCCATCAAACTCGACTCACTTTCACACTTAAAATATATAGGCAAAAAATCAAACAAGATGTATATTGGTAGAAATGTACTCTATGTGTTAACTTGACATTAGCTGCAGTATTGTGAAATAAATACCAGTAACTGACACATCAATTAAATAAAAGGTGTCATATTCACTTGTGGCAACTTCCAGCAATACTTTAGGCCAGTTCTTCTATGGCTTCCATAAGATGTAAGAAGGAAAAGTTATACAGATAAAATGTCTGATCCCGCATAGTAACAAGAACATAATTTCTAGGGATTTATCCTCTCCTAGTTCATAAGAAAGCAGAAGAAATAAGTGTAGATAGCTAGTAAATTAAAAATAACTTATGCACGCAAAGGAACCTCAGTTTAAATACTGTTATGCTTTATCTGACATGATTATCAACATTTATGCTCCACCCAATGATGAATTTCACATTGAATTGACGGCTACTGGGTAAAATGATTTGCAAGCGTGCCTGTGTTTTTAACTGTCGACATATTACTGAAGTAGTTTGTATTGTAAAGCAATAAAGGTAAAATTGTTGCTGTGCGCTTATCATCATTGTTATAGTGGTTATATACTCCTCATACTACATAATTGAACTGGATGATGGTCACAATAGAAATAAAGCTTAGCGCATGAGCAGATACAAGCATTGGTTGTAGAGACTGAGCTGTGAAAATTTACAAAACCCCTTAAAAAAAACACCCTGATTTTCAGTCAAAATGGCTTATAATGCCTGATTCAAGAAATGGCTTGTTATCAATGACGCACATGAATTGTTCTTTGTGTATGACACCATGTAAAACTGATCCATTCAGTTGTTTGAATTTCATGACTAGTGAGACGTGTCATCAGCAAACTATGTAAGAGTCCGTTGTCGATGAACTAGAGCGCTCACATTTTATGGAAAAATGACAGAATACATGGAATAAAAAAAAGCAAGTGGTGATTTGTTGAATTGACTCTGTGTACTGGTTATGCAAAGAAATAATCTCTACTTTTAAATACATTTATTTGCTTGACCTCGGCTGTCTTAAGACATAGAAATTTCCACTGAGGTGATAATGCGTCCTAACAGTCTGAGAGAGCTGCAGAAGAATTTCAGGATGCACTCTTGTCATTATTGAGGATGACTTAAAATCAAAATTGGCCGCAGCACAGTCATATTCTTTATGTATGATGAAAGTTAGGCCTTTTTTATGCCGTTTTTAAGGTGGAACTTTGGTCTCATTCTCCTAACGAAAACGTACATACTTTCCCCCAATTTCATTGCAAAATTTGTGTCAAAAATTACAATATACATGCTCAGCAGATGAGATATTGTCATATCA
The DNA here is from genome assembly GCA_007844125.1 of Sinonovacula constricta. Lineage (NCBI taxonomy): Eukaryota > Metazoa > Mollusca > Bivalvia > Cardiida > Solecurtidae > Sinonovacula > Sinonovacula constricta. The sequence goes on along the minus strand of CM017568.1, from coordinate 6,254,275 downwards.
TATAACATGATAATGTCATTGGTAACATGATAAGTGAAAAACATGGTGGCCTGCAGTGTCTAGCAACGGATATTGTGTTTTTTTGTTAATATAATTGTCATTAGTAAATTGTCCCCCTCTTGAAAGGACCCACAACCTTTCCCCGCAAACCCCCAAAAAGGGCTAAATAGAAAGATTTTGCCGTCAATAAAAAAAACCTTGTCTGTTATTTGAATGTAATATGTTTTTCACAATCCATTTATACCAGCAGGGCTGTCTCAATAAGCTTGAAGCATGCTGTGGTATGTTACGATACATTTAAAGCATATTGCAATATATACCACAATATATTGCCATATTTGATCCAACTAATAAAAGGATCTATAACAATTTTCTTCGTTGGTCCTGTCCTGCTTCAGCTTGGAGTGGTCCCACACATCGCTTTTGTCATTTAATTCAGCATTCTTTTGAAAGCATCCATCAGTACGGCCATATTGTTTACAATTCTCAATGGTCGCCTTCAATTAAATTGCTAAACAATAGATTATAATAATGTTCCAATTTTTTAGCAACAAACTGTCTCATAAAAATATGGCTATTTATTGTAAATTGTATCTCCAACATGATTAATGCTTTCATCGAATATTTCTTAAGTTGAGAAATCAAATTATGCTGATAAAGTCAAAACCTAGTCTTCTTCACTTGTAAGAAATACTACAAATGCAAATCAAAAAGACAACATTTTCTGGTCTGTTTAGAAAGAACTCCCTCAACATGGATTTGACTTCAGATTACATTTTTAGTCGGTTATTTGTGACTTCTTTTCATCAATACGAGTATCTTTGCCCTTGGATGCACAAAATAGTGGCAGCAGCAACCAAATTAAACAAAATATCACCAAAATCTGGTTTGTTCATTGTATATTGCTGTACATTATCGCTCAGTACTTAGTATCTCAATATACTAGTATACTGCAACAGCCTAATTTTCCAGGATATTACATTATTACATAGAAGGTAACTTTATAATAAATAGCAGGTTTGGCTTATTTTATGATATGGGCCCTCTATTTTTTTTCCAATGAGCCCATTTTTCATAAGTGAATGGGCCTATTAGGCCCTCAGTTGGCTAAAGCTAGATTGAACACTGAGACTAAACTTCATTATTGTAAGTGTATTATGCAACTACTGGGTTGTATTTTGTGAGAACCATCCTCACTATTTCTCGCAATGCGTCAAAACACATCGTCCATTTGTTTTGAATAAATGCATTAAGAACACAAGATGATAACCAGGGCTTTTTCAGGGGTTTTTGGGAAAAAGGCCCCAGCCCAAATTGGGAATTTTTGACGCGGTAAGTAGACAAATTTGGGAAAAAAATATCGACAAATCAAACCAATTGGGAAATTTCAACATTTATTATTCTGAATTAAACTTAATCTGCCTTGCTTTTGTGTCCCTGAAAGTGTTACAGAGCTCTTCCAGAGTTTGTTCAGAAAGCTCTGCAGGGCCTTTAATACAGATTCTCATTAAATTGGAAAGTTTTTCCTGGCCAAGGGAGCTTCTCAAAGAAGTGCATAGTAGGTTCAAGATGCTAAACCCTATCTCCACAGCTTCTGTGCTGGTTGGTATTATTGTCATCATATGCAGAAGTTGGTAGATTCTAAATGTTGCTGCGCAGTATCGGCAAAAATGCCGGCTAATCCAATCCAATCCAGATCGCGTAGTATTTAATAGTGTACGAATTTTTCGTCACTATATTTCGCGGGTCAGTATAAAAGCCGGTACTGCATGTGCCGTTTTTGCTTCATTACTCCTTTCAATTTTATACGCAGTCAAACAGTTATGGTGAAAATACTTTTGTTTTTGAAATAAAAAATAATTCCTGTTAATTTTCAAACCATATATTAATTACAATCTTATCTGGAATGGCTCCGTGACGCATCTTCAACTTGCGTTATGGTATACGGCTGGGTAAGAGTCTATGTTTTCACCGGTTACATTCATACATAAATTCACGGAAAGTAGTTTTCACAGATCACCGATCCAAAGTACACAAACAATTTGCTTAATTGGAAAAGTCTCTTGATTTTATGGTTTCTTGGTTATTTTTTTTACAAAGGTCAAAAGCATTTTGGTTCAAATGTGAATGAATTTATGAGATTGGGAATTTTTTTCTTGAAATTGGGAAAAATGGTCGCTATTTGGCATTGGGAACGGGGCCGACTATCGGCCCTGTGAGACAGGCTGAAAAAGCCCTGATAACATATTAGCAATAACAATCATATGACTGCTTAAGTTGATAACACAGTAGCAATAACAGTCACATGACTGCTTAAGTTTAAATCATCAGAAGGATTAAACATGAAAACTTGCAGAAAAAGGACATTTGCCAGTAAAAGTAATTGGTTTTTGTGAAATCTCCTTTCAGTATATATTGTCTTGCAAAATATATTAGATATGCACATATTTAAAATTTTGTTGTTGTTTTTTTAATTCATCCTGTTTAAACTAATTTGCATAATTAATTTGAGGAATTACTTGTTTGAGATACATTATTGAAGGTAAAGGGGATCTGCAAGCAATTATTCTTAACATTTAATGCAACTTATGGACATGTTTACTGACTTAAGCATCACCATTGTATTCATGACCTGAACATGTTTTCTTTGTTTTTTTAGCTTTTTTTAGTGCATGGGATTGCCCACATTTCTGAATTCATAGTTTTTAGCGCTTTTCGCCAATGATGATTTTATAATAATTTGAAGCCATAGGGCTTCATTGGTAAACACCAGTGTGATCCTTGGTGAATAACTTACATTTGACGTTATTAAAAGTATATGACAAGACACACTTATGTATGTGACACCAATAAAAATATGCATGATGCTGTCTTTACCCTTCTAAAAAAAATGTTATATTACTGCCAATTTCCTCACATACAGATAAGGGCAGACTATTGGATAAAATTTAATTTGCCTTCAATTAATTTCTTAAAAACTTGAAATGTTCTTTATAACACAGGAAACCCTCACATTCAAGATGCCGGCAGTTAAGGGGGATGGCATGCGTGGATTAGCTGTCTTTATTTCAGACATCAGAAACTGTAAGTTCTTTTTTTTTATCAACTTATTGAACATATTCTTGTATGTACCGTCAAAAAATATTATATATAAAATGTGATCATTGTGAGAGATTACATTTAAAGACATAAGCATTGTCCAATTATATACCAGTATTTATATATATGTATATAAATCTATATGATTAAATCTTAATGAATAAGTATTTATATCTGATTAAGAGCTACCTTAATCAAAGCATATCAGGCCAGAGTAAAATCCAGTATTGGAATGAATGTTTAAAATTGTTTGTGAAAGTCAAATCTAATAAGTATATTGGTTTCATTGTGAGTATTCAACACTATAATCCTTGGTTTTTCAGCTTCATGTATAGACCATAATAATAAGTAGGCTGCAAACTCTTAGCTAATAATCTAAGCAACACCCATGAAAGCACTTAGCTAACAAGTTGAAGTGTAATGGCAATGGAGTAACAGTAGCCAAGTCTCAATTCGTAATTGGGCACTACTTACCCCCTACTGTTGTTGCTGGATAATGATTCTTTAAATGGTATTTGTCAATTTCCTAATTAGCAGAAAATTATACAGTTCTTTAATATTTATAGCATTTCAAGCATTTTGATCTCCAGTTTTTGGAGACAACAACAGTAAACCCATTATCATGACCACTTGCCAACATAAGTTAACCTTTTTTTTTTAAGATCTATTTCTCAAGAACATCAAATGTTAGTACTTGTTCGCTATCAGAACAGACCCAATTTTAGAAGTGCAAGTAGTCCCTATAATTTTAGCACAGTAATGACTTCTTTTTTTGACTTCATATTTTCTGTGTCAGTTAAAGTTTTTATTAAGGTTAGTAACAGATTATATGATATTATAAAGCATTGGTAAAAGCAGAGCACACTGTCTACTGACAGATTTTTACATTTTAGCACTACTTTCTGAAGAAAAAACGTAAATTCAGAAATTAATATTTAGTTGCAACTTACTGGACGAATCAATAACTATTGTCAAACTGTCGTTATATTATGTCCTAAGATAAATATGAAATGTTATTTACACTTATTTTAATGATGCAGATATAATTCTCATATAACTGTAAAGTGAAGTCAGCTTCATTTGAACAAGGGTGTCTATTTGAAAGGTTTATGTCCTGGCAATATGAACGGGGAATGTAGCCTGTGTATTTGCTCATTTATAACAAAAGTTACGCACAGTTTTAGATTGTGAAAAGATATAACAGATTATAGACATCATCAGTATATAGTATTAGCTAACATTATACTAACCAGTATAGAGAAAGGTGGAGCTTTCCGTCTTAAAATAGCTGGTGCTAAGTTTAATTAACAATGGATAACAATTTAGTAAAAAATGATTTTGTTCTCTTTTTTTTGCAGGCAAAAGCAAAGAGGCTGAGATTAAAAGAATCAATAAAGAACTTGCAAACATAAGATCAAAGTTCAAAGGTATGTGTTGGGGTTTTCCTGTGTTAGTAATAGTTAATGTTGTTATTGTTTTAGATGTAACCAATTAAATTATTGTAAAACTGTGAAGAACTGAGCACATGATAAATGGTAAATACATATAGCTGACATCATAATATTATAAAATACACTGTGCATCAGTGGGTTTGGTTGGCTATAGTGTGTCGTTGGTTTACTTCATTTCGACTTGAGCTTTCCTTATCAAATATCATTGGTGCTACCAGGATGACCATAATTTTGGTAGTGGAATATGAAACATAAAGATTATAATTATGTTAACATCTTTTACAGTTAAATATGATTGTATCTTGTACCATGCTGCTGTTTGATTACACAGGTGACAAGACATTGGATGGGTACCAGAAGAAGAAATATGTTTGTAAACTGTTGTTCATCTTCCTACTGGGACATGATATTGACTTTGGACACATGGAGGCTGTCAACCTTCTCAGCTCTAACAAATACACTGAGAAACAAATTGTAAGTTTAATGATGAGTTGCGGTTAACCCATATGCTATATTTTGACTCAAACCCCATACTAAATTTATAAAAAAAAAATAACTACACACAGTAGCATGTATATATTTAACTAGATGGGGTTAAAAAATCTGTTTGCATTGGAAAGGACCTCGAAACATCAGGAAAGAAAATATCCCATGCTACTAGTCTGATCTGGCAAGTGATATTTTGAAAAATCTTCAATCCCTTGTAGATCCTGATCTAATGGCTCCTAGCTCTACTATTTGCCAAGACCAGGTCAGTTTGTAAGAGTAAATTCTACTCTGACATCATATCAAAACTCTTGCAGTCTAGTATTTGAGTTTTAAATCCCATAATAAATCAACAACTCAAACAGATATTGTGTTCCTTTTAAGCAGATAAAGTGCTGCTTTCACAGTGATAGCATACCATGATCATTGGTCATATTACCTTTCCTAACTCCTCCGACTGCTTAGCCTCCCATGGGTTTGAAGTCTCATTTAGGATGAATGACTTAATGTGGGAAGGTGTTCCAGCTGACCACTGGTGCGCCGGTGGTTCTACCCAGACATTTGTCTCGGGTCTTCCTCTACCAAAATAGCTGGACTTCGCTTAAATAATCATAATTGGTCATTGCGATGTATTGTGAAAACAATAACCTTATCATTTCACATAATTAAGACTCCTGATAAACCAGTCCTTACAAACTTACAAACATTGGCCTAATGGCATGAGTAGTAACTTTTTTTAACATTGTAAGGTTCCTTGGGGAAGTTCTTTCTTTAGACTTTTATGAACTGGCTCACATTATAATGCTATCTTATCTCAGTGTTGCTTAAGGCAACCAAGGACCTCAAGCAAGTAATTCAGTAGTGATTACATTCAGTATGTACTTGATTTCTTTTTATTTAAAACTTAGGACAAGTACCATCTTACAACTAAGTGTCTTGGTGTTGATTGATGCTACCATTGAATTCATAGGGAAATTGACTATAAGAATAATGAGACTATATGAAAATTTTTCTTAGAAACCCAAAATAATAATTGTATTCTTTGACTCTTTTAATCTTTGCCAGGCTTTTTCAGACACTTTAGGTAGTAATTAAGCACTATATCAGTTCCATATTGCAGGTTTACATGTTCAACTGATTGGGGTCACCAATTATCTCACAATTCTAGTTACCTAATTATGATGACTAGTATGTTAAATACTTAACATGTTTCAATAAATATTTATAAAAACAAATCACAAAACTTCATACATGTGCTTTGATTGTTTCAAATCACAGGGTTACCTGTTCATCTCGGTGTTGATCGGAGCCACCAGTGACCTCATGAAACTAGTCATTCAAGCCATCCGCAATGACCTGGCTAGTCGTAATCCTGTCCACATCACCCTGGCTTTGCAGTGTGTGGCAAACATTGGCAGCCGGGAGATGGCTGACGGACTAAGTGTAGATATACCCAAGCTTCTAGTCTCTGGGTAGGTAGATTGCATAGTTTATTGTTCATTATGTTATGCAGTATAATGACCATAGCTGTGGCAAACAGCTTCATGTAGAGATTGAGGAAAAATGTCAACATTATACATGACTAGACAATAACTTCCTTGTCATTACATTTGCTTGCTTGTTATACCCCTAACAATGTAGTTTGATGGGGGAATAAACTGGAATTATTTGTTTGTCAATATGCGGACACATTTTTGTCCGGGCTTCATAGTTTAAGCCTATTTATTTAAAGTCAATTGGGACACAAATTCTTTTAACTTATATTAATCCCTCTCGACTGCCAACTTCCTGGGTAGAACCAGTACTCAGTTACCTGGTACTGGTAGCAATGTGCACTAAAATAGTCTTGCTCAAGTACTAACATCACCTGGCAGTTTAGTGGTTTTAACTGGGACTCTTATCCAGAGTCCAGCATCCTAACCACAATACTACTGGCTTCTGATATAATTTAATATCCAGTTTGGAAAAAAAGTTACAATCTTAACTTCCATTGGCACCTGTACTGCTTCCATTTTTGTAATGACCACAGGAAAAATGTAGGCATTATTTTTAACAATATTTTAGATGTTTAGATAAGACAGTGATTATGAGCGGTGAGCTGGTTGTGGCATTTCTTTGGCATATGATTATAATGTTGCTTTACATTATTAAAATGACTTACTTGCTGCCCTCTGACTTACACGCTGTAATAGTGGGAAACTAGAATTGCCTCCTTTATTATCTCATTTGTTTGCAAATTAAAAAATTTGAAACTTGTTAGAAAAATTAATTGTCAGATTTATGTTTGATTTTTTATGTAGATTCTTGGAGAATGTGTTTAAGAACAAAGTGAATATTTGTCGGTAATATTTCTAATTTATGTTTTTTTTTTTCATTGTAGTTTTTGTTTTGTTTAACATTTCATGTTTCATGGTTCAGAAAAATGTTGTTAATTTGCCTTGTTTATCTACTGTTCATGCAATGCTTTAAGTTGGACCAGTATATTAAATTTTTTTTTTTAAATCATTCACTTTTGGAAGAACAGAACAGAAGAACCCTCATTTCAAGAAATCTACTTTCTGTCCCAAAAAGAAAACAAAAACAAAACACCCCACATCGAAAACAAACAACAACACAACAACAAAAAAGAACAAATAAAATAACTTTTTTAATAACTTTTAACATTTTTAACACCAGAATTTAATTTAGTATTTCTGGCATAGCCCCATCAAAGTGTTACATTTAAAGGTAAGATTGTAATGCCTTTAATGTTTTGGCAGTGTTTTTCTGAAGTTAAGAGTGTCTTGATAGTGGTTTAAGGCAATTAATGTGTAGTTAAAGGTAAATGATTAAATTATAAGCCAAACATGTATTGTTCAGGATAAATATGTAATGATATAAATATAAAACTGCTTCCTCTTTAGAGATACAATTGATGCTGTGAAGCAGAGTGCTGCTTTGACCCTGCTGCGTCTACTGAGGTCCTCAAGTGACATCATCCAGATGGGCGAGTGGACCTCTCGCATCATACACCTGCTCAATGATCAACACATGGTATGTTCTTGTTTACTATTCTTGGTAGTTATAAAGGAGGTGATATTCTTGGTACTTATAAAGGAGGTGATATTGGTAGTTGTTAAGATGCTGATATTCTTGGTACTTGTAAAGGAGATAATATTTTTGGTTGTTGTTAAGGAGGTGATATTCTTGGTAGTTGTAAAGGTGGTAATATTCTTGGTTGTTGTAAAGGTGATAATATTCGTGGTACTTGTAAAGGAGGTCCGTTGACCCCAGCTACAAGCCTGTTCTAGGCAATTGTCTTACCGTATTCACTCATGTAAAGGTCGCACCCGTGTAATTGCCGCACCCCAAAATGACTGCAAAGTTTGAAGACAAAATCCTAATTCAATTTTAAGACCGCACAGTTTATACAGCAGAGCTCTGCTATATCACCATTTGGATTAACCGTCCTGTTAATTTCATATGGAGGTTACGTTTAATTGACAGGTTGTATGGAGTTTATCATCGATATTTCCTGTCTATGAAATGCAACTTCAAAGAGATTGTCGGCTCGTATCAAAGCTGTGTTGTTTTATCGGCTCTGCTATGAAATCCTTTGATCTGCATGGTAGTTTGCACGTGACATTTTAGCAGGGTGAAATTGTTTGATGATGCAAACATTCAGAAATATGATACAAGAGATAAAACTAGAAAGTAATTTATAAATTATGGAATATGTTCACGTTGGTTAGTGTTTTAATATTATACTTTTTTAAACAAAATGTTTGAACTTAATTAGATCGCTACCAGAAAAGCATAGAACGGCGCTTCCTTGTTCATACCGTCCGTCAACCTCTTATTTAGAGAGCTCATAAAGTTATGTCGCGAAGTAAACGCATGGCGTCCTAATAATCGGCAGAATTGTTCTAGAAAAAAAGGTCCCAAGGCCTTACACCTATAAAATGGCTGCACCCCCAACTCCTTAACGATAAAATCGGGTAAAAAAGTGTGGCGATTACATGAGCGAATACGGTATTTAAGATGATTAGTGCCCTATTATGCTCATTTATACATTAAATGCAATTTCCCAGTTTATTGAGGGTGATACACTGGAATGGGGATGAAATACGAAAATGAGATTATTGATAGTTTTTTTTCCACTGATTATAAAAGTATTTAGAAATTTACACAGAGGAAGTTAACCATTGGATGGTAATGTGTGATTTTATAAATCTAATTCTTGATTTGTTTGCTTTCAGGGTGTGGTGACTGCTGCTACCAGTCTGATAGAGAATCTGGTCAAGAAGAACCCTGAGGAGTACAAAGGCTGTGTATCTCTAGCAGTCTCTAGGCTAAGCAGGGTAAGGAAACAATTCCCACATCCCAACTTCCTCCTTACTTTCTTGAATTAGGTAACATACAAATATTTCTTCCCACTCTTTTATCTGATATTTTCCATTTTTCTCTCATAATTCCTTAAACTGAATGTATTCCCTTATATTCTTCATCTAACTACTCTTACTTTTCTCTCTCCATTTTGACACCTTCCTCCCATTTTTATTCCATGATCAGTTTTGAATACTCTCCCACCACCACCCACCCCTCATCTGTTTGATGTGATAACTTCCTCCTGTCACTACAACAGTTAAATAACCACATAGAGTAAACATTGTCATACCAGGATACAATTACTTGCAAAAAAAACATGATATCCTTTATATTATATCAAGACAATAATTCATAATATACTATGATTAACACTTAACACTCGTCTTAGCAGCAGTTGTCAAGCTTTCTCTTTGGAATAATCAGTCTCTGCCCAGGGCTCTGGGATAGGAACAAAGTATAGGCAGTTGTCTAATTTTAATCCTTAATTACGAGAAAAGAAGAATCTCAATTACTCTGTGAATGTTTTTTTTTTATACCCCCACCACAAAATGTGTGTGTGTGTGGGGGGGGGGGGGGGGGGGGGCTATAATGGATTCGCTTCGTCCGTCTGTGTCTCCATTATCGTGTCCGCTCTATAAATCCTATACCAATTGAAGGATTTTCTTCAAACTTGGCTGAAATGTTCACCTCAACAAGGGGATGTGCAGAACCCATGTTGCCCATGTGTCAGCTCAAGGTCAAGGTCACAATTGAAGGTTAAATATCAAAATCAAATATTAGACATTATGTCGTGTCCGCTCTGTAAGTCCTACTCTAATTGAAAGATTTTCCTTAATCTTTGCTCAAATGTTCACCTCAGCAAGGGGATGTGCAGAACCCATGATACTCTTTTTGCCGGCTTAAGGTCAAGGTCACACTTGAAGGTCAAAAATTGACTTAGAAAATATTCTTAAATTTTAACATGAATTTGAATATTTCTGAAACTAGAAAAAATATTTGCTTGAAACTTAAAATATATATAAAGTGTCACAATTAGGATATGCAGGTCAAGTTTCATAACTCTGTATTGCATTTTGACAAAGTTATGCCCCTTTTAAGTCTTCAAATTTACATACAATCAAGTATTAGACAATATGTCGTGTCCGCTCTGTACGTCCTACACTTATTTAATTTTTTTCTTTAATCTTGGCTCAAATGTTCACCTCAACAAGGGGATGTGCAGAACCTATGTTACTCTTTTGCCGGCTTAAGGTCTCAAGTCTTTTAATTTACTTACAATCAATACTAGAAAATATGTCGTGTCTGCCCTATAAATTCTATACTAATGTAAGGATTTTCTTCAAACTTAACTCAAATGTTCGCCCCAACTGGGCAATGTGCAGAACCCATCTTACCCTTGTACCAGCTTTGTCAAGGACATTGGTGGGTGTATGAATCGCATTCAGCGATAGTTCTAGTTTTAGTTAGATTACATTTTTGTAGGGAAGAAAACCTGTAAATAATACTTTTTAATCAAACAAAAGACAGAAAAAAATTAGTTTCATGAATACATAGAATACAAGTCTTTAAATAGACATATAAAGTACATAATGCTTTATCACATAATAAGTATATAGTTAAAGTAAGTTTGTGTGGCTGTCCATGTCATAAAATGCTTTTCAAGATGAGTGTTGTGAGAATATTGTTTACCAGCCAAAATGTTATTATGAGTCTATTATAAGTTAATTGTGCTTTAATTATCTACCTTTAGATTGTGACATCATCATATACAGACCTACAGGACTATACCTATTACTTTGTACCGGCCCCTTGGCTGTCTGTTAAACTACTCCGACTTCTCCAGAACTACCCACCTCCAGGTTAGTGGAAACAAGCTTGATACTAACTTAAAGTATTGCTTATATATGATGTGTACATTTTGTAAGTGTATTTATTATTTACCTGCTTATTCCGGTCTTACTTTGGTAAGAGAAGCCAGGGCCTTGTGTTAGTGAGGATGCAATCAGCAAGCATCACATTGTGGTGAAATTCTATAAAGAAAAAAAGATACATCTGGAAGGTGCTTGTAAATAAGCTGACATAAGCAGTAAAAATGCACATCATCGTACTGGATAAAAAAAACAAACTGTTGTTTCAGTTCTTCATTGTCTTACTTTAAATATATTTATTATAATGTTATAATATATTATTGTTAGAAATTTATATCTATATTAGCTGAAAAATTTCAAAGGGAAGAATCTTCTCAATGGCCATTTCCAGAATGCTGAACAATTGCTAGTGAGTCGATAGACCCAACAAACAACTTCCCATTGTGTATTAATGGATCTGTTATGACAAATCCATGGATTCTTCTTTTACAAAGAACATGCATGGAGTTGTTTATTAAAAATAGTATTTTTTTTTACTAAAATCTCCCAAAAACATTTTAAAAATAATAACACTATATATATCTTCACTAGTTTTGTATCAGTCTTTACCAACATTTTGACCACAGAGGATCCGGCTGTAAAGACACGACTGACAGAATGCCTGGAGACAATTTTGAACAAAGCCCAGGAGCCTCCAAAGTCAAAGAAGGTGCAGCACTCAAACTCAAAAAATGCAGTGCTGTTTGAGGCAATCAACCTGATCATACACATGGACAGCGACCCCAACCTTCTGGTCCGAGCTTGCAACCAGCTAGGACAGTTCCTGCAACATAGAGAAACCAATCTTAGGTCAGTCATGATGAGGAAACATTTATCGCTGAATTTATTCTAAAACTGGTATTTGAAGTAGATGTTAAAAACTTTTAATAAAAAAAGAATCTGGGTTAAGCCATTTTTTACCAGTATACCTCAAGTAACTATTTCAAACCAGCAAATATGATTTTCTGTTTAAATCAAATGCAATTATAATTTCAGATAATCAAATTAAAGCATCATACAAATGTCCATACATGTATCATTAAAATGCTGTTAAAATTGCAATTCTCACTTAAGAATGGTTGGTATATATTTTCCTTAGTGCAAGAGGACCTTTGAACATGTGGTAGCCATTTGGTATTTTATATTTAAACTGTTTCTTGTTTTCAGATATTTGGCTCTTGAAAGTATGTGTCTTCTGGCCACATCTGAATTCTCTCACGAAGCTGTCAAGAAACACCAGGAGACGGTCATCACAGCACTCAAGGTACATTGATTGTACTGCACTCATTGTATTGGAGTTTTATTAGAAATGATTTGAGAAAGAGGACACTGAAATTACAGCACTCAATGTACCTTGTAGATACATTAAAGCTGTAAATGGGTTGTTGGTGAATCAAGGGGCATTCACTCTTTTTGACAAGAATAAATACTAAAATAAAAACATTGAAGATAGATTTTTATTGTATTACAAATTAGATTGGTTACTGATGTGTCCTTCTTAAGATTATTTTATTTGATTGGAATGCTGTCTGCTTTCAATACCATGTTAAACCTGAAACAACCCGTCATCATGAAAACTTTGCCAGTAAAGAGCCATCTACTCATACAACTTAAGTATAAGTCAAATATATATAAAATATAAATTAAAAACTCTTTCATCAACTATGAATGCACTGTCTAATTGTTCTTGATAGTCAATTGAAGTAAGAGCTGAAACCCAGTGGCTCTTCTGTCATGACTTATATCTAATTACTGGGCCAATGGGTTCCTTACACAAAATCTACTTTTTACACCCATATAAAAAGATTCTTTTTACAAGTTTAATTCTCAAATCTAATCTGTAAACAATGGAATGGCTTTCATCCTTACAATAATGTGTGCATTTATCTTTATGTATATTGTTATGTCATACCTAGACCGAGCGTGATGTTAGTGTCCGCCAGCGTGCAGTGGACCTTCTGTATGCCATGTGTGACCGTACCAATGCTGAGGAGATTGTTGGAGAAATGCTCGAGTACCTGGAGTCTGCTGACTACTCCATTAGAGAGGAAATGGTGAGACTCCATAGTAGTTTTAATGAACTCTATGAGACTTTAACAAAAACAGTATAATAGAAGCGTAATGACTAACTGTTAGCGCAAAATGCTTATTGCTATGTATAACTTGTCTAACCTGTTTTTGCATGTTGATGTATATATATAGAAAATTCTAGCCAAAGTAACTGATCATAAGTAAGAGTTCCATAGATCAAATGTAATAAGTAACTGCATATCTTGATAAGTTAAAACCTCCCTAGTTTGGCCACTTTTCTGACCGAATTAATTGTTCGGTTTATAGAGGATTCCAGATTACAGAGGATCTTACTGTTTTGCCTGAATTATTTATAATATACATGTATTTCTTTCCTAAGTTATGCTGGGTTATTATTTCTTTATTTAGTTACCCTTTGTTATTTATTTCTTTGATGTTCTGCTGAATTTTTTGGATTTATTTTTTTAGGTTTAAATTATTTTTTAATATTTCTTTACTGATGTATGCTGAGTTCTATATTTCTTCTTTTACTAAAGGTATATTCATATTCAATTATTAAGTTATGATTATTATTTTTTCTGTATTAGGAGTGGGGCTGAAGTATACATATTTGGCAATCTTTTTTATTAGTTTATTTTATATTTTCTTAATAACAAAACAAATAACCAGTTTGTGAATTAAATAAGAAAAAGACACACACCAGCAAACACTCACCAACACACGCATGCACAAAACACACACCAATGGTATACTTTCTATTCATTCTGCAAAAATAATAACAAAACACATTGTATACAATATCAAGACAAACTTTGTCTAGCAAAATCATTATATAAAACTAAAATCGCAGAACACAGACTCTTTGAAAAAAGTAAATGCTGTGGTATCTCACATCAATATAATCGGTCCATTTTTTTTTTTAACTACACCAATGTTTTATTTCCATCATACATGTATACATTAAGTTTCTTTTGATGTTATTTCAACTGTTTGCCTTTTAAACTTCATAACTTTCTTGTTATGCAGGACTGAAGAATGAGTCAAGCATGCTTTGTTTTGAGTTACACTTTCTTTTCACAATTTTTGTCTCCATCATTGAAATAAGCTCTCCTTATCCTCCAACCATGTCCCTGTCACTCTCTTCAGCAAAGTTCCTTAACTGAATAAGCAATTTAAGAGCGATCCTGGTGCTTCATGTCTGCACCTGGTTTCACAACTGGCTCATTCTCCGTAACATCATCTGGTGCAGTTAGTTGTGGCTCATATGTATCAAGAGTCAGTACTGAATCAATCAAATTTTACTCCCACGCATCACTGTCATTCTCCGTAGGCAAATCTTTGTCGATTTCTTCAAACTCAGCCCTTGTACAGGGAAATTCCTTGCCAAGACAGCAAGTGGGACATCATGGTCATCATCGTCCTCATCATCTGCAGCACAGAGTGTGTCCTCGTTCTCACTTGTACGCAACCGTCATACATTTTGACTGTTTTATATATTAACCTATCTATTTTCAATTATAGTTCACATTATTTTAACCTTGTTTTTATATTTTTCTTTATTTTACTTTCCTTATGCTCTATTCACATTAAACTTGGTATTCAGCGCCGTATGACCTGTTATGTGTCGGTGTGCCGTAAAACCCAAATAAATAAATAAATAAATCTCTCTTGTACTGAATCCAATGGGCTGAAAGCATTTTGTGATTTTTTCGGGGCCTACTTTATTCCATGCTAGCACAATCCATTGTATAGCATGCAGAAGATTGACTCTTTTACAAAGTTCACTTACACTATGTGAGGTGTCCATCTGGCTGATCAGTGACATCAGCAGACTCCTTCTGTAGTTGGCCCTGAAAGTTCTAATGATGCCTTGGTCAAGTGGCTGAAGATAGCTGGTTGTGTTCGCTGGAAGGAACATAACTTTTATATTCGAGAGGTTGATGTCATTTTCCTTTCCATGGGAAGTTTCATTGTCCAGCATCAGAAGAATTGTTCTTCCTTGTCGTTGCATGGAACTATTTTAGATGAGTTATCCACTCTTTGAACACCTTGCTGTTCATCCAAGACTTAACTGTTCGCAACATAATCACACCCAGTTCACTTTTTTTTAAGTTTTTGAAGCACCTTGGATTTTCTGCTTTTCCGATCACAAGTGGCTTTAGCTTTTCACAGGTGGCACAGCATCCTAACAACACTGTCACTCTTTCTTTTGAAACTTTGTGACCCTTGGTAGATGTCCCTTTGACAGCTAAAGTCTTTTCTGGAAGAGCTTGATAATAGAGTCCAGTTTCATCACAGTTAAACACATCTGACCAGCTGTATTCCTCAACAAAGCTTGGAATCCTTGTTATAAATTCAATCAACACTGTCAGTATTTAATCCTGCACTTTCACCACACACTCTAAACTCCTTGATGGAATACTGACATAACCATCCATTAGAGGTTTTGAGCTCACTGTCTCCGAGCTCTGTGGCAATTGCAGTGCTTTTTTCTGAATTATAGGTCCCAACACAGGAAGATTTTTAGCTTGAACAACACAAAACCAGTCCAAGACAAGCTCGTTAATTTTGTCAAACTTCATCATCTCATGCTGAATTCTAATATTGTCTGGCGATGCATTCTTATCCCAGTGCTGCTTGTAGATATCCTTCTTCTTCAGAATATCGCTGACTGTTGACTTCCTGATGCCATATGTTTCTGCAAGTGCCTTCACTGTTGGTTTAGGTTTACATTTGTATTGATTAATTATTTGAATCTTCTTTTGAAGGGATAACTCATCTTTTCTCTTTAAGAGGAAGCTGTGACATGATTTTTCTCTGATAAGACATAACAAATAACCTTATTAGTGCAGCAGCTAATTATGCAATGAAGTTAAATGGATAATGGATAAATGATGCAACAGGTTATTGCCAATCAACATCAATTAAGACCAATAACTTTACCTTCTCTGCCTAATTGACAGCTTGAATGTAAATTTCATGGGAGAGTAATTCACACGGTACACATCATTCTTTACAGTTAGGTTGTTCACATGCTGCGCCGTTATCTTGTACACAATGACAATTCACACCTTGTCAATAAGCCCCGATCCCCAATTAACAACATGGTGAGGGGGTCCGCAATCAGCATCGGACTGTGGGGTGTGATTTGCACTTACAATACACAAAGTGTCAGGAAAACTAGGCCAGATTGTAGCGGACTTTGGACAGTAAAAGATAACTTTACAAAGATTATTTAAGGTAAAAAGGACGGACTAGAATGGATTCCGATATGTAGAAGATCCGGTCTTGGGAGATTCCACTGTATAAATATTCTCTTTATTTTATCCCAGGTATTGAAGGTGGCTATCTTGGCCGAAAAGTATGCAGTGGACTACACATGGTATGTCGATGTTATTCTGAACCTTATCCGTATAGCTGGTGACTACGTGAGTGAGGAGGTCTGGTATAGAGTCATACAGATCGTCATCAACAGGGATGATGTACAGGGCTATGCAGCCAAAACAGTTTTTGAGGTGAGTGTACTTTTCTGAAGCATTTATTTCATACTGCTTACTACTTTAATAGTTTTAATTTGATGCATTAATTAAAAGAATGTAACGACGGATTCTAACCTAAACTGATATCATTTCTTTTTAAGTGATTCAGTTATTTTATGTTCTTATGTTGCTGTTTTCTTTTTCCCTGTCTTGGTATTGTTTCTTAGATCATAGTCATTGGGTTTGCTGTATTAAATGGAAGTTGTGTTATTAAGGCAATATAAGCACTGTGACTCTAACCTTTGCTAATACTATTTTACTTTAAAGTGAACTATAGGTTGTGTGGATTGTAGTCGTTAAAATGCATCATGCAAGAGAATTGAATACAGTGAGGTCAGGGAAGGGCTTTTTATGGCTTTCCTTCAAAATATTTTTTGTTAAGCTTACAATAATGTAATTATTACCAGCAGGTTATTGGTGTGTGTGTAAATTTCACACTAAAAGTAGTGCTTTAAGGCCATTGCAGTGTATGTTAAACATTTTTAAGATGTGTATAATAGATACAAAGGTACAATAACCCATTTTTTTTGTTTGCATGTAGGCCCTGCAGGCACCGGCTTGTCATGAGAATATGGTTAAGGTAGGAGGATACATTCTGGGAGAGTTTGGAAACCTTATTGCGGGCGATCCAAGATCAAGGTGGGTACACACAGGGAATTACTGCTGTTTATATGATATATACAGTGCTTGAGTTCACAATGTCATCATATCAAACTAACGCATTGAAATCGCCTGGGACAAAAAGTCACCAAAATTGTATATTGATGTAGATAAGTAGGTAATTTTAATATTAATCATTGTTACTGAAGTATCTACAAACTCAACTAAAACCACTTACGAGATATGTCTCAAGCTTGTAAGTGATATTGGTTATGCTCAGTTTATGATGTAAGAGGACCTTCACAGCAATAGCTTGTTAAAAATAAGTGCAGACTGATGATGTTAATCTTTCAGGTTCAACCAATTGAGTGTACTGCATATGTTGATATTGTTTAACTTTATACATGTTTTTAATTACTTTAATTGTTTTTAATCTGTAATATTGCATAAAATTGTCTCATATAAACATATACCATTATCCAAGGATGCAATATATAAAATTTTATACTTCTACTACAATAACCTTACAAATTGATATAATCCAACTGCCCTTATTTAAATAAAGATTGCATAGACTCCGGCTTAAATGACTTTAGGAACAAACAAAAGGAAAAAAAAACAGTCATAAAGTATATGTTACTGTGCTTTCATTGTTAAAATTTGTAATTGACTAGCAGTAAAAATAACTTATAAAAAACAAAAACAGGAGAAAAAAAACACAAAAAGGGAACTTGGTAAATTTTGTGTTGCCTGGATAACAACTTGGTAAACTTGTTGACAAACCCAAACACTGATACATAGATATCAGACCAAAACAATGGTGCTAATGCCCAGCTGTTATTGACTAGTAAAAAACACAGAACAAATATCTGGCAGTGTTAACTATACAGTTCAGATTTAATGGGGTTTTGCACATGTTTAAAAATCATTGGGCTTTTTATGGAATCATTGGGTTCAGATTGGAGTCCCTTTCAATCATCACTATGTAATAATGATTATGTGCTGTTGTATTTCCACAACCCACTCGCTCCCATTGCTACACTCTGTGAGCACCCCCCTCTACTGGGAGCCTACTGTTATTGACCTACATTCAATTTATCATAAGAACCTACTTTATAATGTCATGATGTTTTGCTATCGTTCACAGCCCCCTAGTACAGTTCCAGCTGCTACACTCCAAGTACCACCTGTGTGCCCCTTCTACCAGGGGCCTTCTGTTGTCGACTTACATAAAATTTGTTAATCTCTTCCCAGAGATCAAAGGGACAATACAAGATGTAAGTACTTGTTTTATTGTAACTTAATCATACTTAACTTAAATGTTTTATTTGCTGAACGCAGGATTATGTATCTTGTCCTGACTGATTGCACCAAATTTCGATAAATAAAAGGCTGTGGAACTGCACCTTGATTTTTTATGCATAATATTCTGCCAGAGCTTCCTAATAATACATAACTGGCTAACTCTTGGGCCGCTACATACCAAAGTCGTTAAAAATGGTATCGGTATAGCTCCCTTGCTAATGCTCAAGCAAATCTAAGGGTAGTTCCCCGACTGGTTGGCCCAGTGTCAGGATAATGTGACTGGGTGTGGTATCATGCCATATGTTCATGGCATGCTATACACAGTGAAGGCAGCACTTTATCTGCTTCAAGTGCACACTGTTTCCAGAGAACTGAAATTCTGTAGGTGGGACAAACAAACAACTGGAGACATATTTGAGTTTAGACTATTATAGATATGTTATAATTTTTTTTCTCCTTATTATTAATTAATCATTACAAAAACAGAATTGCCAAAAAACAATACGAAACTATGTCGGAGAGAATTGATAGATATAAGATCTTACTTAGGACCATAGCTCATATAGTCAACTTAAGATTGGTCTACTGAGGCATAGGCCATGGTCTACATTGCATGTTGAATGATTTATGGAAATAAAACATAAAAATAACTTATTATTATTTATTATGCATTACAGGTGTTAAAAAGTGATAACAACATGCGCAACTCTGATGTGGAGCTTCAGCAGAGAAGCATTGAATACCTGCAGCTTAGTTCACTAGCCACTGCTGATGTTCTGGTGAGTTATCATCTGAAGTCACTTATATTCTTTGATAACAGTTACATGTATATAAAATTCATCATGGAGAATTACTAGTACTCATATAATGTCAGTGTATTTGACATTTTTAAACATAAAGAAGAATGAAATGAAATGATTCACAACAGGTTTTAAATGTTAATGGGTGCACGAGTAGCTGACCTGCTGTGTGCTGATGGTTTTCACCCAGAAATATGTTTGGGGTCTTCCCTCCACCAATACTTAGCTGGAAATTGCAAATATGACAAATTTGTATTTTATAGATGCTAAGCATGTTGACAAATATTTTGTTTCGTGACAAGATCACTAGCACATTTGGTTTAAACCCCACTCCTCAGGCAACTGTCCTAGAAGAGATGCCCCCGTTCCCTGAACGAGAGTCTTCTATCTTGGCCAAGTTAAAGAAGAAGAAGCCATCGAGTGTGCCAGAGTCTGGGGAACAGAAAGAGCCTGGTGCACGACTCCCTGCAGCCCAGATGTCTTCAGCCAACAGCACTGAATCGCCCTTGCCCACAGGCATCAACCTAATAGATCAGGTATGTGCACACTCAAATTGGACTCCACAGAAATTCAGATAAAAGGGAGGTAATGCTAAACGTAGCAGAGTCAGTGGTTTGATTTGAACTTTTTTTATTATAACCATCAGTTTTTCATCATTAATTGAAATAAAATGTCAAAATGGGCATTAACAATGCAATTTTATGATTCAGTAACACACTGAATATATATCAATATTCACTGTTGATTGAATGAATTTAATGTTTGGCTGTGAAAACTCAAGATGCAGAAACTGAATTTTTATATAAAGAAAAGTAAAGCTGTGAATTGTTGGACAACTTTTAAATATATTCATTTGTTCTTGCTGAATAAGGAAAGAAATGTAAGATTAACTTTACAATATAAGTTTTTAAATTGCATTTTGGTAGTGTTGAAATCAAACCCTGTAATTCCTCCATTCGTGATCATAACTGTTTATTTCTGGCTCTCGATAGAATCATCTTGAATGGATGATTTAAATAAGTACCAGCAGTAAAGGGTTATCTTAAAAATGGAATATTGCTAAGTCGCGCTAGATTTACCACTCTTTTATGGATATCTGATAGTCTTTCTTGTCTTTTGGAGTCAAGGGAAACAGCTTCACATGTTATTCATGTCTGTTTAATTAGATGGTCAAGAAAAACAAGCAAAAAGCAATTCCTTTATTTAACCAATTGGTATTTATTGGTAATACACCTTTATTCTTTGGACGTATTTGATGTACAAAGATTTTAAACTAGCATGTGAACATTTCTCTTAATTCCTAAAAAAGTTTGTTAGTTGTTTTTTAGCTGTTTTTGCTAACACTGTGTAAACTATAACATGCCTAACATTGATTTTTTTTATTGTTTATCTATTTTTTTATCAATATTCTAATTTCATATTGTTGTAAAATGCTTCTATATTTAATGTTTATTCAATTAGGTTCGTAATGTTTTATTTATTTATTATACATGTATTTTATTAGCTATAGAATTGAAATAAACCGATGTAGGTTAATATGTCTTTCAAACATATTTATTAAAAACAGCTTTTTTGCTTAACAAATTATGATTTTGCACTTGGACACATGTTTACCAACCATTCTTAGGCACAACAAAAAAATTGAACTCAAATCACCTGTTGTACCAACAAAATTAAGTCTCTCTTAGTCATGTAAGTGTAAATTCCACCTCAAAATAGCCCATTCTTAAGTAAATTGAAGATATTATGTCATGAATTTTATGACTAAAGCAATTCTTACCTAAGAATGGTTGGTGAATACAAGTCTAATGAATAAAAAATATATTATTGCTTAATAACAAAAGCTCACTTTAGCTTTGTTTTACTTATTTATGCTACGTTTAATTAAATTACAGAGTTATGATAATAATTTAAAGTTTTTGTTATAACAGTGTGTGTACTGACATTGGTGTCGATGTAATTAAAATATCTACGCTTTTAACACACTGTTTATAAATTTATTGTTAAATTGATTTCTGTTTTATATATAAAACGCCAACATGAAAATGGAAATCAATTTCTTGCTTTTTATTCATGTTTTACCCAACAGCATATGAACCATACTAACCCATAACTGTGACCTTCTACATCTGTATAGTGGCACCGGTTCTACCTACCAATTAACAAATTAATCAAAGAAATTAGACCAAAATGTCTTGCTTTTGAATTCACATCGCATTTACTTATCAGTGTATAATCAAACATTGAATGGACCTGGTAGCGCAATCGATAGAGTGTCAGCTCTAGGTACGACTTCGTTCTCATGACACGAGATACCAAAGTCGTTAAATATAGTCGGTATAGCTCCCTTGCTAATGCTTCAGCAAATATAAGGGTAGTTCCACGGCTAGTTGGCCTAGTGTCAGAATAATGTGACTGGGTGTGATATCATATCAGGTGTTCACCGCATGCTAAACACAGTGAAGCTAACACTATATCTGCTTCAAGTGGACACCGTCTCCAGATAACTGAAATAATGTTGGTGAGACAATAAACCCAATAAACAACAAAAACTAAACTAGATGACAATTGGCTATAACAAATATTGTACATGTTGTGAACTGTACACTGATGAATTGGTTTACCCAGATGTCTAAGATCATTATTCATTAGTTAATACTTGTTTTTTCTTTAATGATTGTTGCTACAATGATAGAAGTGCAACTTATCCAAATCAATCCAAACTATACTGAAGTGTCATTGTCTCTTTCAACTTTTTTCTAACTGGTACTGCTTCTACTAAGGGATCAGACCTGGTTTCTATGGATACACCAGCCCCAACCACTAATACCCAGGATCCCCTTGGGTTTGATGCCCTCTCGGGGACTATAACCCTGGACTTCGGTGAACCAGAGGCTCCAGCAGCCAAGCCTAAAGTTAGGCTCACAACTTCTACTGGAATTGTTTTAGACGGATTTGAAGATGTAGGATTAAGCTATTATACAAAATATAAACCAATATATAGTCAGTTACCTCTTGTATAAAGAGATTAATTTTCCCTCCTGTTGACCAATGTCAGTAATGATATAAATATTGTAGACTTTATTTTTCCCCACAATGAAAGAATATGTATAATTTTACACAATGTATATATAAATATCTCTATATATGACATCACCAATTCAACCGAGCCCTTTACTTGCCCCACTCCTTTTTGATTGACCCTTGTTTTTATTCAGTCATTGAATAAGAGAAATATCTAAAGTGATGATAAATTTTCCAAACAGAATCTTTTCTGTAGTAATGAAGAGAGATAGTTCCTCATTCATCATTTGGTAATAAAAAAATCCCAATACCCAATTAAACTCTTCATATTTAAAATTCTGCAGCCACAAAGTTTACCTTAATATCTTTTTGTTGGTACTTACATGCTACAGTATCTGACACTTAATATAACAGAGCATTACATATTAATCTTAAAAGTTATATCTTAAATCACCAATGCATATATTGGGTTTTGGGGATTTTTTTTATATATCTATAGCAATTGTTTGATAGTCCACAGTCCTTTGTTCATTGAGCAATATATAAGTTTTTACTATTATGTTGACGTAATTTTTTTTATTCTGATCAGCTTTATTTCCCAATATTTCCTCAGTCAAAACAGAGATCAGCTTTAAACCAATTTTATAGTGACAGAATCATGTTCAACTTGTCAAAATCAACTCCTTTATATTCACCAATAACAGGCATGTTCCATTTCTCAATCCTATATATCCATCACTCATTTAAAATTTATAAAAACAACAACTGGACACAAATGTTCAATAACAATAATAAAAATCTAGCCAGTTATATAGCTTATTGAAACAACAAATTTACACTTTATATGAATTAAATAACCATTTTTCATGATTATTTTTAAGTGAAACTATTAATTCCTTTTGACATACATTCATTTTTCTTGTCTTAATTAAAAGGAACTAGTTTCAAAATATGTTAACTACAAAGGCAGTAAAGAGATGCCTACATCTGTATAACCTAATGGTATTTACATTATCTTTCTCTGGTATTGATCAATTAGTATAAATTGAAAAAAGGGTTTAGGAGATGTATTTATATATGTAACTTAAATGACTTGACTTTAAACATTATAATTTTATCAAATCTTCATGTACTTCTAATCAATCAACGTAACTTAAGCTGTACTAATTGTTATACATATCCTTTGCAAACAGCTTTTAATTGCTTACAATTTATTCACTAATTGATTGTCATGTGTTATTTATTTTGTAGCAATAGTTTAGTTTTGCATGGCTTCTTACATGACTTATTTCTTAACAGGGGGAGAGCAGTACTGATGACTTCATAGACAAAGTAGGATATTGCTTATCTCCCTTAAAATATGTATCCCTGTTTATGTGGTGTAGTATTTTTGTGTTGTAAATCACTTATTTGTTTTCTTCCTTGCTTTGTGCTTTCTGATTTCCTGTTAATTATAAGCAGAAAACAACCCCAGCTGTTAAACATTTTGACAGTTATGAACTAGAATTGTAAACAAATTTAACGAGAACCCTATCTTATACTTTTTTTGCAATAAGAATAATAATCAGAATCAAGACTTATATTTCTATACTTTAATATACGACTTTACAGCGCAGAAATCCATAGACTAAAACACGAAATGATTTCACTTAAACTGGTATCCATTTACCCAGACATTTATTGACTTTTCCTCTAAATTATCTCTCCAAAATGGCATTCAGCTTGTATTATCTCAAACATTTGTAGACTTTACATCTAAAGAATATCATCAAAACTGGTGTCCAATTTGCATCAAACCCAATATATGTATATGTAACCGCTAAATGATTTTGTCCAATGCTGATATTCATTTGGTATCAACCCCAATATATGTATATATAACTTCTTAAATTATCTTCTCAGTACTGGTATTATATTGGTATCAACCCCAGTATTTTTATACGTTTCTTCTTAAATTATTTTGACAGTTCTGGTATTGGTATCAACCTCAATATTTGTGTACATAACTTCTTAAATTAACTTCTCAATACTGGTATTTAAAGTCGTTAAAAATGGTAGTGGTATAGCTCCCTTGCTAACGCTCAAGCAAATATAAGGGTAGTTCCACGACTGGTTGGCCCTGGTGTCAGGATAATGTGACTGGGTGTGGTATCATGCCAGGTGTTCACGGCATGCTATACATAGTGAAGGCAGCACTATATCTGCTTCAAGTGGACACTGTCTTCAGATAACGGAAATACTGTTGGCGGGACGAGAAACCCAATAAACAAACAAACTGGTATTGGTATCAACCCCAATATTTGTGTACATAAGTTCTTAATTTATCTTATTAGTGCTGGTATTATATGGGTATCAACCCCAATATATGTATACATGACTTCTTAAATTATCTTCTCAATACTGGTATTCAAATGGTATCTAACAAGAAATTTGTATTCTTAACCTCTAAATGACCTTGCCTTAAATTGGTATACAATTTTTATTAATATTCTGTGAAACTTCATTTCCTATAATAGTACAGTCAACTCTCGTTATCTCAAATTTCAAGGGACCGTAGAAAATAGTTTGAGATATCTGAAGTTTGAGTTATCTGAATTTAAGGATAGTTTGTGTAAATCTTAAAAATCTTACCTGCTACACGATGACTGGTAATGACTGAAATTCCTTGTTATATCTGCCACTGTAAACTAAGTTTCTGCAAGTTTGTGTGGTTTTGCATGTTTAAAGTGTTATTAGATTTTTTACAATGTAATTTAATATTCTTCTTTTAATTGTAGGTTGTTGCGTCGTAATTTATGGCCTAATTTTGTATACCTGAAAGCAACAACAAGAACACACTGAAACACTTTAATCAGTGTTAATTTATTACGAAATTGTTGTTCATTAAATCAGCTAATTAAATAATAATCGATTAACCTTTTCTCTAAATTACGTGACATCCTGATTGCCGATAATTGGCGATAAAACTCGCGCCCAAATCTTCGCGAGTTTCACGGTAGGTGTGAAAATCACTATTGTTGCCGTTTTGCATCTTATAGCAATTTTGAAGTTTGAGGTAGACCAACTGATTTCAACAGTTTTATACGTGTGGGGACAAAGAATTTAGTTTGATATATCCGATAATTTGACACATTCGAATTTGAGATAAGTGGAGTCGAACTATATAGAACCTATAGGGAAAAAACGGGACCGTAGAAAACAGTTTGACATAACCGGAAATTTGAGATAACCTATTTTGAGATAACGAGAGTTGACTGTATGTAAATTTTTAAACTTTACAACAGTTTACATCATGCAGAAGATCTGTTAAACCATAACATTTCATCCGTCCATTTATGTTAACAACAAATTGTAGTTTACATTTCCTATCTACTAAAAGTGTTAATATTTTATTAAATCAATAAATTTACCCACATGTTAACTTGTATCAAATGCATTTATTACACCATTAAGGTATTGAAAATTAAGTAAAATATAACTATCAGGATCATTTGTTACACACTTAAAACATTAAGTACACATTTCTTGACTTAAAACATAAAACACTTTCACTGGACTGTAAAAAGCAAAAACAATTTTACTCAGCTTAAAGAACAAACATTCAAAACACGTTTGCTCGTCTTAAAACATAGAATATACTTTTACTGGACTTAAAACAGACTACACTTTTGTTTGACTTGAAATAAAGAAAACACTTCCACTTTAGATAAACATCTTATACTTTAACAGATAACATTGAATTTGCATGCATGGTATCAGATTATGCTGTTTGTAACAAACCTCCAATAAAAAGATGTTTAAACTATACCTTAGGAAGCAAGACTTATGTTTGTAGTTTTGTATTGTCTTATAACCATATTGAAACCCACTTGTTAAGTACTAAATTATTTTTACATATTTTTGCTGAGAAGTGCACCATGTTTATTTTTTTTACCTTCAGGGGGAGAGCAGTACAGATGACTTCTTTGAACAAGTATGATAGAGTTATTTGCCCATGTTTTTAGACACCTTTAGTTAAAATCAGAGTTCAAGATTAAGGGTAGTGAATTTCTGATGCTCAGCCCTTATTTTTCTCCAACCCATTGGTTTTGGATGCTCAAAATTTGGCCTACTATGAAAACAGATTTACTCTTTTTATCTGGTGCTTTGGGCTCAAGGTTGTAAAATTGCAGAGTTCAGTACTTGAGAACATTCATCTGTTGCTCCAATTGAAAAAGTGCCACCCTGACCTAATTTAATGCTTGATATTAATGGTCTAAAACTTTAAGCTCAAAGTATTATAATCTTTGGCAGTTTGAGAATTGTCTAAAACTTCAAGCTTGAGGTTTCATAACATCCATCAGCTTGAGTTTTATCTCAAATTTTATGCTCAAGGTCTTATAACCTCGGGCAGCTAGAGAATGGTCTCAGATTTTGAGCTCAAGGTTTTTATAACCTCTGGCAGCTTAAGAATGTTCTCAAACTTTGTGCTCAAGGTTTTATATCCCGGCAGCTAGAGAATGGTCTAAAATTTTGAGCTCAAGGTCTTATAACCTCGGGCAGCTAGAGAATGTTCTCAAATTTTGAGCTCAAGGTTTTTATAACCTCTGGCAGCTTGAGAATGGTCTCAAACTTTGTGCTCAAGATTTTATAACCTCAGGCAGCTAGAGAACGGTCTCATATTTTGTTCTCAAGGTTTTTATAACCTCTGGCAGCTTAAGAATGTTCTCAAACTTTGTGCTCAAGGTTTTATATCCCGGCAGCTAGAGAATGGTCTAAAATTTTGAGCTCAAGGTCTTATAACCTCTGGCAGCTTGAGAATGTTCTCAGATTTTAAGCTCAAGGTCTTATAACCTGGGCAGCTAGAGAATGGTCTCAAATTTTTAGCTCAAGGTCTTATAACCTCTGGCAGCTAGAGAATGGTCGCAAATTTTGAGCTCAAGGTCTTATAACCTCTGGCAGCTACAGAATGGTCGCAAATTTTGAGCTCAAGGTCTTATAACCTCTGGCAGCTAGAGAATGGTCTCAAATTTTAAGCTCAAGGTTTTATAACCTCGGGCAGCTTGAATGGTCTCATACTTTGTGCTCAAGGTTTTATAACCTCGGGCAGCTAGAGAATGGTTTCAAATTTTTTGCTCACACTTTCAAGCTCAAAGGTTTTGTAACCTCAGGCTACTAGTTTATATGAACACAATGCACTTGCACTTAAATAAAATGCTGTGGTGTCATAGTTTATAACCACCAATCATTATGGTATTCCTCCTTTAGGGTAGAGTTTGTTGTGTATGTGAAAAAGCTTGGTTTGGGATAGCTTATGGAAAAGAACAACAAAAGAAGACAGAATAAGGAAGAGTCTTTGCCTATATTTAAGCACATTTTCAGAAAACAGCATATTAAATACTTTAAAAATTGGTGAAAAGAGGAATTGTCATTAGACTATGTTCAAACACAATTTCAGCTCATGGAAATAAACAAGGACAATGGTGTTAAATGAAATGCTTCAGCCTCTATTTTGGAAAACAACATTTTCCATTTGTAATAAATCATTTTCTTAGATATGTTCCTACAGTTTAAAAAAATGGTAAAAAAATTAGAATAGTTACAGGATATATTTGTCTATAGTATTTTGATCAATTATTAAAACAGAATTCCGGTTAAAAATGAATATGTATTTGGTAACTTGTGTAGCAAATTAAACTTGAAGCTTTTGAAACTTGTACAGTTGTTTGAAATATCTTTAATAAAAATGCTGATTGGGATATATCAGCCATGTTTGTATTCTTTTTCAACTTTTACTACTTGCACTTTATGTTTGTTTGCCTCACCCTGAGTATAAAGTCCTTCCCAAAGTTGTTTTATAAATTACTGTTACAATGAATAACAGATGAATTTATCATTCTACATAAATTCTGATTAGATATCTCATACTTGTCATCCTTTAATTTATAAAATACCAATTGATGAGTTGGAACAAAGTCTTTGCTGGACATGTTTACCCGAGATTTTCCATACCTTTTAACTGAGAAAACCTTTTTTTGTTACAACAGTACTTCAAAACTATATTTTTGACTTACTTCCACATTTCAAAATTGTATTTTATTTTACACCAATAGATGACAAAAACTAAAGAACTGATATCTTCTGCTGATGTAACTGTTTACTTTTTAATTTAAGCATGAATTGAACAAAATGTCCTAGCCAAAGCAGTAAGCACAATGAAATGTCCTTGTGCTAGCAATATGTAACTGTTTTCTTAAGGCCTGGTAAGCATTTTGAAAGTTGTTACTTACCTTTGCCATTATTTTAATGTATGATTTCCTTCTAAACCTGTCTAGGGCCCAACCCAGTCAACCACCGTTGACCTACTAGGACTGGGTACACCCACCCAGACGTCAGCGCCCTCTATCAGTGGCAGCGGAGATGGCCTACTTGTGGACATGTTTGATACCCTGACAACAGGGCCTAGCAACACAAGTAATGGAGTTGACCCAGGTGGTCTTACTTTTGGTGCAGAGGAAGCCATGAAGAAGTAAGAAATATAATGCATACAGCATATAACATGCTTATCTGTGAAGAATGTATGATTTTATGGAAAAAAAGTAAAAGGGCAAAGTGGGAAAAATAAAAAGGGTAATATCCTTTTTTTATTCAGCATAAAATAAATATTTCTTCATAAAATGAAAACAAGCCAATCCAAGTTACCTTTTGAGGGATGGGAGACCGTAGGAACCTTATTTCTTTCCTGTCACCATCAATTGTGTGATATGCGACCTTCAAAAGAGACCCTTTCTGTTTACAGTAATTGCAGAACTAGTGTGCCTTTGTAAAACACAATTTGACAGATCATTCCACTTGTAAATTAATCTTCTTGTTTTTAATTGAGTTTGAAACTTCTTTATGCTTATAATAGTTATCAATTGAACTTGATTGTTGTAATTGTTTTATTATATTTACATCACACTAACACAGTTATGGCCCTAAAAATAATGTTCAGCTATAGTAGTTGGAGGAAGTTTCCAGGCAAGTATCTGGTTAGTGCCATAGACACAACTTGTCAGTGCATATACTCCATACTATCCATCACTTGCATGAGGATATAACATACAACCTGATTCTTTTATAACATTCTTTCAACATTTCTAAAGTTTCATCCCTGTTTTTTTGTAGGTTTGTTTGCAAGAACAATGGAGTATTGTTTGAGAACGATCTTCTACAAATTGGAGTCAAATCTGAGTACAGACAGAACCTGGGTCGTATAGGCGTATTCTATGGCAACAAAACATCATTCCAGTTCACTGCGTTCTGTGTAGATGTTGCTCAACCTAACCCTAGTGATATCCTTTGTACAAAAATTAGATAATGACAATAAGCATCATACAGGTAGATATTTATATAGGAGAATATACTGATTTATATAAAGAATACACTGATAGAGCTTTGCTATTGAAATGAGTATAATTGATTATTCCTGAAGCAAGAGATGTCTCTTTGTCCCTCTTTCTTTCCATCTATTTGTCAATCATTGTTTTGTCCATGGACTATCTCCAAACTGTTTTGACATGCTAAGAACTTAGTTCTTGGTGAGTAGAAAGAAGTACAGTGCATAAGAAATGTAATTCTATGTTCACTATTGCGTTATCTTCCTTTGTTTATTTTTAGTGTCCCTAAATAACTTGGAAGCAACTAAAGTCAAGAACTTGCTTTCAAATTTGGCCTAGTAAAAAGTAGAAGTGCAGTGCACAAGGACCATTACCCTATGTTAATCTACCCTATCTAATGTTTATACATCCGATGGGTTTATATTATTATATGGTGCATGCCATCATCTTTCTTTCAGCAGAGTTTTTGTGCTGACAATTTCACATTTTTATACCAATAAGGTTTGCATATTTGTATGAATGGTTGACAGTTTGTGTAGTTGTGCATGAAAGTGAGATAACTTAATTTACATGGTCAGTGCACTTTAATGCAGTTTCTTCATGTACTGCTTTGCATAATTTTTATGATCAGTCACAAACCAGTAGGTACAGGTAAAGTAGGTACAAACTTTATATCCTTGACTGATGGTCACAGCTGAGCATCCAGCCCAAGCCTGTGGTGGGTAGTGGTAGACAGTGGGGCCCAAGTACAACAACAGTTCAATGTGGAGTGTATCACAGACTTCAGAGAACCGCCAGTTATGAGTATTCAGTTCATGTAAGTGGTGACACCAAGGGGGCTTACATCATGGTCTGAGAGAGAACTCATATGTTGAGTGGTATTCTGTTGACTGGCAGTGTATGCTTTGTTCTTTCCAGATATTTTTGTGGGATAGAGATTTAGTTAAGTTTTATGCACAATTAGTTGCTAATGGAATACTGCCTTTATCCATTGTTTTGTCATCTTTTCCCAATGACATACAAATTTGCAATTTGCTCATGCTACAACAACTGACTAGTATATAAACTTCTTATGTTAACCAATCCCTTAACCCTCCCCCTTCCCACAACAAATAATTGAATCCAGTTGACCATCTGCCTCTCTGTCTTTCTTACAGTTTGTCAATGGTCCCAATTATGTCCAGGCTTCTTTTACAGTTTTGAATATTTTTGTATAAAACTACAGTTATCATGACAACCATTGCTGCTGCTATTTTCATACAGATCTGATAAAAAAAATTGTCGGAGTTATTACCCTTTTTTTACTTTTAAAATTTCAAGTGATAACAAACACGATGGTTGGATATTTCTTAAACCTTGACTTATAGTTCTAGTTTATTGATGTGTTTTTTTCTGTTAACAGATATAGTGGTGCACAACAGAAAATAAACCTCAAATTACCTGTAGTCTTAAGTAAATTTATTGAACCAGCAGAAATGGAAGCTTCAACATTCTTTCAACGATGGAAAATACTTAGTGGGTAGGTACAGACTTGCTTGTTATATTTATTAAAGCAATTTAGTCACAGTTGGTATGCATTGCCTTCTTTTGTTTTGTTAAAAAGTCATAACTTTGTGGGACTTGAATTAATAAATAATATAAAATAATATATTTGATCAGTAGGTCATGTGTGAACATGCTGTCCTTCATAAGATTGTGTTGTCTTTAGGTTAATAAAACCACTGGCATTGCAATGATTTTCAATTAATTTTTGCTGTCATAAACAAGCCACTAATTGCATATGATTTGTACCTAAGCAAAACTCACCGTCTGGGGTGATTTTTTTTCTTTTTCATAATTTAATGTAATCAATTATGTAAAATTATGTTCATTATACAGTTAATGATGATATAATTATTTTATTTACTTGTTTGTTTAAAATTCACTAATTACTTTTAAATCTGTTTCCATGTTTGAATATTTTCAGTCCAAACCAAGAATGTCAAAAGATTTTTAAAGCTGCTACAACCATGGATGGAGAACAGATAAAAACAAAGGTTTGTGGCATACCTATGTTTTTAACTCTTTTGTCTACCAAAGGTTCTTTTCATATTGAGTTGAATATGTAGCGATTGTATTTCCTCTTAATTACCTGCAGGATCATTTTTATTTTAAAGACATTGGATTTGATATTAAAAAATTGTAATATCCTTAATAATCCTTAGCCTGCTTAGCACAACAGATTCGTCTTGATCATTCTTTCTGGACACTTAGGGGTTAAGATAAAGATTTTTTAATATTGAGTATATGCTATTAACAAAATTTAGCATAATAGTGTTTATAGTTTGGTTTAAGTGGATTTAAAATTGACTTCCTTATGTTTTTTATGTCTGTTGCAGCTGCTTGGGTTCAATGTGAGTGTATTACCAGGCATAGATCCTAACCCAGAGAACTATGTATCTGCTGGTGTTTTACACACACGTAACCAACAAGTGGGCATCCTTGTCCGACTAGAGCCAAATAAACAAGCACAGGTGAGTGTCAAAACTATTTTTCGCACAACTTTGCTTTGTATCCATTGCGTTATGTGAAAGTTTATCCTAACAAACAAAGGGTTTTCTTTTTGGGTAGTAGGTTTTTTACTCGCACTTTACCAACAAGTATTCTTTTTAGACCATTTCTAACCAACAAGCGTCCCGCTTGACTGAATGGTGTATATCATCAACTTCTAACTTCTTGAACCCTCCCCATATTGGTTTGAGTCCCTGTCTGGGGAGGTCTTACAGCTGGCTTGCATTGAGCGGTGGTTATACCATGTTATACCATGGCTTGTGTCATCCTCCACCTTTGATTAGCTATTGGTGGCCTATTGACCATTGTTGTATCTATGCCATGTTGTGTGTGTAACCAACAACAAACAAGCATATATAGCTGTCTTCATCTTTTTTCAGTCGTGTACAAAGGGTACTATGTAAAAAATGTATAAAAACCTTTGAGCATCCAAAGTAATGAGGATATTATTTGTCAAACCTAAAAGTATATTTGAGGTATTGATTAATCAATCTCAGTTGTTGCTAATCCCACAATATAACATATAACCTTCTTTCTTTTCTTGATTTTTTTCTCGTTAAAAATGAACCAGTGTTTACATGCATAAATGCGTGGCTGAATTCAAAACTGGGTCTAAAAAATAGGTTACTAGATTAAGTGGAAACGAAAATCCATGTGACATTTTCATGTTCCAATTTTTCAGATGTTCCGACTGACAATACGTGCAAGCCGTGAGAAAGTTGCAGAGATTTTGTGTAATCTACTTCAGCCACAGCTTTGAGGATTGGATAACAATGAGGAGTAAACATAACTACATTCATTGACCCTGATTACAGTCATATATCAATAAGGCAAACAGGAACTGCGTGTGTGGAGAGAAGGGTCTACATTTGTGAAAAATTGTGTTTGGAGGGCAGCCATTCCCTAACTCAATACTGTGGATGCTGGTTTTTTAAAGCTGTGATGACTGTTGTTATAAGCTAGGATATTTTTGTGGACCAAAAACCAAGATGTTTACATTTTGGCATATTCAGTTATCTTTGATAATTAAAAGTTGAGTTATAAAATTAGGAAAGAAATTGGTATGCAATAAAGAAAGCTGATAAAGACGTAAATTGTCAAATCAAAGATGAATAAATAATGTGAATTGTAAAATCAAGAGTGATAGAATTTAATGAAATTTGTTCAGATATTTTAAACCTTATAAATCTTTTTTTTTTTTCTTTTTTTTTTTTTTTTTTTTTTTTTTTTGTAAAGAAGTGATTAATTGTAACTTAGGTGATACTTGAATGTTTTTCTGTTGTTTTAAAGTTGTGGGGGGAAAAAACTTAAAGTATAATGATAATATTAACATTTAGTCAGTTTTTTTAAGGGGAATGGGGAAATGGGTTGGAAAAATTGTTAAGGTTTTGTTGATTACAAAAGTGATTTTATTCATTTCAACAATGAAATAAAAAAAAAAATATATGAATGGAATCTGTTAAGCAAAACCAGCTTTTGTTGTTTTTGTGTTGTATAGGAAAGCTACAGTTTATTCTACTTAACCTGTATTATAGGACGACGTGACGGTTTTAAGTGTTGTGGGAGCATAATGTGCAATACTAGGATTACCTTATTGAAGTGCATCTGGAGGGAATTTAGTACATAGTAATACATTCATGTAGTTTGTTTGAATTTAGTGATTGGGTACAAGCAAATGAATTTAGTGATTGGGTACAAGCAAATGAATTTAGTGATTGAGTACAAGCAGTTGCTAGTACATGTAATGGCCTGGAGACAGATTTACACATGTACATTATGGGCAGACAATGGATTTGTGCAACATGATTGTCGGATATAGTGTCACCTTCGAATTATCTCGATAATGTTTTTTGATGATGCATCCCAAGGATTAGTATAGTTGGTATTGTCTTTTAAAGTCTGCACGCACACACGCGCACACATGCATGCAAACAATGGTGTTTTGTTATAAGAATTTAATCTTCATAAAAAAATCCTCAAACCAAACATTTAATAATGTAAGCTATGAAGTTTTGTGTTGATTTTTTTTTTCTGTCAAACTCATAGCGGCTATTTTTCCCTCCAGTGCCGCAAGTATACACAGTCATACTGACTACTATATTTATCGTTGATATAAATATTATCATAGGAAAAACTATGTCATTATATTAGAACTCTATATATACGTATATGTGTACGTGATTATCTTAGAATCATTTGACTCGACAGCCAAATATTATTATAATTACTGTTTCTGTTTATGTTTGCAATTAAGTCAGTATACTTCTCATGTCTGTAAATTTCCCCACTTTTTTGCATGTCGCTTTGTTGCTTTCTCAATTCTAGCTCTACACTTGGCTTGAAAAAAGGAGCCCATAATAAATAAAACATTTTTGCTTTGGAAAAAGTCAATAATAACAAACTAACTTTTGCTTGTT
This sequence comes from Sinonovacula constricta, assembly GCA_007844125.1. Lineage (NCBI taxonomy): Eukaryota > Metazoa > Mollusca > Bivalvia > Cardiida > Solecurtidae > Sinonovacula > Sinonovacula constricta. The sequence continues at coordinate 6,219,340 of CM017568.1, read as the reverse complement.
AAATGATTATGTTGCATGTTAAATCTACTGGTTTCTGTCATGTACTTTGTCATTTTGCTTTGTCATGTCAAATCCCGTTCCTTTATCATGTACACTGCAATTGTATTTTTACATGTAAAATGTTTATAAATTATTCTTGGTTGTTCATTAGCAAATTGCTGATTGTAGGGCTGGTTTCATTACTGTAATCAAGCTCCATAACTTTGTAATTCCAGAATAACTAATAGCTGATTGTTATCTTCTTTGACATACTTTCATCATTTCCAGTTAAATGAGATTGTAGGTTTGTTTGTTGTTGTTTTTTTTTGTTTGTTTGTTTTTAAAAATAATTTCTCCTTCCTCCAGTCTTGCTGTAAATGGTCAATAGATAACAGATGATTCACACTGTCTGTACCATTACTACCCCACTCCAGCCCACTAGTTTCATTTGTTCCCCTAGCAGTTCATTTAGATGGCCTATCAACCATTGTGTAGATATAAATAGAGGCTTGGGAATAAATGTAGCTTTGTTGTTTGTTCGGAATGTGTAACCTGAGAAATGTTAATTATGCAATCATTGGGCTCAGCTGTTGCTGTGGACGCTCATGTATTTATTGAAAGTCATTCCAAGATATCCTTGTTGCATATATGTTGTCATTTTTGCCGCAAATTCTTCGATATTGTTGTGTTCAAACTGGGGGGGGTTTTTGGTACCTTGTCGGTCTGTTTTTAATATCTGGAACTTAACAGTTTATATCCACATGAGATTCTTCTGCTAGTTGAAGGTTGAAACCTTTTTTTAAAGCTGCAAGTGAATTGACATAAAAGTCAAAGGTTGTTGAATTTAAATCCTAAATTTGAGACTATTCTTAAGAAGATGATTGGTCAGATTTTGTAAAGACTTCAAAATCTGACCAATCAGACACCTCAAACTTGTTTTAAATCTGACCAATCAGAAGCATGGAACTTGTCTAAAATCTGAACAGATGGGTGGGAATTGTCTTTGACTCGGGCTTAAGCTTTGTTAAACATGAGCCCCATGTTTTTGCCCTGCAAGGTTTACTAGCTAGCTTCTATGTTGTGTTTCTGTGTGACAATTACTACTGTTGAGTTGTATTTTCACTTTTCTACCTGTAAATGTAAGTGCTACTACATGTGTACAAAGTTGTTAATGCTGATTGTTATTAGTATTGTTGTCACTCCCTAGCATAATGAGGATAGGTCCCCAAGCTTTAAAGCTTTTTTGATGGCACAATCATTCAGACTATATCTTTTAGCTAATTGTATTTGTTAATATTTACTTAAACACCAATAATACATTTTTTTCAATATTTAGACATTTTTTAGATCTTTTGTTTAAATTGCATTTAAATGAAAAAGTTAAAAAGAGTCTATGGTCTAAGATTATTTTCAAAGATTTTGTTTGCCAGATTCTAAATTGTGTTTGGTTTTGAATTGTATCGCAGCAACCACTTACGATCATTATTTAGTGGAGGAAGACCCCAGACAGATGTCTGGGTACATCCACCAGCACACTGCAAGACAGCTGGAAGACCTTCCCACTTTAAGTCCTTTACCCTGAACAGGACTCAAACCCACGTGGTTAGATACTTCAACCTCCTGCAGTCCTATTTTTAAATTTCTTCAAGATCTGACTATCAAGTGCTTTTGATTGGTCTCAAATTTATGGACCAGTGAAGATACTGTTTTGAGTGTTGTACTAGTCTAAAGAAGTTTTACAGCTTTGGGACCAGAGTATTGTTACATAGTCTGGATAGTGTAACCTTTTGTTGTCTTAATGGTCCTTGTAGATGTTACACTTATGTCGACCTTGTCTTGTTTAAAATGAAATTCGGATTGTTCTTTCTTTTGTATTTTTTGTTTGTGTTTTGAGATGAAATTTCTATATTAAAATTGATTATTATTGTATGTTAATCACAAATTTGTTATTGTTAAGATGAAAGAGATGGCAATGTTGATAACAGATAACCCCTTTTTTCACAAAGATGACAGAATATTGTGGTAGATGATAAGTGTCATATGTTTACCTAATATTTATATCTAAAGAGATAGTGTCAAGAACATTGTAATTTTTTATAAATGAGACTTTTGTTTGTTTTAATAACAAACCATGTGTAAGAAAATCTAGGTTTGTCTTATTTTTTTTTATTTGTTTATGTAGGAATGTGGACAAACATTTGCCAACAAAGGTGTCATATTTTATTGTCATAAGATCAGTGAGATTGTCTATCAGTTTTGATTGGTCAAAATGGTTTAACTCAATGTCAAGTCAATTAGTCATTCATGGAAATGGTTAAGGCTGAAGCTTAAAGTTGTAATATTGAGGTTAACTATGATTGCTTGTAACAAAATAATGATACTAATAATACAACAAATAATAAAGGTTAACCGTAATCAAATGCATAATTTGATGAATTAGAAAGCATAAGTTAAGTGCTGTCTTGGCTACATTCCCTCTCCCTGGTCGTTCCCTCCCTCTGGCCATTTCCTTCCTCTAGTCTGATTAGGAAAGACAAAGGATTTAACTTCCTACAACAACTGATGTAAACAGTTTGACTGCTCATCAAATGGACCCAAGATTTATATCATTGTTAAGGCCTCATGGTATCAGATTGTGCACATGAGATGTATGCTATCTGTCAAGATTTAAATGAACTTCAAAGTATGAGGGTTGGTTTAATAGGTTTGTTTATGATATAATGCAATTATATAGAGAAGGTAAACGGTTTATCTTGAATTCATAGCAGTAATTATTTTTATTTAGGTTTATGTAGTGTAAATGCTTATTTTTGTGTTGTCCTCATTTTATCAGAATTATATGGTTTTATACTGTGAACGACATCTACCAATCAATTACTACCAGTTGTTTTTAGTCAGTTTTCTCCCTATTTTACCGTCATATACAAGTGAAGTGAAATTGTCTTTTCTAATATTTTTAAATTAAATCTGTCATTTTCTGATAAATCTTAACATTATGTATAAAATATTTTGCTCTCCTGTTCCTGCTTTTCTGCTCTTGCTATGCATTTATTAATATTGTATTGAGGGTTGTGACTGATATACATTACGTTAATTGATAAAAAAGCAGCATGATATAATATATCTGTGTTGATTACATAATATTCACTAGATAAAATTAACTAATGTTATGATGAAATAAGATAAATGTCTAAAAATAGACATCAAAATGTACTATTGACATGGTATGATTAAGACATTGTAATGTAATTAAAAGATTGTTATAAAGACACCACTGTAATGTTACAGTTAACCCTTTACTTTCTAGCAACACCATAAGGGTGGGGTAGGTTTTATATCGATGGGAAGAATGGTGTATCCAGTAAATACAGTGTTAATGAGCTTGAAGCTGTTGTCTTTAAAAGTTAAATTAGAGGGTTCAATGAAATATGTAAGGAGTTAGTTAATAACGGTTTCAATTACAATTTGAATAGATATGCATATAGATAAGATAATCGTTTAAATCTTGATTTGTTAGTGGATGACTGACTTTTATAAATGTAATAATGTAACTTAATAAGTATTCATATCACATAAGTACCTTCCATATACATTTATCAGATGGTATTTTAGATAAGCACATTAACCCCCTATAATAAATATCAATTTCCTCATTTAAGTTATATAGCTGTGTTAATTATTTTACAATTGGTATGATAGCTGTATACATTTTGTTGAGCAGTGTGTTTTGGTAGGAGGTGTTTTACTTCTTAAAGCAGGAAGTGTGCTTGTACATTCTGCGCATGCGCGGGGCTTTGTGATTAGTGTGAGGATTATAAGATATAGAGTAGCTTGTGTAGATACAAAAACATGTCTTATATTCTCAATTACAAATGTTTTAAATGTATCGAATGTTATTAAAATAAAATGTCCATATCTACTTTGTTGGCTTTGTTTATATTAATTTCTCTGTTTAAGGTAATATCCGACAGTCTGGTCCAAATGTTTTTTCTCACATAAACAGATAAGTCATTGATACCTGAAAAGGTATTGCGAAATGTTGTTTATTGATGCCAAAGGTTTGTGTAAAAAAACAACAGTCAAGGAGATATCCACACTCGTCATTACAAACAGGTGTTTCATATCCTATCCACACTGCTGATATAGCTATTTTTAAACTTAGCTTATAGTTACGTTCATATAATTATCCGGGCAATCCGCCTTGTTGTTTGTACGGTCTATTGCTATTTAAAGTAACTTTTAAAGGTTGCATCGGACATCTGACAACAACGATAAAATGCAAACATTACATGGTTAGGTGAATGCATGTACCCCGTGTATTATATTTGTATGTCGCTCCAATATGGTCGGTATTCATCGATAATTATCTCAGTGTTGTTTTAATTGTCGAGCGCCTGTCGCGCTAAAACAGTGTAGGTGTGGAAAAAAGGTTGCACAGATGTTAAAGCTATTTTAAAATTTCCTTTCAAATCTCGTTTAATGTGTGGTGAGTTGAAACTCACCGATCTGGAAACCCGCGCTGAAGTGAAGTGTTAAGGTAAAAATGACCCATTAACACAAGTGAGTCATTGGACTTAGAATGAGAATATGAGACAAAGTCCTATGAGCATTGCAACATATACCAAACTCCGAAAAGGCTCAAAACAAAGGTATTTCACATGCAAGCCAAGCGAAAAGTAAGAACAAATTTGTGATGAGTCATTCAACGAAAAGAGCAAACCTGACAGTTACCGCCTTGGAACAGTCTTGCTGTGATAGAAATTGGGCAGAATTGGATTTTTCCAAATAAAACAAAATATTATTTTTTTCTGTGTTTAGTTATATGAAAAACTTCCTCAAAAGTATTCCAGTCATTAATTTTTTGTAACACTTTTCGCCACATGCAGCTAAGAATGGTGTCCATTGATTCTTTGACATGTGTATGGTGTATAAAATACAACGATATGACACATACTTAGAAAAAAAGCACAACGAATGCAACGATTTATGTTCAAAATCGAGTTGAAATAGTAAAACTCTTATTTTCCAATGTCAGCGAAACCTTCATACATACATGTACGCAAATCCTGAGCATACACTCTGGTTAAAGTCCAATGTGAGTGTTCTAGTTAATTACATATACGTATTTATGCATTTTATTGTCAAACTAAATGTTAAGAACCAATAATAACTGTCTCTGATCGGGAACTTCTTATCTACCGATGAGTCTCCGGAAACTTACGGAGTTAAAATACACTGAACATAACTGTTTCGGAGTAAGAGCTGCTCTAATCCACTTTTTCCCATTATGTGAGCATTACAGATTACGCAGTATCTTCGAATTTGAAAATCCTTAATTAATATTATATATGGAACCTGATGAATAGAAGAGTAGAAAAAACCCAACTACCATGTGTTATCCATAACAGATGAGCTTTTCATCGACATATGTTCGTTCTCGTATTGTTTAATATAATGCCATGCCCCTATTTTTGTCAGTTTTCCGCTAATGAAATGTTATTTTACTGTTGCAAAAATTGATATATCAATGTTTCTAAGGGTGTTTAACGACAGTTCAATATTTAATGGGTTGATCAAAACTTATTGATGCCATCGACTTGAAGACGGAGAGCGGAAGGTGTGGATATGTTTTGACGTTACGTAACATGTTGGTTGTTGTCGTCGTTGTATTGTTGCCAGTCAGACTACTGTAGAAAGATGCTTCGTTCTGAAAATGGATTAAACAAACAATTATCTTACAAGTTCCTCTGTGAACAAGACAATGCATAGCAGTTCTGTTTTGATAATTTTGTGGTATTAAAAGTGATGTAAAGATGTATATTTATAATATTTAAGTGGATGTTGCAATACCCATAGATCCATGCATATTTTTTATTTAAATGCCTACATATGAAACTGCATTGCGTTGGCCATCTTAGCACGCAGTGATCCGGCTTATGCCAGTGCTGACTAACCAGGCCAGTCCCCCGCCCCCCCCCCCCCCCCCCCACCACCCACACACACACACACACACACCAATGAACTGACATATTTGTGTCTTGTAGAATCTTTAGTACTATGTATTGCTATCTCTGCATGCTATTGTTAACACATAGCTTAGATTTTTGATTGTTTATTACTTAAAAGTAGCCCGCTAGGAGATAATAAGACACTGATACCGGTATGCACACTTACCAGAAAAGTTGTTTGTGTGCCTAAAATGCTAATTATAGAATTTGGTCATAATATTTAGCACCAGAAATTGTATTTATTGATTTTTTGCGAAGCAGGCCACGTACATGTACTTTAGAAGAACGTATAAACACATTTTAACGATTTTAAGTGTTTATATTAAAAAAATATAATCCAGTGTACTGCAGTCACTTCTCGAGGACTTAAATGCTCACTGTTATTTTTTTCTTTATAGGTGCTTTGTTTGCTAAATAAGTTTATTACAATTTTGTCGTTTTATTTCAGAAAACTTGTTTATTTATTTACGTGGTCGCTCGATTGCTTGACCAACTTAGGTCGCTGAATAATTTCAAAGAAACAGTGAAAGCAAAAGTCTCAACTGCGTGAGAATGCATGTAAATGTATTTTCATGATAAGATTTTACTTTCTCTCTTAAACATGTTTATATTGACCAAATTATAATATTTATTATACCCGTGTCTTAGGCGTTTTGCCTGAAAACGTTTTTTCCCCTGCGAAAACCACATTTCCCTTTTTAGACAATATCCACATACGTGTTTTATTCGATTGTATACATGTGCAGAAAGGTTCATATATCAGATAAGTCTAATATCGTCCTAAAATGCAAACCTCCTTATATAACACATCAATGGATCGAGAAATTTATACTTTTTCGAAAAACAACAAACCGTGTAAGTGTGTTGATGGGCGACCGGAAATGTGAAACGAGGGTACAAGAGATGACTGGAGTGCTTCTCTCGTTTCCTCCACTTGGCTCGTCTATTCTGGAACCACACCTTGGAGAATGGAAATTAAATAAAAATGAAACTTTTGTTCTGTGGAAAATGAAACAAATAAAAATTGAAACGTAGTATTGAATTGTTTAACTATGTTTATTCATAGTAAAATGCTTGTTCTATAATTTAAAAAATATCCACCAATATTTACCTAATACGTTTTTACTTTATCTTCTAATTTCTCACACTTTGTAAATATTATTTAAATGCGATGACCAAATCCGAACTATGCAAAATAAGCTGTATGTTCAAATAAAATCATATAATTACTAAGTAATGTATAACATAGTTAATTCCACTAAATTCATTTAATAAAATTTAATGAGAAAGATTTAGACGAAATTAACTATAAAAATATAAAAAATGAAACATATATCAATTCCTAGAAAATTTAAATCAACATGCTTTAGACTTAAGAGGTTCCTTGTTTAATGTTTAAATGTTCAGATCGTTTGCATATGACTTTTATGTATAAAAACAATCGCAGCAACATTTTGAAACTAAGATTTTCTTTTTTAGATTATCATTAAGAGTTATGAATATTCATGATGGCTTATTTGCATAATTTATAATATCAAATCTTAGCTTAGTGATAAACTTCACTGAAGGAATGATGTATAATTTTTTTCTATGGTACGGTAAGTTGTAATCAGATTTCTAGCCAAATAATGCATTAAAATTTAATAAGCAAATTTCAATCGAATTTAAAAAAAAAAAAAATCATCAAATGGACCGATTCACTATGCAACTTAGCCAACATGTGTTAGACTAGTAGTGGTACATATAGAACTTTTAAAACTGTCCAGTTTTTGAATAGTGCTTTTAAACAAAAGAAAATCATGACTTTTATTCTTAATTAAATACTATTTTTTGATTCTCATTAACATTGATGAATATTAATGAATGCTTATTTGCATATCTGGCACATGCCCATGATGACGAATCTATAATTGTTAACTGTGTACCAGTTTTAGACTTATAATATTATTTCTTGACATTATTAGTATTTTTCAAAGCATACCCTCATACCAAAATTTGTTGATGGTTGGCATGAAAACAATTAGTTTTAACAGACTACTATGGTTGCTATGCTTCATTACAGCGTTTTGTCACTTTTACAAATTTTGTACTCCTTCAAGTAGAAGTGGTTCAAATATTTAAGTGTTTGTGTTGCTTCTCATTCGACCTTTTCAAATTTTTCATTGATTTTAAATAAAGGGGTCCTTACTTGGACCGTCTTTTATATCTTAAATCACACATATTTCATATAACAAATTACATACAGAGATCGGCCAATTTGTTTCTTTTTCAATTTATTTGCACAATAATACAATGCATTCTGTGTAGAATAAGTTTACAGATTGTACCAGTAATCAACTCTTTTAACCAATATTCTGTCAATTGTAAAAATTGCACTCTCAGTTGTCAGGCTGCAATCATTATTTTATTGATTATCGTTTTTTGCAAAAGCACGAAAGAATGCATGACGCAACTCATAAAAAGACAGTAACGACACTGACCTGTATTCTAGACTCTGGTAGATGAACCTTCGATGCCAGTTTCTCCCGCATAAATATATCCGGGTAGTGTGTCTTCTTAAAGGCCATCTCCAAATCCTGCAACTGACGGGTCGTGAACGTCGTGCGGTTCCGCTTTGTTTTCACTGACGTCTTAAGCGAAGGCGATATTGACGTCATAGACGTTTGCGGTAATGTCGCACAAGACGCAGCAGAGGGAGTGGTAAATGATGTTGACGTGATTTCTGGTGTCATCGGCCCTATTTGTGGTATCCCTGCGCGGTGATTCGATTCAGGTCTAATGGTCTCCTGAGTAAATCTCGATGTGTTTTCTGCAATTGTTTATGTCTACGTAAATTTTTCAAATTTAGATTCTATTAACATAACGAATCAGTTTTCTTAATAAGTAAATACTACTTTTACTTTGTAAGTTCATGAATAATTCAATCTCACATTAAATACCATGTGTCATAAGACATCAATACTTTTTAGTTACAACACTATATATAAAGTGCACTACAGATTCAATACAAGGCTGAAACTCAATGCCTATTCGTAAAGCTTGATAATCATTGCGCATATAAACATTGACTTACCTGCATTGGAAATCCTGCCAATCCCTAATATGTTGAAGATTGAAAACTTAAGTCTATGAACTCCGTCGTTTTGTTTATTAACAGTTGGTGTTGATGGAACTGATTCATCACTTATTGCATTCGTTTCTCTCTTTGTTGTAATTTCACCATGTTCCAATTGATGTTCAGCGTCTACGTTCAGAGAACAACTTCGAGCGGATTTATCATTGTCTAGTTCGACTAACTTCCCCGCATTCATTTCGAGCAAAGAAACAGTTAATGAAATTCCAATAGATAATAATTATTGCAATGAAACTGACCAGAAATAAAATAAATTTCTTGACTTGCATTTGCCTTAATTTGGTATGAGACTTAAATGAATTGATTGTGCTGCTTGTGCCTGTGCTTTTATAGTTCGTGGTGGAATCAAAGAAGACGTAAAACTATCGTTTTTAATCATTCCACTTGTCGTTTTATTTTAATTATACAACGAACCACTAAAGCAAGTGTGACTGTTCAGTGAAGTCTTTCATTTACAGATTTATTTGCTCCCATTTCCGGTGGGCTCGGCTCTTTGTGACAGCACCGCAACCAGTTTTAGGTCTCAAGCACCATTCAGAGCGCTTCGCTTGGCTTCTTTATGAAAGACTATACCATGTGACCGATTAATAATCTGCCTGTTACTGTTGGCATTATGCGGGAAAACTGGAAATTGAGTAACACCGCTAATATTAAAATAATATCAGCCATTTAAGGACAGACATAAATTAGGTTGTGTATGGCTTCATTTCATTTGCCTGTCTGATTGGGAGAGGAAGAACGTCGGATATTAGGAGCGGTGCGAACCTTTAGGAGAGTGCGGAGTGTCAATGGCGGACCTAGGCTAGTATCCGACTGAAATCCGACAAGTTTTCCAGGCTGACACTTAACATCCGAGCCAAAGGCGAATCCTTAATTGGTTTTATTTATATCCTTTAGTGACAGTTATTTTCCTATTTTAGCAAAGAATGTTTTAGACATTGATGTAGTCATGCTAACTTTAATAAAAGGATATATATTTTATATGGTTATATTTTACACATCTATACCTCAGCGCCATGAATGCATGTTCTATATTTTAGAAGCAGCGAATGAAGCATACGGGTTATTCTTGTTCCTTATATATAACTAACCTTTTATAATAACAATGATTTGAATGGTTGCCAACTCTTCAATCGTGCCATATATCTTCCTATCTCATCACAATGTAAAATGTTAATATACTTTAATAAAAAAGTTATTAATTTTTAATGTGGCTATTAATCTTACACCTTGATACTTACATTGTATGTCCAACCGACCGTTGGCGGACACGTCTAATGGTCCAGTCAGAGGTCACGTGCTTTTCAGATCGCAGTAATTTGTCGTCTGGTTCCCTGTTGTACAATGAATGAACGTCATGTGAAGTAGAAAATGGCGGCATCTATAGGGTGTGCAATGATATAGGGAAATTGTTATTTCAAATAGTAACTTAGATTTGGTAATTAATTTAGTTTAATTTTTATTTGTGTTGCGCGATTACATCGATATTCTTTTGATTAACGACCCAGTTCAGTGAGATTGTATTCCTTTGTTAAGAAGCCATATCTCTGGCGTTTGTCATCTAGGGCTAAGCTTTGAAGATACTTAAACTTTAACAACACAGAAAAGTAAACGCTTAAAGAAAATCCTAAGTTAGTTCTTGGTAATAATGCTAAAAGACACGGACATATGAAAACCGGGTAAATACGAGTGGACGACTTATTGTTGGGCTTAAGGAAGTCTTCCCCTAATGGGAAAAATTTCATACTTACTAAAACTTGCAATATTTGTGATGTATCTGTATTGTCGTATTGAAATACACATTTAAACAAATTTTTACCGTGTACTTTTTTGCATTTTCACATTTTTTTATTCCCAGACTCGACTTTTTGTGTATCGGAAAAAATACAATGGTACAAGATTTCAGAAATGTTTTTGGACAAATTTCCATGCAAATAAGCATTAATTCACTGCAGATATAATTGTTCTCATTAAAAAAGTTCATTTCATGAGTGATTTAAAAACAACAACAACACTATCATATTGGTGAAAAAAATTAAATGACAGTATATGAAAATTCCTTTAAAATCTCGAAAAACCAAACTTGCCGAAGTCACATAACCTTATTTGTGTTAAAAAAATTAAAGTAGGTACATCCCTAAACAATACATAAATATCATCTACAATCATAACTAAGTAAAATATAACAATTTGAAATATTTTTACTGTAGTTAACTTCAGAAATTAAGATTTGAAAATGACTACCCACTGAGATATTACCACTGAGAGCAAAATGACGAAGTATAAAATAAAATTATATCATTATTCTTAACATTACTACATCTGAAAGATGTTAACCTTATAAGACAGAACAGAACAGAACATATTTTTATTCAGATTTGTACATATGTACATCATCGTTTTGGAATAACAATGTAAAATCTAGTATCCGGTTTTTTACTATCATAAAAGTCTGAAATACAAATGACACTATTTCCAGCTGCGCATGTAATAATTTCATTATATTAAATATAAAGATGAATATATTGTAACACTGCAATTATGTCTGAAATTATACAAGTACGGTAAAACATAACATAGAGCAGAATATTGCAGATTAATTTCTTGTGGCATTGGATTTTTTGTTGTTTCTGTTTGCAAACAGGAAATTCCCAAAACGTCACGTGACAGGAACTTCGCATTTTTGAAAATATTTTCTCTCTAAACGTGATATAAGTCAAAATTTTGATCCTCTATAATATACTTTGAACCATTTAAACAATTTTTTACCGTGTACCTTTTGCATTTTCACATTTTTTTTATTCCCAGACTCGACTTTTTGTGTATCGGAAAAAATACAATGGTACAAGATTTCAGAAAAGTTTTTGGACAAATTTCCATGCAAATAAGCATTAATTCACTGCAGATATAATTGTTCTCATTAAAAAAGTTCATTTCATGAGTGATTTAAAAAAACAACAACAGTATCATATTGGTGAAAAAAATTAAATGACAGTATATGAAAATTCCTTTAAAATCTCGAAAAACCAAACTTGCCGAAGTCACATTACCTTATTTGTTTTAAAAAAATTAAAGTAGGTACATCCCTAAACAATACATAAATATCATCTACAATCATAACTAAGTAAAATATAACAATTTGAAATATTTTTACTGTAGTTAACATTAGAAATTAAGATTTGAAAATGACTACCCACTGAGATATTACCACTGAGAGCAAAATGACGAAGTATAAAATAAAATTATATCATTATTATTAACATTACTACATCTGAAAGATGTTAACCTTATAAGACAGAACAGAACAGAACATATTTTTATTCAGATTTGTACATATGTACATCATCGTTTTGGAATAACAATGTAAAATCTAGTATCCGGTTTTTTACTATCATAAAAGTCTGAAATACAAATGACACTATTTCCAGCTGCGCATGTAATAATTTCATTATATTAAATATAAAGATGAATATATTGTAACACTGCAATTATGTCTGAAATTATACAAGTACGGTAAAACATAACATAGAGCAGAATATTGCAGATTAATTTCTTGTGGCATTGGATTGTTTGTTGTTTCGGTTTGCAAACAGGAAATTCCCAAAACGTCACGTGACAGGAACTTCGCATTTTTGAAAATATTTTCTCTCTAAACGTGATATAAGTCAAAATTTTGATCCTCTATAATATACTTTGAACCATTTAAACAATTTTTTACCGTGTACTTTTTGCATTTTCACATTTTTTTTTATTCCCAGACTCGACTTTTTGTGTATCGGAAAAAATACAATGGTACAAGATTTCAGAAAAGTTTTTGGACAAATTTCCATGCAAATAAGCATTAATTCACTGCAGATATAATTGTTCTCATTAAAAAAGTTCATTTCATGAGTGATTTAAAAAAACAACAACAGTATCATATTGGTGAAAAAAATTAAATGACAGTATATGAAAATTCCTTTAAAATCTCGAAAAACCAAACTTGCCGAAGTCACATTACCTTATTTGTTTTAAAAAAATTAAAGTAGGTACATCCCTAAACAATACATAAATATCATCTACAATCATAACTAAGTAAAATATAACAATTTGAAATATTTTTACTGTAGTTAACATTAGAAATTAAGATTTGAAAATGACTACCCACTGAGATATTACCACTGAGAGCAAAATGACGAAGTATAAAATAAAATTATATCATTATTCTTAACATTACTACATCTGAAAGATGTTAACCTTATAAGACAGAACAGAACAGAACATATTTTTATTCAGATTTGTACATATGTACATCATCGTTTTGGAATAACAATGTAAAATCTAGTATCCGGTTTTTTACTATCATAAAAGTCTGAAATACAAATGATACTATTTCCAGCTGCGCATGTAATAATTTCATTATATTAAATATAAAGATGAATATATTGTAACACTGCAATTATGTCTGAAATTATACAAGTACGGTAAAACATAACATAGAGCAGAAGATTGCAGATTAAGTTCTTGTGGCATTGGATTTTTTGTTGTTTCGGTTTGCAAACAGGAAATTCCCAAAACGTCACGTGACAGGAACTTCGCATTTTTGAAAATATTTTCTCTCTAAACGTGATATAAGTCAAAATTTTGATCCTCTATAATATACTTTGAACCATTTTAACATTTTACCTAAACATTAACAATTAATTTGGTGTTATTTGGTAAAATTACGTTTTTCACCGGGCAAAAACGAACGCTTTAGTCGCGAATCGAATGTGTCGATATCGGCCGAAGTTCATTATGGGAAGCCTTCCTTAAATATTGATTATACATTTCTGATATACAGTAAAACCTCGCTAAACGACCGACCAAGGACAGATCCGGTGTGTGTGTTGGGAGGGTCGGAGGGGGATGCATATTCCACCAACCAGGTAAAAGAGTAAAGTTGTGAAAACACATACATGTAAGCTTTAAAAATACTAAGCTTTTGTCCATTGAATGTTTAGGTCAAAGTTAAGGTCCCACAACCGTGTATATATCTAGTATTTTCTGCGATAAAGTTGAATGGATCTTGATTCATACCCCTCACCAAAAATTTCTGAATCCGCCCCCGGGGACCGCCCTCCCCACCCACCCTACGCGGAATACTTTTTTTTCAGAACCTGGTTATTCTGTCTTTATTTTAATGTCCCACGACCTCGGAAAGCGGGGCACCCTGGTACCCAGGACCAGGTCAGTAATTTCAGCGCCTTTCTTAATCCCGCTACTTGGGGCCAGCACCAGATGGTCCAATTATTCAAATGCTATTATTCAGCAGATCGCCTCACTGCTCAAGTGAACGAGACAATTTGCACATTTATGACTTAAAATTACGACTTTGCTGATTCACTTACGGTAATCATAATGAAGTCAGTTATGGCGGTCATTTGTTTGATGTTTACAAACGGATGTCGGATGATAAGTTGTATCATAAGTTATATACGTTAAAAGTGGTATCCGAAAGTTCGGACCATCTATCTATAGCTGGTTTATTTAAGGGTCAGCACATACATTCGTATTTTATCGTGACCCCGAAGTTCGGACCAAAATTTCATTTCTCAAATAACCAAATAAGTCATTGTTACCTGAAAAGTTACTGCAAAATGCTATTCATTGGTGTCCTAAATTTGCGTGAACAGTCAAGCATAAATCACCATTCCTCATTGTCAACAGATAATTCCTATCGGAGCCACGCTGCAAAATCGCGATTTTTAGACTATGAAAACCACGTGACCACTTGCTTTTGAGATCACGTTATATAATAATCTAAAGAATCCGCTCTGAGGTCGATATCTATTTTTAGCAGATACCACTATCCAGTTTTTTCATACACATTAAGAGTGACTTTTTTCGCGATTTGTTCTGTCTAACAATTCAGTTAGCGTTAAAATCGTATTTATTAAGACTAAAGTATGGGTTTATACACAAAATGTGCCCAAATTCCCCATAGAAGTGGTTCGATATTGTTATATGTATTTCATGTAGGCATACTGTTTGATACCACCATTAAGCAGTACAAAGGGATATAAAAATTGCCTCATCTCATCTTCTGGTAGACATTCAGAAGCAGGTAGTTAAAGTCTACATCAAAGGCAGATGTATACACATCGGTTTAATCTATGTTTAGGACTGTTTATATATTTTGCTATGACAAATTAGCTACTTAACTTTAACAGCTTTACAAGCCTAAACGTGTGCAATGCAACTCCCTGTTCAACCAGCGCAAATTTTTCAATCAGAGGAGCTGAGCTTCTGAAACCTGGTTTCAGAAATGTATTTTCAAATAAATATTACTTTTATAACCTATCCAACTTCAGAATGCGTCCATCGTGTTTGTTTCCATTGTGTTACGACCGGTGTCTTTATATAAGTTTATTTATAAAATGGCATGTATCCTAAACGACGAAATGGTGTAACAGAAAGCACATGCTAGCAGCAAACTTGTACCCAAATGTATTATTTGTATTACACTTTAATAATCCTGAAGAGTTTTCAGTCTTCTCTTTTGCCAACTGACCGTTCCAGGGCGGTAACTGTAGGATTTGCTCTTTTTGTTAAATGACTCATCACAGATTTGTTCTTACTTTTACATTTGACTTGCATGTGAATACCTTTGTCTTGTGCCTTTTAAAATGTTGGTATATGTTGCAAAGCTCAAAAAAGGCGGTCAGTTTCTTAACCAATGTTCTTGGGTAGGACTAGTAGGACCAACCACATTATCACACAATATAAATAACAGCAAAATTATAATATCTATATACGTGTTTTAAACGATTTGCCGTCCACGTTTTTATAGTTCATACCCGAATTTTTCTCGCATTTTCCCATGCTGTCCGTATTCTTATCATTTTTACCTTAGTCGATTATTTGAGAATTAAAGAAACATGAGGAATGAGTGGACCATTGAGTTAGATGTGTTCCAAATGCATATTTCAGTATTGGAAATACACTGTCTCTGTGCGAGACCGTGCCTCTCTTGTCACATTCACATATTTCCCTACTACTATCAAAATACCATTTACGTGTCATGTTCATGTACAAATACGCAGCATTAAGAGCACTGTCTTTCATTGCAAACGATGTCCAAAATCTAGCAACAATGTCTTAGACATAGCGTGATTGGCAAAAATTATTTACTCACCACTTATAAAACTTTCCAAAACTTTACAATCTTGTTACAGTCGGTGGTTTTTAATTTTCAGACAATAGCAATGATAACTATGCTTCTCTTGTTGAAGAAAGAGTAACAATGTATGATCCTGAGGATTCATTTACTTAGATGATAAGAATTAGGTAATTTTTCCATTCACCGTACCTTCGAAATCGAAACGAAGTGCCATAACGTCCGAAATTGGCTTACAACGTCCAGTATATGGCTTCTTTTGTAAATAGTTCACACTCAATACATAAACAACAGTCCACATCTCATGAAGTATAAAAAGGATGTTTTGATTATATATTTATAATTCGAGTGTCCGGCTGAAATAAAAATACGTAACTTACTGTAGTTTATGAAGAGTACTTAATATTTGTTTTCGGGACTAAATGTACGCGTGTACAACTATAAACATTTATTATATGAGCAATTGTTTTTCAGATGGGACCCTTGTGAAAACACTAGAAAAACAAAACATTTATTTTAATATCACTAACTATTTAAGGTGAAACCATCATAAACGCATACGCATGAATACATTACAAAACTGTACATTTATCTCAATATGACTAGTGATTTCAAGCGAGACCGGCATAAGTGTTTGCGTATGAATACTGTACAAAACTGTACATTTATCTTAATATGACAAGCTACCTTCAAGCGCGACCAACAAAAGTGTTTGCGTATGAATACATTACAAAACTGTACATTTATCTCAATATGACAAGCTACCTTCAATCGAGACCGGCATAAGTGTTTGCGTATAAATACATTACAAAACTGTACATTTATCTTAATATGACAAGCTACCTTTAAGCGAGACCAACATAAGTGTTTGCGTATGAATACATTACAAAACTGTACATTTATCTCAATATGACAAGCTACCTTCAATCGAGACCGGCATAAGTGTTTGCGTATAAATACATTACAAAACTGTACATTTATCTTAATACGACAAGCTACCTTCAAGCGAGACCAACATAAGTGTTTGCGTATGAATACATTGCAAAACTGTAAATTTATCTCATAATGACAAGCTACCTTCAAGTGAGATCAACAAAAGTGTTTGCGTATGAATACATAACAAAACTGTACATTTATCTCAATACGACAAGCTACCTTCAAGCGAGACCAACAAAAGTGTTTGCGTATGAATGCATTACAAAACTGTACATTTATCTCAATATGACAAGCTACCTTCAAGCGAGACCGGCATAAGTGTTTGCGTATGAATACATTACAAAACTGAATATTTATCTCAATTTGACAAGCTACCTTCAAGCGAGACCGGCATAAGTGTTTGCGTATGAATGCAGTACAAAACTGTACATTTATCTTAATACGACAAGCTACCTTAAAGCGAGACCAACACAAGTGTTTGCGTATGAATACAGTACAAAACTGTACATTTATCTTAATACGACAAGCTACCTTCAAGCGAGATCAACATAAGTGTTTGCGTATGAATACAGTACAAAACTGTACATTTATCTTAATACGACAAGCTACCTTCAAGCGAGACCGACAATAGTTTTTGCGTATGAATACATTACAAAACTGGATATTTATCTCAATATGACAAGCTACCTTCAAGCGAGACCAACAAAAGTGTTTGCGTATGAATACTCTACAAAACATTGCATTAATCTTAATATGACTAGCTGATTGCAAGGAAAATATCACAAAAAATATACATGCATCTGTTACAGAGGCAGTCACACTCATCGTCTAGTAGTAGCCAGTGCAAATATTCCCGATATTTTAATCTAAAGGAGCGTAACTAACTTTCCAGCTTAGTGACAATATTTCCACACATGTCATCACCATGTACGGTGCATTGCACTCACGTTGTACATACGATGAGCAAAATACACCTACCCGCATAAATACTGTATACATACATACATGACACAATACTCCATTAATGCTAATTGCAACGTACCTAAAGAAAGCTATGTTCAAGGTCTTAAATTAGCAAATCTAGCATTTCAGTATACATGTACTATAGACATTACAAACAGTTTGTTATGTAACATTGCTTTATCTTTATTTAAGTCGACATTAAATAGAGTAGTTATTGTGATAAATTCTTCTTTTTCAGTTTTTCTGTTTATCCCTTTTACCATAAATGGTGTTGATCCTGATATGACATTTTTTTAAATATGATTATGAACAATATTTAGTTACAACAACATTCAAGCAAATATTTTGCACACTCTCTAAAACAACGGAATCTGGTTTTATACAAGAATCCATTTTAATATTAGTGGCATCTTGCAAGTCATATCGAATTACACGATCCGTACCACACCTGGACAACTCAACTAGGCAGATCCACATACTTATGGTAGATATTGACAAACAGTTTGACATTGTTTGTTCTACCGTTGTTGCCATACGTCTTTACAAAAACTCCTATTGTAACCCTACTATTATTTAACAATCTCTTAACAGTGCCATTTTAGTTGTAGTTTTCTCATTTGCCTGAGTATGTGAATTAATATACATACTGCTTAATTAAATACAATATCATCTTCTATTTTAAAATATACCAGCATGACAAAGAAACGAAATTGGTTCTTTAAAACAGCTTTAAATAAATAAATATGCAATATGAATATAAATAATGTTTTCCTTGTGTAATGCACATTCTATTTTATCAGTATACAATCAATGATATCATATTGTATATTAAGTAGCTAACATGTCTTAAGCAGCCAATTTTAGACTGTCACTTGGGTGGCCGCTTCATACAAGTTTGACTGTAATTGCAAACCAAGTTACGTGGTCCCTCAACATTTTTATTACAGTGCAGAAGGAATATTCATAAAGAATGTATTTTATCAGTAATCTAAGTAATTTCCTTACAATGGAGAACAAATTCCTGCCTGTGCAGTGAACCTATCGCAAGACATATTCATAAAACGTTTTCACCTTATCTGATCTAAGCTTTTGTTTAATTTCTAAGTTTAAGTAAAAAACCCCAATTCTTTGACTCGTTATAGATAGGAAAAGACGAGTCAATCTCAGGTCAGGTCGTGTTGGACAGATTTGTTAATGTTGTTAGGAAGATGTTGGTATGAATGGAAACTAACTCTTCTTAATTTACTGGTCTTGCAGTTACTTCCCTTGGGTTATCTAAAGCGAAAGGTCGCCTAATAATGACAGAAAACACATCAATAATACCGGATAAAGTCTCCAACAGGTAAATTAATCATTAACAGTCTAAAACTTTACACACAATCATTGTAATTTATTGTATGGATTTGTAAATAATATTATTTGATCAGTGTTTGACAGGTGCAGGTGCTTACTGTTAGTTATCTAACTTTGATGAGATATATTTATTTGCGATGTCTGTGAAGAAAACCGTCAGAAAGGACGAGGTTGGAGCACTCTACAAACCAGGTTAAGAACCCAATCGGTCCTTATGTCGACTGCCCGTTCCAAGGCGGTTACCCTCTCTCTCTCTCTCTCTCTCTCTCTCTCTCTCTCTCTATCTCTCTCTCTCTCTCTCTCTCTCTCTCTCTGTGTGTCTCTCTGTCTCTCTGTCTGTCTCTCTGTCTGTCTGTCTGTCTGTCTGTCTGTCTGTCTCTCTCTCTCTCTCTCTCTCTCTCTCTCTCTGTGTCTCTCTGTCTGTCTGTCTGTCTGTCTGTCTGTCTGTCTGTCTGTCTCTCTCTCTCTCTCTCTCTCTCTCTCTCTCTCTTGTATGTGTGTGTGTGTGTGTGTGTGTGTGTGTGTGTGTGTGCGTGTGGTGTGTGTGTGCGTGTGTGTCTGTGTAATGTATCGTCTTTCTATTTTGGTCACTTTTACATTAAGTGTGCGTGTCTTTGTCTATTAGGTAGTTCAAATTTTATTTGTGGTATTTCTCATAGAACATTTTTTTTCTTATTTTCCAGATCAAGTAAGAGGTAATGTTCCTCTGGCGTAACGTCACTAAGTAATGCAGCAGAACCAAAATAGCATTCCTAAAGTTACACAGTTTTAACCAGATTTCTGTGTTATGCTTCTTTTTCTTTAGGTGTGTACAAAATTCTGTCACATGGCGACTAAAACATAAAAGGGTTTAAAAGTTTGCAATTAATACATTTGAAGGGTAGATTAATTCATGATTTACATGTAGAGTAGTGTTTTTTTTTAAGGAAACAACAACACGTTGACTGTACATGTTAACTGTACTGTGTACAATCTTAAAAATATACGGAACCATGGCGCACTGCTTGTCATTTAGATAACTGAACAAAAGAAAGCAACACAGAAATAAAAGTGCATGCAGAAAATACACATTGATATCAATATATAAATAGTCTTGATTTATGTACATGCCAAGTACATGCCAAAAGCGTCTATCAACGCTTTTTGAAATGCAAGTTGGGAAGATTTGTCAGAGAAAGCAATCGACATAGCCAGTTGAAGTGCAAACATTTCACACTGCTGCACGAATATTGTCCTTAAATCATTTATTCCAGACTGTGTCAACGTTGTTAATGAATTTCCAAATCAAACGATTCACTCGGAACACCTCGGTTATTTATATATAATAGAAGCACAATTCCGAGCATTATGGACCATCGGACGGAAAGTGCCGATATGATCAGAATACAAATGACTGTGCGAGGAGATGAGAGAAAATAATTACCAACCCGTCAAGCACGTTTTTAATAAGTATTTACATCGATTCGTTGGTGCTGCTTCTTGTAGTTTGCGCACATTGCGGCTGTGTGCAAAGGTGGAAATAGAATCATGATATACTGTGATATTGTAACGCAATATTCATACACGCTATATTATCTGCTATATTTATTAAAATATGCATACTTGTTTTTAAAGAAGAGAGTCACTTGTATACTATCTTAATACGTTGTATGATTCAAATTTAACTAAGGACATATGGTTACATGATCATTATATATTGTCATAAATAGACATTATGTTGCTATAAATGGCAGACGTAATAAAATGATTTGGACGTTCTTTGTTCTAGAAACGTACTGATCAAGCATATTTAGTCATTTTACATCCATAAATCTTATTTTGATTGCATTTGATATTCATGAAGCTTATTTTTATTTAATTTGATATCCATAATGCTTATTTTGATTGCTTTTGATATTCATAAAGCTTTTTTTAAATTAAATTTGATATCCATGAAGCTTATTTTGATAAGATTTCACATCTTCCTACACAGATCAACACAATCCTTTGCAACCGGCTCACTGCCATAACTTAAACTATTAGATTATTGACGTTACAAAGATAAAAATGTGAATTTTGTTGTTCGAGGTTCGTATAAAGTGTCCACTTTGTGCTTATATAAAAATATTTTACCATGGTCTGAATACTCCGGATTCATTTATCAAGGCAAATATGTACTCGAATGTCCACAATAACACCGTTTATCTACCATACCCGTTGGTTATAAACTAAATTAATTATTACTGACATCATTTAATTTAAATATATATTTTTTTTTAAATCATTATCCCATTTATATGTCACAATCTTAGTGTGTAGACGATTGTTAACTTTTTTTTCAAATTTATAACATTTACAACGAAAGCTTACGCTAGTTATACTGAGTCACGTGGCTTAAAGTGGTCCGCGACAGACGTTAACGCAATAAACCGACAGTTTAAAAGAATGCGGATATTATTCAATTATAATTTTAAACAAAGTGATTAATGATCTGCATTGTACAGTCACCCAAAATAGCTATTATGTCTTAACGTTATATTGATCTTGGACTTTGCATTTTAATTAAATAAAAAACGTTTTGGTTAAAATAAAAATAAATACAGGCTGCTTAATGCATAACTATCGGAAAGTACATCTATCTTAAAATACATACACGCACCGATAACTTAACATTGTCAAATCTGGAATTAAAAATAGCAACATAAAAATTAGCAATATATTGACATTATATGCTCATCAAAAGGAATGGTGTCATAATACCTCAACTTTTTTATTACAATCAAATGTGAGATGGATATTATGGAGATGATATTATAGAATCAGACACATAAATGCTGGTTGACGGCATTATTAAAGGTAAGCATTAAACACGTTTATTTTTATCTAAAATACGAATAGTGTTTTATATGAAGCTTAATGATGACAGTCAATTAAAGGAGTACTTTTATTACATTTATATCAGCTGCGTTCAAAAGTGTCATTAAATTTATTGACTTCGGTTGACATGTTGGACAGTGACTCAAGCTTTTGATGTTATTCCAGAAGTAATACCACTTTCGTTCAGCGGAGTCACAGCTGATCTGTTCATTTGAAAATTAAACTACGACAAATGTCGGAGGTGGAAGTTAATTTAGTCGATATATGACCCGTATACTTTCTTAGTAGACGAAAATTTAACTTCATCAGGCGATATCGGTCTTTATAGGAAACTGTTCGATTTTGCGATTCATTTGTACTGCTGCAGGATTGCATTGTACAATTTGTCAGCGCTCAACTGCTTCTTAACACTTACGACGGAATTGATACGAAGACAGTGGTTTTACGAAACACCCCCGCCCCCCCCCCCCCTGAGTTCTCATTTTCAATAATTGTTATGTACAGTTGTACACCAGCGTTTAAGGTTACGTTAGTCAGGTTAATGGGCTGTTTACCGTTGTAGTATTAATGACGTAGCATTCGCGTAACTTTTACAAAGAAAAGGATCATGCTAGAAAATTCATTTGTTTATTTTTAACTGGGTTTCGAGAATGTTCTGGGTTTCGTGAATGTTCTAGAGACTTCTGCGTTCTAGAATTTCTTTGGGTCTATATAAGGGCGTGTTAGCCTATTTAAGGGAGTTTGGACATAAAGTTTGGATATAGAGTTTGGACATATATATACTTGCAGCTTCTATATAAAACATTTCTGTATTGGAACTTACATGGACTTACTTTATTCTACAGTGATATAAATATCAAAGTGTTGGATTTGGAATTATATTAATTATATTCGTGTATTGTTCTACCGTTGGATTATTTCAACTGTGAGTATCTACGAGGACATTCTATCGAAAACTCTTGAGGATTATTCGTCGTTCGATTGTTAATTGGACTATTAAAGGGGCACCTCCTAAAGGGTCAGACTGTAAGCTAACATTTACTTTGTATTTTCAAATTTTGTCTGATATATTTGTTATTATTTTGTTACGCCAAAGATTTAATTGTTAATTAAAATAAAACATTATTGTACTAGTTTGTTGCTGGCTTGTTCTTTCTGCTACACCATTTCGTCGTTTAGTAAACGTGCCATTATATAAATAAATCTTAAATAGCGACACCGGTCATAACATAATAAGTAGAACTAAACTGTAGCTGACCTCGATCTAAATGAGTCTTCTCAAAACACTTGTAACTGAACTGTTCAACCACACTAATGTTTTGACCTTTGTTGAGAAAAAGCAGACGCAAATGATCTGTTGGTACGGAAAGAAAACGAATATAAAATAGTACTTAAAACAAGCAAAAAAAGCTATTTTCAAGTTACATGTAAACAATAATCGCAAAATTCAGATAAAAAAACCTACCACAGTCTGTTAATAATATTCATGATAAATTTATTGTTGTAGCTGCGGGAGAGCCAGATAATTTTCGTTTGGCGTCATTATTAGAATTGACTGTTATTCCCATGGGGAGTATCTCTGCACCCTTGTTTGCACATTTTTATTACTTTGAAAGTGATTATTTTACTGAAATATAGTTAAAATTGCATTATTTTCCTAGTGGTATTTTAACTATTGTTTTTTCTATTAAATGGCTTCGCTACTTTCTTTTACAAATTAGATCAATAAACTTTTATTTTAAGTCATCGCTAAGACTGTCTTAAGTCAGACTGATCAGTTGCTTGACTTTAGAGGAAGTGTTTATTTGCCAAGTTATGTCCGTCGAGTACATATTGTACTTAACTTATTGTTTTTTGTGCATTTACTGTTATTATGTTTTTTTGA
The DNA here is from genome assembly GCA_007844125.1 of Sinonovacula constricta. Lineage (NCBI taxonomy): Eukaryota > Metazoa > Mollusca > Bivalvia > Cardiida > Solecurtidae > Sinonovacula > Sinonovacula constricta. The sequence goes on along the minus strand of CM017568.1, from coordinate 6,195,089 downwards.
TATATAGTCTTTGTGCAGTTTAACTCCCGATGCAATTACTGAAATCTTCTTATTTGGTTTCGATTATTTTTTCGTATTTCTATTATTCATGCAATTTCTCATTTCAACGTTTTGCCATTTTTTTTTTATTTAACTTACCCGTTTGTGCCTTTGTCTTGTGTAAGCTCACTTTTATATGTGGTAAATTTCTAGACAGTAAAATTTGAACCCGACATAACTATTCCCATTTGAAGATGGCAACAATTATGATAAACCGGACCTGGTAGCGCAATCGGTAGAGCTTTAGGTACGGGAGGCCCCGGGTTCGAACCTGGGTCGCGACATACCAAAGTCGTTAAAACTGTTAGTGGTATAGCTCCTGGAGAAGCAAATATAAGGGTTGTTCAATGACTATTTGGCCCGGTGTCAGGATAATGTGTCTGGGTGTGGTATCATGCCATGTGTTTACGGCATGCTATACACAGTTAAGGGAGCACAACATCCGCTTTAAGAGGACACTGTCTCCAGACAATTGAAATACTATTGGTGGGACGATAAATTTAACAAATAAACAACTTATGATAAGCGGTCATGTATGGTTTGTTTAGTTAAATAAGTAATTCTTGTTTTTTGTTGTTGTTGTTTTTTAAAAATCATAGTCATATTGGTGACGTTAAGCTTATAATTTAATGGGGATCCATAGACAAATTTCTAGGTAAAACCACTTGCGCACCGAAGGTCAGCTGGACGACCTTCATTTACAAGACGAATTATCTGATGCCATTGATCGGTGCTTTGATAGCTAGCTTTTACCGAGAAGTAACGCGACCTGGCTTACCGCCCTTTGATCGAAGGGTGGTGAAGATGATTTGTGATATAACATTCTTCCACATTTCTTTTATATAACGAAAGCAAAACTATATTTCTTACGATTCGCTGTCATTCAAAGATCCACTAGTATAATTAAATTAACTGTGATTAAGTTTATGAAATTATTGTTTATTTAGCAAAATTGACAAAAAAGGGTAGAGGCAATTTTAATTATTTACCTACGTCGGTAAGATTAACAATAATCATTGCAATTACAAAAGGGGGCTATTAAACCGTAAAAACTTATATATGTTCACCTTTCCGTTAACCTTATAATTGAAAAACTAAGTATTTGTTTATATAGCATGTTGTTAAAATAGTAGATCTGTCTATATAAGAGTTTTCTGCAAAATAATTAAGATAAAAATAGGTAGCAACTCGAAATAAAATGTTATTTAATATAAGAATAACTCTCAAACAAATGGTTATTTCGTCTATGTATGTGTTCAAATGCGTAAAGAAATGGTATATTTATCATAACAATATACATTATTTGCCGTTTATGTCTGTTCTGCTTGTATTTGATCCATCGTTCTCGTCGCGAATTTTAATCAGGCACGAATTAAATCCGACGCATAATTTGGCTATCATTTGTATACTGTACCTTTACGAAGCACACCATCCAGCACAAAGAGACTGATGTAGCTTTTATGTGCCTATATAATATTCTCCTTCATGAGAGGAAGTCATACGGCCAAAAAGACGACGAAGGTTTAAAATGCCTTCAATTATTTATCAACCTTACTACACTCTTAATGGACATTAAACAACATTCTCAGCTACACAATTACACAACTCTTTTTTAAATTGCAGAACTGTCGTTTGTAACATTATTAAACAAAATACTTTTTTTAATTTAAATTTGCAGATTAACAACTGTCGGTTCTAACATTATTAAATTGCCTTTTGGGGATTGTCTGCAGGCAAATGAAAGAAGTCATACTGTATTTAAAACCTTTGAAGCAGTAAATTTGATTTCCTTCAAACAGTTACTCAGGTTTTCAATTAATGTCAAATTAATTTGAAAAGGTGAACAAGAAGTAAATGAGTTTTGATTGCACTGTTCTATTTAGTTATTTTTGTAGTATACATTTTGAGTTTGCCTTGACTGTGATATGTAAACGATGAAGCGGTATTCATGTATTCATCTGGATACAAATGTTCGTAGACAATTTTAATATTTAGAGAGTACCATGACTGTCTTACTGTATAATAATAAACTCAATACTTGAATCTAACCTAAACAGCTAATGACCAATACTCACTTGTTTTAAATAGGTAAGATATCCCGATTTATCCATTTTACTATGAAATGTAGTAAGCACGTATTTTGTTTATATGTATTAAATTAGTAATAATCTAATTTTGTTGAAATTAACATGATTTTATAAAATTAATTTTTAGCATTTGTCAATAGTTTTGTTCCTAATTATCGGAATATTTCGTCAATATATCAACAGGAAATGACAAGCTTTATAACAATCTCACCAAAGTTCATTTCTTAGGCGTCAAGTCAGATAAGAATATTCCAACGAAATAATGTTTCGCTACATGTCACAGCAAAAAAAAAGGTTAACTAAACAGTGTGATAGTATATCCTAAACGAACAGGACATGTGCATTTGCCTTGCCGAACAAACCACGTAATTGTGTTTGTAAAGACACTAAAATCTTCCTGCAGGCATACAGCTGGTGTTTTCGATTAGTTTATTACCTTAAAACAATGTGCAGGTGTGTACATGCAGGATAAATATAAAAATTGAGTTATTTTCTTGGAATGTTGTGCTTATGTCAACCTAACATTCACCTAACATTCTTAGAGTTTTCTGGTGCTTACGTGTAGCAGATATAGTGCTGCCTTATTGTAAACCCCTGGCATAATACCACATCAGAAATATTATCCTAACACCTGGCCAGCTAGTCGTCGTTGGACATCCATGAGGTTAAGTTAGAGAGCTAAACTACTATCATTGTAATGACTTTGAAGGAGTAAGTCGCGGCCAACCGCTTTTGAACCCTTAGTCTCCAGTATCAGGAGACAACGCTCTTTCTGCTTCGCCACAGGAAGATTTGTTCTATTTGTGTGGACATAAAAGCAATCGTAAAAGCAGTCTGAAGTTTGGTATAAATGACAAAATATAGTCCACTTGTAAAACCACTTGATACGGTTTTATTAAAACATGCCAGATCAAATGCCAACCAGCAAAACACTTAAATCATCTGAAAAGGAAAAATGACATTTTGTTTTAATTTTCTTTGTTATTTGCATAAAAGAACATATTTTAATGCTATTCTTTGCTATGGATATTTAGATGGAAAATTTGTTTCTCAGTTGACATTTAATATCTAATAAGGTATTGTCTGTTTTCTTTTAAAATGCCTGTAAATATTAATATTTGAGAGATGTTAAGTCAATGCCATTTAATACATCGCCTGATCGTTGTTTTGTATTTTGTATCTCATTGTGTCACACGAGGACTCCTTGCAAGAACATATGACAAATTCCTATGAGCATTGCAACATATACCAAACTCTGAAAAGGCACAGTACAAAGGTATTTCACATGCAAGCCAAACGAAAAGTAAAAACAAATTTGTGATGAGTCATTTAAAGAAAAGAGCCAACCCGACAGTTACCACCTTGGAACGGTCAGTCGGCAAGACTTGACAAACTTTTGAGATACCAATGTATTAATTGTTGGCACACGTTAAGAACGCAATAACTTCCTTCACATAGGTAAGCGATATTGGTTTGTTAAACCTTCTTTTTCGTATAACACCATAATGCAAGTTACCTTTGTGGGATTATACTGTAAGACAGGCTGGTTCTTTGAGGCAAATCCATACGCGCCTAAGACAAAATTCAATGTATTGAGATAATAAACTAAATTAATAAAAATCTTTTTTTTTTTAAAAGAGCTCTTCTAACGAAAAACAGACTAATTTCATAAAATATAACACACAGTAAAATTACATTCCATTGGAAAAACAGTATTAATTTCATAGAACAAAAGCTTGCTTTTTCGGGTCTTCTAAGATATTCACCAGCATGAATAAAAGCATTTATTTCCGATAGTAATAATTACTCTGTTGACTTTTGTCTATAAATATTTTTTGTAATTTTAATAATAAACGTTTAATTAGCACAAAAGTACATTAAGTTTTATTGGTTAATTATTCTTGGTAGCTCGTTGACAGTTTTAATGACACATGCGTAATATTCATAAAAAGATGCATTTTCAAATAAAATTAGATTTAGTTGCTGATAAACTGCGCAGCATATTGGACTTGTTTGAATAATATACAGTTTTGCTTTAATTAAAATGATCATAAGATTTTCATGTGAATAATTTCGTTGTGAAATCACTACAATATTCTTTGTTAAACAAGTTAATAAATTTAAACTATAATATTGGTTATTGAGAACAAAGTGTAAAATGCAGTTAATATTTATTTTACGTTAAATCAGTTTTGTCTTTTTGTTACTAATAATAAACATAATTATATTTCCATATTTTAGTGTTTATGTTATTTTATTAATAAATTAATGGCAGTCAATCACAATGTAGTTTAAAATTAACATGAGCTTAAATATTCTCCCCTACAAAGCTTATACATCAACTTTTAATAGCATCGTACTAATAGTTACATTGTTTCATTTAATTATTAAACTAGACAGTTTTTAACGCTAGATAATTTTAGAAATTGACACAAGGCGTTTAAACGCATACATCCTGTGAAAAGTGTATTAATGTTTTAAAAGATCTGCACTTTATGCCCGAAAATATTTGAAGTATAATCTGTTCAATGTGACGTGTAATTAGTTGAACTGGAATAATAAGCAATAATTTTAATATTTCACGTCGATTTTCTGATTTTTTTTAGGAATTAAACTCGCTGCTTTGCTACGTTGCGCAAAATCTTTAAAATGAAAAAAGTCAAAAATTTTCTGTCCAACAGTCTATATGACGTCATATTCGCCAAAAACCTTTCTATCGTAAATACAGTCAAACTTGATTAGCGATCAAATATTAAGAGCGGTCACATGTCGGTCGCTATTTCCGACTGACCGTTCCAATGCGGTAACTGTCGGGTTTGCTCTTATTGTTAAATGACTCATCACAGATTTGTTCTCACATTTAAATTTTGCGTGCACGTGAAAAACTTGGTCCTGTGTCTTTTCAATTTTTGTATATGTTGCAATGCTCATAGGACTTTGTCTTATATATTCTTATTGATGCAAGTCTGTTAAGGTCTTCCCAAGCAATTTGTTCTTTAATTTTCGTCCAATCAGCGGCCACGTGCCTTCTTGATCGTGATTTTCTGAAATTCTTCTTTTATCACAGTTACTTTATTTATTAAGCTTAATACGCTATCCTCTCAGTTTTTGCGATTTTGGCATCGTCTACTTTCGTTGATGTGTCCGGTAATTTCCGTAGAGATTTCATATAGTCTTAGTGTGAGTATGCAATTACAATTACATAAACGTCACATGGTTAACTAAATCATGATCTTACATACATTACCCCTCACCAATCATACTGATCAGGAATACGATTCAGTCCAATTAATAAGGTTTCCTTTTGCTAAATTGTCATTTAATACTATGTACATATGATATTTTATAATCTTTACCACATAGGCAATATTTTTGCATTATAGACAGAATAAGGTTGAATGTTGGTGAATAATGATTGTGCATAATATGTTAAAACGATAAGTTGAATAAGTCAAATAGCTACCAGTTTAAGGCAAAGTCATACGAAAAATAAAAAAAAAAAATTCAGTTAGCAATAGACAAATGTATAAATAATTTATATGCTTACTAACTGTTTGAATGACACCTAGACATGAATTAAAAACAACAGTTACGACATTTCAATGATACGAGTGCCGTAACGGAGCCATCCAAACTTGAACATTTAGAGAGTTATTTTTTTTCAAAATAGTGTACATAAAATTTTCACGTGAAATAACTAACGATAGGATTATGGATAGGAAGTTCAACAATAAAAAACAACTTCTTTTACAAACAGAATAAAACTAACTGAAAAACATCAAAATATATACAGTATATAAAAGCGACAAGAGCACAGGCGAATGTTGTTTTAATCTTTATAATCTTTTAAGAAACTAAGTGACAATTGTACAAACGTCATACTGTTTACAACAAGTCATGTTTCAAAACTTGTGTGAGAATGATGTGTATGACTATGCCTTTAGATTTTACTGTCATCCAAGTTTGGTTTCAGACGGGTTTTTTATACCGAAGCATAGCTTTTAATAATACTTTGAGAATAAATTGACACATCTAATGTTGCTAAAATCGGTATATATTGAAGATTTTCTTTTCAACGAGGGTTCAACAAAATATGTTTTCAAGAGTGACGAGTGAATATATTGTATGCATAAAAATTTATTTTAAAGGTATACACACGAGTTTTCTTTTCATATGGTAATCATTTCATCGCAAGTTGAATTCAAAGTTTATATACAACAAATTTACTCTGAAAAAATGTTCCAAATTAACATTTTATGTGGTGTTTACAAAAGCATCAATACGGTAATGATGTACATACAGTTCGTTTATTACTAAAATAGGTCTATTATAATTTTTGATGGAGCTGAAAATTATGTACAACAAATGACAGAAAGAAAAGAAAAAACTACGAATGAGAAAAGTTCCTTTTTATCCTGTCAGTGTGAAAACATCTGGTCCGACACTGCTGACGATTGGGCGAAGCCGTTAGACCATAATTGGGCCCTCTGCGTAGCTCTATAGTATATCATTCTGTCTTAAAAAACTGAACATATATTTTTAGGATGTCTAAATTGTTACATTGTCCAAAATATGTGTCATTCTATTTGGCACGCAAACATATATGTATCGTATATGAATATTAATAAGTCAACTTTGGGATGATTAGTCGAATGAACTATCAAAATGATATGTGGCCTTTCTTTTTAATAGGTGAAGACGTTATATTCCCTAAAAATGTATGTGTTAAATTTTGTAAAGACATCTTATTAACAAACTAATACAGTGTAATCTTATTCCTTTTAAGAAAAGGAGATCGATATCTAAAGTTATCCAAAATCCCAAGGTTCTGTTTTACATGTTCCAATTCGGACCAATGATGTCTAGACAATTATCACTAAGCCCAAGGGATAAACTTCCGAAAATAACATTTGCAAATATAAATTATGGTCATATCGGCGACGTCCAGCTTATAATTAGTCAAATTGGCTACGTCCAGCTTAATATTGGTGAAGGAAGACCCCAAGCAAATGTATGGGTAGAACAGCCAATGCACCGCAGGTCAGTTGCAAGACACATGCAAGTTTTTTGTGTTACAAGGCGACTACTATAACTACCTATATTGTTTTTGTCTAGAACACGAGGCTATGAGGAGAATGAATAGCCATGGATTTGTTTTCATTTAATAGGAAATCATTTACAGATTGTTTCAATTCATATGAAGCCAACAAAGGCAAAACGAAAAGGAAACAACAACAAAAACAGACTCAAAGCTTGTGAGCTTATGAGATCTACCAACAACAATTTTTGACTTTTGTAAGAACGAATAGTTATTAAATTCATCAAAAATTATATTAATATATTAAAGGTTTATAAGACGAAAACTACTTACAAATGTAGGCAGGTTTGTAAGGTATTTCGGAAAGCAATGATTCCAGTGGTTTGAAATTGGTTTAGTTTGTAGAGTAAATCACATACAACTACACAATAAATAGAGGTTAAACGAAAAGCTGAAGCTAATATTTTCTTTGCTTACATTTGAGAAACCCATCAGGAAGTGCGAGGTTAGAGCTCTGTAAAACCGGTTAAAAGCACCACTGTCGGTCCGTATTGCAGACTCACCGTTCCAAGGCGGTAACCGTTGGGTTTGTTCTTTTTGTTAAATGAATCATGGCATATTTGTTATAAATGTTACTTTTGGTAAGCATGTGAATACATTTGTCTTGTGCCTTTTCAGATTTTGGAATATGTTGCAATGCTCATAGGACTTTGTCATATTTCCTTATTCATGATTCCATCAATGTTACCTGTGCAGTTTGGCGGTCATAAAAACTCTCATCGTGCATGTAATCTAAGATGTCATTGAATTTTAATTTTGGTATATGTTGCATTGCTCTTTGTCATATTCCTTTATTGTTCTCTTTCGTATGTATCATAGTATTCTTGTAGATTGCATATCATTTAACTTGCCTTACACTTGACGAAAGACTGCACACGCTGGTTTGTCCAGGTCATTAATATATTCTAAAATGGGTCTTAATTAAACTTCTAAATCCTGGGAAATTGGGAAATAAATGTTAATTATAAATGCAAAAATCACATGCTTCCGTTTCCATGCTGAAGATTTGGTAATTTGAAAAGATCAGGAAGTGTCTATAAGATCTTGTTAAACAATGGCATAGGGGGCGCCAGTTATTATCTAATAATCTAATAAAATAACAGTTTATCTGTTTTGTGTAGTTGGTGTATTTTATATATGCCAAACGACATAATGAATATATGTAAGCATTAAAATATTAAACTATTCCCTATCTTTCGGAAATGGGAAAATAGTACGTGTATAATTACGGACATACGGATTAGATGTCCACTTGGTGCAACCATGTTTTGTAATAACATCAAGATGTGAGTGCTTAACAAAATACTTATACCACTCATACTGTTATGAAAGCGGGATAGACATTTCCTAATCGTCACTATTAATGGAGCGTAAAATAAATCTATTCAATATTGCTATAAACATATATTCTCTATATTCATCTACATTTATACACAAGGCTGACAATGTTGAGCACAAATTGCATAAAATAAATATTTTGTTCAATATGTCCCACCAACTTTCTGCAAAATTCGTGTTGTTAATTTAAATACCTCACAAAAGACATTTATACCTGTATATGTTGCCTGTCCTAGAATACAATACATTATATTTCATGCAACATTTACAAGGCTTAATCGGTAATCAGACATGACACAATTTGGTTAGTTTATTAGAATAAATGTCTTCTAGAAAATTGTATAAAACAGCTGGTAAAAGTAGAGAAATTTCAGAAAACTACATACGTCTGCTTCATAAAGTTACATTAATGTGGTTCAAGACCTGAATTTCGCATAAAAAGCAAAGGAATTTAGTTTTCATGTCTTTAAAATAAGCACAATCCACATGTCGTTAGAGAAAGATTGACTTTTGTTGAAATCCTGAACTCAAGAGATAATTTAAGAATATATATGACAAAGTTCTATGTTGCAACATATACACAAATTTGAAAATGCACAGGACTAAGATACTCATATGCAAGCAAAATGTAAAAGTAAGAACAAGTCTGAGATGAGTCATTTAACAAAAACAGCAAACCAACAGTTACTGCACTTGGAACGGTCAGTCGGCAATATTGAGATTACTTAATGTTATAATTATAAAGTGTCTTATTTGTGAAAAAAAAAAAAACGATTTCTTTAAGAACACATAAATAATAATGTTAAATCAAATATGATTTCATGGTTTATTGCAAAACTATACATGAACTCGTATTATATGTTAAAAGTAATAAGATAAATAAATAAATAAATAAGTAAATACATAAATAAATAAATAACTAAATAAAATAGGACATTACATTACATTTTCAATTGCTAAGTTTTATTCCTTGTCATTACTAAGAAACATTGCCGCAATTTTTGTATATAACTTCTCCTTTAGTTTTATTTTATCAGTTTTTATTCAAGCAAACCTCTTGGTCTCACAAACAGTATTACAAACAAAACAGATGACAAAACATGGTGATTATTATGGTGACAAACCCGTCCCCAGGTACACTTACACTGAATTGATAAACCTGTTTGTGTAAACGGTATTCCCAAAAGAGTAAGAACCTTCCACTGTATAATGTTATTTTTCTAAAGATAGTGACGTGTTTCCCACAACACCCCTTTACTTAGTTTTTTATAAAGACGATAGGTTATGTCATTTAACCTCCGGAGGTTCTCAATATCTAATGTAACTCTAGCACAACAATCGTAATTCATGATGCTTTTGTTTATGATATAATAAATTCTTTCACAAATTATTTGTGTGTGTTTTTTTTTTGCACATAACTATTTTCGCTAACGACATTCTAGTTTTAAAATTTAAGTTGACGGAATTTTAAGATGAAGATAATATATAATCATATAGTAGTTATAAAGTCTATTTAGTTTTATATAGCTCTAATAGCTATAAACGCATGGTTTCTATTTTGACCGATCTAACTATATTAGTATTGCGTTTTAATAGGCACAATCTCAACACTTATATGGGATACTCTAGCACGATGGGAGAAAAATAAATAGAGTAGGTTTGTTAATTTAGGGGTCAAAATGACATTTTGAGTATTTGACACAAACTATAAATACTGTCACTCAGCTGACACTGAAAAGTAAATTATTGCACATTTTGTTGGGAAGCTTGGACTTTTTTATCACTTAGACGAAAAATACATTGATAATAATAATAATAATAATAATAATAATAATAATAATAATAATAATAATAATAAAACGAAAGCATAAAGAGTGATTGGTATCGAATATATTTAATGATCTGAATGGAAGATAAAAACGACTTTGTTGCTATAATCTTATGCCATATGAAGAAAGACAGAAACATGAACAAAAGAAAACGAGTAAAGCAGTTAAAGTCGATAAATACATGTAATACATGATGTCACAGTAACTACATAGTTAGCAAAGAATATTTGTTGCAAACAATTGTACAGTACATTGGACTTAAAATGTGAACATTATGTAACAGAAAAATTCAAATACAACTTTATGTTCAGTTTCTATCATAACAGCTACGTTATGGCGTCATATGCACTCTAAAGACAAATAACCAAATCCAGTTATTTTACTCTTACATTTATGTAGGTAGTTAAACATATGCCAACAAAATACAATCCATGATTTTTAGTGTGTTTTTTCTTCACGAGGTTCGCTTCAAAAAGGATTCTCTATTTGGTGGAAACACGAGTATAATAACCGTACAAACATATTTTCTTGAGATACTACTATTTTCTAATTACAAAAAAAAAAACATGCATATTTTATGAGGCACTCTCACGTGTAATTTCCATCATTATGCCATAAATAGGAAAATCGTGATTTCTTATGCGCGTGACTTATAACATCTCGATGTAATGTTTGTCATTGTATTGTGCATTCCTTAAAAATATTTTTATTGTCTGTCCTGTTTTCAGTCAAAGGTGTCTCTTTCATATACTTTATTTTCATTTGTTTGAAGACAAGGTACCAAAAATAGGTTTGATTGATACATCTACGAAGCAAGTCAAAGCTTAGCATTTATTACTGTGACAGCTGTATATGTTTTGTCATAAAATTTATCAAGCATGGTTTTAAGCAAGGTATTCGAAAAATATATTTGATAACCGCACTTATTTTGTTTGTTTTTGTAGTTAGCAGCTCAATTTTCTAGCTGACATTTCTACTGTATAAACACTTGGTTTGTCTTACTTGACTGTTATAGTCTATAGGGACCAATAACCACAAGAAACTTACAATAATCTTTTATAGAGGTACGAAATTCAAAATGCATAACAAGACATCAATAAGAATATATAACACAAAGTCCTATGAGAATTGCAATATATAAAAAAATTTAAAAGGCACAGGCAGGAGGTATACACATGCAAGCCAAATGTAAACGTAAGAACAAATCTGTAATGAGTCATTTAACAAAAAGAGCAAACCCGACATATACCGCATTTGAACGGTCAGTCAGCAATATGGACCGACTGGGGTGCTTAAACCAGTTTTCAAGAGCTCTAACCTCGAACATTCTGATGGGTTTCTCAAATGCAAGTAATGAAAAGAAAACCGATCCATTTGAACAAATGCCCAAGCGCTGACATTTAAAACAACAAACTCAATCAAATATTTTTAATCATGAATTGTTTTAATGTTTCGATGCTCTATAATTACACAATTTAAGCCATAGGCACATTTTACATTAGTTAGAGAAATGTAAACTTGTTTGGTTATCTAAACTACGCTTATTTTGAACTTATACACGAGTTTGCAATATTTATTACATAAAATATATGATTTCAAGACAACATATTAAACATATGTCTGTTAGGCTTAGAGTGTAAGAAAATAAAACACTTCATTCATTTTGTACATATACTACGTTCAGACTGGAATCACTTGATATTGTCAGTATTCGTTTGACCAAGCGACTGCGATTCAGAGATTGTCAAATTTATGTCATCCGAACTACGGCCGTGTTTAAGTTTTCTTTGTGAGCTTTTGTGTAGAAAAGACCACAGTTTCTGGTAAATAGGCGTCTGATACAATACATACTTGTTAGGTTCGCAATACAAAATTTAATAATTCTTTTGGATTTAGAACATTTATTGAAAATCAGACTTAATGTTAACGTTATGTAAGCAATATCATTATGTTAACCGGTTCCGTATCCATTGACAAAATATGTTATATGTTACAGGCAAATTTGGCAAATTTAGATACCTTATGAAAACGTAAGTATTTGTCCCAGCAAATTTATGATATCAGTTTTGTTCATATTAACAAGGGGGAGGAAAAAATACAATAAATAAATAAAATAGACATCAAACAGTGTTTTAATCGTATACCATTTACCGAAACTTTTGCGTTTTATATTTTTCATCGATGCCACTAAATTTTTCATCTGGCGTCATTAACGAGTAATTAGATGTCTTCTCTTTGACTGCTTTCCCCCAAACATAATCGCTCTGAAGGAACTGTTACCGACGCATTTTTGTACGTATTATATTTAGATAGTTAATTGCACTATTTGTTATTTGTGCTCTTTGTTCAGTTTCTCCCAATCCAGGTGCTTCTTGTTAGTTGTCTGACTTTCTATAATATTTCCCCTATTTGTTTCTGATATAAAACGTCCAAGAAGTGCAAGGTAGGAGCGCTCTGTAAAGCAGGTCTAAGCACTTGTCGATCCTTTTGTTAACTGACCGCTCCAAGGCACTAACCTTAGGGATGTCTCTATGTGAATAAGGTTTCATCTTATTGCTCTTGTTCACTTTTATATTAACTTGCGCGTGTGTGTTTGTCTTTGTTCAATTATACTGTAAATTTTTATTTATGTGCCCATTATCGTAGGACATTTTCATGTTTTTCCTATGTATTATCACAACAATACCAGAGCGATGTTGCTATATCCATGCTATTATATCTTTCGTCCTATAGCATATTCGAATGTTACGTACTTTCTTCTTTGATGTACTTAGGAATTTGATTATTCTATTTGCATAATGCTAATTATGAACAAATTTGTACAACCATAATATGTCTAATGGTGCTGTGGGTATTTTTTCGAGGTGTATTTCACCTATTAAATCACACACTTGTACTGAGGTTTCTTTCTTTACTCCAACTTTTCTGATAACAATACTTTAAATGTCCTCTTGCGAATACAAAGTAGACATAGTATGGACTTTGATAAATACAATATTATTCTACAATATGTGTGCATGTAGATTTCTTTACTGCAACCCACTGTCAATTTTACTGAAGATGGTCGTACATTTAACATTTGATTTCTCTTCATTATAATAATGATGGACAAAACTGAAACATAACTTTTGTTATTGCATGAAACCATCTTTACTTTACAAAGAAAAGTACGATGTACAACCTGAAATTATATAAGATAATATTCAAACACTATCGATAACGCTGTTTGCTTACTTCTAGTCAGTTCTAAAAAATATGTGAATGGACAACCTTTGCAAACTTGTTTCTGGTGGTGCTCTTCAGGCCTTTACTCTATAGAACAGATCCACTGCTGAATTTGACCGGATTATGGCGCCAGGCTCGATCTTAACAACACTATTCATTATTTCTAATGATTCTAAAGTATACATTTTACCAGTTCATAAGTACGCAAAAAAAAAAAGATGTCATGCCAAACGCGCAATCAAATCATAATGTTAAATGTAAATTTTATTAGCCTGTAACTGTTAAAAATGAACACACCTTATATTCGATTTGGCATTCATGCTGTAATGTGTCCAGTTTCGAATCTTCCCCTGAAATCTCTTGCCATTTGGACAACGAAGCGGACATAATTTATTTACCTTTACATTCGTTATACAATGTGGCTTTCAAAAGTACCCTACCCATACTTTAAGACATTATGTTAATATACATTCTCAACCCCATTCCCAGTGAAGTTACACTAGGCGGTGCAAAGTGGCAAGTTCATACTTGTAGTGATTAGGGAATTTATTTTCACTGTTAAACTTCTTAATTTAATAAGATTATAAACTTTGTGTTAATAAATGTTTAAACAAGTTCGATGAATTTATCCTAGCAGGCGCTATTGTCTACATTTTCTTTGAGCAAAGTTTTACAATTGCATGTCTTACCACACACAAACTGATCTACTCTTTTACTTTTCACGATGTACCTCGTCAATCTTAAAGCGAAATAAGCTATAGTTTGTAATGTTATGTAACACGGCACTCACGCATTGTGCATTTACTCTTAGCTTACTGTTCTGTTCTACTTCTCTGGTAGTTCATCAGCATGTGATCGTAAATGTTATGTGGGAATACAATACATACTTTTACCAAAAAAGGAACATTTAATCGATAAACAATGTAGTCTCTGAAGTAATTAATCAAATGATCTATCTATGCTTGTAAAAGTCGTTCAGAACAGCTTTCAAGTATTGTCTTATCACACTCGAAACCAAATAAAATTGTTTAAATGCACCAAAGCCTGATACACATAATGGCAAGTGTAAATTTGAATCCAAACCTGTAGTGAAATTAAACCAGCATTTGTTTTAACTTTTCGAGATATCAGAATCTCGTTAGGAAACCTGGAGAGCCGTTTATCGTCTGGTCTGATGAAAAATCCTCACTAAAACAATTGTCATGTTATCGTAGTAAATCAGTTGTAAAATGGTGTCTAATCTTAATGTCTAAAATATCAAAACATTCTTCTGGAAATCATCATTTCTTGGCGTCTTAGAAGAAAATACACACGGTGATAGAGGGACAGACAGTGTTTAAAAGGAAGTAAATGCAAATTTTAATAAAGAAAACGTTGGACTTTTAAGCATTGCGTCGACAGTTCCGGCAACATGATAATAGTAACAATCGTTACTAAATGTGCACCGTACAAGGTGTATTGTTTGTAATATATTGTATTTAGAATGTTTAGTTCATTTTATATAGTAAGGTCATACTCCGATGCATGTACAAAAAGGATGCGACAATCTCTTTTTTTATTTCCTATATTTCAAGACTTTGCAAACACGACACTTGCTTTTTATTTTATTATAAAAATCTGTTGTTTTCCAAATCACATATTATTAGAGTATACTCGAAATCTCGAAAAGATATTGGTTATCGATAAGGTTAAATCTATATATATTTACTATTGTCGGATACAGCTTTATGAAAGCAAAAGAGTGCGTAGTTTTATTGAGATACAATTGAAATTTAAACCGTTACGTGAAATTTAAAGTAATTCATAATTAGAGCAAACAGAAAGGTCATTCGTCTGTTCACAAAGTGAACTTGCTTTAAAATAAAGTGTTACATATCAAAAGCAGTATGTCTTAATTTATTAGCGCGTTTAATTGACTTTGTCCCAATTGTGTGAATGTTTGCGGCAACCAATAAGTACATATTTAAATTTTACATTTTAAACTTGCTGAGATAGATGTTTGGAGATTGATAGAACATAATGTTCTATAAAAAAGTGCAATATGTTTCCTTGTTTCCCGAGATGTGACCGAAAATTGTTACAAAAATTCTTTCTAAAACTATTGCAAAACTGTTTCGTAAAACTTTAAAGGAAATAAATGGATGATTTATCAGTATTGTAGGCTGCAACTGTTATTTTATATATCATTAAAGTATTCCTCTTTTACTCTGCAGCTTTATTACTGTTTTGTAAATGGGTCTGACTTCTGTAAGATTGTTAATACTAATACATAAATGCAGTTGTGAAATTAGAGTCTGGACCTGAACACATGTTTAATTACAATTAACATTATGATATTACATAATCCTGTCTGGCGATTGTTCAAATTTTATTATATGTTCTGATACTTAAAGGACCTTGTAATATATTTCTGTCCATCATGCCAAAATTGTTATTAGTCTATTTTGTTAAGCCAGTGGGTGATTTTTCTTGATATCAGTTTAGTTATTTTCTCTCAGGTTGTCTAAGTAAAATGTATCGACTTCGTTAATGTGTCTCTCATCTGTGTCTTAGTTTAATTGTTTAAATGAAAACAACAGCTGTACATTGTCTCAAGGGAGATCAGAACTAGTTTTGAGATGGCAATTTATGCTTGAGGCATAGGCGTTCAATTTGCCACACGCACGAATTTAGATAGGACGTTAGAAACAGCCCATTAATTGTAACCAAGTTTTAATCGATTCTTAAAACGTTCTAAATTAATTATTTCTGAGTTACATGAGAAAAACGTTAAGACTCCTTTACAAAATCGTTATTCTTCACGGTAGATATACTTGAATGTGCTATTTCAGATACTAAAATACTTGAATAACCACGTTTATGGCATTATGACGCTACGTACTTTTAAATTGCAGAATCGGAATTATTTAGAATTCTTTGACGAATAGTTATCGTAAATACATTTGGATTTGTATATTGTTCCTTAATCAAAGTGTACATTTTCAAACCATAAATTATCTTACTTAGATGTTAAGAAGTAAAAATGAATTAACCCACTGAGAACAACCGCGCAAGTAATTCTGTGATTAACGGTTATACTAAAATAGCATTCAATAGAACAGCCTTCAGTGTACCAACGTTTTTATATCATCTGGTCCTATAAGAAGCCACTGACTGACACGATGAAAGAGATTTATGACAAGAATACAAAGTTGTCGAGAAATGGAAATTGGTTTCTAATAATACATTTCTATTTTCGTTAAATTCCATAATGTCTTTTAACTAATTTAGTCCAAAAGTATGTAGGAAACAATGTCGCGAGTCAATTGTTTCTTTGTAAAATTACAGAGTTGTAAGAATAATCCATAATGATTTAAATTGCCAGGGCTCTTCTTGACTAGAAAATTACATATATCGACAGTAGACACTCGTAAGTTTAACTTAATTATACAGCCTAAACATGACATCTGAGTAAAGCATGACTCGCAGGCAATTTAAAGATTAAAGGGAATTCAAAGATTTATTTTTTAAATGTTAACATTCTGTACTGTTTTAGAAGATAGTGGAAACCAACGCAGACGACCTTTGCCTCGTTTTGGTAATGTTTCAGACTGTTTCCTGTGTTAGAGAATACACGTGTCTTAAACAGTGACTGACTGTTATTTGAGGCATCTTTTATTCATCAGACGTTTGTACGAAATAAGCAGGATCGGATACAAGAAGCTTAAACATAATTCAATATAAAATATGTAAAACTTTTTATTTAACAATATTTCACTTATAGGAAGACAGTATCCATGTGAAGCAGGTATAGTGCTACCTTAACAGTATACACTATGCCGCGAACATGTGCCATGTTACCACATTATCCGGACACCGTGCAGACCCGTCATTGAATTATCATCAATATGCTTCAACAAGCAATCAATGCCACTTCTATTTTGATTTTTTTTTTAATAATTTGAATTATTTTGGTATCTCGTGGCCATGGTTTAAACTTGGGGCTGTGGTCTAAGGAGGTCCCGCACCAATGGCTGTAATACCAAGTTAATTAGACGCCGTTTAAAAGAATCCAATAACCATCTACGACTTGCTAATATATTTTATATAACATACATAACAATGTTTAAACCATAAACTGACTAAAAGCAAGCATGCCAACTTTAATTCTTCAAGTCCCGTCATTTTCTTTTTGCCATTATGTAAAAATTATCATCATTTGAATAACTAACCAAAAGTCTTAGGATATCCTAGGTATTTATGTGAAATCATAATCATGAATATTGTATGAATGTTGTCGACTCATTAATACTTTTGGCCATATCAAACGAAAAGGTAAAGAAGGCCTTTCATATTTTGATTTGTGTCACAATTACATGACGTTACTTGTACTTACTGCGCAAATGTGATCATTCTTGTTTAAGCTTTGGAGAATAGTTGAATATTAGTTTTGGAGATGTTGGACTCTCGAATAATATACAATCTAAACTTATCCTAAGTTCAATGGTACTGTTAACTGTATTTCTTGGCTTTATCTTAACTCATTTAATCTGCAGTGTTAAAATTTGCGTTTATACCTTTTTACATGATAAATAATTCTATCTTCAAAATCTTTTAAATATCACATTCTTATAATGGTATAAGAACACTAGGTAAAATATCATTACATTGAAGAAGATCTCTACCTAACTAGCCTAAAGCAACCGTAAATCTCATGCTTTATGAAGAAAGATTCATGTTTCATCCTAACTGTTAATTTTTCTATACAATCGGGGTTAACTTTAATTTATAATATCATTGTTTTACAAAAACAACAACAAGATAAACGCTGGTATCATTAATTTGGCGATTCTTTGATGTTATAATAGTGCATTATTGTATACCATATGCCGTGAAGATATGATTAGGTACATTTGATAAATCATATTTCCGACACTAGCGTTTCGTATCTATATTTGACATATTAACAACAAACAATTAGACATTAGTCTTAATCTCGAGCAATATCACAAACACCTTATTTTGTATATAACACTACTGTACTATTTCAGTCGGTACAATTATCCTATCCAGACTATTGATGTCTTGTTGCTATGTTTATGTACCAGGGGTTATTGTCGTTTTGTAATTGGTCTGTTTTTTATTTAATATATATGTACCGTCTAGTATTTTGTCTCTTTAACCATTTACAACTAAAACTCAAACCGATTTTATGAACTATTTAACAAACATTTCTTTTCTCGTAATTACATTAATATCTAGACTAGCTGACTAATCGGCTTGCTTTATTTGACATAATGACCACTGGCATAATATATTAATAATTAGTTTATTTGATCGGATGTAATTTTTTCAAGAGATTTTTCTATTACATCTCAAAAAAGCATCTGCGAGAAATTTACATGACAACGTTCAAGGACATAACGTAAAATGTGTAAATAATTTACAAATAACAACGATTAAGAAAAAACGTTACATTATACGATATTAAAATATATACTTAAATGTATTCTTTGTAATAATAGCACAAATGAACAAAATATCAATATAACGTATTAAACATTTTTGGCGGTTATTTTACCATAAATTGACAACATAATTTTGATAAAGGCAATCACACGAAAAGGTACGCTTGCAAGTTTATCAATATTTGTTATTTCCGCCTTGTAATGTAAAACTTAATGTACCGTCTGCATAGCTCAAGGTAAAAGCTTATTAATGTCTTATGAAAGCCCGTTTATTGGCTGGATAAACGAGGCTTAATTGTTGTAATGGTAATTATTGATTAATTATCTAACCTTGATATACGTACGTTAGGCCACTGGCAATCATTAAGAAAAGAGATTTCGGCAGTTATCCAAGCAACTATCCAATAGTCAGTCAGGTCGTTTAGATATACTGGCTAATATTCACACACGAAAATATGTAGAATACAGAACGACAGACTGATATCAAAATTGTACGATAACAAAACCAACGACAACAAACGTTAATAGCACACAAACAACAGCAATAAATGTTATGATATGTAGCATACCTAGTTACATTCTTAAAAACAATCTATTATAAAAACAACCTCACCAAATGCCCATTTTCTGACAAAAGGGCTTCACTACATAAAAATATTGAAGCTTGTTTTAATTTCTGTCTAGTTCTAGTGAACAAAAATAATATACTTTAAGTTTACAATATTTTGTCATTACCGTAACTAATACCAAGATATATTTGCAGACTTCATAATAGAGATTATATAACCCAGCTATCAAGAATGTATGAAATTGCATTTTACAATGTCATTCTATTGAATTTATTATGAAAAATATTTCATCGGTTGTTATACTGTTAGATGTGTGTGAATCTGCAATTTTTATACGTACAATTTTACATCGCTGCAAACTCATCTTGTTAAGTGGTTAATGTTTCACCAAAACAATAACTATGCATACATATGTCGCCATTAAAACAACTTGTAGATACAGCATTTTATGTGTTACGATAAACTAATAATACATTGACTAAATGGAAATTTATTGAAACTGTAATTAAATTGTATTATTAAGAGAATATAAAATGTTTGGAAATGGCTGAGAAACCATTTGGAATACATCGGAATCATCTCGGACATTTTAAATTAGGGAATTTATTGGGAAGCGATTATTGATACGTTCATTTCATCTACTATCTTTATATTATCATTGTTATAAATGCGTTGTAGTTTATGTCAATGTGTGAATCACCGCCTCAATAAATTAAAATGAAAACAAAACAAAAACAAAAAATATGTTTGCTTTTAATGTACTGCTTTTCACATGAAAAGCAGGTGCGCATTTCCCATATTAAAAGAGCATTCAGTTAGACCTATGAGTTGTCGAATGTTATATGTTCATAATGTATGTAACCTTAGTAAACAAATACTTTTATGACAACATCATATTTTTCATTGTTACCGTAATTATCATAGAGACATTGACGCAAAATAATATTCTTATGTTCGTCAAGGGAATTGGTTGTAACACAGAACAATGATAAGGCAGTATTTAGTATCGCATTTAAGATCACGTCTTTTCTATTTCTGTCAGTTTGTGTTATTAACAAAACGTAGGGGATATTCATAGTACATAGTAATGTTTATTTCGTTGTTTAGCCAGAAAAAAACTCTTTTATTATGCTGTCATTGTAGTGATGATCTTAATACGACCTATAAAACACTCTGAAGTAAAACAAAACACTGAAACAAGTATATAAATAGACGCATCATCAACCTTAAACACGACAAGCTTAAAATACCTTCATTTGCACAGAAACACGATTATACAACATACATCAATGCATGGAACATCTTACACGGAATCGTGACTCTTTGCAAAAAATCAAGTTCATGTCTGCATTAATTTGTTAGATGTGTGCATAATACTTGAAACATCTGCTTTATTATTAACTTACTGAAACACTGTAGCTGCCACACAGGTAAAGTTTGACTACTTGAATCTACAATATAGTTACAGGTAATCTTAATATACCTTACATGAATATCATACAGTAAACGGCGAATGTGATACTGGATATATCGCATTCCTTGACACTTACTTGAATAATGTTCATAGCAAAATGCAACGTTACCATGGTTATGTAACTATCTTTATTACATTATAATGTTGTAAATTGTTTCATAGGAACTGTGGAATAATATTTTCTTAAAACGCTCATACTCAAATATTCGACAAATTTCGTTTTTGAGAGTTAAACAAACAAATGCTCTCTTTACATATTTGCAAACGCTCATGGGCGCTGCCATATTAGAAATCACAGAAACGAAAAAAATGCCCAAAATGAAAGTGAGTGAAGGTAATAATATGTGAAAGTGTTTGTTTATATTAACCATATTTATATTTGACCATAAAAGATAAAATAATCAATACGTAAATTTAATCATTTTATTTGTTTTTCTCTGGTATAGCAATATTATACTATTAAGGATTGTTACTTCTCCAAGCAGTTCTACTCATTAAACTTGATTAATATATTTTGTATTTTGTATTAAATCCAATGCATGTTTGACACTATTTGGAGAGAAACAAATCATATGGGTACAAAGTTGTATGTCATTCAAACTATGCAATGGGTTCCAATGACCATAAGCAGAATTTATTAAGGTTGTTTTTGTCATCTTCTGTTTTCATAGTATTTCTCTTTATTTGCATAGTTTCACCTAAATTTGCCAAAGCGTCAACAGCATATACACTTTTTCAACTTTCCAAACGGAGTTACTTCTAAACTAAAATCTTTATTCTTTTATGCTCAAAACGTAGAAAATTTAACGAGAGCAGTATTTGACCTCAGACACTACATTCCTGTAATTATTCCGGAACAGTCAGACACAGATGTTGTGGGAGTGATTGACAACTGCAGCTTTGTCTAGGCAGGATAATTGAAAAGTTATCTTCTAGTACCAGCCTGTAACTCAAGCCTCTATACACATTTATGTCAGCCTGATGTATTCGCACAAAAGCTATGTTAGATTGATAAAAACCTGTGTCCTTGGTCACCAACTGTTACAGTGTTCTATTTAAAAAACACAGAAAAGAGTTTTATTTTTTTTATCCTGAGATTTGAAAAAATGAGATCACAAACACACAAAAAGTATTTTGAAATCAAGTACTGATTGTATGGTACACACATTATAAGCTGTTATCTTCAACGATTAGGTTATAAGCTGAGTTATAAGAGCAAGTGCTATTTTCCCTAAAATTACACATTATTCCTCATTATTTCAAAGAATGTGCTGAGCGAGCCACAAAGTGAGCTAATATAAGAAAACGACAAACATAACACATGTTCTTGAAAACAGACAAGGTAAATACAAATATTCTATCCAAGTGATATAACAGAGAGGAAGCATATTATCGGGGTAGTATTTGTTCAACTTTACAGGAGTTTACAGTAATACTCTATATTTAAATTTCTATTATTTATGAAATGGCCAGTCAATAAATGGACACGGCAAACATTCAGTTTCCCTTTTTTGCCAGTAAGAAATATAATTGACAATGATTGAAAGTATAATGTTCAATTTTTCCGCCGACATTTAATTGACATATTGTTTGACTTTCCAAAATAAACTCATATGAACTCCCTCAAGCCTAAAGGAATAATTGATTTCAACTCAACCCACTAATGAAACTAAGTAGTATATCTATTAAAACTAAATTGGCATTACCGCAAGACTTTCCCTGCGTATTTATATATTTTATCTTTATTGGAGTAAGTCACTTTGGAAAAACAAATATATTTTAAATGAGGTATTTGACAAAGCTTTAGCTCTATCTGTTTAGTTGATATCTAATAAATCACCGGTGAATATGAATGCCTTCTAGTTTGTATTTTACAGGGATTTAAGTAATTCTGGAAGGCTTCACTGCTAACACAGGTTATGATGCTTTATGCTACAGTTATCACTGGTGCTTATCTGACACTTGAATAAGCACTAGCCTATGGACTAGATCATCCTTGTGCTGTGTCGATCGTTTTCAATTAAAACTTAATCTAAATATTTAATCATTAAATACATTTTAAAATGACATATTATTTATAACATGATAAGACTTTTTAAATGAAAAGTAGTAAAACTTTCATGATCAGTCAATGTATGTTGAAAGTATTTCGTAAAATCCTGATCCTTTGTCACCCGGCTGTATTATAGTATGCAATCTCAAGACAACGGTCCTCTAATAGGCATTAGATCTGCGAGGACATTAGACAATCCTACTTACTTGCATACTGCTTGTTTGAAAACCTTCCGATACACTGCATTCTTATCACATTGCTATACAGATGTTGTTATTTTGTATTTTTAAAAGCCGCTTAGCTTTAAAGATGCTAGTAAATATTGCTTTCTCATAACGTTCCAGCTTGCGTTCCTCTGAACATTTGGTGGGCATTTTCTTTTCAATCTTATTTAATTGCACCAAATTCTTCTTGCATTCACTACTGGCTAATCATTCAGCAAGTGGAAGAAGACGACAAGAGGTAATATTATAAAGTCTCAAAAGTACACCAGGAAGTGATAGTACCTATTGAACACCGCGATGCGTTAAGAAGAGCAAAGTCATTCGCTAAAGATATTTTATTGGATTTTATTATTTTATGTTATTGAATGTTTAGATTTTGGACAAAGTAAAGTTAGTGCGGTAACGTTGCGTGTAATTTAATTTCTTGTTCAAATTTATAGCATTAACGATACGCAGTCGCTAGATCTAGAAAGTTGAACATGATTAAATTATTGATATGTTTTTAGTATCAAACCCATTAAAATAAACATACTTTTGTTTAGTCAATACAATCTTTGATAACGAATGATATTTTTATATTACTCCACTATCAGCTAGGACAAAGGTGTCATATAACAAATTGACTCCATCACCATAATTGCAATAAAATATTATTTTTTAAGAAATGTTAAAATGTAATCAAACAATTTATTTTCAATAAATATACATGTATTATTTGAAACGTATTTCATTACTTTTAATAACGTCTGCCTTTTTTTCCGTACATTATCTATTATCCTGAATGCAGTAATTGAAAATTCACAGGGCATGTTGAATGGTCGTGATATGAGACTATACTGCCTGGAGACTTCTTTTTACTTTATATAAGACTGAGCTTGAAATACTGGTGTAATGGCAGAGTTATTTTGGCATGATGGACAGAAATATATAACAAGGTCCTTTACGTATCAGAACATATAATAAAATTGAACAATCGCCAGACAGAGGTCCAAATATGCAAGTTAAAAATGACATAAGCACCCAGACAGTACCTGACATAAATAGAAAAAGGAAACCTTTAAGTTACCGTCCTGGAACGTTCAGTCAGCATAAGGACAGATTTGATTGCTTAAATCTGTTTTCATAGAAATACAGGTGTATATAGAACAATTTTGTATTCACTCAATGTTCAGCAGACTCCCGACCAAATATATTACATCTGTCCAAAGGAAAGAGGACAATAGGATATTGCTCAATCCATATTTTGTCTCCGTTAATTGTTATTAAAATTACCATTACAACATTTTCTATGCTAACCGTTAGTAATTGTTGTTATTTACACTTATTATCTGACAGAAAATGTCGTGAATGGGCTTGATTGAAGTTCCTTTAAACCCGGTTTAAGCAGCACAGTCGGTCAATTTGCCGACGGATCATTCCAAGATGATAATAATTATTGTTATATTTTTTAGCATTGACTCGGTGCTTTTTGTCATGTTCTCATTAAATGTATTTACTTTGCTGATTGCTAGTTCAAATTGTGATGAATGTTGGATTTCTCGGGTCCTTGTTTTGTTTTTTAATTCATTCAGCAACTTGATGTCATTTCTTACCATCGTGTTTTGAATCTAGTCATTTCTGTAACTTTTACTCGTCCACAGTTAACGTAGATTTGCAAGATGTTTACTGCAAGTAATTTTACATCAGCCTGTATGTTTTGAATGTACTATATCAGGATCTATATAATGCGAATGTTATATGGCTTTGTCTGAAAGACAGCAGCTTATGAACTACGAGCTTTAAAGACGAACATTGCTAACCCAAAATATATAGCTGTAGGGCGACACTAGAGGGACTAAGGCCCGTATTCACCAACCAATCTTAAGTAAAAACTGCCCAAGTCATAGATTTCAATCTACAATATCTTCATTATGTATTTAGCTAAATGTCTGTATTTATGAATACCACTTTCACTTTGCTACATCCAGCTTAAAATCACATTAGTCATAAATAAGCTTTTTGTTTGTATGAAAATTGTGACTTCAAAAATGTAATTGAATTTAATATCTACAATTTTTTGCACTTCTTCAATGGATATGATACTTCCCTCTCTTCTAGATACCATGTGGACATTATTTTCAATTACGTCATTGACGACGTCACTACATATCTAAGAACACGTCAGCGCTGGGCCATTTTTATATTTTTATTAAAATCGATCTGTCAATTGCTTCCATTTGGGAAACACCTAAGGAAGTGCGAGGTTTGTCCTTTTTGCCGATTGACCGTTCCTAAGGCGATAATTGTTGGGTTTCGCTCCTTTTGTTTAATGACTCATCACAGCTTATAATAACATTTGGCTTGCACGTGAATAGCTTTGTCCTGTGCCTTTTCAGATTTTGGTATATGTTGCATTGCTCATAGGGTTATGTCATATAGTTTTATTCTTGATCATAGTAATGTTACTTGTGCAGTGTTACGGTCGTAAAAAGTCTCCCCGTGAATGTAATCTATGTTATCATTTAATTCATCATATACAAATTGTTACGTGTATTTCCTTTCATAGATATTGGACTTTGGTTTCTCAATTCCATCTTCATATGAACAGGATGTCACACCCATTTATTCTTCTCTGGTCATTTCTTTCTTGATTCAAGAAGTTAATTTGATTTGCAATTAAAAAAATTTGTGTTGTCCATATGGACATTACTTTTCAGTTATGTCACAGATGATATCTTATTTAAGAACACGTCAGCGCTTGGCCACTTTTTATTCTGTTTTATTTCAATTGCTTGCATTTGAGAAGCCCCTCGGGAAGTGCGAGGTTAGAGCTCTGTAAAACCGGTTTAAGCACCCCAGTCGCAGGGGCGGCTTCCAAAAAATAGGGGGAGGACGGTATAAATCAAGATCTATTCAACTTTGTCGCAGTAAATACTATAAGTTAGAAGTAGAAGAAAGGGTCTCTTACTGTGCGTGTATATATGTATATGCACATGTAATAAGCCTAAAAATACTTAGCCTTTAAGGTAAGAGACCCTTACTCCTACCTAAGCATTCAACAGACAAAAAAGCATGAAAGGCTTAGTATTTTTAAGCTTACACGTATGTATTTTCACAACTCTATTTTGTACCTGATTGGTGGGGGCAAAGATTCACCCCCACCCTGGATTAATCCCTTCACATTCGGCCCTTTTTACCGAATGACCGTTCTAAGGCGGTAACCGTAGGTTTGCTCGTTTTAATCAAACTTGTATAAACTTTGTCGACATTGAACAAAAGTCGTCTAATCAACCGAAGAATGCGATTTGCGACAATCTTTAATTAGTTTTAACCTTAAAGCAACACCAGATTTCTTGATGCATTTATTTTCTTCGTAACTCCGCTAACTAAAAGAGTGTCGCTTGTATACGAGTATGTGCATGTTTATCGAAAAGGTGTCTGTCTGTTTACCAGAAGATCGTGTTTTGTTGTTTTTACAAAAAGATATGTGATTTGTAATACAATCCATAAGGGTGTGTGATTATTTATCAGATGGATTTACACGGTTTTATCTGAAGGTTGTCTGCTTGCTAATTAACAATTAGTAATTATGAAGATTTGTGCTTATTTGAAGGATGTGTTCGTGTTGATCTGATGGATAAATGCTTGTTCATTCCAAATGATGTGTTTGCAAGTTTATCAGACGAGTGTTGGCGTGTTTACCTGAAAAGAGTTTTGCATGTTTATCCAAAGTGTGAAGTGTGTGTGTGTGTGTGTGTGTGTGTGTGTGTGTGTGAGAGAGAGAGAGAGAGAGAGAGAGAGAGAGAGAGAGAGAGAGAGAGAGAGAGAAAGAGAGAGAGAAAGAGAGAGAGAGAGAGAGAGAGAGAGAGAGAGAGAGAGAGAGAGAGAGAGAGAGTATCAGTGTTTACTTCTATGTATCTTTTAAATTATAAACATCGACATTCAATGTAGTAAACATAAAACAGAATGCACGCGATCAAAAGTTATGGATGATCCAGTAAACTTAATTTAGCAGAGAAAGTGTAGGTCACTTTCGGTCATTGCAGTTTACTGTGTAGCGGAAGTCGGGAAGTAGCAATCTTCATGTGTTTACGCCCGGTCAGATGCTTTATTCATAAACAAAAATCTTCTTATTTCTAATTTTTCCGTAAGATATATGTTTTTTTAACAAAGATAGTATTATAATAAAATATTCACGTAAAACATAAAATCTGAAAAACAAATTTTGAGTACTTTTGTCTTGTTTAAGAATGTTTGAGAGAATAATAGATAGCTGGGCGACATCCTGTTTAAATCTGTAACTACATTAAAAAAGCGCAACATAACTTTGATTTTAGAATGGTGTCTGGTTTATAAATAATTTCATTAGGCAATAACATACTTAGTTTTTCAGTAAATAAACTATTATTTAATAACGCTTTTAAAATTTATTAAATTGATTTCACGATTCTCTTACTTTAAACAGAGTTACACTTCAATTGCTCATTCTAAAGCATATGAGGTAACGTTGAACTTTGACAGCGTTATGACGCTTGAAAGTCGTTTATAGTCTGGACTGAAGAAAAATTCTGACATAAACACTTAGCTATTATTATGTGTGAAAGAACAAATCAGTTGCAAAAAAGTATTTTGTGTTAAGTATCTAGACGTCCCCGTTTTCTCTTCCATTTTGCATTCCGGTTGATAAGAGAAATTAAGACATTTATTTTGCATGAACATTATGTTGAAAACTGCGATACTCTCAAGGCAAACTTGAGACAAAGTAAAAATTCAACATGTCGATTTCAAGTGACTTCAACTTTGAGCATCAATAAAACTACTCGTTTCGATAACTATACAGAGCCTTGTCTACCAATATAAAGCTTTAACTAGATACTGCTCCTTTTAATGATAATTTGCGTGCCATCAGCGAAATTGTTTCTAAAATTGTTTAATATCACTAAGAAGATTTGGTAATAACCTATCAAAAGAGAAATTGTTTGAACATCAAGTTCCAAAGCAAACCTTATCTATAGTTTCTTCTATTGCATTTTCTCACTTCTTCAACTTGATATGACTTTGTCAAAGATAACTTGTCTCAAAGCAATGACACAGTGGTTCTCATTTTCTGAATGTTTGCCAAATGGTGTTTTATTCTTTAATTAACTTATAAATCGCATTATGACGGATGTGCCGTTGAATTAATGTTATATAACTGTTTTATCAATAATATATAACTTATAACATATCATGTCATATGTCCTTTTGTAATCGAGTGCTCTTACAACAACGAGAAGGTTACAAGATTGGAAGCACATACAAATCAATCTTTTAGCAACATACTTCAATGAAGTACTATGTAAATATTTTATATCAATACAAAATATGTACTTGTAACGTACTGATAGTAAAATTAATGTCACGGCCGGTGTCGCTATATAAGTTAATTTATAAAATGGCACGTTTACTAAACGACGAAATGGTGTAACAGAAAGAACAAGCCAGCAACAAACTAGTACAATAATGTTTTATTTTAATAAACAATTGAATCTATTGCGTAATCAAACAATAACAAATAAATGAGACAAAATTTCAGAAAGCAAAAATAAATGTTAGCTTACAGTTTGTCCGTTTATGAGGTGTCCCTTTAATAGTCCAATTAATAATCCAACGTCGAATAATCCTGAAGAGTTATTGGTAGAATGTCCTCGTAGATAAGCACAGTTGAAATAATCCAAAGGTAGAACAATACACGAATGTTAATAATATAATTCCAAATCCAACAATATTATATTTATATCACTGTAGAATATATTTAAGTCCACGTAAGTTCCAACACAGAAAGATTTAAGATAGAAGCTGCAAGTATTTCCAAACTATATGTCCAATCTCTCAAGCAAACTTTTTATTCAAACTTCCAAACTTCCAAACTTTTTTTCGGCAAACGCGCCCTTATATATACCCAAAATATTTCCAGAACATTCACGTACCCAGAACATTCTCGAAAACCAGTTAAAAATAAACAACTAAACTTTCTAGCATGATCCTTTTCTTCTAGCAGTTACGCGAATGCTACGTCATCAATAGGTAAATGAAAAAAGGTCCTATCAAAATGTTCACAGATATTTAAATTTTATCAACCAGTAGACAAAGGCAAACAAGGTAAATGCAAATGTGACAAAACACAGAGACGAGACATAACACACATAAAGAAAAACCATCAGTTACCGCCTTGGTACGGTCAAAACCACAACGATAAACAACCCTTAACCTGACTAGCGTAACCTTAAACGCTGAGGTACTACTGTACATAACATTAACGTATACTAGAATATTCAAATTGATTAATACACTATTCTGAACATTAAAAAATATTCCCACACGTACTCAGTCGTAGGCGTTCCTTAAACAAAGAAAAGACATATTTATTTACAACGAATAATAATAACTCCAACATTTTCGAAATTCCATCACATAAATAGTTGACAAGACTCTTACGAATGACAAGTATATATGAATTATTTGTCATGGAAATAAAAGAATTCATTTGAAAGCATGACACCAGTTCAGCATTTTGTTCGGTGTAGCTGTCTAACTTAACTGTAACACACACACACAAAAAATGCTGACCCAAGGTCTGTCCGAGTGAATATAGCAGCGACACTTACTGTGTTTGTGTACTTTTGTCTGTGAAAATGACGTTTAAATTGTTTTAGATTTTTATAGATCTATTTGGAATAAAACACAATTAAACAATTACCATTGAAAAAATATGTATGATTTTTCGGTCTCGGTTCTAATACGATGTTTCTCTTAAATACAACCTTTTAAGAAATGTACTTATTGTCTTAATAAAAGCTTCACTAACGTCGCATTTCTTTCTGAAAATATATTTTTGTTGCTCATAATATAATGCTTATTGACATTGAAATCCAGTTTTAGCAGCAGAATTTAATCAACCAAAGATATTAGCGAACTAACTCATACTTACAAATGAAAATACTTTATTACTTTATAAAGTTCTCTTTGCTTCCAACAATGTTAGAACATTGTAGGTGGCGGAAACAATGTATATACTATACACTTTACCATTTAAAAGGAGTCTGCGGAAAGACACTTTATCGTTTTAAAGTCGAGTGTACTTTTAAGTTTTAACTGCGTCAATTTTCTTACAGTGACATATAAAGACAAAGCATTTAAGTTAGTTATCGTATTAGCATGTCTGGAGAATGAACCGATAAAACACGTCCTGCGTTTTTTAGAATGTGTTTAAAATGTCTGAATAAAGCAATTGGTATTATACTGGCATAATCTTGCATAAATGGTATTTCAGGGACATGAACCGCAAACAATTCTGGACGAACCAATCATTTAAAGAGCACGTATAATGACCATCAACTTAAATCGACAAAATTTAATTAAAAACATCTTTGTTAAAAGTTTCCACAGCAAATGCATAAGACTAATGTTTAAGCGGATAGTATAACCGTGACTCCACAGATAATCTGTATCGGATAATTCCGTTAGAGCGATCGTAAATTTCCGCTGTGTGACGTCACCTACGCTTGTCCGCTTCGCTGAGGTAAATATTTACCTAAAGAAAAAAGACGATGCGTATAAAATTATTTTATACGACATGACATTTGTATTGATGTTGTTAGGACCGGTGACGCTATTTAAGAGTTATTAATAAAATGGCACGTTTACTAAACGACGAAATCGTGTAACAGAAAGAACAAGCCAGCAACAAACTATTTGTTTTATTTTAATAACTAATTAAAACTATATATATAAAACAATAACAAATAAATCAGACAAAATTTGAGAATACAAAATAAATGTTAGCTTACAGTTTGTCCCTGTAGGAGGTGTCCCTTTAATAGTCCAATTAATAATCCAACGTCGAATAATCCTGAAGCGTTTACGGTAGAACGTCGTCGTAGATACGTGAAATAATCCAAAGGTAGAACAATACACGAATGTAAATAATATAATTCCAAATCCAACACTTTGATATTTATATCACTGTAGAATATAATAGGTCCACGTAAGTTCCAACACAGAAATGTTTAATATAGAAGCTGCAAGTATTTCCAATCTATATGTCCAAACTTTATGTCCAAACTTCCAACTCAAATCGGCTTTCAAGCCCTTATATAGACCCAGAGAATTCATAGAACACATAAGTCTTAGAACATTCACTAAACCCAGTTAAAAATAAACAAATGAATTTTCTAGCTTGATCCTTTTATTTCTAGCAGTTACGTGAATGCTACGTCATAAATACTACAACGATAAACAACACCTTAACCTGACTAGCGTAAACTTGAAAACTGGTGTACTACTGTACATAATAGGTGTACGAGTTAAAACTACACTATTTCTGCAAGAAAAAACCCAACCAAGTTTGACTGATACAAACTTATAAGTCTGACAATAAATTAGAAAATATGGGGCAATAAGGAAACAGTACAGATAGAACCGGTACAGTTACATGTGTGCAAAATGCAAGGCGTTAAAAATCGCCTCCCCCCCCTAATGAAACAGTACAGATAGAACCGGTACAGTTACATGTGTGCAAAATGCAAGGCGTTAAAAATCGCCCCCCCCCCCTAATGAAACAGTACAGATAGAACCGGTACAGTTACATGTGTGCAAAATGCAAGGCGTTAAAAATCACCCCCCCCCCCCCCCCTAATGAAACAGTACAGATGGAACGGGTACAGTTTCATGTGTGCAAAATGCAAGGCGTTAAACCCCCCCCCCCTAATGAAACAGTACAGATAGAACGGGTACAGTTACATGTGTGCAAA
The DNA here is from genome assembly GCA_007844125.1 of Sinonovacula constricta. NCBI lineage: Eukaryota > Metazoa > Mollusca > Bivalvia > Cardiida > Solecurtidae > Sinonovacula > Sinonovacula constricta. The sequence goes on along the minus strand of CM017568.1, from coordinate 6,162,935 downwards.
ATGCAAGGCGTTAAGAATCACCCCCCCCCCCCCCCCCCCTAATGAAACAGTACAGATGGAACGGGTACAGTTTCATGTGTGCAAAATGCAAGGCGTTAAAAATCAAGCCCCCCTAATGAAACAGTACAGATAGAACGGGTACAGTTTCATGTGTGCAAAATGCAAGGCGTTAAAAATCAAACCCCCCTAATGAAACAGTACAGATGGAACGGGTACAGTTACATGTGTGCAAAATGCAAGACGTTAAAAATCAACCCCCCCCCCCCCCCCCTAATGAAACAGTACAGATGGAACGGGTACAGTTACATGTGTGCAAAATGCAAGGCGTTAAAAATCAAACCCCCTAATGAAACAGTACAGATGGAACGGGTACAGTCTCATGTGTGCAAAATGCAAGGCGTTAAAAATCAAACCCCCCTAATGAAACAGTACAGATAGAACGGGTACAGTTACATGTGTGCAAAATGCAAGGCGTTAAAAATCAACCCCCCCTAATGAAACAGTACAGATGGAACGGGTACAGTTACATGTGTGCAAAATGCAAGGCGTTAAAAATCAAACCCCACTAATGAAACAGTACAGATGGAACGGGTACAGTTTCATGTGTGCAAAATGCAAGGCGTTAAAAATCAAACCCCCCTAATGAAACACTACAGATGGAACGGGTACAGTTTCATGTGTGCAAAATGCAAGGCGTTAAAAATCAAACCCCCCCCCTAATGAAACAGTACAGATAGAACGGGTACAGTTACATGTGTGCAAAATGCAAGGCGTTATAATATCAAGCCCCCAACACTTTTTAATATTTGAAAAATTAGGTAAGCTTACTATTAATACAGGGCAGATATTTTTCAATTGTTAATTATGGGTTACAAAAAACACACGTAAATAAACTAAGTATATTACACGGATCTATATTATTACGTTAAATGAAATTTAAAGTGATACAGGAAGACAATCATTGGCAAGAAAAGTGAAAAGATTGCTAGAATCTCTAAGTTTCAGATATGTCTGGGTTAACTCAGGTGTATAAAACGTAAATATGCTTTAAAATGTTGTTAAGCCAAAAAGTAAGAACTTGTTACGTTCAGATAGGCTATGACATCAAAATCATCAAGGGTCACAAGTTATAAAACATTTGCAATTTGTGGTTAAAAGCATTACCTTACCAGTATTTATGTAAACAAATAAAGAATTGCTCTTACAAGATTTAGATTACCTTCGCACAATTTATCTAGAGAAACAGAAACTTATTTGTGAGAGAAAATGCTATTTAGTAATAAGAATTGTTACATGAAAATGCAACACATGTAAAAAACATTTTAAATATGTTCATAAATCGATTATGAGACTATCAGTGCAGTATAATTATGTGTTATTGTGTGTGTTTTACGTAAAAAGATAAAGTTTCAGTAAACATATGTATTCAAATATGAATACTCTACCCAAAAGAAAGATGATGGTATTTTAATATTTGTTATTAATCCTGTTAACAATTGTTCATGTAATCGACCTGTTTTTGTTATGTTTTTCCTTCAGTGCTTTCTACGAGTTAAAATACATGTTTATTAATTGTATATCGCAATTGAACTGATTTGATGTATTATTGTCAATGATGTTATTCTGTCCTGATATACCAGATGGCCTTTTGTATTTAATAAAGTATGTGCAATATAAATTAGAGCTCTACAGCGCAAGAACACGGACAGTTCACGGACACACATCCACAAAATTTAAAGTAGTTTGTTCACAATATTTTAAACATATTTTTAGATATTTTTAGTTAAACCAAATGGAAGCTTAGTATTTTATTTACTCAATGCATGATTGAACAAAGTTGTTAAGCAGTAAATTTTATGTTGGACGAGAAAGATGCCATAAATTGTTTTTTAAAATGGTAGGTTGTTAATAAGGTCGCTGTACGATTTGCAGTATTTTTAATTATGATTACAGATGAATAGTGTTTGTTTTGTATAAAAGCGATATTGAAGAGACAGACTTTTAAGAAATATACAACACGCCTTGATGTTATTTAGCATATTATTTATTCGCCGTGACAAGAAAACGTGGAATATCTCCTTCATGAGATAAAAGAGATAAAAAAAATCAATGTCACCTTTCCAGTTTCTTTGTTGTTTAAAATGATTTTCACAGTATCTTCAGGGGGAATGTTATTGATAAATCTATCGTCGTGGAACATAAGAATTCTTTTACTTTTTAAACAAATATCTAACTTCACCAAAACCTAGTATTTTGTGAGTTGGCCACATTAAGAAAAATTACGGCACCTAAAAAAAAGATATCCTGTTTCTGGCTGTTTTATAGTTTTCCGTTTACACCCACATGGTTAAATTGATCATAATGCAACCGTAGGAAACAGGGAAAATTAATGTGTTTTGACATATTTACTCTTAGTTACCCTGTGGAATGGAATGGCCCCCTGTACTTCGAAAAGAGCAATGGATGGCATTTGTATATATGTGTATTTCTGAGAAATATCTAGTCTTTAATAAAGGTAGCGATTACTTAAGCGTTTCTTACCAGAAACACAGTAAGACAACTAATTTTAATAATTAATACAGGTATGAAATAATTTCAGTAAACGTACTCAAAATATGTTATGATGTTATATACACTTGCCAGAATGAAGTTAAACTTTCATTACAAATTAATTAATGATATTCCGACACATGGCTTCAGACTCTTATATTTTGTTTGTCAAATGCTTAGTTTTATGATTCGGACAAGAAGGTCATAAATATTCTCATTAGATAAAATAGCAATTACGTGCCTCTGGGCTTTTATTTTTCTTGAAATTATTCAATATATGAGCGTAAATGAGAACTTCTCAAAATTCATCTGGGCATTTCGGCGAATATATTTTCGTTTGTTTGATAGTTTTGTTTTCTAAATCATAAAAAAAGTGTTCTTAAATACAAGAATAAAATTAAAGGTGTTATAAGAATAAGATAATTAGCATTATTTCTTATTAATTTTTGTCTCCAAAATGCTTTAAAATAATTTGAAATGCAGCTGTATAGTAAAGTGTATTTAATTAACTCAGTACAAATGTCGTGAGATATTGGTCTAGATACAAAGTTAATGTGGAGCATCATTAGACTTTTGCATAGAATACAAAATACTGTATACTTTAATTTATACAGAATACCTCATTGTGCTCAAATACAGGGCTGGTAATCTTTACACATTTAGTTTAATTACTTATTTCAAAACCTTAGAATAGTACTTTAGAGAACAGTAATCAGCAATATTTTATCAAAAGCCTAAATCGGGCTTTAAAATAACTGTTGGTGAAAGTTTCAACTTTCAACATTTAAAACACTTATATCGGGGCGAAGTTTGTGGTATGTAGAAAAAAAATGTGGATATGACTCTTTTACATAATCATTTTATATATGATATATAAGGTAAAATATCTTACTGGTTATTTAATTTGTTGTAAATATGTTAGCGAAACGAATGCGCTAGTTCGACCATTACGTCAGTAGTCTTTTGGTTAAGGGCTCAATCCGCGGTTCCAGTTCCGGCAGCAGCTGTCAATTCTCCACGGTGATTTCCGAAATGCTATTTATTTGATGTTATGCTATGGGAGCATGGTTAGGAAACAATGTATTTCTTAAGGCGTTCGACTTCGGATAGGAGGGTTCTGGATTTCGAATTCCGACACCGATTACACGAGTTAAGTGTTTGAGCAAGACTACGTACCGAACACGATTGCTTCAAATAAGTTAAAAGAACCTGTCTTTTTTTTTAAATAAAAGACTTAAAAATACGAAACGTTGTTCAAATAGTATATCTTTCTAAAGTTAAAACAAAATAAAACAATATATTGATTACATGGTAGTTTTTTTTTTCTTGATTCAAATAGTCAATTTCATTTACTATTAACGTTTTTGTAGGTCTTCCAATCGAAATAATACCTATCTCTCTTGTAAACATTATGCGGACATTAATTTTCAACGATGTCACTAATTTCGTCATAACTTAAATGGATCTGGGTTTTTTTCATTGCTTACATTGGAGAAACCCATCAGAAATTGCGAGGTTAGAACTGTGTAAACCGGTTTAAGCACCCCAGTCGGTTCATATTGCCGAGTGACCTTTCCAAGGCGGTAAATGTCAAGTTTGCTCTTGTTGTTAAATGACTTATCACAGATTTGATCTTACTTTTACATTTGGCGTGAATGTGAATACTCTGATCCTGACTTTTCAAATTTTTAGAATATGTTGCAATGCTCATAGGACTTTGTGTTATATATTCTTACTAATGAATCCAAATCTTGATTCTGTAACTGTCGAAGACATTAAAAAGACTCAAGTTATTATTTTTGTCAATCAGTATAACTTTCAAAGCTTTTATAGGGCTCCGCACAGACAAATGCGATTCACGCAAGTCAAAAGACAGGCGACACCGTCCAGGGTTATGAGACAGCTAAATTTCGGAAGCACGAAGGATTGACCCTGCATGACCCCGTGACCACTCGCGGTCAGTCGTCATGTTTAGGAAGAAGCAGTGCGTGTAAAGAAAGAAAAATACATGTCGAAAGAGACTTTACGCATCACTTGCACACAGAAATGCTTCAAATGTCAAGATTGATATTGTAATATATTTAAACGGGAAATTCAAGTAATTATATTGAGTGATGTAGATACACGTGAAATGAGAATTCATGAATGAACAATGTCGCGTAGGAATATCAGTAATTGACTGAAGGAAAGGGTCGAAACGTGGAGTTATTAGAACAATTGTTCTTCTGACTTTGCATTATCTATTTGAGATATTTGCGATATTTCACGCGGTGCCTCACTGCCTTCTCACCAGCAGCTAGGTTATGTATGACAAAGATCACTCGTTTCATCCCAGCTATCCGCATAATCTTCGATCTTTTTCGTTCAAGTTCCGTTCTGTACACGTTTGGCATCCAAAGTAGATAAATGACTAGGCCGAGATTCTCCGTACGTGCTTCGGTCTTCTTGGCTCAAATTAGGGCTACAATACATGAATCTCTACCTCAAGGTTATTGTGGTTTCTTAAACTAACATTTTTATCATTGTATCAATAACGTACACGCAAGTATACATGTCTTGGTGTGTATCGTGTACACTGCGTTTATAATGATTTTACCTTATTTAACAAAATTAGATGCACATTTTAAATAATAGTTTCAATATTACGTTATATAGTGGCTGTACATTGATCACTGCGACAAAATAATTTCAATACGTCGCTATCACTTTATCTATTACTGCCATTGTCCCCTCTTTCATTGTTTCTCTTCCATGTATTGTTGTATATGTTCCATTTAACAACATGTTAAGACAACATACTGTTTATCAAGTTCATTGGGTGTGGCTGTCATCGTGCCAGGGCTACAATCTCCCAATATTATCTCCGAGATCTATTTCTGAAAGTTATACAGCCGAGGTGTTCCGAATTCATCTCAACCTCTCAGTCAAAATTTCGCTAACGCGTTTGGAAAAAAAATGACGCACTCGCTGTCGGAAATTTTAGATTAAGATCACTGGGGTCTAATTTTGACAAAATAAATAACTAGGGGTTAATTTTAAAGTCACTTTATTTTGGTCGCATCCGGTATTATTTATGAGCTTTTATTTTAGACCCAATTAAAGTTAAATTCAATCATGTAGAAAATATTGTATGTTTAATAAATCAATTTCTGTTATTGGATGTTAGTGACTCTTTTGTAACTTCTATCTGTATATATCTCTATGTATAATCTATATTTTTAGAAGTGTTTTTTGCACCTGAAACCTGCTTTTTAATGTGTTGTTCAATTGATTTAACTAGGAATAATTTCGACCTTTATTTGCATAGCTTTAATCAATTACAGGATTAAACTAACGACCCGTGTGCGCTTGTCTGCCAGGGGCACAGTAGGATGCGTTTTTACAGCAAGTATAGTACGCGAGCACCATTCGAAACTCGGCGACATTGTTGACACACAGTCATCACCGTATTTGTGAGAATTACTCTACGATGAATGCCTCACACTCTCTTCCACTACTGTTCCACTAAATTGGTATGTAGAGTTAAACAAATCTTCGCAAAAAGCCTGATATAAAACCTAAATAAAACTTCGATGGATTATACGAAGAAACGTTTGTAGTAAACCTGACATGATTCTTTTAGCACTACTTAGCTAATAAGACATATGTATTTAGCAAAAAACTTTAACTGCTTTATATAATCTTAGAAACCAACTAGCTAAACAAGTATTAAGTATTATAGTAGCAAACTTTACTTTGAGTGTTTTAACAGAGTTCTTTCTACGACTAACAAAGTTAATACCTTATTACCAAAGTAAATAGGCGGTATTTAACTTTACATTTTTTCATAATTATTGTCATAAAATATATTGTTACGACTGGTGTCGCTATTTAAGATTTATTTATAAAATGACACTTACTAAACGACGAAATACTGTAACAAAAAGAACAAGCCAGCAACAAATTAGCACAATAATGATTTATGGCGTAACAAAATAATAACAAATATATCAGACAACATTTGAAAAATAAAAATAAATGTTAGATTACAGTTTGTCCCTTGAAGAGGTGTCCCTTTCATAGCCCATTTAATAAGCCAGCGTCTAATATACCTGGTGGGTTCTCGGAAGACTGTCCTCGTAGATACGCACAGTTGAAATAATCCAAAGGTAAAACAATACACGAATATAATTAATACATTTGCAAATCTTAACTTTAATATTTATATCACTGTAGAATATAATAAGTCCACATAAGTTCCAACACAGAAAGGTTTAATATAGAAGCTGCAAGTATTTCCAAATTATCTGTCCAAACCTTATGTTCAAACTCTATGTCCAAACTCTATGTCCAAACTTAAACTTAAATCGGCTAACAAGCCCTTATATAGACCCCAAGAATTTCTAGAACGCAGAAGTCTCCAGATCATTCACGAAACCCATTTAACATAAACAAATGAGTTTTCTAGCATGAGCATGATCCTTTTCTTTCTAGCTATTAGGCGAATGCTACGTCGTGCGAAATACGTCATTAATACTACAACGGTAATTAACCCCTTAACCTGACTAGCGTAATCTTAAACGCTGGTGTACTACTGTACATAACTATATAATGTTTTGGTGTCTTAGTTAGGAGAAGAGTGGTTTCTTTAAATATATCAGGTCAATTAATTTTGTATACATACGTTACAATGACAAACAAACTTTACGTTTTAAAGTGCCTCCATCGCCGCATATCTATTTTAAATATATTTTATATATTATAAAACAATAATTTGACGCCGACATGTTACCGAAAAGACGACTGATAGCGCACTTGTTTTGTTTAGTTATGTATTCGACAGTTTAGCGGTTAAGCGCGGGATGCTGATAACAAATAATATGTTTAGTTCTAGCTCAAGTAAAACAGAAATAAGATGTAAAATGTAGCATTTGGCATGACTTTATTTTTTGAATATTCGAATAATAAATGTAAAAAATGCATTGTTTACTGATTAATCTTTTACGTTTGAATAGCACTTTTAATTCTTAATAAATACACCTCTTTAACTAATGCGGTACGAAGCCTCCAAATTATACGTTAAACAAAGTCTCCAATATTCGTATTTGGAATTTTTTTACAGCAAGCAACAAAATTATGTGCTTATACGAAGCTGTTGATTTTTCGCAATATGTCTCCAAAAGCAAATATTCTTAAATAAAAAAAAAGTTGAACCATTAAGTTTCAATCATAACAAAATCTGAAACAGGGTAAATACAACACACATATTTAAGTGTTCTTGCAGAACTGTGTAATAATTAGTGCAGTGTGTTTAAATCTTAATTTACACAAAACAAATTACTGTTGTTTCGTTAAGTTTTCAGTATGCTACAAGCCTCGAAAAGCTTTTAAATCGTGAAAATTAAAAAAAAAACTGCGAAGGGTGATTAATAAAAGAAAGAAAATAATACATTTTTATATGAAGAAAAATAAATAAAATCAAGGAGACTACAGTCAACTTGTAGACAGGCAACATAAAAATCGTAAATCTCATGTTTACTTTCTTAACAGAAACAATAAATAAAATATTTCGAGAAAGCTAACAATAAGTTCGAGAGTTTATAAATTATAAAAAAAATATTTTTACAAACAAACTGTTAATCTAATTATATTAGATATGTTAAATATATATGCAAATTAATGCCTTTCTACAATATCTATTGGTCATGTGTTGTACCAGTTTATGAAGTTTAAAGGCAAGGCAAGAAAAAAAAACAAGTTCGATCGCTCCAGACAGGCTTTGTGCGTACTAACCGTTTGAGGTAGTTAACGTTTGTTTTTTCTCTAGTCTTGTATTCTCTCGTCTTATTGGTTGTGTCGCTTTTCTTGTTTAATTTGTAATTTTGAATCTTTGCCCGGTGCAGGTTCTAACTTTTAAAGGTGCGATATTTATTCAATTTTGTCATATTTATATTTTACATTTATGGATATGCATTTATGATAAAATTTCCGAAATACAGTAATTAAATGTTGGCTCATGTTATATCATGTTAGTGCCTTATCTTTCTATAGTAACATTAAAGACTAATTAACGAGTGCTCGTCATACGAACTCAGATGTTAAAGGTATGTAATAAATATCATAATGTTCACCTACTATTGTCTATTCTGGAGAAACCTAACTTCGTAATAACAGAACACGAATGAGCCCGCAGACTTTTCCCTACAGATACGTCAAATGATACGTCAAATTGATATATTTATTCTGCCCTTTAAATGATTCAATACACGGGCATAACATATAATAGCTAAATATGCGTAATTACATTTTTACGAAGTAATTTATGATTGCTCAATATTGTAAACTTGTATTTAGGCCAGTTAGAATTGTACTTTATTACAAGAGTGTAATTGAAAACTGTATAAATCATTTACTACAACATTTGTCGCACCTCTTATCTGTTATTATCTTCCGTTAAATTATTCTGCAGTTTTTTTGTTTTTGATTTTAATCGAAGGTCACCGTGTTCATATATGCTTAATTTAATAAGAGTGATAACGCAAATAAGAAGAGGTATTTTATAACAAAGGGTATTTTGACGAGGTTTTGCTTTTATTCATAATATGCGTTCATCTTTTGAAATAGAATCGCGCAATGTGTCTCAAAGAGTTGGAATAAGGAAATTTAAATAATGTCACAATCCATGATATTCAAAAAATTAAGTGCTCTAATCACGCCTTTTTTGCAGATAGAACTAAAGAAACGCGATTTGATCATCATCGATAGTCATTTTAAGCAGTCATTTTATAAGACATGGCATGGAAGTGTAATTTATTACAACCATACAGAACTTCCAAAAAAGAACATGTTCCTCTCCCTCTCTTTTTCTCTCTCTCTCTCTCTCTCTCTCTCTCTCTCTCTCTCTCTCTCTCTCACACACACACACACACACACACACACACACACACACACACACACACACACACACACACACACACACACACATACACACATACACACACACATATTCCTTCAGAGAGAAAAAGACGATTGGTTCTGAAACAAACAGTTTTGGCCGAGGTTATTGATGATGATCGATCGGGGTTACCAAAGTCTAGCTGAGAGAAATAGAGTTACTGGAGACGCATTGAAATACGAACTGGAGATAATAGTTGTGCTTGCGGGGGAAAAAACGAGAAAAAGAACAACTACAGACCAAACCAGAATACGTCCTGGAGGCTTGCAGTTCTGTAAAAGTGACGACTGCCTTAGCAAAATTTCTTGTTAAAATGCTGCCCAAATTAATGGGCGAAAACTCACTCCATGATCAGCTATTTGCTTTGAGGCGTGTAATCCTCACTCGGCCGAAGTATAGAATACACCATCAAACTGCTTGAATAAGATCAGTGCACAAAGGACTCGGGTGTGTATTCGACTATCTTAAAACATTGCAGAGGGAGTTTTGTCGATTGACAGATGGAAATAAAGAGTGAAATGAAGTTAATTAATTAATTGCGTAGTTTTCTATAGATAAAACCTCAAGTTTTTACACCAAAGCATTTATTGTTTAATTGATAAGTAAAACTAATGGCTTATAGATTAAACATTATGTTAGAAATATATAAATCGTCGTTTAATAGTTTTCTATTTTATGAAACCTAGATGAAATACGTTCACACTCATCATTCTTTGTTAAATATTGAAGCCCCCTTTCTATCCGTAGCTAAAAGCAAACACCAATTCAATAATCTGCATAAGATGAGTACATTGTTAGATGTCAGTGAAAGAAGTAACCCCAGTTTATATGAGAAAAGAAACAACATTTCTGATACCTGTCATACAATTTCTTTATTTTTTCTCATTCATGCGCACATTATGATCAATTTGAATTGAAAGTTGTTTAACATTTTATCTGCTATCTGTGACACGATTTATAATAAAACTTCTCGTGATATTTAATCTGCATAGAAAGTGAAACAACGTATCACGATTTGCATCTCTGTCACAAATAGAGTTATTCCGATATATCAACGAACCATTCTTCATGATAAATAAGTAAATTCTAAGAATTATTGATTCTTGACGCCCCAATAAAATTCGCACTTAGCAATTTACAGCCTCATAACCAGGTCTACATCTCTTAATTGAAATATGTTTCGTGCTTAAGAATGGATTGCGCATGACTTGAAAATGGTTTGGGAATTAAATTCCCGCTTTTTCAGCACGTACGCGAGGTCTCAAGTTGGAAGACGTTCTGAATTGTGCGCTTTCAAGGATGGAAGAACAATTACGAAGGTCAAATTGCGAGACGAACATATCTTAATAGAAGCAAAGAAAAATTTCTGGTATGTCGACCAACGTAACGAAGTTGGTTTTGAATTTGTGTTATCTCTCAACAACGTCATGAGTATAAAGTCACACACTTTTATGTACGAAACATTTCTTTTGTTAAATATGTTTAATTTTACCGTTTATAATATAGTCTAAGTAACAACGTTTAAGAACTATATATGGTAAATCTAGAGAAGGACCCAGTAACGGGGCATATGCAGATCAGCTACAATTTTCATTTTTAATAAGGACTGCAGAACCCGGAAAATCACAAACTGCTGAGAGTGGAACAAGAATAAAAAGAAAATAGGAGGTCAAGGAAATTAAGTATTGGACATTTATGGGACTTGAACGAGGCATAAGACGAAGGTAGTTCGAGTGTTCAACGTGCCATTATGCCCATTGTCGATTTGGATCTATCTGTCTGTCTGTCTGTCTGTCTGTCTGTCTGTCTGTCTGTCTGTCTGTCTGTCTGTCTGTCTGTCTGTCTGTCTGTCTGTCTGTCTGTCTGTCTGTCTGTCTGTCTGTCTGTCTGTCTGTCTGTCTGTCCGTCCGTCCGTTCATTAATCCGTCCATCCATCTATCTATTTTGTATTTCTTCGGAGTTCACTTCCAGCTATAAGATATATATTTCACTTCATTTTGAACCTGGGAGAGGAGCAAGTCTTAAAACACGTGTTGGTATGTTTATTGTTTCACTTTTGAAGCACTCGGATTCAATGCAACGCCATTGGTCATAGTGCAGTAAAGGAAGACAGTAATCCCCATGGAAATAACCAACCACTGGGTTTTCAAAAGCCTCGATCTATATTAGGGTAAAGAGGCTCAGTAAGTAACTAGCAGGTTGCTTGATGTTTTGCATAGCAACATCATGCCTTGAAGTATAAATAATCATTTTATATGTATATGAATAATTTAATGTCCTTGTCTTGTATTTTACATAATAAGTATCTTAATTTAATGCTGTATAATAAATACATATGGCTTCTAACATTTTATTTTATTCCTTATTTCATTTATCGTCTTTTTAATGTTTTGCATAAAATTTCATTTCCTCTTCAGTGACTTGTATTTTAAATACTTTTTTTCCTGTGAAATAGCTTAATAAATGTTAGTTATAATGTCAGTTACCTAACAAAGATCAGGGCAAAACTAGCATTATTCGTGGAGACTTTGACGTCCATTTTCATAAGAAAGCTTTTTGACACGGAGATTATAGAAATGTTGTTATCAGTACTCAAAGCGTTTAAACTTAATGATTAAAATTCACATGTCGGTTATTTTTATTGATTTGTTTAATTAACAATATGTTGGTGGGACGATAAACCCAATAAACAAACATAAACAAACATAATTATCAATAATGCTGCTTTTTCCACTTCAATGATTTTTACTAATTTATATGTGTATTCAATTCAATTGCATAAACATACATAAAAATATGATTATCGAAATAAATTCAAGCTTCATTTTTATATAAAGTAGTCATTATCCTTAAGATTTATGACCGGCCGCAATAGCTTAAGTGGTAGTGCGTCGGTTTGCGGATAGGGAAGTCGCGGGTTCAAACCCCGGCTGGGTCAAACCAAAGACTTTAAAGTTTTAGAAGTGGCTTGCCTCCTAACGCTCGGTTCCAATCGGACAGCATTAAGCCTGACTGGTCGGTGCCAGTATAATGGACCGGCCGGGTTCAGTCCCTCTGCACCTCATAAGTGCCCCTGTGCTATAAAGATAGAATTGTCGCTATGTCGCTGCACAGTTTCGGCAAACAATGCCGGCAAATCCCAATCCCAAGATTTATGTTTTTAAAATGTCAAATACGACTGTACTCGATTTGTGATACTCTGTTAACAACTAATACACACTAGCACTAAGATATTGACATTCTTATGTAATATATGGCACTGCTGGAGTTGTCTCACCTCCTTCGTGTTACGATACCTATAAAAATGATCAATGTATCAAGATTCATAAGATGTAGTGAAAGGTTGCACAACATTTAACTAGGAGATTCAGAAAGTATATGATAACGAACCTCGTGTAAATCCAAGACTGAAATATACTTGCAGCCCTTCCTACAAAGGACAATCTAAATACAAAATTAAATAATAAATGACAACATCAAAATCGTATTTCGTAGTCGCGTGACTTCATTTCAAACAAATTCGTGAATTTAGAGCGATACATACCACAGCACGATTACAAAGTGAGCTATCTTCAATAGAGGGAAGGTGCAGTATTGTAATACAGTGTTCGCATAGTTTGCTGTTTAGTCTACTAAAAGAGACCAGGAAACGTTTGACGAAATTTATCGAAAGAAGAATATCTTGCTAAAACAATTGATTCTGAGTAACCGGACGAAAGAAATCGCAAATATCACTATGTCGGTTATATTGTGATTTTACCTATTAAAATAATAAAGATAGTTGATACAAAGGATATGTCGTCCACCCAGAACAAGTTTATAACTAGAAACTGAAACAACTGTTTATGGTTATTGAGACGTTACTGAGATACTGAGTTTATTAATATAATTATTATATAAACAACAGTCAAATCGGTCGTCTTTTCAAAGTACATTATTGAACGTTTTCTACAACATATAACATTAATAAGCATTGAAATGTTCCTTTTAAAGCTGACAATTTAATTTATGTTGGGTAGAATATAATTCAGGAGGGTTTACAGAGGATTGTTATGTAAATGAAAATTATGTTTATTGTTGACTACTATATATTGATTGCCATTTACATTTAGATATATCACAAAATAGAAATTATTAAAAAGATTCACGTTTATTTTAGTTATTGTCACATTTTAACTATCTATATTTTATATACACTATTTTTATATTATGTAAACTTTTTATACCTTTTTATCTTTTCTTGGTAGCTGTAGATTTGATTTATCGAATGTCCATTTTTGTAGTTATTTATTTCATAGACGATGTGCTGTTTTAATAAAATTATGATCTGTACTGTAATAAACGAAATGCATCAGATGCATCGTTTAAAACACTAATAAGTGGTCTTAGATATTAAATAAGCTAAAACTATTTTAGTCTCATCAAACTTTGTGATAATACCTGTTTTATCATCAATATAATACCATAAAACAAGAAATAAAGGAAAACAAAGAGATTTATTATGCCTTTGCTCATCTTATATATTTATACTATTTATATGTTCCAGACTTAGATTAACGACTTCTTTTGTTTGTGGTTGAAAAAGTCCCACAGGCACACTTAACTCTATATTTTGTCTCATATGTTAGTGGTTATGATAAATCAGAGAACATTTCCATAAATTAAATGTAAGACTCATTCCCGAAAGGGAATGCAAAACAATAAATATTTAAAAAAAAATATTTAAAAAATTATTCTCAAGTTGGTCTTGGACGAAGAGACTAGACATAAACAAAGGACCAATTGAAGAATTACGAATTGCAACTTTAGGCGTAATTTATACCCAAAAGTGCTTACATTGCATGGAAAAGTGTTTTAAATGCAGAAAATATGTTTTGAAAAGTAAAAGCATTTAAAGAAGACAGTGATCCACCATCATTGCTACCCTAAGTGTAGTCAAACTTTGCATCTGATGCATTTTTTATACACGGAATTCATGTATTTTTTTTTAATTTACGAAAAACACACACCAACAAACAACTGCGACAGCAACGCAGTAAAGATGAAAAAAGTACATATCTGACAATATTTTAACACAAATGATCGTGGTTTTCCTATAAGAATATATGACAAAGACCTATGAGCATTGCAACATATACCAAACTCCGAAGAGGCACAGAACAAAGGTATTTCACATGCAAGCCAAGTGAAAAGTAAGAACAAATTTGTGATGAGTCATTTAACGAAAAGAGCAAACCCGACAGTTACCGCCTTGGAACGGTTAGTCGGCAATATAGACCGACTGGGGTACTTAAACCGGTTTTACAGAGCTCTAACCTCGCACTTCCTGACAAGTTTCTCAAATGCAAGCAATAAAAAGAAAAACGATATATTTGCATACAAAATGTCCAAGCGCTGATATTTTCTATACGTTATGACGAAACTAGTGACGTCATTGAAAAATACTGTCCACATAGGGTTGAGAAAAGAATATGGTATTATTTCGATTTGAAAAACCTACACAAAAATGGTCGATTTTAAATAATATTAACTTTCTGAATCATTTAAACAAACATGTCAACCTAAATTTAACAAACACTTTTTACCAAAATGTTTAAATGTTTCAACTCTTGATGGTCTAGCATCTTCGGCATCACAGGTCTGAACATTGCAAGCTGCATATTTTATTTAAAAATGATTAAGTTACATAAACTTAATTTTATGTCATCTATTTTAAATATAATTTTTATATGGTGTGATTTTAGGAATTATTGAAAATACTTACAACTAACCGTCTTGATAATTGAAGTTGTAATTGTTCAGTTCTTTTTCTTCCCCATATAAACTTGCTGATATACGATTACTTGAACATCCAATTAACAATATTTACTTACATACGCAGCATTTTTGTAACTAATAGCAAAGTTTGATATTGATTTAATTCTCTAAAAGATTGAATTCATTTATTTCTTCCAGAATTACAGTCTTATGTCTTTAAGGTCATCGGGATATATATCGTCTAAATGTTTGTAGTTGTACAATAAAACATTCATGGTTGGTCATAACAGAGGTACACTAATGTGAGTGCAAATACCAATTCGGTTCGGTTGTGCCAATAATACTGAGTACATAGAAAAGTTCGCATGCAAATAGATAATATCGATAGTCTCTGATTATCTCTTAAAAATAAACAATTACATAAGATGCACTCTAAACTTAAAATATGTTTTGCGAAGAAGTTTTAAATTGTAAGTTTAAAAGAATATTCCTATAATGGTCATTCACCTAATTAAATTATAGATAGAATTAATCGACAAAGCTTTTAATTAACTTTGTGTTTCTTTCTAAGAAAGAGTTTAACTTATTTTCTTAATTATTAAGTTCAGAATTAAGATCGGAATATTATAATATTTTATAATTATTGAGATTAAATAACACTTGTCACTAGTGTTGACTCATTTAGTTAATGAAATTTACTGTAGCATTGACGAAAAAACACAGCCGGGGGAAATGACATATTTTCAATATGATGTAATTAATAAACCTGAAACCTCTTTCCATATTTGCATGCAACAATGGGAAGTTTAGCTTATGATCAATTGTATTATTTACTCTTCATAACACAAATAACATGACAAGTTATTAATATGACCAAACACGTTAATTCACTGTTAATTAACTTGATCAAATATTGATGTTTTATTTATTTGAATGCTGCTGCAATTAACATTGTTGCGAAGTGGAAATTGAAAGTTTAACGTTTTATTGATATTATATGGCAGCACAAAAGTAACATTAACACGTCAAATAAAGCGTTACGTTAAACGTACGTAAATACCTATTTGATTTTTTTTCATTAGCAATGATTTACAGTTCACTTGCACGTTTCCGAAATGTTTGCTGAATTTTATTTAAGTTTCAAATAATTATCGTAAATGTGTGAGCTTATAAAAATGATTGGCACACTACCACTTTAATTTGAAACTCAATATCAGCGTTTTATTTGCATATATTTGAGGGTAAACATTTTCTTCGACTGTGTTTCAGACATGAATATCAGGAAAGCCAAAGGAAGTACAGAGGCAACACTAAGCGATAAAAAGTTGTCATATATACACACAATGTATAGAAATGAAACAATACAATAATACAAATAATGCCAATAAAAGCAATGAAAAACAATAATTAGTCAATACAGGTGCGCTCGAACTAAGAACACCGTGAAATTAAGCACACACTTGCATCACCACACCAAGATATTTTTCTTTATGAATTAGTGTACTAATCGTACTACTAAAGCATTTCAAGTATAAACATCAAAAAGTCTAATTACTGGCTCAGTATTCGGTTTGCTTCGTAAGTATATATAAAACCTTCAACAAGCAACTACCTAAAACGTTGCATTGTTACAAATCATGTGCGTTTTTATTTTACATATTTTGTTGTTCCAAGTTGTTGTGATGTCAACAAGATTTCGTCCATCATTATCTCACATATACTTAAACAGAAGATAGATAATTTGATATAATTATTATCAAACCTTCATTATCTATGGTTTTATATACATAACTGTATATATATATACACCAAAGCATGGTGAAATTCATTGAATTATTGTTATTATGCATAACAAGAGAGAAATATACTTTATTCATACTAAAAGCAACCATACGAACAATTTTTTATTATGATGTTCATGTTACATAATACTCGTTGTATACACATGTCTGTTTATTTGTTACATAATGAAACTATATGTAATTTGCGTCTGTCATTAACCACTTTCCGATTATTTGTTAATACAACTTGTGTACTGACGGGCCATTGGCCTAATGTATGAATGAATAAAGTATCTATCTATATATACCAGTAAAACAACAAGCATCGATTATTCAAATATGAGAAAATAAGTGTTTATGGCAATAAATGATCAGTTTATGAACAGAACTGTTAAACGTAATTTTTCATTGCAGTGCAAAAGTAACATTAAAACGTGTCTAAGAATGAAACAAGGATAAAATAGGAAGTCATTAACCAATAAATAGCTCAGGAAATTATTATTGCACACAGTTCGTAATCATCCCTGGTAATGTCTGAAGCTTTGAAATGGTTCCAGAGAATATCTTTTTAGTTCTTCCATTTATAATTCAATTGAAAAAAATGATTGGTTTTAACAAAACCGTTTCACATTTGTTCATTTACTTTATTAATACCACGTTGAGAGACTATATCAAGGAATTGTCATTTAAGTTTTTAGTAAAAGTTTTTCTTGTTTGGTGTAAACTATCCACGCCAATTTCCAAAATAAGTTCTAACTCCTTCTACTCACAGCTAGCGTCATTTTTTTCGCACCTTCAGCCTACAAAGCGACCATAAAGGCATTATTAAGTGCTGTGCACTTTCACAGGATTGTCGTTTTTTGTAAACGCTGGAAACCTCTCTTGCGCATTTTATAGGAGGAATAAAACTAAATAAGATTTTTATACCATAGTCATAGTTTATATATAATAAACCACGAAGATCTTACATTCTTTGTGCAACAGTTCAGGACAGTGTCTTCCATTCTAACGAATTAAAAATATATATCCCCTAAGACCATCTTTGAATTCTCGTTTCTTCAGCCGGATTTCACTGTATTTAACGACTCAAACTACAAGAGAACATAAACCTTATTACCCTTTATGAAAACATTTCTTTCCTACACTTTCACGGTCTCTTGTATCGTTAGTGTTGAGAAAGGTCCTTTTCCTAGCATCTGATATTCTATACATGGACGGTGACGTCAGAAGACTTAAGATTTTGTCACCTCTGTGCTATAACTAGCCGATTTAGGCTATTTTGTATGTTTCTCATTCTATAAAGGCTACGTGTATATATAAAAAGTGTGATATTTTCTTTTTAAATAAACGTCTTTAAATAGTTTATCACTTGTTAAATTTATATACATGTATTATCGCCGTTCCGTAAAACGTTTTATTGTTAGCACTGTCTGAAAGATGTCCTTTCCTGGAATCCTTAAGCGCTTGGACACTTAAACTGCTCATTTAGTCTTGTGTTGACACATCGAACATCTAAGAGATAACATTTTATAGTTCGATAATGCTCACCTGATTTAAATTAACTGTTATAAACGAAAATGTTGTGACGAAGGTATATTTGTATATGTGTTCAGAACATAAATGAAGATAAGTTCATTTTTGTGCAACACAAAATCACATACAAATAATGCATAATACATTTTTGTGCAACACAAAATCACATACAAATAATGCATAATACATTTTTTGTGCAAATTAAATGAGATATGTACACATGTACTGTAAAAAAGTCCATAACAAATTTGTGTTACAAGTATAAGTGATTTTGAGAGGGTTGACGATTTACTGGCAGATATAAGATGTAAATGTCACTGGTTTGCTTTAATAAATTAAAGGTACTTTGTATA
Source organism: Sinonovacula constricta (assembly GCA_007844125.1). Taxonomy (NCBI): domain Eukaryota; kingdom Metazoa; phylum Mollusca; class Bivalvia; order Cardiida; family Solecurtidae; genus Sinonovacula; species Sinonovacula constricta. Next base: position 6,144,027 of record CM017568.1, on the reverse strand, counting down.
TGTAAATTTTGTGATAATAGTATTAATTATCCACATTTGTTCAAAATTAATTTGTCACATTATTCTAATTTATTTAAATAATAATTATTATTTGGCCAAAACAGATTAGTTTAAGCACATACAAATGTAATAGAATAGGTAATTAGAAAAGGTCCTATCAAAATTTTCACAGATATTTAAAGCTTAATCTTCCTCTAGACAAAGGCAAACAGGGTAAATATAAATGTGACAAAAACACAAAGACGAGACATAACACACAAAAAGAAAAACCATCAGTTACCGCCATTGGAACGGTCTGTAGGCAAAAGGACCGACTGGGGATGCTTAAACTTGGTTTGTGGAGCGCTCCAACCTCGCACTTCCTGAAGGTTTTTCTATCAAACAAACATTGTAAATAAAAATATCCCGTCAAAGTGAAGCAACTAACAGTAAGCACCTTCATCGGGAGTAAAACAGATAGAATGAACTTATTTACATAGATAATATATAGTAATAAAATAAATTATCAACACATGTACAGTATGTACAGTAGATAAAAGCCTCGGCAAAGTAAAAAATCCAAAATGAGAGAGTAGTTTGAAATAAAACAGCCCACGTGCTAATATATAATAAGAACAAATAAAACAGCCCAAACGCTGATATATAAAAAGATCAATTTAATGATGTCATACAATGTCATGACGTTATACGCCAAAAGTGTCAAAAGTGAAATGTCAAAAAACGAAAGAAATCATCGAATTTTAACATTCTACCAACAAAATAAAATGTAGTATTGTTAAGAATTAATAAGTTTTAAAAATAACATATGTAAAAAGCCGAGGATTAATCTGCAGTTGGCATATAATATAAGGTTATGAAATACGAAATTTTATATACCGACGAAATAGTTGTCAAATTTTCACCCAACCATTGCCATGGTTACGAATATTGCATGGAAATAGATTAAATGTTATCTTGAATGGTCGTACAGACTATGAATACTGTCATTATAATGTTTATTATTGTTGTAAAAAGTGACAAAATCATATATTCAAAAAGATTGTCTGCTTTCCAATGCACGAGACTTTTAAGAGTTAGTCTGTCATCGGTTAAATACCTGCTCGATACTTAAGAAAATAGTATTTATCTGTCTGGTATCCAATTGCTAACAGGTTAAATGCTCTTACTATTAAGTCTAGTAAGTTTTCTGCAAAACATGATTTTTTTAGTAATAAGTTTTAGTAGAATAAACAATAAAAGGTGGATAAACCAGTACTATAATTATCATCCAGAATGATACAAAACAGTGTGAAGGTTAATTAAAATCAAACTGTATTGATATGTAGCTTTTCGATAGTTTGTAGTATACATAACGTCGTGTGTTTTTCAGTTATGTTTGTGACAACCGCAATCAGGAATTAATTCACATGATGCCAAAACGTTCTTTCTCTGTAAAAGTGATATATCTCTCTCTCGACGTAGTTTAAAGAACTAGTACTCCAGCACTTGTCTATAATGAAAATGTAGACGTTGCTTTAAAGGTCAGCAGACAGTTTAAAATCAGATTGCTTTCTTTTTACCGTAATCAACTACGTTTGTACAAGAAATTAAACTGAACTTTATGTGTCACGCTTAACGTTGCTCCTTTAGAAGACACGGTTTGCCGTCGAATAGCGTGTGCTGCACAAGCCTTGTTTTTTTTCGGAGACATGTTTCTTCTAATCTTGTTTGCAATTATCGAACAAATAATAAAATACCAAAGAGAAATATTTTGGCTGACATATAGAAATGTTTTTACTGAAAACATTGTCAATTATCGTATTAGACGTTTACCCGATAACCAAAGCAAATGACACTATTAGAGTTAGAATTGAGTTTTGCCAATAAGAGCAACGGGCTTTTATTTTGAAATTGTCTGGCAAACTGCTGTTTTCTTGCAACATGTAATCCATCTATCTAGTTACCGAAAGGTTTCTTTAGGATAACCGTCAGTGCGGACGTCTTTCAAGTGTTCTTAACAAGACCTAGTGTTTTAAATGATTAATATAATATTGTACGAAAAGTTGTACTGGGTTTTGTTTTGATTTTTATATATTTAACATGGAACACATAAGAACAGAATGGTAAATATTATCGAAAATGTTTAATGTAGCACGTTATATCAAATATTTTCCAACTTTAATTGGGGAAACCTGTAAACATATTTTTAAATTTATTTAATATACTTTTTATTGTTACTTCATTGTTTAATCCAGAAGTGAAAAATTCGACCATGTTTTGACTCTACTTCAAGCAAATAGAGTCATCATAAAACTTAAACATCAAATTGTTTTAAAATGCCACTAATAGACAAAACCATATTCCGGGTTGTGGCATTATCATACAATTTTAAAATTGCGTTTGATTTTTTCTCTACAAATTAAATGTTTAAACATTATCAATTACCAGACAGTTGGTTTAATTTATAATCAACCGCATTTAATGTCATAACAAAATATCAGTCAGATGCTTTTAACAGCCGCCTTTTAGTTATTATCGAAATCGTCGTAATAGTATGTAAAATGGGTCCACTGGCTTTATTGCATTGTTTATACTTTTACAGGATTCCAATTAACAATGGATAATTAAGTTCATGCGTTTATACTTACATTTTGTTTCAACAGTTTAAGGTCACCAAAATGACCAAACTTTTCAGATTGGGATTAAATAAAAGTTTTTACATTGCTTAATGATGTTATTAAATATCTGTGTATCTGTGGCAATTTGAAACCTTAATTATGATGCAATTGAACATTGATTTTATACATGAAAACATGTTGTTGATTTTGGGCTAGGAGTAGAAGTAATTTATTTCTTAAATCTTAATTAAGAAGTTGTTTTTTACTAACTGAACATATTTAAATATTGTTTACATTATGTAAAAAAATATTTGAAACGAATTGTTTTATAATTCTAAGATGAACTGTTTTATAAGAACCGGTTAATATACATCGTAATCGATGCACCGGCTAGGTTGAAATTAGAATGTAACCAATATGCCGGTCGCAACGTATGTTATAACGACGTAAACTGGTGTCTTTTGACATTCAGAGTCGCAATCGGTAGAGCATTGCATTGCCATATAAGATGTTCGTCTTTTTCTTGTATTTCACCATATTTATAGCTACTAAATTGTTACTCCAGAAATGTTTTCCAGCTTTTTTCCGGCGTAGCAGTCTAACATTACTTTTGGCCTGCTTGACAAATGCTGACGCAATGTCAGCACTAATGAATATCAGAGCGTCTCGCATTGGTAGAAATTCCAGTCAACCCCATTTACAGTATTGTTGCTATTAAACGTCCTCTGGGAATGCGGTAATTAAAGTCGTAAACAATTCTAAATCAGTTCATAACAGTATGTGTATAGTGCTTAAAATGTTATTTAATCCTATATTCAATAAAACAACTCTGCCATATGACACCAAGCACATCGTTTACACCAGCACTGTCTAACTGCTTCGTAAATGTTATAGTGTCTATTATGTGACGAACTTCAGAATTATGGGAAGCATACGGAGCGAGCTACTGATGTAAAATGTATAATGTTTTGGTGTCTTTGTTCTTATCAATTTAGTTTCTTTTAAAACACTATAAAAAGATTTGTATAAGATTTAATGTAAGCATGACAAGAAAACTCAAGCGAGGCATATCGTAGGGAAGAAAAAGCAAAAGTGGCAGCATTGAAACGGTCACTCTTCAAAATGACCTTCTGGAGTACTTAAAACAGCAAGCCCTCATTCGTACTTTTCTTCGTGGACAAATATTGTAATAAGGAAAGAATTCCTATTAGGGCGAGACAACCAGACCGTTACATACGGAGTAAACATAATGTATAATAATACGTTTAAATAGAAGTTTATCGGTAATTGGAAGGAATTATCCTGACAATGAAACTTTTAACAAAATAATTAATGCATAAACTCCTTAAAGGTTGCTACTGATTAAATAAAACATATCAATTTAAAAACAAATTAAATACCAGAAAGGAAAATGCTGTAACATATAGACGATGGATTATCCTAAATGGCATTTATGAAAAAAAAAACCCGGATACTATCCAAAAATTGTACTTACTGTTGTACTTCGTCAAGTGTTTGGCAATTGGAACTGGTTACATTGTTTCATCCATGAGCACAGGACTTAAGATATGAATAGATACAATTTTAATGTGTCTGATAAAAACACTTCAAACCATCATTTTACGCAGCTCTGCCCGTCAATTCATAATGCATTTCAAAGTATTGCAGAAAATAAAAGGTTCATTTGCATGCAATGCAGAACACACAACATATCCTGGCTGTAACCTTATCCATGAAATTGCTGTTAAGATATGTAAAGAAATACAAATAAGAAGATACATTTTAAGTACACGGCGAATAATGTGATCCAGTACAGAATGCACCTTGGAAAAAATACCCCAATAGCTGAAACTTTAAAGTATTGTGATTCAAACAGCTACTGAAAAATGTGTCAATTTAGAAATTAAAAATGAAAAGAAAATTAAAATTTTGAATTCATAATCAGACAAGAGTATTGTGGTTTTTGATCTGTTTAAAATTGTTAATTAGTCGGCCTCCTTGATCAGGTCCAAGGTTTACATTTTTCTAGCATTGGTGTGTATTTTCTGCTCAGAAGCCCCAACAGCAAGGCTCAATGTGATTTTTCTCTGCTTAAATTTATTCTCTTGCACGACAGTTATATTATTTACATTTACATCTTTTCTTTCATTTTTTTTTTTTGGAATTAATTAATCCTGTTGATATAAATCAAATATAAAATTTAAAAGAAAAAAAACCATTACAGTGTGATTTGAGTGCGACGTGTATTAATTTATTTTATTGGTCCACGTAAACATTATTGAACACAATAGTTAGTTTTTTATATGTAGCTTAATAAGTTTTATATATGTAGCTTTATATATACAATGTCATTTTTAACATTTTCACGTATTATTTCAATATCTTAAAATTAGTGCTTTGTACGATCAAAGACGTACAGTGTTCCCTAAGATAAGGATTATGTCGCATTTCTTTCGACCAAACTATGTCATTTACCAACTTTAACTTTGTTTAATGAAATATGATATCGAATAGCATATCCTATACACCGTACTGACAATGTGGTACTTGCAAGGTTATTTACACTTATAGTTCTTTTAATGCTGTTAACTGCCAATAATATTTGAAAACAAATATACTATGAGACTAGCGAGTCTTTTTTGTCATCAATATTATCACATTACATTGATTACAAAATGGAATAATTTAAGAGCATACATAAAATGCATTTATTTCAGCGATCCAATGAGCACATATAAAAGACACCATTGTTCATTTCCAACAAGATTAAGAAAATATACATAGCTCATTTAGTTTGCTCCTTATTGTCACAACCTGACCCTGTAAAGTACTATACATGTTGCAGTATAGCGTTCAGGGATGCCGGAAAATTCTGTTCAGCGGACGAGTCATCCCAATGGTCAGGCCATGTCCGTAACTACTTCCGTTCATCGTCGTTTTCTGATTGCCATGGAAGTTGTAAGATGGCTTCTAACAGGAAATCAGTCACCTACTGATGACAATGGCGAAGTAAATGTCCGTAATGTAACGGGTATCATTTTATCATTTCTATTTGTGGGTTTTGTCAGATTGCCTCTGTTTGTATAGGTCACTGTCGTCTGATGCAATCTTGACCGAAATTTCTCGGGAATCCTAGGTATTTTCATAAAGTGTCCCTTCACCAGCAAAGAATACTTACTTACACTTACAAAAAACAATGTTAACCAATACTGTTAAAAATAAATTAAAAGGATACGTATAACTGAATTTATTAGTGTTACAGAAGTTAATAACGAGGCAAGATAAACATATATTTACTATCTTTTAAGTTTAAGTTGTGTGGTATTGTTTTTAACATTTTGAATTCCTTTCATCATATTTTCTTTAATCAGTACACGTATAATATTGAAAATCTATATGACATCCGTCATATTTGTATTGAGACCTAAAATGTGCAACCGTCATTTACCCCACATACATGCCAGTAAAATTATAATAAAGATAGATTTAACTTTGTTAAAGAATATATTCATAAATAAACGAGAAGCAGTTTTTACAATGTTTATATTTTAACGCGTGTTATTTTTGTATTTACATAATCTTGTGCTTCAATTATAAACTTACTTTCGAGGTAGGATTATTTTCATATATAGACTATGTGTATTAAACTTAGGATTTTATTTTTGATAATCATAGTCTTTGTAAATGTTTTATATCGTAAGCATGAATGTTTAAGTTAATTATCTTTCAAAAGGTGGATTTGCTACGTATGCATCGTTATTTTTAAGCGATTGCACAAAGTCCAATGTCGATACAGCATGTAGGCGGATTTCTAAAACAGACTAGTTCCTCACGTGAAAAAATTAAAGTATCAAAGTACACCAAGTAATTGGACGAGGAGAAAATTACCAGACTGGACGGTTAATCAAGAAAAATACACATAATAGAACAGTTATCAGATTTCGCGACAATCCAGTTTTTTGTGTCCTCGGGACGTCCGCCCAGTTCCTTGTGTCATGTGATATCTGTTAGCCCCCACCCCACCAACTCAGACCATTCCACGTCATAGAGTTGTCCCGAGCTTTAAAAGACATGGACTGTTAGCACACTGTCTCTTTATTGGTTTTTGTCCATTTCTCGTGTCACTGTGAACGGAATGGGAGGCGAGAATCTTCAATAGTAACAGTAAGTGTCGACTAGGGACTCCGTGCATTTCGGTGATTCAGGTTGTGAGTTTTCGACATCACACACCAACACAAAGGCACACGGACATACGCACTTTCGAAAGATTTCGAAGTACCTTGATCAACGGAGAAACTTACAGATACTATAAACAGATGAACAAATTTGGTAAGTAACATTTATGTAGTCTTTTAAACATTACTAAACTAGGAAAGTAAATCTGTTAAATTGATTGAAGCGTATGTTTTTATCATTGTTTAATTATGTGCAGTTTATGCCTTTGAAATTATGACATAAGACATGATAATCGTTATGTTGGCAAACTTAAGTTACAATATTTTGGACTTATATATCTTTTAAATGCAGATAGTTGGGTTTCAGTATGAGAAGTATTTATATAGAGATAAAATAATATTCTTTAGCGGTTTCATTATGGTCGTATATTATATCTCCCAAATGCCACATATTTTAAAAGGTTTTACAATATTTATGGAATAATAAGTCCCTACAAAAACGTAGGAATTGGCATGACTTGATTATTATTGCTTTAAAAGATAAACAAATATACAGGGTAGTATGAAATTTGATTAGATGTCGACTAAATTACTATTAATATGGTCAAATAAAAAAGATGTTGTCTCAAGGCAGTTTTTAAGTCCTTGTAGTAATTACACCATGTAAGCAACAAGAGTTTCCAACCAAAGTTCACGCCCTTCGGTAACAGAAAAAAATATGTAACTTAAATGATTCAACTGATCAAATAACTTCAAAATTTCACCTGTAAACGCCCCAATACTTTAATAATACATAATGAATGCCTTATCTGATTACGTTTAGTTTACTTATAACAAGGTATGTAGGTTATGGGGTAGTTTTTCAGAATTATTTGTTTTAGTTTTATTTTGGCGTCTTTGGAGGGATTGTTATGGTGCTTTACTTACCTTGCACTTATGGTCATATTGGCGACGCCATTAGAATCCGTGTTGTAATAACTTCCAGAATTTGTTTGCCAAAATGGGTCGTAATTTGCAAAACAAAAAAAGCACATGCAGCCTTTTTTACAATACAAAATACCCCAGTTGTGTAATAAAAATTAAAAAAAAAGGAATTTACAACTATTACCTGAGAAGGTTAACTTACATCACATCCAAATCGGCCATGATGTCTTTAAAAACATAAATGCATATCTTGAATCTTATCATAACTTTCCTAGGTCCTCGGTATAATCAATGCGGCTTTGGATTAAGACAGATGATTCATGAGGTACTTTATTGCAAGTTGTAACCTTACTTAAAAACAGGAAGAAACAGACATTTTTACATTAGAACTGTAACTTCCGACTTGCAATAAATATAGTCTGATTCAGAATAAAAAGGATAAGAGGTGAAATATCAAAGTACACCACATCCAAAATGCAATGAAATGTGGGATATTGTAAGTTTTATTGCAAAACGTCTTCTTATTACTACTGGTGGAGAAAAACAAAACAAAAATGTCTGGTTATGCACACTGGTGCATCTCAAGTCAGCTGGAAGACAATCCTACATGAACGTGTCATTAAGCGCTGAGTAGGCATGTGAGAAGTTACACAAATTCCATTAACTGCTGGGCCAAGGGCGTGCCTTATGTAAGTTTCAGATTAAGGCAATGTGACGACCTTAACTTAAGCTTACTATATCATTTTTACAAACGGTGATTTTTTAAATAGTATTGTTTCCTTTTTGCTAAAGATAAAACTTGCGTTCTGTGATAGCTTCTTACCTTGCATAACTGTCAAAGCTGTGCCATTTTGGACTGACTTTAGAAACCTAGTCGGTCCTTTAGACGGCTAACCGTTTCAATATTTAATGTCTCTTATGAGTAGGTCTTTGTCACTTTTACATTTTATTGGCAAATTGATATCTCAATTTAATGCAAGTTTAATTTTAAAAAAATGTTCAAATTATCATGGGAATAAACATATCTTGATATTCATATTTTTAATGTTTAACTCTTTATGGAGACTCTTTGGCAAGTCAGCTCGGCATATAGTGATAAATCTTTCAGACATCATCTCTTGTTAGATCAACACCTTGTCAGATCCAATAAGAGGTGGTGAGAGAACGCAAACAAATCTTCACACATTGCATCGTATTGGAGTCTTTGTTTTAAGAGATAATTTTTAACAATTACGACGAAATCGTCGTCTTTTGTTTTTACATCTGCCCATTTCAATGGTTCCATGACATGCAATCATTATGTTAATTGAGAAAATATAGCGTCAATTAATGATAGAGGTTTGAAGACGACTATTATTTTAATTATCAATTTGCACCGGTCTAACAGGAGAACCGAAGGGGACTATCGTAATTCCCATTAGTTATTATATTAACACATATATTGTTATAAAACAGGTTCCGCGACGACGACAAACACAGACCAGACAAAATTTCGTTTTAACTAATGTTTATGTTTGGAAATTAAGAAAAAAAAACACATTAACAGTAAACATTTTTTCTACTGAAAAAGCTCAATAGTCAGCCTCTTAAATTGTCATTTGATAAAGACAAATCTTGATAGTTTTTTGTTTATTGGGTTTATCATTCCACCAGCAGTATTTCAGTTATCTGGAGACGGTATCCATTTAATGCAGATATAGTTTTGTCTTCACTGTGTATAGCATGCCGTGAACACCTGGCATGATACCACACCCACTTACATTATCCTGACAGCGGGCCAACCAGTCGTGGAACTACCCTTATATTTGCTTGAGCGTTAACAAGGGAGCTATACCACTACCACTTTAACGACTTATGGTATGGCATGTCGCGGCCCGGGATCGAATCCGGGGCCTACTGTACCTGGAGTCGACGCTCTACCGATTGCGTTACTAGGTTCGGTAAATCTAGATAGATGTACTGATAAAACTTAATTTATCTTTGCTGGTACATTCTTATAAATCTTTGTCAGTCGGAGACTCATTAGTGATTTTCACAAAGCAGCACACTTGATAACCAGTTTAAAGTTTTACAATCATTTTTGTTGACAGACGAACATTATGCCAGATCCAATTAACAGCTGTGACAATCCACACAATCTATTGATATGTATTGAGATTCGTGTTCTTACTGATAACTTCTAGAAATCAAGATGCATTTTGTCTTGTGTTTGGACACCTGCCTATTTAAACGGTCTCCAAGGCAACTATTTTGTGTAATTACTGATTAAATTTTATAGTAAATACATGTTCCGTATTCTAGAAGAAGAACCGACATAGCATTAAACCAAATGTGATGCTGATATAGAAGGAGCCGTAATTATTAAGATTACATAATACAAGACAGTTTCCAAGCCTATGGTCGATTAAGGCATACAGGCCAAAATGTGATAAATTCTTATAATGAAACATTCACTAATTGGTAATTTTACTACTTTAACACATCTGTATGTATGTTTGAAATCATGCTATTTCTACAAAAAAGAAAACACGTAACAAAAGATGAAGACCACACCATTTGAAGATGTGTTAACTTGTCCTTAAAAGGCATTGACAATTGAAATGTGGTCTTATCTGTGATCACAGTGTGAGGTTAATGGGTTCTAGGAAGACAATGGGATTGGTGTGGGTCAAGCTGACTGGACACAGCCTAAGGCTGCCGGGGCATCAGGAAAGGGGTGGGGATTTGAGTGTTGCTGACCAATGGCAGTGCAGTTAGCCCGTGTGCATCAAGTGCGACCAATTGTTCTACGACGTCTTCACCTATGACATCCCTGTGTTTAATCAACTAATCAAGTGTCCAGCTGGGGTCTCACAGCATGGTGTTATCCTTATGCGGGGTGGGGATGGGCATTTTCAATGCATTTAAGCTTAAGGTCATGATTAATCGAAATATGTTTATAAACATGGAGTGCATTGTGCTTAACGTCTATCATTACACATACCTAGAATATTAAATCGGGTTAGAAAGTAAGTAAGTGATTACTAAAGAACTTACCATAACGCCATATTACACGAAACATATTTATATATTAACTGCACATATAGCTTATATACAAACACCAGACCATCTCGAAGCATTTTACGTATTTAGAAATTCGCTTGACTGCTATAATGTTACATTATCTAGCACTTTACCTTTCTACCACTTCTTTAGAAGGATACTATATGTGTCCTCTGGTACCATATCCTATTGACTTTTTCTGTTCATTCTTCCTTTATAATGCTGTCACAAAGTTCATCTCTAGTTAAAATGATATAAGGCAAGCTGACACCCAACACTTATAATAAATCGTGTCTGGTAGCTTCTGACAAAGTATTAAATTACTACAATAATTATTAATAAAATAAGGCACTTGTTAAATGTCGATGACGCCATCAACACGACTTTCAACTTTTAGCCTGAAAACATTAGTCATGCATTTGACTGGCCCAATGTTACAATTGCACACGTTTATATACGAAGTCCAAAGGCAGGCGCGGAGCCAGTATTTTTATTTTCAGTGAGGTGGGTCCGAATTTCCTGCTATTTCAGATGCTTGACAGGCCTTCATAGAAAGTATTTTTACAAAATAAATAGTTTAATTTCTACGCGTTTTTCAGAATATTTTAGGTGTAAATACGTTCTTAATGTTCTTATCTTTAGTACCGGACATGTAATGGTATAAATGTAACAAATACCTCAATGGACGTTTTATTTTAAATTCCAGTGGGAGGATCCGTACATGAAAAGCTTTATGAATATGCTGATCGTTAAAATTAAAAGTTGAAAGTTAATTATTTAGCACCTATACGCCAATGTTTACTGTTTTAAGTTGAGTTCAACTGTTCAATTTTTAAAAAATAACCATATTAAATCCTGCTATATTTAATCCACATGATGGTGCATTTTAAAACGTCTTGAAATTATCAAATACTATTTTGACCAGTGAGGTAACTTGCCAATACAAGGTGTCGTATAATCGACATGAGCGAACATTACCGGGATATTGTACCTTATTTGCCATTAAAGACTGCTATGTTTAATGCCCACTTTGCGATAAAGAAAATAAATGCACTACTGTCAGACAAATAATGAGTGTCCAAATATTGGGTTAAAAGTATTTAGTTTTACTTACTGTTATCGTAATCCTTGATGAATCCTATTGGATGAAAAGTTACACGGACAAGGTATACATTTGATATTTGCATTTTTATTTTTATAAAGCTCTTCCAGTTGTTAAAAGTTAAAGCAAAGACAAAACAAAGTTTATCTTTGGTAAAAGGCCAGTCGAAGGAAAAGCAATATTTCTGCGTTGAGACCGTCTACAGTCCAAAGAAAAGGAAGACATCAATCATTGTGTGTACGAGTACATCACTTAATGCTTCTCACACCTTCTACGTTGTCCTCGGAATGCAACATTGAGATTCATGTATTGGTAGTTAGCCACGGCATTGTATTCTTACATTCTAACTAATGATGCTACAGATAGGCCAGGGTAGGTTGTAATTGTAGACACTAACTATTTAGCATCATTAAAATACAAAACGATTACAGGAAGCATTTCCGGAATAATAGCAATAATATGAATATCATGCTATATTTTTATATTTATTGCAATGCATGTCATTTGGTACATGCAAAGACTTCCATTGTTTGCATTTCGTCGTGTCATCGTTGATGATACAGGAAAACATCACAGCTTGCATGCTTTTCTCTGCTATCCATGAACTTTTCACAGTGAAGATGACAAGTGAAATAATAACGTCTTTCCAAAACAGTATTCACGCACAGTCTTCAATGCCCGGACATGGCCGTAATCAGTCTGTGTAAAGTTGCCAGTCCGAAAAAAATACATTGATAAGGAAAGATGTTTTGGTTTGCGTGATATATGGCAGGAAAATCTATTGAGGTACAGTAATTTGATCATAAACACCGTGAATTATTCTGCGATATATCGAGCAAAACTCCGTAGTTCCAGTCTAGCAAAACACTAAAATGCCGGTCTATTCCAGTCTAGCAAAACACTGTTGTTCCAATCTAGCAAAACACTGTTGTTCCAGTCTATTCCAGTCCAGCAAAACACTGTTGTTCCAGTATTTTCCAGTCCAGCAAAACACTGTTGTTCCAATCTAGCAAAACACTGTAGTTCCATTCTATTCTAGTCCAGCAAATAACTGTTGTTCCAATTTAGCAAAACACTGTTGTTTCAGTCTATTCCAGTCCAGCAAAACATTGTAGTTCCAGTCTAGCAAAACACCGTAGTTCCAGTCTATTCCATTCTAGCAAAACACTGTAGTTCCAGCCTATTCCAGTCTAGAAAAAAACACTGTTGTTTCAGTCTATTCCAGTCCAGCAAAACACTCTAGTTCCAGCCTATTCCAGTCTAGCAAAGCATTGTTGTTCCAGTCTATTCCAGTCTAGCAAAACACTCTAGTTCCAGTCTATTCCAGTCTAGCAAAACATTGTTGTTCCAGTCTATTCCAGTCCAGTAAATCACTCTTGTTCCAGTCTAGCAAAACACTGTAGTTCCAGTCTATTCCAGTCTAGCAAATCATCCTTGTTCCAGTCTAGTAAAACACTGTAGTTACAGTCTATTCCAGTCTAGCAAACCAATGTAATTCCAGTCTAGCAAAACACTGTAGTTCCAATCTAGCACGTTTACTTGACTCTCAGAGTATTAAGTGGATACAAATATGTTTTCTCTGAAACGGGCAATAAGGGTTCTGTAAACCGGGTTGTACAACTTTATTGACCCTTCCAAGGCTGTAACTGTAGGATTTTCTTTTGTGTGTGTGTGATATCACTTGGTGTTTTTGTCACTTTTATTTTTATATGTAACGATAACATTACAGGGCCCTATGAGTACTACAACCTTATATTCAAGACAACGTTATAAAGTGATAAGTAAATGCAAAAGTGACAAAACAATGAGACGATGGTCACGAGAAATGAGACAGAGAAACTCTACCACCTTAAAATGGTCAGTCGGCAACTAGGCTACTTAACCCGTGTGTACAGATCTCTATTCTTGTACTTAACGATGATATTCTCAAATACAAACAGAATAAAGTACACGTTTTATTTAAAAACAACACGATACAAGCAATGAATTAAATTTAGAACTTAAAATAAAAGTAATGACGTCATTTGACACTTTGATGTCCGCTTTGTAGTCGGATTAGGAGAGTTAGTACTGTTACATTGAACATAAGGCGAAATACTTGATTGCACTGATAAAACTGGTGTAGCATGTTTTTAGTTAGGTAGAACTAAAGTTCCAATGTAAACAAATGTTCTTCAAAAGAAAAAAATGTAACAATCCCACTAAGATAAATTATAACACAAGGAACATACACAGGGAGCTTTGAACGTACACCTCACTGGCAGGTAAACTTCTTGTGATCCCGTATACGAAAATACTGCTAGGACCATAGTTGTATTTATTCTGTCCTGTCTATTTATGCATGACCTCGATGGATTTACACTCTTCTTGAGTAAATGCATCTTTTAGTAATGTTTAAATTGCTTATTTTATGGCAACTGATGTTGTACACTCTTGATACAATATACACGTACTTTCACTTATATAACTGTAATACAACGTAAAACACGGAAAGCCATATCAGTAAATTATATAAAAAAGGATGACACAAGCCCATGGTAAACGTAATTAATTTACCACTTGACCGGCAGGATGCCAACATGCACTTTTTTCAGTAATACTCATGTGTACGCATTAGCTGGAAGGGTAAATAATATTTATATCTTTCATCATTCTGTTATCACCTTTCACTTTTTTTTAAATTTTACTCTTCACTTTTTATATGTGATGGACTTTTAAAAAGATAGTTAAGGGACCTTTTTACACAATATTGCGAGGTTCCTATTGGAAAAAACTGAATTAGATTGCTATTGTTATGGCCATTAGTTAAAGCTAATTTATATGTTAATTAAATTTCCTAAATCTGTAATAGTAGTATGTCAATTTGTTGTAATTATTGAGTTACAGATTTAACCCCCCGTTTTACTGCAACACACGAAAGCCGAGAGTGCTGCTAGTGAAATCGGTACTATGCTATCAAAAAGACACCAGCAAAATTAAATCGTGTCTCGTTTGTTTGAAAATTATTTAAAAATTTACAAGAATTTTTTGTTCGTTGTCAGATCCATTTAAGAAAGTAATAAAACACGTAGAGGGTGGCATGAAAATCCAATATTCTTGTATGATGTATTCGGGAGATGCCTAAATTGGTAATATGGTTGACATCAGAAGTTTTGCATTAGAATATTGGCATCTTTTATTTGTAAAAATGTTGAATTATCTTGCACCGGCAGAAACTATTATTTTGTGCAAGCTAATATTATAACATATCAGCGGTAGCTTGATTTAATCATAAATTCAGAGATAAAGAAGGTAAATTTGGCAAATCTTAAACCGATAACTTTGAGCTGAAGATAGCTAACCTTGATTTAGATTTATCAAATATTTTGTTTTTCTTTGTTTAATTAGTACGTATTTATTGTATTAATTTATTAGAAAACGACGGCTACTGTCTCATAGCGATTATATAAATACTTGAACCAGTACTTAACAGAAGTATACATATCTATTTAAATGTAAAGCGATTGCACCAATATGACACAATACATAAACAGAGAAACTCTAACAGTTACCGCACTGAACCGGACAACATTCTGATAGTGGCAGTTCAAAACAGTTGTTTTCATAGACATAGTTTTCATTTAGTCTCAACGACATGTCCAGTTAACGTAAATAAGTAAGTAAACCAAGCTCTTGGAAGTAAACGACGGATTCTCATTATCAATCAACGTCCTGATTTGTTGTGTACTATGGTAAAAACATTTATTGAGGTCACTTACTCTGTTAATCTTATAAAGTACATTCACAAAAATACACGAGGTGTTATTCCTAGTTACACAGTGTTTTCCATCTGTTACTTTCCATTTTAGACCCCCAAGATTGATAGCTACTTCTTTTTACTACAACCAATTAAGCCGAGAGTGCTGGAGTTCTGCACTTGTTAATATACATTGCCAATTTCATGTTCGCTCTGCGGCAGGATTATATTTGCAATGAAGGCATATATACTGATTTTGATAAGTAAATACTATATAATTAGGGACATTCTACTTTTACTGTCTGCTTTTTTCAACTGACATGTATCCTAAATAAAACAGCTTGCAGATTTAAATGCAAACTGTTTCACAAAATAAATTGTATTTTACAACACAACACATAATCATGTTCTGCATTATACAAAATAAAACTGTCTTCTATCCTTCCAAGAATATCCATCCAAAATCGTGTTTATAGTACAGTTTTACATTAGATACTTGCATGCAGAAGCTGTTCATTGGAATTTAGTGCAACAAATCAAAATTACAAAATGTAGAAACTGTATACATTAGCATAGCAGACTGGAATGACAGCCACAGGTGGCTAATGACTTGATGTTTATCACTTCACTTCTGTGATGCTTAAACTGTATGTATGTTTATAGTCATACATTTCCCTGCGTTGCGTTCAGGGAGAGCAAAAAAAAAACGATAAAAGGCATATTTGTAATGGTATACCAGAGTTAATGCTCCATTTTATATAGATTTGACAATATTGTGGGTTCTTTTGTACTTTTAAACTTAGGTAAGTTCCATAACGTTTACAATAATTTTATTATACATATAGAAATTGTATTATTATAATCAATTAAAAAGTTGCGAAAGCTTTATAATTAAAATTAATTAAAATTGATTAAAATTCTTGTGGGTTTCTTCTTTACTCGTTAACGTTAATACTGTTATTGAAATTATTGTATGTATTGCTTAATTGCCATATCGAGTTATTATAAATGAAAAGATGAAATATAATCTTGCTAATTGGGCGTATAAACTATACTTAGAAATAGATTCGGATATTTTATAAAGTATATGTACATAAAAAAAGGCTTCAACCATCGTTCAGTATTTTTTACCTTTGGGATAGTAGTAATCAGTTTAGAACAATTTATTTTATAATAGCCACAAGGTCGATCTGTCCAAGTATGGCCGATGTGGCAATACAAATTACATATACCAATTACATAAAATATGAATTAGAAATGTTCGAGGAATGTTATTTCCCCGCGCACTCCCCTAACCGTCAGTTTGCTTCAAAAACAAGTATTTCTATCTTGCAATTAATGAAGTAACTAAATAATACTAATCACTGACATTTCCTTCAGAATAGGTACCTTTTTTGTCTCAATTAAAGCAATGTCAGCCATAAAACGCAATTTGTAGCCTGAATTCGTATAGTAAACATCAACAGTCGTTACCCAATTAAAATAATTATATATGAGAAACATATCTGGTATTACCAGACAAATATTACACTAATTGAATGTCTCATATTTAAATTGCTATAATTAAATTTGATGTAACAAGATGGGATTTTCTTCTTACCAGTATTTTTATGATGCTGATTTGATTTCATTTGATATGTTTCAGCAATTATTTGTTTTAATTTCGACATGTTTATTTTTCGTTGCCAACAAACATTTTTACAATGTCTCGAGATAAACACGACATTTTTAAAGAGATCATTTAACCATTAAGGCAATATTTACGTTTTAATTGGTTGACCGCTTCTGCTTTTAATCGAGCATGACCTTTGATTCCTTTTGAATTTATTCGTTTTTATAGGTACATATATATTATCCATGCAAAGTTTAGTTGTTCGAACTAAGCAACATGAGGTGAAAGCTTCCGTCTTACACACCCATAACAATAGTAGTTTGAACACTGTAACCTCATTAGCCTGTTTTGTTTTTCGTATAGTATTATACGAAACATCTTTTACAAATGTTTGTATATGAAAGGTAAATACACTGATAACACGTAAAAAGCATTTCTATCTAACAAGCCAACACTGATGTTTATAATCTTCACGTTTTTATTAATTGACTTACGTATTCAGCCCTGATAGGTTTTGGCACTAGACTCATTTAGGCAGATTATCTAATCAGGAAAAATACTTAGACTGTTTATATCTTTTTCGACAGAAGAGTTCTTAAGATAGACCTAGATATTTTACGTTCGATATACCATTGTTGCACCATCGAGACCAAATTTTACGCAATCTACATATATTTTTTCTAAGGTATTTGACTATGGTTAATAAGGATGTAAACGTTTTAAAATAATTATACTATCTATTATTGTTTTATTGTTAAACATATCATATCAATTATTGTTCTACAAGATTCAACTAAACGCGTTTTCCATTATGTAAAATTAAAAAAAAAATTAAAACATAAACAGGTTTGGAAAATATTGGTATTAGCTTTTCTATTGATATAATAATTATACCTTATTGTACGGTTAATTTATTTTGTGTTTGCTGTTAATAAGATATTACTTTTAATGTAGTTACAATTATTGTGCTTGCGTTCTTAATTGGATTAATATAAGTTTGTTATTTGTATTATGAATAGGGGGTCAATCTATATTCACGTCGGTTTACTTCATAAAACTAAAAAGCCTTTAAAATAATTATTGCAATATTCGATTCTACAAAAATACGAATATTGAAAAGTGTTTGCCACATATAGGCTCATATTTGTATTATACGTTTTTTCCACAAGTAGAGTGGTTAGTGGTAGTTGACAGTATCAGCTTAAGAGCGCTACTACCAAATGACTATTTTAAGTTTTATTAAGATCAACATTGAAATTGCGTGGCTTATTACCTACACATCTTTTCTCAGTGGTATTTATGCCAACATTAAAAAAACATCGCAATAAATGTCTTGCTTTAAGTACAGTGTTTATTACTATAACGACGTCCTTTCCCGAATGTATTCTGTCCTCCTACTATGTTAAGTACTGTGAACATATTGGCGCCGTTGATTTCTGTCTGCTGTAGGGTTCATGGGTTATTTCAATAAACATCTTTTTCCCCAAATAAAACATCTGCCGCTCAAGATTATAACCTTCTTTAAACGCATTTAAATAATAACATTTACCACTTTATTTCAACTGTATCTGTATTTAGATTAAACGTGCTTACCATTTTACATGTTCTGTATTTTAAAAAGCTCGTAATGCCTTATCTCGTAACTCAAACTCTTAACATGACAAAATCCCCTACGCAGACTTGTATGAGGAGTTTGAAAATACCTTAAAAATAAACCGATTAGTATGGCTTAATGAATTCCCATGAATTATTAAAATACACATCTGCTAAAATGTACACCATCCCTGAACTTTGGGATTTCGGAATTACTGTAAGGAAAACAGATATAACAACGTATCAATCAATGTAAATGGTATTCCCTTTCCACTACCGAACATCAACTTTACAGTACAGCATTCCAAGAGCCGGACATGAACCGCGAATATTCCGCGGATTGTCACCGTGTGACGACATAATGAAGACCCTTCATCATCAGCATTTCCTAAATGGGACAACCTTAATGTTTATGACTCCACAGTTTGACCTATTTGTTTCGAGAACTGAACGGTATGGTTGATCTGTACAAAAATAAACCTCACCATATGGCAGAAAGACATATCTTAGTCTCTTACTTATGGAACATTTTCTTTGTACAGGACCGGTCAGAAATTGACCTCTTTCGAAAGACCACGCATATTTTACTTTAAAAAGAAACAACTAGCTGTAGTTTTATATTAAACCTTTAACTCTGCCATAATTGTTTGCCTATATTTAAATTATCCATTAACAATATTTTACCCAATTAAGAATTGTTGTTCGTACAGTCGTTTTAAGATCGCAATTAAACCAGCCAGCGTTTTCATAGATCATTGACATGTAAAACAAACAATACATCGATATAAAACAGTCCAGTTTAAATTATACATATTCTATTAATACTTAGAGAAGTCAATGCACTTTTTATAAAGTAAACGAATACGTTTGCGGGTATTATTTGAAAGCTAATGACGTAAATGACTTTATGTCCCAGAGATATCGTGAATGTGTCGAAAACGACATCTAATAAACATTTTATCTGTTTTAAAATGTCATGCATAATAGGCCGGGGGCGAAAAGAAACCGCTTACACCGAAATTTAACATGAGAATTTTTTATAATCCATGCCATGTGACCTGTACATTAAGTTGACATCGTTTCGTTTTCTCTTTGGAAAACACTGCCTTTATTTAATTGATTTAGATCAAATGCCCATAGTTGACGTTAAACAGTGGTGTCATCTTACGACTTTCGTAGCTTCGTTAACCTTAGCCTTGGAGCTATTAAACCATTTTCGATCGTAGAAACAAGACAAGTAAAATATGATCCGGAAACATAAACTTTAACTTCAGGTTATGATAAACTAAAATTCAACTTTCAAACAAAGATTGTTTAGCAAGCATAATGTTGCCGTGACAATAACTCGATACTGAAGATTTAAAGATGTTATCCGACAGTTTGAACGAAAGATTTGTCTCAAATAAACAAACAAGTCATTGCTACCCGTGAAGGTCCTGCAAAATGCTGCTGATTGGTGCCCAAGATCTGTGAGAATATTGAATCAATAATTCCCATTCATCATTGCAAACAGGTATTTCCTATCTGGGCCACGCTGCAGAGAAAGCTATTTTGAAACTAAGAAAACCACGTGACACCTTACTTTTAACATCACGTTATATCGTCATCCGTGTAGTCCGCTCTGACACCGATATCAATTTTTAACATAAATTACTATCGTGCTTATTTATAGATTGAGACAGAATAAACATTTAGAGTGTTTTCCTTCCCAATTTGTACTGTGTAACATTATATGTAGTGTTCAGAATCATCTTTACTTATACTAAGGTATGAGTTTATGCAGAAATTATGCCTAAACAGTTGGTTAACATTGGTACATGCATTTGATACAGACAGACTGTTAGATACCACCTTTATTATTAAGAATGCAACATTTCAAAATTTCAACGCCCTTAGAATACATTAAATATACGCACCATCCTCGGAAACAGCAATAGTTAGAATCAACTTACGAAATTATTGCCAGCAAAAGCCGAATGATCTTTAGATCGACCGGGAAGTGTGAACACAAACAACTAACTTGAAAAAGATGAAGTTAGTATATTTGTGACTTTAATTACTTTAACGTCTGAAATTTCCTGTAGTTTTTATTAATCTAGCAACTACTTATATACACACATGTAAGTGGAATGTAAAAGAGGATAAACATTGCTGTATGACATTAAACAACAAGTGAAAACACCATGACGTCCTGTGAGAACATGTGCTTTATTTATAGACATAAGGTAAAGTTACCATGAGTGCTTGAGAGCGACATCATTTCTGGACAAGGAGCTTTATTACCTAGCCTAACAACGTTTTGTTATCTGATTAGCATTGGCTGTGACTGTTAAGAGGCATACACGTACACAACACATACTGCTCGTTAGTAGTAGAAGATAGCAAAGTTGTGAAATTGTAGTTGTCATCACATATTCAGTAAACATCATGTAGACAGCCAATTTCAAGTTAATCAATGTTTATACATCTTTTTATAAACAAAATCACATATCATTGTTTGCATTATAGTTTTTGATTAATTTTGTAAATGTGTATTTTTTATTACCTAGGAAAGTATACACTAAGTCCTGCTAGCAATAGAAAACGCAAAATCCTATGAGATTCAAAGAATATATTAACGTTTAAATCATCATCGAACAAAGATGGAGAAAATTCAACTGAAATGTAGATGTGTCAAAAACGTTGAAACGAGACGTTTCATAGAGAGAAACCCAAAGCTGCCGTATTGTGAACAGTGACTCGGCAATGGGTCGGACTTGCGCTTTAATCTGTAGCTTTAGCCTAGCAATTTCTAATGCTTTCTCTTAAAGGCAGTGTTATTTGGACAATACAGAACTGCATTTTATAAATTGTATATATTTGATTTACAAAGACAGTAAAAACAATTAGATAAAAGGCAGGACATATATTCTTTTTAGAAAAGCCAGCAGTTATATGCTTGGAACGGTCTCTTAGCAACCCGATTAACTAGGGTGTTTAAACCAGATAGGGGCGCCGAAACTTTCACTTCTTGAAGCCTTTTTTCTCAAAAACAAAATGGAGTAAATAAAAATACCCAGTCAAAGCGAGAGTGAAGGTAACTGACAGATATCACCTGCGTCGGGAGTAAAGCGGATTAACGAAATATACTCTGTGCTAACAATACAATAGCAATTATAATCAACATTTATATTTTGTACAGTATGTACAAGCATACAGCAATAGGTAATATCTTATAAACATAGATCGAAATAACATCGTACAATCCATGACAAATGACGAAGAATTGTAAGTAAGGATATCATATGCCTAATGTGTGGTGACGTCATTTTCAAACAAGTATACATAATTAGGCGTAGCGAAAACCACGAATATCAAGACTTTTATCAAGATAAATTTTTGTTATAATTGTCAGTCTTTGTCAAATTATCATAGTACTGATGTCCAAAAGCAGCCACCAAAGCAACAAAACTTTTTGTCAATGCTGATCGGACCTGGTAGCGCAATCGGTAGAGCGTCGACATACCAAAGTCGTTAAAATGTAGTGGTACAGCTCGCTTGCTCACGCTCAAGCAAATACAAATGTAGTTAAATGACTACCTGCAAAACCTGGAATTACTGGATCAAAACTAGATCTTTTGCAAGACCTAGCCGACCAAGCCTAGAGTAATATCGTATGTCTTTGGTGTCATTCATGCTCTGTTATCATTTATACTGACAAAGTACTTTACACATCCAATTATGCAATCTCACAGTTTGACAATAGGCACCATTCGTCTCTACCTAATGCCAAAATGCCAAACTGTCCAACGTGTTCATGGGTTTTATTATTTCGCGGAATTCTACACATATCTGACACATTGGTACTACGTCAATAAATTATAACCTTTAGTCTATCGCTGCAAAGGGTTGGTCGAGACATCCTATATAAAGCTTGACAACTGTTGAGAAAATTCGTCATTTTAAAGCTTGGAAATATCAAAATAAGAGAACTTGACATTTTAAGTCAAAGTTTGAAATTTATGAGAGGAACAACGGGGAGCTTGAAACATCTAAACGTAAGTATGAAACAATTTGGAATTTTCTGATAAAGTTTTAAATGATTTGCCAGTTTATCGACAATTTGTTGATTTTGTTGCTGACTTAGATTTAATAATATGTAAAGGATGCATTCACAGCTTCAGTTTATTTTATAGTAAAATATTACAAGGTTCTTTGAGAATTATACAACCAATTGCTACTCGCTTGCCAAACAGCAACACACATAAACAAGTACAAAAGGTGCCCTCCATATTAAAGTAAACGGTTAAGATAATTTCCTATATAGCCACGTCTAATCATCTCACACAACTATACTAGAAAGCTCCAGATAATTCCTGGTTTTAATCACTTTATCAAAATATTTATATACCTATCTAGGTCCGATTTGGGTCAGTTATTTTAGGGCTGTAGATTAAATGAGTTTGTTCTCCTACTTGACCCGATTATTTGAAAGCTTTTATGAGTACCTGATTTCAGTCCTTTAAGCATATGTACTCACTTAAACGAACGATTGGAGACTCAAAATTGTTTCTTCCTAGCCACATACCCTAGCTTCGAGTCTCCAAACTGACCTGCGATGCGTCCGTGCTTTTTCTCAGACACTTATTTATACCGTTTCTGAGCTAAAAGTAGTAGATCATCATCATTATGCTGGTCATTAAAGTAGAAAGATGGTCGTCACTTATGCTGGCCATTAAAGTAGAAAGATGGTCGTCACTATGCTGGCCATTAAAGTATAAAGACGATCGTCACTATGCTGGCCATTAAAGTATAAAGATGATCGTCACTATGCTGGCCATTAAAGTATAAAGATGATCGTCACTATGCTGGCCATTAAAGTATAAATACGATCGTCACTATGCTGGCCATTAAAGTATAAAGATGATCGTCACTATGCTGGCCATTAAAGTATAAAGACGATCGTCACTATGCTGGCCATTAAAGTATAAAGATGGTCGTCACTATGCTGGCCATTAAAGTATAAATACGATCGTCACTATGCTGGCCATTAAAGTATAAAGATGATCGTCACTATGCTGGCCATTAAAGTATAAAGATGATCGTCACTATGCTGGCCATTAAAGTATAAAGATGATCGTCACTATGCTGGCCATTAAAGTATAAAGACGATCGTCACTATGCTGGCCATTAAAGTATAAAGACGATCGTCACTATGCTGGCCATTAAAGTATAAAGATGGTCGTCACTATGCTGGCCATTAAAGTATAAAGATGATCGTCACTATGCTGGCCATTAAAGTATAAAGATGATCGTCACTATGCTGGCCATTAAAGTATAAAGACGATCGTCACTATGCTGGCCATTAAAGTATAAAGATGGTCGTCACTATGCTGGCCATTAAAGTAGAAGGATGGTCGTCATTATGCTGGCCATTAAAGTCGAAAGACGATCGTCACTATGCTGGCCATTAAAGTAGAAAGATGGTCGTCACTATGCTGACCATTAAAGTAGAAAGATGGTCGTCACTATGCTGGCCATTAAAGTATACAGATGGTCGTCACTATGCTGGCCATTAAAGTATAAAGACGATCTTCACTATGCTGGCCATTAAAGTATACAGATGGTCGTCACTATGCTGGCCATTAAAGTATACAGATGGTCGTCACTATGCTGGCCATTAAAATATAAAGACGATCGTCATTATGCTGGCCATTAAAGTATAAAGATGGTCGTCACTATGCTGGCCATTAAAGTATAAAGATTGTCGTCACTATGCTGGCCATGAAAGTAGAAAGACGATCGTCACTATGCTGGCCATTAAAGTATAAAGATGGTCGTCACTATGCTGGCCATTAAAGTAGAAAGATGGTCGTCATTATGCTGGCCATTAAAGTATAAAGACGATCGTCACTATGCTGGCCATTAAAGTATAAAGATGGTCGTCACTATGCTGGCCATTAAAGTATTAAGACGATCGTCACTATGCTGGCCATTAAAGTATAAAGATGGTCGTCACTATGCTGGCCATTAAAGTAGAAAGATGGTCGTCACTATGCCGGCCATTAAAGTAGAAAGATGGTCGTCACTATGCTGGCCATTAAAGTAGAAAGATGGTCGTCACTATGCTGACCATTAAAGTATAAAGATGATCGTCACTATGCTGGCCATTAAAGTATAAAGACGATCGTCACTATGCTGGCCATTAAAGTAGAAAGATGGTCGTCACTATGCTGGCCATTAAAATAGAAAGATGATCGTCACTATGCTGGCCATTAAAGTAGAAAGATGGTCGTCACTATGCTGGCCATTAAAGTAGAAAGATGGTCGTCACTATGCTGACCATTAAAGTAGAAAGATGGTCGTCACTATGCTGACCATTAAAGTATAAAGATGATCGTCACTATGCTGGCCATTAAAGTATCGTCGCATTGCATATGAAACTACCCCAAAAGTGCAAAGAAATGATTTTAGCTTCATCTTTCTTAGGGAAAACATTTACCTGTGCTCGGTTAATATACAATTAAATTTTAAACACCATATAAATAGTTTTTCAGGCGTTTTGCTTCCTGTAATATACTGTTCTGTGTTGTTGTTTTTGTGTTTTGTTTGTTTGTTTGTCTGTTGTTGTTATTGTTGTTGTTGTTGTTTTTTTTTGTTTCTGCTTAGCCAGATAACAATTCTGAATGTTATCTATACAATATCTGCAATAACTTCAATTCTTTTGTAAATTAACAAATGTTTTATTACTGATCGTTAACGTCACTGCTGTGTCACAGTCTTCAAACAGTAAATTAGCATTATCAATGTATATAGCATACGCGCAAAGTACGACACATAAAGTTCTTCTTTAAACGGCAAGGATAACCTAGTGTATGTTTTAATTCCAAGGATAAACAGAATAACAAATTAAATGTGATTTTAACACACTTTGTCAACGTACAATTCACATATGTTTTAGAAGGTGATTCCATGACTTTAGAAGGCAAACTTGTCTTACTTTTCTTGGTTAATGAAAAACTCCAAATCCCCACAATTTGGTGTTAAATTAAACTTCTTATTCGCATACCGGTCGCAATAAATATCAAGAAAAAAACAACAGAGATTTAATCAGTCCCGCATAAAAAAGCTAAACAATGACATTTATTTTTGAAATTATTATCATTGTTCGTTTCTTGACAGCTTTATTGTTTTCCATGCATTTATTAGAAGAGAGTTACGAGATTATTTCGAGTCTCTTTTTTTCTTTTCTTTTAACGTGCTAAGCAGGAGCTCTCTGATCCTAATCTCTTATATGAATCCCCATTACTATGTATTGCATGTGTTGATTTATTTCTCACTAGCGTAGACGGTTGTGTCGTGCACTAAAAAAAGTGATTTTCAATTTATAATCACGTTAAAATGTGACCTTCCAATAACTCTGATTAAGCATTTCGAACTAGAAAAGACTAACTGAAAGTATAAGCCTAACTTAGCTTTTATGTAGTAATTGTCTTTTTAATCTAACATTTATTAGCCATATATTCGTATTATTAATACAACCTTTGACTTATGAAGATTTGACGTTTGAAGATTATTGGTGAGCCAATTCCTTGGTTTTAGTTCTTGCATTCGAAAAGCTAATTTCATTTTGAAAAGACATACATTTTATCCTGGTAGTGCTAAACACATTGGATCTTAATTCTTACTCAAATACACCAAGATATGTAAATACACGCATAATTCAGCTGCCTATATAAACCAGAGCGGTACCACAGGTCTCGCTATTAGTTGCAGTTTGTTTCTATAACAGAGACATAGGCACCCTCTCTTCGCTGAGCAGCTGGGATTTGAATGGTTGGATATCTATTGAAACTCAAGTTGGAGGCTCGTAAGTAACGTATGAAAACTTGTTGTCTGAAGGTAGCTAGTATATCCTTCTGGTTATCCCTTCATGGGACAACATCAGTAATTGGTCTGGGTAGTCAGATTGGTTATATAGAAAACTTTTATTGGTCTTTGGAGGATAATGTCAAGATGCGATTAATTGGAATTATTGAATTGATATTTATTCAAATATTTTATTTGGCAAAAACATTTTGCATTAAGAAAAAAAGGTTTTCGTTCTACAGTCATACTTTATTTGAAAAAAGGCAAAATTATAAACTTATGTATAGACTAATTTACTTTCATATATCTGATTATCATAATGATAAATGACTGCAATATATTGTTTATTTATTTATTTATGATAATGTTTAAAATCACGTGACAAAAAATGCGTTTAACATGAATAAGCTTAAAATAATTCCATATTTTTAGATATGCAGCAAAGTTTATGGCATGTATATTATCGTAATTGATATATATTCATATAAAATCCTAAATGTATTTAAAATAAAATAGTTACGGTGTAAATGATATGTTACTTTATTGTATATTTATCAAATTCCAAAAAATGTCATATTAACGGGTTTATCCATTTATTGTAAGCGTGCATACCTTGGTAAATAGTTGCCCTACTTTACATATCAGATAAAGTGTGTTTTGTTTAACTGTTTGTGAGCAGTTCATGTATCATTTGGCAACACTAAACTGGCCCTCATTCAGATTCGCATGTTTCCGTAAATTGTTAACGGTTTACAAAGTGGTCAAAGAAGTCCAGTCGGAAATTCTTTTGTAATTCCGACCTCAGGAAATCATCCCTCGGATATATCAAGTGCAATTGTGCTAACAGAATTGTTTTGTTCGTAAAAAGAAAAAATGCTATAGAAAAGTTCTTAAAATGATGTAGAGTATAGGATTATGTTATCTTATAAACTTTTCTTTATCAATTTACCTGTTCACAATTCGTTAGATATATAACTATTACTACATTTTTGTGGGTTTGATGACGTCATAGACACCGACATATTCATTTTCGCGGGGTTTTCCCGCTATACTCCCAAGAGATGATTCGTCAATTATCCTAAGGGTTCCGATTGTAAAGAACACGTTTAAGTCTCCTTCATCCTTACGTTTGTTTATACAAGGTCATACCAAATCTGAGGTTAGACGAATACATTGTTGAAAAGAAATAAGGACTTTTTCAATGTAACCAAGTTAGAGGCGTAAATAGAAGCAAAGACTTTGTGTGGAGCCCGTGGCGTAGTAGCAGAGTTGCCGATTTGTAAGACCTCTCACTGCTTAGACTCCTTCCGCGTGGGTTCGAAATCCGTTCTTATTAGACATATTGTGGGAAGATTTTCCAGCTGACTTGAGGTGCGCTGGTGGTTCTACCCAGATATTTGTCTGGGGTCTTCCACCACCAGAATCGCTGGACGTCCCTATAATGTTCACAATTTGTCGCTGCGATGTAACTCAAAAACAAGTAAACACACAAAAATATGTGGATAAAAATATACATACCGGAACAGTCCATTCACTGCAGGAGACAAAGCAAGGAAGTCCGAGTCAAATGTGGCATCAAGTTGCGGTCTTTCTGGCATGGAACTATCGCATTATCCATACCCTGCTGTATTTGTACATAACTATACAAAGATTAAGTATTCTATTACAAATGTATTCAGATACAATGTAGCTCACTGTCATAATCTTGTTGTTTGTTTCCTAGTAAGGCACCAAATTGCAAACTAAATGTAGGACATATAGAATGGAAAGGATGGAGACTAAATGGCTGGATATAAAATATAAATGAAGAAGCTTTTAAGGTGAGTCAAGTTTGGTGCAGTTTTGTCAGATCGGTAAAGATAAATGTGTGTGAATGGTTTATGAGCTAGAAGGAAGTGCAGTGATCATTTACACGAAGGAAGATGTCGTATCTTATTTATCTTATATAAAGAAAAGCTGCTACGTTATTTGTTTAAGCGTTTCTTGAGGCGTAATATACCAGTATAAAATCTAATCATCAATCAGATTAGTTTTTCAGTCAATTATATATGGAGAAATGCGCTGTATGATTGATCAATAAAACATAAATAACCTGATTTGACTTCCACCTTAAATTCAATATAAAATTGTTAACTAAAACATCGGAATATTCATTATTTATTAAAAATAGATACTCTGTGCATGACAATCATTATTTCACTTCATAAGGCATAGGTGCATCGATTTCTCAGCATTTCCCTATCGAGATCAAATAACAACGCTGAAATCTTATCTGGTCAACCAGCTGACCTTCAGTGCGCGGAGGGTTGCTAAACATGTTCGGAGCCTTCCTTTACCGTAAGTAGATGAACGTCGCTGTAATGACCATTCTCGTGTCCGTGCGACGTATTTCGATTAAAACAGAATGTTGCCACACAACTCCTTTTAATAAAGTAACCAGAGCTATTGAAACAATAATCAAACAACAGTCAAACAATAAGGACCTACTTTACGTGTAGAAAATGTGTTATGTGCCCTGTGAATACATGCGCCATTTTCTAGAGACATTTGATGGAATCTTTCAAATGTGTTTGAGCGACATCGTTTCGGGACCGGGGACGTAAAGAACTTTCCTAATAAGGTATTTTTGCTAAGAAATGTCTTGATGTCTCATAGTAGGCATTAATTAAAGTTGTTTACGGGCATCCGTGTACGCAAAATATTGGTCGTTAGTAATACATGAAGGGAAAGATGTCACGTTGTTGTAGTCGTTACATACAAGTAAAGTAATGGGAGACAGTCATATATATAATATTCTGCAAACATAAAACATGGAAGTTTTATTCAGACGATATGTCATGTATTCAAGGATTGCTAAGAATTATCTCAAATAGATTGTTTTATTGGAATAAAAATATTCTACATCCTCTTCTTAGATTTAAATACGTGCTGGAGGTTTTATACATTCTAATTCTGAATACACCATCCAGTATAATGTTTCCGCGAAAAATTTTATTTAGAAAAGTTCGGTGAACTTTTGTTTGACGCCGAAACTCAGCACAATCACGTCCTTCACACTATGCAAATAAAACAGTGGGTTTTAGATAAATCACTGTAATAAGTTCTGATTAAAAACAACAACGCGTTTTTACTTAAATATTGGTCAATAAACAACATTTTTTAATATATTTAATTGAGTAAACAACGGCAAATCCCTTGTTACTTTATGACAATCTGACTGAATAATAAGGATTTTACTAGAATTTATTACTCAAACATGTTAATAATTGAAAACTATGATGGAGTTAAGAATTCATCTATTAGAGGGCAGAAAAAAAGTTCGTTTTAACGGGATTAGAATAATTATTAGATAGACGAAAATAGCAAACTATTAGCTTGAAGTTTGATGAATTGCTGCTGTGTCAGCTACTAGCTGGTTTTCGGTTTTCGTATGCTGGTCAATTTTGTCATTGTGGTGTGAGAAACAAAGGTCTGAAGTCTTGGGGGCTATTGGTCATTAGTTCTCTTTTGACAACCAATTTGTAACAGTGGGTCAAAATAACCGAAACATTGTCTAAACATTGCTAAAAGGGTGTCTTCTGAGATAGAACATTTATGTTCTAATCATATTAAGAGTATAACGTCTTTTTCTAGAAAGAGTGAACTTTTGGAGCATGCTACGATTCAGTCAAGTTTGTTTACATACTTCGAATTGTCTAATCAATTCCAGTGTAATGCATATCTCGAACCTCTGGCATTTGCACAATTAACTTGTGCTTTTCGTTTGTGGTACTGTGAGCATTTTACCTATTTATAAAAAGAAAATGTCAATCTATCAAGTGGGGACGGGTAACCTACCTAGATATAAATAGAAACTGTCAATCTATCATTTGGGGAGGGTTTACATAGCTAATTATAAATAGAAACTTTCAATCTATTAATTAGGGAGGGTTTTATTGCCTAGTTATAAATAGAAACTGTCAATCTATCAATTGGGGAGGGATTACATACCTAATTATAAATAGAAACTGTCAATCTATTAATGGGGGGATTACATACTAAATTATAAAAAGAAGCCGTTAATCTATCAAGTGGTAGAGGATGTACATGCAAATTATAGAAGGATACATTAAGTTGAATTGTATCCAAACATTATTTGCTAAGTGTAAAAAAAGATATAATCTCTCGGTGCCTTTGATCTTACTTACAAGCTATTTTGGTATACAAAGATCAATAGACTTTGTACAGCGAAGCATCGCCAATTGCGCACATATTTCTTTAAATATTTATTGTTTATTGTCAATTCTTATCGCATAATTACTATTCTTTTTCAAGACACCATTAATGCATCAAGGGACTTTGTTTTGTACGATTAAAATACGATATACAGACATATATTTGTAAAAAATAATTTAGATTGCATTTTATCCTGAAGAAAATCGTGATATATTAGAACTTTGAACTGAATTCATATATTATGCTTAAATTGTATACTTAATGTATCAGTACTACATGTATTAAGAATAATATGACCGCCATGCGTCAGTGGTGTTTAAATATTGTGAATGTATCATAGTAACGACATTCGATTCATTGAAATCAAAACTTAAAAAATGACCCGAATTTTCCAAGTGAGATCATAAATAATAGCCAAAGCGCCCAGAAGCGCAGTAATGTGTAAATAATGGTCAAGCTATTCCGTAGAAAATCAAATGTACAACAAATTAGAATTTGGAAAGCAGGCAAGTCTCAACACTCATTCTAAAAACTGCTCACTATCCAATTTGTCAATGAATGATATTAGTACGCGGAATTGTTCATTCATAAATCTACATTTCATGCATACATGAATTACACAATATAATGAACAGTTTAAACACACAGCCATGGACACTATCAACGCGTCTAGTCTCCTTACATATACATTTTTGTTTTGTACAAGCACTACTTCTTTCAAGGCAAGAATAACTGACCGCGAGTCACTCCTTTATAAAAACGAGTACATGATCAATAGATCGCTATATATCAAATGTCGAATCCAAACCAGTGGCAATACCAGGTCAAGTATAAATTTATGACAGTCATGCAGTTATAATTCGTGAGGACAATGCAGCTAGTACCATGCCACCTAATCTCATTATCAGACAATAGGCACGATCCATCCCCTTTTTATGAAAAAAATGTCATGATATTTCCGAGGTAATTATCGATTATTCTACACTAGGGGTGACATTCTGACACGCTGATGATACTTTATTAACGACAACGACACAGTTTCATACGCAGGTATGAGGAGAGTTTGTTTTGAGTTATTGGCCAAAGATTAGAATTTAGTGAGGGACCAACCGGGAGGTTTAAAAAAACGTGAGTGTTAAGCTGTTATATTTAAATAAGAAAATTTGTTATTGCAAAAAGGACCGTATTTTTAAAATAAATCTACATAGATTGATTTATGGTTAGATAAAAGCAATGTTATACATGAATATGCTTACAATTGTCTAATATATCGATATATTCCTATGATGTATTGTATTTGGTATAATTGTTTAAATGGTAAAATGCGGATATTCAAATACTCAATGAATACATGTTAATAAAACATAAAAACAGATGTTGTATCAATGTATTTTAGTGTACAAGTCTCGTCTTTTATGTCAATTAATTAAGCGATATCAGCATTAAACATCGCCGATGTATGAACTTTTCACATCATATTAAATAAATTACTTAACAAGAGAAACTTGGGAGTCAAAACAGGCGATAATATAATAGGTAGATTTTAATTGAAAATCACCATCAACTTTTAGAAAAACTTAAGATAATGAACGCAAGCCTAAAGGTGTTCTGTACTTTTTAGACTGGTGCAGGTATTTGCTATACAACTACGTACGTGTAATCGATTAACACTGCTCTACTGTAGAGCTCTGAAAGGCAGCTGGTTTATATCTCCTTATCATAATATTTATGTTACTATCTAGGTCTGATTGGAGGCATGCGATTAAAGGTTTATTTTTGGTGTAGGATTATCAAGCAATGCTTGCAATTGACCCGATTTCTGTATGTTTGGCTGTAGTGAAAGTCGCTTTAGAATATGTGGTCCGTTTTAGTTTTTTTACTGTTCATGTTTATTAGCAAATTGACGTTTAAGTACCCCAGTCTGTCTCTTCTACCGACTGACCGTTCCATGGCAGTAACTGTTGGGTTCGGTCTTTTTGTTTATTGACTCGTAACGGAATTGTTCTTACTTTTACATTTGGCTTACATGTGAATACCTTTGTCCTGTGTCTTTTCCATTTGTGGTATATGTTGCAATGCTCATAGGATTTTAATCCTTATTCATCCGTTTGCAAGATATAATTGGAAGGAATATTCGGTCGATCGTTGTTTCAAATTTTCTAACTTCACAGATCGTTGTTTCAAATTTTCTAACTAAACAGATGGGGGTTTTGTGTGTTTTGGCGTATTTAAAATAGTACATAGTAGTCTACAATGACATTCTTATATCATTAGAATTTTTTGTCATTATTGCTTTGTATTATGGTATAATGGAAATGTTTGCTTATTAACGTAGCACAACTTATATGTTTAATGCATACTTTTAATGCAATGTCATGTTCTTTTATTAAAAAGATATATGTAGGAAAAAGGCAAATAAAATTAATATATTCTTTCTGTCTACGACATGCCCTACTTTGAAGTATTTTCGGTATCAGTTTCAAAGACATCAAAAGAACATCTTAGAGTAAGATTTAAGCAAACTTTTTATGCTAATTAGAATGATTGGACTTGTGTGTTATTTACAGCACATTACGTCTCATGTATTTAAGCTCTTGACCTTTGAGGATGATATGAAACTGTCACACTTGTCATGATATCAGAGATATCTTCTACTACTTCTTCGTAAATCTTTCGTAAACCCGAGGACAATCTGCGATTAAATGAACCTCTGTAAACAGGTGATGACATTTATTTTTCGATAAGTATCACAGATCTGTTCATGTTCATAAGCATGATAAATGTTTCATATGTCAAGGGAGATTTTCATGTGGGTTTTTTTTTCTGATTTATTTTATTGTCTTAACTCTTCACATGTTTAGCAAGAAATGGTAAAATATGTACATATACTGTTGAAATATATTAATTAGTTTCACATTGACAGCGAACAGCCTTATCATGATATAAACTGTTTATTGTCAGGTGCAAAGTAAGGCTAGAAAGCTAGTAGTTGTAAGCATATAGGATGAAAATTAGAGGTTAAAATATTTAACAAGATAAGTATGCCACTTGACAAATATTTACGCTTGGTTTTGCAACAAAAAATTTCTTCATTTCTTTACAATTCTATTATCCTGTGATAGAATGGAGTTAACAACGTATCGCGCAATAACACTGTTAGTAAGTGTTATAAATTAATTAATCAACTAATAATGATGTGAGAAAACAATGTTATGAAACACTGTAAACAGATTGTTACATGATAAGAAACCTGAGTTTTAAAAGTAGCCGATTTCCTAACTTCTCCTCTCGCGGGTTTGAGAAGGCTACAGCCGCGACGAGAACTTTCATGTATGTGTCCAGCTGACATGTGATCCATCTATGGATTATTCATCCGGGGTCTTCTTCGTCAATAATTATGACCAGTATTTTGTCGGTGCGATGGATCAAAAACAAGCAGAATAGACATTATTTGCCGCATAAACGGATTATGTTGTAATGCTGAACATAGTCTTTCTATACGCATTTGAATATATAAATAGACAAAATAACCATTTATTTGCAAGTTATTTATTTATTTTGAAATCTTACTTATTTTTATCTTACTGATCTTGCATAATATGCTTATAAAGACAGACCTACTATTAATGCATTTCTATGTAAGCAATACTTCGTTTTTCAATTGTAAGGTAAACTGAAAAGATTCAAGTATTTTTACGGTTTAATAACCACCTTTTGTAATTGCAATTAGTAATTGTTGTCAGTCTTACAAACGCAAGTAGATAATTAAAATTGCAACTTCCCTTTTATTATTTTTGCTAAATAAATAATATAGATATATAATATAAGTATAGATGTGCTTTAATAAGATAACAGAAATGTGAGAAAATCTTGTACATGTATGACAAAACGTATACTGAGTTTAATGAATTGCAATCGCAACAGCTCTTACTGCCACTTAACTAAATCCACCAAGGTATGTGTATATCAAAGAGACTTTTGAACCAGAACGGTACCTCAAGTCTAGCTGTTAGTTGCAGTTTGTTTCTGTAACGGAGACATAGGCATCTTGCCTTCTCTGAGCACCAGGGATTTGTGTGTTTGGATATTTTCTTTATTCTAAGTGAGAGACAGGTAAGTTACATACTGTCATTGACATGCACCGTGTCAATTAGTAGATGGCAACTACTATTTTAAGCCAATGTAAATCCAGATATAGAAAATGCTACAGCAGGTTCTTCAGACATGTTGGTCTTCGTTTGACAAATAGCATTCAAACTTATGTATTCTTGACTTTGTCTAAAAAAAATAAATTTAAAAGGGAGATGTGCATTAAAAGGCGCTTAATCAAATAAATATATTGATGATTACCAAACCATATGTATTCAGAAAATGTGCCACCCTATATTGTCGCCTTGCAAAGTTGATGTTTTAATTAGAAAAATTGTAAAGTTCCATTAACTTTGACTGCATGTTTACCAATGTATGTTAACGATTACAGTCATCACGAGACAAAAGGGAATGTAATGATATATTTACATATATACATCAAAGCAGTATTTGGTATAGTTTACGAATGTATTTAATAATAAAATATACGTTATAAGTCTTATAAAAAACACCTGCCACGTTCAATAACAGCACCTGCCACGTTCAATAACAGCACTTGCCACGTTCAATAACAGCACTTGCCACGTTCAATAACAGCACCTGCCACGTTCAATAACAGCACCTGCCACGTTCAATAACAGCACTTGCCACGTTCAATAACAGCACCTGTCACGTTCAATAACAGCACCTGCCACGTTCAATAACAACACCTGCCACGTTCAATAACAGCACTTGCCACGTTCAATAACAGCACTTGCCACGTTCAATAACAGCACCTGCCACGTTCGATAACAGCACCTGCCACGTTCAATAACAGCACCTGCCACGTTCAATAACAGCACATGTCACGTTCAATAACACGACGGCCTGCTTTATAACAGTGTCAATATCAGTATTATTTTTTCGGCCCCGAGCCGAAAAGTGATATTAATATAAAGCCCGCATTTGAAGTGATTTGATTGGCTAATAAGGCAGGTCCAAAAAATGATATAGATTTCAGCAAAATATAACAGTCATTTTGCTTTACCTCGGACTATGTGTAGACGCCGACAGTTTGCATAAATTTATGAAACAAAATATTCTCAGTTTTCAAATATTCACAACAATAAAAGGTAGTGTTTAACCGAATGTGTTATACATTTTCAACCTGTAGAGTTCACAAAAACACAATTAACCATTTTCTGACTTGCATTAATGTAAAAACTAAGTAAGTATTAAATGTGAAATAATTGAAGTACATATAGTTATTTAATAAAATTGTCAATAAATAATTGATTTGATAAATGCCATGTTATTTGTCCTCGGGTCAGTCGTATTGGCCCTCGGCCTTCGGCCTTGGGCCGATACTACTGCCCTCGGACAAATAACTGGGCCAATATCAAATCACTTATTTATTAACATATAGTAATAGGATCGCCTTTCAAATTACGGACATATTCTTATTCTAGTAAAAGCGAACTCTGAATTATATTTTAAAATGTCACATCTGCAAAGCAGTAACTTAATCAAATAAAATACAACACATTTCGATGCAGTAATAAAATGTAATAAAATGTATCGTGTTTATATAGACTTATGATAGAATTTTTTTCTGTTACTGTAAGGATGATAAAGCATTGCTCGCAAGGAGAAGGTTAGTTTTTATCTAACAGGGACATTAAGTCCATTAGATACGTTCTAAGTAATATTTCTTTCGCTTTCATATTTCTGTCAATTGTTGGTTGGCTGTTCAAAATATGTATTGGTAATATAAAATATTACGGTATGCATTTGTGAGTTTATACGCTATTATGTTATTTTACTTATGTTAGCTTTTTACTTTTAGGTTACATAGTGCGTTGTAATTTGATAGAATAATGTTAAGAATTATGTCAAATGTTGTTTGTAATCATATTTAAGTCTTTGGGGTAGTTTCGTTTTACTATGGTATGTTTCCGTGCATATAACTTTGCGTGTCGTATACGCATACGCCTACATGACGCTAAAAGTAGAAATTATTTTTAAATGTTATCATTAATTTAGAATACTGTTGCTATTTCCGAGGAGGCATAACGCACGTGATCTCTTTAAAATATACTTTATTCCAATACTCAGCGTTTAATACTACTACAGAAACTGAAGATCACATCATAAATGTAAACCACATTGTAATGCCGACGTAATTGTAAGTCGGCATTTAGCCTTGCTTTGACCATTTACAAGTAAATGAAATGGAACATGGAACACAAATACACACAATTAATTACTGTTAGGAAAGAATACATTATGCTTATTTGTGAGGATAGAAGATTATATTAGTGGTTTAACGTTTTAAAAGCCTACATTTTATTATGTTAAATCAATCGTGTACACTTAGGAGGTAGATGTGGACACATACTCTGGTTTGTACAAACTTATTTATGTATAAAGTAAAGTGTTGTGCATTAACCCTTAAAATTGCTAAGGGTCAGTGCTGAAATAATAAACACATTTCACATGAATTTACATTCTGCTCGCTCCACCAGTCAAAGACACGTAAAATTCAATAAAAATATCAACATAACTTGTGTTTGTTCACTTAAGCCCATCATATCCAGATATTTAATCGGGAGTTGTTTAAGTTTTGGTTTAGCACTAGGACGCTTGTAATCTTTAGTGCAAGTTCACGTCCTATTTATTCGGACTGGGTCAATGAAAAGTTATACTTAGGGTTAATCCATTCTTACTTTAACAACGAACTTCTATAAACGTACACAATTCGCAATGTTATACGACATACAGAGTTGTTTAACCTGGACTTTACTTGAACCAGATGTGTGTTGGCCACAAATGGTTATGAGTCATGCTTCCATAAATTACTTTCTTACCCATATAAGTTGGTATTAATAGATAAAGGTAATGCTAAAGGCATGATTAATTTGCAGTAAGCAAGTGTGTGTTTTTCTACTACTGAAAGGTTACGTTCAAAACGTTTAACCAGGACACACTAATTTAAGTCGTTTTGATCATATTGTTCTAAATGAGAGCAAATGAATACAAAATTCTGGTAAAACAATGCATTTTATTAGATAAAAAAGATAAAACACAAAGTGAAGAGACAGATATTTAAATAGCTCAGCATTTCGGCAAAAAAAGAATGTCTAATTATTAGAACTTTTAATATAATAAATTAAACATCTAATTAAATTGGAACTTATTTTTTGTTAGATCTAACGTCACGACTCAAATTTATACCGGACCTGTAACACAGTCGGTATTGTCGGCTTAATCTACGGAAGACCCCGGATTAAAACTCATGATGCGGAATACCAAAGTAAAAAATGGTAGTACTATAGCTTTTTTGCACCTACTAGGGTAATGCCATGACTAGTTGGCCCAGTGTATAGATGCTGTGTCTGGGTGTGGTAGGCCATTTGCTAATGGCATTTCTTTCACAGTAAACGTATCACTGTTTCTTTTTTAAATGGACGCCGTTTCTAGATAACTGTAATGCATACAGGTAATGGGAAGATACACCAACCAACCAAATGAACAAACAAAGGTTATGTAGAAAAAGCAGATTTCAAAGTAATTTCATCTCTTGAGGCAAAATATATCGATCAACCTATATCAATGACTGTTGTCTATACGTCTGGTGGATTTCAATGGAATTTCAGAAACAACATTTAACAAACGCGTCACTGTGAATTTTCACACCAGACAGGTACTGGCCATTATATGTCCATCTTGTTGAAATCTAACGACGACGCTGTTAAAGCCGATCAATACCGAACACAAGTATATGCCACCGGATTTAGCAACGATAACTTATAATGTCAATCAACGGTATCATGAGAGAATTTTAAGGAATGGAATTTGATAACGTTAACTTATTATCGTAACTAACCATTTTCCGTCGGATGGTTGAAACTGTTAAATTCTTATGAATATTAATTGTTGTATCACTTTTCACATTGCTTTTAGGATAAGAACCTTACTTTTTATGTAATATGCCGTTGATGTGGTAAACTATGAGAGCGCGTTGGCGTCCTGATGTTTGTCTGGAGCATAACTCTTAGACTGTCAAAGCTTTTGACTTGAAATTTCATAATGGATGGATCTAATTGAGACGGAGTGCAGTGCACAAGAACCATCACTTTGCAATTCATGATGTTGAAGTTATTGCCATTTAATTATTTTTTGTCCGGAGCATAACTCCAACACTATCAAAGCGATTGACTTGAAGTTTCCTAGGTGGATAGATCTCATTGAGACGGATTGCAGTGCTCAAGAACCTTCACTCTGCACGTCATGATTTTGGAGTTACTTTCCTTAGATTAATTTTCATTTGAGGAGCATAATTCCTACATGATCAAGGCTATTGACTTGAAACTTAATGTATAAAGGTCTCATTGTGGAAGAGTGCAGTGCATAGAAACCGTAACTCTGTAGTTCATGATTTTGTAGTTATGCCTCTTTGTTTAATTTTCTTGTCCGGAGCATAACTCATACATTTCAAAGCTATCGAACTGAATCTTCACAGGTGGATAGATCTCAGTGAGACGGAGTGTAGTGCACAATAACCGTCACTGTTCGCTTCATGATCTTAGAGTGTTTCCCCTTTTTTCAGTGTTCATACTTAATGCTTGTCTGTGCAGTGCCCAAGTATTTTTGTATATTTGACGTTATTCCTCTTTGATTCTCTTTTCAATTATCTAGATTGCAATCCACAATCATAGCTGAGTGTATTGCAAAACAGTTTGGCAGTTTGGCAGATTGAAGATTTTTTTATTTATGTTACTCTTCATTAATTTCAGTTTTTCTTGCAATATATCCCAGAGTACAGTCCAAAACCTTGCCATACTGCATTGCACAAGAGTGCACATCAGTTTGTGTCAAATTGCTCAATTGACGGGTTTATTTTTCTCAGCTTTGCGGTGCTCTTGTTAACATCGTTGACTTTGTGATTTGCTACTGTTCCAAATCAATGGTACAATTATGATACAGAAGTTACAAAACGTGTACTTGCTCGAGAAAAGGTTGCATGGTTGTTATGACATCATTTTTATATAAGGAGGTTTTTGTTTTTAAGTTAATTTTTATTGCACTTACCAACCTTAACGGTGTGTTCCTACTGTATGTCATTTAAACCTAGTGTAACATAATATAAATTACTGACTTGTATGTTCTTACTTATTGTTTGTAGAATAATGCATTTAGAGTGTCAGTTATTTCGCGGAAAGAATGATGTGTCGAATAATTTCTGGACGAGCAACGCGGTACCTTTTTTGCATTTTCTTCACCAGAGTAGTTTTCATTTAAATTCACTTAGCAATACTAGCATGAATTAAGTTGTCTCCTATACCGTATGACCTATTGATAATGCCTGTGTGCTGTAACTGCAACAAGAATATGCTTTTATGTTTTGCAAACAACACAGTAACAACACTGTAAATTAGATATAACATACAACGAATGGTCATGATTTATATTGTAGCATTTACCTCGTCTATCGCATCGTCAAAAACGACCCATAGTAAAAATGTCCCTTGTTGTTTTAATAATAGTAAAATTTGTAGACATCAGTGAGTTATAATATATTTCAGACACCCGAACTCTCAGTAGAATGGACAGTACAATGGCCAAATTCCTTCTCCCTCGGACCTGTTGGTGCGCGTGCGCATTTGTTTTGATCCTCCTTACGGTCAGCGCGACGGCACAGGACACGTTGCCGGACACCGACTCCATAGGAATGGCACCAACAGACTTCTCAAAGTTATGGGAATTTTATATATTACCCAGATTAGAGATGGACATTTATAACAAAAAGTCCCAATTTAAGTCCGAGGGCTTGGACTCATCACTCTCAAACGCCGAAAACGCAGGTGAGTTTCAATTGCTCTTTTTAAGACACAATTGTGTTGTTGTTGCATATTAGTCAACTGTTATCAATTGTAAAATATTGACAATACCAATTTTTTAAAGTCTGAATTATAAGCACGATACTTTTTTTGTAAATTGTACATTTGTTTTAAATATAGCTGTATATTAATTAACACAACATGCAATATTAAAACGCACGCTTACTATATAAAACAACTTGTGGAAGAGGTACACACATATTATTAATGCAGTGATAGTCGATATATAATGTTTTACGAGTATTTGCTGGGTGAATACTTTTTAAAGACCTAATTTTATTTCACTGATATCATGTGATACGTATCAGGAAGGTGAAATCCACTATTTTTTCAATATCGAAAACTTTCT
This sequence comes from Sinonovacula constricta, assembly GCA_007844125.1. NCBI lineage: Eukaryota > Metazoa > Mollusca > Bivalvia > Cardiida > Solecurtidae > Sinonovacula > Sinonovacula constricta. Next base: position 6,102,866 of record CM017568.1, on the reverse strand, counting down.
GGGGAAGTCATTAAACCCTTTGTAGTTCATGTAAACATTGGCATGATGTGCTGTTAACACATTGATAATTTCTTTCTTAATCCATTTTATATTGTAATCCAGTGACTTGTGTTGCAAGAATGGTGGACATTAAAATCACTAGTCATATACACACCCAGGTTTTATTAAAAGAGATGGCGTGTGTTTTAATTTGCATCACTATCAAGGTTATGAATACAGTAAGACGACATTGAGACATGTAACATCATGTGATTGACAAATGTTTTAATAACAATAGGACGATCTCGCCTTTGTAATATGCTGCACGTAGTTAAATGTAGTTAAATGTCATATTAAGCGGGAAAACTGTTTTGCTGAAATTTGTTGACATTACAGATTGACATATCAAAAGGATAGTATTATAGATATTGACATGGAGCATATGCATTTAAAGATAAAATCAATAAACATGAAATGAAGACATTACAGATCACGGAAGTGTGCGACTATTATTTCACCGAAGAACAGAAGTGTTTATAAGGAGTTTTATAGAATTTTACTGCTTTATTAGTCGGTAATAAGTGCATAAAAATAATGCCGCTTCATTGAATGTTATTAAAAATCTTTTACACATAAACTCAAAAAGTATTTATTTAGCACTGCTTATGGGAATACTATTGTGTTTTTCAGAAGAAAAAAACTATAGCAATATATATACTGATACTGACAACATTTATTATTAAATTATTAGTATTATTAAAATATTTAATTTATTAAAATTTAAATTAAAGTATAAGAGCTTTCTAAAGGCGTTTGCAAACAGTTGTTCATAATTTCTGGATGTTTCTTATTTCTCATTTATCTTATTTAATCACATTAATTCTATTTTATCTACTTCAGATTCCGACATGGCCATACCGAAAAACAGGTTAAAAAGAGTTGGTAAGTAATATGTTCTATACAATGTTACAAATAGGATCAAACTGATATAAAAGTAGTATATATTAGGAAATGTTCATTATCTTAACTTGGTTTTCATTATATTGTTGTGCATTGTTCTGTTAAATGTCCTTTTTAACTTATTTGTTGAAGTATTTACATTAACACATAATGTGGTATGCTACAACCACTTGTTACATACTATTTGTGTTGAAAAAAGTTGCTATTTGTTACAAGTTTAAATTTTATATCTCCAAAAGTGTTTTACAAAAAAGAAAATCAATTGATGCTAAAAGAGACATTTTCTCGTATTTAGTCGGCTAATGTGTCGTAGTTCAATTCTCTAGATGATTTTTCTTCCACAAAGGCGTGTACCGAATCGTCATTGCTAGTGATCTTTTTTTTCAATTAGCACAATTCTCTTACATACATATATCAGTCGCGTGATCATTACCGCTAATTAGGACGCGAATGTTCTTCCTCTTAAGATAATTACAATTAGTTTGATAGTATCAGACTATATCAAGATATCAGCCTTGACTGAAATAGAGTTATTGGATTGTACGTCTTATGGACTACAAACTTAGGTCACGAGCACCTTTGATTTAATAGGATGAAAGGGAATATTAAAGTGTTTTTCTGGTGGGACGCTTTATTGCATTTACGTAAACCCGAAGAACTAGCTATTCAAACCGTTTACTGTATTTGCTGTTTAACTTTTTAAGAAAGACTCACGCCATTATTAACACATTATACACAATCATGACCCCTATGTGTCGGTGCCCAAGGTTGTTTTAAAATAAGCGTTGTATTTTGAACTAAATTCGTTTAGTACTTTTTATGAATTTGACGATCGTAAAATACTGCATACGGCATAATAGTCTATCCATATACCTTCGGATACATCATTTAACTATATAATTGAAAAGAACAACAAAACAAAAAGTGACAGAGAGGAAACTATCAACTTTATGAAATATCGATTAATCAAAAGTCGCCTTTTAAATTATATCCCCTTATCCCTAATCGGAAATGTCTACATTTGATTATTGATGGCACTTAAAGATTCTACTAATTTTTAATTATTCATTAAATAAAGTGTAACAATTTGAACCACAAAACTGAAATATTATAAAACAGCATGCTGGTATATTATTAATATTAATAAAAAACCTTTAATTTTTTGTAAAGGTCATCCAAAATGAAACTTATTTTAATGGACTTGTTTATCAGCTTGAGAGTATTAACTTAAGCATTTAATTTTAAGTTTTAAAAAACAATATCTTCATGTTATGCTGTGGACATATTTAATGGAAGATATCTGTAACTTAACCTAATGTAGTACAAAGTTCGCCGTACCTTAACAGCAATCAAGGAAAAGTCTTGCGAACTGATATTATGATGTCGCAACTATGAAACCAAGAAAAGTCATTATTTTAGGAATATATATATATATATTATGAAAAAAAGGTTTTCATAAATGGAACCGGTACAACATGTAAAAGATGCAATATACGAAACTCGTTCTATTCCAGGAATCGCCGGTCTAGAAAACATGGATTTAATGACCAACACCTTGGACCAACAGAACAAACTACGCAACACTCTTAGGATGTCCGTTAACCGACCTTTCTCAGATCTCAGACGTCTTATGCTTCAAAATGGTCGCCGGAAGTAAAACAGGCTCTCGCCATACGGCGCATGTTTGTGCGTACCACGTGATTTAGTATTGTCTCCAATTGGCTCCTAGTGGTGTTAGTGATTGTGTCGTCATCAGTACTGTGCAGAGTCTCATATTAAATACTTCAACAGACAAACATTATTTAGGAGTAACATTTAATAGTGTTTCTTTTCATACATGGCCATTATTTCTCGAAATTATCAGCTTTTGGACATTTTACCAGCATAGAAATTGTGCGATATTATAAACAACACACAATAAAGAATTATTGGCAGATTATTTCTTGTACTTTGTTGCAATACCAAAATCAGACCCGTCCATAACAGTAAATTTGAATAACATAAGCTGAATTATTGCTTAATTTATCAACGACCCGTGCTATTATTTTGTTGGTAGAACCGCATTAGAAAATTAGTATACACATTGATGGAGATTCAGCTGAAAATGTGCACATTTAGATGAGACCGCTTACATTGTTAGCTTACGTATGTCTTATCAATTAATGCTAAAATGCACAAATAAATAAAGGAAAAAGTAACGAAAGGTTTTCATCACAACACACTAATAAACTTAATAAAAAATCTATAGTTAATAGTATTAATATAAAAACAAACACCCCATCTTGCATGCATCAGTATAACTAATGTAAATGTATTACTACATATGAGAATCTAAAAATGAAACATGCAATAGGCATGTATACCTATGCGCATTTTAACTAAATCCAAACTAAGAGTAATTATTGCTCGACATTGCCTTTTCAACAGTTTTTAACATATTGAGGATTGCCGGGAAAATGCTAGAATTCACTTTTAATACTTTTTAATATGATGATCCGTAAAAAAAATTAAAATATACAAATCACTACATTTAATTTGAAATTTGATATTAAAAACACTGCCCGTGTCATTCGGAAAACAGAATGAATGAGAAAGTTAATTCAACGCACTCATAATTGCTTTGGTAGAAACCGCAATTTATGACAAATTTACTGGAAACTTGATTTTGAAGTTCTATACATGTTTAAAGCAGGTCTGGACCTGTCATCTTGTCATGTGAGTTTTTTAATTGATTCGGATTGTGTAAATCATCTTTAAGAACTTTGATCAGAATTCTTGGAGGAAGAATCACCATTAGAGTGTAGCTTTCCGAAGCGATTTGTAGTACAAGTTCCAAAATCAAATGCATCTTAAATTTCAGTAGTTTATTATAAGGTATTTCACATCCGTCTTAACTCATCAGAGTCATGTGAAATAACTTTTTGAAATTCTGTTTTAAACTTTACATACCATCTTCACACTTTGTCGCGTTTAAAATACAATGTGAGACTTAAAAATATTGTCTTAAACCAGTATGTTGCCGTTTCCTGTCCCTTACTTCTGACTTTCTGGCACTTGGCACTCGGGTAATAATAGGTAAATAAGAAAAGGTCCTATCAAAATTTCCACAGATATTTAAATTGTATCTACCTGTATACAAATGCAAACAAGGTAAATGTAAATGTGACAAAAACAAAGAGACAAGACATAACACACACACACACACAAAAAACATCAGTTACCGCCTTGGAACGGTCAGTCGACAAAAGGGCTAACTGGGGTGCTTAAACATGGTTTGTGGAGCGCTCCAACCTCGCACTTCCTGAAGGTTTTTCTATCAAACAAACAGTGTAAATAAAAATATCCCGTCAAAGTGAAACAACTAACAGTAAGCACCTGCATCGGGAGTTAAAACAGATATAATGAACGTATGTACATACATAACAACTTGTAATAAATTAACCAACAACATATGTACAGTATTTACAGTAGATAAAAGCCTCGGCAACCTAAAAATTCCAAATGAAAGAGTAGTTTCAAAAACATAAAGCAGTACAAGCGCTGATACATTATAAGAACAATACAATGACGTCATACAATGCCATGACGTCATATGCCAAAATTGTCAAAAGTGAAATGTAAAAATTCGAAAGAAATCATAGAATTTTAGAAAACAACCCAAATCAACAAAATAAAACGTAATATTGTTAAGAGTTAATACGTTTTAAAATTACATATCATAAAAACCGAAACTAATGTAAATATAAATGGAATTTCTACAATAAAAGAAAGTAAACCATTTTAATAGTCCAGTTCCAGATCATAGATCAAACACATACCTTTTATTATACAAATTCAAATTAAAAACTTCTCAGTTTTGAATGAAACCTAAGTGAGAGTCGACATTTAAATAAACAATACAAATGCCAACGAATTCTACAAATCGCCGCACTACCTCATGGATTTAAACAAATATTAGAGATAAAAAAGCAATAATTATACGGTAGAACTGAACTAGATACGTTAACTTTGGCTTTAAATCCGGAATGACAAACAACAATGGACACCTGGCCCAAAGCGAGTATGAATGTACATTCAGAAGAGTTTTAAGTACTTTAGTTCTGTGGCCTCAGTCGTTCTTAAACAAAGATCACTCTCGGTCAGGACTTAAAGAAGTCACCATGCATTTGTATTATCTAGCGGTATCAGTTTGCATTTTATATAAATCTTCATAGGCATAAAATAAATAAAGATTGTGCGGAACACTGCTTGGCCAATTCGAATATTTAATACGGTTTACATTTATTTTATTCTCACGTCCTGTTAATATAAACTAAAATCTATTTAACCGTAAAGAAATACTTACTTTCAGCCTAGTTAAGGTAAACGTGGACTCATTGGCATTAAATGTTCAGTTCGACATAAAACAAATAAGGTTCATTAATTCATTAAATGAACTCAGCAATAATTTAATGTGTAAACATATCTCTAATAATATGAAATTAAATGTATATTCGGTATGTTTTATTAAATTTAAAGCATACTGATCGGTAAACCATTTTGAATGGAACACAAGTGAGATTGATTATATTAGAAGGTGATGATAAGGTCGCGTATAACATACGGTAATGAACAGGGCCTTTGATCATTGTAAGTGTGCCAGAAGTGCATTAGAATGTGAGACAAATCCATTCTAATCCATATAATATCTTTAACGCGAACCTATCTTAAGTTGCAGTGGAGTCAATTTGATGTTAAGTTGAGATTGAATGTAACATAGATTAAGGCACTAATGCAATGTTATTGTAGTTATCACATAATAATCTGATCATGATTTTTGTGGATTGCTTTCCATTCAAAATTACCAGCTGATATTTGACCTTGATTTTCCACGTGATTCATTAATCATATTTACTGTTATTTATATTATCACAAAAATAAATAACAGGTGAACGTATATCTAGAGATTATCGGACTTAAAAGAAAACACTTGGTCGTTCTTAATCATTTTACTTGAAAGACTTTAATCTATATTATTAACGAGTAAAGATAAATCAATTATCTGTACGAGTATGTTTCACTGAAGAAGCTTCCTTAAAGATTGCCGTCATATCAATTGATTTTCTATTGAGTGCACCTGACATCATAAACACACTTCGGTTACTGTATCGTGCAGAGCTAGTGTAAGGCAAAACAGTATATAGAGATATAAACATAAATTACTTTGCTTGTATACAAATGAACGAATTATAAATTATCGCATACAAATGGTCATAATTTGCTGAGTTATAATCATTGTTATAATTATCATTGTATTGCTGTAATTGCATGAGTTTGTTTAACATTAGAACATTAGATGACTCAAAGTTTTAATTATAACTAAAACAACAACAACAACAAAACAACTTAAGGTTTGTAACTGGATTGTAAAATCTTTTTTAACTTTAGATTGCTGTGTATCCTCAATAAATAAAGTCGCTATTATTAGCATTATCATCATTATCATCATCATCATCATTATCATCATTATCATCATCATCATCAAAAACAAAAGAAATTGCGTTTAACATTTTAGAACATTGGAGTACATTTCTAAAGGAGCAGATATTCTTTTATCATCAAAGTAATACGTAAGAAGCAAAATGCACCGTTTAAAACAAAGAAGCAAATTTTACAAAGATCAGTGTTTGCGATGTAGGCATCTAGTATTTAGAGGTTTCATAAGATGACACTTTACAGATTTGTTTGTCTGTGGTAGACAGTAGACATGTACTGAACAATTTGGTTCTTTTTATGAAATGTTATCATGGCATTAAAAATAATAATAATAGTTAATATATGCTTTCTGATTAAATAAATAGACGTTAATAGGGAAGAATTTAATGAAGACACAATAAGTTCTGCTAACTAACGCATTCATCAGATATTGTAATTATTTTAACAATCATTTGTCATCAAAAACGGTCGAAACTATGTTGAGACATTTATGTACATACAAGTAAAGATAATAAAACGCAGATTAAATTAAAAATGTAATTTTTATCTGAAATCAGTTGAAACTTTAAATGAAATCCGTTCGGATATAAATTTCATATAAGGTTTATGTCAATGTATAGCTATCCCATGTGCATTTACACGTATTTTCAGAATAGTATAATTAAATGTGAGTATTTTATTGAGACATCTTCAACAATTAAGTCATCATCAAACACTTAGCAGTTGAAATTTCCAATTTAATCATGTTATCACATAGGGGTTATTGAAAATGACAAGCATCTGCTCCAGCAAAAAGCTTACATGAGTAAGTAACTCTTGCATACTAAGGTCTACCGCCACATATGCCTGTTTATAAAGAATACAAAACAAAATAACGTTAATTATTTATAGGCAGAATTTGTCCACGGCTTTCCCTATAGACTAGATAGATATACATTTATATAAACATACACGAAAATACATATGGAATACTACGTCAGATTGCGATCCACTCAGCCGGATTGTTAGAGTTGGCTGTGTAATACCCGGATTGCGCGAGAGGCGTAGCCTCGAGCACAATCCGGGTATTGCACAGCCACCGAGAACAATCCGGCTCAGCGGATCGCACGCTGACGAAGTATTCCTTTTTTGATATACCTGAAATAAACACTGAACACTTTTTTCTCGAATATAAATACATTTTTCAGTTGGAACTATTTTTACCGCGGATTATCTTACCGAGTTAAGTTTTTTTCCGTTACACATCTCACAGAAATCTGGCATATATTGCGTTAAATCTATTTACACACTTTGTTTCGTAAGTTTGAAGAATAATACCACCAACAAACAATTATTGGTCATATTTAAAGGTAACAACAAGTGTTTAACAGGAAAACAACTGGAAATAACTGGAAATTACCGATCTATTCTATATAGAAAAAGTAGTCCGTCATATTATGCACTTTCAGTTTATACAAGCAACAAGTAAAATACAAGGGGTTTTATCAAATACGGAGAGTGGAATACAACTGTATGTTTTCACCAAGAAAATACAAACTAATTTTAAAGAAAAAAATTCATAGGTATATAATAAATACACAACAATACTTAATATACTATGAGGTAAGAAATACTTTTCACAAATTTGCTAACTTGGAATTTGTTTGATAGATGGTAACTAGATGAGCCCCATTAAATAACTACCTACCAAGCTTAAATAACTGATGATGACTATTTTGATGCTTTTTAACCCATAAATAACGCCACACTATGATCAAGTTACATTTAAAGTCCAACAAAGATTTCAGGATGACGAAACGTGGTACATAGGGAGCCGCGACGAAAACTGAGCCTGTCTTTCGTCACGGTTCTGATAGGCAAGTCAACTGAAATTAAAAAGAAACAAACGCAAGCAAAGTATCATATGTACACAATATATGGATGTTACTGAACTGGAGAGGTGGGTTGGGGTTTTGTTATAAATTGTTTAAATTCAGACAATAAAAATTGTCTGCCTCGATTTACAAAATTGTTTTCCGCTTCAAATTTTGCTGGAAAAGGAAGAGAATAATTCTCAAACCTAATTCTAATAAAGTTATTAACATCGTCTTGAGAAAAAGGTGTGTGTGGGAAGGGGGGGGGGGGGCAAGAATAATTTTTTAGAAATAATACAAACTCAACAATACCAACACGTCTCATCCCCCCCCCCCCAAAAAAAAAAAAAAGGAACAAAATCTCCCCACCTGATGACTAAAATTTGATGTATTAATACATCAAATTCTAGTATTTGTTTACTTAACGAATCCTCATATATAACATTGATCCTAAACAAGTTTATCATGTAGAAATGTACAGAAGTCACCATCCCTAATTATTCAACTTCTCTACGGCACAATACGTTATTTTTGTATTAATGTATGCATGACCAAAAGATGCGGTATATGTTCCAAGAAGTGTTGCAGCAATAATATCATTATATTGCATTATAAACAACAGCACTCTGTTTCACTAAGACCGATTATGACATACATTCTAATGAAGTCCGAGGGCATGCTCCCCAGAAAAAAAATTGTTTCTAAAATTTTGGAGATGCGTTCTGAAGTGCATCCGGACAAAAGAATAATAGCTTTAATAGTTTTATTAAACTGACTGTGAAAGTGATTCAGTGTCTATTAATTAGGTTTAGTAATAACAAGAATGTACCATACACTAATATATATTATAAAGCAATTTATTAAAAAGTATATAGAACATACGAACAATAATTCCGTATTAGTCAGTCTATGAATCGTTTATTTTGTTTACAGACGCTTTTTTATAAAAGAAACGCTACGAAATCTGTCTGCTGGGCGATTGAGGCTTTCTGTATTAAGTACAAAACTCTCTTCCATGAACATATCTCTCGCGTGATCATAACGGCTAATTAAAACGACGACGATCCCCTAGAATAGGTTCAAATGATTCGATAGTATCAAGCTTTTGGCATACTTTTGTGGTGACATAATTCCTGGACTGTGCGTTTCATGATCTAAAACATCAATGATGCAAACCACTTAATGAGTTACTGCCTTTGATGGGATCACCCAGTAAAGAGTTTACGTAGAGATGCCGTGACACATTCACGCAAAACCTGAATGACCAGTATGCTAATATTAATTCGCAATCGCAATCAGATGAGTTTATTGTGTTGCAGTATCATTCAATAGTGCAAACATAACCATGATGTAGTGATGTCCAAATTGTGACACACTGTTACATTGTTTGCAACGAACAGTTAATTCACCCATTATCAATACTAATATACTAGTTTTATTTCATAAGACTTATTAAACCTTTTTCGAATGTTTTCGTGTTTTTTTTTAAATCGGCAAAGCATTATTGGTTACTATTGTTTGTTTGCATAAATTACACTAATAATGTTCACAATTAACTGCTCAAATGACCGGTATCCACATCAAGATAACGTTTTGTTATTTCTAATTGTATCATTTTGTACTTATTCGTCTAAGGTAATTGTATCTAAAAGTATAAATCCTAGTCACATTTAAAATATGAAATAAATTATACTATCATTCAGCAAGACTACTATTAAACTGTAAATCAGCGATACATGGCATGCGTAATGTATATTTCCTCGACCGTTTTTCTGCCTACAAACACTGGGAAACATGTGTATGAATATCCGCTGCTTCAACATCATGGCCTAAAGCATTCTGCTTCATAAAATGACAGGTCAATTGACCGCTACTACATGAAAATTTAAGAGGAATTATACAAAATTAAAGAGGATTTATACAACATTCATTAAGTTGGCATGAACAGCAATAGAAAATCATTAAATGACATTCGGCACGTATTAGGTTTTTAATAGGGCTTTTCATAAATTTATATTCAGTTATGTACACGATGATATAAAGCAAACATAAACGTGTCATTGTAATTTAAGAATGATTGCTGTGACACTACACAGATCGTTGTCTAAAACATCTCAAGAATTGTTGCCAGATTTCCCTGGAGCCAATAGAGTCAAATGACTGCGCATTATTGAAGAGATCTGCCATTCAATACTTGCTTTTATAGAACAAATGTCACTTTATTTTTGTACTGCCTTCTAAAAGTGATAAAAGACACAACTTTAAATGTAGTTTTATGTTGTTGTTTCTCAATTCAAAGTTTAATATTTAACAATTTTAAAGGTCTCATTTTAATGAAAGTAAAATGGCAATGCAAGGAACTAATCGTGTTTATACAAATAGTGTGTATCACTGATCAGTTTATTTAAATAGAACTTATAAATATATATATATATATATATATATATATATATATATATATATATATATATATATATATATATATATATATATATATAGACATACTCAAGAACTATCGTCAAATGTGTATGGAACCTACCGTGTGCATTGCAGGCATAAAAGCTCTTCGCCATTCTTATATTCACGAGTGTGCAATGCCAAGACAAATATCATTTCTGTCCTCTTTCAATTATTTTCGCTTCATTTTTTTTTCTAAAATTATTTGGACCATTGTTAGTCACTGACCTTACTGTTAAACACTCATCGTGGGTTCGGGTCCCGATCGGGGCGAAGATTGAATGCAGAAGGATCCTCCAACTGACCTCTGGTACGCCAGTGGTTCTAACCAGACATTTGTCTTTGGTCTTCCTTAAAAATCATACATCTGGATGTCACTACAATTACCATAATTATAATCGCTAAAACAAAGTAAGCCGATATAGCTGACAATAGACCATCGAATCAAGCTTTCTGGAAATTATAGTAACTGTAAGATTCTGCAATTGTTAAGGTTATGACTTATGAAACTTTGAGATTATGTGACAGTTTCTCTATCCTGAGTCATGACAATTTACAGCAAATGTGCACAAAAATGGTAAAAAACACAATCAAAATTAAATTCACCAATAAAAACATCCTCTTGCAGATCAGATTCTATGAAGTAGAAGTTCCAATATTTTTACATTAAATGTCCGTACATTATGTCATAAATCAGACATATCGTGTCTCTGTGATATGTGATTTATCGATATGACGTTTGCCAGACAGTTATTTAGATCATTTCACAAGCCAACTTCAATTATTCTTGTGCATCTTGTCCTGCCTTCTTAAATCAGCAAGGCTGTGGTGAATTGATAAATAGAAGTTTGTTCATTTGTATCGTGCTTTTATCGTAAATTACAATTACACAAAATAGAACGAACATACACTCCTAGTAGTTTGTCAATTACACAGCATTTACAAAGCATATTACAGTTTTTACATTATTCCCAGTTTTAAGCGGTATTTTGGCTTCATTTTCCATTTTCTTTCGTAATATTGAAAAAGAGAGTTGTCGATAAAGTGAATGCTAATTAAGCGATTCGAGAAAATTAAAAATAAAAATTAAAGATAAGTAAAACAACGATACGACTACGGATGAATATTGATTTGTTTGTAGAATCGTGCTTTATTACCAAAATATTTCGCTTATCTGTAAATTTGATTTTAATATTTTAAAAATAGACTTTAAACAACTTTAACACTCTCAAAATTAAAAAAGAACTGCATGAAAGCGATTTTTCTTCACTAATTTGAAAAAACAAACTACAAAGCACGCTAATCTGGTCCCTGGTTTTATAACTATTTCAAAAGCCACTTGGATCATGTTGCATTTATTACAAGTGATAATGAACGGCATAGAACTTGGATGTCCTATATATAAAGAGTATTGCTTTTATAACAGTGGATTTTAATAAACAGTCTTCCTCGGAATCAGATAAAATCAAACTATCCTGTGGGAAAGAACGAGGCGACATAGCGCGTGTGAAGCGTTTGATTAAGTTCAGCGATTCAACCTTTGTTTTCATTTTCTGCGTGATTTCCTCAATTAAAAATATTATAAATGTATTTGACTGACACTATCGAGAGGAGGTGCAAACAATCCAATATGTCAATTGTGCACGTCTGAAAGCAACATGTTTACAATCAAATTAACCTTGATTAATGATAGACACGACTCAGATATAAACATGATCTCTGTCTCAAAATGAGAGCCACCACTTTTATACACAGTTTTGCAAAACCATCAACAAACTGTTGTATAAAATAAATTTAATGATAGGAAGTATCCATTTATAATAAACAAAAGTCAAATTATAACTGTGTGTTAAAATTTAGGAACAGTAACAATTGGGCTTTTAAAAATAAATCTTTCCATTATATAAATGTCCCACACTGAAAACGTTATGACTAATATATAGTTTTTATTCTCGGCATACTTTCTGTTATCGTCAAGCTTCAACATCAAAGAAATCAAGTGAACATAAGGCCACAATCGCATAATGCGTCCATAATGTAATGTAGTGTACATAATGTTCTGCTAAATGAAACAAAAACAATGTATTATCATTCAGAGGGAACATTGATAAATAAATCCACGATTAATAAGTTATCCATACAATAAAAGTGCTAAGAATACGAGTCGGCTACTTTACTTGCTACATACATCATTAGAAGAACAATATCATTTCTATGGACAACATGATACAATAGGAAGACAATCACTTTACTTGCTACATTTATCATTAAAAGAACAATATCATTTCTATGGACAACAAGAGACAATAAGAAGGCAACTACTTTACCTGCTACAAGTTGACTAAATGAACTAAATGAACAAAACTGTCTTTTTTGCATCACTTTGTGCTTAGGTGATGAGCTCAACTATACAATCAGCCAAAAATATATATAGCATCGATCCCATCAGATGAATGACTAACAAAACGTCTATAAGTGTTGTTCAGATTTCAATATCGGAGCTAATTCTTACACTTTCGTTTTTTCCATTACATAAATATGTTTGTATAGATTTTTAAACGTCTTGGTCTAGTATATGTATACTAGTTTTCTCCAGTACAAAAGATGTTAATAGATTGGTAACATGATATATTCACTCGTTAAGGTCAATGTTCATACAGCAAATACATCACAGGATGGCTTATTAAACTATGAAATTGAAGTTAAAATGATTTATATTAATATGAGTTTAAATATCTTGTATTTTAAATTCCTATATGTTGATTATGTGTTGTTGTTGTGCGTGTGTGTGCGTGTGTTTGATTAAGTGTGAGTGTGTGTGTGTGTGTGTGTGTGTGCGTGTGTGTTTGCGCGTGTGTGCGTGCGTGCGTGTGGGGGAGCGTGTGTGTGTGTGAGTGTTATGTGTATTTGCTTGTGTGTGTGCGTGCGTGTGTGGTGTGTATGTGTGTTTATTTGTGTGTGTGTGCGTGCGTGCGTGCGTGCGTGCGTGTGTGCGTGTGTGTGTGTGTGTGTGTGTGTGTGTGTGTGTGTGTGTGTGTGTGTGTGTGTGTGTGTGTGTGGTGTGTGTGTGTGTGTGTGTGTGGGTGTGTGTGTGTGTGTGTGTGTGTGTGTGTGTGTGTGTGTGTGTGTGTGTGACGTCTGCCTGATTTTAGGTACAACCTTAAATGGTTTGGCTTTTTGTAATGAATTTATTCATATCAAAAACAATATGCCCTTTTTTATTAGTATATAAAATTATTATTGGTTTATGCAGTTATATGGGTTAATAGAAATTCACTTTAGGGAGATGTTTTGTTATTTTAATATTCTGTTTTTATGTTTATCTATTTTATTTAAAAATATGATTCCTGATAAAATGTCAAAGTATGAACTGCAGGTGTTATAGACATATATCTATTTTGTTGTGGTTAATTCTGCGCTCTTGCTTTACAAGATTCGTTGATTCATAACATTCTTGAAACCCGACTTGAAGACAAAACCCGACCCATTTTGACTCACAACAGTGGAAAACGGCTTGGTTTCATATGCTGCAACATCCCAATGAAGTATACACAAATACCTGTGTCCCTGCAATGAACATAAACTCGCGAAAGATTGGAAAACGATATATATGAGGCTTTATAAGGAATTTTCCCAGTATCTAGACATCAAGTTTTATACACGGTGCCATAAAAGAAGATATAAACCTGACATGGTAAGGTTTGATTAATCAAAATGACATGTCCCAGATGGTTAAGCAATAATTTCTTACAAAAGCTTGGATTTCTCCGACAGCAAAGCATCAATTGACTGCGCATTAGTTGACTACATGCCATTCACACGCGACTTTGCAAGATCAAATGTCGCAAAAATTGCGGTAGTGCTTCTGAAATAATTTTCACTTCATACTTTAATCAGCAAAAACGTTGACAACGACACAATTTTAATTTCTTTTTATTTCAAATCCAAAAGTCTTGTCGCGTAAAGATGTTTCCTTTGACATGGCTAAATAGCTCACCATAAATATGTATTCATATGGAGTACCAAGTGCTATGACTTTTTAATTAAGTCGTTAATCAGTCATACACGTGTTATAAAACGAGAATAAACATGCCATTGTTTCATACAATTTATCGATACATGTAGGACATCTCCCAGGTAGTTGTTTAAATAATTCTTTAGACTTGTGTCCTATGTTTTTCGGAATCTGGAGCGGTATTGACTACAAATCATTGAAGGGAGCTGTCATTTACACGCTGCGTTACAAGGACACGTTTAATTTCATTTCATGAATGCATTTTAAATCTCTTTTACTTCCTTTTAAATAAGACTATGATGATATAATTGGAAACCCATAATTTGTTAAGATTGTGTTGCTGCGTGCGTGCGTGTGCGTGCTTGCGTGCGTGCCAGCGTGCGCGCGCGCGCGCGTGTGTGTGTGTGTATGTGTGTGTGTTTCTGGATAACAGTTTCTCACGCGTTTACTTTGTCCATTTTAACTAACTGCGTAGGTTTATACCAGTTCGTGTTCATCAGATATTACAGATATTAAAATACACTAAGCATACCGCAAATTATAATAAAACATGGTTTCATAGTCGCTGCCGGTGCTGCACGTGCTATCTGTTAGGTGTGTACTTTTGATGGGACATTTTCATTTAGGCTATTTGTCTTTGAGAAAAGTCTCAGGAAGAGCGAGGTTGAAGCGCTCCAAAAAACAGGATTTAAGAACCCCAGTTCCTTGGCCGACTGGCCGTTTTAAGGTATTAACTGTTGTTTATTATCTATATGCGTAATGCCTTGTCTAAGTTGTCACTGTTACATTACCTTGTGTGCTCCTGTCTCTAGTGGTAGTTAAAATGTTAATATTGATGGTTGTTGTCATGGGACTTTTTCATATTTTAAGTTGTCAGCGGTATTCTATTTGAGTATGTTTAATCATTACGTTGAAATATTATAGTAACTAGAGTTTTAGCAAAAGAAACGACAAAACTTAAACATCGGTGCAATGTAACTATGTTATATTCTGCATTATTGTACGTTATTAAATACCTTCGCAATTCAATATAGTCGTTTGTTCGATTTATGCATTCATTGCTGACATCAAAAATAAATATGTATAACAGCGAAATCTTAAGTATTTTGCCATAACTATACCAAGTATTTGCACATATAGGGGGTCGTTTGTATAGATATTTTATCCACATTTCTACGTTGTCTTATTTTTTGCACCACAATATACCTCAGCTGTGCAGGTAGAAGTCAATATCATATTAAGTGTAAACTTTACTTCCTGGCACCGGTACCCACCAGTCGGTTCTCGCCTGAACACTTTGTTGTGTCTTTTTTGTTTCAGGGCTTTCACTTTCTGCCTAGATAAAATCAAGTGATTTTTTTATATTTATGCAGTTATGAAGGAAATGTATATAATATATAAGGTAATAGGATATAAATATGCCATGTCAGATAGTGCAATATAAAACAAATAAATGCAGTGACGTTGCTTCAAGTATATTCGATCCAAATATTTAGCAACTTAAGAGGCTGCATATTGAAGCGAATGACAAATCAAATATGCCTGTTTTCCCTTTAAACTTGTCGTACAATTTCAAGATATGCACTATAAATGCATTCAATATGTGTAAAACCACGTGTATATTAGGAATATGGTTTCTATGGTAGTTTGGTTTAGTGTATACATTATTATTTATATGCTTTATTTGTTCAAAAAATAACTTCACTTAATAAGACTTAAAACATCCATTCAATCATCGTTTACTAATGTAATTATGACCTGATGTATTATGCAGAGGTTTCTATTTTCATTATATATTCAATGATCATAAATATACTGATGAAGCTTTCAAGGAAGCCTTTCTTTATTTGCGTAGAATGTCAGTTTGAAGCTATTAGTTATGCATAAAATATGTATTAATTTCTATTAAATGACACTAATTTCGTTCTGTTTGTTGACAAAATATAGATTAATCTTTTTGAACGCATCTTAAGGAAGAGTTGAACGTTGAAGCTTAATTAGGTAACCATGGAGTTTCCCACACGTATGCCACATCGCATATGACTGACACACGTAACACTGACTCCATGAAAGTAAACCAAAGAAGTTTTTTACAAACCTACGTCATTTTGAATTATATTTCCCATATATATAAAGTTTTAAATTATATATCCCAGATAAATCAAGCATACAGGCAGTTTGCAAAATATACAGCTCTTTAAATATGTATGATAGTTATGTACCCTGGCTAAAGATACTGGATCAATTATTGATTCAGTAAACTGGGTTGATTGTTTCTTTATTTTCATTTCAAAGGACACCCGTAACAGATCGAATAGCAAAGTTTAGTAGCTTTTTATAGTCTGTTCATGTAATGATAAACCTTCCCATTTACTTATAGTTATTGACAAACGTGTCTTCTTCCAACCAATGTACGGAGTTCAGTCTGAACTTTATGAAACATGTATAAGAGTATAATGTTGCGTTAACAGAACTGTATAAATAAAGTAGTACAGTTAAGAAATGTAGTTATTCTATGACCTCATCCCAGACCTCATCCCAATCTTATAAGTCTTCTGCCTAAAAGCAAATTTCTCTATTTTTTTAATTTTATATATTCCCTTTGCCTGCAAACAGAAGCAAACAGTATTGTTTTCACTATATACATCCGGTTTTTTTTTAAATTGTTCTGTTTGAAAACAAAATTAATAAAACGAATGGTCAACGAATTGCGTTAGTAACGTTTCATCAGGCTGGGTGATAAAATAACTGGCAGCACTTTCTGAGATGTTATTAATTGAATAAGGAGTCTGACACTATCAAGAGCGTGTGTAGAATGATTGCAATTGAAGCACGAAACTGACCAAAACAGCAGTGGCTGACCGCCATTGGGTTCGACTTTAATCCAAACACTCTGATAAGGGCCGGTAGAAAAACACGTCAAATATAGCATGAAAGACGCAATAGGATTTACTAAAAATATGAAAATGTTCACGATTCACATACAAGTTGATGTAATAGTGACAAAAACATTTAGAAGAGGCATTATACACATAGAGACAATACAACACAGAGAGACAACAGCACACATAGAGACAACAGCACACATAGAGACAACAGCACACATAGAGACAACACAACAGTTACCAGCCTTGTAACGATCAGTTAGAAAAACTATCGACTAGGGTCCTTAACCGGATTTTTCGCATTTCTGTTTGGTTTTTCTTAAAGATATACAGCGTGGAAATAAAACTCCCATTCAAAATTATATATCCCATCAAAACGAGACAACTAACAGTAAGCCCCTGCATCGTGATAAGAATACTATTCACAAACAAAATAACAATAATTATAACAAAATATGAATAATATCTACAGGAGGTCTGTATGTGAATAGTGTGCGTGTCGCAAAGTATAAAAACTACATAATATATGCATATGCCAAAACTCAGTGACACAGTCTGTTAAGTATTGGGCTGTCGTACAAGAGACCCCGGAATCGAATCGCATATGTTTCATGTCTGTTCTTTTTATATTTTTGATATCTTTCTTACTTTTTCATTGTCTTGCATATACTAGTTCCTTACTTTTTCGACACATATTCTTTTCTAGTATTTTCAAATCACAAATAACTGTAAACTGTTAAAGTACGGTTTTAACAATGTGCATGTCAGAGTTAATATGACTTGAAGCAGAAGGTGAAAGCTGTTTCAGCTGCTCAACAAGTCGCATTAGTCTTTGTTACACTACATGGCAAGTCTCTAAATAAACGTGCAATAGTTGCGTCACACACCAGAAAACCTTTACCTATAACGCAAGAACATTCGCGTATTATGTCACTTTTCGGTTTAAGTTGGTATATTAATAAATCACAGATTACAATGCCAGGTTTGTGTTTGATTCCTATTCTATTCTAAAAAGAGTCAGGAGATTAAATACAGGTAGAAACTAATATGTAATATTTGTTTTATTTGTAAAATAAGCTGTTACAAAACTGTTACACAACTGTACAATACTGAAAAAATAGTTTGTTTTTTTGTTTATTTATGTTGATAAATTAATTATAGAACGTAAAAGTCAGCTACAAGCCTTACAGCACAATATATTTTATTCAATCAAGCAAGTCAACAAATTATTACAATATGTACTTTTAACAAACAGAACAACACAAGATTTTATCTAAAATAAAGTCGAAGCTAGTCCTATTAAAATTGTCCACTTACTTGATGAAAGTCAAAATTGGCAAATTCAGTTTTAAATCCAAATAATTCACAAACATTACCGAAGAACGCGATAATTTCACCTATAAATTAGGGGATTGTAAATCGAATCCTAAAATGATATTCGAATATTCGTTAAGTGGATATCGAATCATATTCGAATATTCAGAAGGATTTATATCAGAGTGACACATAACAATATAATGTGTCATTACGTTTAGTGTGTGTGTGTTGTTGTTGTTTTTTCATAGTAAAATATTATATTTCTGCGATAATTGACATAACTAGCCTTACTTTCTGCTGAAGCGGCAGTAGGTTTATGGTTTTAGCATAGCATTTTATTTTAAAACGACTATTTCTTCGTTTGGGTACAAACAGCAATATTGTCAATCCGTTATTATCCTGTTTGTAGTGACATACCAAAAGCGGTGTTTCTTTATTCAGGTCGGCGGTAATTTGCAAAATAATAGGTCAATAAAGAATGCTAGTAAGCGGGATCAATTTCATTGTTCTTTAACAGTTAGTATTACGATGAACATTTATACTCTTATGCCAAAACTTTATAACAACCAATCAACAATAAAATGACCTTCATAGCCCTGTAAAATTTACGCATTATTAAATGGTCACCTTAAATTTAGTGTCTTTTTGTATTGTACTTCGTACAATGTTATTTTTTGTATTATATTTTACCTGTTAAATTAAAGGAGCTACTTATGCTCTCTTTAATGTTAACGTATAGATTAAGTCAGACCATATAAAAATTTTGTTATATGAAATTGTAAAACAAATACAAAATAGCTCACTAATTTAATATTTAACTGTACTACTAAACGCAAACAATGTATATCAAACCAACAGTTGTATGAACTAATTTTATAAAATCATATTAATATGTAAAGAAGGCATTTTCAAAAGGCCAAGAGGCAGGTGATACTGGATCGACTGTAAGATAATTAGGAAAAAAACAGGCGGGTTTTATATAGGGAAATTGCTCAAGTGTACAACCAAGTAAAGGTCTTGACCGGTTGGCGTTTGAATTGGTGTTAAATTGTGATTGGCTGATTATCGCTAAGAGTAGTATCCCTTGGACGTTAATCCAATGCTATAACATGTCAATTAGGGGCATTAATTAAACCAATACACAAGTGACCATTACGAATTGTGATTGGCTAGTGTCAGGATTACCTGACTGTTTCTAAACTGATAAAATACTGACCAATATAAAGACCGTTTACTAATTGTAAGCTCGTGACGTTTACGCGTATAAAGTAAACATGTGGCTAACAATTAAAAAAGTCTGTAGATTTTATTTTTTGTTATTCGGAGAGAACATAGCAAAAACACACCAGAAAATTTCAATGACAGAAAGTAGCAGATGTCACGGTATTGTATGAGAATAAAATAATGAAGTAGAGTGGAAAATCCAGAAAGTAATTACATTTAAAGTTTGCTTGAAAGTGATCTCGTTGCGTCTTCTAAAAAGAGGTTCTGGTGGTCTGTTTTTTTAGAAAAGTATGACCTTATATCATGTATTGCAATTATTACACGCGATCCCGACCGATGCGGTGTAGGGTCAGTTCTATGTAATAAGTGTAACTTATTGTCCAAGCATTGAACTGACATGTGTTTATTGTACGTTGGCAACTGTTTTCACAGCTGTATACGTGATGTGACTTGTTATAGGTGTGAGAGGGGGCAGAGAAGGGGTTGTTCGCTGAAAAGGGTGATTCATGCTGTAAACCAGATGGCAATTTGTTACCAGGTGACATGGCTTCATCCCCTCTTTATTAGAGCGAGTGCTATCACATGCCGCCAGTCTTAAGTCGTTCGGAGACAATACGATCAATTAAGGAAACAACTATCCAATTTGACATCAAAATTAGCAAAAGTAAAATAACTATGGTAAAGTATTCGAATCCCAAGAATTTTATTCGAATTAGCCGAATTGATGTTCGAATATTCGAGTATTCGTTAACATCCCTAATATAAATCCAAAAATAGACAAGCTGACATCTAATGAATATTCCTACACTTCTGTTATTTTTAACACTTGTATTTACAGGACGGTCTTTTAAGTCTTTGTGGTCTAAACAGGTCTAACTCAGGTCTCCTCAGGTCTAACGCAAAACCAGAAAACTACCCCATTTATGATGACTAAGAATATTCTAGACGGTACCATCACCTATTAAAACATTCCAGAAATTCCAGTCTGAAAATCAATATTACATGACAAAAACATTCTATCAATTAGGGACCTAAAATGCGACTGTCATATGGTCAATTACTATATGATGGGAAACTCTTATATAACACAGTTGAACTTTGAACGTTATTTACTAGATTTTTATTGACATATTGAACTGCCAGACGTTAGCAGGTGCAGAATGGTTTGAATTTCACGATTATCTTTTATTCTGACAATTTTGCTCGTCGGTAATTGGCAGGTTTACAGTTATATGCTGGTATCATCGACAATGATGAGGTGTTTAAACGAATAGGAAATGAAACTGGTTTTGTTTTAGATGGCTGTTCGTTACATTTGGGGTTTTACTCAATGTATTTTGGAAAAGTGATATTCCTTGCACAATTATCTGTACTTTTACAGAGCAAAACGTGTTTATATAAAGTTGTTTTATACTTATATAAATGCATTGAATAATTTCTTTTCTAAACTTTAGAAATTTTACAGATAAATGGATTATGTTAAAGACAAAGTCTAAAACATAAAGTCTTTAATAAATGAAACGATGTATGCCACAGTTGCATAAAAAGTTGGAATACATATTTTACATCTAAATAGTATAACGTCAATTTCATGCTAAGTCGATGTGTAACCGCAATATTAAAGAAGTATATATTTTGAATATACGCTTTTGTATTCCTTCATATAAATATAGGATTTCTAATTAGGGACATGTACAAGAATGTTGCATATGTGGGTGCAGATTATGTGTGCATATGTATACAGCTATAGCTATCTTCAGTGGTATATGAAGATGTGTGCGTGAATTTATATGTCGATGTACACTTCATCCGAATATGTAGATTTATGTGTGCATCTATATGTATAGATATATGTTTATTCATATTCAGTTGTATATGCTGATGTGTTAGTGTACATATGTATATAATCTTATTGTGAATTTCGATGATGTGTATAGATATGTGTGTGCGCATTTATATGTTTGGGCTGTTCTTGCTACGTTTATTGTGTTTGTACTATGCGGACAAGAAGCTGAACGTACTGGCAGATGACACTATTAAACTCCTGATAAATATCTATAGCACGTCGCTTCTGAACATACTACTAGAGTAAGCATACTATAATACAAATAATAAATAAATGTAGAGACGAGCTGTGTATATATGTATTTTCGAACACTGATCGAACGACATTTCTGAAAAAGTTAAGCATATACACGTGTGTAGTCAAGTGTTTTTTCACTCATAACATTAAAACTTGTTTGTTACAAGATGTGTAGTGTTTTACTGAAGCTGACATATTCTTATTTAAAAAAAAACGTTAAGTGTATTCGAATCATATTAAAAGAAATATCAATAACAATATTAGAAAGAATACATTCATTTAATAAAAGTTAATTTGTACTCATTAAAATGTGATCTCTCTACGTATGATCTCTAAAGGGAGACAACTCAGAAAACTCGACAAATCGAACCATTCACGATTACCAGTTTAGTACAAATGGCTACCTCTTTTACTACTGAACACAGTTTTTCTTTATTTAATGAACGAAAATTTAATTTAGCCAAATGTCTTTTCTCTTGCTACTTCATTATTGTATCTGAAACTCCCACACTTCGTTAATGTGTATATCACAGCAATATATTATGGAGATTATTGTCACGTTTATCTTTTATCTTAGCCAAATAAAATCTGGGTAGAAAAAAATCCAGTTGGCCTGATTGAAGATTTGAACGTGTTACAGTTGAAGTCATTGAACAAAAACAATGATATCATTGAATTGTAAAAACAGTATTAATAATTACTTATCATGTGCTTCCTCAATAGGTTCTTACTGGAATTTGGATGATGATTTAATGAAAAACAAAACAAAGCTCATAAAAAGGCCAGTTAGAACATATATATATATATATATATATATATATATATATATATATATATATATATATATATATATATATATATATATATATATATATATATATATATATATATATATATATATATATATATATATATATATATCAGTCTCCATTTAAAAATGCATTTAAAAATGCATTTAATTTGTAAAGGAAACGTGTTCACGACCAAATGAATGGCAATGCCAAGTAATGACTGACGGTTGACAGCTGTATGCTTTATTAGAGAGAATAGTTACAGATACAATATAATACACTATGTAAACAAGATACCGTACTACAACGAAACACATGAGAATTATTCACATAGTAAAAAAATAGTATTGTACAACAAAGAACTCATGAAATCACTTTAATAATAATAATTATGATAATAATGATAATAATAATAATAATAATAATAATAATAATAAAGAGGTCTCTTACCGAAATCTTCAGTAGACTAATTTTATTTGCCTAAAACGGTATTTATACATACATCAACACAGTAATGATTCAGTTTACCGATATGTATAATGGGAAAACTGTTCACAACAACCGGTAGTTTGTAAATGTTCTTTTCCGCAAAAGAGCAAAATTTGTTGGATTGTTTAAATAACCTGAGGACGTCTTCTAGTATTTACGAGTATTTGATAAGTGGGCAAATTTATGTTTCACCCTACTTTCATATGATAATGCACACCTAACGAATACATTCTTTACAAAACACTGCCATATTTTCAATGTATGTTTTCTTCTTTTAACATGTTTCCATTTTGAATAACCTTAGTGGTCGGTATTTGTAAAGCTTTTTGGCCCGAGTGTCATATACTACCTGTGAGTGTAGATGACTTCTTGGTTTAAACCTTAGCCTGTTATATGTCAGACTGATCAGGCTTGAACAAAACGTGTAGATACAAATTAGCCCGCCTTTGCTCTGTCTGAACAAGATGTGCACTTTTTGCATCCAAACTCTTTAGCAACTCTTACTTTTTACGTGGTTGTTAGTAGAGTTTGTATGTGCGGATATAAATTGTAGGATAAGGGTATAACGTGTTTATTGTGTTGACTGTACTAGTCCTCTGGGTCTGTTTACTTTTCTGCTGTTTGTATACAGAGATATAACCATAGACCCACACAAAGCAAGACTCATGGTGCGATAGTTGTTTTCTCATGTTTTATGACTTTGGCAATCTTTTTTTTATTTTGGAATATTTTAATCTATGGCGCTGACAAAAAGTGTTAGTAGCTTGATTATGAAATGGCATATTAGACAGTTAAAGGTATGTCTTGGAAAGTGATATGGTTTACGAACTATTGACGATTTACGAACTATTGGAACCGAAACAATAAAATTTTATTTGTTGTTGTTGTTGTTGTTGTTGACTCAACAGCAGCAGTATGGAGAAAAAATCCGAATTATATCAAAACCATACACTTTGAACAAACAATAGTGTATTATTTTTTAACATCATAATCACGCTATATACAACTGGTCTACACGTCGGTCTTTGGCTAAAGCTTTTTTTCTTTCTGGCAATAGCGTGGGTACGATTAAAACCGTTAACACATCCTTTTGGCAGTCTAATATCCTCAGTACCTATCCCTCTATTCACCAAGACCAAGAAATGAGTTGAGCTCAAGTCACTCATTTATATCCCTTACACACCAGCTTTCTATTTAAGTCCGTATGTGAAAGTGAACTTTAAGGAGTACAGACAAATGAACATTTGCATTTCGCAAAGATATTAAGCTTATTGAATGTTTCAAACCTTCACTTCTTTTAGAATGGATGCGATATGGACTCTTAATCAACATTCTATCTGCAACATTAAAACAGCTAATCGTCAGTTTTCAACTTCTACTATCTGAATATCTTGTGAAGGTTCATAGTTTTCTACTCTCCTATACTCACTGCCCTATGTCCACCACTTTTCTATTATGAACAACACACCCTACTGGTGTTGTAATTCCTGACGGTAACAATGCTAACCAAACGATATCATCCGCCACCTCAGATGGGGTTCGAGCCTTGATCCCACCAAGACAGTTGTCTGCATCTAGATAGGTCTTCATCTGTTCGGTGGCAGTCCATCCAGGACATCCGGCGTTGACAACGATGTTTCGCCGACTATCTGACTGGAGGTCCCGGGCGACCAGATGTGCCAAAACGTTCTGGAACACGCTCACTGCCTCCAGGATCCGGTCCGGCCAGCCATAATCCGACCAAAGTCCAGCCTTCACCGCCGCTAAGTAAAGATCAGACATATGTTCCAGTTCATGCATCTGTATGGTCTTCAGGTCAAATTTAGGTCGAAGTTTCTCGCCGAGGCTGCTCAACTTGCCAAGATCACTGGAGAGTATTACGACACGAGCATGCGGACGAAGCAAGGGTAAGAAATGCTTCAACATGCTCACCGTACCTTTAAAGTTTGTTTGGACCATCAATTCTGCCATGCGGATGGTTAGATAAGTTGCAGTCTTTAGGGAATGTGACACCAGCATTAGTTTATAAGAACAGTCAATACCCGTATAGTGTTCTTTAACGAAATCCAGCAACATACGAACACTTGCAGATTGTGTAACGTCAAGCTCGTGCCAAATCGGATTTAGTCCCTCAGATCTTAAAGCTTGACATGCCTTTTTGCCTTTTTCTGTTGATCTTGCAGTTACTATGACGTCTCCATTGAATTTCCTGAAGCAAGAGACGAGCAACTTGGTAACCAATACCTCGGTTAGCACCTGTCACTATAGCCACCTTTCGACCCATTCCGTATGGTGTGAATTTAATGTTGAATTGTTCTTTTCTGAAATATGAAACAAAATAGTGTTCCTAATTTCTTTTATTAAAATGTTCAATAATAGTTCAAATGTGTAAATGGATCACATATGACGAGTGTGTACAAATAAATAAAATGAAATATACATAATAATTTGTTGGCTTCCTGTAGATATAACTGTGACAGCACGGATAAAAGGTTTTCGAATTTAAAATATAAGAATTTTTAGTTCACAGATCAGATATCAGATATTACTATGGCGCATTCCAAAATTTTAAATTATTTTTACACTAAGGAAAGTCAGGGAAATGTTCTCTTATCTGCCTTATATTCCTTTGCAATAACAATAAATAATTATTTTGTTATAAACTATTTAGTTTTAAAGAACACTGATCAGAGGAAAAATAATAACAGGTACTAGCAGAGTCACAGATATCGAACATGTTGTCACGTGCACTGTATCTGATACAGTGTATCTCATACACCGCTAAACACGATATGAAATTTGTAATCATTGTAATGTAATACACCAGCTCAAAAATGTGTGAAAACATCTAAAATGATGCATGGAATAATTATTTCTTGCAGCCACGCTAATGTTACAGTATTTCAGTTTACATAGTAATGACTTACAAACGTCTCGAGGCATTGTCATTAAACAAACGTGACATACTAGATTATTTTGATGCAGTAATATTTATGGAAATCTGCTCTTCTGTTTTATATTATAAGATTACCCTTGTATACTATTTATCAGACTCAACTTTGTTCTTTATGCTAAGGTGAAGGTACTTTTTTTTAAACGCGCATCTCTTTTTTTTATACAATTGTAAAGTCGCAAAATAATAACATATATAGTGTAATATCATGTACACGCCATTTCAATTAAATGTTTTGATTAATTAATGTATTAGTATACATAACATACGTTACCAAATGATGCCAAAATAACTTTTCCCGGTGAGTTTCTATCGATCAGAAATAGGTGTGTTATTTTTGTGAACCATACGTACTGGAGATGATTCAAGTGCAGTCCTTTAATTAGATATAACACGAGTAGTAACAATAGTATGACCAAAAAGGTGTAGTTGGTATTAAATTGCCATTACCCAATATGGCGAGTGCAAATGATATGTCACGATGACATGCATTATAATTGTATTTAACACCAATGACTTGGTGCAAGTATTGTATGGTGTTTATAAGCACAGTAATGGCAAAGTTAATCCGAGAGTTTACATATATTTAATACATGTAACAACATATATACCATTTTCCAGGGAATTAGTGCATAAATAAAGGTTATTTATAACATTACCTTAATTGTTAGAGAGTACAAACCGTGAAATGTATCGCTTTAAATGTCAATTATTTCCAAATTTTAAAATAAGCACATGGCAATTTCAGCTAAAATAGCTAATTGACAGTCAGAGCCTATATGCCGGATGGTCATGTAACGTAATCCCAAAAGTGAGTGGTCACGTGGTTTTCTTTGTTTAATATAGCTTAACTGTGCAGCGTGGCTCGGAGAGAAAATGCTTTTTGTATTGTTAAGTTGAGTGTCATGCTTTTACCTTTCACATGGATGTAGGGCACCAATAATAATTATCATGCAAATGTAAAAGGAAAAACAAATCTGTGATCAGTCATTAAACAAAAAGAGCAAATCCAACAGTTACCGCTTTGGAACAGGTCAGCCGGCAAAAAGGGCCAACTGTGGTGCTTAAACCAGGTTTTACAGAGCTCTAACTTCGCACTTCCTAAGGGGTTTCTCAAATGCAAGACATGAAAAGAAACCCTACCCATCTGTCCAAGCGCTGAGTGAAGTGAAAGGAGTGAAAGTAATTGAAAAATAATGTAGACATGGTATTTAAAAGCGACAGTGTAGTATTTTTTCAATAAGAAAAATAACACAAAATTGTTTATTGTAAATGAAATTAAATTTTTAAAACAAGAAAAAAAGAACACAGAAGAAGTACCAATGGTTGCAGCATCCTGTTCATGCGTAGATGGAATTGAGGAACCAAAGTCCAATGTCCATCAAAGGAAAATACAATCCTTATAGGATGAATTAAATGACAACACAGATTATATGCAATGGCTGATTTTTGACGATCGCCACACTGCGCAGGTAATATTGTTGTAATCATGAATTAGGAAATATCACAAAGTCATGTTTGAGCATCGCAACATATTCCACAATTTGAAAAGGCTCGGGACAAATGTATTTACATGCAAGCCATTGGAAAAAAACATACATTATACATTACACACATTATACTTCAATAAAAGCCGTTTCTCGCCTAATATAATACAGAAGTGAACTTTAAAGTCCGCTGAAATTTGCGAAAATTGCAAAAATATCTACTGCATCTTGAAATAGTGAAAACTGGGTAAATTGCTAACGTGCTTAACGTTGAAATTGTACAATCAATGCCAAATTACAGACAACTAGTCATCGTATCCTTTAACCCTTGTTGCAAGGTAAGTATGATTTCTGCTTAAATGTAATCAATGTTTGTGCATTCGTTGGTGTTTTTTAACTTCATAGCGACATACTTGTGACCATTATAGCGACCTCCAGTCATAGAAGGTAGAGGAATGCCACCGAAAACCGTCAGGTCAAGGGCAGTAAGTGCTGTGTTATTATCAAAATGTATGTAATCATTTGTTTGACAGGTGACTTATGATCGAAATGGTAACGGCAACCCACTGAACAATCGTCTTAACGTAATGAAGGATACGTAGAGAGAGTCACTTCCAGTCCCCTCATATGCAGTGTCACACAGACGAATTAAATACAAAACACATTGACTTAAAATGAAAATAGACAAAAAAACGTCATTTAACATTAAAAAGCACATACGGACACAATAACGAAATACCTGTAACTGTACACCTGTAACGAGATCCGGTGCTATGCTCGTGTATTTATCCTATCCTATCCGTACACACGCGGTGTCCTGTTCAATCCCTACCTTTATTTCACGGTGATCGAATATCGATACGAGTGTATTGATCAGAACGGAAACAAACAAACCGACCACAAGACACCGCGAGAGTACAGCTCTGAGTACCTGCACGGTTTATTTGCATAAAGGTTTAACCTGTTAATCATATATTGTCCAGGTTTGGGCAAAGAATATAGAAGCAGATCAGCCAGCTATCAGTGGGGGCTATCTGATCAGAATCTTCATTATTTACTGTTCATTCTTTATCAATATATCTTAATACTTTCACTTGAAGTTTAAGATGTACACTAGTTGGGGTTGTAACAAAATACATGTATATCAAACCATCGGTAAATTAACCAGGTAAAAGAGTAGAGTTGTGAAAACAAATACATGTAAGCTTAAAAAATATTAAGCTTTTAAAGTAAATTTTGTCCGTTGACTGCTTATGTTTAAGTTACTTACTGTGTATGGCCTATATAAAATTTGCTAAGCATCGCCTTTTATACGGTGTTTTACTTTTGTGTAGTTTTAAAAGATGCTGAATTAAAAAAATCCGGAAAATAATGAGATGGTTCGTGAATAGTGTTTAATAACGTTTTTGGTGTCCGCGGGCATTAATGACGGCCTGACACCGCCGCCGCGTGCTGCTAATAAGCATGCGGACCTTATGATGAGAAAGCTAGGACCATTCCTCTATGATTGCGAGTCTAAGCTCATGATGCACTGTTGTTGGTTGGACTTGGCGTGAAAAAATGGCTTTCTACAGCATATCCCATGCATACCCAATTGGATTTAAATCCGGGGACCTCGCTGGCCAATTCAGTACTATAGTGGCTTCTTCAAGATATCAGTTTGTGATGCGGGCTCTGTGTGCGCGGGCATTGTCATCCATCAGAATGAAATCAGGACCGACAGCACCAGCGTATGCACGTACATGGACTTCCAAAATCTCATTAATGTATCTGTTTGCCGTCAATATACCGGTTTCAATGACGTGTAGTTCCGTCTTCCCATGGGCGCTTATGCCCGCCCACACCATGACTGATCCCAGCCAAAACGGTCATGTTACGGTCATTTGGCCTTCTCCAAACTCTAAGCCGTCAGTCCGTGAAGTCTACACAAAACCTGGACTCATCAGTGAAGAGAACCGGGGTCCAGTCATTAATGTTACATGAGCCTGCGCCATTGCAAAAGTTCTTGACTATAGTATGATGTCAATGGGATGCAAATTGCTGGCCGCCGTGACCACTTCCCAGCATGGTGCAACCGGTTTCTAACCGTGTGTGTGCTTATACGCACACTAGTTGCATTCTGGAAGTTGTTACGTAAGATCGTAGCGTTACAGAACAATTTGCGCCTGGCCTGAAGAACGATAAATCGGTCCTGGGCTTGAGTCTTTGAACGTTCCCGACCTCCGGTGTGCCCATCCGAGACATTTCCAGTCGTGTGGAATCTATTCCACATCCTGGAGACAACGCTTTGGGATACCCCATGGACATGCCCAACATGCCTTTGTGAACGCCCAGCCTCCAGCTTTCCAATACCCCTGTTCATCTCAGCTTCACTAAGATGACGTCTAACTTGTCGATTTGCCATAGTTTTGTTAATATCAAACAATAACACAAGAACAATCTTGCGACATGTACAAAAGTACACATAAAATTGAGAGCACGTGGCCATAAAACCCAAATTTTCATGGTTATGCTTTTCCACGAGCTAATCGTGCAAGGCGTACATGACATACCGAAAAAATAACTACACGATTATGAGGTCGGTGTACAGGTTTATCATTAGCGGAAATATGATTTTAATATGGTGATAATATAACTGAAATGTTATGTTAAAAAAGTGATCCTTAGCAAATTGTAAATAGTATATATGTAGTATTTTCTGCGATAAAGTTGAATGGATCATGATTCAATTTAATACAACTTAGCCAGCTGGTTTATGTTATGCAGTCTGTCTTCTGGCGACGTCAGTAGAGCAATGAACTGCCATACAAGAGGTCCCGAGTTCGAATCATAAAATGAAGCATTTTTTTCTTATTTTCTTCTTTTTTCACTGGCACGCATATTAATAGCGGAATGGTTCCTTAATTTTGAACCAGTAAGTTTATTCTGATAGCGTTGTTTTTTATTAAACCACAGACTTTAAAACGCCGATTTGGAGCAAGTAAAACATTTATCTTTCTTTATTTCATTGGATTGTATTACTGTAAAACGAAATTAAAATAGACCCAGCGGTGTATAGTTTAGTCTGGTTTGCTAAATGAAATATAAGTATTGAGATAACTAAAAGTTTTTAAAAACAACATGCATGTTGTTGGTCCGGTCTAGGAAACTTCTGCTACATTACTTTTAAGATTGTAAATTACAATTTGCTTTTATTGTTTCATAACTTAAAATGCTGTTGTTGACGACTACTTTTCAAGCTTTTTTTTTGTAATAGTAATACTAAACACGCGTGCATGTACTGATTATTGAAATGTGTTCGTATATTTAGGCATAAAATACTATAAAAACACAGATGAAGCGTTATAACACTCCTCTGTTAAAGAATTAGGTCGTATAACAAATGGAAGCATGATATCTGTAAAGTATTAAAGTCATTCAGTGGAAACGAGAGGACAAGACAACTATCAAGATAACAACAGCTTTAACTTGTACATCTATAGGTGGGCGCTAGGTTTTTGAGAGTAAACAATGATGTCTCGAATAGAGAAACATTTAATTGTACGTGTGCTACTTATATGTGCCGTGTGTATTTCTAGAGCTCTCACATGTGACTGCGGAAATGGATCACAGAAAGGAGTCGTAAGTGTCGGATTTGTTAAAATTGAATCTGGAATCCGTCTGTATGTTTGTCAATATGTGTGATTTCTATTTGCGCCTTTTTCTTTCTTCAATCAAGTTACTTAAAAGGTGGTATCCGACAGTTTGCCTATACGCTCGTATAAAATACATATAACAGTATCGAGCCGCTGCTTTAAGGAATATGGGCATCTTTTTTGTATAAACACATACCTTAGTCTTAATAAATACCATTTTGAACACAAACTTAATTGTTTGACAGAACTAATCACGGCAGAAATCACTGTGTATTCTTTTCAACTGTATAAAAAGCGCGGTAGTGGTCTCTGCTTAAAATAGATATCGACGTCAGAGCGGATTACCCAGATGAATACATAACGTGATACCAAGAGTAAGTGGTCATGTGGTTTTCTAAGTTTAAAATAGCTATCTCTGCAACTTGGCTCAGATAGGAAATACCTGTTTGCAATGACGAGTACTGATTTATGCTTGACTGTTCACACAGATCTAGGACATCAATGAACAGCATTTTGCAGGAACTTTTCAAATAAAGATGACTTATTTTGGTTATTTAAGAAAATAAATTTTGGTTCGAGCTGTCGGATACCACCTTTAAAGGCGAGTTCATTTGTGTTATGTGCCTATCGTATTTATGCTAATCATAACTAGGTCATACAGTAACTTGTTTCTATCAGCGCAATGGCCTTGATAACACCTTGGTTCAAGTCCCGGTCGAGGCAGACCTTTCATGTGGATTAGTCATCATTCCGAAGTACGGTTTGACGTTGAATTTAACCGGACATTCGTGTGGCATTGTTCTACATATTTTACATCTTAGACGTCGCATTAAAGCAAAGATATCTATTTAAGAATAAAGATTTTTAATATTCAAAATTTTGGATAATCTCCCATAAACGCCCTATTGTTATATCTTGGTTCTCTTTAGTGACATGCCATTTCAAAAATCATAGCAAGAGTCAGTATGAAGTAGGACTTAAAGTAAAGCATTGTCCCTAACAATTAAATTAACCTCATCCCTCTACGCGTACCTAGACAGGTACACTTAATGATAAGGTTGTGTTCGCTAATGATACGCTTAAATAGTGTCTTGAGGTTGGATAAAAATATAATAAAACTAATCTAAAAAGTTCTTTAAAATTTGCTTTCATGTAAGTCACTTCCAAAGACCTAATCATACATCGTTTGATCTGCACAGTAAATTTGTTTCTATTTTAGAATTTTACTGAGTGCTTATCAGCAATTTGCTAATGGTGCGAACGTCGAGAAACCAAAACATACAAGTTATATCTACTGTCGAAGGAACGTTAAAAAATAAGCAAAATAATATGTTATCTTGCAGGATGAGTTAAGAGAAAATATAAACTGTGTTTGTCCAGAAGAAAGCGGAAATCTTGACCAAGGTTTGTGATATAATTGCTAATCTTGGTCTTCATTGAAAATTGACATATAAAATTAATTATAATAAACTTGCATTTTGTGAACTTCTTTTTATATGATTTTAATATTCTTGCTATAATATTTATGCACAGTGAAATTACAATATTTATTGTCTTGGGAAAGTCACTTCGTTCAGCATGCAAAGAAGATTTGTTTCATTTTTAAAAGTCCTCCTGCAATAGTTTAATTCTCTCGAAAGAACAATTGCTTATACGAATTTTCACTCTTAGAAGTAGCATGTTATTTGGTCTGAGATACTGTATCCAGTAACTATCCAGCCTTCCAAATTCATTTTACAAAGGTCGTTTATACAAATAAGAACGTATCATTCTTTATTCAGCTCCAGTAATTGCAGACGCTACCCGCAGTTGTCAAGATGGCCACTGCAGAGATAAGAAGTTTCTAACAGAAGGCAAGTAGGACTCTATAATAATACTGGTTTTCGTTTGCTTAAGCTATTTTCTAGGCATATACAAGTCAACAATAATTAACAGCCAGTCAGATATACCGTTATAATTTGTTTGCTTATTTGTGTATTCTCTCTTCTGTGTTCATTTAATGTTGTATATAACGCACAGACACAAGTATAGCCATTGTGTCGACGTTTAGCGATTATGGATGTTGACTAAAGACCTGCATATTAGTTTGAAATCTAAGGCATTGTGAGGATGGTTATGATTGAACAATTATCCAAATCAATGTCAAGTTAGAATCACTAACATGGTGACATGGTAAAACATTTCAACTACATAGTCTTGCGTATTCTGATTATGATTATAAGAAACAAAAAATGCAAATTATGTTAAGTTTGTCAAGCAAAGAGTGCTCCTTTGTGTTTACACATTAACGTCTTGCTAAGCTATCCACCAATCCAGTAACAACTTTTTGCATACGGTTTTAGCAATTCGTAATTCTGAAGCATATGATTGGTTATTGTAGACACACATGTTTTGTTGGTTAAGTTGCAATCTTCAGTACAAAAAGGTATTATTTGAAGAGCTGAGTTAATATCCTTTATAATAAATATTGGCGATAAAGGTGATGGGTCAAAAGTACAACGACAAGCACAGGGTATTTTGTTTTATGTATATGATCGTATTTTAGCAATACCTAGTTGGACCAAATGGTCTGTGTGGTCAGGATGCGATTCCCATTGTCAGTCCGTCCGTATTCGTGTTTGTCAGGTGAATCTTCATTTTGTCGCCATCTCTAGTTGTCCGCTAGATCCTACCGTCGAGTACCGAACTTGTCCGCCGCCATGTGGAGAAAGTACACTTTATGTTAATTTAATTTATTGGTTTAATTATAAATTTGTGTGATTTTATTGATTTTCCTAAAAAAGCGAATGCTACAGAACCATTAAATTGCCCATTTCCATTGTGATAATTATGGTCCACTTCCATAATAGTACCGATACCCAGGTAGTGACTAATACAGCAATACTTAGTACATAGTTTTCATATTACCAGCTGCAGCGTATTCACACTTGTTAATAAACAACATTTGCACAATATCTTTCCGATATGCATCAGTTTAAAAAAGCACGTTCAAATGAATTGTAATCATTCAGTGTTTTTAAATTCTAGTTTTTTTAATTCTAATAATATATATGGAATATATTGGTATAAATAGTTAATCGATTTAAAGATTCCACGTTTAGGTAAAATACTCTATTTTATCTTTCCTAGCTGTTGAGCTGTCCCAATGGGAATCGTGGTCAATTTGTGATCAGAATTGTACTTCTACCCGATCCCGCCAGTGTATGGTAAACAACCACACAGGACCGAACGATCTGTGTCCATCGGTGAACAAAATAGAGACTAAACCATGCGACTACCCATGCAGCAGTAACTAAAATGCCTTTTGTATATTTTAAAAATCATAAATTATATTGCAGTTTAGACTAACTTGAATATTAATTAACCTTATATGTGTGTGAAAAGGTCAAGAACGGTGCTGAAATGCAAATAACACAGAACATCTGTATCGAGTAAATAAAGTATTGATTGTGAACCTTGATCTTTTTTTTTTTAAACGAACTGGTACACTAACTTAAAGCCACCCTTTCTTAAGTAGGTGACCTGGTTCACCTTTCTTCGTAACAATCTGAAATGGGCTGTGGTTAAAATATAATAATACTCGAATTGTTAGCTGTCGATCATTTTAAAAGCTGACAATATATTACATGTGTTTGCCAAGGAAAAGTAAGGAAAGGGGAAAAATGTTATAGAAGCATAAAAGCGTTTTAGTTTTGTGAGATTCTGTGATCTCTGGTACGATAGCAGATTGTTCCACCAACTGCGCAATCGAGTCTAAATGCATATTGTATGTATTTTCTTATGTTTTAACACAATGCACAATGCTTAAAAGCCGATTTCAACATAAAGTTTAGCAAGCGCTTATCAGTTAAATGAATAAAAGTCATAATCAAGGAATTGTCAATCGTTTTTGTATTGTTCAGTCTTCTGTGGTAATATTTTTAGATTGAAATGTTTTGTACCGATACCAATGACATTGTTTCACAGGAGTTGATATTGCTCTTAACTTTAAGTTTAAAACTAATCCCTACCTTGCCAGGCTTTCGCGGCACACTGTAAAACACTTTATCTGCAAAAAGTGGACACCGTTTCCATATAATTAAATACTGTCGGTCAGACGTCAAGCACATAAACAACCAAACAAACAAACCATTACCTTGTACATGTTCCTGTTCCAGCAACACCCAGTTGGTCCAAATGGTCTGTGTGGTTAAGTTGCGATGCCCATTGTCAGTCAGCACGGGTTCGGTCGTGCCAGGTGGGCCTTCATACAGTCGATGTCTCTAGATGCCCGCCAGATATTACCATTGAGCACAAAAGCTGCACGCCGCCATGTGGCCAATGTTAGTTGGGTTCTTTATTTCCGATTACTTCTATTTCCTATTAAGTTCTTGCTGTGAAAGAAATGTATTGGGTACCTATAAGCGAGGCATATATATAAACATGAAAAATCATACTGCGACAATTATTAACAATACAGCACAGCAGAAGAAGACACAATGAGAACCAACATCGCCCAGCTGAATTCAGCTGACACCATGTAAGTCACCCGTGAAGAGCTTGAACAATTGGACACAACAAAGGCAAAACCTGGGCCGAGGTTATAAAACACTGAGTCTGAGATCAACGTCAATCATCTGGTTGACTGGACTTTAACTGATTATTTCTTTTTATTTCTGGCAAATCGATACTCGATAAACTTCAGCTAAACGTTTTGCACTCTCGTGCCCAGAACCCAAATCATCGAGCCGTATTATCCTGACATAGTTGAGAAATCATCAAGGTTCAGCAATTGACAACTAAGTAAAAGACAATACGGAGCTAATATTACCCAGCCGTAATATTCCGACACTCTGGGAAAATAATTTTGAAAATAATGTTGAAACAACTTATTAAAAGCTAGCGCAACCGAAGACAGTACCAGAACCAACATCGTCAGTCGTTTTGTCACGCCATAGTAGGCATCCATGCTGGAACGACCAGTGAAAATCGAGTACATGGAACGACAACACCACAGTCGCCATATATAACCGTTAAGAATGTCGGTCAAGGAGTAAACAGACTGGAACAGAAATAGATGAACCACTCGCACTGTGTACCCTTATTGATGTTATGATTTACATGTATGTTAAATTGTTATATAACAAATACTCTCATTTAAAGCAAAATAAACACAAATAACCAATTATTTTGCCAAAAAAAAACAATGGCTTATCTTCGACATTGCAGCTGGCCAGTGGTCACACTGGCTACCCTGGTCAGCGTGTACACACAGCTGTGGGACCGGGACTCAAACCCGGAATAGGAAGTGTGATTCACCGCCACCGGACCCTTACGGGGAACCTTGTCTTGGGTTCATGACAGAACTTCGAGCGTGTCTTAACGTCACTTGCCCACGTAAGTGAATTTCTGCCAATGAAAAAATATAGTGAGAGAAATTCTATTTGAACAAATGTATCACGCTATTTCCTCCGATTTCCATACGCTGCCAAACAGTTTTAAAATAAAGAAAGCAAACATGTTATGTTATTAATAGGCATAATAATTATAGTGATTAATAAGCATAAGCCTATACGTACATGTGCTAGATCATAGATGATAAAAAAACAATTATAATTGCAATTTATGCAATACATGCACTTTAAAAATGTGCACGAGAATTCCTACGAATGCGTGAGAGCGTGCGTAGTGACTTGAAAGCGTGAATATGTACAATTTACTGAGTGCCAGTCTGTGTGTGTGTTGGGGGGGGGGGGGTGAAATTATTGCTGTTAAAGGTTGTCGCTGTCGTTACTGTTGCTGTTGCTGCTGTCATTGTTTATCCATTTTCAGACCATGGTGTTGCTGTTGCTGGGCTTTGTTGTTTTACAGTATTCAACCCATGC
The DNA here is from genome assembly GCA_007844125.1 of Sinonovacula constricta. NCBI lineage: Eukaryota > Metazoa > Mollusca > Bivalvia > Cardiida > Solecurtidae > Sinonovacula > Sinonovacula constricta. Next base: position 6,065,399 of record CM017568.1, on the reverse strand, counting down.
TTTGTTGTTGTTGTTTTTTTCTGCTATTGTTGTTTTATCCGTTTACAGCCAATGTTATTGATGTTGCTGAGCACCGTTGTTTTAATTGTATTCAACTTATGTTGTTGCTGCTGTTGCTGTTTGTCAATGATCAGACCATGTTGTCCCTGCTGTCCCTGGAGTGGTTGTGACTGTTTTGGCCAATAAAACCAACCTTGTTTTTCTTGTCAAAGCTGACCCCAGCTGGTTACCGTGGGAATCCTGGAGTGACTGTAGCAGGACGTGTGGAACCGGGATCCAGTCCCGTAACCGGATGTGTGATGGCCAGGACCTGCAGGAATGTCGTGGGAATTATTTGGACGCTCGAACCTGTATGGAACGACAGTGTTCTGGTGAGTAATTGCAACACGGATATTGTTGTACATTTTTATCTAAAAAAAAATCAAGACTTTTTATGGTGTACGACTGCAGCAGTTTTTAAAGCGACTTGATGACAGTTGGTCTATTTGCATATTTCAAAAGTTTGTTTTAAGAAAACTGTGTACAGTCACGATAAATAATGGAATCAAATATTAACTCGTGCCACTAAATTATGTCCGAACATTATGAATATTATATATTTTCAAAACGATGTGTTGTCTTAAGGTTGTGGTAATCAAACGTGTCACGACACTTATGGACTATTTTTAGCCGTTTTTACCCCAACAATTTATCACACTGTGCATAATACGCTGTGTAAAATAAGCCACGTCTGTAATAAGCGATACGCTGAATGGCTCGATAATGATGCAATCTCCTTGTGGCACGTATTAAGGCAGAACGGTGGACAGGTCACAGGTCACTTAACAAAGGGGATGGGGTTGGTTTTGGAGTGGGGTAATCGGTCATCTCATTAAGGACACGGACCCAATACCATAGTATAAGTCCGCTGGGTTTAAAAGGTCGAAACGTCACACTTCTTGTAAAAATCCATGGAAGAAAATAATTTGGATGATGTAAATTATCCAAAAGTTCAAAATAGCAAATATTACCTGCGGACCCGACCTGTGACATCGTATATATGTTCATATCCATGGTCATACAAATAACAGTGGTACAAAGATAAACGCATTAGGTCAAACCGATAAATCTTTGCTTTATATAAATTCATAATAAAAATGGCGTATTTCGTTAGTGGTTCCCAGCTGGATGCCGTGGGGTGTCTGGAGCGCCTGCAGTGAGACATGTGGGGCCGGGACTCAGCACAGGGACCGGAAATGTCAAAGCCTAGATCCCGACCTTCACCCTTGTACTGGGGACAATACGCAAATCCAACACTGCCAAGAGACGCTGTGTCCAGGTAAGACTACTGGCGTCCTTCATGGCTAGAAGTTGAAAGAGGTGTTATTGTTAAAGTCAGAAACGTCGTACCACTTCAACTCCACGCCTAGTATATTACTTTTATATTATAATTTTGGAAACGTCGCATCACATAAGTTAAATAGGTGTGGATTACAATGTACACCTGATAGCAGAGTTGTTAGGTTTAAAAATACCTTTTGTTCGTCTGTCCGAATGCACAATTGTAATTACCCCATACCGACCTCCCGACCCCGAGCCGTTTTGTACATCGTATTTCTTATTTTTCACATGCCTAAAATGTTTCACAAAAGCGCCAATTAAGGGCGATTAATGTTACCCGGCAAATGTTTCGTATCGCTATACATTTAAGTTGCATTATATTGTTTATGCATTGTCTTCTTGTGCTGGGTTATTGCAACTACATGTGTGTTGCCACGACTAGTCGACTACACACATCTAGTCATTACTACAAACCATACCTTTCAAAATGACCATTCCAGTGGACGGTGGGTGGGCAGACTGGACCCAGTGGGGCCTTTGCTCTGTGACATGTGGATCAGGCCAGTGGATGCGGGTTCGAACATGCACCCATCCAAGGCCAAGTCACGGGGGACGATTTTGTACAGGAGAATACGAGGATAGGTCGAATTGCAACTTATTAGCTTGCCAAGGTCAGTTTTGATTCAATAGCATTAGAAGTCTCAATTATGCTAGACCTTTTTTTTTTTTAATAAATATTGGTTTAGAACAACGTGGCAAACTTTATTATATATAATTTAAGGTTGGAATTTATATTAAATTTAGGTTGGAATAAGCTATTATATAGAATATTTATTATTTTCTGAAAATTATTGTCTGTGCTGGTTCATCAATTGTGATACATGTTTGTATTTGGCAGATTCTGACACACATGGGTCTATAAAAAACAATGCCCATATTCCATAAAGCAGTGTTTCGATACTGTTTTATGTATTTTATACGAGCGTATAGACAAACAGTCGGATACTACCGTTAAATCACTCTCTACCATCGGCTCATACATTCACCTCTGTTACTTGGCTCACTTAATGTCGGGACTACTTTCGATCCACGTGACTTTCAAAACTGCCTCGTGGATTACGTCCATGTTTATTTACAAATGCGCATTAATATCACTATGTTATTCTTCCGAAAAAAAGTGCGCCTGAATTAATTAAATATCTTTAATTATTTACTTCAAGACATGTCTTTTTTAGTAGATGTTTATTCATTTTATGTAGAAGTATTATTTTAATTTGAAAATATCCTTTAAATAACACTTTAAAATTTCCGTCAAAAATCTTGACGTGAGCCCATTGCAGAGGTGTCAGAGAGAGGAACGAACGACAACTCTGCATGGGAGAATGCCGTTAAAGAAAACCATATGCAGACTGACCATACCCTTTTTCCAAGCTTATTATCATTTTCATAAACTCATTTAATAAATGTTTGTTGTAATTCACAACTGATGTCGGACCCTCTATAAATAATATTCATGTGTGTATATACAAAGAAGTCATTAAATAAGAGTTCCCTTCTTGGTTTGTCAGGTAGTTAAGTTGTAGCATGAACATTCCATGTCATGTATTTTGCAACCGAATTAAGCCGATTCTGAGCTGTATACCGGTACAAGAATGTAAATTGTATGTGCTATGATTGTATTGATTTAATACTTACGACTTGCACTTTTTACTTAATAATTACCAATATGTTTGTTTATTGGGTGTATCGTCCAACCAGCAGTATTTCAGTTATATGGAGACGGTGTCCACTAGAAGTAGATATAGTGATGCCTTCACTGTGTATAGCATGCCGTGACAAACCTGGTATGATACTACACCCAGTCACTTTATCCTGACACCAGGCCAATCCAGTCGTGGAACTACCCTTATATTTGCTTGAGCGCTTGCAAGGGAGCTATACCACTACCACTTTAACGACTTCGGGATCGAACCCGGAGCCTCCCGTACCTTGAGCCGAATGTTTGCAGGCTTGAATAAAAGTGAATGCCAATGGATCTTATTAAAAATTTGTTGCATTCTTGACTTTTCTGGATCGGGTTAAAACTTAAAACCACTACCAAATGTTATACATTGAAATATGTTGGTATTGTTTTGGCACTCTTAAATTCAAATGCCTACATCACTTTTATGTCACAGATTCCTTCACGCCCAGACCAACAACGATCCCACCGAGCACTTCAACGTCAGACTCCTTCACGCCTAGACCAACAACGATCCCACCGAGCACTTCAACGTCAGACTCCTTCACGCCTAGACCAACAACGATTCCACCGAGCACTTCAACACAAGATTCCTTCACGCCCAGACCAACAACGATCCCACCGAGCACTTCAACGTCAGACTCCTTCACGCCCAGACCAACAACGATTCCATCGAGCACTTCAACACAAGATTCCTTCACGCCCAGACCAACAACGATTTCACCGAGCACTTCAACACAAGATTCCTTCACGCCCAGACCAACAACGATCCCACCGAGCACTTCAACGTCAGACTCCTTCACGCCTAGACCAACAACGATTCCACCGAGCACTTCAACACAAGATTCCTTCACGCCCAGACCAACAACGATTCCCACCGAGCACTTCAACACAAGATTCCTTCACGCCCAGACCAACAACGATCCCACCGAGCACTTCAACATCAAGACTCCTTCACGCCCAGACCAACAACGATCCCACCGAGCACTTCGACATCAGATTCCTTCACGCCCAGACCAACAACGATGTCTACGAGCACGCCATCAACGCCCTGAGAAAGGGATCCAGTCATGTTTCTTGTCAAATATGTCCCTTACTGTTTTATATTAGGGGTCTTGGAACATAGCATTATGTCAAAAATATGTGTTTACATATCGTAGTGTTTTTATTTTGCTTTATTATGTCTTTGTTGTTGTTCCCTTCAGATTTCTTTGTATAGCCCCAACATAATTAAAATTAGTTTAGTGCAGTTATTTTCGTGGAGGAAGACATTAATAGAAGTCTGGATAGAAGCAATGATCAGCTGGCTGACCGCCACACGTATTTACGGACTCATGGGGACTCGAACCCATGAGATGAAAGGAATAGAGGGTAGAGGTTGACTAGTTAACCACTTATCTATTGGTTTAACATCAATTCTTATTTGGTTGCCACGGAATTACTGCTATTTTTATGAAGATATAAACATTAACAAAGTAAGTGTTCAAATAATAAAATGTCTGAATTTTACCATAATTTACCCTGTAGATATAAACATTTTAATACTTCAAACAATATACATTATTTTGTTTAAATGTCATTTTCATAGAGTAGTTGATGTAATTAATCATTAGTAGTGACATCTTACAGTGAACATAATTCATAAACAATGGAATATATTTAATATTTATTTATTATAAGTCATACAAATAATAAAACAGTTGTGGTACAAGTCATAGTCTTAAAAAATTAAAAATACACAACAAATGTTAAATGGATTTTCATTAATCATAATAATAATAACAAATTTAACAATTTTATAATAACTATGTAAACTGTTAGCATGTTTTACATACATAACAAAAACAAAGCCTGTATTGGAAACATACATTTTACCCAATTATTCAACATACCAACAGTGTCAACTTGCAAAAATTACTGAAAATGCTTTATGTAATAGTGAAAGTCCCCACCCACACCACACCCTATCACTCCACAATGCTGTGAGATCACAGCTGGACACTTGATTACTTTATTATACACAGAGATGTCTTAGGGGAAGATGTGTAAAACAATCAGTCACACATGATGCACATGGACTTATTGCACTGTCATTGGTCAGTAATGCTCAAATCTCCACCCCTTTCCTGATACCACTGCAGCCTGAGTCTCTGCCCTGCCACCAAGTCACTCCCCACTCCACTTCCTTCCCCACAACCCATTAACTTCCTAATGTACTCACAGTGTGAAGTCAGCCAAGGCCACATTCCATATTCCAATGCCTTTAACCTATACACACCCTTTTCAAGTTCACACTGATTAAAGCAAAGAGTCATTATGTTTTAACTGCAATTAAAGGGGACATAATATATAGTTGATCTAGTTAACATTTTTATTTTTTGACAGCAAATTTCAATGATATGTTTTGCCTTTAGAAACTTAGTTCCTACCCCTACATGTACCACCCCAAACCACCACCCGACCCCCCACAACCAATATCCTTGTGCGAACATTAATCATTAAATAAGACATGGAAAATTTATGGGGTTTTTTTAAAAAACAAAAACAATAATGACTTACTAGTCTAGTTTGCCAATTTGTCTTATTAGTCTTTCTAAACAAATACTCAATTTATAAATCAAAAAATCTCATAAATGTGTCATACCTGACATAGAATAAACACAGAAAAATGGACTAGAAAAGAAATTGTATGGCAAAATATAACAGGTTAAAACTGATAATGTGTACATTTATATATTATATTATTAGTGGTAGTAGTCTTATCAGATGTATAGATAGCAAACCATTGTATCTGGGAATGATAACTGACCATAAGTAGGGTCTTGTTTTTAATTAAGATGATTTTTATCACAATTTCAATTGTCCTAAAATACTCAGTCTAAGCGTGCATCATTTTTCATTTTTTTTTTCAAATTCTTTTTTGGATACAATGGGTATTTTCCTTATGCACTTAGCATCAGACAGAAAACCTTATTTTTCAATGATATTATTTTGTATCCAATTATTGTACTATTAAGTGATGAACAACCAGGACAAAGCTCTTACTTTGTCAGGTGTTAATGGCTAATTGTTTCAAAATCCTGATGGTTGGTTCTATTAATAGCTATCTTTGCTCCATATGCAGAGATAGGATCCACCTCCCCTAACTCATGTTTGTCACACAGATCTACATCATTAAAAAGCAAATTTAAACAATGCTGTTTAAAGTAAACAAAACATTGTTTACATTTTCTTTAAAGATTATTTCTGGCTTTAAGTGCCTGATATCTGCCTTATAAAGAATGTTAATTTTAAAAAATAAAAAAGCACCTTTGCAATGAACAGGGACACATGATGAGTATGTGACTTGCAAAAGGATTTTTACAGAATATTTTTATAGCATTTGTCTTAAGAAAACTAATACCTTTCAAACAAATGGTTTCACAATAAAGTCAATGCCCACACTATATCACACATCATTACATGGCTAATTTGTGCTAATACAGTTGTATGCATCATTTAAAAGGTTTACAGCACATCATTAGATAAGGCTATAATTCTGAAAATGAAGACTATCATCTATTATATACAAACATGAAATATGCCTACAACTTTGAACAGTATTACACTGACACATACAAAATAATGCTAAATTATTTAACTGGGCGTTATTTCAAATGTTGTATTTTTAATTAAAAATCATGCTTATCTGAATCAAATGTAATGTTTTCACTGACAGAAAAGTGTAAGGCCTAAAACAAACATTGAAATACACATTTATTTATGATATACAAATTTATGTCCATGTTTTAGTTTACAAAGATTAAAACACATTTATTAAATATCTTAAAAATAAAACATTAAAATTGATCTGTTATACAACCTTACATGTACAACTAAAAATGACCTACACAGTAAGCATTTTATTTGAATAATTCTCATTCTATGGAAGAAAACAAATATTGAACACATATAACTTGCCATAGTAGTTTTACGAACGTGTCTGTGTAATTACTTATAATAACAGGTGAAAGTAAAAGCTGTGTAGACTTGATACAAATCAGTAACAACGGGAAATATTGGTTAAAATCTGAAACTTCAGAATATCGTTACAACAACATAAAGTCTCCAAAATATACAAGCTAGTTTAATAAATAAGCTTGCAAAATGCCTCTTTTTGCAACTGCCTTAACAGTTACATAAAACAATTTACTCTTTATAATATACCCTAGACATAGTAATAATCTGCAAATGGAAGATTAAGTGAAGACATTAATATTTTATAATATTGCGTATTATAAAATTATTGCATAAGTAATTGATGTATCATCTTTAACCAGTTCAAGAAACAGACATTGTGTATGATAAACAATACAGAAGTATACATTCTGAACAGAAAACTGGACTAAACTTGGATGAATCTTTTTGCCACATTCACTGGGAACATTTGTGGTTTAAAAATTGTCTCCCTTTTCAAATTAAATCGGAGGAAGTCCAATTATCCCTTTCACGGTATACAGACAATATCACCCCCACCCCAGGCAAAATACAACCCCACTTCATTTTTACATAGGTGAATGAAATCCCCCCATCAATTTTCCTATTTGGACAAAATCACACACACACAGCCCCTCCATGAATATTTCATGGTGTACGAAATCCTCCTTATGATATTTATTAACCCCAATGTAATATAATTATAATGTATATATTTATATGCAAAACATTTGCTATATTTCCTATTTTTATTTGTATAATTAAATACACAACCAATTTGGTGTACTTTCATTAAATAATTTGATTTACTTTCTTAAATGTACAACAGTAAATGGTATATTAAGTATTTATTTGAAATGTCATCTCTATGATGCTAAATAATAGTTAAAGATTTGTGTTTGATTGAAAACATTTCTCCATTATTAGCTACTAAATAATGCATTTAAAAAAAAAAGAGTAGCAGTTGGTTTGCATATAAATGAGGGGTGGTGGGGGTCCACCAATGAAACTTTAAGGGGGTGTTTCGTCCACCTATGTAAAAATGAGTGGAGGGATTTCTGTTGGGTGGGGGGGGGGGGAGGGGAGGGATTTTGTCCTACACTCCCCTTTTACTTGGAATCCTTGGACCTCATTGCTGAGTCTTTTTGATATGGCGTCATCACAAACTGTAAATATTTTTATTGTTGCATAAACCTGAGTGCTAAATCCATTACAGTCCTTATTGATATATCTCATGAAAAACTGGATGTTGCCATTAATGTTGATGATGATTAATCTGAGTTAGCACAAAAGTCAACCTACACTCCAGCATCTACTAGCATAAACACCAAGTCATCCAAATGGAGTCATGACGTAGAAGATATGAAAAACGTATTTTAACCTAAGGACAACACTCTGAAGACTAACATATTGTTTCCTCTCCTTTTAGTGATTATTTTATTAGGTACAGTATGTAGCTGTGTCAATTATTTATATTTTGAAATCATTTTTAAATACAAGTGCATAAGAAAGGTTTGGAACAGGGTCTTGACTATTAATAAATAATGCCCTACCTTTATCAAAACAGGTAAATACCTCAACTTTAAAACTTTCTTTTAGATTCAGTATACATATAACAATCTTCATGCACAAAATTTGATTCTGAATTGCAAAAATGCACAGGTGGATTTATGATGCAAAAATCAATTCATACGTCTATACTAGCTACAATTCATAATACATAAATGAATTCATAATATATGAAATATTATTATTTATAATCAACAGTCAAAATGAAACATATATATTAAAGGGTCTATATAATGGCAGGATATATTGTGATGTGTAATGAGTTTAATAGGAAAAATAGGTATGATCTATCACTGCAATTTTTAGTCCTAATTTGGTGAACAAAACTTGCTTCTTTGCAATACTGTGCTACATCAATGTGAATTCAATCAAACTATCCATTATATGTAAAATCACCATTTTTATTTTGTATATTTTGGGTTTAATGGCAAGCCAACACTGAATAGGTCATATGGCACATTTGTGTGTGTGTTTTTGTAATGTCCATGTAAGGACACTTACAAGATTAGCGTTTTATACACAAATACACTTCAGACTTCACCCCAATTAGTTCTCTTGGAATAACCCACTTATGATGTCATACCATCCATAACTTTAACAACTTTGGCTGTGTCATTTCCTATCAATATTTCAGGTAATTTTTTAACATGGATGACAACTTAGGCACTTTATCAGATAAAATTAATGACATTTTGGGCTGGTAAAGTCAACTAAACATATTGTTCTTATGAAAACTTAAAAGTTGATGGTGGCAGTATATAGACCCTTTACATAAAAATAATCTATCACATGCTAGCTAAATAACTGACTGGCTAAGTATTATCACTGGGTGAGTTTCGGTCAGCTATACCCACAAGTCTCTCTCGGACTTCTGTGACATACTCTGTTGAGTCGGGGGCGTCGGTCAGTTCCCATGCATCCTGAGAGCTCTTCACCGTATCTCGGCAAATAGGACAGGTCTTGTGTGTATCGGTCCTGAAACAAGATTACAAGTATTATTAACCCTTAAGTCTATCCTGAAACAAGGTCACGAGTTTCATTAACTCCTATGTCCTTCCTAAAACAAGGTCATAAGTATCATCAACTCCTATGTCCTTCCTGAAACAAGGTCACAAGTATTATTAAAACTAAAGTCCTTCCTAAAACATGGTCATAAGTATCATTAACTCCTATGTCCTTCCTGAAATATGGTCATGAGTATCATTAACGCCTATGTCCATCCTGAAACAAAGTCATGAGTATCATAAACCATTATATCTATCCTAAAAAAAGGTCACGACTATTATTAACTCTTATCATGGTACAGTTGTAATAACTTATTTTTAGTTATTTCCCTATACCTTCTAGAGACTCCAGAGAGACAAAGTGACAATCCTGATCAGACATTATCCAGCTGGAGGTAGCTGACCTTGAGACTCAAGAGAGACAAAGTGACAATCCTGATCAGACATTATCCAGCTGGAGGTGGCTGACCTAGATCTACACCATTAGTCTAAGCTTGATTAATCTGCACTTAGCAAGCTCAGAGGATAAACAGATGTAAAGTGCAATTACTCATGTGCTGTGTGGTTTTTACTAAACCTGATCTATTTATATTAGGTATTTGTAGCAAAAATATAAGTCTCCCCCGCCTCGCACCCACAAATTAAATCCAACATTTTTTTCTTTAGTGCACATTTTACACTAATTTGCCAGAATGTATGAATTGAATTTCCCATGAGGTAAGGGTTTTATTTAAATATATAATAATATGGTATTTCATGCTTTATTAATTATTTAGAAAGATTTAGATTACAACATATATGTATGGTCACATCTTGTTAAATAAACAGACATAATTAGGAATATTACATAAGGACATGATTTAAATAAACAAAACTACAATGAACATTCGCAACATATCTTAAATCAAATTCCTAACAATAAGGAAGATAAATCCAGGTCCATGGACAGAATTAAAAAAATATACGTAATTAGAAATATTACATGATTTAAATAAATAAAACTATAATTAGCATATGTTTCAATTTAAAAATCAAATAAATAAAAACAAGAAAGATAAATCCAGGCTGAAAAATACCACTGTAAGAGAGAGGTGATACAGCCCCTTTGCTCATGCTAAGCTTATAAATGGGAAACTACACCATTGGTCAGCCTGGTGTCAGGACAATGTGACAGGCTGTGGTAACTTGTCAGGTGTACATGGCAAGCTAACAGTAAAGGTAGCACTATGTCATACTTCAATTGATGACTGTCTCTGGATAACTGAAAGATTGTTTGTGAGACATTAAACCAGACCAATAAACCAAGAGAAAGATTTCTTTCAAAACAAACATTGGAACATTTCCCAAGACATAACTCCCATGGGTTAGTAGTGTTTCTGATCACTGATGACATACCACTCCTTGCAGCAGTCAGAACAGAACTTGTGGGCACAGGGCATGATGGTCCGGGCCTCTGCCTGCATACAGATACAGCATTCCTCTTCAAACTCTAGACTCTTGTGCTCTACCCTAAATAATGCAATTAGACAGCATATTTTTAATGGATGATAAAGGTATGGTAAAAATCAGAAACCAGTTTTTAAATGTTGACCGGTTAACTTAAAGAAAAATATTTTAATGTTTGGTACTAAGAACTAGAGAATGCCATATACTAATATAGTCATTATTTGCTCAACCAGTTGAGATCAGCTGCAAATATGAGAGTTGTACGATCTTGCCAGGAGGACATCAATTATGGAGATATTGTAGCCTAGAGTCAGTCTCTAAATAAACCAAATGACCCAGTGATAAACTAAAGCTAAACAAATGTTGTTAGTTTTTTTTTTAAAACATCTATAAAATACACTTTTGTTTTAAGGCAATGTCCAGATACTTTTTGCAAACCAGACATAACACAGCAGATGAGCTGGAAGACCACCCCCCAACATTAGGTTCTCAACCCCTTACAGGGACTAACCTCTGAGCTACTGGCACACCAATGTTGGCTGATAACCTCTCAGCATACTTCCAGGATTGGTCAACCCAGGTCATGTGTCAGAATTACATGAATCATAGCATTTAGTCAATTTTTGTTTTGTTTTTTCTTACAATGCTCTGAACAATCATAGTTAATTATCTGTGGAGGAAGACTCCAGACTTATGTCTGGGTAGAAGCACTGGCCCACTGCTGTTTAGGAAGCTTTTGTGACATGTACTTACATTAAAGGAAGCACTATATCTGCGATGATGATAGCAGAAAGATTCTTGTTTCCATCGTTGATTTCTCAAATGCTCTTTCCTTAACTAGCCATAAAAGATTAAAAATACTTACTCATCAAGAATCATGGAGGCACAGATGTTCACGTTGGCTGTAGCGCCCCCTGGTGTGGCAGGTGCAAGGTTCGAGACATGTTCTGTGATTTCCTTATACACCAGGATGTACTGACGCAGATTTAAGTCCCGAGTGGAATAACTTTTGTTGGTGAGCGGGTTCACCTACATGAAAAGAAATTTATTTTATCTGACCAACAATTTAGAAAGATACTTAATAAATCAAAATCATAACTAATATTTACTAATTTTCTGATATCTCCCTTATAACCAATATTGTTGCAAATTTGAATCTCTCGAGATCATTGCATTTGATAAAGGAGGTGGGGTACCTGTAGAAACATGGGCCAGATTTAGATATTTTTACCACGTCAGAAAGTATGGTAATTTTTAGTAAAGGTTCAGTGATGTCCTTGTAAACAAGGAGGCAATGTTGCAGATTTAAATCACAAGTGAAGACTGTGTTGGTTAGGGGGTCACTTACAGAAACACAATTTAATAATGTTTCTAAATGTTTACTAGATCGCTAAGGCAGAAAAGTAGTTTATGTTTTCTATTCAAGTAACTTGTTGAAAAATCTCCCTTGATAGCAAGATGAACATCATGTAGTTTCTAATTATATTCAAGATGCCAGAAATATATTTATGAATGTTAGATTTATTCCAACAAATTTGTGTAATTCAAATTATGCCATTTTATTTTGTATGGTAGTGTCAACAAACACATTTATGGTAACAGCCTGTATTGACCAACCATATTAAGCACCAGTAATGACTTGAGGTGACACCACCACTTTACATACCAATCAAATAACACTTTTCTTCGTGGTTCTGGGTAGTGCAAAAGATTTTGTAAGCTGCAATTATCAAAGGTATTGTCAAATTTGTGCCAATTTTAAGACATACTGCTTAATATAAATTGAAGATACTTTGTCCTAAAATCTATGACTTAAAGGCATCTCAAAACCCTTATATAAGTGACCCCCCCCCCCCCCCATTTATTGCCCCACCCAGCATGTGAGGGCATCTGTTTTCTGATAAGCCAGGCTGCCACAGTCTGTAACGATGTGTCTGTCACACAGGTATTGTTCAAGATCCAAGTGTATGTATGCTATATCTGGGGGTTGAACATAGTCATTCACAGTTTGTAAAGGAAACAGTTGTGAATATACCAATTACGCAATCCAATATATATATATATATATATATATATATATATATATATATATATATATATATATATATATATATATATATATAAATCTTTATTTGTTTTCTTTCTTACTTTGTTTGTTGATTTTGTTATTTCTTATACATTTTGTTATTTCTTTCATTCTTTTAGTTCTCATATATAATTAAAGTTATATTTTATTTTGATTTGTAAAATGTAACGAAACGTATCTAACAAAAGCAATTTAAAAAGTCGTTCATTGTCAGAATAATGTCCTTCAGGCTCATTTTAAGTCATTTTGAATACTAAAACTTGTATCTCTCATGTATTTTCAAAATCAAATATTTACCTAAGAAATAAATACATAATCATGCAGTTACAAAATTGACACCTAGAAATTAATGCAATAAAGAATATGTAAGTGATCCTACAGTAAACAACCCACATTATCACTAACATTAATGCTTATGGCTTTGTGTAAAACTAGCCTACAGTCTCACTTCCATACTAGCAGGTAATTTAGTTTTGCATTAACACATCAGAGGTTTAACTGTGACAGATTAGGACTATGTTGGCTAAAGACTCCCTGCAGTGATGACCAGCAATTAGCAGGTCTGGTCTCAGTAGGTCGGGGCCTGGCTCAGTGGGATACCACATTCCTTTCGAGATGCCTTTAAGCAGTTCTTACTTTAGAATGGTGGGTTAATATGTTCGATAGTTTTTTGAACTTGTAAATTAACCCTTTGTCTGATTGGCTTATAAATAATTGTTATAAAATTGAAGTTGGTAATAAAATATGTTTACATTAAAATGACTGTAAAATACCCTAAGCAGATTAGCATCTATTGATAATACGAAAATAACCAAACATCAAAGTTCAAAACAAAAAAAAAAGGCTTAATGAAAGCCCAAGATATGATCCAAGGGAAACAACTCATATTCAGAAAAGAATATTTGGAAGTGAAAGAGTTCTGTCCCATCTTGTTTTATAATAAACCAGTAATAAGGGTATCAGATGATTCCTATGTGTGTACCATTATGGTTCATAGTACTTGAACTAACCATTTACTGATAATATCCATTACAATTATCCTGTTTAGATTACTTGCAAAAGTACCAGCATGATGAAGAATAAGGCATAAATATCAAAAGAAATGCTATCTTCTACATCTGATTATTGTTTTTGTTGTTTTAAAAAAACAACACCACAGCAAAACAAATATCATTATAGCAACATCCAGGATTTGGGGAGAAGAATGACCACAATGAAATGTCTGAGAAGAATCAATGGCCCACCACAGGTAAGCTTGCAAGGCCTTCTTACATTAAGTACACAAAGAAAAAGAAATTGATGTATTGTTGATCCTATTCATTGAGTCGGTTATTGATACTCGATGTTGTATATCCATACTTTTGACAGAAAATAACAACACAGAAGAGAGTTTTTCATGTTTGTTTGCATAAATAAACCAAACTGCAAGTGAAAGAACTTTTAAATGTCTGTACTGTGTAAAGGCTAACTTAAATTGGCTGACCGGTAAATGTCTGCCTGCAGCTTTTCTGATAGTTAATATTTATTGTTTTATCAGTGACATATGCTTGAAGTCTATAACACAGGATTGCTACACTTGCAGTGATAAAAGAACTTGGTAGGACAATGGATTAACATGTGACCTGTACTTTCAAACTGACATATTGATATGTTGGCCACACTAATTGTTGATATAGTGATATTGTTGACATGCAAACAGGGTATTATTCTTAGGGCAGATTCTTTAAGTATAGGCATAACACAATAGGATGATGGCAGACCTTTTTACACTGTACACGCACAGTGGCCTTCCAAATGAGTGTTTCATCTGATCCCTCTATAATCTGGAAATGTAGCTGCTTGCCTCTCCTGTCGGTAAAAGAGGAGGTGCTGGAACAAAGAATAAAGAATAATATTTTAACTGACAAAAAAATATCTTTAAATTAAGTATGTATAAAAAGCAATATTTTTTAAGTTACAAAAAAAGTTTTACCTTTATCTGAGATACTAGAATCTTCAACAAAAATGCCATACTACCTTTTTTTTTTTACTCGCACATTAGTCAGTTAAAAAGGTGTCCCATAATTGTATTCAGAAGTCAGATCAAATTATGAGCAGGTTGACAAAAACATAAAATGTTAAACACAAATTTAACATGTCCCTAAAACTCAATGTCATGCAGAACAAATAGAAATGTATGCAAGTCGCTGTTTGATTATTATCTGCTTACTGATCACCAGATGATCGCTAGTGATGGCAAACCAATCAAGCTGACCGCAAGCCGCAGAAGTCATGTAACTGCTCATAACAAGAGCTGCTTATGGCCCACCTTGCAGAAACATTACTTTGTTGAGATTAAGCACAAGTACAACATCTGACATCCTGTAGACTTCTCCCAGCAGCTTTATTGCTACAATTTGTTTACTCTTATGAACTGTTACAAAAATCAGTTGTGGTATGAGGATATTACAGTCAAGAGTCTTCAGATATGATGAAAACAAATTAATGGCAAGTCACAATTTGAGTTTGAAAAAAAAATCAACCGAAAAAATCTTTCTGGGACCTGGTCATAATGGTGAGTTGCAGACATTATTTGCAGAACATTGGTAAAGAAAAACTTGGAAATTTAACAAAAACCATCAGATATAACAAACTAACTGGCAGACTGAGCCATGGTTAATGTCACAATATTTACATGCGGTTCAGTTCCACAACTGAATCTTTAAACTCCTTGTAAGACATCTTGGCAATCCTCTTCAACACTTCAGCATGATGTTTCAACCGGCCCTGCACTATGTTCATGGGGGTATCTGGATGGGAGCTTTCTTGCTGACCCATGGTTGGACCTGTACAAAGAGATTTATTTTATTTTGTTTTTTGCTCTGCTATCATTGCCGCATTGAGAGGGGTTTTTTTGTGTGGGGGGGCGTATATTGCATCGACACAATTATGGTCATAATCAAGACGTCCAGCTCATTATTGGCAGAGGAATACCCCAGACATATGTCTGAGTAGAACCACTGGTGCACCGCAGTTTAGCTGGAAAACCTTCCCACATGAAAGTTCTCGCTACAACTCAAACCCATGTGCTGAGGGACTAAAGAGTTTCAAGTCAACAACTCTAACTGCTTGGCCACAGGCGCCCCCTGAGAGTATTTTGACAATTATGACTTCAAGCAGTTGCATGAGAAAGCCCCAGGTAAAAATATAGGTTGAACAACTGAACCACTGCTTGAAAACCTACTGGACTGTTAGTTCTGGTCCCCGCTTCACTAAAGTTTTGCAAATAAAGAATTCTTTAATCTCAAAAACCTTCTTATTAGAAAAATCTCAAAATGTCTGTTTCACCTAAAACACTTGTCTTTAATTAAGCTTCCTCAACTGAGATAAAAAATTTAAAGTTGAGGTTAAGGTGGGATTTAAGGAAGTTAAGTGACTCTGGAAACAGCAGGTTTATACACAGACATAACTGCATGACTTAAGACCCGCTGCAATTAACAATTGATGAAGAAGCCATGATCCAAAGGGACCATAAATTTATTGACAGACAGGATGGAAGAAACTGCTATGGTCATTGACTTGGGCTTGAAACAAACTGCAGATCAACTGTAAGGGGCAATCAGTTTTCTGTTCCAGACAAGGTGACAGAAATTGTTTGTTTTATCATCCCAACAATATATCAGCTACCTTGATAAGATGATCGCTTGATGCAGATATATCGATGCCTTCACTACTATGAACACCTGACATGATACCAGAACAAAACTGTGACATAGAGCTAACTAGTTTTGGAACTAACCTTATATTTGCTTGAGCATTAGAAAAGGAGCTATAACACTACCTTTTTTAATGACTTTGAAATATCATGGCCCTGGTTTGAGTACAGGTCCTCCTTGTACCAGGAACCAACTGTGCTACCAGGTCCAGTGTCAACAAAAATACTTTGATGCCAAAGAAAATGTAAAAACAAGCATTTTTAAATATAAATTATAATATTTGGTGCCATGAATAATTTCATTTAGTTTTAAGTAAAAATGAATTTTGTTTACAATACAGAAGCATTTATGTCAGGACAAGTTATTATTTATTTAAACAACAAAGTCTGCATTTATGTTTCTAGAAACTGTTATGTTAAAACTCAATCAGAATTATATGCAATTAAATACGAGTTAACTTTTTAAGCAGTTTAAGATCAACAGCCTAATATATTACAAAACTGTGCATGCAGCAGTATATATTAAGTATATACCTCATTCATAAACGAAATGCTGATGGCTCAAATTGACCCAATAATTAAATTACTTGTAAATTGCGGTTCATGAGGTTCAATGTCTCACGTACCTATCACAAAAAATATATTAGCTTAAACTCTCACGACCATTTTCAATTTAATGAAATTGTCATTTACCGACATAACCAGCATCATATTTTTGTACACTGTAAATAATTATACAAATCTTTAAATCATAATGAGTTCCTGTTATTTTTTCACAAATTAACATGCTTATTAAGTGTACCTCTAACATTATATAACAGGTATTTTCAGTTGATTCGTAATGGAAGGTCTATCATTTCAAATCAGGCATAGTTAAATTGCACTTCTCTTCACACCTTCCAGTTGCTTTGTCATCAATTTTCACATTTCTCCTGGTCACAATTTAGTTCTAGACTGAGCCTAGTTGTGTTCCAGACTATCCCTAGCCTCACATGCAGTTCTCTCACTCTTGGGTGCAGTGCTGTATTACAGGCTTGAACACCCTTAGAAAACTTAATTTAATAATAACAACAGATAGATACTCCAAATTTTAAAATTAAACCTTCCTCAGTGGAAACTATAACTGGACTGAGAAAAAATAGAACATGGCGGGTAATTGTTTTGGTTCCATGCATTTCATTATATGACAGCTGGAGAGACTGTTGACATCGAGGAAAGACTGCAGTTGGGGGCAGACTGGCATTCAATAAACAGTCGCTGTATGGAGATACCTGTACAGCTTTAACAAACCAGACAGGTCAATAAGCTGAGTCTTCCATTGAAGAAGCAGAAGATGAGACACTGCAGCAACAACTTGGACTGACCATCAAACAATGAGTATGACTGATGGCAGCAGACCTACAATGTGTCCATGCCAAAACGTCGCCATAAACCTCTGATGGATGAAACTCCATGTGTCACTGTGTTTATTTGTGGGCAGATCGGTGGTTGACAGGTCATAGCAGGAAGAGAATATCTTAACAAGTTCTACACCAAGTAAACCAAGGAATCGTTACCAGACACAGAAAACTTATCATTTATCATTTTGAACTTTGCCAGGGAGGAATCTCACATTGTAAGTGATAGTACTCCAAGAAGAGAGCAGAACACATCAAATAAGGAGGAACCGATCATCTTCCCAGAGTCATGATGCTCACTCCAGGCTAGTCAAAATGTACCAACCAAACCAGTCTAGGAAAACCAACAGCTTTCTGCTGAAAGGAATGCATGATGGCATGACCAAAGACCAGCAACAGGTTTCCTTGATGTCATGGCAGTTATCGAACAAACAAAACACAACCGCAATAAACACTACAAAGTGGCAGTGCAAACTGACGACCTACAGGTATGAAGCGACCAAAGATAGTAGGTACAACATGTTACAGGCACAGTTTGACCAGTTACCAATATCCATATTTTCACTAACCATGTTACCAACCGTGCTACCTTTTGTTAAAATCTGGATCCTGCTTGCTATCAGTAAAACTAACATGACATCAAACACGACTTTGATAGAGAGTAGTGTAAGGCTGACATTAAACAAAACAAAAAACATTCTAAATACAAGCCTGATCATAAGTTAGCACAATTGGAATGTTCAACTTTAACTCCCCACACGGCCACAGTCACATGTTTACAAAACGACGCAGATTTAGAGCTGTCAACGAGTTTCCAATGTCAATATACCTTCTTTGGCTATTCCAGCACGAAAAAATAGAAGCAAATTTTCTTCAGTTGTGTGCCGTCATACCGGAGGAAGAAATAACATCTTTGGGAGTTTAGAGACCTTCATTTGCGTCCCTTCATTTGTTTTGATTAAATTCAAACTGGCCAGCAATAAGCTATAACTCAGGATAGCCGAAGCAATACGAGAGCAGCCAACATTAACAAAGGTATAAGTTTTATAAAGTGCTTGTTCAACAACCTTAAACAAATTGTATCAAGTCAATATATTATCGAAAGTCCCGCAAAAGGTTCAATATTTCTTCATTACAGTGTACAACGGTCAAGTACTTTTAATTATGATGATTAGAATTCAAAATTATTAGAATTGAAATTCTAATTAAATGTTTCAAAAAGTGCTGATCATATGATCATATGATATGCTGCTGCTGGTGCTTCTGCTAGCGGTTGCTGCTGTTGATGATGGTGATTATAATGATATGGTGTTGATAAATTTCAGCGTACAGCTTTGAAAAATCACATACCAAACTGCTCTGTACTTTAAAATTTACACATGCAAAATTTTGTTAGAAACACGATAACATGAAATCCCGTTTTACTGATACGGGTCTTAGAAAAATCTTTAAAAACTTTATTTATACAGTGAGATATTAAATGACATTGTTAGAAAAAAACGTAAAAATGATCAAATTGCATCAAATGCACAAATCTACTTACAATTGCTATATTTTTATTCTAAAATTAGTTCACTTACATTTTAATAAATGTGATTTCAGCGTTAATTTGTTTTCAAACATTCGCTATTTCTAACGATGCATCCACCGCCTCCTATCGACTGTCTGACCTTGAGCTGACCATGGCGAAAAAAACGTCGAAACGCGTGACGATATCCGCTTACTGATACCACAGCAGCTGCCCGTGTTCAGCGGGCTAGACCCACCCCGTCCACCATAGATTGTTTCCACATCAGTTAAAATGCCTTATCTTAGCAGCCATCTTGATGGTAACTTCAACGGATTTTCATATGAATTGTATATTAATTGTATAGAAGGCTAAATTTTATTTTCTTAAATGCACACAAATAAATAAAACTATTGGTTCATACTGAAAACAAAATTAACAGTGTAACATTTTCGGTTGTATTTCTTTAACCTTTTAAACTATGAAAATATAGTTTTGATTTTTAAAATACTTTATAAAAGCTGTTAAATTTGATATAAAATTCAGTTAAATAGACTGAAAAATAAAAACACAGTGGTGAGTTTAATACAGCACATATTTCCCGAGTTCGGCCTGCATTAGTTTCTGCCAACAAAGATGGCTGCATTAAACTTATCAGTGTCGATGACATGGAAACTATCTATTGTCTTCCCTCAACCCCCACTGGGATCACAGTGTGAAGCCAGATAACTTCCTTGTGTGTTTTTGTTTTAATTTGGTCAGTCATCTGTATCACACACTTCTTCGTTTGAATTGTTTTAAATAATATATTGTTTCATGGGTTAGGCTAATATTTCTTACCATCTTCCTTTTACTCAAACGTATACAATTCGAAAATGTGTTTTGTTATTATATGTTCCAGTGCAATGCTTATAAAGTTGCACTCAACGATAGCACACTGGTTTATTCAAAGTGATGCTTACCTAAAAGGAAACATTCGGATTCGTGCTGCACGTAAATAAACTAACATTTGTTTATTCATACATAGACTAATTTCGAAATTGAGTGAAAGATGCGAGTTGCGCTTTTATAAATAACACTGACTCATCCAAAATAATTGGATACAAATAAAAGAGTCAACTGTTGTTGCATAAATGCGAACCTACAATGGCTTATCGAAACTTGTGTTTTATGAAGTAAACAGCCGGCTTGGTCTTCCGCTCATGTACCAACCAAAAACTGGCTTATTTGCATGTAGGCTATGCTTAATTCCGAGGGGTAAAAACGGGTTTTTGCTGAAACGAACACAAACCAACTTCTGCTTATTCAAACTCTGACTTATTCTGATGTTAACTGTCCGGTTCGTGTTGCACTTATACAATAAGTAATAAATAACACTCACTTAACAACTGATAATAGTTCGAAGTAAAATGTCGATTTATCCTGAAATTATACACACCTTTGTTTATCTATAAGGCTTAAAAAGGTAATACCTGTCAGATTCGAGTTGCATTTAAAATAACAATACTTTATTCAAACTGTTAAATAACTATAAGAAAAGAGCCTGATTAGATGGCTTTTGTTTGTTTGTTTTGGGGGTTTATCGTCCCACCAACAGTATTTCAGTTATCTGGAGACGGTGTCCACCTAAAGCAGATATAGTGCTGCCTTCACTGTAAATAGCATGACGTGAACACCTGGCATGATACCACACCTAGTCACATTATCCCGACACCGGGCCAACCAGCCGTGGTTCATATAGAACGATATACCCCAGATATTCTGACAATTCATATCTTTATCTAACTAATTACAATTACTAATACAGACCCATGAACTGCAGATATTTTGTTAATACAAATATTTACCTGACTCTTTACAATCATTAACGTAGAACCACGCACTCCTAGATATTCTTATAATTTATATGTTTACTTGACCTATTACAATCATTCATATAGAACCATGGACGGCAGATATTCCGCTAATTCAAATGTTAATCTGACCTATTACAATAATTTATATAGAACCATGGATCATTGATATGCTGACAATTATGTTTATCTGACTGCCTACAATCATTACTATAGATTCTAGAGATTCTGACAGCTGGACTGCACTGTTGCAGACTTTTGATTGGTCGATTTTGAAATATGCAGGCTTATGATTGGCTGATTGAATAAAAGTTTTATATATGTGTTTGTACGTGAAGACTCCGTTCATAAACGAGTTAAATTTGGGGCATTTCGTGACTACAATGCAGACATATGCATTCACGCGCGATTTCTATTTCTGGTCTCTGTTTATACTATACATGACAAAGTGCAAGTCCCGATATGTGTACACAAGTTTCCAAATTTGTCTTACTTTCTTTTATTTGTTGCATATTATACAAATAAGTAGGCTTTTTATCAATTTGCACATGCCATTAATTGTTACTTAAATGCAGTTTGTTCGATTTGTTATATTGTCACTTTCTTTGGCTTTTATACAAATTTCAAGGCTTAGGAGAAAATACCAAAAGCGCTCTAAAACAAACAAACAAAATAAAAGGCCCTCAAAAGTCAATATCAATCAATGTTCTGGACTGAAAATTTACAGTTCCATAGAGACGATAACAATATTATTAATGAAATAGTCACTATTTTAGATACAGATACATAATAGACGGAGATAAACTCCTTACTAAAGGTTAAAACTAGTACACTCTACTGCTACTTTATCTTTAGTACATTTCCTGACCTTATTTAAAGTTCTTACATTGGCTACATGTACACCAACAACTGCGTCTGAAATACTTGGATAGCAGGCAGCAAATAGTTCGCACATTTTAACGTGTTGGTAAGTAGTATGTTTCGTTACATGTAAAGATACTGTGTACAAAATAAATTGTGTACAAAAAACAACAACTGACACTCCGAGAATCATTGCGAGGACTTTCAGTTGACGACCGACTCAGGTACATGTAACAAGTATTAATATCCGAGAGCTGTTTGAATTTGTAATCTTCCGTTGTTCATTATTATACACTCCATAAAGATTGCCGCAATTGTCGTTAATATCCGGTTGTTAAATTCAGTGATAATTTGATATCATAGAATCACTTACAGTTGTATAGTGACGTTACAGTTCGGGGTAAGTTTGCGCAGAAATAAAAAGTTACGGCTTTTTTCAATTATCAAGTTTACAAGTTTATCATTATCAGACTGTTCAATTTTCCTTTAACACACATTTTACTAAGGTATACTTGATAGTACAAAGTCGCAAACTGACTTTGTTGGTATTTTTCTGTCATACAAATTCAAAGGCTCACAATGAGATAACGGACTGACTCGTGTCAATATCATTCTTCTGTTGTAATTATAAGCCGCACTTTTCGAAAAACAACAAACAAACAAACAATCGCTATTAACATGACAACCTCTACGGTGGATTATCTTTTTGTTAAAGACAATTTCTCGAGAAAAAAAATCACTTTAAGCATTTCAAACTTGGACTACTGCTTCACTATCAATGAGGAATCCGTTATAAAATAGCAGGTTATCAACATTAATGTTGGCAGTATTGTTCGACATAAAATTTATGTGTTGTTTGTTTAAGGTTGTTGTTAAGGTCTATCATCGAAACCTTTAAACATGTTTAAACTTCAAATACTTCTTCACTATTAAAAAAATAAACTCTTTCAAAGAGGCAAGTACATAAAAATAAATAATTGGCAGAGTTATGCCACCTTGTTGATTTTTTCATCCAGTATGAAGAGTATGAAGAGAAGTGAAGCACGCTGTCTGCAGAAAACTCTGTTGTTAATTAGCAATAAAATAATATTTTTATCGACTTGCAATATATCAAAACAATACAGTACATACAATTATAACACGTTTACTAGCAATTTAGTATCCATATTTCACACATAACAGAACAGAAAGTCGAGTGTCAAATCGAATGCAACGTCAATGTTTCCAAAAGAAGCATGTGTCTTTGGCACAATCGAAATTGTAAATAGGTAAAAGGTCCTATCCAAATTTTCACAGATATTTAAATTTTATCTACCAGTAGACAAAGGCAAACAAGGTAAAAGTAAATGTGACAAAAACACAGAAACGAGACATAACACACATAAAGAAAAACCATCAATTTCTGTACAACGAAGGATTCCCGGGTTGTAACCGTCTGCAATACATTTTCTGATAAGTTTTGTAAAGTGGTCAGAAAAGTTATTGAGACCCTTGATTTTCTTTAACTTGTATAAAAACATTTCCATAAAATGCAGGATGGCTTATGCCTTTCTGCATCAGTGTTTTCATACTGCTATTATACTTAGAAGCAATGAAACCATTGCGGTGAAAGAATTTTGAAAACGCCTTTCTTAATTTATGAAAACGTAAGCCTTGCTGTAACAGTTTAGAAGAAATAAACAGGTTTTCTAGCATTGAAATCTTCTACTTTAGTACAAACTCGTGCAAACCTTGTTAGTTGTGATATGTAAATACCATAAGAGGTAGCACGAAGTTTTGTAAAGTGGTCAGAAAAGTTATTATAAAGTCGTAAATTACTATAAGATTGCTGTGTTGTTTTATATGATTGACATATTTTTAAGCAAACACTTTTTCCAATGAATCAGGGACTCGAAGACGCCCTGAAATGTTTCGTCTATTGGTGACCCTAAGCTGTCTTTGGCTGGTCGCAGGTAAGACAGCTGTGAAAACATCTAGCCATATATCTTAGTGTATTTATTAACTAATCATTTATGTAACTTCCAAAGACAATGCAATTATGTCACAAGATTAAGGGTCAGTGGGGAAATAGGTGTACTGGTGTATATTTACTTTTGTTTAATTATCGCCGAGTAGTTATGACCCTCATTACGACGTCCAACTGTATTGGTGAGACCACCAGCGCCCCGCAGGTCACCTCGATGACCATCCCACATTAAATTCTTTGCCCCGAACGGGACTCGAATCCATGCGGTGAGAGGCTAAGTAGTCAAAGGGTAACTAATCGGCAACCCTACCGTTGGCACCCAGCTACAACCGTATATATTTAGCCTACTGTTGGAATTTCTTAGTGTTTTGATAGTTTATATTGAACTTTTTCGCATAACAGACATAGATATGTCATCAATAGCTTGTTACATGTATATTGTTACTGTAAAGAAAACAGTTAAAATCAGTGATGTGTCGGAGAATTATATAATCTTAGGTCTCAGCAATGCATGCCAGTTCTAAAATCTATGTTATGAGAGTCTGGATTCTAGGTATACCTAGATGTTGAACGCCGAATCAGAAGAATCTGGTTTGAATCAATTACAAAAGTTAAAAATGGCTCACTGAACAAAACGTGCAATTGTTACCAATGCTGCAAGTTTAAAATTTCGACGTTCATTTTATCACCATGAGCAGTAATTGTTGTCACTATTACCAAGGATACAAGCGAGTCTGTTACTTCGAGGGATGGGCCAGATACAGGACACCTCCGAACCAACTTTCGGCGAGCAGTCTGGACCCAGATGTTTGTACTCACGTGATCTATGCGTTCGCCGGCATTGACAACAACACGTTCCACATCATACCCGGAGAACCCGGAGATGAAGCTGAGTAAGTAGAACAATAATGTGACTTGTTAAGGTATCATGCCAGGTGTTCACAGCATGCTATACACAGTGAAAGCAGCACTATATTTGCTTCAAACCCAATAAACATTTATAGCATACAATTTGCCATCTCTTTGCATAAAACAAATACAATGTACCTTTAACGGTTGGTGATTTGGTAATTGTTGATGATTATATTTCAAATCAACTTTTACACTCGGTGAGGATTTGTTATTACAATAGGCAATTTAATATATATTTATATACCGTTCTTGAATGAAGGGCGGGTGTGCACGCATTGTCCCTCGCGTCTTAATCCGACACTGAAAATATTTTTTTTACGAAAGCAATAAATAAATATCCAGAGAAGCCCCTCACAACGTACGCGTTATGTTCTTAATCGGCAGACCTGATCGCATCTAAATAAGTATATTGCACGAAGTAAATAGTTCAAGTGGTTTAAAAGGTCATTAACCAAGTAAATGTTTTTCAGTATTCTTTTCTCGCACAGTGGCAAATTAAAATACATTCAAATTAAAATCTCAGATCAAACAAAACGCACATGATAAGTTATAACGTTAAAGACTTCGTTCTTTGTTCAGGATATTTGTTAATAAATTCTCTACGGTTGCACACAAGTGTAATGGACTATGATAATATCATGATCAATAAATGTTATTTGTCCTTGTTTATTTGTTGGGTATCTAACCAATGGAATAAGGATAATATTAATAATAAGGATTGGGGATTTGCCGGCATTTTTGCCGATACTGTGCAGCGACATTTCTATCATTATTGCACAGTGGCACTTATGAGGTTCCCAGGGACTGAACCCGGCCGGTCCACTATACTGACACCCACGAGTCAGGCGTTATGTTGTCCACTTAGCCCCGAGCGTTAGGAGGGAAGCCACTGCTACCGGTTTGACCCGGCCGTGGTTTGAACCCTCGACCTACCGGTCCACTTGCCGACGCTTCTACCACCTGAGCTATTGCGACCGGTCTATTTCAAATTGTGTTACCTACGTTTACATGTAAAAAAGTAATGCCACACTAAAATGCCGTCTCTTTAGATATCGGGAATAACCGGTTTAAAGGCTCGAAATCAGAATCTGGTCACCATGCTTGGTGTGGGTGGCTGGGAGTTTGGAACCGAACCGTTCCTGGCCCTCGTTGCAACGCAGCAACGTATGACGGCATTCGCGCAACATACGGTGACATATTTGCGACGGTTCGGGTTTGACGGTATCGACATAGACTGGGAATATCCGGGGATAGAATACAGGGGAGGGGCTGATGAGGACAAACAGAAGTTTGTGGAGCTGCTCAAGGTATCCCCATTTTCGAATCGATGTACATAACTTATCCTCTTTTGGGGGATTGTTTTTATAAACTTTATATAAAATAGTCTTAGTTTATTTGTAATTTGCTTATTTTCGTCTATTTAATACATTTTTATAGGCATTCAACAACATATATGTTTATGTTCATACTGCAGTCTGTAAATTGTCAGCAGTTAAATGGGGATAAGAAACTTTTCCACAGTTAAGTTTATACCAAATACCTTCCCATAATTGAGGTAATACATGAAAATAGAATAACGTAACTTCATATGCGAAAAAGGATGGAGTGGAATACTGGTATTGATTGGACAGATTTTTTAAATATTAAGCGAACATTTTATAACACTGAAAACAGTGAAAAGTTCAGAAATATTGTAGAATTCACCGCAATTATAATACCGTAAAATAATCCCTTTCTTTAACCATTTATGGTCACTTATTGTCTGCAATGCAAAATACGGCTAATATCTTAACACAGCTTTTACCTTTTAGATGATAACAAATAATCTGAAATCCAGCAGGTACACAATGTGCGGTACTTTTTTTCTATGGGGTCACTGAATAGTAAAAACTGTGTTGTTGTTGTTGTTTTCTAAATAACATTCAGCAATATTATGAGATCAAGTCTTTTATGACTGTAAAAATGCAATCTAATGATTATTAAATTGATGCGTTGACTGTATACCCTAAAGTAGATAATTTTGTCAGTAATTAGGAATAATGGACTGATGATTTCTTAATTGATCTGAGAATTACTTTTAAATTAAATTAAATTGTTTGGAATAGCGGATGTCTGTTTCTATCAATAGCTATATCTTTTTTTTTTATCTTTGCTAAGTAATCCAATCCCAACACTTAGCTGATCCACTAGACTTAAGTTGGTTTATTTTTATTTGCAATTCACCTCAAGTGTTTAAATATACAGTCATTTCAAAGTACAAATGGTGACATGTTGACTTTACATCAGTTTAGTGTTGTCTGTTGTGGGGACAATTTACTGACCATTTAATGATATCCTATCAAAGTCTAGTTATTGGTTTAAAATATATGTATTGTTTACTTTTTTAATAGCTGTTTGAACTTCTACATTTAAGACGCTACGCCACGAATTCGATACGGAAGCACGTCATAGTTCCCAACAAAGACTAGTGCTGTCAATTGCCGTGGCAACACATGCCTACTACATCAATAAATCGTACAATATCGCTGGAATCTCACAGTACGTATTTTTTAGGTTTGTCGCCCAAACAACAATATATCAATTATCCAGATACTGTGTAAATTATAAATATATCTAGTGCTGCCACCCCCTATTTTATGAGGAAGATTGTGAAAAAGCAGGAAATCGCGTCTGTTCAGTGAGACTTGTTTCAGAAAAAAGAACTGAGTATTCTTTTTTTAACATTGTAGCTTGCAATTTGTATTATAACCCCCATCCCCACCAAAAAACAACAACAACCACAACAACAACAAATTGGCTGGCATGTATAGAAATTCGCAACTGTTTGGCGAAGTATTGTTTAACAAAAGAAACCGAGTAAACCGATGTTGGCAATGCAGCTAGCAAATACAGATGTAGCAAAGAACAGAGAAAACCAACAAAGTAGCAGCAAATACTCTACATCCCATCAGAGTCATAGTTCATTATTGTCAAATGTTTATGTAATTAATCGACAGTGTAAGAGAGTGATTAGTTCCCAGTATAGTCATCATAGGTTTGAGCCCGGGGATGGAAGGGTGGATTCTGTATCCGGAGCCAATGTTCTAACTATGTAGGTTTGTGGTTCGAAGGAATACATCAGTCGCATTATAAGCACCTTTTTTCACGTCTGGCAATATTGCGGTCGATTACATATGTTAAAGATGGTATCCAACAGTTTGGACCATAAGTATTTTTTTCATTAAACATCTTAATAAATCATTGTTACCTAACAGGTTTCGCAAAATGTTGTTTATTGATGTCCAACACCTGTTTGAAAAGTGAACCATAACGCCACAACCGTCATTACAAACATGTATTTCCTATCTGAGCCACGCTGCACAGTTAGCCACATGTATTTTTAAGCTAAGAAAGGCGCGTTTAAGCTCGTCTACGTCAACCGCTGTTTCGTCGATGTCTATTTTAGCCAAATCCCAATCCTTCTTATTTATAGATTTGAAAAGAATGAACAATTAAAATGTTGATTTACGAGTTTTACTGCCCTAAAAATTGAGATACTGCTGAAAGTCTTAGACTAAAGTATGATTTTTTTTCTGAAAAAATTATGCGCAAATACAACAAGCAGATATTCTTTCATATATTAGACCTAGGTAAATTGTCTGACTATCACATTTAAAGGATTGTTCGCACGTTGACAAGATACCGTATGTATCTGTCAGCAATAAAAACAGCCCACACGCATGTTCTGATCATTTTAGTATTTTTATGCACACAAGTATATGTTCCGATAAAGTGCAATATTTAATTAACTAACAACAATGCCCACGACTCATCATATATCCTTATTTTTAATAAGTCCTGTTCTGTTTTAGCTATGTGGACTTTATTAATCTGATGCTTTACGACTTCCATGGTGACTGGGAAGATGTTGTGAACGTCCATAGTGCCCTATACAGTAACGCAGACGAGCCCTAATATTGTGAGTAGTTAATTATGGCTCGATATTGATTTATCAAAATTTTATTCTGATTTAAATAAATTGAAATCATAACAAATGCTCATAATGTTTTGTAAGCAACAATTAGTCAATGGTAATATTGGGGGTACATGTACGTGAATATTTTAAGAAATGCTGAAAGAGCCTAAATATGGCACAATTAACTGATTGGCCAAATTATCATCTAATTAGTATTAAGATAATCTTTAATATCATGCACCATATAATGTCCAACGGTTTCATTTGTTTTAAAAGTTTAAATATATTTAGTTCACACTACAACGGTATTGTAGGAGATCAAGGGACTTAAAATACCCAGACAATTTTTGTTTTATAGCTTTAATAACACCATTAAACAATTTACTAACAGAAACGTGGTCAGAAACACAACACTAACATAATTTTTCGACACTTCGACACGTTTCAAAATTCTTTTTTTTTCTAGCGCCATCATTTGGTTTTGTTTAAACGTAATCAAAGCACTTTAAGTGTTGTGAGAGTATTTTTTAGGAATAATTGAAAGTTCTTAAAAAGTCGAAGAGCCGATAATTCTGACTCGGAGAGTATTTTTGAATACCCATTCCAGGACAGTCATGTGCATGCATGGCTCGCCGAGGGAGCTCCGGCGGAAAAACTGATGTTAGGAATGCCGTTGTACGGGCGCTCGTTTACACTCGCCAATACGAGTGAGCACTCGGTAGGAGCAGCTAGCGTAGACGGTGACACCTTGTCGTACTACCAGGTATTATAAACCATTCCAAACCAGAATATTTTATCAGTATATTTTTGACAATCAAACATTTGCGATAATGTTTGCACACTGATCGATGCAAGGTATTACGGGTTTATGGATACGTTTGTTGCAACTGAAATTATTAAAATGTAGTAGATTATGGTCAATCAAATTGTCATATAAGTTCATATAATCAATATAAGTTTATTATATCAATCAAAATAGCACTTTTGATGCGTATTTATTAACCAGTTATAAATAACAGGTAATTAGTATATATGTATATCTAGAACTGTTTACAATGGAAAATCAAGTTTCGCAGAACTTTACAGATTATGCGACTAAGTATACGGGTGACGAACGTACTGACGTCACCATCTATGTGTAAAATGCAAGAAAGATGCCGACCGAAATGAGCAGAAAAAAAGGAAATATACACGTCAATAATATAACTAGAACATGCAAGTAGGTAACCATTAAAAGTCCATACCATCGCGCTGTTTCCTTTCTTGAACCTTTGGAAAATAGATTTCAAAGTCCGTCTTGCTGTTAAATCAAGAAACCACACCCTAATTCCACCGCATCATTGATGCCGTAAATAAATATTCGAGACTATGCAAACAAATAATTTATACCAATGTTGTGGTCCGGTCAATAGATCAAGTATATCACATTCTCTGTGAGAACGGTAGTTATGTTTCATGTAAAACGAAGGACACTCTGATGAAATGCGTATGAAAAAGTAGTCCCAAAATTGATTGATTCTAGCTATAAAATATGTATTCGTTCGCGCATATCATTTTACATGTAAGCATTATTTAGTTAAAAATTGATTATTTAATTTTGCTAACATTTAATGATACAAGTAGAAAATAAAAAAACCTAGAAATATTCCTTAGATCTGCGAGACGATCCAGCAGCGCCATCTAGTAGAACATCTCCTGCCTACGGAGAGGGTGCCCTACATAGTGTTCGGGGACCAATGGGTGGGGTACGACAATCGTCAGAGTCTAGAGGAAAAAGTGAGTAAATACCACTTCTGTTTTAATTAACTTACCCTCACAGACATGATTAGTGTAATAACTTAATAATTAAAAGCCTGTATGATGCATGTATTGTGTTTTGTTGTTGTTGCTGTTGTTTTGTTTTCTTACAATGCACCGTCATAATGACGACGTTCAGCTAATTAATGGTGAATGAGGAGCCCAGACGCACCGCAGGTCAGCTAGAAGACCTTCCTAAACAAAAGTACTCGGGACACAACCCCACAAGGTGAAGGACGGAGTATTTACAAGTCGATGATTGCTCGGCCGAGCACGGGTGCCCCTATTGAGTTTAGGAACTAGTATCGTATGACTTCAGAGAGGGTGCCCTCCTTAATCCCGGATTTGTGAGTTGGTATAATAGCCCAACCAGTCTCGAGGAAAACAAAAGGTCCTGTGGCTCTTTACATTTTTTTAATGTTAATTATTATCATTTATGCATTCAAAACTGTAAAAATATCCTATTATACACTGTCATATATTGGTTGTCGAATCAAACACTGTCAAGAAAGTGATTGGTTATCCGAATATTCGTATTCGCTTAAAGAATGTTCGCATTTAGCTTTCCTTATGTCCGTAATTGGCTGCCAAAACGTATTTACTTATCATTATATCCGTATTTAGCTATCCGAATATGCGTATTTAGTTTAATGAAAAATGCGTATATTCATGTTCGAAAATGTGCTACCCGAAAAGCGGTATTAAGCTTTCCTTATACACGCATTTAGATATCCGAAAACTGTCTGCTTACTTCTAAAAATCATTTTTATCTTTTCCTGTAAAATAAAACAAACCTCGTTAGAATAGGTTTGCGCTGACCTGTTAGTATATTTACCTATGTGAATAACCGTATATAGCTATATAAATATCCGTTTCCGGCAATTCAAGAGTCAGTATTTAGATATCCGAACATCCGTATTTACCTTTCCGAATAACCGTATTAAGGTAACCGAGTATTAGTATTTAGCATTCGGAATTTTCGCATTTAGCTTTCCGAATATCATGCAGAACATAATCGTAATACTCTTATCCGAGTGTGAAATACTTATTGTATCAAAAAATAATAAAAAAAACATATATTTAATGATTTAGAAATATGTTTAGTGTATTTTTATTGAGTTAATGTTTTGCATCTCTCATCTTCCAGGCGAGATACGCTGCCCAGATGGGTCTTGGAGGTATAATGGTGTGGGCGGTGGATCAGGACGACATATCTGGCTCGTGTAATGACGGGCCATACCCTCTGATGCGGTCAATCAAAACCGGCCTCACACCAGAGGTGCTCCCTGTCGGAAAATAGAGCTCCGGAATGTACTGCTAATAATTTAATACTAAAATTAATATTCACTTCTGGTTAATTTGTCTATGTGGCTAACGTTTCGTTGTTATCTTATTTACATGTACATATGGTAAATGGTAATAAAAATGTGTAATATTTCTGCATTGATGTCATTATATTTATTTGTTATAAATGTTGCAATTTATAATATGGCTTACGTATATATTTTAGGTGCTATTGGTTGCTTTTGTAGTATTATTTAATCATGTTTCAAGTGGCAATTCCGTTTATAAAATATATTGTATATAATTTTAATTTTTGAGTCATCATTGTCTCTATATTTTGACAAAGTGGCAATAAACGTCCTACTCCGGTCGGAGATGTGCAAAGAATAACAACTTTTTTCCGACGCTTTTAAATTTAGGTCTGAGTTACTTCCCTTTGACCAACATTTTTACTTGGTCGCGAATAATTGTTTTCTGCCGTTTTGTAATTTTTCTTATTGTCATAAAATATAACAAATTACAGTGAAAACAGTCTTACGGGTAACTTGTAGAGGTTCTCAAGAGGTTAGCCGGTTACCAGTAAACGTTGCCATCCCTGATTAATAAAATGCAATATTGTATATATAGTACTGTGAATCTTAATTTAACAGTTAAAACACTTGTATTTCAAATCTTTGCAAGATATCAGTTTGTTCGATTATGACCCCTTTTATATAATTACAACAAATTATGAAGTATGCCTCGTATACATAATCAAACACCTAATGGATTATGCCCCCTTATTAGTAATCAAACCATATTCTGGATTTTTTGCCTTTGTGCGCAGTTCCAACAACTACTAGAATATTTAGCATATCATATATGTAAACTTTCCATTAAACAATATCGCAACGATTCATTGATTGTCTCGCCCACAATCCTCTCATACGTAATCACAACTTGTAGTTATTTCCACTTACACATCATGACAACACTTCAATGCTTATCCCCACCCCCCTCCCTTATATTTTATCACGACATCTCATAGGTTATTACCGGTTATACGTTAACAACTCGTGGATTATTTCCCCTTATTTGCAATATGATCAAATCCTGTATTATTTCCCTTTATGCCTATTCACAAATCTCAACAAATTGTGAATAATTTCTCTCATGCGTAATCACAACAAAGCCTTTATTGTTTACCCTAATATGCGCTCATAACTCATGGATTATTTCCCTTTGTTCGTTATTACACTAACTATTGGATATTTTCCCTTTAGGCATAACCACAACAACACCTAAATTATTTACCTTTGTCAACAAATATAACAACTCCTGAATTATTTCACGGCCAAGATTTTTACAACTTATATGTAACCAGTACACATCATGGATTATATCCCCTTTATTCGTACATGATAATTAACCCTCATTGACCTCAAACGATACTTTGTGCTTATTTAAACAATGACAGCGTATCGATTTTCAACGTTTTGACAGATTTATCTACACGTGGGTTACATAAGTTGACAAGACCTAATTAACTAAAATGCTATCTGAGCATGCATTCACCCTAAATAAAATTATCTAAAGTGGCATGGTTGTGGTGATTAACATGTGAATTTACATAGTTTTGAAAATATATTTTCATATATTTTCATGCAGTTGTTTAAGGCGTGTGTCTTAATTGATATCTTACAATCATGTATACTTCCTTATAAGGTAACATCAGGCGCGTAGCAGTCTGTACGCAACATACGCAACTGCGTACACATTGTCCACAAAGAATGAAAAAACAGAAAGGTTAAATCTGCAGTAATTTGTTTCACATAAATGGTCATAACCAGAATATTAGCTCTTTGAGTAGTTTCTCAATTGAAATAAAGAATTATATCATGATTAAAACAAATCAATATTTAACTGTCTGTTACATAAGATTTAAGTTAAAATCTAGTTATATCTTTATTACGAGCCCCCACACCCATCCCCAGAAGCCTCCACGCATGATCTAGAAACACATCCCTAGCCGCCCATGCCTACTCATCATATAATGCCTGGCTTCGATCTTGAATATAGTTTTGTAAATACATTTTATTCATTAGCGTGTGTATTATCGATTGATCTCTTACAATAATATGTTATGGTTCAGTTAAGTTAAAACTGTGTTACTTTTAATAAACAACTCTTCTCCTTTTTACTTATACTTCTTCGTTCCCTGTTTTCTTCTACCATCCCTTTTGTACCTTTGCCTTGTTCTTTTAACTCCTTTTTTTCTTTGCACGGTCTCTCTTTCTATTCTACTTGTACATCTCAATTGCAAA
Organism: Sinonovacula constricta; assembly: GCA_007844125.1. Classification (NCBI taxonomy): domain Eukaryota; kingdom Metazoa; phylum Mollusca; class Bivalvia; order Cardiida; family Solecurtidae; genus Sinonovacula; species Sinonovacula constricta. The sequence continues at coordinate 6,030,729 of CM017568.1, read as the reverse complement.
CATTGTCTCCTTTTTTCATGAATTTAAACCAGTACTATTTTACAGAAAAAAATGTTTGGCAGATCATGTGTGTGTGTGTGTGTGTGTGTGTGTGTGTGTGTGTGTGTGTGTGTGTGTGTGTGTGTGTGTGTGTGTGTGTGTGTGTGTGTGTGTGTGTGTGTGTGTGTGTGTGTGTGTGTGTGTGTGTGTGTGTGTGTGTGTGTGTGTGTGTGTGTGTGTGTTGTGTTTTTATAGGAACAAATGCAGATAAAGGTTCCTTAAATAACCAAACAGTTCTCGCTGTGTCAATCTTGAATTTAAATCTGGCTAAGGCTGAAATAATGATTTGACAAGAATGTGCACGCAAACTCGCAATATTATTAGTCTTTATGGTTTTGCATTGCTTTTAAGAACTAACGAGTGAAAAATATCTTCTTTGACCGAAAGGAAAATGAGTGCTACACAAATCTGTATTGTTATATTAATGCATATATAAATAGCCATGCATTTTTGTTTAATTTATCTACTGTTTCCTCATAACAATTTCCTGATCAATATTGTAGTTTTTAGATTTCTTCCAAACTAATCCCCCCCCCCCCCCCCCCAACTCCCGACACCTTATAACCCCTATCCCAGTAGGTTCTATGTACCCTTCGTCGCTTAGGACAATTGATTAAGCCCTAGAGTCTTATACCAACATCTTCCCCAAATGAAATGGAAAGTCAGGAACCTTAATCAGATGTAATAATCGAATCGCTCCCCGATTATTCGCATCACGTGACACGGGCAATTGGAATCCTCGGCGACTATCGAAGCTGTTTTGACAGTTGCGATTCTTATAAATAGAAATGGAAATATATTCCGACCTTTCGCCTTTCGACCGTAAAGAAAAATTTCACGAGGTAGATTTAATTTCCTGGCATTATTGTTCTGGTTTCGGTTAGTCGTCGTATCATTTGCAGTTTTGGCGGGAAATGTTAAAAGTTCCGGCCTCGAGTGACGTAGTTAGGTACGTCTTAAGAAATATTAACTAATACAAAATTAAAAAAGAAAGAAATAAAGAATGATATTATTATAGTGACGTTGTCGTTGTTGTTGATGTTGCTACTACTGCTGTGTCATTTGTTTTGTGTTTGTAAAAACAACTTTTATTTAAAACAATTACTGTATTAAGGTTGCTACATGTGTTAGGGCTGAGTCGTCACTAAGATTAACCGTTAAGGTGATATCCTATAGTTTGCCTATGTCTAGTGCATTCGACAATATTATTCCATTGTTTGGTGAAGTAAACATTATCTTTATTAAGCAGAAAAAAATGTTAACAAGATGCTTTTAAACACGAAAAAAATATATTGATTCGAGAGTAATACTGGCAAAAGAATGAATTCAAAGAAAATCGGTAAGCGTTCTTTTGGAAGAACCCACATTGCTTGTGACAACGTATGAATTTGATGTTGTTTTATTGTTTGTTTGTTTCTTTATGAACAACACTGCTTCTGCTTGCATTAACGTTTGTCTGTTTAAAAACATTGTCGTAAGTCGTAACTATGGACTTAATGTTTATCCGAAACATTCATACCTACCCAACAAGGTTACGTTTTTTTTTTCTTTATTTGTATTGACACCGTTTACAAATATTTCTTTTTACATAGGTGAAATAAACATAGCCGAGGTGTCATAAATACTTAAGAGTTAACCGTATACTTAGTTATATTTGCGTAATGGTGTATCATTTATGCGACACCTCAATACGGTAAACCCAGATGCAACTTGAGAATTACTATGGTGGGAAAATACGCCGGAAACCCTGTGAATTTTGTGTTATTTCGATATTGGGACTTGTAGAACGTGACAAGGCGTCTTGTAACACTGTAGGTGTTATGTAACATAGGCCGTATAATATCGGTTCCACCACAAGACACTTAAAAGATTAAGCGCCACTTGACAGATCTGCTTATAGTGGATAATACCCACAAGGCAAGGGCGGTCGGAGACCCTATCCAAATAGAAGTTTTCAATACCCCACCTTTATAAACTAAGTCTCGTGGAGACAGCCAGACGGCTATAGTGTTAAAACCCCCTGGAATACCAACACAAATTGTAAAAGAAATAATTAAAACTTTCTTTTTTTCAACTCAGACCCCTTGTACATCTAATCCTTAAACGGGTTAAAAACTTTAAATTGCGGTAACTGTACGGAATCTAGGCCCTCAACGTAAGTGAAGAAATAATTAAGTTGTATATGAACCTTTTATAAAGGTTATCTGTGTCAAAAAACGTCTGTCAAAAAGGCTTACTTCTTTTCCAACAACTTGGGTTTTGTTTCACTTTTTGACGCACGGATACAAAATGGCGACTTCTTACTATTAGTATTTAAGATAGGTGAAGGTAGCAATATGACCACGTGTCTAGAACCAACTGCACTATTTCATAACTTCCTAATTTTGAAATATCAACTTTATATATTAGTCTTGTAGGTGACAATGGCGTCATATTTAGTTTTGGGCAGATTCTTACAGTTGAAATACGAGATCTTATACCAATTGCTTTTTCTCAGACAACTGAGTGAATTATTGTTGCCTGAAAGATCCCTCGAAATGCTAGTGCCGAACATCTATGTGAAAAGTAAAATTAGTTTTGAGATCACGTTATATCATCATCTGCTTACTCCGCTCTAACGTCGATGTCGATTTTCAGCAGATTAATCTCCTGTCGTACGCCCATATACACACCCGACCCGCCCCATGCCCCCATACCCTTCCCAACAACAATAAAATAGATAAGATATTGTTGCATGTATTGATATATGCAAACTGTCAGATACCACCTTTAAACAGGACTCCGACACTTCGATAGTAAAAGAAATTAATCAAGCAATTAGTAGATTGTTTTCTTAAAATATGCTGCTACAAGCTGATTGTTAGTTCCCTGGATTTATAAAGAAATTTCTTATCTTCTCGCCGTGAGGGTTCGAGTCTCGGTCAGGGCAGAAGCCTTCGTGTGGGGTGGTCGATACGATGGCGGCTTCACGCAGACATTTATCTGGGGTCTTCCTCCGCAAAAACTGTCTGCACGACGCAACATAATGATCATTTGGAAAGAAAGTCTCTCTCTGAAACCAACGCTGCCTTATCCGGTGGTCACTAATTACAAGGCCACAATTTATGCAATGGTCAGTCTGAAGGCGCAACATTCAGACCTGCAAGTATATAACATGGATTATCGTCTGTCTAGGCGCGTTACTCTGTGAGATTGTATTCTTCCGCGTGCGTGCTTTGCCTGAATATATCGCTGATCAGTTTTTCAGATAAGGGGCAGACAATCCGACGGGTCATCTTGCTCCAGACTGACCATCGGTCATTGGAGATTGTCCGTGGGCTTAATATGGGATGAAAGAGGCCATTGACCAACAAGGACTGTTACCAGTTGTGTACTCAATACACGTTCAGGCACAAAGCTTATTATGATCTTTTATTTTATGTAAACGTTAAAATAAAGATACACGACTGTTATAAAATTCTCAACAACTGAAGGAAACACGAGGTATTATACAACATTTTTCACAATTTTGGAGCCTAATTAAACCAAATTTGCGTTTTATTACGCCAATAAGACACCAGCCCGACATTACTTTATATACCCTACAAAGTTTTGGGTCATTAAAGACAAAAGGTTTCATTTCCTGTTCATAATTAAACAAGTAGAACATTTATACAAACTACTTTAACAACAACAAAGGCAGAAAAATTGGGTCCTTATGCAGATGTATGGCCATAGAAGTAACTATATGCATAACTTTTTTTAATTATATATTTTGATTTTAAGTTCGGTACGTTTGTGTGCGTGTGAAACGTGATTTACCTTGATGTACATTTAATCATTCACTTCGAGATCTTACAGTACCATCAATAATTCGGTGGTAACTAGTACTTGCTTGTTTGAGATATACATTGCATTGTCAAAATTATAGATAGTATATTGGCTAGTGCTGGTGGCTACTTATAATTTGAGTGGAATGACTACGACCCAGATGACAGGGTAGAACCACCAACGCACCACAGGGCCGCTGAAAGACCTCGCCACAATCCCGACTGGGATTCGCACCTGTTGAAATCGTTATAGATCTGGTGGTTTATAAGCTACGTACTCCACCCAGACACGGGCGGCCCATTTCACCATCCACCAGGAAGTTTAAACTGACCGAGCGTCAAAACCTACTGGGATATAAAATAAATCCTGATAAGGTGAGAAGGTTTTACATATGTATCCTTTGTCCGGTCTATTGTGTGCAACCCTTAACTTAATTTGCCCAAGTGCACTTGAAATGTTCACCGATTGCCGTTACTTCTGGAGCAGTTCAGATGACCGGCCATACGAGAGCCATTTGATTAAATGCGATTATTTTATCACTACAACACAAACTGAAGTCTGGCAAGCAAGCATTTATCGAATTAATGTGATCAAATCTGCTAGAAGTAAATGTTCAGGGGTCCATAGATGATCCACCCCATTGGTGTAAAACCGCACTAAAGCGGCGAATCCCGCACTCTTGGTCATAGGAAAATGGCACAATAAACAGCAAATAAAAGCACCATTACCCGCGTTAAGGTATTTTAAATTCCCGGTCAATGTTCATCGGAAATACAGTAACTTCTTGAATAAAATTTACAAATATTTTGATCTTTCAGTTCAAGTGCTTTTATTCATATCATGTACGAAATGAACCGCAGAAGAAATGTAACAAAAACTCGGCGATCACGTGACCGCTTGAAGTCGTTTCGTAGGCTTTAAGCGAACATTTCTTAAAATGATACTTACTGACTAGATTTACTTAATGTCTTAGCGTTTTGGCACATTAAAACAATTGTTCTAGTTGGTCTTATTTACGATGGGCGGGTGGTGGTGGTAAGTTTGGGCGTAGGGGTGGGGGCGGGCATAAGCGTAAAAAATCCCACAAACCAACGGACGAGTTAGACATACAGACACTAATAATGATGGAAACCGACAGTATGGACCAAACAAATTTTTATCAACAACCAAAGAGTTATTGTTGCCTGAAATGGTCTTGCGAAATTCTGTTCATGATACTTACCGGAAATCATCGTCGTGCTGTTTTAGAGTTTTGGATAGAATAAACATTAAGAGCGATTCTTTTCATGAATTGTGTTGTTTTACTTTTGATCAAGTGTTTGAAATCGTTTTTAGGTCTACTTAGACTTGTTAATGCGTATTGTCAGAAATTATACCCTAATTCTTACAAACAGGGGTAAAATAGTGTTATAATGAGTGTAGGCAAACTATCGGATACCACCTAAATTATGTATCCACAAGTTCACGAAGATACACACAAATACACACATTCACACTTACATATCAAGAATCAAAAACAGACACAAATTACATGTTGTTTAACAAAGGATTCTTAATGTTCAGCAATATTTTCTCTTTTTTAATCTGCACAATTTAACTTTAACGAAAAGTACTATTACACCATTTAAACTATTCCCCAGACCATGTATTTATAACAAAAACAATATTCACCACAAAAATCTTGAGACCGAATCGCCGAGGCGTATAAATATTTTCATGATGTAACAACTCGGAGTATGATTTATTTAATTGTGCAAACAAAAACGAACGGACGGTGCAAGCAGAGTGTAAAATAACAAAACTGTTTCAATATTTCTGTCATATATCCGCAGTGGCGCCTGCCTGTCTGGGCTGGGAATTATTTTTTGCGGTAGTTTGGCATTCTTTGCCACGGTAAACAATAGGTCCAATCCCCCGACCTGGTCATTCTTAAGGGTTTCGTGTGATAATCCACAACGGCCATTAAATGACCAGCGATCACTCTCAACTCGCAAACTAGCCCTATCACTTACTTAAAGCAGGGTTTGCTTTAAGGCGAGTCCGTGACCCGGCTGTAGTTTAGCACCCGTGCAAAACGGACAGGGTCAAGTGTCTATTTCTCAACAAGATACAAATGCAAATACTATTAGTTATAAAATTGGTTAAACTGTGTTTATGCATTGCCAGTTATGTAGTGAGTTACGAGGTTAGTTCATTTGTTTATAACAACTTGTTTTGCTGTTGTTGACGTTTTGAAGTTATTTGTGCTGCATGTTTTCACCTCACAATTTAGCAAACATCTGAACTGTTTAGGACTTGATGTATATGAATGATGAATTTTCGCGCTATTGCAGTTTGCCAAAGCACAATTTTGTTGTGTTCCAAATGGCAAAGAAAGCATAAAACTAACTATAACGAATTTCATTCTGTCAACTTTATGACAACAAAATCATTTGAAGCACATCTATTTCATATGTAAACAAGAATTCATTGTTGATGTTTTATTTTATTTTTTATCAAAACAAAATTTTTCTTATATAGCAAAAAGCAATACAAAACACCAAATAACGATGTATAGGTCTCTTTAACAAAATAACCAACTGTGTTCATTGTCCAGGCAGTTTTAAATGTCTAGCGACTACTCTCAACAGGGACATTTCACCATAGCCCGGGAAATCTGACCAATGCACATTCATGGGACATGACACTGTGTTTAGTAAACGACTATCGAGTTACTGTCCGTGTCACATGTCAATCAAAAATAAAGCCCCTATAAATTAGGATTTTGTTTAAAGCATTTAATTGCTGCTAAACCTGCAATGTAAAGTCCATTCGTGAAATTCCGATAATGTTAAAAGAAAACAACCACCGAGATGACATATACAAGTGTTTGTAAGTAGGGCCAAATATTAAGCGATCTTTTAGTAAAGTACAAGTGGTACTAGTTTGTTTTGTTGTGTTCTTGGTTTGTGTGTGTTGTTATTGTTTTGTGTTGTGCATCGCACCAAAACAAGAAGGGGCATATGGACAACGTCTAGGTAATTATTTTGTGAAGGAAGACCACATTCATATGTTTTTTGAACTCCCTTCGCAAAGCAGGTCAGCTGGAAGATCTCCTCACATGAAAGTCATGTCCGGACCTTGCCTCGAACCCGCGTGTTGAGGGTCTGGGGAGTCATAATAAAATAAGAAAATGAAAAGGAGGAAGAAGAAGAAGAAGAAGAAGAAGAAATGTCATAATAAATAAATTACAAAAATGCGTTTTTGTCCTTCGAATCGAATTTCTAGAAAGTCTTTGTAAAAAAAATGAAATCTGCTTATTCATTAATTTTTGACAATTATTTCAATACATAAAATCACCAACTTTCAGTTTTTGTAAAAAGGAACAATAATGTTTGGATATCACATTAACCTCTTTAAATAAAATCCTCCAATTAATGACAATAAAACTCGATTTCAAATTTACATCAAAAGCATCTTGTACAGATAACTACATAGTTCAAAATGATGGACTTAAAGCTGACCTTGCAATTTAAAACTCGCACTTAATTTCCTTTAAAATGCATTCTTTTAAACGAAAAAAAGTGTGTCGTTCATTTAAAAACCTTTGTTATAATCAGTTCTGTATTTGTATCGTGCATTTGTTCGTGCATTTTCACTGTTACTCAAAGTAAATCTACTTTGTAATCAGATGAAGAAGGCTAAGAAGCATTACAGGTAGTGAACTCTTGGCTGTAATCTTAACTTATCATAATAATTAGCAACTAACAGCTACTAATAGCGCCAAATCTTATCATACATTTATTAATTATCAGGAACAGTTCCGAGTAATCCGATTATTAATGACTGAATGGCTTGGATTGGCTGATACGACGAAAGAGATCTATATCATGGACGCACAGCATGATGGCTGAGAAAGTGTTAATAGAAGAAAGAAAGACATGCGGGAAGAGACCTATTTTATTTTATGTTATACCCAAAGCATATAATTTTCGAACGAGGCTCAAAATGGTGCAAGAAATATCTCTTTGGCATTCTTGTTCAAGCTAAAAGGTTTAATTAAGTACATGTTTTATTCTTTTTTTATTTTCTTCTTGTGATAAATGTGTCGTATTTCTTAGAAATGCTTGTAAATCGGTGTTTATTTGACATAGCCTTTTAATAAACATATATCGCAACTTAAAAACAGAATGAAAACACATTTAAGTTGTCAAAAGTTTAAAAAGCTACTATTGAAAACCTTAAATTCTGGCCCAATATTAAACACTTATTTTGTTAAAGCTTATATGAGTTAAATTCGTGTCCTTGTGAACATTATTCATGATTTGTTTCCAGTAACGATACGTTTATGACCAGCTTATATGAATGTCCATGTGAATTTGCAAAACTAAATTTCCGAGTTGGAAGAATCAACTTGTGCATCGTAAATGTCCTTCGTTTATTTGTATTTATTTTCAATCAAACCCGGTGCATATCTTCTATATTAAAAGTACTCTGAAACACTAGAACGTTAAGGTTTATTACGGTTTATATGATGCATTATAATAGAACACCTTGACAAACGAGTTATTCAACTGATTTGCTTAATTCTTGATTTTTAATGGACGATAATACAACAATGTCATGCAAACATTTTTCATTCGGTCACATCAAATATTTTCTCGAGACACGTGATTACATAGCAAGGCCATCTGATTGTCCGGTGTTGTCCTGACTGCCTGCATCTGATTGTCCGGTGTTGTCCTGACTGCCTGCATCTGATTGTCCGGTGTTGTCCTGACTGTCTGCGTAAAACCTTACTTTTCGGTTTGTTTTTAAAAACACCATGCAGTAAAAGGACCATATTCATAAGTGTGCATTTCCGAAAGGCGGAAGTATTAGAAATTACAAGGACTGGAAAGATAGAAATCTCATCAAAGATATTTCCAGGATGGGAGGAGATACTTCATTATACTTCGTGCCGTGTAAGTACACATGGATGCGTCGACAAACGGAGCGAACTTGTACCGTGCTACCAATTAGCATCCGTCTCTGAAGAACCCAGCATCAGTTTATGGGATTCCATATAACAAGGCGACATCTCGAGTCTGTCACTTTTATAGAACCGTGCCTCCAAATAAATTGAAATAATCATGTTTGTTCATCGCCTCATCACCATCTGTTTCAGGGTCTTCCATGACGTTATTAAAATAAGTGTTTTAGTGAACCAATTTTGCCTCAAACACTGTCTCCTGCATGGAAATTTGATGGACTTTTTCGAAGAAAACGGCTGAAATAATGTCTTCAGAGGAATGGTAATCCGAGGCGAACTATCGTGAAATCTCGTCAAATCTCGTGAAATGTGGTGTAAATCATTGCATAACAAATATCCAGCAAGAACCAGCAGAGAAATTGTTTTCCAAGTGACGCCTAATAGTCAATTTGTCGAGTGTTATTACCCTTCTGCCCTCGTCAATTGGGGAAGCGAGAGGAGATAAATTTGTCCCTCCTAATCATGTAACGTGACATTGTTTTGTCTTATTTCAACTCACTCCTTTCTTTCTCAGACAAATTACATCCCGGCTTCATTTTATTTTGGAACAAATTCTCATTAAGGCACAAGATTCTGCTGAAGATTTTGATTTACAATCCCGGCGCATGTACTGATAGATTGTAGAATATCGTATTTTCTCGTATTGTCTCGCGAGAACAGGTATCTAGGGGCGGATAATGGCGGCGACTATGGATCAATCACCGCTAACAATTCCGCATGTCAGAATACATGCTCCTGAAGGTGCCATTTTTGTCACATTGAAGACATTAAAACGCCCTCTTGTGATCGTAAGTTGTCAACAAGGATAATAGAAGTGTTTCTCCTAAATATAGTTCCGTCGAAGTCATTTGTTTTCTTAAACTTTTACTTCCGGTTGCTTTGACATACCGGTATGTATTTTGGAAACAAAATTTACATAAAAAAAGCTTCATTGAGAATAGAAGCAAATTAGGATACTAGTCTTTCCAATCCTTTTATGAACATGTTTTGTTATAAATCTGTCGCATTTATTTTGCTTAATAAGATCAAAAGATCGGACAACAATTATCATTAAGATCTTAAGATGGGTGCATGTAGGTGTTCCTCACCACTTCCTTTGGTTGTTAAACGATAACAAAATAGTTTAAGTAATGGAGCAGCGGAGTGGGCGTTCAGCTAGCAGCGTTCACGCGTGAGTGGGCGTTCAGCTGGCAGCGTTCACGTTGTTGTTTTCTCAGACTTCACAGCTGTAGAGATTTATGAGAGTTCTGTATTTATTTATTATTGCATTTCATTATTTTTGGTGTGATAAATGAGTTTTTGGTAAGGAATCTTTCTAATCATTACTTACATAGATGGACTACGGAGGCAGCACCTTGCTATAAGGACCAGAGGCATGCCCATTTTCATCGGACCGACCCAAGTCCATTTACAACCAGAGACAGCTGTTTGACTAGCCCTACTGTAGATCTGTTGGAGCACCACATAGAACGTTTGGTTTCGAATTTATGCGGTGAGGGATTGAGGGTTGTAAGTTCTTGACTCTAACCATATTGAAGCAAGTACCACGCTTAATGCTAAGTATTGACGTATGTATTTATAGCAATAATGGCACTAAGAGGCGTGTTCATTGCCTTCTACGTCATGGATTTTAATAGTCTGTTGTTTAAATTAATTCTAGAAAAAAACTATTTATCAACAAATTTATCTGTGGTGTCAAAATAAAAAAAAAATGCTGAGCATATTAACATATGGACTGGTATCGAAATAAAAAAACGAAGTGCTGAATGTTGACAATACTGACCATCTAGTGTATGGTTTGTCTAATCTGGTAGAAACTATAATAGTATGATGGTGACACCCCGCAACTATAACCGACTAATCAAGGTGAAAGCGAGAAACACCCGCTAGACTCATGCGGGAAACTGTTTTGACATTTTATTATTTCAATCCATGAAACGCATCCAGGTCAAAGAAAAAAACGCATCAAGCAATGGTGCTAAAACGGTGTCGGAATACTAAAAATTGCAAAATTATGCACGTAAAAGCCACTTTAGCACAGTAAATTGATAGATTTCAATAAGCTTGTCACCTCGTTCTCTTAATATGGTAATTACTCCGTTGATAAAGTGGTCAGTTCGGACCGTCGCTGAGCCCACTGGACCCAGACTGGTAATCAGGGGGAAAATTACGACTAACTGACCAGAAAACCACAAAAGCGCACTCACTTCCGCTCCGCTGGATGCTTTGTGGGCAAGGGAGATAATGCAGCAAAAATGTCCGGCCGATTTCCGAAAAATAATTTCGTCAACTCATTTCGACTTCTTTTTTATTGAATGTTCCACTTAAATGGCAGAGAGACCTTGCAATGGACTTCTTTTAAAAAGGGTCCCAGGAATATGTTCAAAATGCGGGTTGACTTTGGTTTGCCATCACTTCTTGGGAAGTTCAACATGTGCTTAAGAAAATTGCCGGATTTATATAAGACACATCGTGAAATATTTATCTGTCAGTATCTACATACTTAATTCCTTAAACTTGTTTATTTGCGTACTAGTTTTATTCGGGAAATCGACATTCAAAATGTAATAATCTTAGTTGGAAGTGCTTTCTTAGTGCTTTCTTTCTAATAAACAGATACTACCAACAAAATACTTCATCATCATCATCATACAATCCTTGATATTTTGAGCTATTTTGAGCTATATATATATCATGTCAGAGCGGATTACCCGGACGACGATATAATGTGATCTTTAAAGTAAGATGTCACGTGGTTTTCTCTGCAGACTGGCTCAGATAGGAAATACCTGTTTGCAATGACGAGTGGGAATTGATGCTTCGCTGTTCATACAAATATAGAACAACATTTTATAGGACCTTTTCGGGTAACGATTACTTACTTGGTTACTAGAAAGAAAATATTTGGTCCAAATTGTCGGATACGAACTTTAATAAGTTAAGACGTCAAGTTGTCATCACTTGATGGCTAAAGACGTCGTTGACATAACAAACTAGTGACGATTCAAACAACCATGGCTCCTGAGTCAATGGTCAATGACCAATAAGGTCATCGTACAACTTATCCTTCCTTTGATTCAAGTCCATACAATTCATTATGCCCTGGTGTGGAATGTGGCTCCATATTTTTTCCAGCTTGTTAAAATGTAAAAGACCGCAGTTCAAAGGTTACTCTGACATTGCGGGTCACGACGGCAAGTCTCAAATACTGGGGGATAAGCGAGAAACAATTTGCATACAATGGGCTCTGTCTGTAACTAATCTGTCGAGGGAGACTGTGTGTCTACACCGCTTGTGAAGAGAGACAACTAAACTACTCCTGTTGAAGTACTCTTACATTGCCGAAGTGTTCTTCTTGTATGCAAGGGATTGAAAATTAATTGGGATTTATTACCCGTCCTCTTAGGTTCTTACGGGCCAAGTTATTTAAATAGCCACCATGGAAAATACACTAGCGGATCGGTGTAACGAAAAACTGGTAATACTTAATTAAATTCTGTATTCAGCATAAAAGATTGTGTAACTCGCCAAACTGTACTTGGTTTTAAAGTATGACGACAGGTAAACGATGCAGTTGTGACATTTATACATAACAATGATAAAATGATGCATACAATTATTTACAAAACGAACAAATTCAACGAAGTTTACATTTTTACTGAAATGTTGGACAAAAGTAGGAAATGAAAATTAATTATGCTTGTTATTACAAATTGCATTTTTTTAATTTGAAGCTGTACTTGTATGACAAAAATATATGCCGTGAAAAGCAATTCAAAAGAAAAACTTATACGACACAGAGGAATGGCCATAACAATAGCAATGGACTTTTCTGGGTCCCGAACTTATTCCATGTAATTTTTAAGCTCTGGTAGAAACTTGTCAAACTCGTGCCATTTAGTTGACACACGTTTGCTGATACTGGTATTAATAACAGGACTAATAAATATTTTTCGTAATCTGTAGTTTAGATTCAGCGTGGTACAGACGGCTAAAATTTCAATATTTAACAACTTTATGCACAACGTTAAGACGCATCGACGTATTTGTATTTAAATAATGTTAACCGACATAGAACGTCAAATGGTCGTCACATGGCTCTTCCAAACTATATATGTGCAGGAATATGTAAATTGGCTCACATACACTTTCCTTAATACCCATTTCCCTTGTAATAAAACAGATTTTTACGAATATACTTAAAAAGCAATTGGCCGATATTCTGAATAACAACAGCCCTGGATCCGCACCTGCGATAATGCCTGTCCATCAGCATAGTGGACAATGCACGGGCGTGGTGGTGTGGAGATGAGAAAATCCATCATGGCCGTGTTGTAAATCATTGCTAACTCGAGGATTACAAAACTTTAATGGTGTAATTCGTATTGAATCCAAACTGTCAGAGTCAGCTACTGGAGAGGGGCGCTAAACTGATAATGTCGCTTAGCTGAAAATGGACAAATGCAGACGACATTATTTTTGAAGAGGCGCGCTAATCCTGCGCGGAATTCTGGGTATCTGTAATTTGCTCGCCCGTCAGCGGGGCGCTTTGGAAGAGTGGGTTCCGTTTGGTCGTTAATGATGGGGGGACGCTGAGAGATTGGTAGAGTAGGTAGTGTAGGGATGTCGTCTGCATCGTCATCGTGATGATGAGTCTTCTAGAACTTAAATTTTATCATCAGTTGTAAATTATTGATTTTTTTCTAAATAAACAAGAAAATATGATTTTAAACTTAAAAGTTTTTGTTATTTTACCAGCGATTTGTCTGTGTTAGAACAACGACTAAGATCATCGTTCGTTATGAGCTGAAGTAGGACCAGTAGAAACCATACAGGCATGGTATCATAAGAATTATTAAAATCAACATCCTCAGCAGCTACAGCAGCAGTAGTAGCAGCAGCATAAAAAACCACAACAACCAGAACAAGAAACGACAATATCACCCAAATCATTACAAAATCACACCATCGCAAAAGAATAATAACAATAAACTATTCAAAAAAGGACCTTCATAATATTCAGTGAGCATTATTATCAAATTCACAAAAAACAACCAACAAACATAATCAACAAAAATACTGTCACCAATTTCGCGATTGCCATGACAATACAACAAAACAGACGCTAACTTTATCTATATATTTGATTATGCCAAATGGTAACAACAGTTAAGTAATCGATCGAGACCCTGTATATATATATATAGTACTTATAATAAATATTCCCCTTCGGCAACAAAAAAAAAACAACAACTTAAGCTGACACTCTTATATTTGTAAAACAATTTTACGACATCGATCTATTGCCGCTATCTACCGGATCTCGTCCATCGTGTCACTTACGTTTGTCATGTATCGTACAAATTGATTCTTCGCGCCCAATAAGTGTGTTGTTATAAATAGACAATCGAACTGATTTTATCTCATAATGTCTGATCTAAGATAAACTGAGCGATAAACGTATGTTAGAGTAACTGATATACAACTGATATACAACTACTTACTTAAGATAAAAATAACGTAATTGCAATCAGAGTAAAGAAAAAAGACCTGTCAGCGGATAGTTAGTTAAAGACGTTTAACAACTTTCTTTGCAGAAAATGCATGTGTGGAACGCATAACCGGCTGTAATGATGTTGGGCTATTCTTCATATAGCATGGTAAATGCATATAAAAAGAACTATAGACGGCACTTTGGTGAAATTAATTTTACGTCACAAAAGGTAAATAATCTTGTATTTCCAAATCAAATTCAATCCATGTTAAACTTGCCGTCATAGAAAACTCTCGTCACTTCTGATACGATTTATATGGTTGCATTTACGGAAGTCCTTTTTCATGTGCTTTGTAGATTAATACTATAATAATAATAATAATAATAATAATAATAATAATAATAATAATAATAATAATAATAATAATAATAATAATAATAATAATAATAATAATTTATTATTATTATTATAACTATTATTATTATAATTATAATTATTATACAAAATAATGTATTAACATTTTTTAATGCATTTACTTGTTTCTATAATTGGCCATAACAAAGAAGTTTGTTCAAGATCTTCCGGCTAAAGAACATGCATAGTAATACAAAATCTCTCAGTTCTGAAATAATCAACGTACAAGTTGCAAAAATCCCAAACCTGTTATGTTTTTCTTACAGCATGTACGTTATCGTTTGAAAAAAAAGAGTAGAAATTCGCTCTTTCAAATCATATATCTTATAAAATGTCAGTTATTCTCAAACAAAAGAAACAGAAGTCCAAATAATCAGCACAAGTCGCTGGCTTGTTTTAACAAGCACAGTCCCTTCCTTTTGGACTCTAATGATACCAGCATCACAGAAATACTATGTAAGATGTTTTAAAGATGTTTATTATTTGCAGAAGGATGAACATTCAGATACTTAAGAACAATCATCACATCAAATCCCCATTAAAAGAGTCATCAATTTTCACACAAAGCCGTGGTCGAATTACTTTTTGATCGAACCACAAATCACGATCTTCAGTTCTTCGGGGGCAGATATCATGTTTTGAGAACCTTAAAATTTGTCAAAAACATACAAGGCAATAAACACACAGAATAAAACGTCGACTCGTGTTCGTGGTTGAACCTGATTGGAAATGATTGGAAATTACACCATATCAGATTCCACCCAACATCAAGGGCTACCAGGACAAGGTATAATGATACGTCATGATGACGATGGCTGCGTCTTGGACTGCTCATGGGGTTACATGCAGCCTCACCTGGCGCTTTAACGCGCTTCACTGCTGACAAGTGACGAAACTGACGTGTGCCGAATTGGCAGCGAGATTTCAAAATAACATGAAACTTGAGCTATAGCAAGGCCTGTAAAGGCAGAGATATCATGACGCGGGACAAAGGACAACGACGGCGGCGACGTGGTAGCTTTGTGTTTGGCGTTAAGTACGCTGCTGCTATAAGAATAGTGTTGGCGCATAGAGAGTCGGTAAAGGGAGATAATTATAAGGCGGTCATCGCGCGTTTTTATTGAATAGCGTGGTGTTGTATTGTACTGACGGGGTCATCACAAATTGTTGACAGATTAACTATAAGACATTAGGGAGGAAGAATAGTTGAAAAGGATGGGATGTGTGGGGGATTAAGGTGGCTATTAGTTTGAGTTGTTACATTGCTTTTGTTAAAGTGAGAACCACAAAATTCCACCGCATGTCGGCGCGTTTGATTTTAGTGAAATATTTCAGCACTATCCAAAAAAGATCTTATCTGTTTAAATCATAATATGATATTAACATTTTCCGTTTTCCTGACGGATTTATGAAACGACTACGGATTTTGTGGGGAAATCTTTTAACATTCAAGGCAGAGGTTTATTAATTTAATCCAACTTTCGTCTAATAAATTCTTTAGTTAAATCTCGACTATTTGTATAACAGGGTTGCCTTCGATTGTTAAATATATAATGGCATTATGGTTTTTATCTCTTCTAAAACTCTTAAACTAAACTTTCGTCACCATTGCGTCAAAGTCTTATACAGGGGCTCGATTGGAACAATATTTTGTTATCGTGTTTTCATTCCATCGCGATGGGCTAAATCAATATTAGTATTAGGAGTAGCCAAGTAGTTTTGGTCAGCTGTCCCACCCTACCCTATACCACAATAGTTTTTTATGGTTTTGCTTTAGTTCAGTTATATGTATTTTCATGTATAAATTTTGTCGTTGACTTGTCAAACAAGTTTTTGCAATAAATTATTTGTCTCTTACTCTTTATATTTATTAAATTAAGATTTAGGATAAATAAACGGGGGTTTGTTTGCATAATTATCGCAAAAAATATCAACACATTTTATATAATAATAAAAACACGATTAACTAAAGCATACATATTGATTTCATTTAATATTATTAATTTTTAATTATAACACTGATGATAAGGAACATATAAGGCTTTACAGTCGGTGGCAGAGCTACATTCATGTAAGATTAGCTCGTGCCTAACACGTTGGACAATATCAACTGTTAGTAAAAATGTATATTTTGTAAAACACTGGAAACAAATAAGTTGAAATTTACGCGAATGTACGATCGAAAAAGAAGTCATGTATCCTATACTATCTGCTTATTATCCGGGGAAAACGGTCTTAAAATATAATTATGAGGACTATTTCCATATATGGCTTTGCTACCATTACTATACTGCTGGTCTGCTACTACCAATACTGCTTCAGTTGCCGTTACGTTACAATGGCGCGGTTTATTTGCTTCTCGGTTTAGCGAAAGGATGATGACTTGTGTAAATATTTCAAGTGGACAAAATCCGCTAATCCATCCCATTGAGGACCTTCGCGACCTGATTGAGATACTTGATTTCATGTTTATTTTCGAAATGTTCTGCTAAGTTGCAATCTAATCGTTTCGTACATAAACTGTGACAATGATCGAGCGGTGACTTGTTTCGGGTATTTCAGACGTGATTGGTATTGATAAATAAAACCGTGTGTGTGAAAGGTACATGCTGATTGGTTTGTATGCCATATTTTACCTTAACAAATATGTAATGTTTGATCGCACATCTCATTGTCGGGTTCGCATTTTAAGTGTGTATTTTGAGTGTAAGGATGTTGGATGGCAACAAACACGATTACTAATTCTACCACCACAACCACCACCACTACTGATACTACTATTACTACTTCTACCACCACAACCACACCACTACTTCTACTACTATTACTACTTCTACCACCACAACCACCACCACTACTGCTACTACTACTTCTATTACTACTTCTACCATCACCACCACTTATTTTACTACTTCTACTACCACCACTACTTCTACTACTACTTCTACTTCCACAACACCACCACTATCAACACTACTAATTCTACTACTAGAACCAACACCACCACAAATACTTAATGCTTTAATAATAATTATAAGTCAAATCAACGTTTACTGTCGCACATATACAGTTTGATTTGTCATATTGGACAGAAAAAAATGAACAAGGCAATGCATACGTAGAACGTTTATGAATTATTAAAAAAGTCGACCAGGAAATTGAATGAAGAACCATTTCAGCATACTTTAATACAAAATAATTTATCAGTAAAGACTGCCGACAACGAAACATGGCTCATAATAGCAAATACAGCATATGCCATTTATTTGCCATTATTCATAACATTAAATCAAATTTAAAAATACGGTATGTGTTATTTATACGTCATCATTTATGTGACTGACATTAAATCGAATGACTTGCCACCAGCTAATGTGTATCCTTATTAAATAATCTAGTCTCTTGCTGTAAACAAGGAAACAAAATTTTGTTTTCACATACGATTCTTGTTTACCTGTGTATGCATGCATGAACAAATAGCCACTCTTCTCAACTGACAAAGAAAATGCTGCATTTTCCCATGGTCAATCACACGGCCTTGAAATGTCTCCTTTTTTCCACCCCCACCACCGCTAGATATTATCCAATTGTGTCGCTGGGTTTATTTACAGCCACGCTTCCTGCCAATTATCAACATTACATCACCGCGGCTACTGCTGAAGTTGACAATGCTACATCGTTATCTTCCCTTTACAAACAGAAAATTGGATAAAAATCAAAACGTCAGTGGACAAATGCCCTCATCTCTCAACAACATTTTTTACTAAGTAGGTTTCATGTAATTGTAGAAGTTACGGGCGTGCCGTTTAATTTGCGGATACAATGCATTCAATTTCCGGTCAATTTCGGTACGTGTGGGTTCGACCCTATTACGCCATGGCAGCGTGGTCAGATGACTTAAAATAAACAAAATCATGGCAGTTTAAATTAGACACATTGGTGTGTCTGATATTTCATAATAACTATTTTATCATTGCAAAAATATACCGAAATTGAAAATTAATTTATTTTTGTATTAAATGTCAATTTTAATATGCTCATATGCAATAACACCTGTATGAAAAGTGTTAAAAGACATGATTTGAGAACTTAAGTCTATTTGTAATTAGACAAGACTCTGTAAGCGTTGTAAGTTCAATGTCTCCTGTAAAAAAGTCAAACTTTAAATGATTTTGTAAATTTATTATTTATTTTTTTTACTAAGACAAGAACTTGTATAATTTTTTAAGTTTGTCATCTTTTTCTACTAAGACAAGACATTGCATGTAAGTTTATTCTCTTATTGTAATAAGACAGGTCACTGCATATTTTTTTAAGTTATTTTTTAAGACAAGTTTATTTTTATTATAACACCAGACATGATTTTGTAAGTTCAGTCTCCTTTGCAATAAGACAAAACTTTGCTAATTTTGTAAGTCAATTATCTTTTCGTATTAAGGAAAGACTAGACACGATTTTGTAAGTTTTTTTTTCTCAAACGACAATAGCTTGTATGACTTTGTTAGTTTATTATATTTTTGTTTTTAGTCAAAGCCTTGCAGGATCATGTAAGTTTAATATATTTCTGTAATTAAATAACACATTCACAGATTTTGTATGTTTATAATCATTTTGCAATAATACAAGAGAATGCATTATTTTTTAAAGTTCAAAACACTGTTGTAACTAAAATTGACAATACATACAGTGCAATACAAGTACCATTTAAAACAAGAAATTTTCATTAACAGTTGTAGGTTCATAAATCTGTTGTATCTAAGCTTAACGTTGCATTTTTGTCAGATCAAAATAAAATCTATCTTGCTTAATTTTTAAACTGCAGATACTGGTGTAAAGAAATCGGCCTGATTGGATTTCGAAGTTCCAAACACGTTGAATTAGGCTGAACGTTTAATAAGTTTAAAGGCCTAAACACATTGTATCATATATTGAGTTCAAGTCTTATTTTAACAAAAGTATGCATTGAATAATTTTGTAGATTTGAGTGAGTTGAAACGAGGTTGGGCTTTTGCGATTTGAAAGGTAACTTAACTATCTTGCTTGAACAAGGTTTACCAAAGTCCGTCCATGCGGATGAATTTATATGTTATATGTTTGATGTTTTGAAACTCGCTTTTAATGTTGAGATCCTTGTAGAGATGTCAAGCTGTCATCGGTGAAGAGAAACCTCGGACAAACGTCTAGGTACTTGTATAATCATGCCGTAGGTCAGCTGGAAGGCCCATTCTCCCTGTATGAAAGTCTTAGTCCCGTTCAGGAATCGAACCCGTGCGGCGAGCAGCTCAGGAATAACATGTCGGCGACTTAAACCACTCCGCTCTTAACATGTTCATGTCTGGGTCAGCGTACTCGAGTAGGGGGGTCAGACATGAACTCGGGTGGTCAGGGGTGTGGCTTCACCGAAATAGCGCCATCTAACGAGCATGTTTACGTCGGACCCATGGGCCATGTCATAATCGCCTAGAAGAGCATTATGAAATGTTAACAAGCGGAATATAAACTGCACTAACAGGTCATCCAAGGTCTTTGAAATGTACACCCGATATCTTTTGAAGTATACTTCGAAGATGAACAAATGGCAAGAGGAAGGTGAACGGTAAGAGATAATATGGCTTATTTGTGTCAATAAATGTTCATATGTTCTGATTTTTGGAAATTACTTTTTTGTCCCACCCTGTCTGAATATATTCTAATACTTTGCAAGAGTAGCAAAGTCATTTATGGCATGCCCAGTTCGATTTTGCATTGTTTTACTGACTCAATTATGTTCTAATGTCTATTTTGTAAGTCTCACTACGGTTGATTTCTTTTCTGTCCTTATGATACATAAGGAAAACAGTATTAATGTTCGATATAGGTCTGTCTATTATTTTATCAATTTTGCAGCTTTTCAGCAAATTTGACCATTTTGTACGACAGTTAACAAATTCAACTTGACCAGAAGTGGACCGACAAACGGCTATCCAAAAACGTTTAGCCAGACATGCCATTTGCAATACAAGCACGATTTTGTTGGCTTAACAGGTATTGCTAAAATTTCTTGTTAATGTCCAACTTTGAATAAATTCAACTTTAGTGGACCTTTATTCAAAAGTATTCGAAACTTTGAGCAAGAAATCGTAGAAAAGGCAACTACGAGTTGGCTAACTTGACTGGTATTTCTAAATGTTATTATTCATGTCCTTCGACTGTGTGGGAGGTGTCATGTTGGGAGAAATCCATCTCTGTATTATAGTTGGCTTTTTTTCAGACCCAGCCTAGCAGACGTATGTCACCACTTGGTCGCTAACGCACGTTTATACATTACTATTAAAGTTTTATTAAACCGTGCTATTTAACAATCATTCTGTCGCAGAACGATGTCAGTTAACAACAGATTTTTAAAAATCTCTATTTAGTTTTAAATTTCTTTCGTACATACAAATGAGGGAAAAACCATTTCGTGTGACTTTTTCGTGATTTACATTGTATACAAAGACTGTACCTCTGCCAATATATCATTGCCGAAATGACCACAGACAAAGTATGATATAGTTATATATATTTTGATGAAGGCTAATTTTCAAAAATAAGATTAAAATCTGGTGTTGCATTAAAAAGCCAAGACACTCTTGCTCTTTAATTAGTAACACACATTCCTTAGTAAGCAATGTAGATAAAAGATGGAATCTGACACTTTGAGTAAGGTATTATGTCAAAGAAAATCTTTTTCTTTGCTTTTGAAATACCTCACCGCAGCCAATGATGGTCATTATAGCAAACACCGTGTGGTTAACATAAAACATAAAAGGTATTGCTAGACGTTGCTTGTTGATGTCATCAATTTGTGTGGGAGTTGCCGTGTTAACACCGCACACATTTACCATTGAACTCAATCCTATCCCTCCATACGCAGCATAATTTGCTATTTTAGCAGCAGCCACCAGGACTTTGGAACCGCTTGGCTACACACGGATAAATTAACATTTTTTACCTTCGGTTCTATTTGTAAATAAGTGATATTTCAGTACAAAATAAGAATTCCGTCGTATTGATACAACTCGTTTAGACTCAAAAATAGATCTCTGTTACCATCACAAGTACCCCTAAGACCATGGTTTGCTGTCGCTACAAGTAAAATGGTGTATGGAATATCTCGTAGACAAGATGTCAGATACCATCTTTAAATTTGAATGAGCATTTTAAATTCACGACAGACCAAGTTAAGAAATTTATCATAAATATACAATACGGCGCATATTAGCTACCTATATATATATATATATTTATATGTACATTGTTACCAAACAATTGCCACCTGCTCGTATTGGGACTGTAGACATGGAATTGGAAAAACATTTCTTCCCTCATCGAACTGATATTGAAAGATTCTGAATGCATGTTGCCTTCCTCACATAGCATGTTCTTTGTGCACAAAAACGGAATATCTGTGACAAGTAAGTACATGTTTCGTGGGAAATTATTGTTTACGTCATGTTTTTATAAACTAAATGACATTCTAAATTTTCAAAATGGTCTTGTTGACTGCAGATTCATAAATATGATAATTATGCCATGTATGGTTAATGCTTAGGGTCGTGAACTATAAAAGTAATTATTAATTAATTTCAAAGGCGGCGTCTGAATATTTCAGGTCGATGCAGACCCAAGTAATGCCATTATATGATCACCTGGCTAATAACACTTCTTTCGTTCTACGTAATTTCAATACTGTTTTTGCAATAGAGTAAACAAAAAGAACGTTTCATCGAAGTCCTGGTAAGTAAGTTAGCGGCAAAAAAACATCTAAGAATTTTAGGGAAGAGTTAGCTTTAAAACATACAAGAAGTTTGGAGTAGAGTTATCTGTCTTGGGACTTTGGTTAGTTTTAAAACCATATGCGAATTTTATGGTGGAGTTACCTGTCCCATCACTGGAGTTAGCTTCAAAACCATATAGATATTTTGGAGTAGAGTTACTTGTCCTAGGACTGGAGTTACCTTCAAAACCATATAGGAATTTTGGAGTCGAGTTACAGTACCTGTCCTAGGACTCGAGTTAGCTTCAAAACTATATTATAGGAATTTTTGAGTAGTTACCTGTCTAGGAAAGAAGTTAGATTCAAAACTATATCAGAATAGAGTCTTCCTGTCCTGGGACTGGTATTAAAGTTGTCGTTTTTAATACTTTTGATGAAACGGCCCTAAATATCTTTATTTACAAAGCATAGGTCTCAACTTTTGTATTGGGATCCCAGGATGTCTCATAGACGTGAGATCAAAGTTTAATGTAAGTTGAAAATATGATGATGCTAACCGGACCGTAGTGTTGCTGCCAGTACCGTTGCATTAAAATGATGTTTTGACATTATTATTGCTTTTGGTGCTGGCGATGCCGATGGCCTTAATTGTGTGTAATTTACTTTAGTGCCGGTGGTAAAAGCTTGGTGTTGGTATTAAAAGAGTGTGTCTTTCTAATTTGTTCTTTTTATAAATCAGTCATCTTGTGGTTGCTGCTTATTATTGTTCTGATGTTATAGGTGACGTTGTTGTTGTCATTATTGTTGATGTTGGTGGAGGTGGTATTGTAGTTGTAGTTTCTGTTGTTGTCGTCGTTGTTGGTGTTGGTTTCGGAGGGGGTTTTGTAGTTGTAAATATTGTTGTTGTCGTCGTTGTTGTTGTTGATGGAGTAGGTGGTATTGTAGTTGTAGTTATTGTTGTCGTCGTTGTTGGTGGTGGTATTGGTGTTGGAGGTGGTATTGTAATTGTAGTTATTGTTGTTATCGTCGTTGTTGCTGTTTTTGGTGGAAGTGGTTTTGTAGTTGTAGTTGTTGTTGTTGTTGAATAGGAAGAGGTGGATGGGAACAATGACTTAGAAACCATAATATATCTCCGATTAAATGTAATTGATACAAAACAATTCAAAACAAGAAGTATATGAAACATAAGACAGATCAAAACAACTGCGTTTGACACTTCGTTGTGCCTGATTTTTATTCAAAGAGAACTGATATCTCCGGTTTAGACTTGCTAGTCATAGCATAGGTTATGTTGGAATTACCAATGCTGAAATTGTGCCAGTGGCTATATATACTAAAGTGACCTAAAACAATCAATACTCTAGCACTAGACTGCCATTCAAAAGGTCCCGTTTTCGTATCCTAAAACCGTACTTTGGTTTTATTAAATGTTTGCCTTTTTTCCCTTTTTCATACAAACAGCTATAAACAGATAGACGAATTCGTCCTTTCAATATTTTTTATCCATATACCATTGAAATATGTTGTGATAAGAGAAGAAAACGACAAGCCTATTAGACGAGTCTACCAGAGATTTATGGCTTTAAAAGAAGACCACCATTTTGAAGATTGTAATTACAATTTTAAATCGAATTAACATTATTCCATGAACATTCGTTTATTATTCGGTATCATGTTTTATGTAAGTGGGTGGTTATTTTTTATTATTTTTTTAGGTTTTATGAATTGTTTATCCACATAATACATTAATGTTTCTTAAATATTTAAACAAAAATGGCATGCGGTAAAAAGTATTCTAAAGGCGTCTATTGACGACACAGTATCCTGACTTGTAGCCTAAAGCAACACATTAAAAAGAAACGTTACAGAAATGTACACTGACAACACGAATGACACCAGACAGGCAAACAGAATTTATTTAGACTTAAACTGTAAGTTTCTAGTCTTACAATAATAACAATAATAATAATAATAATAATAATAATAATAATAATAATAATAATAATAATAATAATAATAATAATAACGTACATATATGTATACTGTGATAGCCAACTCGATGCTATGACAAAAAAGAAGATAGTCGAGACTCGAAAAGTTATAAGGAAATTAAGAAGAAAGCTACTTTTGACATTTATATTATGGTACTAATCATTGTGTCCGAAATCAAACAAACCGCCAGCATCATTAACTACGTAATCATGCGTTTGGTGTGTTAATTGACCTTTGTGTGAATAAATAACTTTATTTATAATAACTGTTTTGAAGAGAGATCCAATTTGCCAACTTGATATACCGGAACAACGGTTGTGTTTTTATGTTCAACCCTTAAGTTGTGGTAAATTACTAAACGATTTATTGTAATTCTAAATTGCATCAATGACATTTATTTTGTGTATTGTAATCCATTATATATTATACAGACTGATGCACAATGTAATCTACAGAGGTTGATTGACATATCAACACAGCTATTTCCAGCAAATTGTTTTAACGTTTCAATAGTCAAATAAGCTGAAGAACGTTCTTTATGTTTTTAAGCAATTAATTGAGTATTTTTCTCCTGTTTCTAATGTTATTTCATTATTTGCGTTGTTGACTATCAGACTGAAAGTTATACTCTCAATGGTAATAGATCTCCTACTCGGATGTTGTTCAGAATCAATACGGTTACTATGGCAACATTTTCAACATTTTCTGCATGTTGATACAACCTAGAGATTTATAGACTTTTGTAAGTCTTCCGTTTGCTGATCCAGTCATCTAGTTGATAAACATTGGTTATGTATAATTGTGCTTATGCATTGCATGTAACATGGTGTTATTAGAAATTTATGAACAAGGCACTATAGTCTATATCTATTGTAGAAATATATGGGTAATACTTATTAACGTTTATTAATAATTTGCAGTTTCACTGAGAAAAAAAAAATGTTTATATCGTCATTGAGTTATTATACGAAAGGGGCATGGTTTATGTTAAATATGTAAACGCATTTGTTTGTGGAAAAGACAGTGTGAAAGACATTTCTATATAAAGATGCACACTATTATTAAGCAGTATATTTTAATATTTTAAACTTGGAAACACATAAACTTAAACCAATACCTAGTAATATACTTTGTCAAAGCATGTAGTAATTTTTTTATCGAAATAACTATTTTCACCCACGAATATTCTGTCTAGAAAAGGGTTTAATATCGCAAACCAACGATTCATGCCAAGACCCAGTGTTTTCTCTAGAGCGCGTTTTCTGCGTTTTTAACGCAATGTATTTTTATTGGACGCAATGTTATAACAGCCGAGCGTTTTCCGTGACGCAACTATTCGGCAGCGACTTAGATTTAATTGAAAACGTATCACGTGACCTGTCGTAGACGCTTTATTTAGAATTCACTTTCAGTTGTGGGCGCCATGACGATACAGATTGTTTCGTCATTTTCCAGGGAAAATTTCCCGATGGCTGCTGCTTAACAGCGCAGGTTAACATTCTATTTCGCCGCAAAAAACGACGAAAATAACAATCAGGCATTGGCGGAATCTACAGCAGGCGTTAGTACCAACAGCGTGGCGAATGATGAACCCCAACAAAAAAAAGCAAATACAAAGTCCTGGGTCGAAACGGGAATTCCGAAAAGAATGGTTGGAGCACCATTTTTGGTTGCGATTTGACAATAAAATGACTTGTTCAGTTTGTATATCTGAAGGGAAGGACAATCCTTTCACATCAGGCTGTACTAACTTTCGTGCTTCTGAGCTAATGAAACATATTTCCTCTAATCAACACAAGGTTGCCTTAGAATCTCAGTCACATAGAAGTACATGTATAACTGTAAACAGAGCTAAAGTTTTTATGTACATGCATCAGTATTATTCAGAATTAGAATTCTTTGCTTATAAAATAAATTTTGTAATGACAACTTAATAAATAGTTGTGACCCATCTTTTTTGTAAATGTCCCCCACTTTTCAGTCAAGAGGGTCAAAAATGACCCTCAAATATTTTGGTCTAGAGAAAACACTGCCAAGACCAATGACATATATTTATCTTTGGTGGCATTTTTTGATTGTTTTGAAAACAGCAACAACAACAACATACTATTTAGTATCAGTCATTCAGTTATCTTAAAAGTAGGCAATTTAACTCTTGTCATATTTTTTGAAACGTGTGTGTATTGAACATAATGTATATATACTTTAAACTTACACAAATGGTAAAGTTTGATGATATCCGCAAAACAAGTAAGAATGAGGTTTCCGGTGTTTAACACTGCAATAAAGTTATTGTAATATATTGATATATTCATTTTCTGTATGTGAACATTAAAACAAAAATAATGGCATGTATAAATCACAGGTGCTCTTTTGTATGTGGATTGGAAGTGATTTATTTTTTAAGAATATGTGTTTTCGTAAAGTTAGGTAATTAAAATTATCGTCAGAATTTGGATTCATGGAAGCAACATTAGAGCGAATATTTCGGTATCTCTTGTTTACATGACCAAAATGGTGTATGAAAGCATTGTCCAAAATGTTCGTGTAATTGAAAGCTTATATTTCTAAAATACACTATCCTTTTATAACAAACGATATAAAAAAGTAGGGTTATAGATGTTATTTTATTGAACTCACAAACAAAGTAGGAAATAAAAATATGTGACACTGTTATAAGATAAGTTCTTAGTTTTCATACAGTTATGCATTTATATATTTATATCTTTTTTCTTTTTTCCAACTTAAAAAAAGTGTCGTGATAGATACTGATTGTTTCTATTGTCCTAATGTGTTTTTATTATATATAGTACATTGCCTATATGTCCGTTTGTTCATTGTTCTTTTGATTTTTGATATTATTTCCTTCTTCAAGCATTTTAATGTTCAAAAAATAACTTCGGTGACAAAAATGTTATAGAACGAAGTAAGTGAAGATTTATTTTTGTCGCCCTAAAATATGTTTCTGTTTCGTTAACTATTCAAGTTTACGGCCCACAACATTTTCTAGTCACAACTGTTTTGTTTATTTCGCTGTTTTGTTTGTTAAACTGTTTTTTAATTAATCTGTTTTGTTTGTTTAGCTGTTTTGATTAAAAAAATTAGTTTTATGTATACATTTAATATACTAATATATCTATAGGATAATGTTTATACAATTTTATTAAAATAAATGCTGTCACATTTAAGAACACATTCGATTAATTATTAACGTTTTGATTTCGAAATACAACCGCCACGTTCTTTCGCCAATAACTGAACGAAGCCTTATATTCACATTTAATCTTAAATGCCTCCCCCATGCTATCTTAAGATGCAGCTGGTGATATAATGCGTTTGTAAATTGCCGGAACTGTTGGAATTTTTTTTTGCAGAGGCTTGGTGATGTTTTGCTAGTATTTATTATTGATATTGACCTAGTTGTTTACTGTACAATCCTCAGAATATGGAGGGAAAGTCATTAATATAGCATTATAAGTGATTGTGTTATGTCTGTTATTAAAACACACTGTACGTTAATTTACCTGCTTAACATATTTTTCTGTCAATGATCTACAGGCGTGGTTTAAAAATAGACACTGCGAAATAGAATCTTCCCATGTGCAACGAATTGCGGATGTACGAAATTTATCTGTTGTATATTTAGATCTTTTCCTACACTTCCCTTCTTTTATATATATATATACTTTTTTTGCATATTCATGTCGCTTTAGTTGTTTTAATTTTGGTTAATTATAGGTTATAGCCAACATCTGATTTAAGGAATATACAATACACGTTCAATCGCATTATCCATTTTTTCTGTGCTCTGTTTATTCTTATATATTTTCCTTAATAAACGATCGTTATCGTTCTTGTTTTTTCTTATTCAAATTTTAACTATCGATATCAAAATCTTTAACATGTTTGGCATTATATCGCCGCATTTTTTCTGTTCCCTTTTTATTAATACCCTAAATATTGAATGTATAACATATGAACTATGTCATTTTTATTGTATATAATCAAGTTTACCAGTTATACAAACTGAAATTAACTATTAATATTAAAATAAGCTATGCCTAGAATATGTTTATAACCTATTTTAAAAGTGACTTCTCATGTCCTCCCCTTTTTAGTATTACATTGTTGTTATAGTAAACATGCCTGGTTCATATACCTTTGCACGGCCGAGACAAAATAACTTTATGTCATTTTCTGTCCGGATATGACAAGCTATAGTAGAAATGTTTTTGTTGCATACAAGACACAGTCTATACAATATACAATACATTATTTTTGTTAATTTTTTCTGTTGCTGTTGTTATTTTGTTGTTGTTGTTTTGTTATGTGTTTTGGCGTTGGAATTATAGTGTTGTAAGCTGTACTTAATTGCAGTGAAAATATAGTATTTAGGTATGTGCATGTGTAATGCCAACGTGTTTCCGTTTTAATTTATTTGTATGTTGTCAATAATGTAATTAATTATTAATAACAATGGCGTTTGAAAAGAAAAAACTTTTGAAAATTCTGTATTTTGTCAAGTACAACAACAAAATATTATCTTTGAACGCCTTTGCGCAATAGTTGAACATGCGCCGATGTTCCTTTGAGACCGGTTTGTTGAGACAAGTTTTTGATGGCGGTGTTTTTTTTTTTCTTGTATGAACTTTTTGATTTTTATTTTTATAAGTATAAGACATACATGTGATTTTAAACTTGATACATTGACTTCCTCGTACTTAACCTTTCATGTTCACCTAAAAAGTTTATTATACAAAGTTGTAACATCCACGACGAAATTTATAGAATGATGTGATTGATGTATGCGTGTTTTCTCGAACGACTTTTAGCTCACAACGATTTGCGGAAAAAAAAGTACTAGAGGATATGTTTCTTCATTTTAATTTAGCAAAAAAAAACTACTTTAAAATGAGGTTCGTATAGTCGCCTCTGTCTCATATTCGATTGATGATGCAATATTTTGTCATTCATGCATTTTAGAGAAAAATGTGGTAGAAGATAATTACATCTGTATTCTGTGTATCTATGTATTATATTGATGACAACTTAGGCGAAATAAAGACTATGATATCTGTTAAAAAATACCTCGATATCTAAAATATTTAAATACTGAGGTCTGTACAAAATATCTTAAAACTTCAGTATCCATGTCAACTGGCTATTGGCGATGCATGTTCTAGGGTGTTCAGATCGGATTTCAAACATGACTATATTCACATTCCATGGGTTGGCATAAGTATTGTCCAGGCTTACCGGATGTCGCTCCTTATTGGATGGAAAATAATCGCATATGCTTGCGGGCACATAATTGGCAATTAAGCTTCTGTGTAATTTAAATTGTTCAAAACTGTAAACATTAGACTCATCCGCCTGGTGTGTACATGTTTGTTTGGCGAATTAAGGTCAAAATGTGCATTGATATAATGTTTGTTTTTGGCAATATGGTAAGTACATATTTTGGAATGAAGGAAAAAATTATTGCTTACAAGAGTGCAAATAATGTATCTTTTGTAAAGGAAAATGTATTTTGTATTAGTATATATATATATATATTCATTGAGAGTAGAAAAGCTAGGAATATATATAACTGATCTTGTTTTGTGTTGTTGTTGTGTGTATTTTGTTGTTATTACATTAAATGTTTATTTATGGTTATATCTGGTTGCTTGGGTGGTCTGTTGAACTATATGCAGACATATTGCCTTTAATTTCGTATTGAGGGGTAAATTACTTTGCATAAGTATATATGTGTGAATGGTAAACAGCGGTACATTGGTATACACGTGTAAGTAATTTAATATCGTGTCGAGTTGTAAACTATGGTGCATAAGTGTATGTGAATAAATAGTTTAATTTCGTGTTGGGTGGTAAATTATAGTGCATGAGTGTATACATGTATGTGTAAATTATTAAATTTCATGTTGAGTGGTAAATTATCGTGCATAAGTATATATGTGTAATTAATTAGATTTCATGTTGATTTGTAATTTATGGTGCATAAGGGTATATGTGTAGATGATTAAGTAAGCATAACACTGTGTGGTTATTATTTAATTGATCGTATTAAATGTGGAAAGTGAGGAATTAATATTATTTGTGTTTTTTTTGTTGTTGTTTTGTTGTTGTTGTTGTTTTTAATGAATGTTAAACTTTTTTGCATATATATTTCATTATATGGTTACTATATAAGTATTTATAGTATAATGATAGATTGCCATTCGATTTTAATTGGTCAATCTTAATAGTATACATGTAATTAGAACTTAAGTATTAATGAAATCGTTGAAATAGTTGAATTGTAAAGTAATATTTTAAAAAGACATGTACACGTTATCTTGCACTTTAGCATGTAAATGCACTTAGTAACAAATCACTTTAAAGCGTTAAGAGATCAATCTCCGTTTATTTCTTAACGCAGCATAAATCATAAATTGAGTCTAAATATTAATTGTCACAGATGTTGTGTTGTTAATGTTGCAAAATATGTGTTTCTAACCATTTCATTTGTTGTTGCATCTTGGTGATAATTGTATATTTGTTTCTTGTTGTTGTCTATATTTTTGTTACTTGCTGTTGCTTTTTTGTTTCATGGGTGTGTCTGTGCATTTTTTAATTTAGCTTGTTTATTTATAACTGGAGATGATTTGTTTTCTAAATGTTGCTTGTTAATGTTGTATTTTGCTGTTGTCTATACATTTTTTTCTTGATGTTGTTTTCTTTTCTTTTGTATGCTCTTTATTTATTTCTTAATGTCGCCTGTGTACATGTTTGGTTCTTGGCGTAGCTTGTTGTTGTGTAACATTTTCTCAAATTTCTTTTTATGTTGAAAGACAAAGAAAAACAAAACCATCTAGTTTTTTGTATTTGTTGTTTGTATATTTTTAAGTAGTGAAAACTTAAAGTAGAAAAGCCATGAAAAATACGAAAACACCGCATCTTAGGTTTGCAGTTAAATGACCCAGATGTGGACCATTAATGAATGTTGTTGGGATTATAATGTGGTGATGGCCTTGTTGTTGCTGAGACAGAAGGATCAAAGTAGATCGATTTACAAGCAACACATTATTGATTGGGTGTCAATTGTTGTAATAGTCTGTCACGTTTGTTCAATTTGTTTTGAAGCGCGATGCCTTTAACAAAATATATAGCAGCAATATCATTTGGGAGAAATTTAAAAATCTTTACATTTACAAGCGATATTTTGTGTGTTTTAGAATATGAGTTAAATATGTATGAAATGATATTCAATGCAGTAATAATGCGCTATATAAAATTAATGCATTTCATGTCTGTCTTATGTGTGCACATTTTTTTCTGTTGCATTTTAAAAGTCTTTGGGAGAGATCAGTTTTGTTTATGCATTGTGAGAAGAAGTATACAAAGAGTCCAATCCTTTGAGAGTTGTTGTCTAATGTACAATTGACAATTTAGTATAATTGTCCATCCAATATTTTGCCTTTGGAAGTGAATAAATAATAAAGATGTAACTTGGCGACATTATTTGATTGTGTATGATCAAAACAACTCACTGTTTGCATGCTGAATACGTATCAGTATGTGAATATTCATATAAAAATAGACAACTGTTTGAGGTTTAATTCGAGTGTTTAGATAACTTTTCTTGTAACGTATTTTTAAATATGAATATATTCAAAATTATCTTGATAACAATCGTGGTTGTGATTTAGAGACAGCAATTATTGCAATCGTTCTAATAACATGAATACACAATCTGTTCCAAATCGTGTATTGGTGTAGAGGCATACATATGTGTTGTATGTGGCATAGGTGCAGTATTATTGACGGGTGTGCGTTTTTCTATAGGTTGAAAAAACATTCAATGTTTAAACAAAAGTATGTCTTGTGTACAAAGAAAGAAAAAAGAAAAAAAGAAAGAAAGAGAGAAAGAAAGAAAAAAGAAAGAAAGAAAGAAAGAAGAAAGAAAGAAAGAAAGAAAGAAAGAAAGAAAGAAAGAAAGAAAGAAAGAAAGAAGAGTGGCTAATCAATAATAATTGAGAGGTAGATAGAAAATGTGAGAGCTGATATCGAATATACAAATAATAATAAAAACGGAAAGAGAGAAACGAGATTATTGAAAGGGGTAAAGAATGAATCGAAGTATTGTAGATTTTCCGCCCTAGATGACCGGAAGGGATGAAGCTTCGGATGTTGGGAGAAGGATGGAATGAAGCGGTTGTCAGTTGGACATGTTTGCTTTGTGATAACTTGGCACGATAACGCATCTACATCGTATTAACCTCGTTATCTGCTCGTTGTATTCTCGTTGTAGGTGTGTTGTTTTATTATTGCATATTACAGTAGTTCGGGGCACTTGCATAAATGTATGATTGCATATTACGATAGTGCGGGGGCACCTTGCGGAGCTAATTCGGCCCTGCCTATCTCGAGCCCTGGAACTAATTGAGTGTATAATGTAGCATTTGTTGCTATAATAATCGTCAGTATGTGGAGACAGCACTTGTTGCTTTAAATGTTTACTTCTAACTCCATGGTAATTTGGTAATTTTTGGAAGGTCCTGCAATGCGTCGGTGATTCAACCTAGACATGTTCGTGTGTTTGTGTGTGTTTTCTCCATCAATAATAAATACAACAACAAATGTGTTGTAACAATATATTTATCGAAATTAAACAAATTTAAAGTGGTTATATGATATATACCCGCAAGCTGCATGAATCTATGCCTAGTTGTAATTTGTAATTGATAGCATGGTTTTTCGTTTACTTTTGAATAGTTATTTTAAAGTGATTTAATTCAACAAAAATAATTGTTCGGCTGTGTCTTTTGTTGTATGGGTTTGTGTTTGTATTTCCTTTCCTGCAAAACATTTGACAATTTCCGTAGCTATAAATGTTACGATGATGGTGTACTATGTACAAGTCTTGGTAAAAGATACGTTTCTCCTCCAACTCCTTCCCTTCTTCCCAGTATTCTCCTTCTCTTTCTTCACATCCTTCTTCTCATTCTTCTTTTTCATTATTTTTTTATTTTCTTCATCTTTCTTATTCTTGACTATTATTATTATTATTATTATTATTATTATTACAAGTATTTTTTAATAATAATAATAATAATAATAATAATAATAATAATAATAATAATAATAATAATAATAATAATAATAATAATAATAATAATAATAATAATAATATCTTTTAATGCCGTAGTCAATGTGTGTCGATTTGAATTGGTAATTAGCTGCGTTTGATATATAGTTAAATTAATAAATAAATAAACAAATAACGCAAATGATAAGTACAGAATGGAATTAAAATCTTAGGATTGAGTATTGAGAATATGAAATTAAATGCTTGAAAAATAAGTTATTGTTTTTTTAACAATTGGGAAAAAAACAAGTTATATATTTTGATTATGATAATTATTAAAGTTATTGATTGTGATATTGATATGGTATTGATTGGTAACTTTGGGTAAACACAAAGTATGAAGAAGTAAGAAGATATATTTGCATTGAATCTTTGTCAACCGAAGTTTGGGGGAAAATATCTTGCTGTTATTTTCAAATTTATTCTTTTCAGTACTTGATGAGAATTTTTCAGTTGAGATCAATCAACATTGTTGTTATTTTTTCTTTTTAATTTGTAATTTTTACTATATATATTTGTGTTATTGTAGTTATGTTGATACTTAATATTTGTTTGTGTGTCAGTGGTTCAGTTGTAAATAAAACAAATATCACACTGATTAATTATGTTTATTAAAAGTATACATTCAAATATAGAACAGAGAATATATTTCATTGACGTAAAATTTACTTTTTTGTCGACATGAAGAAAATAAATAATATACACACGAAACTGTGTAATTAGGTTCATATATATCAGCTGGTAAATGAAGGATGGTAGTGTAGTTAGTAGTCAATAAATGCAAAACTAATGTGGAGTTTAACCTTGTCGTATTCTAATTTAGTATAAATTGCGTGTACATATAATAATTAATCTATTATATGCATATTAATGAAGTTATTCAAAAAACACGTTACTGTTAACCTCTCATATAACAACATTTTATACATTATGCATGTTTTATGTTTAAACAATAGGATTGTTCTGTATGTTCTGGGAGAATATTTAAACGGTAAATAATTGTTTGTGTAAATTAATTTTAAAATGTGATTATATATTTTAAACAAGCTAGAAATAATAGTTTGTGTAAATTAATTTTAAAATGTGATTATATATTTTAGCAAAGTAAAGCGTTCTTGACAATGCGTGCAATTATTCCCCTGTTTGTACTTCAGCAACTTGCGGTTTCCGGTTTAGCGTGATATTATATCGGAGACCATATTACAGGAAATAAACAAAACGCATGTTAGTGTGCATATAGATGCGCGGCTGTGTTTCTAAATTGTATCATTCAGAAATCTGTCGTAACCCTCATGCAACTTGGATATAAATACAATGTGTCTGCATTGAGAAATATATGTGTGCATCTAAAGATGACGTTGCTGTCTTTCATCATGTCGACCGTCGTAGAACATTTCTTTTGCAGCAATGCCGTTGTTCTGAAAAGAAGGAGATGTATTGCTTGCATATGGTTATCATAATTAATCATGATATTATTCAGTCTTTATATGGCAACATTTAAATGATAAATGTGGTTGTGCATTTCGGTATTATTTAACTCCACAGATTATATCATTTTCAAATCTTGACACTTGTTGTAATTTATCGTAATGATATCTAGATAACGATACTTTGCCATGGCGTTGTTAAGGCTTTAGATGTATAATAAAGAATACGTAGTTTTAAGTATTAAGTTGTACTGTTGTTAATTTTTAATCTTCGAAGATCTAATTTTATTAAAGTTAACGTTTGTTTTAAGTGATTTTACCATGGGGTATTGACTGACGCTGGTTCATCTTACGTTGAAAACAAATTTAAAAAATGACGAATGGAAACATTATTATTAACACTTATTAAGCAATATTATTTATGTAGATGTAATTCTTATTGAAATAAGTTTGTTCATATTGTTTTATATACAATTCCATTCGCGTATAATTTCTACTTCATGATTATGCGAGTGTAAGTAATAAGTTATGTTATATTTATCTTTACAAAAACAGGTCATGAACGTTCATTTCGAAAAAGGTTAAACATAAAAAACTTTTTTTTTTTTCATAATTTAATCAGTAACTCATTGATGACAAAATTAATGGTAGACTCAAAATAACAAGAACTACAGTGTAAACAAAACAACAACAAAAGAATAACAGACATGAATATAATGGATTATAGGTACAATAAACTTGCATATTATGTAGAGTAGAAGTAATTCAGCTCCAAAACGGCTGCAAAGATTATTAAAATTATTTAAGCAAAACATTAAAAAGAGCTCCTATTTACGTGGACTTTGTCATATATTCTTTGTCATTTTACTAGTTGCAACAAAATGTAGAAATTGACTAGAATGTATCTGACAACAGAATGAAGTTTTAAAAAGAAATAAATGTAAAATATTTACACTAAAACAGTCACCTTGAATAAGGGGTATAAACAAATATTTAAAACTCTATGACAATTACATAAATAATAAACTTTAATGTTCTTAAGAAAACGCCGTAGAGTAACAGAGAGATTAGAGAAGGCGAGCGAACAGCAGAGATAAATCAAAAGAGAGATGCTGAAAGAATAAATTACAGGATAGAGATGGAAAGAAGTTATAAATTGACGAGAGGAATCAACAACGGAGAAGGAAAATGGAGAGATTGAGAATATGAAAACAGATTGAAGTCATCGGAATCGAGAATAGATACAGAGAAAGACGAAGAACGAGATGCAGATATAACAAATGTCACAAGGTGTCCCCGCGTCGGGTCCCGTGTGCAATGATCGTCTCCCGTCGCAAATAATTATCGAAACATTTTTTTTCGCAGAGAAATCCTTTTTGCGTCCTCAGTTACGGAATGTCAATTGGAAGCAAAAACATATCCCTCAATCCGCTGTCTTTATTCATTCGTCCTTCCAAGTTGTCCACACAATGCCGCCTACTTCAGTCTTTTGTTAGAAACATGAATATATACCTCCGCAGATTAATATGATAAGAGTAGATTGGCTGTAAATGAACGGATTTTAAATACTATTCAACAATCTAGTATTCGATTTTAGTATTTGGTTTGAATGCACGAAAGGCGAATAAAAAGACAACAACACAATTTGAGTATGTAATAATGCACAGCTAACAACGCGTTGTCGTAAACTTTATGAGAATATAAATACTTTAATTTGACCCCTGTACATATGAAAAACAATTTTCATAAAAACAGATTCGTCAGAAAAACCGATTTTATTTTTCAAACACAGTATAACACAGTTAAACTTCAAGACCGTCCATTTGATAGCATAGCCCTGTAGTACGGTTGTTGTATAGGGAGGGTATCGTATTTCAGCAGTAGTTGCTTGCGATTGGCTGAATAAAATTTTGATCTCGCCTACGGGCGTGGCTTTGACGCAGCGGTTAACTTCAGCTTTTATGGTTCATGGGATGTTCTCCGCTAAGGCGTGCTCCACGATTACACGTTGCAATAAAACAATGAAGTGGAAGAAGAATTCGTCCACGAAATCGGGTTCATTGCTACTGTGACGGACCAGCGAAAACCCATAGCGCGTAGTGGCTTAAAACGATTAGCGCGATCTAGATCTTTGCTCTAGAGTGTCCCCCCTTCTACTGGGACCCAGTGACTTTAAACGCACAATTACCTATATGTTCAAATGTATTAGCAGTACCTGGTAATTAAATGTTTATTGCAAAGTGCTGAGGCATTGGGACATAATCTTAACATAGTAAAAAAGTGAACAAAAATCTTCGGACTTATCCTCCGACGTGGCTTTCATCATCTGTGCAAACAGCTAGAAAACAAACAAAAAATGACCACGTTTTTCTTCAAAATCTAGGACTATCCTGGATTCATTTTGGTGAGTCTACTTTCGATTTATTTTTATATTTGTTTACTCTTTCCATATTTCGTTTAATTCAATTTAAATATCAATCTCTCCTCCAATTTTCTCATTTTCTGGCAAACGTACTGGAAGCACATTTTCCATTCCCTTGAGGCACATTGAGTTTTCTGCTCTAGTGAAAGAACGTCCATATATTTCTCAAGTGAACAACCCGATTTGTCAGGCGCGGTAACTTTGACTTAACACATGATCTAGCAAACTAAATCTTGGTTAAAATTTCTTTACCAATCCGTGCAATGTCATTTGCCATTTACTCAATCACTTTGTTGTAACTTATATTCACGAGTTGATGGACTCCTACGTAACTGTACACCAGCGACATTGTTAAGACATTTCGACTCTATTATTCGCAATAACGTCTTTCTCAATGCCACCGGCCCCGCTGGAGCATATGCAAAATTCTGCTTACCACACAAAAATTAAAACAACTTCGCAGATGCATTATATTGCAGGATATACGATATATGTATATACATAGCATTCGATAGTTCTATTTTAAAACGCCGGCGATAAAATGAGTTTATCTAAATATGATTTCGTCAAATGTTTAACTTGGAATATACTTGATTTACATCACAAACAATCTCCAAACAAAAATAAATATTTAATTGATAGCTTGTTATTGTAATACTCTTTCTTTTTAATACTGTCTTTGGTATAGTTTCAATTTATTCAAAGTTTTATACAGGAAAATGAAATTAACTATTTTTCGCTAATAAAGCATTTAGTGGACACAAAAACACTTTCTGGGCTATTTTGACACTTTGATTGCTAATGCATCTGGTCTTAAACTGCTGGCTGGAACACAATTAAAAGGTTTTATTGCTTTAAAATTCTTGAACTGATAAAAGAGAACAAATGGACGAAAATCAATAACAAAATATTTGAGGTGTTTTAGCAGATAAGAAAAAAAATTAAATTTAGCTTTTTATTATTTTTTTTTCGAAAAAAAAAAGAAGGAAATTAAACTTATTTCAAAATATACTGATATTTTCTGTTTATCAGCATAAAAATTATATAGCAATTTGATCTGAAATAACTTTGCAATGTATTATATTGGGTCGCTGTGTGATATTTTGTACGATTATACCCTGTTTCTAAATAAAGTAAAACTTAAATGCATATAAATATATTATCATTTACAATTTTAAGTATTCATAAAATACTTTTTCAAAGTAACCTTGCAATTAAACCAATTAGCTAACTCTTCAATTTAACAAAAAATCAACACTTAAGGGGTCGTTAATCCGTCTTCAAAGTAAACAAAATGCTCCTAAATCCACTACCGGTATATGAGATCTCCTTGATACAACTCTTGAGATCGAAATCAAGTAGAACTCAACAACCCTCTTGGTGTCGCTGGCAGTCATATAAGTAGCACTTCTAGGTTTTAAATCTTAACCTGCTAATAAGGCTTAGGGAACCCGTGTTGACCCAGATCAGTGAGATCCCGTCTGGAAGCTGTCTAATCAGGATCTGTATCATTTGCTTCTATTAGTAACTATATCTAATTTGACATGTAACATATATAATATGTAAGCAAATAAGTGAGAATTCATCATGTTTTAAACAACTTGTTGCCAGATAAGGGTACTATGATTAATGTGCCTGGGCAAAGTCAAAACACTTCTTCCACCGATATCCAGCTCATTGTTTCCGCTATAGATCTCTTTTGTATTATATAAACTTACTAGTGTGTATGTAATAAGAATAAAAATCCTTCTTGTCGTAATTTTACCGTTTATTTCTCAAGCGTGTTGTATTAATGCATTGAGCGGATATTCGGGTATTTTCAACGAAAGAGAGAAAAAATAATCCACTGTATAAAGAGGGTTTTACGAAGGCTTAAGTAGTTATAATTTTGTTTTACTACGACTGGTAATTCCACATGTAAATACACCGTAATGTATACACTTGGGCTAAATTAGTATAATGCTTTAATACTGTATGTTAATACCTCGGTTCAAAGTCGTCAAAAAAGCTAACGGGAAAAATAATTCGTTCTGTCAACATAATTTCATCTTTAAATCTGTTTTTTGATATCATGACAAGATAGTAATTAAGTCGAACATTTGCTTTTAAGATCAGCTTGATTGTAGAAATTGATAAGTACTTATTTATAAATAAGTTTTATTTGAAATGGCCGATGATTTTTTTTTAAATAAATGAACTTGAAAAAATGGTTAAACATCGCTAATTATATGGAATTTGAATTAATAAATGTATTTTCATCAACAACAAAAACACAGAAAGTGTGCATGTCCTAATAGCTAACTGTACAATAAAATAATACAAAGCATGTTTTATCTAAACCATTTCGAGATGAAAAAGGTAAAATATGAAAATTTAAAATCTATATAAAAGACAAATTTTCTACATATTTTGTTTTCTCATTATGTTATTCGTTACAATACTTCTGCCTTATCTATTAATTATTCTAACAATATGCATCATATTTCAATCAATGATTATCTCTCCAATCATAACCACAATTAAAGGAGGAAACATGAATGAAAATACTAACAGGAGAGAAACGAGTAACAAAATATATGGATTAAACCTCTTCATAATTAATTCCGCTCACTCATTGAAAAATAAATACCCAGATCACTAAATGTTAGGTATTCTGATAGTTTAATTAACGACTGTGTTATGAATAACGTTCTATCTTTGTTCACGCGCTGTCATCTGTGCTCGATTCGTTTATCCTACAACATGTGGCGTACTCGATTACGGTTCTAAAGATTCCGAAGACTCCAATATGTCCCCATAAGTTCTTTGAGTCGTAAGTTTAACATAAAAGCTTCGACACAGCACGGGTATGACCGAATTAACACGTGTTACCCAACTCTAATAATCCAATTACGAAGATTCATTCACATATGCTAAGCATAACTTTCCGTGAAGCTATTGTGTTATTTTTTCCAAAGCTAGAAATATAGTCGATATATAGTTAAGAGTGCAGATTGTTATAGAGTATTTAGTTAAATGCCATAGAAACGTGCATTCACGATTTATCTCTTTTTTATTAAATAATACCTTCGATAATTCATAAATTAATGCACATTTGAGCGCTTTATGTTACAAAAACGTACCAGTTTAAATGGCTACCAAGCTTAGCAAGTAAGTAAATCAGACTAAGCGTTTATTTTTTCTTAAAGTTGCAGGTAAAAAAAATAGTTAAATAAATACAAAGGAAAAGAAGCAATTCATTAACAGTCAACAAATAAAATTTCGTCTGTGTTAATTTTATAACGAGTGTACGTCTCAATTTTTTATAAATCTTAATTTGATAATTTACTTCTTCAATACCATTCTCACATGTTATTTCTTCACAACACCCCTGCAGTTATATGTACCTGTATCGAATAACAAATTCAAATCACAACAATCGAAGGACATGAGACACGAGTTATGTTATCGACCCGACAATCACACCCGCCATATGTCTAATGCCTAAACACCAGTGCTCGAACCCCGAGGCAGGAGACAACGAAGATACCAATCATGCTAGAGGTCTGCCAACACTAAACACAGTCAACGAACGTCAATTGGTATACCTGTACTGAACCAAAGTCTACAAAATACACTTTACCCAACTGAACGTATTCATATATACGCTTCTCGAATGTATCATTAACAGTAACAATGTAAAATGAAAACGTATCATTCATCTTCTTAAACAAAAGATTATAACGTATTATCAAAGTTAGTGTCGACTTTAACTATTTCACTTAGTTTAAAGTGTTTTTTTTTAAGTTTCTTTTTATTCCAAAAGCATGGACAAAGTTGAATAATTGTTAGTAGCGTTTCAATGCAAATTACTTTTATCAGCTTCACCAAAAAATCAAGTGTAACCTTTTCTTTTATGAGATGGCATTAATCCTTCATTTCTATTTAGTTTGTTTTCTAATTGGCATAAACTATTATTAAACGACGTCACGGAAACGAATCATAGTAAATAACATCATCACCATAAACATGAACACGAATCCATAGCTCATTTGTTCACATACAAATGATTGCTATTTGCGAACAGCTTGTGGAGTAGCTTGGTCGTGTATTAAGTTATCAAATTTTCCATGATCGCGAACTGCTACCAGACCTTTCACTATGTCTCACTATCCCTCACAATGTGTCAGGTCTCTAGCTATTCCACTCCCCAACTAGACGATAACATGACAGCTCACATGGAAACATGTGGATGGCCTGCGGTTGTAAGATTGTTGGAGTTGGTCAACCGTCGGATGTCCAGCAGAGCTGGATGTTCTGATGAAGCCAATTTATCCCAACTGTCCGAAGAATGGACACTGTCTGGAATTTCCCTATAGTGATTATTACACTGGATGTATTTTTGAAGAT
The DNA here is from genome assembly GCA_007844125.1 of Sinonovacula constricta. Classification (NCBI taxonomy): domain Eukaryota; kingdom Metazoa; phylum Mollusca; class Bivalvia; order Cardiida; family Solecurtidae; genus Sinonovacula; species Sinonovacula constricta. Next base: position 5,988,862 of record CM017568.1, on the reverse strand, counting down.
AGTGGACATAGCAGCAGGCTGCAAACATGAAAGGCTTTTTTAAAATATGTTGTAATATCAGAAAACAAAATGTGTCACCAAATTATTGGCCAAGTTATTGTATGTAATTGATTACATTTTATTTATTATTGTATTTGATAAAACGAGAGTTGTAATTTAAAGACTTATAACAATTGTCTTTTTTGTCTTCTACCTGAAAATTAGCCTGACATAATTCCATCCGTGGTAAATCGAAATGAAAAGTCTGCCTACAAATGCTTACGAAAAAATGATAAACCGTTTTGCAACACTCAAAAGGGTTGTAAGGTCTTCGTAATTCAAGCATTATAAATAACTTTGATTTCCCCCCCTATGAACAGTACCTGGCAAGATAATGTCAACTTTCTTCCAAAAATGCATTCTGATTAATTCATGTAGGATGCACACCACATCGGAGTTGTTTTTCACCATGACTAATACACTGACACGTTGTGTGTCAGAAGCGTTTATGTTCACTAGACCATTTACCGTTCATGCACAGTTTTGCCTTTGTGTTTATTATAAGCAAGAATATTAAGCTTTTGAATACTTAAGATGCTTGCAAGCTTTAACTATTTACAGTTCAAGAAAACACAGAAGATCCCAAAGCAATATAATACAAAAATGTGTCATTCTGTCAGCTATATGTATATGTTAAGAGGAATTGTATATATGAACGATTGGTACCAGTAAAAATAATGAAGATGAAATTTATTTTATTATTATTATTATTATTATTATTATTATTATTATTATTATTATTATTATTATTATTATTATTATTATTATTATTATTATTATTATTATTATTATTATTATTATTATTATTATTATTATTATAATAAAAATAATAAATTAATAAATGTAATAATAAATATAATAATAACTATAACAATAATAAAAACGTTTCAATATTTCCGCATCAATAATAGCTAAATTTTCCAAACTCCTCTGACCATTGCCAAACATACATTTCGAAGACACATATACGCATGTTAACGCTGAAAACTGCTCAATTAGAAACACGTGAACACACAATTATAACTTGAAAAAACACACCTGGGACACAAGTTTTCCCCAACACACGCCATTACGCGAATACTACAAAAGAAAACAAGTCTAATGAAGCCATCAATATGAAAGGACCACGTTCCATTTCTTTCGAAAGACCACTTTTCGTCATCGGAAGTTCAAACAAATAAACAAGCAAGATAAAACGAAGAGCCGTAAAATTCAACACTAGACCACAAAGCCAGATCCTTTAGCCGGTAACATCTACCGCTGTTTTTGGACAATGGCGCTTGAGCGAGTGAATCCGATGAAATGATGATATAAACAATTTTCGGGTTAGGGCATTAACAACTTAGTTTACAAATCTCAGCATCGACCGATCACTGCATTCATTATCCGCGTCCCTTCCTCCTGCGGAGAGCCTTTGAAGCCATAACAAATGTCTCTCTTTCCTTGTCACTCCCAGGAAAGCATCCATTGAGTAATTGGTGCAAATTGATGCTTGATGGTCGGCGACAATCATTGCCCGTCTTAAGAATCATACAAGCCAAGGTGGTGATTTTCGTCGAATCTCATGACTCCGCAATGTTCCCCTGTGTGAGACCTCTTCCTGAGCTCAAACAACGATCATAGCAATCGAGATTAGAAGAAGAGCATCCAAACTACTGGTCTATATCTCAGCGAAGGTTTGGCAAAGCTTGTCATTGCGTCGGAGATGGCGTTACGTCTCTCCCAGCTTTCTTCAAGACAAATGGTTTATCATCGTCTACAATTGCATTAAATTGTAGGACCAACTCGAATAAGAGAATATTTTTCCGAAAAGATCATGCAGTTGACAGGAAGAGATTCCCTATGTCATTACCACGCCACTGCAAGACGTTAAGTACAAGACGGAAATTCGTCAATTGCCCATACTGTTTATTTCTCTGCGCCCAGCTCCGCAATGCGCTCCAGAAATGACAATTGGCAATTGGAAGGATTTCCTTCCAAAGTGAAAAGCGTTTAATGCCATCGATTGTGTGGTTTATTTTCTCGCCATCAATAGTGTAGGTATACAATATCAATACGTATATCTCTTTAACTCTTGGAGAAGTTAGCATATGCAAAATCTATGAACGGACCCTTATAAGAACTGCAGAAAATAACCAGAGTTAAAAATAGGTTTTAACCCAAGCAACAATATCTATAGATATATGGATTTTGCTGCGAGGTGTATAGGGAAGCTCAGAGTTGATTTTTTAAGAATCATTATTAATTATAACATACTTCATATAAAATTGTCTTTTTAGCTTCTGACGTAAAATAGGAAATTTTAAGGAATTATAAAAGGAAACGATACAATATGGAATTTAGGAAAACGAAAATAAGAAAATTTGTTGGACTTTTGTTCGTTTAGAAATGAAAGATAAATTTACACCAATACACGTGTAATATTAAGAAGATTGTACAAGCATGCAAATAATGTTTGACACCCTTAAGTATTTACTATTCAAATAATATTGCTAAATACTTATTAGTTGTTATTATAAACATGCTTCCGGAATAGAGATTTGATAGAAAGAACACTCTTTATTTTGAATAATGGAATACCGATTGAGACGAAAATGTGTTAATTGTGAATATTGAGCTCTACACAGCTTTGAAAATATATCATAGTTATACATATTCGTATATTAATGACCTGTTTGTCCATGACTAGTGGACAAGAAAATAATAGTACAATTATAGAAGATAACACTGTTATGTAACGTCCAACGACATGAAACATAAGCCAGCAATAATAGAGCCAGAGAAGTACCACAATACAGGGTACAACCAACATGCAGTCTCAGATTTCACGATTCTTTATCACTGTGGCCATGACATCAGTATTGCATACACCCTTCCGCTTAGTTTGTGTGGTTTCTGTAATTTACCCGAAACATTCACGTATGTGTGACATATACCAAACTATCATAAATTTCGCCGTTAATAATCTTTCTTTTGACCTTGAAGGTTTTAAATGACATCAAAATGGCAAATGTTATACTCAGAAATGGCATATATCTATACACTGTATTCATGGGAATCGAGTTTAGCATCGATAAAAGTGCACGGAAGGAAAAGGTATTTGTTTTGTTGACTTGAGCGGGGCTTTGCTGCGAAAGAAAAATGGTTTGGTGTACTTTGCTGGATGAATTTTCTTGTTAATAAGAAAAATCTGAATGGTTATTATTGTAAATTATTTTCAATGTTGTTTGTTTAAAAAAACGCACCTTAAATTACACAACAATTTAACACTTTACCAATTTCATCAGCGATGAAGAACAACTTCATGTCTGTGCATTTAGTGCACTTTGTATAAATGTGTCTTAACAGTTGTCTTAAAAGTTGGACAAAGTTTAGTGCAATTGTACAAATCCAGCAAAATATTTTAAGTTTTAATGTTATCATATGTAAATAAAAACAAAACATGTCGTTATTTTACCATTTACACATCTTTCACATTATGAATCACAATATGAGTTTTTCAGATTTACAAGTTTTGTTGTGTTTTTTATCAGTAAATACTTTTAAATGGTTCTTTTTTCTTTCTGTCAAGTTCTTTCCGCAAATGCGTCTTTTTAGACAGTTTACACTTTGCAAATAACATTAAACATGCTTCATCATATTTTGTTTTACTATATTCTAACACAGGAATTATATGTTTTTGCTTCAGTTATAAAAAGAATGTTATGTTGAATTAAACCGAATTTACCAGTAACATTTGCTCATAAACAGTATATAAACTTCTATTCACACAACATCACGAGTATGTTATTTTGTAATTTAACGAAACAATCTTTCATATTTCTTGACAAGTGGAGTAAAGAAAATATTTGATAATGTATGAACAATATTTGAATTTTGACATTATAATTTTTACTCAATTAAACATTTGACAAAATGTAACATCACTTAGTTATTTCCTAACTCAAAGTTAAATATATGTAAATTTATTGCTTTTAATGCAGAATAAACACATTGATTTAAGGTAGACTTCTGAGAAACTGCAAGCATTTTCCGTTGATTATGTAACACACTTGGAAGTAGAAATATTAAGACTTTTTAAACTAAGAGTCTTCTTTAATTTGAGGATAATTAATTATTGTAATATAACTTATTATAATACTGTTCATATTAAGACGTCATTGCTGCTTTCGGTACTGGTGACAAATGATAAACATACCTGTAAAACCTGTGTTACTTTTAACTCTGCTGATACTAATTCATAACATTAGTATACTTATAAAACGACTTATCATATTACATGGACCAAGAATAAGATAAAATATCACGCTAAAGGCCCTTCTGTGGGTCGACAATACATTTCCAACATAACATTTTACGTAAATTGATCGTCTGTGTGGCTTGTGTGTGCTTTAAAATCATGAGACTAATTGTGTTGACGTTGGTAGTTGAAGGAACAAAGTCTTCAATTGTTAGAACACCGTGACCTTGACCCTTGGGTCTGGTCACGTGACAACATGGAGAGATTGTATTGTACTGCAGGTAAATTGTCAACATATGCGGTATACGTCTTTTGCGACATGGACTCATTTATAGGGGAAAAAATATAGGGTATATGCAATTAAAAATTGCTAACGTCTTTCACGCAATAGCTTATTTACGAAAAGGGCTGAGTTTATAATCCTTTTTACCTGTTTCGGTCATTAGTTGGGGAAAAGGTAAAGTGTTTAATATATATAATTTGTGCTACCGTGTTAATTTATGTCATGTAAATGTTGTAGGAAAGGCTGACTTTATGCAATGAAAAATTGTTAGCTGTTGATTTCGTTTTTCATAAAAATGCTTATTTGGGTAGCGACTGAGTGCATAACTTGCATATACGCTCTGTCTATATATGTCTTGATTGTTTTTCTTTCATAGTCACCATTTTCTTTGATCGTAAAACCCGATTCAAGGAGTTGATCATAAATTATTGATTGAATTAATATCCACTCTTCCCATGTAAAAACTGTATATTTAATGTATCACTTTTGTATAAAGTACATTAATTAATCAAGAATAAGAGGCAACAAAAAGCATAAAAAGGTATCCTGTCTACTCTATATTATACGTGTACATTATATGGTGTTGTATTGTATGAAATGTCAGCGTATAGCAGTTGTACTTGACGTCGATCAGCATTTGTTTGATAGCGGTAATTTAAAAACCGTTTACACAATTAAAAAGACAATAAATGATCATCAAATAAATAAAAAGCCCTGATACACTGTGGCAGGTGTATTGTACGCTGCTACCTGCGCGCCCTCTATTGGCCAACTGGAGACCTGGACAGCCTATCCGTATAGAAACTGCATAAGCCATTCGGCCAATCACAGTGCGGCTTACAACCAACGGTTTAACTACCTATGTTAATCGCAACGCGCAGTGAGCGAAAAAGCGCTCACCGTGTTAAAACTAATTCTAAAGAAGTTATTTGGACTACGCATCGGTGTGGAAGAAATGTGTTTATATCGTGGGACCTTAACTTAACAAAATCGGACAATATAAATTGTTATTTATAATATTTATCATGGACAACAGACTACCAGTGTAAACAAAGAGGTTAAACTGTTTGGATTATATGCAGTCGATATATTTATGATTCTTTTGATTAGTTTACATGTACTTTAGTGTTATGCTGTAGAATTACGTCCCCTTGACCAAACAAACGTGATTTGTCATATTGGATTTGCAGGAATATCATTCGAGGTTAAAAATAAGTCATAAAGTTCATATAAACAGAGCGTAAACAATTGTTTTCAATCGGATGAAAAATAATACACTGGAATTGGTAGTTCAATTAGATCTTCAACTTTTTAGTCAAAAATAATAATGCATATCACAGAGAACATAAACCACTGCAAATAGGCAGTAAATAATAACAGACATAACAACATTTTAGGACCAAGGACTGTGTCGCATCTCAGTCAAGATTCTTTGACAGCACAAGATGTAGATGCAAGATAGATAGGAAAACGGCATGCTTCGTGGTCAGTTAGGAGATTGTTGTAGTGAACGGAGAAATTAGTTGACACTTGGCTGAAATTGACCACTTGTGCTTTGTAGGAAGGCCAGAGCCAAAGGAATAATACGTTGCGTTATTTGGCGAGCTATTGCAACAAAGTTAACAATTAATTTGTCTTTAAATTGCTCCAGACACTGTATATTGAGTAATAACGTTTTACTTTCATGGATGACTTGATGTAAAACCGCCTTTTTGTGGGTTTTCTAGTGTTGACGCCTCGGACAACTCAAACCTTGGTCTGCCATCAGCCAGATTCCTGGAAAGGTTAAGGAGGCAATAGAAAGCCCTGGACATATATTTTAGCTAGGAAAGTGGTGACACCTTTAAGCTGGAACACATGACAATGACTACGTTGGACGACAAGCCCCTCCTTTCAACAAAGGGTAAGCGCACCATTTTCTCGTTTTGTCATTTGTCTGTTTTTATTTTATGCGTCTTGGAATGCTTCTTTTGTTGTTATTTGCCTGCTAACAAAACTAGAAAATGGATTTGTAGCATTATTTAAATATTAATTATTACTGTTGACGTCAATGTGCATTTGCCTATTGTCAGTTGTTTGATCTGCTACAAATGCAACATGCATATATGCGCGCGTGTTGTCAGCAATATAACTAATTAAATGTTAAGAATACAGGGCATCCAGATAATCATGAATTATTGATATTCAATACAAGTATGCTCAGAAACTGTAATTGCAAATATTCTGTCGCTCTAAGACACGTCCCGACTTGTCATATATGTAAAGGAAACTGTTCTTAAAACCCTGTAAGTGTTTGAAAGAAAAAATAAACTATTTGTAGAACAGCTGCAGGCAATTTGCCCAAGTTTTATGTCAATAAATTACCAAATGTTACCTATCAACAAACGCAATGTTCTTAATACAGTTACTGTAAAACACATTAATTAAAAATAGGAAAAGACATAGATTTTTAAAGTCAGTTTAATTATGTAATAAACAGCGTGTCAAATAATGAAATAATTAAGATTTTATAACTGCTGGTATTAACTTTTGAAGCACATTATTGTATATCTTTATCATAACAATCATTTTTATTTTACGCCTTTAAAATGACTGATAAACATTGTATAAATACATATTTAATCGATTAAAAAATAAAAAATGAAATTGTTATATGCTTTACCATAGAAGGGTTTTCCTAGTAAAACGCCAAACATTAAAAACAATTCGTACACCTAATCCATCATCTTTTTAAAAAACAAAACACGACAATATCATAAAAATTACACTAACTTTGTTTTTAAAGCTTGCCTACTTGTACACGTATTCCACAGTCTTGAAAAACGAATACAACCAAAAGGTAAAATATATCTTTAAAAGGCAAATTCTGTTTTTAGCCCTCAACGTTGCCTAGACCGGAAAGTATTCCAATCGCTGTCTTTGTGCCCTCTAATAAACAACAAGACTTCTCGGAAAACTTCTGTCTGCTGTATCGTGACATCTACTGTCCGGGAGCCGATCGAACATCATGCATTTTAATAGGACTCGTCCCTAAGTCTCCGCTAATTGTATCATAAGACCTAGATTTCACGTCAAATGAGAATTCATCCCGAAAAGTGACCCGAAATGAGAGAAACTAGGCAAAATCTGTGCTGATAATTCAAATTGCCTTGTCGGTCGGCTTAGGAACGGGCATTCTGTAAATTCCCGTGTTACATTAGGCATAAACCTAAACAGTATTAATTTTTCGGCGTCATTAGATACAAATCCGACACAATTAATTCTGTCACTACTACAACGATTGGGAAATGTTTCTACATCCGTTTATTCATGGGCGGAATTTTATTACTTAATCTGTCCGAACAGAATGTAATCTTGTCGAGGCATTCACTTTATTAGGGATTTCTTGGGCTGCTTCGGCGAATAAAACCGCTTGTCAAACAGGATGTTAAGGAAGCTTAAGCATATAGCGAGCATGTTTATGAGTTTAAAATTGCTTTTTGGCATTCAGCTGATTTGTGAATATTTAATACTGAACGCGGGGGTAAAAATAAATGGGAGAATGGAAGAAAATAGCATTCAGAAAATTGAAAAGATGTACAGAGATAGATGTTTTTTAACTAAAAATATATTTATACTCTAAAATGTTGTTAATTGTGCAAACTTATGTTTGTTTTTATTGAATGTCTCGCTGTAAAATGTTTAATTCGTTAGTGTTTCTGTGTTTTTATTGCTTATTATTTTATACTGTTACTTGTTAGTAGTAGTAGTAGTAGTAGTAGTAGTAGTAGTAGTAGTAGTAGTAGTAGTAGTAGTAGTAGTAGTAGTAGTGTTATAATTAATCTATGTTATTGTTATTATCATAATTGATCTTTATTATTATCACTTTTATAATAATAGTAATAATAGTTATTATTAAAATGATGATAATACTACTAATAATAATAATAAAAATAATAATAATAATGATTATTATTATTATTATTATTATTATTATTATTATTATTATTATTATTATTATTATTATTATTATTATTATTATTATTATTACTATTATTATTATTACCATTATTATTATTACATCATATTAATTTTTTTTTGCACATTATTGCATATTTATTATTATTGTTATTATTATCACATATCAATTATTATTATTATTATTATTATTATTTTGCACATTTTTTTCTTTTATTCATCATTAACTTAAATGTTAGTAATCAATCTTTAAATATTGTATACATGTACTTATGTCAATGTCTTTAGCATACAAAATCATTTTAATGATCTTTATTAAAACACTTATACTGTAACTTAACTTGTATTAAGTTGTTATAGTTTTTTCATGATATTTCTCATAATTTTAACAATAATTTAAAATAAATTTGGAAGATTTTATGCGTGTTTGGTTAAATTGTCAAATTAACATTTTTATAGTTTACAATAATCAAATAACCACAGTACATAATTCCGGAGATTAATATTCAAAATTAATTAACATCAAGCCTCTGAAATTTGAGTATTCATTTCTTTATGATCATTTCTTTATGTATTCTCCGAATACGTTACCAATGGAACAAAACGCCATGACTTACTTTAAAATACAAATACATACAAATATATTACCTACTGATTTTTTCTAAAATAAACACACACTTTCTCCTTGTATAACAAAACATTTTTTTAATTACAGACGTTTCTTTGTATCAATAGAAAAACTGTATTATATTTTTTTTCGTAGTTGTAATTTCAATATAATGCTAAGATTACAAATCTTTGTACTTTTTTCGAACAATGTAAATGCAAAGTAAAATAGGGCTAACATATCATCTTCACTGTTTGCCGTTTCAAAATTTGTCCTTTCCATATTTTAATTTATCGCCGCCATATTATGCTCTTACAAAACAAATGACCTGAAACATAATAGTCAGCACAAGAGTTTGATCGAACTTTACTTGAAAATCATGAAAATGAAAACATCCTAATTTTTAATATGATGTCATTATTCTGCCATGACATCATCATGACGTCATAATAAGTCACACTTCTGTAACTTAGAGATTATCTTGTTGATCTTTCAGAGGAAGACAGTGCTAACTCCGATTCTGGAAGTGGAGCTAACGGCCTCAGTAAGAAAGCAAGATCAAAAAGAGGTAGGACTAATATAAACATTTACAATGAAGGATCACATTCACCAACCATCTTAACTAATAATTGATCTAGTCGGTGATTTTAGAATACAGCTATGCGTATCTCCAATTAAGAATACGGCTATGCATATCTTTATTTTAGACAATACCTATGCACATTTCCAAGTTAGAATACAGCAACGCATACCTCCATAGTACCTCCAATGCATATTTCCAATTAAGAATGCAGCTATGCATATCTCCATTTTAGACTATACCTATGCATATCTCCTTTTTAGAATATACCTATGCATATCTCCATTTTAGAATATACCTATGCATATTTCCATTTTAGAATATACCTATGCATATCTCCATTTTAGAATATAACTATGCATATCTCCATTTTAGAATATCACTATGCATATCTCTATTTTAGAATATACCTATGCATATCTCCATTTTAGAATATCTCTATGCATATCTACAAAGCAATTTTTAATATGCGTCTGAAACTCTGAATACCGCTTTAAATGTGAAACTTTAAACAGCAGTGAATATCATTTATCTGAAAATGGTGACTTGAGTTCAGCCATGATTTGGACTTCATGTCATTCCAAGTGTCTATAAATACTCTTTTTGTAAAGCTGTATCATAATGTTTCCAATATTTTTTAAGTAAATGTTATTAAATCAGCATGGCAAGGAGAAGAATATTCAACAAAACATGTAAGAATAGAATAAATAAATAACAGCTAAGGAATAAAGATAATAATAACGCAATTCAATATGCACTTACGTACTTAAATTTAAGAAAATATTTGAATGACCTTGCAATTACTAACGACAATTTTTTAAAAGTAACAAGCACAACAACATGTGCATATATTTGTGTACAATAAAACCGACGAGATAAATAAACTTTACATGAATCTATTTAAAAAATGTGGTAAATAAACAAAATAATTTAAAACGACAAGGAAAGTCAAAGTATCAAAAATGATACTATGTAGAATCAAAAGTAGTAACAGTTGGAAAAACACAATCCTTTGTTTTACAAATTACTGAAGGAAACAGAAATTTGCATCTTAGAGTTTTATACTTTGTCCAAACCATTAACAGCACTGAATTAATCTTAAATTAATGATGCACATCTTTAATATCAACCGGAAGTTCTGTAAAGGATGCCACCATTTGGAAGCATTTTCAGGCACGGCCTTGTGTCTAAAACTTGGATTGTCCGAACATTCATTTTAGTCACCTGTCAGAGGACGGAAGTTCTTATCAATGATATAGAGGGGCAGATGAAATGCAAGGACGAATGTATTTCTACAAAGACATCGCTGCCATTGACCGGAAATGGTCTGCCAGGTGCCCTAAGGTCAACTGTCACAAAACCGGAAGTTGTCCGGAATTTTCCTAACCTTGTCAATCTTTGGTCAAACTGTAGCTTGACATAATACATTCAATTAAGTATTTTTGAGATGTCCTTCGTGTACATAACTATTTCCAGGATATATCATAAAATAGAAGCTTTTTTAGTATTTCATAGTAAATTATTTCTGGCCTCTACAAAAACCGGTCAGTTATGGATGATGGTTGCAAGATATGAAACTGTCGAGTGTACTGCATTGCTTGGAACCGACTCTTTTGCATGAATTATTTTTTAATTGCTTTAAGTTACACAGTGTCTAGACAGCTCGTTAAGACAACAAGAAACGGTGACTAAACGCAATATTTTTGGACAGACACTAGAATTTGTAACCGTCATCTGTCCAGTTGTGTCAAAAGGTACGACAAAACTGAGAAGTTTACTTTGCACGTTACATGAGATTGCGCAGTAGTTGGAGCAACAGTAGGGGCTTATCTGCCTTTATTTGTATATAGGATATGCCTAGTTTTGAAATAAATGTTCAACCAATTATCTTATTATTATCGGACCCCACTTCGTATAAATGCTTCATATCGTTTATTGTTGAAAAAAGCACACATCAAGAAGTGCGAGGTTAGAGCTTTGATAATCTGTTTAAGCATTTTATTCCACACCTTTACCGTTCAAATGCTGAATATGTTTGTGGGTGTTGTTTTTTCTATCTATATGAAAAGTCTCTTCTAAGTGTTCTTAGTCACTTTTAGATTCAATTTGCATATTTTTATATTAGTCTAGTGCATTTTAAATAATAAAATAAAAAATAAAATGCTAATGCAATTGCGTTCCCAAATACTATCTCAGTGAAATCCATTTGGAAGGTTTTTTAGCATTAGGTAATTAATTGTCATTAATATAAATAAAATATACATAAAACTAAAGTTAGGTCATACATTCATGTATCATATGTCAAACATTAATATACTAATCAAAACTAATTGAGATGAACGTACCAAAATGACAACATGCCTTTGTTCTATATTTTTGTTGGCATAAAGCTGCTCTCTGATAGATTTGGGTCAAGTGTCCATTTTTGTTTCTCTAACGTAATAATAAACTTTCAAAATTCCTTTAGACCTTTCGCAGTCGTACTTAACTTTTGGAAACAATGAGTGCCCTTGAACTCTCATAGCTGAAATAAAAGTCCATTTTACCGCTTATAACATTACATGATAGATTACTTTGATTATAGGCTACGCCGAGGTGCACTTGGACATACTAGCAAGACCCTCACTAATTCTTCAGAACACGAAAAGGGAAAGGTATTTTTCGTCACTGGATATAACAATTAGGACCAATAAAACTTGGACAACAAGCTAGCTTTCAACAAAACTTTGCTTAGCTCTCGAGTACGTTTTGGATTGTATGATCACGATAAATGTTTTGTCCAGAGTCAACCCTTAATGGATGTCACCTCATAAACTCGCCGGACTTCAATGTGGTTGTTACTCGAAAGGTTTGTCATGTGACAAATTTGATGGCCATTCGACGATTCTGACAATATCCCTTAGCCCTTTTATCACAACATCAAAATAGCATCAAGTTGAATTATGACATAAGATCAAGTTGCTTGATACGGATTCACAGCCTAATGAAGAAATAAGGAACACTCAATCATATTGTCTGCCCCTAATTAATGGCTGTAAAGCTTTTTAATGAATTAACCAATGGCGTGAGTGGCTTTCATTTATGTTAAAAGATTACCAATCACTGTCCAGATATAAACATGCTAAAATTATGTTTAAACTCGACCCAAACAATGTGAAAAAGGCCAGCGCACGTGTATGCGTGTGTCCATTTTTAACTTTTTAGCTCCAATGTGAAAATCGTTTGAACTTTTGGTGTTTCATTTGATGTATCAACACAACTACATTAAGGAAATGCTGTGATGTTTCGTGATTAAAGCGAGCAAACATCCTCTGACATTGGACACTACAGCGTATGCAATTTAACAATGCATGGGCATTAACTGGTCAATTAACATGTGTTATAGTGTAGGCTGGTAATAAGAAAGATAAAGCAGTGCGTTGCATCACAATAATTGCTTTGGTATGCATTATTGATATAAACATAAAAGTTAAGCCGCTATAGACATTGGCACTAATGCAGTGATTTATGATAAATGCTGCTCACAAATTTAATGTATTTTAAGTTATATATATATATATAATTCTGGTCATGTGGGGAGGGTTTTCAGGTAGCGTGCGGTGCGCCGGTGGTTCTACTCAGACATAAGTCTGGGGTCTTTCTTTACCAATAATTAACTTGACGTCGTCAATATGGTCATAATTGTATCGGCGCGATGTAACAAAAAAACAAACAAATAATTTGAGACTGTTCAGAATATTCGCATAATAAAACAGTGTATCGTCTATTTGTGGTCTGCAAAAAGCATATATTAGCAACGCAAGCGCACTGCACACATTAACGAACACCTCAACTATATTTATTATATATTTTATATACACAGCTTTCTATTATTTATACATGAATAAAACATTGATACACTTATTCATTTACATATAAATTTAGATCCGTTCGTTTTTATACAATACACCGACATACATATTAAGGTTTTAAATTAATCAAAAACAAATAAAAAAGCAATAAGGCACACACAAACTGACACACATTCTCAGAAACAGTTGCAGACGAACACACAAAAAGTGCTCGCCTACAAACGCAAAAAAAAAAAAAAAAACAATTTAAATTTGTACAATTCGAAAGCGTTGAACAATAAACAGCTTTTTTACACGAATTTCGCCCTACCTGAAAAGATTTTCAAATTACTACTGATTGGTTTGACCCTGTTAAAAAGTTATCTCTTTTTGTGTAATTGTTAATTTTATTTGTAAAATTAGTCGTGCAGTGTTAAAACATATTCTAATATGAACAACTTAATAAATAACATTTTTATCTTTATTTCTCAGACCCTGGGGCTGTTTTAAACAACATTTTATTTGAAATGCATTAACAATTAACATCTTTCTGAACATTCGTGACATGTGCATATATCACAATTATGTTTTCTTAAAATTGTTTTGTGTTTGTTGTTGTTATTGAAAGCAATAATTCGAAAAATCGCTTATACATTCGGCATAAAATAAAATATTTTTTTTTCGTGAAATACAGGGCATTAAGCACACTTTTCCTACTCTAAAATACAAGAACAAATATACACCATCATATTTCTACTGTCAAACGTGTCAGCAAATATAGGTTCTAAGAACATTTTACTTTTAAATGTCAAACTTTGAACGGTTTATGAAATTGTAAGGTACTCTATTGTTTTGATAAACAATGACGACACACTATTTTTTTCAGACGTTCTTCTCGGCGCGTACATATCATTTCAACATGATTCTTTATATCTTTCTTCCGGTTTCTTTTTATTGAACAAGGCACGTTATTGTACTTGTCATAATCTGACAATTGTATTTATCAAAACCGGACACATTTTTTCCGGATAGTACAAAGATTACTTACCGACAAGTTTTATTTGTACACAATGGCGAACAATTTCAATTTTAAATAAATTGGAGTTAACTTTTCACCATTGAATCATTTCATTACAGTAGCAACTTATCTTGTTATTTCGTTGCCAGTCATATTATACTTGTTATAACTTGGTACACTTATTAACTTTACCACAGGTCATAGCGGCATCAACCAACTCGGAGGGATGTTTGTGAACGGTCGGCCTCTTCCGGATTCTACTCGGCAGAGAATCGTCGAGTTAGCACACAGTGGGGCTCGGCCATGTGACATCTCCAGGATCTTGCAGGTCTCGAACGGATGTGTGAGCAAAATTCTAGGACGTTATTACGAGACTGGGTCAATTAGACCTCGAGCTATTGGTGGCAGCAAGCCCCGCGTGGCCACTAATGACGTGGTTCGCCATGTGGCTCAATATAAACGGGAATGTCCGTCTATCTTCGCATGGGAAATCCGGGATCGACTCCTGGCTGACGGAGTGTGCAACCAGGAAAATATTCCTAGTGTGAGTACTATTTTTTCGATTTTATATTTTAAGCCTGCTGTTCTAAAACACACTGCAGTTGTATGTTGAAAATACTTGTATACAGCTGGTTGTATTAATATATCTGTAATAAGAACTAGCTTAAATCTATCCCGATCTTTATTTGCAATTTATTGTCTTTATGTTTTAATATTGTATCACTATTCAGGCAACAGTTACTTAAGTTGTTATACAAAACCTGATTTAAATCGACCTTTTAGCAATATTTTAAATACTATTCCACTTATAATATTCAACGCAATCATCATTACCACGTCCAAATAGAATGTCACTTGTTTAATATGACATTCTTTCGCGATTTCCTTGAACCGTCTATACTTATATAGTTAAACCTCAGTAAACACACATTTGTAATTTAAATGCATAACTATGTAATGTTTAAGGCATTAAACCATATCTAAATATTTAATACAAAGAAAGCTCAAATCAGTTTTTGTCTGTAGCATCATTTTTTATTTGCATTTGTTTATAATGGCAATTATGCCATTATTTACATAAATTTTCGCTACACTGATACCCACTAACCCTAACATTTCACACAGTACAAACTATGCAGATAAAGAGGATTCAGATCTGCAGATCATATAGACGTTTATTATAAATCACTGTGGAATACACTGCATACACACGTGTATTCAATATTTAGTGAAACCGTAAGTGTCTCTTACATGATATAGACAGGCATATTTAGTATTCAGGTGCAGTTGTATACTCACGCATATTCAACTTTCAGTGCAAATGTAAGTTTATCTTACATTGTATACGCATATTCAACTGACAGTGCTATTGTAAGCCTATCTTACATTATATACATAAACATATTTAATATTCATTGCAGTTGTATACTTACGTATATTCAATTTTCAGTGCAAATGTAAGTTTATCTTACATTGTATACACACGCATATTCAACTTTCAGTGCATTGTATGTCTATCTTACAAGGTCGGCGCTTGCTGTGTATTGTATGTTCTTTTGTTCTGTTTTCGTACACAAGGCTTTACGTCCCATGAAGAAAACAAAGACGATTTATACAAACCACAAGCTGCAACTCAATCTGTGTTATCAACATAAATTAAAAATAAACGCACTTCATTCACCACATATTACACAACTCCTACTCTAGTCACAAATACAATCGAAAATGTATTTAGAGAATCGGCGCTATTTTTCTCAAACACTCATCTTAACAACATTTTATAACCATTTGGATAACTCATCAATATTTAAGATCAATTAAATCATAGGTCTATTAAAGGCTGTCGACAAAACATTTACTAATAACCCATCTCTAACAGCGCCCTCTATTCAGCTTGCCTCCGAGATCACTTAATCGCCGCCCATCCGCCCATTCGCAGCCTCACGGTAAATATTAAATGCAAAGTTACCCTCTGAGCCTGTCTTTATTCCGTCACCATACTCAGCCGCATCTGCACGGGCAAACACAATATCGCGATGAGATCAAAGGAAAACGCGTATGATCATCAATACATGCGTATAAAAAGAAAGTAAGGGATATTATATTTATCGCATTGGCGTGATAAACCGTAGCCGTTCAGTCTAGAAAACGACTTAACACGATGTAAACAAACGTGGTTTAGTTATTGAAATAGTGCAATAGTGGGCATTGTTACAGAGGGTTATATTAGGAGATTATTAAATAAAGATAATAATTTGTTAAATTGTTGTTAGTCAATTTTTATCGTTCAAAAACGCAATTAGTCAAAGACACCAAAGAAAATATTATTATTTAAAACCAAAAATTTTGAAGAAATTACGTCTCAAAAATCCATCGTTGCAATTTATTTGTTAAAATAAGGACACATTTCAAATATTTCAAAAACTCTTGTCTATGCCTGTCTCTTTAACAACCACTAGAAAATCTGTTCAATAGCCGCCATCGGCAGAAATTCTGGCAGAAAAATCATTTGTCTTCGCCAGTTTGTCTAATGATTTCCATACATTTGTTGTTGAAGCCATAACTGTCTCCATTGACAAATGTCCCAGAGACAAATTCTCATCTTTTTGCCAATTTCTAAACCAGAATCCAGCGAGGAAGAAAATTCAAGAAATCAAATCATTTCCTTGACTGGTTCTCTGCCTCTGTGATAAGGGCATTCAGAGTGTTATTACATGGAACCCGTCACATACAGGTGTCCTTGCAGTCCTGACGTCACGAGGGTCGCGCGCATCTCCTCGAAAAAAAAAGAAAAATAAATGAAAGTCAAATCAAACTCTGATTGTAAATGGCTTTATAGCTGATGTCTTCTGTTGTTGGAAGAGTTTTTTTTTGTTTTCGTCCAAATCTTAATTGTTCAATATTCTTTTGAATGCATGTTTAATTCAGTGTGATTGTTGTTTGTATGCTTAACTAAAACAAGGCAATGTCCTAAGGAGTAAAATGAATTTTGGGAAAAGTCAACAAAGACACACATTATAGATGTTTGAGATGAATCAGTTGTATGTAAGAGTGAAAGAGAGAGCAACTAGTGAATAAAAAGGAAACAAAAAACATTTGACTCGTTGGGAGACTGGAGAATAATCATCACTTAGACATAGAACTTGTGACTTTAAAATTCGCCATTCGCTCTATATCAGTTTATTTATGTTACTTGATGTCAATTATTAATAAGCATTTACCTACGATTTGGAAAATAAATCTTACCATTTAAATATATATCAAGACTTGCACTTGCAAGAATTTCACTTTAGAAAATACAACAATTGGGGTCATATGATTAAAAGAAGACGTTCTTCAAAGTCGAATTCTAGTCAACAAATACCGTAGATTTAGCAACTTTGCCCATTATACAAATTTAAAGGCTTTGCGTGCATAAAAATGCATACATGTGTAAAAGTACTTACGATGCACTAGAGATAAAACGTGACAAACGTGCGAATGCAAATCTAAACTTAAAAAATTCAACACGTAACAAATTGAAACACAAATTGAGGATTTTAAGGACAAAAAATAACCCACAAACAGACTGTATTTCCCATAGCCCTGGGTGCAATCACTCATGACATTGACGTTCCTAGAAGTTGTACTTTACAAAAAGCACAAACAGCGCAGTTAGGTCGATCAACAACGGGGAGCGGCAGCAGTTGTAGTAAATTCCGTAGCTCAGGTTTCAGTTTGGTGTTCTGCCAACCGATGTACGGAAATAGTTTGACCGATTTTGTCACACTTTGTCACATGAATGAAAACGTACAACAGAAACGCGATTGACGATACGGTTTAAGAAATGTCCTGAAATACTCGTATGTACTTGGTTTATTGTGATTGTGATAAATGGTATTTTTAGATACTTGAGACGAATAAATATGCTGCAGGAAGTTCCTTAAGGTTGGTATCTTAAGATTAGGATAAATGTAACAGTAAGTCAGGTGTAACATGGATACAAGTGGATTGACAATTTTGTAAGTCATTTAGTCTATAAGAAATCGTGTTGTATATCTATTAAATATTTAGAAAGGAGAACACCGGAACTTTCTTATGGTGGTCCTGTTCGAATTCATTTTATCGTTAGTTGACATTTATTATATTTCTATTAGAACTGTCACCTTTTGCGTGTTGTATCAGTTTGTCATGTGTGTTTAAGTCTAAGTTTAAAGCAATAACTTTAACATCGTCTTCTTAAAGAAAAAAAGAATAAAACGTATAATAAAACAATTTAGAGATAAATTTTAATTTCAAAAGAAATTCTAGCAGACAAAACAAATGACTTCAAATGCTTCTAGACGTACAGATTCGCGACTAAGTCTTTTGCAAGATAGAATGTTAGAATCAAACAAAGACAAACTTTGAATTGTAAAGTATGTGGTTTGGGTAACTTGCGCTATAATACGGGACCTTCGTTCCAATTCTGACAATCACTGGCCGGTGCGCAAGTGGGAAATTAATTAAATCTATCCACGACGGTTTCACGTCAAAGCCCCGATTCAGGGAAGTCTCGGTTGCTGGAAATATTTGGCGTTGCCAACGAAGACCCCGTGGAAAATTAAAGCCTTCTTCACCATTGAGTGAACAAACTGAATATGCCTTGATCGTTGGCATTCGCTGGCTCCCCAATCCGCGCGTCTAACGCCGGTCCTCTATGAGCTCTGATAGAGGCTGTCGGGCCAAACCCCCGCAAAACTAGGGGTCACCAAACCCCGCTCGCCACTCGGGCCTAATTTGTTTTGTCCCTAACAAGTGACCACAAAAGAGAGGCTCTTCAGTGACAGACCATATGGCCGAATGTTGGGACTCCCGTCATTTGTCATAGGATTGGTACTACGTGGAGTGATGAAGTCATTTATCTGACTCCTGGCAATCAAATCTATTCTACGGTGCACGTTACAAATTATATCTCAAACAGAATGAAGAGCGAGCAAATAGAGGAACACGAATCTGGCTTGTAGAGATTGTAGAAGTCAACAGCTTTAAGATAGCCCATTTTGCAACAGAGCAAATATTGACTGTCATGGAGAGCTGGTGTTTTGGGGCCCGATTGACATGATGAAACGAGAGAGCTTCGCGTACTCCTGGTTATAATGGCTTCAAATAATTTCAGATCGATTTAACAATTTTCTATGTTATGAAACATAAACGCAAAAACAGATTGTTTCATAATAAATTGGTCACCGCAGTTGCGAACAATGGGAAAGTTTGTTGATATAGATTCCTCAGGAAGATAACAGGTCCAGTATTTTAAATGATGGAAATTTACATTCTTTTGTGATCTCTGTTATAGCGACTTTTTGCTTTGATGTCATGTTTAAATTCTAGATGACATTTGTCAAGTTTTTATATTGGTATCTTTTTTTTCTTTGTAATCCCTTCAGAGATTGACGCGCGGCATTGAGAAAAGGAAAATAAAACAAGGTATAAATAAGCATTTACAGAACTGAATAGATATTTGGTTAAATGGTTTATAACAATTTAAAGTTTAAAAAGTTGTCTTATTTTTGTCACTAGATTATATTTAATATTTAATATAACTAATAATTTTAAGATATTTTTGTGTATTAATAATAAAAAAAATCCACCAATAAACATGCCTGATTCCAGGTTTATATGACAGAAAATCTCACACATAAATCGAAAATTTACTCCTTTATCTTGTCTTCAAGTGCTTTAGTACTCATAGCTTCAATCGTGGAGGAATTTGCTTTTGTCTTGCCATTTGTCCTTTAATATGTTGGCGTTTCTGGAAATTCTATGGAGTCAGAGGGAACCCTTGTTTCATCATTTCCGTGGAAGTTAATTACTGAACGCCCCATCTGCGCAAGTGCTTTATTCACCAAAACCCCTTCCGCTCCGGCACTTCGACAAATCACTTTCAAAAGTCACCCCGCCAATAAAATTACCATTTTCAGCATCATTAGAATATGGACGTTTTCTTTCACAATTATTACAAAATTGAAATGATTTCCTACGGCTCACAAAAGAAATGACTTTGTATTCTTTTTGGTTGAAGCTTCTGACTGTCCATTATGGGGTCTGCGTTGTTGTTTTTGTGTTATCTTCTGTAGTCCATGAGTAGAAATAAATCATTAGAAATTGAGAATTATTATCACTGATTAAGAGATGAATTATCTAATTATCATGAAACACCAATTTCCGCTACAGAAACATGTGCTGCGTTCCCAAAATGGGGTCCTTTCTTGTAATTCATAACATCATATATTTGATAATGGATTAGTTTGAGATCGTAACGCCGTCAATAAGTCCATGGAGTTGTTTTTTCTATAGCTCTTCAATTTATTTTATAACTTTAATTATTGCCTTATTGGCAAGCATTATATTATTGTACAGCAACAGCATTTTCTTATTTCTCAAAGGAAATAAGACGAATTAGACACGGTACAGCAAGACATTGCGGTGTTCGTTTAAATAGTTACTGAAATATCAAAGAAATAAACATGATTTCAGGTTTTCTTGGAAAGAGGATTCTGCATTGGTCAATATTAAATGATACAATTGATGTTTTAAATTAAGAGTATAATATATTAGAATATACAATTATAAGTTTGTTATAAATGCAGTGTGATATTATTGGCTGTTTTCAAAACACGCAACAATATTTGCAAAGGTAGATTACCGATTTTAGGGTCCACCGTTAATCAGTTGCATTTTAATGGGGTTTTTAACTACATGTGTCCCAGCAGATCACTAGATGAAATGTCATCCAAAGGCTTGGTTTTAGGTTGGGAGAATATGAAGCTTCGAGAAGATTTTTGACTATTTTTGCAGTTTTAAACTAAACAATTTGGTATGTATCCGAACTATGAATGTGGGAGTATAAGTCTTATGTGCATAAATAATTAAAATGTGAATATTTGCGATATGAGTATTTGCACTGTATAAGTGAGCTTATAATGTCAATTAGTTCTCTGATTAATTGATAATACATAAATACAATAACATATATATATATATTCAATTATAAATTATAAATTATATAATAATAAATATTGATAAAATTTGGCCAAATATTTATTTCTGATCTATAAAATCGATAGTCCAGATTTTTATTCATTATAATCATTAATTAACTTATAAATAGGTTTGCTGGAGCAGAGTTCTGATAGCTCACTCCAATAATTAAAGAGCATATTGTTTAATCAAAACCAATAACATTTTACTGCAGACGAAATTTAGACGCAAAATAAAATAAAGTGGAACCAATGTATGCTTCAGTAAACATTTTACAAGGAATCAAATTTTGTATCCGCGAAGTAGCACCAGAAAACAGTCCGGTATCCCAGGAGGTGATGCGTTACCATAGCAACGTTAGAAATACCAGATCGGACTCGACGAAGCAAACATTACTTTAATTGAGAGGTCATACATTGAACCAATCGTCCCATACCGACATAGCATCCCGACTGATTTCGTAACCATGTTAAAAATCAATTACTCAATATAGAATCCAACTAAAACGGATAATAGAGTTTTTCGCAATGTGATGTCGAAGATGGTCTTTCACCTTCTCTTAAAACTTTTCAAAACACTATATGACCAGACGATTAATTGTGAAACTAGTTAAATATTTATTTCGTTGTGTGCCATCTCATTGTTAACCTTTGTCCAAACCTATTATGCAACGTAAAATTCTTCTTAAAGACTTGTATATCACTTCCTTTGAGTTAATTGCTTGAAAGTGTCTTTTCGATGGATTGTGGGATATAAAAGAAAAAAAGAGGAAAATAATATGCATAAAATTGAATGTAAGTATATAAAAAAATGATGATAAACAGTTGAATAAGGTTTGTGGTTTTGCACGCATATAACAATCTGTAGTTTTCATCGTCTCTTTGTTTTCTAAAAAATAAATACATTTAGAGTAAAGAGAATGTTAATTGTGTCATATAAAAACATCTACTAAAACACTTTCATAACGTTCGGCCAGACATAATGTTCAAAACTGTTATTTAATGTATTTGGCAAAACATTTTTCACAACGCAGGTAATGTATTTTTTATTCAGTATCTTTACTTATTTCAGTTAAATGTATATCAACATGTTTGACTGGTATGAATTTAAATGATACAGATTAAACAGATTTAAAAATTCAATAGATTAAATAAAAAATAACGATAAATAATAAAATGAAAATAAAATGAAATAACTTTTACAGAACCTTTACAGAGGCACCATCTCAGATAAATAAAAAATATTACTCACTAAACATTAATATAACATGATTGCCGGTAAAATTAATTTTAAAAATATTATTCTTGCATATTTTTTCATAGATAATCCATAAGTACGTAAGAAACAGAATGAAACATGTGTTCCTGGTTTACTATTTCCCCAATGTTAAAACTTACTGTTACAATTCGACATTTATAAACTTTATTAAAACATTTCGTGGTTTAAAATTGCGTTTAAACGTTAAGCGCTGTATTCTGAAGTGTTTATTGTTTTATCGATGTATGTAGTAAAAAGGAACAATAAATATTGCTATATTTCCATCAACTTCTTTCTGTTTAACGTATAATTTCCATTTTTGACATTGCCCATTACTGATTGGAAGTTGTTAATATGAAAGTTTTGTAGGTATGTTCATTTCTACTTTGTCGGCTTGAGGATCGAGAGGTCGCGGGTTCAAACCCCAGCCGTGTCAAACCAAATACTTTAAAGTTGGTAGTAGGGGCTTCCCTCCTAACGCTCGGGGCTAAGGGGACAATATTACGCCTGACTCGTCGGTGTCAGTATAATGGACCGGCCGGGTTCAGTCTCTGTGCACCACATAAGTGCACCTGTGCTATAATGATAGAAAAGTCGCTGCACAGTATCGGCAAAAATGCCGGCAAATCCCATCCAATCCCTTTCTACTTTTATATGCGCTGGCTTAGATGTTTTTAGATTCTTCGCTGTGGCAGTGACACTATTCTCTTCATAATTATTACTTTATTATATTCTATTATCTAAAAATTATAAATTATATAAGCAATATTTTCACTACTTTAATGTGTTTTTTCTCTTTCTATTTCCAGGTATCGTCTATTAACCGTGTCCTACGCAATCTAACGACAGAGAACCAAAAGGTGATGGGCCAAGGTAGCATGTACGACAAACTCGGCCTTTTAAACGGCCAGGCATGGGCAAGGCCCAACCCCTGGTACACTCCAAATATGGGCATGCCTGGCCTAGGGACCCCCTCTTACCACCAACCCGCACCAACACATCTAGACATGGACAAGAAACGAGATTGTAAGTTTGTTGACAAAACATATTGCCTTAATCACATTAACTTCTTTAAAACATAAACGTTCTCAAAGGTAGAATAACTTTTATAAAAATGAGTACAATTTTGCATATTGATGAGGCAAAAAAAACCTTATGTTTTGCGTGGATAAATTAATATTGCGGGGATTTTAACGAACTTTTATTATTATAGAGCATCATTTTATAAAAAATAAAGACAATAATTAAAGTAATGAAAACAGCAAGTCTAGCCAAACAATACAGCTTATTAACATTACAACGACGCATGTTAACTGCCTTTATTAGTTATACATGAAATATAATAAATTCTAGTGCTGAAACACTTTGTAATAACCAGTATTTATTACATCTATCAATATCACAAACAGGTTAATTTATACAGGACAAAGTTATATAATATATATATATATATATATATATATATATATATATATATATATATATATATATATATATATATATATATATATATATATATATATATATATATATATATATATATATATATATGTATATTATGACAGTGATATTCGTCTACGCAATAATATGTTGTAGACTTTTGAAAAAAAAGTGTCGTAGTACCTTCCTTTGTATGGATATTCTTGTCGAATTCTTACATAAAATTAAAAAAGTACCACATTTTAATGTAGAAACGAACACGCTCCCACGATTAATTTGGCGTATAAAGACACACATCATTTCACTGTAGCCATTTAACAATAACGAAAACACACGCGTTCACCTATTTTTTCATCGTCCCAGCCTCTTAACACCAAACTTTAGAAAATCAAAACAATTCGGTCTCGTTTACACAACCCATTCTTTGCCAACGCCTCATAGACGGTTCTGAAATGTATTTTCTATATTGTCCAATTGTCGTATTTCCGACGTAAAACAAAATTAAACAGCCGTTTTCAAGAGCCCTTGTCTCAGCCCTTTTTCGACGCTTTACCTTCAAAGCAACACACCAACTTTAACAATCCTTTATATTACATAATCTCTTGTTGCACTTTCAATTTGTATTCCATCGGCAACCAGCGGACGATCAATTTAACATAAATCTAGCTTCAATCCACTCCAAAGTGCAATATTTTGCCCCTTTGAGCACATAACCGCAGCTTTAGCGAGTGTTAGCCAAACATTCAGAACCCTTACTTCTTGTGAAGCGCTGGTATTTGGTGTTCCGTCATTTAGAACCGTAGACTCAATTAAACTTTGTTCCATTGAAAATTAAACAGATTATAAACGGCGGTAACAGTTCTAAATTGGTCGTTTGAATACGACTGTATCTTTGCGCATGGAGATTCACCATCGTTCAATGTGTGGCTGCCGTCGCAATGTCTGTGCCACCATTGAGCTCCGTGGTTTAATCTTGTTGGTCATAAATGCGCCATCAAATTCACGGTATCGAACACTCGAATGGTCGCTTGATCCGTTGCGAGTGTGAAGGTCTCAAAAAAGGATCTTTTCAACGTGAAAGTTGCAACTTTCCTTTTTAAATAATACACTATTCAGATGATGCTTATAAACTAAGCGACTTGCATCTTAAGCTAAATACATACTTCTTTAACAAAGAAGTGTTTATTTTATTGAATTCATTTAAGAGGCAGTGAGCAGCACAGTCGGCCATTATTGCAGTTTCTTACTGGTGTATTTCATCTGAACTTAAATTATTAACGATGTTTATAAAAAAATAATAACAACAAAAGAACTCGTTTTGGAAACGTTGAATGAATACATGTACATATATATTCAACTTATTATCGAAAAGCAGAAATTGAAAAACATGGGATGCAAACTACGAAATTACTTTAACGGAAAGTGCTTCTTTGTGTGTTTTTTTAACATGATTATTTATATGTTAACAATATTCAGTTTGTTATCTTCGCTCAATTAAGACTACAGAAGAACAAATGCATTCAATAACAATTTCTGAAACAAAAGATTGGACACTATAAACAGTCAGAATAACCTTACACATTGATTTTTTTACCGCTATTGCATTGTTTTAGCACTGCTCAAAAGCCATGATTACTTGCTTAGAAAAGACGATGATGAAACCTGCATTGTTTAACGTGGCTTTGGTCTAAGTCTAAGATGGCGTGCTTTAGACTGGCGACGTTTTTTCTGTGTTTTTTTCAATGGGGCAACATAATAAGGGTCATCGACCCTTATCAGTGATCGACACTGGTTATGTATACCTTATAACATACTCAACGACCCTCGTTGACCTCTCGACCAGAAAGTATTTAATGACCAGCCTTATTATTCTTGCTCAGCTCTTGAAGCCATAAAACATGTCCATATAGGCGCTGGTAGCAATGGAACAACTGTCATTACTACAATTTATCGACGATGTCGCATGATTTTGTGTTCTTAATAACAAGGGTATTTTAAAGTGTTCCAATACGTCCTAACAAAGCTAGGCAAATTCTCTGTGTAAACAAAAGGTAGACAAAAAAGAAATTGATTACACAAAAGTGAGCAAATTATAAATAGGAAAGTTATTCTACCTGACTGTTCGTATGTATAGTAAGGTTTACTAATCTTCCAATAATGTAAATGGATGACGGGACGGTGGTGTTATTACTGTGCTCGGGATTCAACTAAATAGGTCGATTCAATGTCAGTTGTTGGGAAATATTTATTGCTGTTGGGACACCCGCCTATGGAAAAATGATCATGTTATCACAGGCATAGCTTTCCGGTGGACGTTTTCAGAATGGGCAATAACTTGGCACAGTGGAAGTCATGCGAATAACTGAAAATATCGGTCCTAATAGTCTAATTGCTTTCATGCCACCGACGTTGTTAGGCCGAAATCATCGGCAATACATCATGTAATTCATATTTTTACACTGTCAATTAACTAAACGAAAGTGGTTTTAATAAGCCGTATTAAGGAACAAAATGACAACTGCAACAGTCGACTTACGGAGCGATTCCCATATGTCATCCTTCATAGGAATGAAAGTTATAACGCTTTTAAGTACGATGTATGGGTTATTACTTCAGATATAACAAATATTTTAATATCTTGCAGAATAAATAATAGTCATTATTAAGCTTTAATGCATGTTATATATAAATATCTATCTACCAAACATTTCAAGCAATTAGCAATAGCTACCTCGTATTTCTAGTAAGTATATGTTTGTCACCTAAATGGTCCTGTTTTAGTAGGATTCATGTGTAACTGTAGTAACTAAGTAACATGATGAATTTGTTGCTAGAAAAAATAGCATGTAGTGTCTTTGCTGTTCGTTTATTTATAATTTTATAAATCATTACGTGATTATTAGGCAGTTTCGTTTGTCACTTCATTTCTTATCATATACTATCATTTTTCTTAAGAAATACATTGTGATTTTTATTCATATTTTTCAACTTTGTTACTTCAAAAGGGACTACTACCAATTAAGTTACGCACCTATTATAACCAGCAGCAGTTTTGTGTATATTTAAGTGTATATAATCCCACTGTATTCGACATGATTTGGATTTGATGACTATTATTACTTTGTATAAATGCATAAAAAAGAAACATGTATTTCCAACCATTCAAATTAGTTATTAGTTTAATAGATACAACTGTTCATCATTTCTTTAAAGGCAATTAGAAAGTTGAGACAAACAGTATTGGCCAACCGATCTCTTACGTCTTCTTGAATCATTTATATTTCCAATACATCTAAGCCATTTCCATCATTTGCTGCTATTGTCATGTTTCTGAATGCCTAGCACTATATTAATCTCAGCAACACACTTGTGAATGCCCTTGATCAATAGTCCTGTACCTTATATCTAACACTAACATGCTGGTTCGAACCCAAGCCATGTATTAGGCGTTTGTCGCGCGCCGCACTCCCCACTGCCAACATCAACGGTAGATTGTCTTTTTTGCAGCCCATAACGACACAACGCTACCTGTGGAAATCAATGATACAACAAATGAATTATAGTTGTATAAGCAGTTGTTAATCACTTTGAAATGGCTGATCGCAAGAGAGCACGTGCTGAGCTAGTCATCAACGACAACAAAATGTCTGTTCGGGACCAGTATAATTACTAAGGAATCACGTAAACCCAGATGCGTTTGAAATCAGAGACTACAATTTACAAGGGAGGAAAATGATGGCTCTTGCAAAGGCAATACGGGTTACCCAGGAGAGAATCTAGTCATGATTTCATACACGGATCATAAAACATGTACCTGGATAGGGTGACGACTAAACTTAGACTTAAGGTCAAAGTTAAAATAATGTTTAGGGTCATTTTCCGCTACAAAAGCTAGAGAAAATTACGGTATACATCGAACAGAATGGAAGAAGTCGAAATTCGTTATTAAACTGACCGTGTAAAAAAGAAATAAGATAACCATTTGGTTATTGGCTCGATAAGAAATTTTAAAGAAACAAAACAATTTTCGAATGTGTTAATAATATAAAACATTTAACTGTAAATTAAATAGTGTATTTAATTTACAATAAAATGTATGATAACAACACATTAATTGACATATACATGTACATTTTGTATAGTAAATTTCAGGTGTTTTTTGTTATTTTTGCAGATAATAACGATGCTAATTCAAGTTCCGACAGTAATCATAGTGATGGAGCAAAAGGAACCGGAAATGACGAACAGATGCGCATGCGTCTGAAGAGGAAATTGCAACGTAATAGAACGTCATTCACAGCATCCCAAATTGAGGCTTTAGAAAAGGGTAAATATCAATGACTATTTGATGTGCAACGTATATACTAGAATACCCTGTTTCAATTATTTTGAAATTAATAACTATGGCATTTATTTTTTCAAAAGAAAATGCACCAATTGTAGTTAAATGCTTTAACTTTAGACGGTCAATCTTTTTAACATTTGTTCAAATAATGGTATTTAAGTACTAGAAATAAATACTATACAATTTATTATTTTAACAACTATTATAATTTGTTTTGCCTTCCTGTTTTAGTTTATTAATGCAGTTGCCTTGTTTGCTGCATACATTGTCAAGGAGCATGATCACCTTGTTATATTTGCTGCTTATGTATACTGACAAGCCGAACGAACCCGAACGAACCCGAACAATATGAACGATTAGTTGTCCACATCCGCAATACTTGCGCAGTAACACAAACCTCTTCAAATCCCGTCTGCCAAGACGTAATCTGATGCCAGTTTAGTGTTTCTTCTTATTGCATCAAAGATTTCAATCAAGATCCTCGTAAATCTTCTGTAATTAATGTTCCCCGGATAAGTTCTGACATTAACATAGGTCCGGGTACCGTTCCGAATGAATGACTCCTTAAAACGAGGTTCCGATATTAGCTTGTAGACATGGATATCTTCGACACTCGTGGCTAGGCGCTTTCTTATTGAAACAAAACTTCAAGGAATCAAGTACATTGTCAATCAAAGAGAAGAAGAAAATTTAAAAGAAGCGAATGTCACTAAATTATTTCATTGTATGCAAAGGCAAAAGTCTTTGTTCTTTGTTTGTCTTTGCTGGTCTTTATATCTTTGATGACTTAGTTGTTAATTTCTTTTTATCATCAGATCAATATCTGACGGTTTCTTATCAATGGGAAAACACGCCTATTTAATTAAATATCGTATCAAAACATATCATGAATTATATGTATACATATAATGTTAAAATAAAATGGACCCAAGTTATAAGATTATACTATCTATCCAGTTTACGAGGCAACCTTATTGTTCATAATGTTTCATCGTTTTAAACGCCTGAAGAAAATATGACAGCATAAAGCAGAATGCATAACACCGTTTAAAAACAACTTTGCGACAAAACACTATTAACGAAAATTCTCTACCTTTCCCGTCTTTCCTCAAAAACAGAAACTTCAAAGGACGGACAACTGACAACTTTGTCAACTCTGTAAACGGAAACAAGAAAATGAACATAATAATTACTTTCAACTGTCGTGTATAATGTTCGCTTTTTTGTCCTGCTTTATACGGAGGTCGGCTGCTCCACGGTCCGAAACTGGCAAGTGTATTATGCGACGGCATGAGAGAACCCGTCATGAGTCTCATGATTACGGTGTTTCACAAAATCCAGTTTTATTGTATTCTTCCGCAGAGTTCGAGAGGACACACTATCCTGACGTGTTCGCACGGGAACGACTGGCTCAGAAAATAGACCTTCCAGAGGCCAGGATTCAGGTAAACGACAGCTAAAGGCGCATCATCTGTTACAAAACACGATTTCAAAAAGAATTATATAATTTGAATCATTCTATCGATAAGCAATCACAGAATTCAAAAAGTACATAAAATGATTACAAAAAGGAAATTAGAATTTAACTGTAGAATAAGCAAAGATAAATTTGCTACGATGTTTATAAAAAATAACGTATGTATACAACAGCAACTAGATGCACATATTTCTCCCTTCGATTTTCCTTCGTTTTTTATGTCTTAAGACAGATCTCTTATTCGTGTTTCTTGCAAAGCGTCAGACATACCCATTTCCATTAATAATGCAAGAAGGATAAGAAAATGATCAATTTTGTCCCAAACGCTTCAACTCCAATGTCACCTAAATAACACATAATCCTTAAACCTCAGGTTTGGTTCTCGAACCGACGGGCCAAATGGCGGCGAGAAGAGAAGTTGCGGAATCAGAGGCGGGAGCCAGGCAACGGCCCATCTCGTCTGCAGCTGAACAGTGGCTTCCCGAACAGCATGTACCCGACCCTTCAAACTATCTCCCAAATGGGACCAGAACAATATAGGTACCAGTATTTCTGTCTATTATATAATTATAAAATGTTTATGATAAAGAAATGGTGTCAATCAATAAAAGGGTAAATTGGGGTTGTTTCAATGCTAATGTGAAATTCATTACCCATCTATATTTAAGTACAAGCATAATGTATAGAACATTTTTAACTTAAGATATATGTGTTGTAATATTTTGTATGAAAAATGTATGTAAAAGGATGGTTTACACTTAATGGTGGTAATCCGACATCTTGCCTGTAACAAATACATGTAACAAATACCTTACCCATGTTTTGGGCATTTATGCATAATGGCTGCAGAAACGTATACTTTATTGTAAGCAACGACGACTTTAAACACTACCTCAAAGGTAAGGCATCACAACTGGTAAAAGGATCATCCTAAATGTCCATTCGTTCCAAATCTATACATAAGCAGGAATGGGATTTTTGCTTAAAATAGACATACCTGGCACAGTGGATTACTCCAATGATGATACAACGTGATGTTTAAAGTTGATAGTCACTTGACAGTCTTAGTTTTAAAATAGTTAACTGTGCAGCCAGATAGGTAAATCATGTTTGTAAGACGATTAAGGCTTTATATTTCACATATATGTGAATATATACATCTATAAACAACATTTGCCAGGCAGGAACAATTTATTTGGTTGTTTGTGGAAAAAAAGAAGTTCATCTAAGCAGTCGAATATAACCGGTAAACTGAACATACACATGTTACATCATTGTATTAGTCTAGTTTTACCTACTTTCTATGTATGCCATAATATTTTTGTCGAATATTTTAATTTATTATTGATATTGTTTTCAGTGCAATGCCGACGGTGCCGAATTACTCCCTCAACAACACAATGTCGGCCAACCCCTCTTGTTTACAGTCGTCTAGTTCACCTTACTCTTGTATGATCGCAGGTACTTTTCTTTTACAAATTGAAGGTCATAATATACATGTTATATGTTCTTTGGTCATAAAGTATATATTATGTGATATTCTGTGATCATGAAAAATCTAAAAAATATTATATCAGTTTACGAATGACTAGTTAAACTTGTGCACCTTACACCTGTTCGCTGTATTTTTTTCTAATCTATGAATCTTACTTGCCCTCTGTGCAAAGATTAGAAATCCATAGAAAATAATCATTTTTCACTAAATTATTGCTTTTAAAATACGTTTTGTGAGTAGACGGGAGATTAGGACAAAGGACATCCTGACAGCTTCACCAGTTTACATTTTTTATAATCTAATATTTCGCCTGTGTGTTTGCTTTAAACTGTATCAACTTCAAATCCCATCAATTAATGATGTTTTTAATTTATTTAAGTTTCTAATTTCAAATCTGCTAATTCTCTTCATAGACTGATCCGAAATTAAATTAGGACAACCTCATCTCCCAGTGCCTACATTTTGTTGCAAACATGTTCATTCTCATATCAAACATGTATATACTTATTTGAGACATGATATCAATATGTTCTTATTAAAAATATGTTTTATTATCTTTTTTATCGTCACAGACTACTCAGGAAGAAGTTACGACCCCCTATCTCTTAGTGCCTATTCCCGTTCATCATGCAACGCAGTGCCCGGGGCCAGTATACCGAGTCACGTGACACATAACTCCCATAATGGTGCATCAACCACAGGTAAATATACTTTTCAACACGTCAGACACAGAACTGAAACTGAATTAAATGAGACACTGCAAATGTAGTTATTGTTAAAGACATTCGTGAATGCAGGAATTCATCCTACGTTCTTAAGATAAACCACCTCTATTAGGTCTTCGGTTTCAAGTTAATGCCTTATCTGTAAAACAAACAGTGATTTCTTATAATACTCGCGTTTTGTTTTGTTATTTTATTTTGTCCTCATCATCGACACATTAATGTTACATTTTAACATTCTCATTCGTCAAAGATTTTGTTATTCAGAATATCAAATGCTCCTCTTAAATGATTCTTGCTCCAGCAACAAATTGTTTATGAAGTTGCTTTGTTCAGTCACTTGCTGAAATGGATTGGTTTTAAAGCATTTACGAGAAATATCTTCTCACTTTCAGGACTTATATCTCCAGGTGTGTCGGTCCCAGTCCAGATACCTGGTGGTGGACACCAGGATATGGGCTGTGCATCATATGACATCTATGACGTCACAATACTGGCCGCGTATACAATGACAATGAATGAAGTGCAGAGGAGGTACACATTAATGACGTAATTTCAGACGCCATGCGTGCAAGAATCCCTACTTCACGCATAGGCAAACGGATGCCGCACGCAGGCGCTAGATATAGGACGTCACATCAAAAGTTAATGACGTCATATAACAACTGGCGCGTGAAGTGACCTCGACCTTTGCACACGTAAACAATTCATGCGTAAGTGTTCAAGCTGCGTATGTAAATTCGTCCTTCGGGTTTAAGCTTTTTTTACGAGAAATGTTCAATAGTGCTTCGGAATTAGGCCACTCATGGTCAGAGGAGATAAACAACCTTTTGTGACTTTGTGAAATGGACAGTGTTTTGTCTGTGAACAAAATGGGACTGCAGCATTCGAAGTTGGCTAGACGAAAAGCAGGTAGTACTTAGGTAAATCGTTCATTGAAAGTCTGTCGTTTGAATTTAACCTCAACTGTCGTGCAAAAGTGTTCATTTACTTTAGAATATAATTAACATGTGTGCAAACATTCAGTGTACTTGGTTGGATTATTCATTTTAAATTCGGTCATATGGTTATAACACAATATTATAAATTAAAACACGATGCTTTTACAAACATAAATTCTTACGTAAATTTCCAAAGATTCAACGGTTCTCGCTTTATATGATTCTGAAAGATAGTATATTTTGATTGAAAAGTGGATCTTGGCATATAAACATGAATTTGTTTGGCTTACTTTTTAATCAAATCAGATGTCTATATTCTACAATGTACGGGCTATCTATTTTTCGAGGAGTTTAAATTTTAAGCTCATCGAGTCAATCGAGCAATGCCTATAAAAAAGCTAGGAAAACACATTCAAATTTACATTCTATGTCGTGTTCTTCGCAGCATTAAACAATCCACAAACGGTCGCTACGCATCTACGCTTTTGGATTTTCACGCCGACAAATAAAGAAATAACATTTTTATAACTATTTTATAAATACAAATAATTTTTAAAAAATCAAAGTAACATAGGAAGAATCTATAGTACAGCCAGTTTTATTGGTGGAATAAAGTTGGTCAGGTTTATTCGCAGGGCATACGCAGGGTAGCAATTTGGTTGTGTGGTTGACAGCGTACGGATTTTCCTCAACATAATACGAATATTATGTTTGTTTGCTGCGCATATGGATGGGTATAATATATTTAAAACAGGTTTGTCTTGCAAAGATAGCACATTCTTAAAGTTGAGGCCATTTATTAAAAATTGACTTTAAAACTGGCCTGGAAAATATATATCACAAGTGCATTTTACAAATGTGATTTTTAAACAATATTATTTATATTATTTGTTAGCTATGATCTATGAATTCCCATTACATTATTATTAATATGTAATTTAGTATGATGCATATATATATATTCGAACATGTAGCCGTGGCATTTTAAACTAATTATCTTCAATGTTTATTTCAGCTCAGGAAACATTTATAACCTTTGCTTACTTGTTACATTTACCACATTTTCGCTCATCTTTTTGGATTTTTCAATAGAAAGATAACGGACGTATTTAGTTTATTTGAAAAAGCTATCATTTGGAAGTTTTGTAGTTTCGATACAATGTTGTCGAACTTCTTTTCACATTTCAACCAGCATTAAAGTCAATTAATTATAAGATTCTAAATACAAATCAAGCTTTAATCCTTTAGATATTATCGAACGGCAGTTATACAATAATTGAATAAAATGTTTTAAAGAACTAGAAGAAATTGACTTAACTGCTAGTCAAAATATCTAAGATATGAAAAAATGCTCTTTTTTCGCTCATTTAACTGAATGGTATAAATAAAAACAATGTTTATTACGTGTATGTCTTTCGTATTGACTTATAAATATGTATAATAAATTAAAATTATCGAAGTTAAGAAGCCCTTAAAGTTACTGTATACAACTCAATGTAAGAAATTACAATAGTGTTGATACGTAGATATGTTTAAAAAATATTATCCATCAAGCAAAGCAGTGAAATGTTAGTTCTTGTGCTTTTTTTCTAGGTTTTTTAGCCTACTCTTATATACAGGGTTCTTTAGGCAGCTGAAATATACAAACTGAGTTGAACGTAGAAAATGAAACATACAACATTAAGTGACACGTGGTGGTCAATAACTAAATGGTAAACAGGTTTTTTTTTACTTTGTTGCTTAAACATACTTCCTTCTGTGTCTTGCAAAACAGATTACCAATATTCATTTAATATATAATAAATGTTAAAACTGAGGGGTACTTTTTTCTTTATAATTTTGAAATTACATGGGTTTTTTTATACATGTAATAATTTGTTTATGACTTATATCTATTGTAAGAGTCACAACATTTATAAAACCTACTTGATAAATGCTTTGTAACTAATATTCTAATGAATTTGCAGTTTTATTTCATAAATGCAGCTTTCATTCAAATTTATGTCCAAAATAGTTGTTTTGTGTTTCGTTTTAAGAAGGTTATAGTTCACAAATGAAGTGCAATATACCCTTAGAATATAGTCATTCATTTGAGGTCATCGCAATTACTTATGGAACACATATTCGAGCCGATGTTATACAAAAATCAGATGAATCTCTGGCCAAGATCTCTACTTGTATCAAATTTGACACGAGTGCCATTTATTCTTAAATGACCCTAGTTATGTTTTATCTCTACAGATAGATAAAATCTAAATATCTGTGGAAATTTTACATGACCTTTTCTTATTTATCTATTGTAAATTTCACATAACCAACATGTATGCACATAGTGTTACATAAATTAAATTTTAAAATAAGCCTTTATGAACACGATTACCTACGTTTTGAAGTTTGGATTCTCATTCAACGTCTGTTTTCAGTACAAGTCATTATTCACATAGTTTCTCCATATATCTTTGTCTAGCTACTCAATAATCATGTCTTTCTTAGCACTCAGATACAATACACACACTTGCTGTTTAATGTTTCTTCAGTTATAAGGCCAGTGATGATGTTGTTTGTAATGTCTTTTCAGTTTGTTGTTGGGTTCGTCAGTCGTTGTCATCAACATTTTCTTTCATTGCACATTTGTCATCTTCATGTCTACAGTCTTATTATATGGTTTAGATCGATGAAGAAAGATCAAAGTTAACTTAATGTAAAATGAAAGCTTGATTTTTAAACTAATTAAGTCGTATTAAAGTTCAACATGATATACAAATTAATTTGCAATTAAAGCTTTCTTAGCATTTAAAAGAATTTAAAACCATAACTTACATTTCATTAAATATTTTAAAAAGATGAAAAATATTTAAAAACGAGCCATAAATATACTATGTTAAAGCTTTAATTGATTATTGAAAACATTATTCATTACTTTACAAACACAATTTCGATTTATTTCATTCCAACAATTGTGTCTTTGTGTATAACTTGTGTACCTGTAGAGTTGTAGAGTGACTGTATGTATGTATGTGTATGTATTATTTTATACCTTGACTGTTTAACAGTCTTTATGTGTTTAATTAATTAATTATGTCAGATCTGAATAAACATTATATGGGTATATAATCCCCGTGTTTGTTGTCTTTTACACAAACGGTATCACTTTTGTAACCGCATGGTCAATTTCTTGACCTATTTGTAATATATGTAAAAAAAAATATTGATTTAAAATTGAATTAGTGTATAAAAATCTAATTTAAAACTAGGAAACATGTCATGGAGATAAGCAAAGATCATATCTTGCATAAAAATTAAAAATAATCAAATGCATTTCTGAACAAATACTAATACTTCGAGTAAGTGGTTGCTTTTAATAGAAATAATTGACATTATGTGAAATATTTTAATGAGACATGAAATATTGTTTAATTTGCCTGTCGACCCAGAATCATCACAGTGATAATCGTCTAATAAATAATTTTTATTTATTTACTTTTGTATGAACATTTTTTTTTAAACCATTTCAACCATAATTTGATTATAATCACAAAACAGATGTGTATCAAATATATCAAATTCGAACAACAAACAAATCTAATTAATTAAATGATATAATTCTAAAATAAACAACATGTGTATAATAAACAAACAGTTCGTAAAACGCATAATCTCCAACATTTATTTATATTTGTAAGACCATTTGTCTGTTTTATATGCAATCTTAATTTATAATGTCACACTGTTTGGCAGAGATATATCTTTCTATTCGTAAAACACGTTGTTGTTCGGGGTTGGGGTTGTGGGATGTAATTTGTCCGTTCTCTTGAATGCGTTAGCATGCAGGTATGTTAATTGACACACCAGCAGTCTTAATTTAGAGATAGCTTGATCTCAAATTATCGCCTGTGAAATAGATATTATATGATTATTACATACATGATATTAATATATGTCTAACAATGCTATACTACTTTGCTCTGCACTTTGGAAGTACTGTTTGTGAGATGTAATTTCCTTGTTGAAGTTGAATTCATGTTAAACGTTGTTAAAATAAGAAAACATCTTGGCTCTTTAAGTTACTTGTGTCCAAGGATTTGGTAATATCACTCTCATTAACTGATTTCACACAAGTTCAATTTTACGCATCAAGCACAACTCATCAACATTGGAGAAACTTTTACAAATCGTTTGGACATTTACTTTCTAACTTTTGTTGCAAGCAAAACCCAAAAGTAACAATAATATCGACATTTTAAGCAGGAGTGTCTAAAAAAGCCAAAATAAAATGAAACATCTGTATTGTATTGTAAGTCATTCGTGAACATGATGAAAAGATGTTTTAAATTCATTTGTTGAAAACCATTTGTGTTTTTACAAAACATATTTTTTCAGCAAAAGTAAAAATATATCACATCATAAATTAAATGATAAATTATTTGATATAGGTGACTGAACCATACGAACCATTGACTTACTTATTACAATACTAAAATACAACATGTCTAGAATAAAATAAACGACTTTCTATCAGACTCGACTTCTCTTACACCGAAATGAACAATTTTTGTACGGCTCTACACTTTACTATTGTGATCTGACATTCATGCCACTCGAAGCGTGTCGCCAGTGAGGTATTTACAACAGCTTTTATAAACGGTGTTCATTCACACAAAAAAGCATAAGCTACGTATCCCTCTCCCCTCTTAGTCACGTGTTTTTATGGCTTCAAGTACATTTTGCGCAAACATGTTTTGTTATCTTTTCTGTTTCTTGTATTTTATATATTTGGGAGGAGTTCATAGTGTGTCGATTGTTTAAACACTGGCAAAGGTTACAACGTGCACATGAATTTGATTATTCGGGGAATGAATCTTAGAAATCCCCAGCAATTTTGTAGGACAACTGTTTGGTTACTAATTTTCCTAGATAATCTGAAGAAATATTGACATCCGCAGATAATTTACCATTATTTTGAAAAGGACGGAATGCGATTAAATCCTTATTTATCTGAGTGCTTCCCTTTCCAGATATAATTTGAATAACGAGATTTAACGTATAGTTTATCCTTTCATCATATCATCAAACCTTCCACGCGGATTACCATGACAAAAACGAGTGTAATTGTTTTCAATTTTATGTTTATAGGAAGACTATGAAACATTATAAAATTTTTAAGAGATAAAACTTAATCTACTAATATCAGTTCTTAATTACCTGACTGATACCGCTGGTTTAGTTGATTTAGCTATTTCAAGGTTACGAAAGAAACAAAACTGAAAGAAACATTGGTAGTAAATCATCCATTAGCGTACCAGCAATCAGTGAAAGGCCAGGAGCACTAGCAAAATGTATGTAAGTTATTTAAAGACACCCACGAAGAACAGAAAATAACCTGAAGTGCACTTAAAAGTCGACATAATCTTTGAGATTACAATAAAACAAAACATCCATAATTTGTTTACAGTAATTTTAATTCGTGTATATGCCTACCGGTTTCAAAGACATGGGGCCTACCCACAACAAAGTATCCCATTACCTCCGCAGGAACTACTTTCAAAGACCCACACGAGAATATCACTCGTAAGAATACAAACAACGTCGTCGAGGCGGACTATGTTTTGACCGGATAACATCCGCTTGATTTATCGCAAATTCCAAGCAGGTTTTCAGCAGGGCAGTGTGGGCTTGAACCAGGGAAATGCAACATTATACATATATGTTAATAAAATGTAATAATAATGTAGGACCATATGCTTGTTAACGATTATAAAATATTAGCAAATAAAGTGACCGAAAGTTTAGTTATTTCTTTAAAGTGAAAAGGTTAGTTTTTTTTATAAATATTATTAATAAATAAAATGTCATGATTACAAAAAGTGCGTTTGTGTTGTGCATAAATATAAATCGTGACCAATTATGTAAAAATATTGTTAAATAAGAAGACTTGTAGGCTGGTTTTATCAAAAATTTCTGCAAAGAACCTACTTTGTTTTGCAATCACTTTAGCATGGGTTCTTTGAAGAAACAATGGATAGCTATGCAATGACATACAAGCTTTATTATCATTCTTATTGAAGATGCGTCATTGTAAGAAGGTCTCCCTAATAAAGATATCTAAACCATTTGTTTACTTATGGAAATTATGTTTGAAGAGTGAATATGCTTTCTTAACGGTAATATAAATGAATTGGCATGACTTGTAAAAAATCACATTTCCAAGTTACAATTGGTCTTGAAATAAAACGAACTGCGATGTTATTATTAATTTATACGAGATAATCGCTGAATTTTACACAAAACAAACAAACTTTCATATAAAGACACCGATTTATACAAGCAGTCATGTTTAAAATGGAATTTTCGTTCACTTTTAACGTAAGAATCTATCAGCACCAAAAGCAGCTTTGCGAATATTTTAAACTCGAGACAAAAGTAGCAAACACAAACTCTAGAGTGTATTCACTTGAAGGGAAGCACAGAAATTCAGAAAATTCGTAATATTTGACCATAAACGTACATGTTTGTTAGAAGTCAACTGGTATACAGCGATATATCGTAACATAAAAGAGAGGTCATAAAATGTGGGCCCTGTAATTATTCGTCTCTTGTTTCACTTAAAGTCGTCTTGTGTTCTCTGGATCATCAACAGGGACCCGTTTGGGCTCCCGGAAGGCCCCTAATCATGAAGGCCAACTGCACTCGAACCATCGTCTCTGTTTACGTTTGATCAATTAGTAAATGTGTCCGGTAAACCGGGCCAAGACCGCTGTTTGCTAAACTTTTGGATGCATGTCTAACAAGCCTTGTGCGTCTTGCAGCTTTCTTTTCTGATGGCGCAAGACCGGTGCGACAAGCCATGTTAATGGCGTGACCTGTCTTGCACCAGAATTATTTCCATCATCTGACCAAGCGTTAACAGCAACTGCCAACACTAAATGAAAACTTGTTATTATTTTGTTTGTATCCTGTGCTTTGTTACATGTCTTTGTCGACGAGCTGAAGCACATCCTAACATAAGGTAGTCTAAAGTATGATATTCTGTTACAGGATGGACACAATTAGAAAGTGTTCACTAAAGGACCGGTGACACTCGGCGACAAAAAGGTATTCAATTCATATATTAAGTATTTTGAACAGTAATAGATGTATGTTAACTATGTGGAAAGACTAGCATTGTTGTAATAAACTGAATTAAATGAAGTTGAATTGATATTAATAATTAATCGATTGACAATATAGGATAGTTTCTTATTTGAAATTATTGACATATGACAAAATAAGATATTGTTCTGAATTCCTTATACATTTTTTTCAAGTGAAATAATTGAACATATTATGAGATTAATTTATTGTAACAAAATATGAAACAAAATTAAAATTTCAATGTACATAATCTACAATCCACAATGATAATGATAACTATACAATTAATAAGATTTTTCTTGATTTTTGATTGCGTCTTTTTATCGAACTCTATAAACTATAGAACAAGGAAGTAACTACTGCGTCATCTGTCAACGTCTATTTTGAAACATGAGGTCAACAACATATCCAATCTTTAAATCAATCTTTGTAACAAAATGAAGTGAATAATTAGAGAACTCATAGCGTATATCATAAGCTACGTCTCCTAACAAATATGACTCATACACCACCTGTTCAGATGGTCCGAAAGGTTCTGATTTATCTACTTAGTTTTTGTTTAGTGTACATCGTTGTCATAAATATTCATCATCTAGTGAGCGCGATCATTTTATTTACTTAGAACAAATGACACAAAATGAGTTCTAACTAAGCTTTAAGAATTTTAACTGAAGATTCTTTGCCATAACTTTTGTTAACCGTGGATTGATGAAATAGTTGACAGAAAGTATGTTTAAAATTAAAAAGACTGTTTTAACTTATGATAGACTACTTCTAAATTATGCTATTTTAATATTTGTTTATATTGTTTAAATATATCAGAGAATATTACTCATTGCATCATAATTGTGCAGTGCAAGAAGATTTGAGCTACTATTATACATGTATATACATAAGGTTTTTGTCGGTCAGTCTTTTAAAATGAACTTTATACTTATTTATTACTTTAAAGATAACTGTCAAAGAATATAAGGTATATTGCCACATACAAACACACCAAACATATACAGTACGGAGATTCGTTTAGAGAAAAACATGGGCGGGGTTTAAATAATCATATGCACGGCTCTTTTATACGTAGGTTAGAAGGGTCAATTGAATTTTGTGCAAAGAGTCAACAAAAATTGACGTCAGATAATCGACGTCATAATTATCTTTGTGTAAAATTCTCATGCCAGAAAATTTGAAACATTAGATGTTGTGTGCGAGAGATGTTCTTAGATTAATTATGTTTCTATACTCTATGTATTTTATGAGTACGTCTAAAGAAAAGGGTAAAAGGGCATCCAGTTACTATTCAGAATAAGTTCACCATTGGGTCGATGTCATTGTATATTTTGTTATATAGGTGTTGCATAAGAATACTGTTTCATTGAAGGTACGATATTAACTTAAGAACTATGCTTAAGTTTAAAGTTATAATAAGTGGATTCTGAAAAGCAAATTATTGTAGAATTGTTTGACATATTGAATGTTACAATATCGTATAGGCAATACATTACAATACCATAAATCTCTCTTGACGCGATTCTACTCGGTAAATAGCATTTTTTTTCAAAAAATCATTGACTTCATTACAGCAGCAAAATGGAAACTGATGTGAAAGTTTATTGATATTGACCTGTTCCGGCTTTGTATTATTTTAACACGTAACAGTTGATGTTCTCTTGCATACGCAATCAAATTTAATCGTCCTAAAACCTTATTACATCTAATATAAAAGAGAGTACACGGATACATTGATTTGTCAAGGTTGCTTCATCGGTTGATGTTTTGTTATAGATGTATGCTTTCAAGATATATATTTTATTGACTTCCTCAATTTAGGCATTGAGGAATCAAACTATTAAATATATCTCGTAAATATTGCAATGTACCATGCAATTCACTTGAGCTAAATCATTCATCATGACAGTTTTATAGCTTAAAGAAGCTCCACATCCGCTCCTACGTGTATTCAAACGCGAGTGAATATTCCATATTTATTTGAGACAAAGGTAATAAATATTACGTCAAAAGCGTAGTATCGGTATCTTGAAGCATACATCACTCGAGAACAAGGTA
Organism: Sinonovacula constricta; assembly: GCA_007844125.1. Lineage (NCBI taxonomy): Eukaryota > Metazoa > Mollusca > Bivalvia > Cardiida > Solecurtidae > Sinonovacula > Sinonovacula constricta. The sequence goes on along the minus strand of CM017568.1, from coordinate 5,946,434 downwards.
TAGTGACACCTAAATTAAGAATGTCCGTTTCTGTCAGAATCGGCTTCGTCAAGTTCACACCTTGTAGCACGTTTCTAATGAAGAGAGCGTGTATTCATACCTTTCATCTCCTTATCAAGCGTCAAATGGAAAGAGATGGACCGTAGTTTTTTACATACTATATCTGCTTTGGCAATGATATAACAATGCATGTTGGTAGTTAACGTTGGAGAGGGTGGCGGATATAAAAATGGGATGCTATTGTATTGAGGAAGGAAAATACGTCATGTTTATGTAAGATAAGAATAAGAGTAATGATATGGGCATCAATTCTAGCATAATTGCTTTTAAAACGAAGCTGATAGAAAGAATGTTAACATTCGATATATAAATGGGTAAATAAGATTACTTATGTATACAGATACACATTTCGGCTTTTAATACGATAGCGAAACTGCTTCTGGACTGAACTAGCATTGAATGAATGCTATTCATATGCCTATGTTACATATGTACGACTATGTTGTAACGATACATTTATGGAATACCAATGCAACATACAATGTATATGGCATGTAAAGGCTTTTTAAGTTGTCTGAATGAGCGTATAATTAAAAACAAAATCTTGTAAGTTAAAATCACATATTTTTTTTTAAAAAGTCATAAAATGGTATTCTTAAAAATAGAAGTGTATACTTGCACACCTGTGCGTAATGCTCATTAAGATTTTATGTTTATTTTGTGTTTATCGTTCCATCAACCGTATTTCAGTTATGATTATTATTTTCTCAGCTATACATGCACACTTGTGTGTAATGCTTATTAAGTTTGAGACGTCACAAATGACTTACATATCAAAATAATGGTGTACACATCAAAAGAATGATGCACACATCAAAAGAATGATGTACACTCCAAATGAACTAAGGAACACATCCAGCAAGTTTCTATTATAAAATACTAAAATGTTATTTAAATAATCAATATGGCACATGAATTGAGTTCACTACATATAGGTCATTATTATTATTATTATTATTTATTATTATTATTATTATTATTATTATTATTATTATTATTATTATTATTATTATTATTATTATTATTATTATTATTATTATTATTATTGTTGTTGTTGTTGTTGTTGTTGTTGTTGCACTTGTTACACATTTGAAATAACAATTACGTAAAACATATAGTAAGCAGAAATGTTTACACTATGACAGCGGTTTTAATCGTTCTATTGTAATTGGATTAATCTGGTTTAACTGCAAAGAATAAATAAATCATAATCATTAACTTCCTTTGATTTATAATGACTTCATTTGTTAGCCGAAAGAATCGGTCAAGCAGGCAACTTATTTCATCTGAAAAATTATGTATTTGGACGGTTTGCGAGAAATATATAATTATAAAATATAATTAAAAAAATTAGTAGATCTACGGTTTAAGTTGCCATATATCTTCTGTTAAATTGAATACATACTTTAAGACTGTAGACACTAACGTATCTGATAATTGACGATTAATTTTCTTCCAGATCAAATTGTATTAATTATACATCTTAAGATTTATAAGACAAATAGTAATATATCGCTTTTTAATTTAAAGCGTAAATAACTGTTGTGTTTTAATTAAGCGTATATTTTATAAACATATTGCATGGAATAATACACGTGGTAAATAACTTGAATGATATTAGATAATGCATATCTTTGTTTGTGATTTAAAAAAATATTTATTTTTTATCCTGAATATTTTGTTTATGCAAATTTCAGTATTTGTATTTGTGCAATTAAATATTATAAAGACCTCTTGTATAATGCACATGTAATGTTATCAATTAACGATTCTTATTAAAATTTCATCGTGCCCTCTACTAAAGCATACGTCTTTCGTCTGATATAGACCTAGTAGAGCATTCGCAACGTATTCACTGGGATAGATAGCCGTTTAAGTAATAATAAAAGCACACACAAGGGGGTGGGGGTGATTATGAATCATCGCGACAAGTGATCGAACATAAAATTGGAACTAAAGTAAACATTATTGCATTTTACATTCATCTATGAAACAACGATTCATTTGCGGAACCAGTGTAGTACGAAGTATTACGGGAGTTGGATACTATTAATTCCAAAGGAAACAGAATGCAGAATGACGCAATTTTGGCGTAGAATGAATAGGTTTCTGCATGTTGGGAATTAAGTTGGACGATCAGAACAAATGTACGTTTGTAAAATGAATTGTGTAAGGTTACATACTATTAAATAACTTACTGAATATTCGATTTAATAATTATGGAGAGAGATAGATACTGAGAGAGGTGGTTTCATAAACGCATTGTTAAATGTGTACTATTTGTATTAAATATCTTGTTTTCATTTATTATATGTATTAAATATGGTTGAAGTCACAAACACTTCTTTCATATTTATTTTGTTCAATACGTAGATCAATGGGACGGCAGTAAGAAGAAAGTATTGACAGCACAAAGCCTAAAGAACGTGTTTACATTAACATTTTACGTTTATCGGGATTAACTTATTTCTAGTATACCAAATGAGGAAAAGAGGAGGTATACTTTGCACAATTCTATTTACAATGTTATTTACACAAAGGTAACTTTAAGAGTAAAGATTTTAAAAAAGCTTACTGAAAAAGATGAAGCAAATATTTTCTCCGCAAAATTAAGCATTGAAGTGTTTGCCAATAAAATTAATTAAAGATAGATATAAAGTTGCTGAAGAAAATCTTACGGCACTGGTAAAATGGGCGTATTTCGAAAATCTCAGAGCATTTAAACAACGTTCTAAGCTTTTGATCCAAATTAAAATATTGGCAAATAGCTAGTATTTTTAGAAAGTTCAAATAATTATGATAAATTTTAAATGCATGCTATAAGATGGAGAAAATGAATATTGGAGTACGATGAATGATGTAATCACTGTTACTAGTCTCCTTGCTTAATCTACCCAAAATAATATATAGCTAATAATTTATATTAAAACTAAATATTATGTTTGCAAATATTCATATATTAATTCTGTGTTCTATAATTAAATAATAACTAAAGAACCGTCTTATGTTTTTTAAACTTAACAAGGCATTGAAACTAAACTTAAACTATTAGCATGTGTATCTGTTAAGTTACTCAAAAGCTATTAATTATATTATGTTTTGTAAGCTATTAATAAATCGTTCTCTGTCTCTCTTCGTCTCGTTGTCTCTCTCTTTCTCTCTCTATGTCTCTCTGTCTCTTTCTGTCTCTCTCTGTCTATGTCTTTCTCTGTCTCTGTCTGTCTCTGTCTGTCTCTGTCTGTCTGTCTGTCTGTCTGTCTGTCTGACTGTCTCTCTCTCTCTCTTTCTCTCTCGCCTCTCTCTCTATCTGTGTTTACTTAAAAATACACGTATCACAGACACATTAACATTAGACGAAATAGTTGAAATTCAAACAATTCATATTTTATTCCAGAATAATCGGGAATGAAAAAGAAATTGTATGTTCTTACACGTGGTCGTAATAAGTTACATTTAATTTTTGTCATGAAGGAAAATATCATTTGTTTAAGTGAATACAAATTTACTGATAAAATAATGCGTCAAATACGCTTATGGAAGTTAGGCAGGATACATTTCGATGAACTTATACATATTTGAAAAGTGTACAAGTTGGGATGTTTTGTGTGTTTCTTTGTTCTTGTTAAATTGCTATTATAGTTGGACTGGACAGTGGATGAACGTCACATTACTAAATACCTTTATAAATATTAAATATTAGTTGACTTCAATAAAGATGAATGTTTTGATAATATACACAACAACGTTTTATTTGAAAAATGCACCACAACAACTACACCGTTCCTGAAAAATTGTTCGGCCAATTCAGTTTTAAAAGCTATGAATGTGAAGTAACAGTTGTTCATTATTGATTATGGAAGGATGAATCAGGCATGATTTATAACATTAAAACTATCATTACACAATAGTAAAATATTTGGGATAATAACAAAAATAGAATTATTATACAGAGAATGTAAATAAATACCATATTGAAAATATAAATATGCTTTACTTTGGAAAACAGTTTTGTAGAGTTTTGTTGTTACAAAATAAACAGGCTGAAGTTTAAGAAAAAAATATCATTATCATTTATTTCTTTATAAATATTGCGTGTGTTATAAATTATTAAATGTTTATATGTTTGAATAAACAATGAAATACATACGTGATTAATTGTGTATTTAAATAAATAACACATACGTGGTTGCGTAGACACATCGCTGTTGGATAGATGTGCTATTATAGTAATAATGATTTATTAGGATACATTGTATATTATTATTTCGCACATTATTTTATATGATAATTCTAAAATTACGACAAGGGAAAAAATGCATGAAAACATGGTCATCAAATCTTTTTTTATTTCGTAATGGCTTTTGTATGATTTTCTAAAGTACTCTCTAATTTTCTGCTTTATTTTCTCATTTTCTTACTTTTTGTGCACATAATTTATGTTAATAAACGGAATTATGAATGTATCGTTATTAATAACATATTCGTATATAAAGTTAAGCAAACAATATATATTAATTCAACATTTACACGACATAAAACAATACATGATGTCCATGCATGAACTTGAAATATCATTCTATTCTTGTTATTCTCTATTTAGGTTTTGATAGCACAGAAAAAAAGAAATGACGATAGACCCGTTGTCTTTCGTTTATGAATACAATTATTATTTATGAAATGCAAATTTTAAGCAATGATATGATATTGACTGCACCTATTGCCTGCAGAATTCTGGTGTTAATTAGAATCAGTCATTAAATTGCTGAATCCAATTAGTTCTACACCATCAACAAATAAAGTCGACTAATGGCACAGTTACCATGATAATGGGATTGGTGTTTTTTTTTTATTTCCGGTTTCTATGGTAGCTTAAACATATAACTTCCAACATACAGGTTGAAAATAAAATCCAATGCGTCATATATTTGTACATTTGGTATTAAGAGATGGCAAATACGATACATTTACAAAATAAATATAAAAAATATGTTTATAAATTATTAAATATAACTATTATTATAATTATGTAAATTATATGCTTGAAAGTTGTGATTCAAAATGAAGACGGCTCCGCAATACAATAGTAAATATATTCAAAGCAAATAATATTGAATTTTGTCAATTCCACTATGTCCTTTATATTCATTTTTATTCAAGAACATTGGTTTTCTTTTCATTGCTTGCATTTGAGAAACCCATCAGGAAGTGTGATGTTAAGGCTCTGTAAAACCGGTTTAAGCACCCCAGTCGGTCCATATTGCCGACTGACCGTTCCAAGGTGGTAACTGTCGGGTTTGCTCTTTTTGTTAATTGCTTATCACAGATTTGTTCATACTTTTTCATTTGGTTTGCATGTGAATTACCTTTATCGTGTGGCTTTTTAAAAATTTGGTATATGTTGCAATACTAATAGGACTTTGTCATATGTATTTTTATTAAATATTTAATTATTTACAATCGAAGATATTACCGCTGATTTTATTTTACATACAGTTGAAAATGATATAAAGCAACATAAGACACAATGACAGTATGTTCATTTAAAGGTTCTTAGTCAACACCATATAACAATATATTCTTCTGTTATAAAAGTGTTTCTGTTTGCATGATTGTTTGGGATAAGTGTTTAAGGCGTATTCCAAATATGTTTAATTGCAAGATAATTGGCTCTTTTCATTGCAGATATCATAGCAACGATATTAACTATTATCTGTTTACAGATATGCCTTCATTGATGACAGTGTTTATACCTCAATTTTAATCTTGGCTACGATAAATATTTTAATTACCCGTCAGAGTCTTTATAAGTCTTTACTGTATGAAGATATAAGGATATGCAAGAGAAAACTTATTCATCACAAGCCCCATCATGATGGCCCTATCGCAAGGTTCGATAGAGATAATCTGAACACTTGAATGCCCAAGAATTCTGTTCGCAATCGACCGAAATCTGTCAAATAAAATTGTCATTCATTTTAAATTGAGTGACAACTCTATTAAAAGTACATATACTTCAGTATGTATTCCTTTGTAAACCACAGATGTTGAACTTATTTAAATTTTACGTACCATGAAATATTACAAGCGTGCCCATTGGTCAGTTATATAACCTCGATATCTATGATGTATTGTCACGTGATATTTTTTCGTCACGTGATTGCACCATAAATAAGCCTCTAAATGAGTTTTTTTGCAAGAAATTACAGTTCGATTCAATTAATCAATATACTGTACACATATATTGACAATCGAATCCCTCTACTGCGATGACTGACCCCAAAAAGCAATTTAAACACTAGCAGTTTTCTATGAGATAATAATAACATGGCACTTGTATAAACAAATCACTTGCTTCCGCAGGGGGTGTCAGATTGCAAACTAGAACCTTTGACAATTGCTTCCATGTCAAAATTATGTTGGGCTTACTAAATAAATCATTATCAATTTCAATCATTCGGATAGCTCCTACCGCGGCATAAACAATGGTGGCGATTTGTTTGTCCGAAAAAAACTCTCCCAAAGTGACTCGGACCGAGAAGGGTTCTTTATGAGAACAAGTGGAATGCCAGTTGGTTTGCCTAAAACTCCAAGGTCATGCGATAATATGCTGATCTATGATAATTATTAAACAATTATAACCTTCAATCATACAGCTTGTAGGCGTGGGAATGATGATTCTTTTGAGTTCTATTGGCAGAGAAATGCAATGTCATCATCAATTTCAGTTAGCACAAATGAGTGAGTAGTTTTGTTATTCATGATCTCCTTCAACAATTAGCTGCCTATCAAAATAGTATATCGACCTGTCTGTTGTTTCGTGGACTTCATGCCCCACCAATAATCAGTTATCCTGTGACGTTGTTTAACCTATAATTGTTGTCGCATTGCAATATATGAACGAAGAATCGAAATAAGGTTATTGTGCAAGACTTTCCATAAAATCATAACTTTTGATACCAAGTTAATTTCTGAAGTATGAATATCAATTCATGATTGCAAGCAGCCAATATTACATTCAACTGAACAAGACTTTAAAGGCATTTTGTCAAAAATGCGGGGTTTGTCCTTCAACCTTTATGGTCTATTGTGTAAATTAATATAAGAATTGTTGGTAATTGCACATCGCAGCGTAAAATACAAGACGCAGCAGAGTTTCGAGAACTCTTACAAATAAAAGACCGACAATCAGTTCTCGTAGCGCAGTGGATAGCGCGCTGGACTTCTAATCCAGAGGTCGCGGGTTCGAATCCCGCCGAGAATGAACGTTTTTTTACTTAATCATTCACCTACTATTATATAAAATATGACACACGTAGTTCTTATACTTCCACCATTTGACATTAAGATTCAAAGACTCAACGTTTCACCTTTTTAATTCATCAATTATCAAATACTGATTACTTTCTGGTAGTAAAGTGCAATTATTCATTACAAGCAGGCGGGAACACTCTATAGCCTTTCATTTATACATTCTATACTCAAACTTCAAAGTACAAGTCGCCGCGTGACCTTCATGAAGTGATTTTTCCTGCCGTTATACAATCTTTTGGACTCTTTTCAGCCGGCCAAGTTTTATACAATGGACAAAACATAACCCTGGCGGGCTCCTCACGTGCGTTGCATGACAACGTCGGCACCAACAGAGAATATCCATGGATATATGGGGCTGAAGCTTTTTTTTGTCTTTGTCGGCATTCTTGCACTATAACTGTGGGGTACAATCTTTGAAGACTGATTTTTTAGACCACACATATAGTGGCGAGCGTTATTATACGTGCACAGATAGTAATCTTAGTTGAGGCAGAAAAAAAATCGAAGTCTGAACGCATTGGTAGTTTTGGCGTATGTTTAATTGTTTGCATTATTATTTCCGTTGTGTCACATTCGATTTGCTGATCTTTGAAACACAATGAGAGGAATGCAGCAAGTACATTATCTTTTCCAGTGGTGCATTGTAAAACCATGCCAATTGACATGACACTATTGAGTGCCCTTTAGCACAGACTTGTTTACATTTGGAACTCTATACCTACCTTATAGCATGACCGAGGACTAGATTGTTACGTTTATTTAAATCAAATTAAATATAACTATGTTATTATTATAAACAAAATTATGCTTATGGTTCGACCTTTGCATATTTAAATGAAAAAATACACATTTAACGCTATCATTAAATAACAAAACCATGAATTCAACAATAGGCAGTGTATCATTTTTACACTTTGTACAGTGTCAATAAGAACAGTTTTTGCAAATAATAGCAAATTTTATCGAAAATGACGTGGGTAAAAGAGCAAATGTGACAGAAAATGAGGTGTGTATCATTAAACAATTTTAAAAGCCGATTTTCACTAGTTGTAAAAACGATGCAAAAACTCTTTCGTGGAATGTTTTCTTTTGTCGATGTTCTGTTGCGTCTAACAAGACCAATTTTGATATGATTATAACATTATTAAACTTTTTTACGTAACAAAGTAGAAAGTATTTCATACTAAAATTATATCGTTTCATTTTTATAAAAAAGTATGTAAAATGTTGGTAGAAGTTATGTAGCATTGCACCTCCAATTGTAGATAAACAGATTTATCAATTCGTGTAAAAACTACTGACGAATTAAGCACATTTAAACACAATCGGACGAGTTAAAATATGTGCATGTTTGAACTTTATTAACAATCCAACACGCATAATAACTATAGTAAGATAACACAATATTTATTTTACAATAAAATGAAATTACGGGTATATTTAGTTAGCATGTCCAAATAACATTTTTCTTAACAAAAAGTACCATTCAGGAACCACTCTATCTTTTTGACGTGTTTGGAAAACTTATTTCTGATACATTTTTTTCTACAACATTGTAATTTAATATCGTTTTCTTACTGATAATTGTTTATTTATGTCTTGATCCATTACCGGATATTTAATGAAAACCTGACATTTGATTTGCGAAAATGACTATGTGAGTTCAGGTTCATGTTTTACAGAGTAGCGTGTCTTATAGAAGAGATTCAAGGTAATGAATGAAGCGTGGTAGAGGTGTTTCCAAGCAACCCACACTCTGGTGGTAACTATAAGGGCTAACTTTACAGGGTTGTGTGCCACAGTCTGTGAGTTGTCTGACCAACATCTGCACTATTCTACGATTTCTAGCCCTTTATCTTCTTAACTTTGCTTGTAATTGGCAGCAACTAACTTAGATTTTGTCTTGTTTACAAGTAAATGGAGACTATACAATACTGGGGTTATGCAATTCAGTATGGAATAATTTCGTGCTATCTTTACAAAGAGGCATGTTTATTATAAATTTTGTATTACTTTCTACAAGGTATACTCATGTATATTATTCATAAGCATCACTTTAAATTTAGACAATGTCATTTTGTCTTTTTTATCACTTAAAATATGTTCTTCCTTTGATTTTTCTAATGACAATGTGCATTTATTTAGTTAGTTTTGTTTGTTTATTTATTTGTTTGTTTGTTGTTTATTATTTATTATTTTATTTATTTATTTAACTTTTTATTTATTTATTTATTTATTTATTTATTTTATACTGTTTCTACATGCTAATCTCTACTAAGTAGAGTTGGTTAGAGGAATATATCGCTAACATATAAAGAGTGGCAAAAAATATATAAATATATACAAATATATTCCGCTTGTATGTCGTTAACAATAAACATTGACTCTAAACTAGTCTTAATGAATAAGTGTTTTATTCATTCTATTGTGGAACAATTTGGCAAATAATGATCTACATTTAGTTTATTATTTCACCCATGCCCTGTTTTGTGTATCAGAATTGTTGTTCAATATTAGACAAAATTATCATGAGTTATACAAATATTGAAATATAATTATTACCTTCAATAGTGTGATAAATGTTACTTAATTATACTGAAAAAAGACTTATATGTAGTGAAAGTTTTTAAGTAATTAGCATTTTCCATGCAAATGTTATTTTATGCATAAAACAATCTTTTATCCTTTCTACCGATAATAAATAAAGTGACTTTACAATGCATTCTTTATTTTTACTGAATAAATGCATCCAGAATAAACAGACACTTCAATTTTTATCTTCACTCCTTTTGTAGACTGACATCTTATTAAATAAATAATTATTTTGTACCGGGGCAGCTTCTTAGAAGAAGACTCAAGGTGGACCTCAAAGGAGATTAAACATCTAATAAGCGACATACATTAAAAGGAGATATTATCTGGATTGAAAGATGTTCCGTCTCGCACCAAACCGCTTGACTAGACACACTGCGTCATTACGCCGCAAATGAGGGAAAAGTTGAATACTTAAAAGCGTGTGTAAAAAGTCGAAAAACGGAATATTAATATCCGACATATCCCTCTTTTATTAATACCATTCTAATTATACCGCTATTAGTATTCATATTAAAATCGAAGTACAAATCGTATTAGCGAGGGTTTTTCTCCATTCTCCGTTGAAATCCATCGAGATCTTAGTGCAAAGAAATTTGCTAAGATTTCTTACCCCTAGCCTGGGTGGCAACTTGTATGCTTTGATTCCCGCACGTTTGTCACCGAGGAAGCTCATCTTTAATACCCTTTTCTTACCCGCATTCACAATTGATATCAAATATTTCTATGCAATGATCGGCCCGTTTGAAGTCATGGCCTTCTTGAATGAAGCCCGCCTTCACATCCTTTACCATATTATAGGATTTGATTTGGAAGTTACAAAAGATCCACTAATACTATTCCATGCTAAGATGTGAATGAGAAACATCAAAGAACATACGACGACAAACTAATTGCAACTTTTTATGCCTAATAATGTTTACTCATTCAATAGCAAAGACGTGGTCCCGAAACCTACCAAGCTGTTAGCAGCAGAGCAGCCACTTTCTTTCAAGAGAGCTCGACACAAGTAAATGGACTGTAAGGCGAAACGCAGCTTCATTACGTTTTCAGAAAGCGCCACGAGATTGAAGCCAAATGTTATGCACACACGGCTAATGTCTTCGAGCAAATAAATCACAGCATTAACAATTTGTTTTGCTGGTTGTTATTTCAGCAATTGTCTACTGTAATCGGTCGTTTCCACCTTTCCAAAAGCCAGGTAACACGACGTTACAATAATTCTGTCAAGGACTGCGGACGCGTTCATGTTGAAAATGCCAAGAAAGGAGCCTGAAATAAAACATTATGCAAACTGAATGCCAATTATTTCATTGCTAAAAAAGATAAGCCTAAAGAAAGCCTTGATTTTGCTAAGCACACGACAGTAAGCATTAGGTTAAAGAAAAGGTTAAAACGATGCGCAAAATTCTAAACAATACGTTAAATTTGCTTCCTGGCCACGTAAAGCGTTCGAAATAATAATACATTATTTTAAATAAATAATTCTTTCGGAGAAGTGTATATGTAAAGAGATTCTTGCTTCATACTTCAGATAATAATGATTTAACACGAATTTCAAATCATTAAAACTGAAAGTTGAACAATTCAATAGTTTCAACTATGTTTAACTGGTACCAATAAAACAAATAAGGAAATAGTCGAAAGACTGGAAAGGAAAGACTATTTTGAATTAATGCCATTTGATTATTTAATGCAAATTCAAAAGCCATAGGTTAGGTCCCAGGCTCCAGCCTCCCATCCCCTTTCAATCTTTTGAACAAATGTTGTGTACACGCCATAGAAAGAATGCGGAAACTGGTCCAATTAGGATATAATGAAATTCACGTTATATGCATAAAAACGAAAACACAAACAGCCCTTTATTTCGCCAAATGTGGCCAAAGCCAACTATAATGCGAATTAAATAACAGTTCATAATAAAAAACTCATATAAATCATTATTAGAATTTTCTTTTTGATGGATATCCCTGCACCTATTTTAGCTGGACATTACAACCCGGAATTAATAAATTTATTAATATATTTAAATAATACTGTTGAACATTCAAATATCTATAACATGTATATTAAAACTAACATACATGCCTGTATAAGAAGTTTACATCATCCGGGGAATGCCGCGGTAACCCCCGGCCCAACCTGGTCGACCTGCTAAGTACTCTTTGACAGACAGCTATCGAAATTAGCGAGATGTTATCTTCATCATATCGTTGTTACTCGTATCCTGTTTAGCTGAAATATAAGATGGCTCCGCTTTTAACGGCCAAAAGCTACACATCTTGCATCTTGCAGTAATTGCCTTTATCTATTTGTTAGTTGCCTTTACAATTCCTGCAGTCTTAAAAGCCAGATTTTAATACATCATATTTGCACACGTATACATTCTTATATTAATTTATAAACATATAAGTATCTTAAATATGTGAGATAAAAAGCTATAAATAGACAGCTGACCTAGGACATTTCGTGCTATTACCCTCTAAGGGATATGCTATTTGTACTATTTCCTATTCGGCATCATCACGTGGAGCTTAAAAAGGAATTATGACATAAAGCAGATTATTGCTTTATAGTACTGGTGATAATTTAAATCTGTGCATGACGTCATGTTCGATCGTTTACATTGCAGAAGAGAACAGAACAGAACATACTTATTTTCCGATTTAAGCAAAGTACATCATCTTTTCGCTGTTTGTTTGATATAATAAAATAAATACCGCAGTGTATGGTGTATGAAAGCAAGTATTGTCAATGCCCTTTTATAGTATTGTCTCTCGAATTATACCATATCTTATAAATAATTGCTATATAAATAATACGCTTAAAAGTAATCTAAACCTGGTTTATTTAAAGTTTACTCATATTGTCAGCCTGGGTAGTATTTCTTTGAAGATATTTTAATGGTAAATCATGTTAATTACGAGGGATATGCAATTGAGTAATGTGAAATAGTTAATATTAATAAAAGACATACATTTTAGTTAAGCAAATCTTGTTATTTTTCATAAGAGGTATAAATCGAGTTTCATTTATGCCGAATAAAATATTACCACCCAGACAATGTAGATCCAGTTTTCTGTGTGTGCTCGAATAACCATCCATCTTGGGTTAAAACAAAAATGCAACTTGTGCATTTTCTATGCATGCGATGCAGTCACAGTTCAAAGGGCGGGGTCTAAATTCCGTATAGAGTTACTTACGTTACGGTGTTATGTTTCTGTGCAACTAAAGGTTGACTTCCCCTGATCACAAACAATCTGAATACATTTTTTCGCTAAATGAGCAAACTCGTTGTTGCACTTTATTGTTCAACTGAATACAAAAATGCTTCAGCAGTCTGTAACATAATCAAATTATAGTATTACATCGCTATTATGTAGACGTTTTAAGACTTATACAGCGTGCCTTTGTGTCAAGATAAATACCTTTGTATAAATGGAAAATATGCAGAGGTTTATCTATGTGAATAGGAAAATGATAACAGTTCCTTGATTGGTTGGCTAAATATTTATTTTTAATGCATGAATGGTGTAAAAGAGGCATTTTGGTTTGATTCATAAGATCATTTTATACAGAACCTCCCATACTATATGTATATATACGTTGAAGATAAAACATTTTTTAATTATAATTGTAATTTTCATTGTAATCATGTTCATTATAATAAACATCGCACCTACTTCTTACATTCATTTTGTGTAAATATATAAAGTAAAAATTGCAGCATTACATAGAGAAAACTCAGAAAAAAATAAGTAAAAAAACAATTAAAGGTAGCTATTGCCGTTTAAAATTATTTCATGGATATAGTGTTAACATATCTTCACATTTATCATTAATCAATATACGCAAAAAGTCATGGATTTAATAACAGTATCAGCATCATTTACACATAAATACAAGTTTATAAAATAAGAGCCATATGATGCATCCCTATATTTCATTTACAACAAACAATAAAGTTATGATTAATTACAAGCAGTTGAATCATTGTACAACAATTTGCTAGTTTCAGCGACATCTTCTCCATCTACCTGTTCTCAGTGACGAGCCAGCTATTAAAGACCAGGACGTGTATTCATCATTTTCCCGCTGCAAGCAGTTTCATGCGTCTTGGGCATATTATTAATTCAAATGACACAAGGTGTTATGCGATAATATGTTTTGCCTCTTTTAGATTAATCACCCCGCCACTCGTGACAAGACAGTTCGTGAGGACAGAGAACGTTGTTGTAGAATTCACTTACATTACTTGGCAACAATGTTTTATTTATAATGTCTGGTAAATTATAAATAATTTGCTTAAATAGGTATTTAAATAGTTATGGATAAATGCATACAAAAATATTAGTAAACTCTAAATCTATTTCTTGCATGCCTTTTTATAAATGTGCTGATTTGGTTATTGTGGTTTTAATTTTAGGATCAGTATTGGGATTTCAAGTATACTGTCTATACCGAAATTGTATGTGTTTTTAAGTTGATCTTTTTTTTTTTTAAAAAGGACATTTCCCCTTTTCTCTCACTTAGAAGCCAAGAAACTTGATGCTAAACTATAATGTAAAAAGTAAATATAATCAAGTTTCGATCGGACAATTATTTACAGCAATACTGGCACTTAAAGTAAAAAACAATATATCAAAACTTAAATACAAACACAATTACACCACAGTTATACTCTCTGCATGCCTCTTAAAGTACTTTTCTCGCAAACTGCCTAAGTTAGACGAATGTTTGTGATATACTCCAGATGGAAAAGATGCTTATTTATTTCCCCTGTCACGATTAATTCCCGGACCACCGTGCACGTTGTCCAGAGCCAACTAGTGGTATTACAAATTGCACGTGAATTAATTGTTACGTCACACGTCTAATTAAGGCTGTTAGTAATAGTCATATATTTCAGACCTCTGTATTTAATACGGTTTTTGCTTTAACAGAATTTCTTGCAAAATATAACACTATAAATAGCAAATTGGTAACAGAATATATTAAAACAAGTCTATGTACTGGGACAATAAATATGACAAATAGATTGAGTTTCAAATATTTTGTTGTTTATTACAAGCTATGTATAAAAAGGATGAACATAGCTCATTGGTTCAGTTAAATATATCGAATTGCCAAATATTAAAACAGTTTCATTATAACAGTACATGCACATGAAGAAAGTACGCCAGTTTCAAATATTTATTTCACAATATTCGTACTAGGAAACAGGTGAATATGAAAACTATTATTAATGTTCTTTGAGGGCATTTTTTAAATAAGTCCAAAACCTAGAACTGGAATTTGGTACTAATATGTAAAGTTTAGTAAAATTATTAAAGAAACACCAAGGCAATAAATTATATAAAGAGAGAGAAAACAGCGGTTATCGTCCAGGACATCAAAGTAAGACAACTAACAGTAAACACCTGCTTCAATCAATAAAATGTAATACAAATCACAGACCTACTACATCGGTATGTAAGAAACTACATACATTGTGTAAACAAACAAAACATAAATTTAATTCACCGTCTCCAGATAACTGAAATACTGTTGGTGGGACGATATACCTAATAAAAATAAACATAAATTCATTTCTGTTATACAAACTAAAATGTGTGAATTTACAAACACACATTATGCTCCTAATGGACTCCAAATTAACGACGGATATCACTTCTTAGTCGTGCTAATTAATAAAAAGAAATTTTATATTCGTGGGTGGCAGTAAAATAAACCGCTAATTTACAAGCAAAATATCACATCTGGAGTTCATTTGATATTATATAGAATATACGTGCCATTTGCTGTAGTTAGAATATCAATGAAGATTTTATAGGTAAATATCAAATTTAAAACAAAATATATATTATACCTAAACATGAATTCTTATTAAACAAAAAGAAAACTATTTTAAGATTTCATTTATGAAAATCCGGGCTAAAATATATAAAAATGCGTCAACGATTCTGTTGTTATAGCGAAATACATTTTGTCTTAGTAGTTTCCTGATTACTGATATTCACAATTATTAACTGGATTTCTACAGCTTTTACAAATTTGCCCAGAGGAAGCTGACCGGAAGTCCGACTGGTCAAAACCAAATTAATTCTATTGGCTTTGGACTTAACATAGGGAAACCCGTACCTAAATACTCTATAGGTTTGTAGTTTGGATCGGATTGGTTCGGATGCTGACATGGTGGTGCTTTGTGTACGTCTCTGTCTTAGGTGATGGCTGGCGTGTTGGCCGTATTTACAAAGATAATTAAATAGAATATTGATACTACAAACCTTTTGTGGAACTCGAATTAATTCACTGTTCATTCCTTCGACGACAAGCCGTCTCTCGAAAGACAACAATACACTAGGCGGCTTCCGCAAACAGTGTCTAATCCGAAACACGTGTTTCTCAGAAATATTTTAGCAGCCAATGTAAATATTGGAGGCTTTCCGAATAAGGCAATTTTCTTGACAGCGTGCGCAGCGCGTGCTGTTTGATTATAACTTAAAGCAAATGTTGTAAAAGATGTATTAATAAAAATTGGGTTATCCAGACGGCAAAAGTAACAGGATTTATTTTATGGGCTGGTAATGCTTTGACTAATTTATCAGAATCCGATAAAAACTCCAGGGAAATTGGGCAAAAATCCAACTTATGTCACTTCTTAAATCACGTGGACGGAGTGTATGGCCTTAATGAGTTTCCATACAGAAGAAGTGTGCATGGCCTTACTAAAACTGATGTTGCCGAATTGGTTTAAATAAAATATTAATTCCCTCATGAGTCGGTGTTAAGAGTATTGTATTTATATAACCCGCGTTTGCCTATTCTGTTTCTATTGGTTTGTTTGTTTGTTCAGTGTGTTTTTATTTGTTAACTTCATTCGTGTTAGACAGTTAAACATTTTAGTTTTAACATATGACGTCATCGCAACTTATCGTATGCCATGATTAACTAGTTCATATTGTACGTTATCGTTTCGGCTGTTTTCTTTCAATGTGTTCCTTTTTTAGAAACTGTTAAGTTATTGAGACTTTCATCTCCTCTGCATATTGTCCATATTTTATTTGTACATTATAAGTAATGTTATGTTATAATGTTACTTATAAATGATATTCTTTGATCAGTTGTTAACTCTCGAAGCAGTTGATCATGTTAGTTGTCCCACTATAATAGGATATTTTTATTCATACTGTACTTGAACAAGAAGGTCAGAAAGTGCTAGGTTTTAGCGTACCACAAGGTTAAAGTACACCAGTCGGTCTTTTTGACTCGTCCAAGAGCTTTGTCAGTTTTACATTGACTTGTATGGGCCTTTGTCAGGCGGTATGCCACATTTTATTGTTTAAAGTAACTGTTATTGGACATTTCATACATTCATATTTAAGCGACAACGTCTTTAGTTTTCATGTTCTTCAACACATGTTCAAGTCCACATATTTATCATATAAATTAAAAGGCACATTAAAATTCAAACCTTACTGCCAAGGCATTATGGGATTTTATATAAATATTATTGGCTTGTACTTTAAATAGAATGTATAAAATTGTATAAAATGTAAAACATTATATAAAATACAAAACTATGAGAATTCATTTATCTGTTTTGAAATCATTTAAAAGGCACCAACTCCATATCTGGCCATATTGTCCCATGTAACAGGCTCCCGAAAATACATTTTATTATTTTAACACGACATCATTATTTTCCAATTAGCTACAAGAACTACAGCTGCAATTTATGTGATTTCCCTCGCTGAATGCACACTTATAACAATAACAAAGAACTTTACAGGAAATATTGAAAGCGCAACTTTCTTAAGCGCTGTGGATGGAACAATTGTTGCGGTCAGTACAGAATGGCATGGCTTGCCTTTCGACACTTTTCAGCATTTTAAAATATAACTGGCACTGTCGTTGCATAAAGCCGATCTCCAAGCCAAGTCTAAAATGTAAATGTGTGGTTTATTATACTTCTTCTAAATCCCAGCTTCAGCTTCCTTTATTAATATGCCATCTGTACCTACGACGACAGTCCAATAGTAGATTAATCATCGGTCAGTGGGTTTTTCGTGTTTGGAGTCCACCTTGTGATTCGATTATGTGCATGACAAGTTACTGGAGATGTTTTCTTGAGACATTTTGTGGACTTTGTCACGTCACAGCTGGAGTTTGTCCCTTTAATTACCACATGTGCAAGACCCATTGATGGATAAGTCCTTCTTTTGATAATTTCTGACGAATATTTTTGCCAAACACCAACACAGTTCTTGAGATTTATATCTACCTAAAAGCACACATAATATAATTTCCATGTTTCTGGTATAATCTAGCACACCTTTTCAACTAATTCTGATATATTGCCGAATATTAATACATACGTTTTAACTTAGACACTACTTTTGTGACGTTCTTGGTCACATCTGATGCACATGATTACCTAACTGGAAAATGTTACTTGGGATTATAATAAGAATATATTAATAATACAATAAACTCAATTAGAACTCCTGCTTTTTATCATAAATATAAGGTGATATGAAGTTAGAATAAGAAAATACGACAGCGTCTTTAGAGTATTGTAGCATAATAAGATTTGAAAAAGGCAACGCTTAGAGGTAATCACATGCCAATGAAATGTAAAATTGACAACATCAGTGATAAGACATTATATAAAACAGAGAAAATCCAACAATTTCCGCGTAAATGAGGCTGGACCATTAAGTAACGCAGGTAGTATAGTTATCCCAAGAATGAATTATGGCATTATGGCTTTAAATGAAATTTGGTTCATTTTTACTCTCAAAATAGTCATGGTATGAAC
The DNA here is from genome assembly GCA_007844125.1 of Sinonovacula constricta. NCBI lineage: Eukaryota > Metazoa > Mollusca > Bivalvia > Cardiida > Solecurtidae > Sinonovacula > Sinonovacula constricta. The sequence goes on along the minus strand of CM017568.1, from coordinate 5,927,650 downwards.
AAATATGTAAATTACTAAGTAATCGTTAATCCAAACTGTAATTGTATGTTGATGCCAAAGCTACAATATATAGAAAACACGACACTCACTTAACATTTGACATCTCTTGCGGGTGCAGACAATATGTTTAAACAATGGTTAGATCTTAGAAGAGAAAGACATTGTACCATTTCCACTCGCAGTATTATATTAGGAATTGTGAATAACTGTATTTGATTTTAATGCCATCTTTTAAATGAAACGGTATTACAACGAAAATAAATCCAATAATTATAAGGCTTCGATTTAGAGAGTCAGCCACTTGACATTAGTCAAACAGATTTAAAAGATATTTTGGCTTGAGGAATCGTTAGATTTTTTGATATTTTTTAATTTAATATTGAGCGAATTAATTCGATCATATGCTTTATAATTCCCAGAGAGATAGTGTGGGACAGCATACAATTGTGGTCTTTGGCCGTCCTTTCGCGTCCGAGAACTTTAATGTTCCCAAAGCCATCTGCCTTTGGGCCATCGACAAAAGTCCACAAAATTAAGATCAGATTTTACACTAAGATAGATAATCAAGTACTGGAAGAAAATCGCCCTTGAAACTAGAGACAGAAAACTTGTGATGATTTTAATAAAATAGGTTTCGCTACTTAGTGGATGAAGTGTTTTAGTCATGAACAAAAAATCTCGATTCGTCGTATTCCCCCTGACAGAAATTAAAAGTAAAATATATCAGCAGCTTATAATTAGAAATGGACATTTTTATGATAACATTGAATAGATCTGACAATGTTTGTAAAATACGATATATTTTGAATACAAATAATTGTAAAAAAAATGTTAACAAATTATATCAACTGTCGTCATTTACTGGATAGACTGCGAAATAAAAACTTTTGAAAACAAAAATATATGTTTGCATCTGACAGTTTCACTTAGAATAAAACATATAGTCAGCAGGTGTGGTTTATAAATGTTCGATTATGTTCTCAGATAATTGCATATAATTAGATATATATGTAAGCTTAAACGGACCGCTAAGAAAATGTCTTAAAATGTTTTAACTTTTTACCAAGACTTTTATTTCACAAGTGTATATAAATAAATAGATAAAGAATGTGTGTAAATTAAACATATTATTTTAGCCGAACACCATCTCTAAATGCTTATAAAATAGAAATTCACACACAGCATTTTAAAAGTATTATATTGATTTTTTCTCTAAAAAGTTTACTTTCTTATGCATGTCTGATTTGTTCACGCCTTATTTGCAGTTGTTCCATCTTTATTCTTCCTAACACAACTTTATGATCTATAGCGTATATTGTGTATCTTACGTGAGAGATATGTCGGCTGAATTTAATATTTACTGGACAGTACATCTTAACCCAAACAATAAACATTCGTGTTTTTATTATTACTTACAATAGATTCGTCCGACATATAGGAACGTGGCAGGATTATCAACAGCCTCAATACCTAACCCATCTTCTGTTTGTCAATAAATAATCAGAGCCATCCAAACTCAGACTGTAGCAAACTTGCATGTCAAACTAGAGCAACCATGTGAAAACGGAACGGATTTTACGAGGTACCATACTTTCACGTTGGTATATGGCAATCCGTAGAATGTATCGACGGCTTTGCGGTAGGTTTCAAGTGGGTAAAATTGTGTTTATGGCAATCTTGCCTGTTTAAATCTAGCGTGGTCAATCGGCGTTACTGGTTGCCCTGTGAGGCCTCAACACATCATGGACAGCAACATTCTTGACCAAGGGGTTAAAGTATCCAGACAGTAAGACGGAGAAAAATATGTGACACTTAACAGAGTTTACACTTAGGTCTGTCTTCAATATTACTTTAAATACATTATGGCAATGGTCGTGAAAGGAACAGATGACAATCTATCAAAACATTTCATCATGATGTTAAATCTAGTGGATATTTTTAAAGGCAACATGTTCAATCTATCAATACTTAGAAAGATGTTGTATTTTGTTTAAGTACTATTCATTACGGTATGTATTTACGTATTTATTAATACTAATTAAATAAAAAGATGTATGGGCAGCTGCGTTTAGTTTTTTTCTGTTACTTTAAAAATTAACAAAGTCCAAATTATTTATAAATTATCTGCAATGACATTTAAATGTGTGTTATACATAATTTTAAATACGCAACTATGTTACTTATTGAACAAATTTAAAAGGTATAATTCGTTTGATTTGCATCATACGATATGATCATGACAATAAATTATTTACGTTACGTTATTAAATATATCTAGTTTTATAGCAGATGCTATGAGTGCACCAGAAGATTTCATAACAAAGCAACATCAGTATTTTATTAAAACTTGTATTGTATATTATATATATGGACGTTGCTATACGGAACTACTGATGATAACAACATTTTAGCTTCTTTTGATATATGAACTAATTCAAGCAATCATTTAGATATGTTTTATTTAATAAATGGTTTATTTGTAACTTCAGGCATTAAAAAACAACTTATAAACATTGGATTTATAGACAGCATTTAAGAGTTTCCGGTACGTTAAATAAAGTCTTGTTGTAAAGAAACAAATAAATAGACGAACTATTGGCAGTTAGTTTCTTGATAATTTCCGAGTGATCAAGGCTAACAGATTTTACTGAAAATGAACAAGTTTGGAAAATGAAACATCGCAAGTCAAAAATGGTGTAACCAGTATGATTTGTATATCGAAATGATTAAAAACTGCGGCAAAAACTAAAACAAAACGGAATTGAATGAAGGATAAATGAAGTCACATAATAACACATACCGAGTTGGGCTGGATTTACATTGATGTATTGTCCACGTTATGTCGACAAAACAACATTGCAACATCTAATGTCGTCAATAAATTATCCAGATGTTACCTCTTGAGTTGGACTACATGCAACATTTGACAGGCCGGACGATTACATGTGTCCAGAACATTGAAATCTTACTCGTAAAATGTCCAACTGATTGAAGATCTTTCGGCTGTGGACTTGGTGCACGTGGTGCTTGAGCAAGCATGCCCAAGCTCTGCTTGTATGGCCACAACATATTGACAAACATGCATTGTCAAATGACTAATACTTGCCCTGATAAATTGCGCTCACGAGCACGATGCATTTCCATGCATTTCCGTACACATAAAAAAACGTGCGTCGTTTCTTTTTTGCTATTTTTTTGCCCAGCAGACAGATACAATTGTGTGTGGGAGATGTTGTGGTTTTAGCTGTGTTGTCTTGCTCCAAGGCCTTATTTTTGGAGATACAGTGATGTACTTATTTCTAGAATGATGTTCTTGTTTAACAGCGCAATACTGCCATCTGGAATTAAAATGTTTTCTTTCTTTTATAAATAGCTTTGGATTTACCTTGCAAGACATTCATTTTGCTTCTTTACTTCATAAGAATATATACAACCTTTCATTACTGTCATTTGAAATAGACTTTCTTAAGTTACGCATAAGAGAATAACGATGCAACCAAAAAAAAGCAAATACCGTGTATAATTGGTACTATTTAAAGTTTTCAGCTTTACGGCCTTGTACATCGACATTTTAAATGTTTTATACTTGACTATGTTAAAACACATCTTAAAATTCTTAATTAGTCACTGTTAAATTACGTTCACATCAAGTTGTTTTTCTAGTTGCCTTAGGGTTTTTGAAACGTGTAAAGAGCTTAAATTGAGTAAAACACATACATACATAGATGTTTTTAACGAACAATGTTGCCTTTTGCAGCAATGCTTAAAATGCTGCAATTTGCATATAAAGGTAAGTTTCATACGTTTTTCTTTATGCTTTTTGTAATTTGCATTAGTTGACATATTGTGTTTAGATAGTGTTCACATGATTGGAAAAGAAAATAAGAAACGTCATTACTTTTAAATATTCAAAAATGACCATGATTGCAGTTCTATGTAAGTATATCAAATTTAATGAGAATCTCAAAATGAAGCGACACTACACATTTTGATTTCCTCTGTATTAATTCAGAATACAGCTCTCTTACAGATTCCATACATTAAAAATATATTGAAGGAGAAATGTTTCTAAAATTTTGGACATAATATGAAAAGTTATTATTTTATTTTGATACCGTGAACTAGAAATGTATTACAAAGAATGTAGTTTCCGAACAGATTCCGTTAGATTCTAACTGTAACACGTTTCATTTATACACTTAAAAATTCAACAAACACTAGCAAATGTTAAAAAAAACACAATCATTTGTGGGATAAAAATGTTAAGAATGTTTCATTACATTAAAATGGCATATGATTTCGTATAAAATGTATTTTATTTTGATAATTAGCCTTTGGAAATATGAAATATTTGAATTGTTTTATATGACAATTAAAATGTTCGTATTAATTATTAAGTGACATAGAGAAAAAGCAGTTTGCAGTTTATTTGAGTCATATAAGCTATTTGCCCCTATCTTTAATTCACTATCGTCTGATTATTTCATTATAAATAAGGACCTTTTATATTAAAAGTTTGATCATCCATTATAAAAAAATTATGACATGATTGTATTTTATTAGTTATGGATGTTAACCACCTTCTTTTGGAACATTAGAATAAAACAATTGATTAATCAGCAAATTTTAATATATCATTTTGCTATTGAATCGTTTGGTAGAAATATCTTTTCGTCCATCAATAAACAACAATATAAAGCATAGCTTGTTCAGTTTTTTTTTATTTTAATAGTCCATAACACTATACATAACATATAGAATTGATATACAAAATGTAGTCAGTTATCTGCAGTTAAACTTGTATTGCATACATACACAAAACTACACAAGACATTTACACGTTCTATCTCAGTTGTACATATATGTACATATATATGTATATATATGTACAGGATCATGCTGGTGACTGCCAGTTGAGTCAATGGTTTCAAATTATCAAAACTGGCCCAATAAAATCAAGTTTGGTGAAATCCAAGACTTCCAGAAACTTGGGTAACTCCAATATTCTAAAATTAGTGTACATCTAAAATATTTTCATCTTATACATCCAAGATGATGCTGAGTTAATTTGAGGTTAATTTTTTTTAACACTTTATCATTATAAATCGACATACTCCAAGTCAGAGTGTATGTGAACACACCTTAAGGTAAAAAAAAGACAGTACGAAAATATTTCTATATGATTAAGTACAAAATATAAAAGTAAATATACAAATGAAATAATCATATTTTTCATAACAATGTTTTTAATAAAACTAATAGTTAAGCTTACTTAAAAAAATTATTATTTCTTAATTTTAACCCATGCCAGTAGAAACACATATATCTGTGTAATTATATGAAGCTAAAACAAAACTAAAAGCAAGAAATGTTTAAGTCAAAGAAAATGGCTAAAGGACACAAAGCCGCAAATCTTTTGTAGACTATGAACTTGAAAACTGACTTGTATTGGAAAACTGTGTCGATAGTTATATCTCAATCATGCCCTTTTCAAAAACAGTGTTTTTGGTTTTAAGTTTTAATTTAAAATCTAGTTAACATCGTTGTCTTTGAATCTTTAGGCTCAAATTAAAGACTTTCATTTTTGTAATAGAAGAATTAATTTTATTGCATATCCCATATGAAACATTGGTATCTGCTCAGAATGACTATTGCAAAAATTGAACAATAAAACAACAATATAAACAAGACTACATACTGTACAGCTACAAAGCACTAAATGAAAGGGAATGTTTTTCTACATGTGGCTATGGCCTTCAGGATGGTTAAACAACAAAAATTGCAAAAAACAATAAGTAAACTAAAAGAAATACAATACTCTAAATAATTTCAAACATAAAAAGCACATAAATGTGCAGTTCACTCCAGGAAACAGACCAAAATTACAGCTTATTTACAATTCATAAAGAGTAAAAAACACAAAGTAATGTATTAATCATTTAGGTTTACATCTTTGGCCCTATTCAAGCAATGGATTAAACAATTTATAAAGAAATATCAAATAATACAAGAACATTTTAAGTTTTCATCATTAAAATCAATTAGTCATAGTCTACATGAGCATGAAAAAGTATAAAGCGCTTTGTTTGTATTCTAAGTTCTTTATTTAATTTTTATTTAATCAATTAAAGTCAATCATACCTTGCAGATGTATTTTATAAAATAATTACGATCTTTTAAAATTTTACAAAAATAGCAACAAGAATTCAGTCATTTTCTTTCCTTTTTGAAAATCTTGACTTTCATGTCTTAGTCAAATTGGAGCATGTTTTTCAATTGTTTGTCTGATCTGGTTAAAAATGATACAATGTTCAGATTAACACATTTTTATGAATCCATGTGTGGTTTCAACATTTTGTAAATATTTATTGCACTTATTTCTAGAAGAATAAACAACATCACATAATATCATGGTAAATTCATAATGGTGATATCAAATCAATATCAATTAAACTGCAAAAGAAAACATTTTGTTAGAAAATATAAAATGATCTTTAAAAAAGAACCATTCAAATGAAATTTAAATTTAAATAACTATGAACTGGCATTAAATAAGCAATGTATATTTTTAATTTAACATATCCAAACTAGAATAAACAACATAATAACAAACACTTAAGGTGTAATAAAATGATCCCTTTCATACTTTAATTTTTTGTTCTGTAAAAATACTTGTGCTACCTTATCTACATCTAAAATAAGATATATATGAAAAAAATGCTGACATTGACTTCATCAGCTTCTTTACGTTTTTTACATAAAACTTGTAATACATACTAATCATCTATACGTAGCTGGAACTATCTTACTAATAGAGCTGATGATACTCAGGCACATGACAATACATCAAAAGAATCTTGCAGATTGCCCATTTGGCATTTTTAACATTTTTAATATTAACAATGATCACTTCAAACAAATACAGTACACAGTTTCTATGGGTCAACATTCTTCTATTTAAACCAGCAATATCAAAAAATAATAAAAAAGTCGTTAATAAGAATCTTGTGTTTCCTTATAAATGTTACCATAAAGATGATCTTTACCCTTAACTTCCAAGGTAATGGCAGTTCCTATTTTTTAAACAGAAGTCAGTCACATTAATAATTCATGTTACAATATTTGAATATATTTAGAGACACAATATTTATTATTCAACAATATTTCCATATTACCACACTCAGCTGTATACTGTTCACAATTATCATTCAATTAAATGATATTATAAATGTGAAACAAGTTAACCATGACGTCATATTATTACTTTCAATTTTATATTTTTCATATTTCTCATTCAATGAATGTAAATTATAATATAAATACATTATTACACTCAATTGTTTACAATCAACATTTATCATTCAGATCGTACAAATAATAACATGAACATATTAATGCCTTCATATATAGATTGAACCTTCTCTCTCCACTGTTATAACTTAATAATTGTATTTTAATTGATATACATTAAATATATACCATTTAAATCATCCTATCATTTATCCCCTCTCTATCATGCAGTCGTCATAAATGATAACTATGCCTCTTATCATGAAATGACAATCAAAATCCAAATAAAAATCACATTAACAACATTCCTTATACTTTTTTCTCAATGATATTACCATTGATTTCAATTAATTGAATATAGTTAATTGGTTATAAGCATATTCCATTTTTAACTGACTCAATATTAGAGTGATGACAGCAGCAAACATCTACATATTTTTAATATATTTACATAGGAACAATCATTTATACTGAGGAGTATACAACTGAACTGTTTATCATGTTTGGAGAAAAGATTATACAGTTGAACTGTTTATCATGTTTGGTGAGAAAAGGTATACAAAGGAACTGTTTATCATGTTTGTAGAGAAGATGTAAACAGTTGAACTGTTTATCATGTTTGGAGAGAAGATGTATACAAAGGATCAGTTTATCATGTTAGGAGAGATGTATACAGTTGAACTGTTTATCATGTTTGTTTACTGGATTTATCGTGATCTGTTTATTATGTTTGGAGAGAAGATGTAAAATGATGTAAATAAAAATTACATTTAAATGTTGGTTTAAAATTACTTTTAATTTTGTTTAAATTTGCAATAATGAATGTAAATGTTTCTATGACAATGTACAGATTGCTGTGCAGATTTAGTGAAGAAATAAGTGTTCTTCTACATGTACTGGCCCTTACAGATGGTAGCTGAATGTTTGCCTATACCTAAAACATGGAGCAACATCTTTCCTCTGTTCTGAAGAATTTGTGTAAAGTTCTGCTTAAACTTATACTTCAGTTTAAATAAAGGCTGTTAATAAACATTATTTCAATTTTCAGACAGTGTAAATCATTAATTATATAAAGCTTTAAATGTTTAAATGTTTTCAAATCTAGAAATAAGCACAATGGGGATTTCAGGATAGGAAATATTTTTGCAATTACAGGTGGGGTGTTAGTCTTAACTTTTCACATGGATGTAGTGCACCAATAAAAAGCATTTCATGGGATATTTTCTGGGAATAAAACTTTGTTTGGTTAGATGAGAGAAAGAAAATTGATCCAAATTATCAGATGCCACCTTCAAGAGTAAAAGAGAAATACATCAACATGACTTTATTAGAACATTATGTCCACACAACTATGTAATTAAATCAATATTAACATAGTATATAATCCATACTGGCTAAATTATGGAAGATCTTACTTGTTCATTTGAATTAATGTATACATAAAATCATTGCTAATTTTTAACATGATTTACACATTGATTCTTTTTATTTTAATTAAATCTCAATTGTAAATTATTTTGTAAAATAATAAATTATTTCCATAACAGAATCCAAAGACTTCTTAACTTGATTGAAAATATGAATAGTGTTTACACACTTTTTTTTTAAATTGCATATATTATCAGATTTAATTTAAATGTTAAACATAGACTTCAACAGTAATGTTATAAAAAATGTACATGTGTATTGTAATATATCAAAATTAAACATGTAATTATATGACATCATTTTAAAAAAAAAGTGTACATGCAATTTCCAGACATTCTTTAATAAATGTACATCTTTTAATTGTTCCCTGTGAACTTCAAAGTGAACTCATAACAAACATGGCATATTGAAGCCGTATTGTTACCGCTTCATGGACAATTTCAATTGATGCAAACAACTCCATAAAACTGGTTCATGGACAATTTCAATGGATGCAAACAACTCCATAAAACTGCTTCATGGACAATTTCAATGGATGCAAACAACTCCATAAAACTGGTTCATGGACAATTTCAATGGATGCAAACAACTCCATAAAACTGGTTCATGAACAATTTCAATGGATGCAAACAACTCCATAAACTGGTCATGACTTCATGGATGCAACAACTCCATAAAACTGGTTCATGGACAATTTCAATGGATGCAAACAACTCCATAAAACTGGTTCATGGACAATTTCAATGGATGCAAACAACTCCATAAAACTGGTTCATGGACAATTTTAATGGATGCAAACAACTCCATAAAACTGGACAAAACTATTATTTATTTCTTACAGTATCCCTGGAATATAGTAAATATATATAAGTTGAATATAAAATTTAAGTTGAATATAAAATTAAGTACATACCAAATGTGTTGTTGTTCTTCTTTTACCATAGTTTTTGTAAGTCATAAAAATAAATGTAGAAAAATATTTATATTACGATGTTCCAATACAACATTTGGTTGGCATGTAAGAAATATATAGGAACAACACTTACAAAAAATGGCATAACTTATTTAAAACATAACATAACAATTAGTTCGTACATTTTTGCACATATTTTAATGCTGAAATTTAAAAATTGAGATTATTTTGTATTATTTTAGATATTTTTTGTTATCTTTTACCTCAATATACTCAGCAATACATTTTCCATTGCACAATAAAACAGCAAAATAGTTTCGAATAGAACATACATTGGTATAAGCATTAAATGTTCAATCATACTTAAATCACAAATGAGTATATAAAATGATCGATTGACAAATGAAATCATAGATTAAAGCCAAGTTTTTATTAATTAACATAAAAATTCAACAAAAGCTATGCATCCTGGATATAACACTAACTTCCTTAAAGCCACACATGTTTAATAAATGTTTAAATAATAATACATTGTAAGATAATTTACACATAGAGAAACAGCTTTCTCAATATTTGTTTTATGTGTGTTTTGTGGTAAACAATGTCCACCATGTTCACATAGTGTTCAACGTTTTTGCAGACTATCCTCAATCTGGGGAACATCACAGAAACCACAATAAGTCCTCTGTCAATCAACCCATCTCTTCATCCTAAAACAGATGGAAAAGTGACAAAATACTAACAATAGTAAGATAATTAATCCCTTATATAGCTATATATATCTGTCTATATATATACACACATTTCCTGAAAATATATATACAAAACAACAACATGTTAAGTCTAACCATTATAAAAAAATCTAAACAGTATTTTAATGCAAATCATGAACTTTAACATAAGGACTATCAAGAGAATAGAAAAAATAATTTTCTGGAAAGCTAATATAAATATACAAAATAAAAACAATGAACATGTATATTTTGTGATATTTATTTTAAATTTCTTTATAATAACAGTTCTCAAACGAAATTTTTCAAGTCGTGATTAGAATGACTATGTATAAGTATTCTCCTATGATAAAAGTCAAGACGACTTTTTCAGGAGAGGGGGAATATTTTGTAGTGACGAATTAAAGCAATTATAAAACTAAGGTATATTCCAGTAATACTGACATGTTGTAAGAAAACATTTCAATGATTTGTGCTCCTTTTCTGGGTCCACTTAAATTTTTTATTTGAAGCCCAAATGAATTTTTTTTTAACTATTTGTCCATAAAACTTTAACTTAAGTAAACACAAAATGAATATTAAACAAAACAACATTTCATTCATCCAAAATTCTTTATTGACTGAATGCATTGTAGCTTGAAAACAAAAATTCACTGATTAAGTTAGGTTTTGTTGGCATTTTTATGGTAATATTGTTTTGTATAAATATGTGAAGATATTAAAAAGACATCTATCAGTTACAATGCAAATGCATTCTTTTAAATCAATAGATAATATTCTTGTTTCCAATTAGAAACTTTTTAAAGAGGTAATTGAACAAATAATTTAACCAAAGTAAAAAATCAGTAGAATGTAAAGTTACAAAATAGATTCCTTTATGTTGTTGACATTTGTGATTTTTTTATGTCATTGCATAGGAGTGATAATATAAATAGCTAATTGACAAATATTAAGTAATCTTAATGAATCATGTCACTAAAACTTGATAATTAGAAAAACATGCTCAATATCATTTAATTTCCTTTCAGCATAAACCAAGACAAAACAAGATATCATAAACCAATGTCACTGGTTTGGATTTAAGAAATATAATAAACAGAGAAACAATGAATTAAGATGCCAAGACCGAGCTTAATGTATTTCTTCATTAAAATATTATTTTCCAATTAATAACAAATGTAACGTTATCATTTATTCATGACATTACCTAACCACAAATTTTATATGAAACAATGTCGTTTGTCCTTATTAATCATATACAATAACTGAACAATTGTCGCCCAATTAGAAGGAATTTCCAATGCTTTCAGAAGTGTGTTCTGTTTTGTTTTTTCAAGCAAAAGATACCAAATTAAACCTCTATGATATGGGAGGTTATTCAAGTTGACACTGTAAATGATGAGGAAATTGAGAAACAAATTGTACACCAAATATCCTTGCCAATGTTTCAGCCATGTGTCAGTCATCATGCATCAAAACAACAGATCTCTTTAAAGTTTAAAACAAATTAAACTGCAATTCAAGTGAGCATGACTTTCTTTTGAAACAAAATATTTTGAGAGTAGAAAGTCAAAAGCACATGTGCGCTTTCAGTCATATTTTCTATTCAATGAGCAAGCTTGTAATGGGACTACAGCTATTTATATGACCCTTGGGATTTCCTTTTTTCCTTGTCAAGAAAAAAAGTAATTGAGGATTGTTTAAGTGCTACCCAACCCTTTTTGATATTGGCAAAATCACTTTTGACCTTGCAGTAAAACAACAATTAAGCTTCATGGATTTTTTTATCTTAATTGTGTTTTATGATAAAATTAACAATCTAAATGCATTAAAAGATCTGATACATATTTATATGCATGAACTATGTGTAAATGGCATAAATGTGCTGATATCATGGCTACACCATATATTTTTAAAATTTTTGAGTCATATTGCACCAAGATGTTATTTATAAAAGAACTACACAATCTGCATTCTTATGTTCCTAAGATAGCCTTTTATAAATGATTCTCTACCAGGAACATCAGCTGATACCTTTCCATATGCTGAGGTCATTTAGTCATTAACTAAACAGTCTAAACAATCAAATTCATAACTAAATAAAGAAAGCATGTTTTAATAACATAGACATGTGACACCATGCCATAGTTTTATGGTACCAATATACCAAGTACAGGCATTTATGTGGGGTTGAGCAATACTAATCACAAACCACCTTTGGCTAAGACACCTTGACACATGCAACCTGCATTATCCTCCTTTTTTCTTGACTATTATTTTTGGTACACAAAAACTATCTAAAAGCATGGCAAACTGTCTTCAAAAGATCGATGGGGGTATGGTGGTCATGACTGCATTCCCTGTGATTCAATGATTGTAAAATGCACACATGATGCATAATCTTATGACATCTGCCATGCAGTGCCTCTTTAGTTTCCTTTCAAATGGTGTGACCTACTATCTTGAATGCCATGACCTCTGTTTGTAAACTGACTGTACCCTTGCAGTCAGGCCTAACCTGATATCTACACTCATTCAGCCATCAATGCAGTAAATCTACACAAGCCATTGACACAAGCCATTGACCAATCAGAAAGTCTGTTACAAAACAACTTGTAACAAGGCATGAACATAACAATGTGGTATGGTAGCCATCTTGAATAAGATACAAGCTAGGTGCACAGGGGCTACCAACCTAGAATGCAACAGTTTTCAGCCTCAAAAAGAATCAGATGTGTGTAAAATTGAAATTTATTGACAAAAGTTGTTCTTTTATATTGTGTAGAATAAAGGATTTATGCAATAAAAAGTAACCTTAAAAACATTTGAACTGCATTAACATCTTTCAGTTAGACATTATTTATGTCTCAAGGTTTTAGGGATTAGGGATTAGCCGGCATTTTTGCCGATACTGCGCAGCGACATTTCTATCATTATAGCACAGGGGCACTTATGAGGTGCCCAGGGACTGAACCCGGCCGGTCCATTATACTGACACCGACGAGTCAGGCGTAATGCTGTCCCCTTAGCCCCGAGCGTTAGGAGGGAAGCCACTACTACCAACTTTAAAGTCTTTGGTTTGACCCGGCTGGGGTTCGAACCCACGACCTCCCGTTTTAAGCTTAATTTATAAGTTCATATGAAATATTCATATTATGTTTAAAATATAACACTTGAATGGCAAGTAACAATAAAAAAAAAATGTATCAAAATACTTGTTACAGTACTTGTTGAAGTAACAGAAAATGTGTAAACCTATTACTGGTTATGATAATAACACTACATTTAAAAAAGAAAAAAAGAATTACAATACACACACAGAAGTTTGTAAACTATAAACTATGGTAGTCTAAAAATCAACATAAATTCACAGTAGACACAACAGTATGTTAAAAACTATTATTTTCAAACCTGTTTTGTTTCTGAGTAACATACTTGACAAAAACCATCCCACAAGGCATTATCCAGACATTGGGGCCAATTCCAGAACTCCAGTAGAAATGTTAAGAAGTATTGATTGTCTAATGATTAAATAGTTATGGTATCAAATGTTGTGTTTTGGGTTATATCATATGACAAGTTGTTTTTGACTGAAAAGACAAAGGATGGTTCCAGAAGGACCATCAACAATCATCCCATATAAATTATATTTTGTTTGTAATTGACTGAAATGTTTATTGCACTCAACTTCTATTTTCATTCTGTTTATTTATGATTTTCCTTTTATCATTGCTACATAAATTCTTTTATTTTTTACTTTTGTTTTCAGGTTCAACGTAAATATTCTTAAAATATGTTTAGTACAATAACAAAAGTAACTCCAAATAAAAACATAAACTTGTCTTATCCATATAAAAAATATGTACTGCATGTTTAAAAAATAATGAGATTATTTAACATTTTTTGGTTTAAATTCCTCATGTTGTATTATTCTTACTGCTATTGCCATAGTTACCTGGTAATCAATATGCATAGATGTATAATTGGTATTCAATATGATATAAATAAATGTTAACCTGCTGACTGTGTTGGAAAATGTCTTGCTAAGAATTTAGAAAGAACATAACTAAACTGTAATGGTAATCTTGAACTTGTTAATAACTTAAAATGATTTCCTTAATGTTTAACTGGTAAATAACTAAAATGATCTACTTAATGTTTTACAGGAAACAAAACTAAAATGATTTACTAAATGCTTACAAGAAACATTACTTAATGTTTAAAAGAAACATAACTAAAATGATTTACTTAATGTTTTACATGTAAATAATGGAACATGTGAATTCTGAAAGTTGGCAATTCTATCCAGACAACCTGTAGTTAAAACAGCTGCCTACACAACAAAATGCCAAGTACTTTCCCATAAAGTTTGTAATCACTTACAAACTGGCAAGTATCAAAGAATGGAAAGTTATTCATCATGAAAGTGCACAACTTTTATGCACTACTTCTACTAATGGTTAAGTGCACTGCTCACAAAGTAACATTCTGATAAGCTGACCTAATACAGTAAATAGCATAATGGATGAACGCTACATCACTCAGGTTAAAAGTCTCGATACTCAAATTGCAATTTCCGTCCCAAAAATGTAAATGAAGAAGATACCGACTACGTACTGCAATGCAATCTTCAACAAAAAAATGCAGCCAATTTTTACGCAGTTTATAAACGTGTCAAGAAAACAAGCTGTTATTAAACCCCATGTGTGCATACATTTTTTTCTTTGACATCCAGAATAATTTTAAAGCAACAACAACAAAACCATTGATTTTAAGCAAACCAAACTTTACACCTTCTCATTTTAAGTTTCAAAACTTCAATAAGTGAGAAATTTCAATGCAAATAAATGATTAAGCAGATGTAATACAAGTATGCCAGTGCATATGACTCCGGATAGTCAATTGCTTGAACGATAACCACAAACTAGATGTCAACGGAACGAGTGAATATAATCGTTGAACTCAGACCCACTAAAACCTGGCCATATGCCAACTGCATAACAAAAAATAGGCCATATTTGCTTCACGCTAAATTACAACTCACTGCAAGCAAGGGGCAGCAACTCTGCCCGGACAAGCACGCTTAATTAGCGAAATGACTAACACTGCACACGTCTGAAAAGACGCATATTGTGAATAAACAATCAGCCGCAAAATACTAATGTTCTTAATTTATAAGGAAATAATTACCAACTGCTACTAACTTGTTAGTATTACAAGTCATAAATCGTGCATGTTATGTAAGGTGAGTCCTTGGTGCAAAGTTTATGATCAGACAGAAATAGAACCTTTCACGTGGTTGCATAAAGATGGTAGAGATCATACCCGTGTTGGACAAGCATGTTGACATAGAGACCTACTACACAAGGGTGCGGTATAAAGCAAGGTAAATTATAGTATTTACAAGGCACCACTGGGACACACAGTCAAGGAAGGGACTTCTAACTTCTATTGGTTTGACTTCAGTGTGACAACAGGTGCATGTGAAATAAATACACATGTTTACTTGTTGTAATATAAACCACAAACATATTGTTAAGTAGCAATGGCCATAGGTTTTCATGGTTCCTTCTTTTGTATTATATCAACTTAATACCCATTTGAGAAAGGAGTATAATAAAACGTAATTAACTAAAATATGCCCTTTTTTTTTTACTTATTTTGTGTAATTCTTGATGATACATGAATATGGGCAATGTGTTAATGGGATATGAACAATTTCCTCTACTTCTGAATATTTTCATGTGAAAAACTATAGTACATGTTTTGTGTTTATAATGTACATATTGAAATTGAGAATTTGAACACTTGTTTCAATGATAAACTATATAACATACTGTTTCTGCTTCTATTTGATAAATTATCTAGTTAACAATTTGCATTCTGACACAATTTATTGGTGGGTTTCTTAAAAATGTACAACATGCTTCATAACAATTTCAAGAAAAGAAGTATGTAAACTATTATTTTACTTTGTTACTTACAAAGTAAATATTGAAATAGGTTTAATCAATTAAATTTGGCAAACAAGTGGCATTATTTCTAAACATTTTACTGTTACAAACCAAGAAAGTAAGCAACGTCAATTATGTTATTTACAACGGCTACAGCAACAGCAATTTGCACTTTTCTAACATTTTCAAGTTTTTTATGTAATTTCATTGTTCCTCTTATACATAAAGTGAGTATTTAGACTTTCTTTACTTGGGTATGCCAAATAATTGTTTATTTTGTGTTTCTTACAGATGATCTTATTACTGTCTGAGGTTTAATCTATTTAACAATTTGCAGTTTTACCTTTTAAAAGTGTTTTTAAGCTATATAAATGTTGCCTTTGCTTCTTCTCAACGTTTGAAATGGTCTGTAATTTAATAACTTTACTTGAACATGTTGTCAATTATGAATTGTAAGTTTGCTAGACAAAAGAAAGAAAAAAAGGTAAATTAAAATCAAAAAATAAAACATGTTTGGTTTTTGAGGGATTCAAGTCTGGGACCTCTAGTACGGCAATTCAACATATTAGGAATGAGCTACAGAGATTAAGTTACAAATTTGACATTTTTCTATTTGTGCTTATTATTCTTGTATCAACTGTGTAAGCAGTGAATACAATGTAAGTGCTTCATTCTAATTGAAGTCCAGCTCAACAAGGGCCTGTTGTTATTGTTTTGGTTAGTCTTCTGCAGCATACACATCTTGTTCTGCACAGATGATATTATTTCACAAGAAAACGTTTTGGCTTTGAACACTATGTGCTTAATTTATATCTGGTTTATAAATCACACTGTCTGTTTACACCTTCTAAGTAAAAATATAACAGCAGTTTTGATTATAAATATCAAATTAAGAAATTATTTAAGTTTTAGGTACAGGGACTTTTGAGTTTCACAAAATTACATGAACTATATTTATTCATAAACTGGTTATTCTTTAAGTAAAAAGAATGTTTTCAAAGAAGCAGGCCTTACTTTGGTGCTTATTCTGTTAAGTTTTCTGGTTACATTGACACAATCATCTATTATTATTGAAGACCCCCAAAACAAATGCTTGGGTAGAATCACAGGAGCTACACAGGTCAGGTGGAAGACCTCCACAAATGAAAGTTCTCATCATGACCAGGATTCAAACTCACATGGTTAGGGATGAGGAGTTACAGGTCATGACTAACTGCTTAGCCATGGGTACCCCATGATAATTATTTCGAAAGCACCAATGGGTTACATTTTGTTTTGTTTTTAAATACATGCAATGAATAATTATGATCATTATAGCGACATCCAGCTATTTGGTGAAGAAAGACCCCAAACAATGTCTGGGTAGAACCACCAGTGCAAAGCAAGCCAGCTGGAAGACCTTCCCACATTAAGTCCTTTCCTCCAGTGCAAAGCAAGTCAGCTGGAAGACCTTCCCACATTAAGTACTTTTGCCCCAAATAGGACTCACATGGTGAGAGGCTTAGCAGTCAGAGGAGTTACAAATCAGCGACTTGACCACTACACCTTGGACTCACTCTTAATTACTTCAGTTCCAGTATTTACATGTAACATATAATATTTTTTATCTATTTGCTCAAATCAGGTTTTGCTTAAAATGTGCATTGTCAGTATAAAAAGCAGAAATTCAAGAAAGAAAATACATTAATGTGTAAATATTCACAATGTAATAAATTGAAAAAAATAGAGAAAAAAAGGAAAAAAGCCACTAAAGCCACATTCTTCCTGATTGTTTGTTTTGCTGTTTCATCATAAACAATGTCATGAGATTTCTTTACTGTTTCTAAAAGCTATTTACACAACTAAAAACTATTGTAACAACTGAAACTGAATCGCATCAGAATTTTCATTTTATTTATGTGATGGTTATTTCGATAAAAAATTGTGATAAATGGAGAACCACTTTTATTTTAATAACAAGTCCCTCAAAACTTCACCTGTGTATTGTTTAACCTGCTGTTGTTCATGCTGGAATAACATTTCAATATCTCATTGAAATTCTGTTTTATATTCTTAAAAATCTTTGAAATCTACAAAGTACATTTTTCTTTTTAACATTATATAAGAAAACTTGTAAACATTATAATCCATTTTAACAAATTAAGTACATATATATGCTTTAACAAAAAAAAAAGCTCCTGTTTGAAATTTATTTTTGGCTTTCATTATATTCGATCGAAGTTAACGGGCTCGGACACAAAGCGCTAAAACATATGCGCAAATAACAAAGTTCGTGAGATAGGACAAATTGACAATCGCAAAAGAAATCAGATCTGTACGCTCAACCCTCCTGTCAAAACGAGAAAAAAACATACATGATAAATGGTTAATACGGGAACTTAACCGAACAAAGACCAACCGTGGTTTGCATGTTTTAAAAAAAAACTAAATGCAGTGATTTGCAATCAAACCATTTTCATGCCTTGTTTTCATTGCATTTAAATTGCATTTCAAGTATAGTTGCAAACTGTCAAACAAGAATTCAATTAGGAAGAAAACATTACTTACAATTTAAACAATTATGAAAAATACACAGTAAACTAAAATAAACATAAATAAAATCTTAAAGTTGAATAATAAGAGTTTTACTTCTGGTCTATTCAACATTAATATTTATTTATATATCTCTTATATTTATTAATCAAAATACCTTCTTTCATTTAAAACAAAAGTGCTATTTGTACATCTTTTGCTTCAAAAGAAAAAAAATAACAATTTTTTAAAGTTTTTCGATCAATTAGAATTCGCTTTCAGTTTTATTTTTTTTTATTTTATTTTTTTATTTGGGTTTTACGGCACACCGACACTTAATAGGTCATACGGCGCCGAACTTTCAGTTTAATGTCTGAAAGTTTCCGAATAAGAATATATTGTCAATCAATGTGGAACACATTTGTGTATAATGTGCAACTTACAAGCATTACCTATATAAATCAACAAATCATTTTTGACAGTTTCATAAGTATAAGTTTGAAATAAATCAAAGACATCAACATCATTTAAGAAAACTTCCCACATAACTAAATTAAATCAACATTTACTAAAAAAAACCCACCTCTATGACGACTGTACGTTACACAATCATGGCTTCATAGCAACCAATTATCACTGTCGTTATTAATTGATCGGTATTAATCTACACGCAACCCCACAAAAGGTCTGGTTGTTACATAATTACTCGTTGCCCATTCAAGTGTATAGATTCCTGGATCAAGTTACAGATACTGCAGTGCGGCACAAACTGTCTGTCAGGTTTCTACATTTCATCGTCTTTTATTACACTCTACCGCAAATATTTATGCCCTGTCTTACAAAAAAAGTCCCCAGCGCTTTAGCGACATGACACTGGTATCATGCAGTGACAATGTGACTGAGCTAAAAATAAACTTACCATGACATTATTTACATCGACAGCCATTGCATAATCCAAGATGGCGTCCTTTCGTGATTTCAATTTGACCTTGAGATTGACTCTCATTAAAGAGTAAAAAATATTCATACTATAAAGATAATCGATAAAAGAAACAACTTTATCACACCTTGTTTTACTAAACAATCCTATATAAAATGTCTTTCAAAGCCGAAAATCACAAATAAACCGCTATTTTAAAACGATTCGATTGAATCGAAATCGACTCAGATCAAAACAACTGTCTGTGCACAATCAAATTTTCAATCTGAACATCAAAACTTAAAATCCAGGTTTCGGTGTGAAATACAACATCACCATTAAATGCCATGCAGTTGGAAGAAGACTTGGTTTCAAACAGTTAAGTCATAATACTGTGTGCACTATCAATGCACTTTGAACTGCACCTAGAACACCATATAATCAAAGGCCACCAGCCAGACTGTAAAATAATTATGGGTTAAAAATTACGGTTCAGTCTGAAATCAACTGCACTTTGTAATAATACCAATTTTTTGCAGGTGATTTGTATGCACCTTAATATTTTTTGTCAACAGACTACATAAACTTGTACAAATTGTCTCCCTTCAAGGTAACAAAAACATGAAAATCTATTTTTCGGTTGCCTGAAATGACAATCTTCCTTTAAAAATTACTTATATTGTGTTTATGGAACATGTAGAAGCAAACATTTGGACAATTAAAATACTTTTCCATTTTTAATTTTAAATAAAAATAACTGAAATAGTAGTACTATTAAAAGTAGTGCTAAACAGACAAACAGGTAAACATTTAGGTATCAAGCAAAATTAATTCAACCTTAATTCTTCTTTTACAATGTCTTGAAGAACATCACTGCTTAAACGTTAAAAAATAATAATTACAGACACTTTTTTTTACCAGCATTTCCAATGCTACGCTATCTGAGTGCATGTTTTATGACCAAAAATGCAACATGCAAAAAGGACATGCAACATCTGCAGGAAACAAGTGGACTTTATCCATATAAAACTCAACTTTCAAGGTTTATCAGTATATCACAACATGAAAGTGAAATTATCCTGATAGCGTTTACGTCTTATACTTAATGTAAAACGACAACTCTTTCTAACGATTGAACGAGTACAGCCTGCGTTAATGCTCTTGGCATCTATATGTAAAATATAAAATAAAACTCTTTCAATAAATCCATCAGTCGCAATCTTTTGTAAATCAAATGCATGTTTTTGATAAATCTTTTTGTGAATATTACAAAAAAAGTCAGATGGCACCATCTGTACAGTGCAAGTGGGATAAAACCAAAAGCAGAGCAGCTTGTACAGATGCTGGCATTACAAACCATGAAACCAAACTGCAATTAAAATGTATAACAACAACATCTCATAATTAAATGTAGCTGCCCAATCATATTTACACTGATAATAACAAGTCTTTAAAATTGAACATACTTACCATTGAAGCTTTCTTGCCAATATCAATGACTCCCCCTATACTGTGTTGGTTGACATTTTGGATGTTACGCTACAACTGTCCTCGACATCGCTTTGACTCATCTTTCTGTCCAGTTCCATCGCTTCCTTGTTTGCTTTCTCTTTCAATGCCATCTGATAAGCAACCTCGAATGATTCGCCTAAGGTCAGAATGATGTCATGGGCTAAGCTCTGTAAAAGACAGAACCACTGTGGACATTTTCATGATAAACAATAACTTTACAAAAGCATGTACCATGAAAAAGACATGTTAAATATTTAAAAAATCCTTTTCTTTTTAAAAAAGAAAAGAAGGAATTGTATACATATATTGTTTTGAATATCCTTGTCTCTCGGGATAAAGTGAATCTTTGATTGTGATCATTACAAATAGTAACATGTAAAAATGGTTTCAGTTTTTTACTCAGTATATTTGTCAGGGTATGTGGATTCTATAGATATATATTTACAACTGTCACAACATTGCTTTTAGAGATGTGGATGCTTGTGTTGAATGTATACCTTGCCCTTAGCCAGACACTGTGTCATTGTTCTGCAGGTGTACATGTACTTGGTATGGATTCTTGCAAAAATCATATCTTTTGCATTTATACACATTTTCTTGTTTCACATTTGTTAAGTATTTTCACAAAAGATTTTTGTTACAGGCATTTTAAAGGTAATATCCTACAGTTTGCCTACATCAAATACATATAACAATATTGAACCACTGCTTTAAGGAATGTTGGCATATTTTCTGTGTAAACCCATACTTTAGTCGTAATAAATATGATTTTGAACACTTACTGAATTGTTAGACAGAACTAATCCTGAAGAAAATCATTTTGAATGTGTATAAAAAGCTCAATAGTGGTCTCTGCTAAAAATAGATATTGATTCAGAGCAAATTTCTCGGATGACTATATAAATGATCTCAAAAGTCAGCAGTCATATGGTTTTCTTAATTTAAAAATCGCAATCTCTGCAGCATGGCTCGGATAGGAAATACCTGTTTGCAATGCAGAGTCGTATTTTATGCTGTTCACACAAATCTAGATTATCAATGAACAGCATTTAAAAGGACCTTTCCAGGCAACGATTTTTTTGTATATTTGATAAAAGAAATTTTGGTCCAAAACATTGGATACCAACTTTAAGCAATATGTCAATTATGAATAATTATCCTGTGATCAGGATTTTTTAACACTTAATTTGTTTAAGCAAATACTTGCTGAGAAAAACATCTACCATTCTAACAGATGCCTTTGCTAGAAAGCTAAACATACAAGACTGTAGACACTGCCAAATAATATAACCAGTGATCAGGATTTCAAGCTGCCTACAATATACAATGAAGCTTGCCAATCTATCAAAATATTTTCAACATCCACCGCAATTAACTGAACAATCCTTATCGCACTGACAACATAATCAAATCTTGTCACTGCCCGACCATCAAGTCCCTCCATGGTAAATGAGGCAAGAACCATTTCCAGAAATCAGCATGAGACCTTCGACATAATTTCCTCCGATTTCTTCTCCATCATTACCCATAAACCTTCTCTCCCTGATCAAAGCTAGTTCATTTGACGAGTCTGTGACAAGCTCGGCAAGCCCTCCTTTAAAGTGTCTCTCGTTCCCTTGCTCCCTAAAGTGCTCCAACAATGATCCTTGTGACAAATGTTCCCCATTACATTACTTATGATCCCTCTCAAAAATTGTTTTCTTTTATTTCACTGTGTTCGCTTATGACAGTTCTATTCAGCAATGATTAATGGATACTTGGACAGCTATACTTGTCCACTGCTGCACAGGGAGGCTTGGCAATTGACCACCAATCAACCCCTATCCTACTGCTGACCACTGTATCATAGCTATTCAGGAATAAAAATTAATCCGTGTTGGTGTATACAGACAAAAACTGAGACTTTAACCTGAAAGGCTTGATGACTTAAAACAAAATCAGGAGGAAAGATTAAAAACTGTTAATCCATGTTGGTGTATAAACTGAGAGTTTAAACTACCGGCCTTGAGGACTTCAGATAAAGTGAAATTAATGTTAAGCAGTAGAGGAGTTACAAATCGGTGACTCTGCCACTATGCCATGGGCATCCCTAACTTGAAACAATCTTAAAAAAAGGGACAAACATGTCTTCATTAACAAGTATAACTGTCAGATTTACATTAATGTTTAGAAATTTTAAAAGTAAAAATACCTCGTTTGCATGAAGAATTTTTAACATTTGTTATTGATCATTGATCATTTTTGTCTGTTTAAATGGTTCGTTTGTTATATTTATTGTAAAAAACAAAGAAGAAAAGTCACAGAATTCTTTTTTTACTGCGATGTGATTCGATCTCTGTTGACCGTTAACATCAGAACAAGTCCATAACCACTGCGCTATTCCACGATTGTCCCCCGTGAGTGAGTAAAACTGATATTTTATATAACTTGCCACTACAGACGCTGTCGATCTATTTTTAGAAATAGAGAAAATAGTAAATTTTAATCGAATAACCAATAGTTTTCATATGATTTATAAGCATATAAATACAAAGAACAACTTTACATATAATAATACTGCGTACTCGATATAGTTATATGTAAAAAGAACGTCATTTACCGAAATAGGACCGTTGGGAATGTGTAAATTGCGGAACATCCGGAATTCCGAATGCCACGTCCATTTTCCCTCGATCATTCTCTGGCTAACACAAGAATGTCCGAGGACATATGCTCGCATGTGCAAAATTTTTCAGCATTTCATATATAGGCGTCGCGCTCAAGCGCATCGCCAATAATAGTCTTGATGACATTAAACAAATACAAATTAATACTTAAACAATAATCAAAGGAAGTTATTACAGTCCAGGATTTTAAATGGTTCCATGACACTGACCACAAAATTACCATTAAGACACTACATCTTGGAGAATTTTATAATTGCTTTAAACTCATCCAAGAACAAAAAAATCAAACTTCTTTAGTCGTCCTTCCTTTTACTTTTTTAAACCTAGACTTGATTAAAGTACAAAATCTTATGAATGTTTTTAAAAAAATGACATTAAAGTGGCAATAACCTATAACAGGCCATCACTGAACAAAATATTATTTAACATTTTTACATGAATAGCTGTCTAACCTTTCTTTTGAAATTAAAAGGCTTGATGGTTGAAGACAAAGCCTAATTAAGTATCTTTACAAATATCATTTGAAGTTATCTCTATACTGAGTTTCAGTCACTAAAAAACACCTGTGTAAAAGCCACTTCACTGAGACAGTTGAAAATTTTCCAGCATAAAATAAATCTGCAAAAAAGTTCATTCAAAATTGTTCATATTCCAATATTCGAATGTTTGACAGCTCTTGAACTGACCAAAAGAATAGGACATTTATCTTTACCTAATCAAAACTCACTATGTGACCAAAGCAATCATAAATAAATTTTATCAAATCTCCATTTTTTTATGACTTAACTGTCAAAATTTTAATTTTTACTTAGAAATACCAGCCTGAATGAATATAAGAGCGACTCCCATTGGAAAAAAACTAACAATTATCAAATAAACCTTTAAATTCATAGTCCAGATGGTATTTTTCAATAAACGAACTGTTGTACAACAGTTGAAGGCAATCATACTTATTGTACAATTTATAACTCATTAGTGTTCTTATTGGAAAGATTCTTTTCAATTCTGAATATAACTGTGCTGTTTCAGCATACAGACAACACCTTCATTTATTAAAAAGGAGGGAAAAAAACTCTCAAAAGAGTTTGAAACATCCAAATGGACAAGAAGGTTGATCAGAGATGAGGTCAGCTTTCAGGGCCATCTGTAGGGTTCCCACAGCGTATGCAGTCCATCTGCAGCTGTTCATATCTTCTGCTACTATTCATCACACACATCCATATTCCTACATCGATAAAAAATAGTTCCCCTCGACCAAGTGCCCCCTTGCGTCTGCCTGATTACCTCAACTTAAAGCAACCATGACATTGTCGCCCCTCTGACCATTGCAGTCAAAACCCCTGCTCAGGAGCAATGGTCTAATTGAAAACGACTTCTTCAGACGTCTGCGATGATATTTAAAACTTCTCACTAAGGGAAGGTTAATAAAAGTTTCGAAACCACAGAGAAGGGTTAACACATGACGCCAAGTATGAAATAGATCTGTCAGTGTGCACAATGGATGCCCAGTCAGATCCCAGTCTAAATGATGGTCATTATTGAATCTCTCTGATTGGTCAATACCAGTCTGGATAAAGCTTTCAAGTGTCTCAGATCAGGAGGTCAAGCTTCTTAGTGACATTGATGGCAGCTGAAGAACTTGTATTTTATTTCTCAACAATTCACCTCTATTCATCAAACAGGCATAAATTACATGGCATTCCCACAAACTTGCAAGGCAGGGTGTGCCAGAAAAATTTTCACACCAACCATTTTGTTTAATTATATAAAAATGATAAAAAAAAACTGTTCAATTAATTTTTATTTGTATGTTTTCATAACATATAAGACAATATTGGAACATAAATGAAATCAAAATTTACATTAATTTGATCACTTTTGTAGAGGTGTAATTTCAAAACAAAAAAACTGAACACTTATAATGTTACCCCCTACTGACACAAAAGCAATGTCAATGTTACAGTTATCACTGAGCAATATAGCCAGCAATAGAGCTTAAACCTGAGACCTCACTGAAAAATGTGGCCGGACAACAGAATTCAAACCTGGGACCTCAATGAGAAATATGGCCGGCAATAGAATTCAAACCTCACTAAGAAATATAGCTGGCAACCAAATTCAAACCTGCAGCCTCACTAAGAAATATGGCCGGCAACCGAATTCAAACCTGTGACCTTAGAATAGAGAGTGATGAATTCTATCTAATGAGCTAATAGGCTGTCAATTTGAAGTACAATGATAATATATATATATATATTGATTGATGAAAATAATGGTTATAAAAATGATGTCAGTAGTGAAAACAACAATAATAGTGATAATGAGAACAATGATGGAAAAGACAACAATGTTTATGACAAGAACTGCTAATAAGGGCTGATAATAAAATGATAGGCATGTACTGACAACAATAATGATTATAATGGCAAGGACAATGACAATGACACAAATGAAGGGAATAATTAGAAAAGACATTTATTCTACCACCTACACACTATCACGGTAAAAAAATGACTGACCAGTAAAAAACAGGTGAGAAATGAAGTTGGCTTTAGGCCACACATTATTCTTCATGACCACCCAGGTCAACTAAGGTCATGGGAAATATAATTATCATTCTTCACAAAATCTCCTTATACTTATACTACACTTCATAATTGTTAGTATATTTATGCTATACTTCATAATTGTCTGTATACTTATACTATACTTCATAATTTTCTGTATACGATACTATACTTCATTATTGTCTGTATACTTACATGTATACTATATTTTCATAACAGTCAGTATACTTATACTATACTTTATATGAGTCAGTATACTTATACTATACTTCACAATTGTAAGTATACTTATACTATACTTCATAATTGTTATTATACCTTTATCATAACCAACAAGTGTTGTCAAACAGAGACATAATGAAATTCCCTGATACTCATTATAGCCATCATAGGCACCAATGTTGTCATAATCACTACAGCATTGTCATCCACATTATACAGACCAAC
This sequence comes from Sinonovacula constricta, assembly GCA_007844125.1. Lineage (NCBI taxonomy): Eukaryota > Metazoa > Mollusca > Bivalvia > Cardiida > Solecurtidae > Sinonovacula > Sinonovacula constricta. Next base: position 5,900,712 of record CM017568.1, on the reverse strand, counting down.
AACACCCAATAGATCATTGCAGTCATAATCACTACAGCATTGTCATCCACATTATACAGACCAACAACACCCAATAGATCATTGCAGTCATAATCACTATAGCATTGTCATCCACATTATACAGACCAACAACACCCAATAGATCATTGCAGTCATAATCACTATAGCATTGTCATCCACATTATACAGACCAACAACACCCAATAGATCATTGCAGTCATAATCACTACAGCATTGTCATCCACATTATACAGACCAACAACACCCAATAGATCATTGCAGTCATAATCACTATAGCATTGTCATCCACATTATACAGACCAACAACACCCAATAGATCATTGCAGTCATAATCACTATAGCATTGTCATCACATTCCACATTATACAGACCAACAACACCCAATAGATCATTGCAGTCATAATCACTATAGCATTGTCATCCACATTATACAGACCAACAACACCCAATAGATCATTGCAGTCATAATCACTATAGCATTGTCATCCACATTATACAGACCAACAACACCCAATAGATCATTGCAGTCATAATCACTATCATCACTGTCATTATCATCATTATCAATACACTGTATCTTCTTCCTCCACATCATCATCATCCTTCTAATTCTCTCTCGCTCTCGCTCTCTCTCTCATTCTTTCTTTCATTTTCTTGATCTTTTTTCCATTCTCTATTTCTCACTTGCTCTCTTGATTCTCTCTCTAACTCTCTCCATTCTCTTTCAGTGTGACAAACATTACTGATGATGTCATATAGCTCTAGACTTCATTTATCTTGTCACAAACATGGTTTATGTCACTGGACATCAAAGGTTGCCTCTTACCAGCAATTATTAACAAAAACAACAGTTTACTCTCCTTTTCCCTCAAGTTATAAACATTATTCATTTTTTCCCCCACTTTTGTCAGTAGTTACAAATGTTGTAGGTTTTACCCCTCAAAAAGAACTTAACATAGCTACGTGTAAGTGTTGTTTTGCAGAAATACAAATTGTGACATCTCTTGAAGTACAAGGGACCACAATGTGTTAAAAAGCAAGAATGTTAGGTTGTTATGGACAATAAGACAGCAGCTTTTATAAATAAATGGCTAGTGTCATAAATAATTCATGTAGGAAATGTGCATTTTAAGTTCAAGGTCACTGGCAGGCCATTTATTGCATTAATTCATTACAACTTCATTAATATAGCAAACCATCCTCAACTATAAGTTAAGCAAACCATTATCTTTCGACAGCAACTAGTGCACAAAATGTTCATTTTAGAATGGAATAAAACCAATGCTTATTTAAACATAAATTGTGATAACATTTTATGAAGACTTAGTGTATGCAAATTCATACATCTCGTTTAACTTTTACATGCTTTTACATCATGTCAACCATTTATCAAAGATGGATGTGAATTATTATCATTATAATACAGTTTGAGTTCATAAATCATTAATATTTGAACAGAATAATTTTTAAAATCTTTATTTTAATCTAAATTTACACAAGTGATAGTCCACTTTAATATGTACAAGTGATTGAATTAAATCTTTAAAATATTTATGGCTGCTACTTCAACTAATGCAAACTACAATGATGTTACCTATATGGTCAATTTAAAGGCCATAGTGTATGGCCTGCTACTTCTGTTATATAACATACCAATTATTAGTAAATTACTTCAATTTATGCAAAGGCAATTAGGCATACATATATGGTAGACTTTGCAGCAAATAGTGCACATCCTGATCAGCAAGCTTCAAAGGAGAACTTTCAAGCTTTCACCTTTTGTTTAATTTTGGTGTTTATTTTAAAAATGTAATCAGTTCATGAAGTTCTTAACTGATTTGTATGTATTCATATTCAGTCCATGTAATTATTACACTAATCTGCAATTTGTGACAACAGTTCTAAGACATTTAAAATGTTGGGCACTGACTATGAATCAAAAAATTGCAGTAAGTTCATAATAAATTCTTAGTGCATTCTAAGGCCCCATTACTTATTTGTAATCAATTTATAGGCATTTGTAACCTTTTTTTATCAATAGTAATGCATTCTTGACAGTATTCTTGCAACTCCAATCAATTTACATGCCCTGTATATATAGTGGGACCAAAAAATGCATCAACTTCATAAAGTTCATCAAAACAGACCACATGCTCCTACTCAAGCTCAACCTTCCCACATATCCATATATGTACATATATCTATTACTGGTCCAATGACCAGAGTGCCTGAGGGAGCACAATGACATCGAAGCCATCTTGGCCCTGGCTCTGCTATGGGCACTATGGCCCACTACGGTCATCTAGCCTCCATCATGGTCATCTAGTGATCACTGATGTCCACTATTGTTCAGTCTGTTGACATAACCAAACCCTCGATCACACCACTATAATGACTACTTCCTCCGAATGTTTGTTCAGAAAACATCTCCTGCCATTCACCAAGAGGTCTTGTCATGTAATCGAAGGATGGGTCAGTTATCGTGACCCAAGTTATTCGAGGAGGAGGGGTGCACCCAGTGGTACATGGTAAAATGGGTGGAGTAAATACTGTCATACAGTCTGGGAATGGGACAAAATAAATATTATATTGTGTATGTCCTGATTGAATAAACCAGTTACAAATAATGGACTGAAATTCTAGTTACGCAGTCCAGAAAATGAGACAAAATGAGTTTTATATACTAATGGAGAATTTGTTTTCATATTTATCACCTAAATGAGTACAAAGTACATAATTATGTGCCGATAACTTCCACAACTGTAGTAATTTTAAACACTCTGTATAAAATAGGAATTGAAATAAATATATTTATGGAAATCCATATGAAAATTACATGATTTCTGAGTCCTGCAAAAGAAAAAGATAAAAATGTAAACAGACAAGACAAAAAATCTGGCAATTTTGAAAAACAACAACATGCTAAAAATACTCTTTCAACAAGTTTCCTCCTTATTGAAGGCAACATGGTGCTAAACTAAAACCATATTCTTAATTCCAGGCATCTATTTTCTGAAATATTGCAGATTCTAGATCAAACATAGCAACAACCAACCCTACCAAAAAGTTCAGGCTAAATCAGGGGGATCAGTTATTGTGTTAAATGTAGCAAGTAAGCTGTGAAAACACTGACTTCTCCTTCACTGAACCACTTGTCACTCTATGATCATGCTTAATAGAGAAATATTTTCTGGTAAATTAAACAGATAATTTCAAGTTTAATCAATTTTCTGCTTTACATTTCACCCTGCCAACCAATTTGTCACTACAAATTAATTGTCTGTTTCTCAATTAAGTCACAAATGTACACTGATGGTGTTCAACTTATTTGACACACAACAAAAACATTCTGTCATTAGCAGACAAATTTCAACAAGATAAATTCTGTATTTTCTTCTTTGCACCACAAATAACTTTTGTTCATATATAACATTTGTTGAAATTAATAAAAAAATACATATATTTTTTAAAGAAAAAACATATTCATCATAAAATATCATGGATGTGTTAATTATAACTATAGCTGACATAACGTTACAAAACAATAAAACAACAACATAAAAGTGCATTTTATCAATGAAATTGACCTGCAAATGCAAAAAAAGGGACATTGAAAGAGACAAATACAGTTTCAGGGACTCCTATTTTGTGTATATCAATATACATAATCTTCATCTGCGCATATCTTTGCCTAAAATTTGCTTCAAACTTAGATTAAGGCAATAAAATTAAGCATAAATGTTGTATTAATCAACTGTAAACATCATCACATAGTTCCTAGGGGAAGACAACAGAGGTGAATCAAAGATGTCTATCAGAGATGTCAACAATGTCCAAAATGTGCAGATTGCGCTTTAATAGTATGGTGAAGCGTAAAGGTCAAAACAGTTAAATCTGAAGGAACCAAAATAAATTTAGTGTGTAATCTTTTCATTTGAAATAACTTAAATAGCATTTTATATAACTGTTCTATTTATTTATGATAAGAAGCTCACTATTTTTCAAAAACAAATGTAAATTTTTACATTATTCTGAACATCAAAATTCTTACCAAAAGAGTGCTATATAATAATAAATGTGGTACATGTATAGTGTAATTATAATAATAATAGGGGAAAAACAGGGCAAACTAAAGATGTAGTCACATGAACAAGTAGCAAAAAGTGAAAAAAAAGCTTTCAAAAGTGACTTTCTTTGTTTCTATAAAAAGATGAACCATAGTTGAGCCAAAAAGAAGCAACTAAAAGTCATAACAATCATTTTCAGTTGGATCTTACATTTAACTTTTGAGAGTGAAACAGAAAAAATAGCCAAGAATCATGGCTAAAATATATTATGTAACTATTACTTTTAATGCATCGAATAACTCCTATACTTACATATTTTACAATTGAAAAGACTGAGCCAGAATAACAGCTAGGTCACCAAAATGACAATCTTATCTGATGGACTTGAGTTTTGCAAAAGGAAAGCAAACAAAAACAGTGCAAGAAGAAACTTTAAGATCAAACAGGAGATAATTCTCTGGGCTTCAATTTAATAGAAATCCAAACAATAAGATGCTCAATAATATAAATGTTCATAGACTTCAAAGTTTTATAAGCTCTTAACAAGCCTTGGGTCCTATTTTAAAGACCTAACTGTCTCACCGTACCGAAACAGTAACATTTACTGGTACCCTGCCTCAGGGCTGGATGGAAGGGGGCTGAGCAATAAATATTATCATCTTATCTTAGTACTGTTTCTCAACTCATGTGACACTACAATGATAGCATCTCAGGACTTGTACAAATCTTATAGAAGATACAATGTACAACAGACATTTAAGGTGAACAAAGGATGCTTGAATGGGAACATTTATGTTATTGCTTAAATAAGAACATACAGGGTGTTTTTTTTTTAATCATTAATGATATTTAACAAAGCTCCACAGCTGAAATAAGCATGACTTGAAAAGGCACAAAATACTGGATAAGTTCATTCCAATGAATATTATATGTGCATAGTACACTTAGACCTTCTTGTGAATCCAACCTTTATATAGTAAATAGATATGACCCATTTCTAAATGTGTGTAGTATTGTCTTCTCCCTATTTTTTAGTATATCCAAGCAACACAATTATGGTCATTTTAACAACATTGCTGTATTTTTGGATGAAGAAACCCCCAGACCAATGATGCACTGCAGGTCAACTGGAAAATCTCACCACTTAAGTGTCTACATGCCATCAGGACTCAAACCCACACAATGAGGGACTGAGAAGCCAGAGAAGCTATAAGTTAGCGACTCTTCCCCTACACCATGGAAGCTCTCTATTTTAAGAACTGAAATAATATAATAAAATAAATGTATGAAACTAGTTCTCAGTTTATAGCCATCGAATATGTTTGGTTCACCAAAAATTGATTTTGAGATTGTATATACAAGCATAAAGCTTTTCTTTTTCTTACTGGAGCTGTCAGATCAGGATCGCCATCGTTTGCTAGAGTCCTTAGTGACAAGACTCCATGCCTTTGCATTTATTTACTAGCAGGTAACAAAAATTTGGTGTTGCTTATAAAGTAAGAATGGTAAGTGTCAATCTTGTTAGCTTTGACCTTTTTTCATCTTCATGGATACATTACAGATTGCCTAGTACACAGTTCTGACAGCCTAAGGGCTTCAACTCAAGGTGTTTCTCTAGTTAGTTCTGCACCATAACAGGTGGCCATTCAACCCTGAAATCACTATGACAATCTTTGATACAACATCCATCCATTGAAAAATGTTTTCTCTATTCAATGCCAGTGGTGTGGTTGTCTTCTCAAATCTTGCAACATCAAGCAACAGCATCCTTACTCATTGTTCCAGTGAAACAATGGTCAATATACAAAGTCCTTATTGCTCCAATTTTTATGATGATTTACCATATTGGTAAGATCAAATACAACATCATGTTAATGCCTTTAGCCAACCATTTATGCAGTCTAAATTTATTTTTCAGTATTAATTGGTGTTTTACTCAACTCTAAGTTTTGATTGGTTGTCACAGTCAAATCTGAATATTCAATGGTGCAGTACTCAAATGTAAGTTTCCATTGCTTGTTATTGTCAAATATTAGTATTTAAGATTGTCATTATAAACTTTAAAGCATTGATTAGTTCTAACTGCAAAATCATAGTTTTCTCATTTTTTCTCAAATATCGGTTTTGATTGGTTGTTATACCAGTAGTCAAAGCAGAGTTTTCATTGTAAGTGTACTCAAATTGCAGTATGAATAGTGTCTGTCTCTGAAAGTATTTTTTGTCAAGAAACTTTGAGAGTTACAATTTAACCAGCCGCTGTCCACCAATTACATCCTCAGTCTGTTCAATTCTGTTCCATTGTGCAAGATGTCGGTGTCAGTCACAGTGTCTGTGACAAGGCAATTCCTTTAAGTAAATAAATGCACGTAACTGTATCACATAATCATCCCTATAGCCCGAGGTGTTGTGAAACTAGAGGGCCCTGCTGTTTAACTCTAAAGTCTGCCAAGCTAAAATTGACCAGGCTATGGTAAACAGAGTAGATCTAGATCAGACAGTATCTACACTTTTATCTGTTTGTTGTTTACTTAAATAGAAAATAACTTTGCATAATGTAGGGAAAATTATAGAGGCTGAACAATGGTTAATAACAAATATCGTATGGTATGGGTTCATAAGGGGGCTGACACAAGCACAAAGTTAGATACTTGCTTCTTAGAGATGCACCTCATTTCCTGATTGGTAAGTCTGTACATGCAAAGATGCATTTGTAAGATGCTGTTTTTTTATTATCTTTTGACTTGCTGATGCAGAACTTGGTCATCAATTTCCCTGCCTTTTTTATTGCATGTATTTATTTTTCTTAATTCTTCAATTTCTTTCTTTCCCACAATACTGTAGATGAAGAAGAAAAATCCAAGAAAAAAGATCCTATCTAACTAGGTTATGTTTAGTTTGCCTAATTTTTTGTTTGCTTTAATAAATGAGGTACAGATATACTAACTTAGAAAATGAAACTACAATGACAATAGCCTTTTTACTTGAAGAATTATTGCAATAAAATAGCCATTTTAATGTTAATATTATATAAAATGTGACATTGGTTTTCATTTCTACAGCAACAACATTTTGGAGAAGGGTGGGATGAGAGGGGAGTGGGGTGGAGCATGGATTATCTCTCACTGTCTCGACTCTTTAAATGATCTTTCTTTTAAACAAAACAAAAGTAACAGTTTGGTGACCAGATAACATTTTTATTTCATAACCTTTTTAAAAAAAAACTTTTTATATCATGACCCTTTTTTTTTTAAATGACTTCTTTGCTGGTTGACAAAGCTAGTTGCTATATATCATTATATCAGTAATTGCTAATGGCTGCCAGATTAATTACAAAACATAACACAATTATCAATTTTCCTGGTTGAATGTCTACATCTGCTGTATACAGGTGGTTTTACACCTGAAACAACAACATCAGATAAAAAATATTATCGTAACATTTATTACCCCTTATTTTAGCAAAACTCTCTCATCCAATCCACCATCATTCCACCTGTACAGCTCCCACATATAACTTTAAAGACATAAAATTAGTTGTACAACCCCCTTCTGCCCCTCCTTGCTCTGTGATAGGGAAAGTTTAAGTGGTGAAAGATGGACAGACACAAGACTATTCTGTCCTTATAACACTTAAGTGCAAATGAGCCCAAAGTCAGCTGCCAATACTGCAAAAATTACTATGTTGTGATTTATTTTTTTTTTGGATTTTTTCTCTTTGCCTCTAATTGTCATCACCCTTCAAGAGTAACATTAATAGAATAGTACCAAAGATCAGGCAGTGCTTTACAGTGCTGTACGTACAGCCTTTGCTGCCAGACTGCTGACTTGTGTGCAATTATTCCGTAAAATTATAACTTTTTTATCCACCAGATCTGTTATTACCCAAACGATGACCGTGCTTCTCTATGCCTCGATGGGTGGATCGTAAAATTTGTCCATTAGAGGGAGTATTGAAAACTGAAATCAGTTGACGCAAAATAACTATAATAACTGCTTTCAAGTTCCCTGCACTAATAGGGGCCATTCCCTTCATTGAGGAATGGTTTGTCCCCTGCTCCAGGGTTCAACTGGGGACACTTTATTCCATCACACCCTAGTAGATGAATATCATCATGCCCTATATGATGTGTGTCTACCATGATAAAGATTTCTCTATGTTCAATGGAAAGCTCAAGATAAAGATAAAAATTATGATGCCCAAGTTGTTATTCCTTTCTTTCTTTTTGGATACATAGCATTAACAACAATTTTCCTATATATTTTGAAGCTAACCTCAGTCCTAGGACAGGTACAGTAAATTTACCCCAAAATTCCTATATAGTTTTGAAGCTAACTCCAGTCTTATAGGAGAGGTACAGTAACTCGTCCCAAATTGTTATATAGTTTTGAAGCTAACTCCAGTCCTAGAACAGGTAACTCTACTCCAAAAATCCTATATAGTTTTGATTTGCCTTGAAATTCTGTTAAGATTAGTTAGTGACCATGTGTCATTCAACAGATCCTAGGACTTTTGATGTAATAAAAGCCACAGAACTGGCTGCTGTTACTATTTTTAAATTTTTAATTTGTTAATATACTGACCTTAAAATAAGTAACAAAATACCCTGCCTTATTCCAAATCACCTAAACATAATATGTTTTTATCATGTTCTCATCATTCAAACCTGAAATTCCAATAAACTACACTTGTGTATGAAAAATGGTTAAAAGACACACATTTCAGCACTGTGTGTATGAATATTAATCATTTAAAAATTATCTGTAAAGAAAAAACTAAGTAAGCCAAATACTGAAACATGTAATATGTTTCTCATTCACATTTCTTAATTACAAATGGCCAGAAATAAGAAATTACTGAGCAAAATATGAAAAAACACTGTCTTTCAGAAATACACATCCATCTAAAAAGTCACATGAAGTCTCCACACCTAAAATTGATCTGACAATCAAAAAATGAAAATGAAAATATGAAATGCACATCTCAGAATAAATTCAGCCATCCTTGCCCTCAAGCCATTCAACAATTATAATTATTCAAATCAAGACAAAGAACGACACTCCTGCAAATCATCATCATCATGCATTTCCACCATTTTCTCCCCCTCAAATCTTGCTAGCTGATAAAAACTGTTTTATTTTCATTTGCAGAATAATGCTGATGATTACATTCAATCGTCATGTATTTGCGGCCACTTGATGGTGAACAATTTTTGCTCGATTATAAGGAAGGCTTGACGACAGGCAGCAATTTAATCACCAAACAAATCTGCATCTCGCAGAGACTTGACAAGGCCTGATGAGAAAATGTCAAAACTGCTGTCACACCCTAAGTCCAGGTCACTCAGCAGATTGCTTTGGGAGACAACAGTGGTCAGAGTGACACAGAAGCTTGAGAAAAAAAATCTGCAAAAAAATGTTTGCTCATTAATTCTTTCAAAATAAGAAAGATTTTAAACTTTAAAGCATATAATTAAATTAACATTAATCTTAAACTTAATTTAGCTTTTGGCTTTTAGTTAATTATGACACTGGTAAACATGAACATGACCAGTGTATCTTGTACTTTTATCCATTTTTCAGTTATTTAAATCATAGTTATAAACAGTCACTTTCCAGTTAGTAAGTAATGAAAAACAAGTAAAACAGCTAATTTAAATGCCTTTTTACACTATTTAAATAAAAAAACTTATATGTCAGCTTTTTAATAATAATAAAATTAAAAATTCATTACAAGATTTATAAGATTGTTTTGTTTTGTGTTACATCGAACGGACACAATTATGGTCATATTGGCAATGTACAGCTAATTAATGGTGAAGGAAGACCCCAGACTTATTTCTGGGAAGAACCACTGGCCGCACCACATGTTAGCTGGAAAACCTCCACAACTAAAAGTTCTTGCCCCGACATTGACTCTAACCCACTGTGGTGAGGGGCTGAGGAGTTACAAGTCAGCGACTCCTAACCTGCTCGACCACAGGCGCCCCCTCATAAGACTGATAACCTTTACAGAGGAGAAAAGTTAAGAAGCTCATGCATCTGTAGTTTAAAATACTTCCTTGTAATAATACACAAATATGACAGGTTATCTATAAAAATATGTTTTATGTGAGTCAGTCTGTGAAATAATAAATACTAGATAGAAGTGACACCTTTAAGAGAATGCCCACACCAATTGCGACCATTTTTCCATCCATCTAGGTCTTGCTTGGACAGTTACGGCTGCCATTTTATGTGAAATCCAACATTTCATCACATGCCAACAGCCAGTACCACACTCAGAGCACCACAAAAGTCAGCACAAAGTCATGATTTGTTAAAAAATTAATGAGCATGTCTAGTTTTATAAGCTATTTAATCATGGACCATTATGCATGACAACGAGAATCTACAACAAGTGCTACCACCATTTTGAATGTGACAACAATACAATACAAATATATACTACCCAGGAAAGAGCTAAAAGGGAAATCAGCCTGTGGCTAAGATGCTGACTTTGGAACTCTATCCAATCACCATTTGGGTTTATTTTCTGTGAAAATTTTCATCAAGGGAGGTCTAGTCTTACCAACAGTGTGTTAAAGGTGCCATACAACAGTTTGCCTACATCAAATGCATGTAACAATATTTTTCCACTGTTTGGGAAATTAAGGCATAATTTCTACATAACTTCATACTTTAGTCAAAGTAAAGATGATTTATATTGTAGGTGATTATATATTCTGCCAAAAAGCACTCATTCTCTCCAAATATATAAATAAGCTTGATGATGACTTGTCAAAAGTAAGTTTTCACATAATTTTCTCAGTTTACAAATAGCTTTCTCTGCAGCATAGCTCACATAGGAAATACTTGTTTACTATGACAAGTAGTGAGTTTTGCTTCACTGTTCACAAAGATCTAGGGCATCAATTAACAGCATTTTGCAGGACCTTTTCAGGTAACAATGACTGATTTTGTTTTTTGAAAAAAGATCTTTAAGGTATCACCTTTATTGGTTCTACCCAGATATTGGCTTAAGGTCTTTCTCCACCAACAATGGCTAGACTTCTCCAAATTGGCTTAAACTGGAAAATTGTCCACCACTTGTTGCATAAACCTACAGCATCTAGCATTGTCCACCTCTAGCTGCATAAACCTACAGCATCTAGCATTGTCAATAAAGGCTGCTGCATACACCCACAGCATCTAGCATTGTACATACTCACTGCAATGGCATATGCCTACAGCATCTAGCATTGTACATACTCACTGCAATGGCATATGCCTACAGCATCTAGCATTGTACAAACTCACTGCATATACCTACAGCATCTAGCATTGTACATACTCACTGCATATACCTACAGCATCTAGCATTGTACATAGTCACTGCAATGGCATATGCCTACAGCATCTAGCATTGTACAAACTCACTGCATATACCTACAGCATCTAACATTGTACATACTCACTGCTCATGGCATACACCTACAGCATCTAGGATTGTCCATACTTGCTGCATATGGCAAACACCTACAGCATCTAGCATTGTACATACTCACTGCATATACCTACAGCATCTAGCAATGTACATACTCACTGCATATACCTACATCAAAACTTGCTGCATATACTGCATACGGCATATACCTACAGCATCTAGCATTGTACATACTCATTGCTAATGGCATACACCTACAGCATCTAGCAAGCTTAGTGTAGGCAATGACAACATGTCCAGCATCTGCATGAAAATCTGTTTGTTTCCAATTAACAAGACGCTGGATAAGATGACAAGAATAAGCATCATCCAAATGAAGAAATATTACCGTCAAGCCCAATTATACCCAATCAGCTGGCTCCCTATGCCAGGAGGGATTCACTGAGTTGTAAAATTACAAAATTGAAAGAAACATCCAATCAAGGACCGTCTCGAAGAGTTTGACTTCACACAATATCACTTAACGATATTTGGAGCCTAGCCCTAATTGAACACGGGTTTGATTATCATTTTCACGCTTACACGAGCAACATCAGGAAATTGCACGATGACCAACCAGAACCTTGTACAGTCTTTGCTAATCACTGTGTAAGCCTACCTAATCAACGAGTGGCCGATTAATAAAATGGGTTTGCTTCTCCCGTGTGTGGTATTAATAAGATAGAAAACATAAAGGACATTAATTGTAAATTCATTAAAGAATGTTGTCCACCCTCTTCAGGCTAATGATTATAAATGAAAATAAACATGACTAAATAGTGTAAATCATCCATAGTAAGTAGACAAAATATTTTTTGCATTTTCTCATTGACTCAACATAAAGAACCCTTTTATAAGATCTAATTGAGACAACAATAGCAAGTCAAAAAAATCTTCAATATATTAAAAATTCCCCCACTTTTAGCAATGATCTGAACCTGGGCTTAATATATCAGATTATTTTTACATTTTATTGTTTTAAAATGTTAACTAAAAACACTATCAAATAAACAGGGAAATGAAACAATGACTTCAAACAATGACTTTTCCTGGAATTCATATTTTGGGTATGTCATCTATCTGCTTTACATCACTAAATCCTGTGCTTAGCAATTTAATAAATTGCTAAATAATTGTCTTTAATTACAAAACTTGTTACAAAGATTCCCTAATACACTAATTGAAATAAGGGTCATATGTTACCTGGGTAGTATTGGGTGATTGATCAAAAGGCTGAGTGTTTCATACGCAGTAAACTGGTAATTTACGATGATATCATACAGGTAATAATTATAAACCCATTAGCGACAATGTTGTAAGGTTGAAATATAGTTTTATTGAAAGTGGTAGTGAAAATATGCAATAATAAAAAAGGTGCCAGTCAGTGATTGGAGCAGCAAAAACTTTTTAACATGTCTAATGCGGACATATCTTGATATTCTTTTCTTTTCTACAGTATAATGCATCTAAGGAGATCAGGTTTATAAGTCGGAAAATGAATTAGAGGTTCCTGTTCCTGGTTCAAAACCTTTCATTAAACACAATGTATTAGACCTTGGGCAAAAAACTGTTTACTGCACATTGTTCCTGGTTCTACCCAGGAAGTGGGTAGTATGGGAGATTAACATAAGCTGAAAGAACTTTTTATCCATTTGACCAACAATAAGATGTTTTAAACTTAAACTTATCTATACATCCTGCACATCATAATTTTTTATTATAGGAATTTTGTTCATGAATCTTCCAACAACTCTCCACTGAGGAAGATGCCAGTTATATGACTTGATAGAACCTGAAGCATCTTGCTAGGGTGGCTTGTAGACCTTAAATAAAGTTTTTTTTAACCTCAAACTGAGATTCAAACCAACAATGGTAAGAAGATGCAGGTTATTGATCAGCCACTAACTACTTGTCTATGGTCACAACAATGTTTAAACCCAAAGTTGTTGCCATAGACCTGTAGCATGCAGTCTAACTTTATAATATGTTCATATATAAAGACAATAATATCACTGGTAAATTATGCACTAGCCATGAAAGGTAAGTAAAAGCTTCTAATTTTGAACAAAAAACTTATCATAAACTTAGACATTACTTATTGTTGTGGTTGTTGTCTTTTCTTACTATTTATATGTTTATTTAATAAGCTCATAAAATCATATTGAAAAACATAAATAGTGCATAAAAGAGAGCAGCACCTGGACAGGTAGCATCTGGACTGTATTATAATTATTATTTAAAAAACAGATTGTCCCTATTCTAGAAAATCCTGTGTAAGTGAGTCACTGCCATAAAGTTAGAGAGAGGGAGACAGAACAGACATATTTGTAATGTACAGTGATGTCATCCAGTAAGAATGCTACATAAACATTTGGGTTGATTTTAGACTCATGAGCCTCCATAATGTCAAATTTAACTGGTGTGAAAATAAACACCTTCTGAAAGTGTCCTTGTTGACAATAAGCTGCTAAATAACCTCGAGGGATGCACAGATCTGAGCCATTCAAAAGCTTGAAACATCTGAAAGATATTATTGGTAGGGATAGGGTTGTTTCACAACAGGTATCCTTGAATTTTCCTACTTTATGCTGACAAAGACTGTACAAAGCTGTGTTTACCTTCGATATAATTTCCCATTATAAAATGGAAATTAGTCGTAGATAAATATGTTATCTTTGAATCAATGGGCCATCTTTCCTTACAAGTGACACAGAATACACATGGCCAACTGACAATATCCCACCTACGATGAAAAAAAAAGGTTTAAAGAATTCAATTAAATCGGTTTAAACTCTTAGCCTGCTATAAATATGGTCCTGAGCAAATTGTGTAGATCTAGATAAGAATGGGTCCTGGCATGAGGGTAGTCTGATCACAATTTACACTATTTGTAAAAACATTTGACATTGAATGCATGTCTATGTTTCTTCTGACTGTTGCCCATTGCTAAATATTCTATTACCTGTATACTAATTAGTCCAGCATATTAACAACTGACCCTTTCGATGAATAAAATAATGAGACTTAGCAGACCTAGCAACTGAAAAAGATCGACTGTCAGCATAAACATCAGCCTCAGTATAAAATTACAATAGAAATAATAAAAACATTTGCGGAGGTGGAACTATGACACAAGCCTAAACCATGTAGAACAAAATATGAACTGAACAAATATATTATGCATACTTTTAAATTGTAATTACCATTTTCATTACAAATAACCATTACAATAATGACAAAGTATATTTTCAAATGAAGTTGAATTAATGGACTGCAGAGAACTGTTTTACCACATTTTACAACTCTGTGACATGTATTGTTTAACTTGATGACTGGGTGCATATCCTAGTTTACTGGGCTTATCCTAGTACAGGTATTATGTTTACTCGGATTTATCATCCCACCAACAGTATTTCAGTTTTCCTGGAGACGATGTCCACCTGAAGCAGATATAGTGCTGCCATCATTGTGTATAGAATGCCAGGAACACCTGGCATGATAACACACCCAGTCAAATAATCCTTACAAAGGGGCCAACCAATCGTGGAACTACCCTCAGCCTAAACATTATTAAGGGAGCTATACCACCACCATTTTTAACGACTTTGGTATGTAGCGCCCAGGGATTGAACATGGGGCCTCCCTGTACCTGGAGCCTGATGCTCTACCAATTGCGCTACCAGGTCCGGTGCTACAGGTATTAAGGTTATATATAGGCAGCAGCTGATGCTTTTGCTTAAAATAATGCAATCCTAAGTATGCCTATATTATCAATTAATCCATGATACAATAAAACAAAAGATACTATAGAAAATCATACATAGTAACTGATTGTGATAAGTGAATGTGATATATGTTACAAGTGTATATCGAAGACCTTTAAGCTAGTTTTCATGCATTACAAAGCTAATTAAAATGGGCAATAAATAATGAAATGAACATCAAACATTATATTTTCCAGTCTCATAAATTAATGCTTATATGCACAGCACAGACTTTAGCAAACTAGTTCACCAAATCATCAAAAATCCTATTATCTATTGGAACATTTGTGGGGTTTGTGCACAAGAGCTTAATACCTAGCCATCACCCAACTGGATACAATATTCCTATTTGATTGACAGTGCAGACCTATGCATTGCACAAACACCTGTGTTTTGACCATCTGCTGGTCTGCTTTGCCATTTTCTAATATAAGCTGACAAGGCAGCATGGAAAGAAGGTTTGTTTCAATGACATGGCCACCAGTCTTGTTAAATTTATCCAAGTCCTATCATGATGTCACTGTCAACTACCAGTGACAAACAACCGCGGTTGTTGAATCAACACTTGTATTCTGAATCTAATACTCTGTCAGTTTTGAAGGTATTACCGATTCACATATTCTCAACAGGTATTATCACCTACCCTGTGAAGAGCAGTTTGATAAAGTCCTGGCAAACATTACAGATGCAGATAGCCAGATCCCTCTGGAGGCTGCCTGATCAAAGTCTGTATCATTCACTAACAAGATTTTAGTCTTACTGATGACCCTTTGTAGTTTATAAATAACTAAGAATTAGTGTGGGTTAATAATTGATATCTATAACTAATGTATCAGATTATGGGATAAGCTGCTTTGTTAGTCTGAAAATATACATATGAAAAATGATGCTAGCATTACCCCACAAGGAGCAGTAAGATTTATCAACATTAAGGACAGAAACATTGTTAACTAGGTAATTAGAAGGAGAAGCATCATCAGTAACTGTTACAGCAGCAGTGCATGGTTTTAACTTTTCATCATTCATTATACAGTATGATTAAATGTGTCAAAACATTAAAAATTGTCAAAAATAGAAGGAACAAATAGGTATCATTCTGTATTAAAGTTGGATTCAAGCCCCCTTTGGACTACATTAAACAATCATGCATTGCCTGTGTCTGTCTGTCTGTCTGTCTGTCTGCCTGCCTGCCTGCCTGTCTGCCTGTCTGACAAAAGAATTATGACCATTATAGCACAGCCCAGCTATAAGTGGTTGTAAGAACCCTCAGGCAGGTTAGAAACAATGCAGCTCAGTTAAATGCCCTCACACACATTTTGTTTTGTCTGTATGGTAGTCTCACTTTCTGTCACCATCTACTAGTCTGTGTTGTTATTGGTGAAGAAAAGCATTTACATCTTCGATAGAACCAGGATTAAGGCAGCTGGAACCTAAAATAAAGTTACTTGCCACAATAGAAGATCAAAATTCTTGCAGTAAGGGGCCAAATTTTAACTTGTTATGTTGTGTTTGTTTTGTTTTTGAAATACATTGCAGCAAAAATTTATGATCATTATAGCAACGTCCAGCTGTTTGTTGGAGGAAGACTCCAGATTCATGTCCAGGTAGAACCACCAGCACACTGCAGGTCAGCTACAAGACCTTCTCACATTAAGTCGTTCGCCCTGAACGGGACTCGAACCCACATGGTGGGAGGCCAAGCAGTCAGAGGAGTAACAAATTGGAGACTCTAACACTATGCCATGGGCACCCCCTGCCTTTTATTTGTTAAGATCAGAGTGACACAAAAATAATCATAATGATGATGTTCAGCTATATTATTATTAGAGAAAGACCTCAGACAAATGTCTGAACAGAACCACTGGAGCACCCGAGGTCAGCTGGATGACCTCTGACACATGAAAATTGGAACCCATTGTATCATGGCCTTTTCAAGAAAGTGTTCAATTCGAACTGCAAGTTTAATGGCAGCCATACAAACTTCCTAAGAAGGCCTGAAGAGACTCAACAATGTCTACAAATTCCATATTTTCAATATGTGGGAATATGTGGGAAATTAGCTTGATGTTTTTTATGAAGCTTTGTGAACATAGAAACCATAAAGTGAGCTGGAACAATATGAATACTGAGAAACAGATCCTCTTCTTTATGTAATGATAAATGTAAGTGATGTATGACATGGCATGTTTTCAACATTATCAACTGCAAAATGGCAGACAACAATTGTAAAACCCATTATGGCAGAGCAAAAGTAACAGTTTAAATTAATCTTTCTGCAAAGTGACATTTTTGACTGACTATAAAGTCCACTTATCATGCCAAAATTAAAAAAAATGTATAATTTAACATTTCTTAAATAGCACTATGTAAGTAAATAAAAAAAATTCTATGCAAACTGAAGGACCATTTAGGTGCAATCTTTTAACATCACTTAATACAGATTTTTTAACTTTTTTGGATGGTCCCTCATTGTACTATGATTCTATTTAGTTCCTTACTCAATCTCTGACTGACAATCTAACTGACAGTGATGACAGCCAATCATCAGATGACCACTGACCTCTACTAATAAGTGTGACCTTTAATGGGGAAGGGTCAAGGGAGAGCACTCTTTTAGATGATCACATCTTTAAGCATCACTCCTTGTAGAAAATGTGTAACTCATTTACCATAAATGCCTCACTTATTTCAGAAATGTTCCTTCGATGCTCAGCATTTTGGCTTCTTCCACATTATTTACATTGGATAAAAAATTGTGCCTCAATATTGTTTTCCTTTCATCTGGTTTTAAGGATCATTTAATTAAGCACCATGCTATGTAGAAATATTCTAATGCATCACTTTTTTATGGATCTTTCTAATCGTATTTGTTGCATCAATGTTTGTAGAAATGTTGTTATCTCTGCTGGTAGATCATTTCTTTAAACAACACATTTCTTATCAAATATTTTTTTACTCATTCATTTCACCATCAGCTCTTTTAGACAGTTTCTAGTTTGATGCCCTACTTCTGACTCCCTTGATTGACAATCTAGCTGACAGTGCTGTTAGCCTATCTTCAAATGAGTATTGAGCAGTACTAATGAGGGTGACATTTAATGGGGCTGGGTCAGGGGAGCCCAGATGGGCCATGATGACAAAGATAGTGGATGTTTGACCCTTCCAGGGATTAAATGACCACAGGATTGTGGGGACAGTTGCTTATCTCAGCATCTTACACCAATATAGCACATTGTGACACAGTGTAAAGTGCATGGGGAGAGAGAAATGAAGGTTGCAGAGAGATTGGGGATGGAGGAGTGAAAGATTCAAGAGTGGGAATGAAGGAATGAAAGGAGAAATGGTGGGGATAGAGGAATGAAAGATTAGAGGGATAGGGAGGATGGCGGGTGAGTGGGGATGGAGGAATGGAGATATAGTGGGGATGGAGGAATGGAAGTTTGGAGGGTGAGTGGAGATGGAGGGTGAGTGGAGATGGAGGGTGAGTGGGGATGGAGGGTGAGTGGGGATGGAGGGTGAGTAGGGATAGAGGAATTAAAGTTTGGAGGGTGAGTGGGAATCGAGGGTGAGTGGAGATGGAGGGTGAGTGGAGATGGAAGGATAGTGGGGATGGAGGGTGAGTGGGGATGGAGGGTAAGTAGGGATAGAGGAATCAAAGTTTGGAGGGTGAGTGGGAATCGAGGGTGAGTGGAGATGGAGGGTGAGTGGGGATGGAAGGATAATGGGGATGGAGGAATGAAAGTTTAGAGGGTGAGTGGGGATGGAGAGTGAGTGGGGATGGAGGAATGAAAGTTTGGAGGGTGAGTGGGGATGGAAGAATGATAGATTAGGAGATTATAGGATGGAGGAATAAAGGGATAGTAGATATGTAGGAATGGAGATATAGTGGGGATGGAGGAATGGAGATATAGTGGGGATGGAAGGTGAGTTGGGATGGAGGGTGAGTTGGGATGGAGGAATGCTAGATTAGGAGGATTATAGGATGGAGGAATAAAAGAGTAAAGAATATGGAGGAATGGAGATATAGAGGGGATTGAGGAATGGAGATATATTGGGGATTGAGGAATGGAGATATAGAGGGGATGGAGGAATGGAGATATAGAGGGGATGGAGGAACAGAGATATAGTGGGGATGGAGGAATGGAGATATAGAGGGGATGGAGGAACAGAGATATAGTAGGGATGGATGAATGATAGATTGGAGGGTGTTATCAATGTTAAATAGTTAAACATGATTTTTTAGACTGACCACAGAACCTCAAATACAGTTGCTTCTTATAATCTTACACCAATACAGCACAATGATTTTTTATGTTTAGTGATGACACTCCATTAGTGTTAATTATTCTTGGCCCATTAAGCTTGAAACTAATTAAAAGTACATTCACACAACTGCGACGTGTTAAATTATTATATTAAATTATTAATTATTACATTATATTCAATAAAAAAAAATCTGAAATTTATACATTTTTTTCACTGTTAATATAATGTTATGCAAACACAATCCATAAGTTTAATATCCTTTATCAAAAAACTTTAACATATTAAAAATACATTTGTGCTTATAGTATAAATAAAGTCCTGAACTTCTTGACCTGATGCTATCAAATGGCATCATTAAGGGGTTAGATACAAATCTTGACCATTACAAAGGCAGTGGTCAGTTACCTATATGTCACCCCAACAATGGCCATCTGGTCACATGACCAATCCTACACAAGACGAACATTCCACAGAAAGTTAAGTAAATACATTTGAAAATTTGTAAAAGGTCAAGGTCACAGGGACATGTTACATGTACAATTAAATGTTTGTATAATGAATAGAACTTTAAAAATTAAAACAACAACAAAATTTACAAAATGGTGGGCCCTCACAATATTTGAATGTTGCAGTAGTTTACTGGATGATGTTAATATAGTTGGAATTAATGCATTCAATTAAGATGACAATCTTAATGATCAGTGAACTTTTTTGTGATCTCATGCTGTCATTAAGTGGATCCAAAATTCTTTTGCAAGTGATTCATTATTTGCTTGTACTTTGAAGAAAGCAACTTCGGTATTTGCATAATGCTAGAATCTGATTTAGTCCAGTCCAGTAATAAAAATGCATTACCTATTTTATCAATCTGTTGGTAATATTTACACCATGAAAATTGAAAACAAACTATTAATTAAACCATTGTTATAGTAACTTGTAATAGTTATATATAACCATTCTGTTAATTTACTATAAACTTGACAGCACTGTTATTAGTATTACAATATTGTATTTTATCATATTATATGCAATTCTCTAAGATGTATTCAGCTAAGTAAATTAATACTATCTTAATTAGTTCATTATACTGTACAAATGACTTACTTACAAAAATGTATACCATTCTCAAATAGTAAAATATGTAAATGACAAGTAACCCTTACCCTGTCTACCATACTAAACCTTAGCCACTTCTACAGCATTTGCTTAAAACTAAATGGAAAATGTAACCAGTTATAAAACTAGTCCAAGCTGGCAAAATGTGAAGATCCTGACCAGACAACTCTCACTCGGAAGATACCTCATCTGGATCCACACTACATGGTAAGTGTCTAGACCAAATCAGTTCTTTAATAGCAGGTTAGAAGTTTAACATTTATGCCTAATGAATATCTTTCATGAATGACTGATGGAATCAAATTTAGGAACATGTTAATTACATCAACACCTGCAGCATTTTGGGGGGTGGAAAATGCAGTTGATTGACAACAATCCCACCTGTTCAGCTGTCAACAAATTTCAAAGCATATTCTAACAGAACTAAGACATTTCAACAGGTTGCTTGAGACTGAAAACTCACACTGAGAAAAATACAAAAAGTGTCAGCAACAGACATAATAGCCAGAAATTAACTCCACCCATCCAGTCATGATAACAACACTATGTGAAATGATTTGGTGTCGCACACTGATTGAACAAAAATGACAAGACGCTTAATTGCTAGTTTATTTATGTAGAATATCAGAACACTGTGAAAAACAAAAACAAATATTGTAGCAGATAGACTGATTTTATGAGCTGGTCAGACCAATAAACTGGAAAATGTTTTCAAAAGACATAGAAACTGATTTTATGAGCTGGTCAGACCAAGTCACTGGAAAGTGTTTTCAAAAACATAGAAACTGATTTCATGAGCTGGTCAGACCAAGTCACTGGAAAGTGTTTTCAAAAACATAGAAACTGATTTCATGAGCTGGTCAGACCAAGTCACTGGAAAGTGTTTTCAAAAACATAGAAACTGATTTTATGAGCTGGTCAGACCAAGTCACTGGAAAGTGTTTTCAAAAACATAGAGACTGATTTCATGAGCTGGTCAGACCAAGTCACTAGAAAGTGTTTTCAAAAACATAGAGACTGATTTCATGAGCTGGTCAGACCAAGTCACTGGAAAGTGTTTTCAAAAAACATAGAAACTCTAAAATAAATGATTAACTGATTTATTTTGCAACACTCTTGATTTTTGATTTTAGAAAATAATACTTTCGTATCAATCTTGTTCCCTTTTACAAAAAGATAATGATATATCTTGACTTTTATCTACTTACATAACAGACAGGTGAGAATCTAACACCATCTATGTTTATTTCACTACCCAAAGAACACGACATGTTCCCAAGGACTTATTGGCTTAAGGAATAGCTCTTTTGGGCAATCTTGAAATATCTACCCCAGATCAAGGACAGATAAATCTTTATTAAGCTTGGTCAATTAAATAAAAGTTTGATAGAGATCTAGCAAATGAGTTTAAAATGAAGTAAAATTACATAAATAAGTATTTGATTATAAGCTTAAATGTTCATTGAATTATTGTATGACAAACAGTCCAATACAGGTACACCCGGAAGATAATTTCTTTAATCTAACAAAGGATAAAATAACCTTATTTCTTTATATAGTCAAGTTACATACACAGTTGTATATCAACAATGTCATAAGCCTGGCAATTCCCAGCTGCAAGAGTCATGGTAGACCAAGAAAGACATGGTCAGAATGTGTAAACAGAAACCTGAAAGTGATTCAAGCTGTGATATTTATTTCCTGACATTATCAAGTATTCTTCCTTTTGCTCACTCAAAATCTACTACAAAAAATCTACTTAGCTATCACTTTTTAGCCTCAATCCATGGTTTAGACATAATTCAATCATCTACAGTAAGTTTAAAGTTATATTGAAAAAGTTGAAAATGTGTAATAAGCTATAGCCTTCCATATGACCTTGACAATTATGACATATTTTTTTATTTTACCAACTACACTTTTTTCCAAAATCACATCCTCTATCCCAAGGGACATACCCAAGCCTCATCATCTTTCTTCCACCCCTCATTAACACACAACTACCCCCTAATTTATGTTAATTACTGACAAATTACACAGCCTCTCTATTTTTCAATCACGATAAGTACCCCAGCCTCCAGCAAGAAACATGTCCCTCTACTTTTTTTTCAGACTGACTCGTCAACCCAATTTCAGATGATATCATTATGATTAAGCATTCACACCTCTCCTTAACAAATGATAAAAAGCTTCTACAGAAACCTGAATCAGATCTCGGATTGAAATCTCGAAGATAACATTGATAGGAAGAATTAGAAAATAATCATTCTCCAGTTACATCCCCTTAGGCAATGCAGCAAACCTTCCTTCACAAGTAGAGAGCACCTCCTACTTTACTCCCTACTCAAGTGAAGAGTCATTAATTAAAGGGAGGAAACTTTGGTGACAAATGATTTTTGACAAATAAGAACACAAGCATCAATTAAGGACAATCAAAACAAAAGGACAATTTGCTCTGTCTCTAACTTGGACAATTAGACAATAGATGAAAATCTGAGAAAATGGAAGGTTTAGTTGAACCAAATTTCATAGCAAAAAGGCCATGGAGAAAATGATGGAACAATAAATGAATGTCATTATGTTAACTGAGAAACAAAGAAAGATTTACCTTTTAACCGAAGTCAGTATTTATGTAGTTTTAATATGATGCTGTATATGCTGTATGCTTATGAACAAATATGTCTGTAGGTATGTACATGGTTGTCTGTGTATTTCTGTATTTTCATCAATATATATAGCGCATGTTTTTCTAAAGACAGGCTGCAAAAATGAAAGAAAAAACTTACACAGCTGATATTTATCATAAGATTCCCTTTGATTTTCCATTCAATACACCCATTACATATTTTGTCATATTACACAAGTGTAATACAGCTTTTTGAATGATGACGTCATCAACGTCATCATAATGCAGATCTTCTTATGCCACTATTTCACCAAGTTGTTCAAATTACATAAAATCATAAATTGGTGATTAAAATCATGTGATGACAAGAATCGGACACGTAGGCTCGCTTACTATCACTTTTCCTGAAGTTGTTTAATAAAAGTTTGTAATAAATGACAACTCATGTCAGGTCCTCTATGTCTGTTATGTAAACAAACTACATACAAAAATAGTACTTACGGCACTTTTTACACTGAACACATGGCAGTAATGCTGTCCTGATTCAATGTCTCGAGTGAATGTAAGCGAAGAAGTTTAAATTCTCAGTGTCTTGGCACGCACAGAAAATGTTCCCAATCTCGTGGTCGCAGATCACTTTCTGGAAACAAAAGCATAAGTTGCAACTCTTCAACAAAAATTGTAAAAATCAAGTTTTGATTTTTATTTCTATAAAAGTCACAAGAGTTTAAACAATCATTACCACACATTTGTTACAACATAAGTTGCAACCACACAGTTATGGACACTAGATGACCTACAATTACTGGTGGAGGAAGACCAGACTTATGTCTAGGTAAGGTATGTAGAACCACAGGCACACCTCAGATAAATGAGAAGACCTCTTGTGTCGTAACTATTTGCTCACACTTGGACACAAACTCGGGTATTAAAGGGTAACATTAGAAGTAAATATTTTTTTTTCATGCTTATATCTTAGAGCGTAATAGGTTAAGAAATGATTAGGATGGAACATATAATTTCTTATATTCTGAAGGACATTAAGAATAGCCTTCAGTGCATACTTGAAATAAAAAATTATAAAAAAATTGTTGAATGTGCTTACTTTTGTCAACAAATAAATTATAATTACACATTATTTAAAGACTATAAAAATGGTTATTGCATTAACATTTGAACTGTTTATAGATGTACTGGCACTTACTTTGGTTTTAGCATCAATGAATTTGACACCTTTGTATGAAATGGAGAGCATGATAATGGGGATCTTCGACAGAACATCTGTGGACTTCTGGAAGAGTAAATTATTACAAACTTAGCACAAAAGGCATAATTCTGCAGTTCTTATTATAAAATGTAGAAATGCAAGACATGGACCAACAAATTTATTGACATTTAAACATATGGACATGCTAGTTACACAGTGATAATAATAATAAATAATAACAACAGTAAAAATTAAATTTGATTACAAAAAACATAAGCTAATGATGACATTGACGATAATAATAACAATAACAATAATAATAATAATAATGATAAAAATGATAATAATAATAATCAAAACAATCAGAATAATAATAAAAATGATAATTTAAATTATGATAATAATACTGACAATGATAATAATGATGATAACAACAATTATAATAATAATAATAATAATAATAATAATAATGACAATAATAATTATGATAATAACAATAATAATAATAATTATGATAATAATAATAACAATAATAATAACAATAATAATTACAATAATAAATATAATAATAATGATAATAATAATAACAATAATGATAAAAATATAATAATAATGATAATAATAATAATGATAACAATAATAATAATGATTATAATGATGATAATTATAATAATAACAACAACAATAATGATAATGCTAATAGTAATGCTAATAATAATAATGCTTATAATAATAATGATAACAAGAATAATAATAATAATTATAATAATAATAATAATAATAATGATAATAACAATAATAATAACAATATGTACATTGGCTAACTATTAATCTATGTGCCATGAATGGAATATTAGGTCATCTAATACTGTATCACATTTTTAGTATGAAATAATATTTAATAAAGATGAGTTCGAAGAAAATATAAACTTGAACTAGACAACTAAATAGCCACTGTAAAGTTGTACTTAATAACATCAAATAATTTTCAACACTATATATCACTTATTATGTGTGTTTCTTTTGTGAATTGTTGGCAAATTAGCACAATCAACATCCCCATTTTGATCATAGCATATATTAACTAATAACTAAGGATGGAAAATAAAATATCAAATAAAAATGAAAGTTTCTTCAAGTTTACCAATATGGCCCATTTACGCAAATCAATGAATAAGGCAGAAATAAATCAACAATATTATGCAGGACCGACGAGTTAATCTGTGTATGTAATGAAGGAAGAATGACTACAGCAAAACCACAATTATTATTCTGTACATATTTCATGAAAGGCAAGTTGGGTTTTCACTCCTGTATCGTGCCTATTTAGGGCCGTCAGTATCCACCAGCATGACGCCTTCTTTAAAGTGTGAAAGGACACTCAGCAAGGGAGCTGCCTTAAAGCCAAAGTAATATTTACTAATGAAATGATCAAAGAAATGTCCCTGTATACTGTACACAGCAGGATGGGCAAATTAACTTGAATCTAAACACACCGTCGTTTATACACGACAAAACGCTGCTTGACGAAATTGAATAAATCTTGAAAAGTTTACGGGTAATTTGGATCACCCTTACTGACATGGCTCAATGGAGGATGGGGGTTGCATCCATAAACACTCTTAAACACCTTCAAACACTTTTGACTTGGGGGACCAACTGTCAACCAACCTCAAATATGCCCTGAGGTTAAATATGTGGTGAATAATAAATAAATAAATAACAACACTACTGCCTACGACTGACTATTAGCATTTCTTTTATCTCTTTGACAGGGCACTTTCCTTTGCTGCACACAAAAATGCAGAAAAAAACATCAATAAAAATTCTTGAATTAAGAAACAACAACAGAAAAGTTATTTCCCCATTTTTCTGCAGTACCACTGACCGCACAAGCCACATGAACCCATGAACATCTTTTTTATTCTATCGAATTAAACAGTTTCGATGAGTGCATGAAAATTGCAGAGTGCCTTAAAATGCGGGAAGTGCGTTTTTGCATGATTAACACCTTGGAAGACAAACATACAATTATGTCCGCTAGAACATGTCACACAACCCTGATGGACTCAGACATCATCCATTAAATGGTCAGATGGGGTGTTAAACTTTTCCCACCAAGCTACCTTCCTGTCAACACTAAACAAGTGCTAGCAGAAGCAAATTGCTTTTCACTGTCCATCAATAATTTAGCATACATTTGTAAATTTAGCATACGTTTGTAACCACTGATCCAATTTGTGTGTAAGGAAATAATGTATGTTTAAATATACTTACTACAGAAAAACACAAGAAAGTTACCCCCCCCCCCCCTCCCCCCCACACACAAAAAAAAAGAAAAAAAGTGTCACAAATGAATAAGAATATCACAACTCTAAATCAGAGTGTTCATAAATAATATTCCTTTCAAAAATATGTTGTTGTTGTTTTGTTATTAACCTTGTACAAATGGTACATGAAAAGTGACTTTGAATAAATACTGCAAAACAGTCATTAACAATGATTAATAAGATGACAACTAATGCCTGCATACAAAATGTCAAAATATTGGTAAAGTTATTAAATCAAATTTAAAGGTTTCAAAAGAAATTTAAACAGAAAGCAGAATAAATTTATTTTTTATAAATATTTACAATATGAAATGTTCAATCAATTTGTCTGATCAGAAGGTTACATAAAAATAAATGAAATAAAAAGATATTACATTAAGTGTACCAACATATTTTTGAGCAAAAAACCTTCACCCTTACATTTTTAAAACAACACATGATAAATGACAACAACAATATAACAAGATAATTAGATTGCTAGAGTGAAGCTCCCAGGCCTGATGAATTTCATATGTAACATGCTAGGAGCTAACAGAGTTTACAAAGAGCCCATAAAATTAGCTCAAAAGATTTATAAAGCCTACAACAACCCAACCTGAAGAAGTCTAATTCAACCAAAAATAAAAACTTCACAATTCTCAGACATGATCAATGCAAATTCCCAGACAAGGTTCCTAAGTTTTGGCAATTTCTCGACTTTAAGCAATCTTGACCAACAATATATGTTCGTTACCAGACATGAAAAGATCTATATGAATAAGAAAATTGAATAAAATATAACTAGTCAGAAACATCAGCCAAAATATACTGCTTAGATATTCTGAAGATTTTATAAAATTTCTGATTCATTTAACAATTTTACTAAACATATCTACCTCTACAAACCAAAGGAGACAGAAATATTCATTTCCCTGTTGATATAGAAGCTGGTAAGTTTTAATCTTCCCATATACATGTCATATTTCATTTTTCTCCTGAGATGATGAATGCAGAACGAAGAAGCATCAGTGCAATATTATCATATTGTGTTCGCTACATCGCACACCCTGGTAGGATATGGAAACAATCTAAGGCAATGGTTCCGAACCTAATCAGACGCTATCTATTCTCGTGGACTGAGGTGCTGCCACGTGGAAAACGAAGGAAATAGGGTGTCTCCCAATGGAAAATTTGATTGGGAAGAATTGATGATGGAGAATGACCACAGATGACATGGCTACTTGGATGAAAATATTGAAATCCATGTATGGTATGGTAGTTCTGTGGTCACCCTATAGATATGATGGGCCTAGGGAAGACATTATTATCAATTGGGAATTTCTCATCACTAGAACTAAGGAAAATAGAGAGTTGGAAAAAGTATAATGGTGCCCTTGAGTATGTGCATGTCTATGCATGCATGTGTGTACATTTGTATGTTTTTTATTGTTTGTTTTATTTGTTTTTCTTTATACAGCATACCTGAGGAAGAAAAAAAAGTAGTTACACATGTAAGTAATGAAAAAAAACACACACAAACTATGCATAGGATTTTACATAATTGAAATGTCATCCTAGCCAGGTTTATACCTTTATAATACTGAGTATATTTATATACACCTATGAAATGAACAAGTAAAATTGTACATCAAAACAGAAAATACAAAAAAGAAAAAATATTCAGTTAATATTAAAAAAATTAGTAGAACATGAATAACATGTAATACTAAAAAGAAAACAAATTACATCTGTATATAAATGTAAATTTACAAAACATTTTGTTATTAAATTAAACTATTTTAAAGCAGAAGATGTGAATCTATTTCAAGTTTGATTGTTATTAAGTTGTTGTTTTTTTTATTGTTTTTGTGATTTGTATATAGAACTTATCCTAATCTGTCAAATGTGTTAACAGCCCCATTGTTACAAAGCATGAAAATGAGATTCATTTAAAAGGAAGGGTGCTTTTAGTCCTGACGTCATGCCAATGGGCAGGTCTAGTCACAATGGACATAATTCTGTTACAGTCATGCAGCATGCAAACTTGTCTAAAACAAATTTTTTTGTTGTTGTTTTACAATACATTGCATCAACCCAGTAATGTAAAATTGAAAGCTACTGTCAGTAAAAAATCTTAATACTTGCAGAATTTTAAGCAAAAGTTAAATCATATGCAAATCTATATCATGAAAAACAAGATTCTCCAAGTTCTGAAAGAGGCTTATTCATACGCACACAAAAACAGAGAACTTAAAAAAAGGGTTAAATACTTAATCTAGCGCAAATGCAAACAATATCATAAAAAAATGCTGCATTTTGTGCAAATACAAAAAAGTCAACATGTCAGAAATAGTCCTAAATAGATTTTTGGCAGATTAGGGTTTTTAACCGCAGATGTGCGGCACATTTGTCTTAGAAAACCACAGATTGTCATGTTAAGCAATCACTGAACCATTTATGGACAATTCAACAGCATGAAAATTGGAATCAAAGATTCAAATAATTAAACATAGTAAACAAAGCCAAGACAAGACTAACAATTAAACAGCCATGCAAGTTCACCAATGCACAGTGCATATGGGCTATGAAAAAATGCATAATGTTACTGCATGCTGCAAAAAATGCATAAACATCCATAAAAATTATTTGCTAAATTAATTTAGACAGCCCTGCAATTAATCATATGGAGAGGTCTAGTATTGGCTGGCCCTTTATGGCACTCGTTTACCCACCCAGGGCTTAAACCACATCATTCTAGTCCATCTAAATCTATCAAAGATATCAAAAATTCTTGTTAAGTTTTACGTCTCAGCTAATTCCAGACAAAGTGGCGATGTCCACAAACAAATTGAATGCATTCAATCATCAAGGAAAAGTTTCTGCAATTTCCTCTATAAAGCAATCCAGCCCTACCCAATCGTCACTTGCAGACGTAATCATTCGTAAATGTACCGCCTCAGCATACATAACAAGTCACTTTTACAGCTAACACATCTATGTGACATAATGATTTTCCCTTATTTTTCAGAGGGCCTTGATGAAATTTCATTAATTTTCGTAACGCTTCTGCGCGACTTAGCTTTAAGAAAGGACTTGACTTTGTGATAACAAATTTCACTCAATTCCAGCTAAAATTAAATTTCACCACCATTGTTGGACAATTGGAGTTTTCAATACAATGAATATTCGCCATATAATAATCTTGCAGTTCGTTCTCTCCGAAGCAATTGCATTATTACTGGTTGGTTTATTTTGATTTATTTTTTACACCCTCTGCGGGTATACACTGGTTTTACAGCACCATAACTGTGAGGAACAACACTACGCCAAATAAAAAATTCGAGTTCATCAATTGTCTTGCAACAAATGAGTTGGCTACCGCAGAACATTCAAACCATTGTCCGTTGTCCATGCTTCCATCGGTCATTGGGCAAACAGAAAACATTCCACCTTGTCAGCAGGGGGGCGACGAAGACAAATCAACTTGCGAGGATTAATGACAAGATTTTATTATCTCCCACAGTGAAGATTCACCAGAGCTGAAGTGATTATTGCAATACAATAGTGATGAGCTCCATCACTTTATTGCCAGGAAAACCTGAGGAATTATTATTCATCACTCTCAATAATATGTAAGACTCATGTAATCAGATTTAAAACTTTTCATTTTTTCAATGCACTGCTGTTTTTATAGTAGTTACATTGGCATAATTGTTATATTTCTCTCCCTTGTTTTAACTGTTTTACATTGTATCCTTTCATTTCTTTCTGTGGAATTTTCATAACATGAGTAAGTTTTCATCTTCCTGTTGATAAAAAAATACCTCCCAAAAAATTACTTTATATTTTCATATTCAAAATTTAAGAAAAATATTAACCATAATATGCATTAGCTACTGTCCTTCTTATGTCCAAACACTTGGTATAAAGTTGTTAACTATACAATATAAATGATGACATTAAGACTATATACAAGATCAGAGAAAATGTGAGAAGCCAAATAATTGTACAGGATAATTTTGTATGAATTATCAATCAATGTCTTCATCAATGTTGTCACAATCACTTTCAGGATCTTTATTATTAGCTTCACTATCATCATCATCATCATAATCATCTCCATCATCTGCTTCTTTTCCTCCTTGTCCTCCTCTAATCATCATCATCATCATCAGCCCCATCCTCCTCCTCCTTCTCCTCCTCATCATCAACATCCATACCATCAGCACCTATCATCATCATCATCATCATCCATATCATCAGCCCCATCCTCTGCTTCCTCCTCCTCATCATCATCATTGCCATCATCATCAACATCCATATCATCAGCACCATCATCATCATCATCATCATCCATATCATCAGCCCAATCCTCTGCTTCCTCCTCCTCCTCCTCCTCCTCATCATCATCCATATCATCAGCACCATCCTCCTCCCCTCCTCCTCATCATCATCCAAATCATCAGCACCATCATCATCATCATCATCATCATCATCATCATCATCATCATCATCAATATCATCAGCACCATCCTCCTCCTCCTTCTCCTCCTCCTCATCATCATCCATATCCTCAGCACCATCACCATTATCATCATTATTTAATTGTGATTCCAGCAACAACAAACAACTAATAATTTATCATCATCATCATCATCATCATCCATATCATCAGCACCATCATCATAATCATAATAATCATCATTATTATTTTAATTGTAATTCCAGCAACAACAAACAACAATAATCAGTAATAATATCAAAGCAAAACCCCATCAGCTGACTACTCCTCAACATTCAGCAGTTCTTCAATTAACATCACGAAGCAATATGAGAGATCATATCAATCTTTACCTACCATGACCACAACAACCACTACCACCACCACAACCACTACCATCATAAGACCAACTCATGCTTCATAATTCAAACCTAGAGAGCCAGTGAACTTTCATCACCCCTTCTTTGGTACTGTAACTCTGATTGTTAACGACCACCATGGTAACCAATGATGCAGAAATATTGTGCCACTAATTAAATGATGAATTACATCTTCCTGCATGTACGCAGTCACCTTCAGCATCAGCAGTCAATTTAAATCAGCCCTCATCAGTGACTGCCAGACTTTGGCAGAGATCACCCACGTCCTAGCTACTACTACTCCTTCTTTTTGTGTTTATCTCCCTGTCTCTCTCAATGTCTCTTTCTGCCTGCTTTCTTTTTCTAGCCTCTCTATGTCTCTCCATGTATGCCTCTATCTGTCTCTCCCTTCTTCCTCTCCAACTATTTTATTCTTTATGCCTTTTCATCAATCCATATTTTTTGTAGGTCTCTATTTACCTTCTTCCATATCTAACTTTTTCCCTCTTTTCCACATTATCTTTTACAGCCATTCTCTCAGTTCAATGACCTACAGTGTCCCTCAAACCTCACATCTCTTCCCCTCCTCATCCCCTCTCTGTAAATCCTAGCTACCCCTGTACCCAATGGTACCCACTTTTCATCGATGACAGCTTGTTCATCAAGCACACATATGTTCAACCATTTCTTGATTATGCAACTATCAGTGAGGAGCGTCTCTTAATT
Source organism: Sinonovacula constricta (assembly GCA_007844125.1). Classification (NCBI taxonomy): domain Eukaryota; kingdom Metazoa; phylum Mollusca; class Bivalvia; order Cardiida; family Solecurtidae; genus Sinonovacula; species Sinonovacula constricta. The sequence continues at coordinate 5,868,288 of CM017568.1, read as the reverse complement.
GATCAATTAAGGACAGTATGGTACTTGTTATTGTATAAAACTAAAGTGTCATCTCAAATTGTCATCTGTTATTGTCTAATACAGAATTATGAATTAGATTTATTGATTTTCAATTGGAAAAAAAAATCTAAAATAAACAGAAAAATAAAAATTATTTTTTGTAAAAATGTATAAAAATGAATGTGTGTAAATTCACTTTGACCAAGCAAAGAGTTTGAAGGTCAACTTTCATATCTCTAACTATTGACACTGTGTACAATGTTTATCACAGATAAATGGCAACAATAACTAAACATTTGATGAACTCTCTGTACTACAGGATAATTATAATATTACAACATAGAACTCTTATTACATCTTTTACAGTATTGAATGTATTCTCTAGAGCATAATTATGTGATGTAGGTTTTGTCTCCTCAATTCTAATTAATTATCACAGATTGAGATGTCAGTCCATGTTGAGAATGCCAGCAGGAACTGTAAGGCATTGTGGGATAGCCTTTCTTTGACTGGCTCTCAACTTTATTACCCAAATATCATCAGTGTCAACCAAGTGCTTGATAGCAAGATTGATTGACGTGGTGAACCAGTCCCAGATCAATTTTTATCCAGATGCACTGCCCTGTCTGCTAGCTGTTCTTACAATTCTGAGAGAAAATAAGGGAAAACAGCTTGAGAGTTCCCAGTAAAAATAATTGTGGACCAGATTTCTGTTGAAAGTCCTTGATTATCACTAATAGAAGATAACTTTTATTCTTTTCAAATAGCTGAAGAACTCTAATCCCCTGCGAGTTGGGATAATCCATTGAAAAATCTGTATTTTACATTAAAATCAGCATGTGAGCAGAAATGAGTTAGAAAGAAAAAGAGATGAGACCTTAAACACCTCTCTGACTGGAGAGTGTTATCGTGACACCCCATCGTTTTCTCGCCATGTTTACACCGGTTCCCATCCTTGTGTAATCATCCCACCCAATATGTTTTCCCGCACTTCCTCGAACATTCCAGGGAGCGAACCATTGTTGGATGGTTTATCTCATTTTCTAGACATTGGACACAAAGATTATGCATGCAGCTCCAACTGTTAAACTGAAAATTAATATTTGATTTCTGAAAGGTTGTAAAGTATGTTTTATGACAGCGAGTGCTTTATACTTAAATGTGAGATTACTATCTTGATTGCTTTATTCTCTAGATATTTATGGCCTGAAATGGTAGGAATTAGAGTTTAATAATTTGCATGGTGCAGAAAACCAAGTTTTAAACAAAATAGAAACAAAAAACAATATTTTCTTATAGTCTTTTTACTAAAAAAATGAAATAAATGTTTTTGGACAAGCAGACATAAGTCTTCTGACTCATATACACTTAGCAACATTGCCTTAAGTCCTAACCAAGGTGTAAACTGAATGTTGGGAGGTCAGCCTATGTTATACTGGTGGTTCTAACATCTATATTAAAGGTGGTATCCGACAGTTTGGACCAAAAATATTTTCATTAACTAACCAAATAAACTATTGTTACCTGAACAGATCTCACAAAATGCTGTTTATTTATGTCCTACACCTATGTGAAAAGTGAACGGTAACGACACAATCGTAACTTCAAAAATGTATTGCCTATCTGAGCCACGCTGCAAAGTTAGCTATTTTTAAACTAAGAATTCCTGTGACTACGAGGGTTCAGCTTATATATTGTCCATCCTCTCATTATTATTAGTGACGCAGGCCTCTGCCAATTGTAAGATTTAAAAAAAAATGAACCTTTTGAGTGTTAATAAACAAGTTTTGCTGCAATAAAATTGAGATGCTGTTGAAAATCATCCAAGTTAGGCTAAAGTATGACTTTTCTGCAGAAACTATCGGTATACAAAAATACCCCAAGCAGAGGTCAGATATTGTTACATATATTTGACAAAGAAATGGTACCGCCTTCACTGCATATGATCAACTAAGATCAAAATTGTGTTGATGTAATGTATTTAATAAAAGTCGGATAAAACCTCCCTTGTACATGTGGGCTATAAATGTAAGTTCATTTGTATTTGGGGCATCAAATGTTTTTTTAAGATTCATTGTAAATGGTGTTGCTGTAAGTATTAATAAAATGTAAGTCATTGAATGGGCTATAAAATGTATTTGTACATGTGGGCTATTAAAATGTAAGTTCATTGTACATGTGGGCTAGAAAATGTAATAAGTTCATTGTACAATAAGTGGGTCTAGTAAAATGTAAGTTCATTTGTACATGTGGGCTATAAAATGTAAGTTCATTTGTACATGTGGGCTATAAAATGTAAGTTCATTTGTACATGTGGGCTATAAAATGTAAGTTCATTTGTACATGTGGGCTATAAAATGTAAGTTCATTTGTACATGTGGGCTATTAAATGTAAGTTCATTTGTACATGTGGGCTATTAAATGTAAGTTCATTTGTACATGTGGGCTATTAAATGTAAGTTCATTTGTACATGTGGGCTATTAAATGTAAGTTCATTTGTACATGTGGGCTATAAAATGTAAGTTCATTTGTACATGTGGGCTATTAAATGTAAGTTCATTTGTACATGTGGGCTATTAAATGTAAGTTCATTTGTACATGTGGGCTATTAAATGTAAGTTCATTTGTACATGTGGGCTATTAAATGTAAGTTCATTTGTACATGTGGGCTATAAAATGTAAGTTCATTAGCAATATTTGCAATATAAAGTTCTGAAAATGTACGAAGGTAAATTTAAAATTAACATTTTTTGGTCAGAAGATCATGTTCATATGCATCCATTATAATTCAAAAACCTCAATCCACCGTTTACACAAGTATTTAACTTTTAAGTATTAGGTCTAGTTTTTCAAATGACATAAATTGCTGACAAATTGCAGATTTTTTTCATCTAGATGTTGTTTAGATGTATCATTCAAATAAAATGGATTGCATGAAAGAAACTCTTTACCCTTAGCTTGCTTCATTTTGTTGTTGCTGTTTTTCTTTAACATTATATGTTACATGCCAGCGTTGATATCCTTATAAACAGGGACTAAGCAGAAAATAGAAAGAAACTGTAAGATCTGGATCTATACTATTTGCCTAAGACGTATAAATACATGAACAGTAGACTAAGAGTTATTCTGGTACACAACAATTGGACAGGATTAGGCAAACAGATTCTGACTAGCCAGGTACACTTGGGAGCTGTCTGATCAGTGATCAAGATCTACACTTTTGGCTAGGAATGTCACTGGTAACCTATTCTTGTATTTGTAGAAAATATGCAAAATTTAAGAAGGTTTATGAAAAAATGTAGCAGACAAGGGGGTTAAACTAGATTGACAGCTTGCTATCTTTTCAAAGGGATCCCTTTCCTTCAATAGCATTCAAAAATAAATAAATATATTCTTTCCCAAATCAGTTAAGCTGTTTTTTATGAATTCTCAACAAACCGCTCGATCTCCCATCCGTAGTCAAAGTCATCCCTATAATAAAACCATCAAACCAACCAATATTGTAAATACATAAAACATATGTCACTGCCTGCATTCTCCAATTTGGGGTCCAATCATTATTTGATTAATGTTTTAGCCACAGGTGTTGTGGAATGAAGATATTTAGATTATTCAAATGTTTGAATTTATTTGTATGCACTCTTTTCAAAGTTCTTTTTAGACCTTTATTGAAGGATATATGAGTTTAGAATGCCTGATTAGGTAACAGTGATAAAGTATGGGTCAGAGAAGTAGCTTTGATACCTCCTCTTGTGACTTTATTTCTTCATGCTGATCCAAAAACATATCACTCATACATATTATTCATGGTCATTATTTACATTTTCATATATTTCATATTTTTTTGGCAACAAAGCAAATGGCTATAATTAGCCTAAATGACTGAAACATTTAGCAATTCTGGTCACATACTTTGTAAATATAGTCCAATGAATGAACCTGGCATTGCACAAAGTAGATTTTGTTAGTTTTTGATTTTGTTACCTTGCACTGAAACAATTATTGATATATTGTCTGAGCCCCTTAGGTCACTCAAAGACCTTCCAACATGAAAGTTGAAGCCCACACTGAGATGTTAACCCACACAGTTAGGAGCTGAAGAAGTTTCTTGTCAGCAATCTAACTGCTCAGTCATGGCTACCCCTCCCAGCAGCAGGTAGATAGGCAACTCCAGGTACGTGAAGTCATAAATCCAATCCCAAGGCACAACTATTCTCAAAAAAGTCTTAACAAGCTCACTTCATTTGGACTCAGCAAAAATGGTTGTAGTTAATCTCCTTTTGATAGGCTCAGCTTGTTATTGTAGTTGCAGAGCTGATCAGCTCCATGTCAGGATAATGGGACTTGGTTTGGTGCAAGTATCTTGCAGAGCTGATCAGCTCCATGTCAGGATAATGGGACTTGGTTTGGTGCAAGTATCTTGCAGAGCTGATCAGCTCCATGTAAGGATAATGGGACTTGGTTTGGTGCAAGTATCTTGCAGAGCTGATCAGCTCCATGTCAGGATAATAGGACTTGGTTTGGTGCAAGTATCTTGCAGAGCTGATTAGCTCCATGTCAGGATAATGGGACTTGGTTTGGTGCAAGTATCTTGCAGAGCTGATCAGCTCCATGTCAGGATAATGGGACTTGGTTTGGTGCAAGTATCTTGCAGAGCTGATCAGCTCCATGTCAGGATAATAGGACTTGGTTTGGTGCAAGTATCTTGCAGAGCTGATCAGCTCCATGTCAGGATAATAGGACTTGGTTTGGTGCAAGTATCTTGCAGAGCTGATCAGCTCCATGTCAGGATAATGGGACTTGGTTTGGTGCAAGTATCTTGCAAGCAATTTGTGGCATGTTATCACAGTGATGGAAGCACTTTGTCTGCTTCATATGAATCTGCCTCAAAATGGCTAAAAGATGGTCAGTGGTTCAACCAACAACAAAAAAATATCACCAAATCAAATTCTTCAATAGTAAATCATGGAACATGTCATAAAAGAATTACAAAACTACTGAGCCATTGCTGTATAGATCTACCAAAGATGAAACCAATAAATTGCGAAAAAAAATTAAGAAACAACTTGCTGTTTCCTTGTACAATAATAAATATTAAAATTTGTATATCTTTAAAGAAAGGAAAAGTAACTTGTTTTTTTATCCAAACAAAGACAAGTATTATTTTTACTCTATGAACATCCATGGACGCAATGGTTTTATATCTAAGGGAGAGAACTTGTTTTAATCTTCAGCAATTTTGGAGAAAGACAAAGGTTATCTTATATCAAATATATCTTGTAGTATTTGTATTTTCAGGTTAATGTTTCATTGTAAAAGTAATAGTCCTTTGTTACAAAAAAAACAACCCAGACTAAATGGAAAATATTTAATTCTCTAACAAAATGATTCCAGAGGAAAGATTCTGAAAGTTTCTTAAAGTATATGATTTATTTTGTCTTGTTTATACATTTACTATAAATTTGTTTTTCATAAAATTGTATTAAAATGCATGTTTAAAGTTCCTTTTTACAAAGTAGCTAAGTGAAGTAAAGAGATTTTTTAATTTAGAATTCATGTATCCAACTATTTTAATGCTGACAATGCACAAACATTAAATAATGCCAAATAATTTTAAATCGGATGCCTTGTTTGGTTTAGTTTCCAACTTTTTCAAGGCTTTTTGTTCCGAGTCAAAAACCACTTCTTTTTTTTTTGATCTAAAAAATAATTTACCGAGACATCCGATTAAGCTGCGTCTACACTTGTTAAATGTTAATAATAATAATACATGAAAAAAAACCTTCACCTTTTTCGCTGTAAAAGATCGCATTATAAAGCGTTAAAGAAATGCATGAAAAAATGTTCACTATGTCAGCTGTAATAAAGCATAATTATAAAGCAGAGTACATCAGTACATGTTTACGACATGTACTAACTACCTTGACATATTCAGGGCTCACTGACCTCCATTAAAACTACTTGGTCAATAACTTTGTAACAAGCATTTTGATTGGTTGAAAGGTACCATTACACAGGTATCGATTGAAATCAGGTCATCGAGTCAACCAGTAAGTGATTATTCACTTTGTGTAAAGCCAACAGCGTTAATAACCCAAACAAAAGGCTAACCACACATTCCGGCGTCATCTAAAAATAACCCGTGACACAACTCGTTCTCTGAGTCAATTTTCAGAGGTAATTTTCATACAGTATTAGGATGGGAGCACCATAAAACACCAGAATACTGCTTTGTCATTGTTAGCTCCATTGGAACCAAAGTAAAATTACCTGTCTTGCTAAACTCTCCAGGTAAAAGAGGTAAAATGGTCATAAAACCTGGTTGAACTTTATCCCTCTATTATTTGATCCATTTTGTATAACCCAATATATAAGGGATTCTTATTCCACATGAGCGTCTCCCATCGTTTGACTCGACAAAGTCAACCAGAAGAGTGACGCATTATCTTCATATCCTTAAAATGACAAAGTATAACGGAGAAAACTATAAAATTACCTAGTTCATTTATCTGTGTTTCTTCTGTTGAGTTTGTCTGGCCTATCATGACATTGAGTTTATGAATATAAACATAAAAGAGAATCTAACATCAAAAGATAAAATAACCAGTCTACAGCACTGTATGACCTGACTTAAACTGTGCAATATTATCTGAAACCAGTCCAACTGACCTTTGACAATGTGGTTATAGAGTCCAAATGTTACAAAAGTCTGAGACTTGCCAGTGTATCAAATAGTCTGGTATCATTCTTTTACTAAAACCTAAACTCATGCTCTAAACCAAATGAGCTGCAGCATTTCAAATTACATGTTTATTATACATGGCGCAAAGCAGGTGGATTGTCAAACGAAAATTACAAGTCACATGTGGATATGCATGATAAGAATAGTGTGTTTAAAAAATACCTTTCACAAAATAACCTTATTTATATCCTTTTAAATGGATTTTAAATAATCAAGTGCAAACAATAAATATCTAAATGCATTCAAGGTTACAAATTAGAAGCCAAAATATGATTTTACTCTTTTAAATAATCGAGCGCGAACATCAAACACAAATCTTACGCTTTTTCATGGAGTTTTTAAATACAAATTTAAACTAAATGGATAGGTATGTCAAATACATTTATCTGGCATAAGCGCTTGATGCTTAAAATTCGAAAGCATTAGATCAAAGCAAAAATAAGAATACAGCGAAACTCTCGAAACAGCGGGAGGTTGATTGTTTTTTATATTGATTGTCGCCATTTTGAAATGTCAGTTACATGAGGTAAATTACACACGAGACCTTGTGCATATAGGGGGAGTTATTATAGGAGCGGTGATAAAATCCATTTTGTTGAATGTGGGTCAACCAGCCAATGGTAGCGTGTCAAATACATGTACACATGGTTGAAACTGTCTTATATCTGGCTGTATTCAGTTTTGCAGCACCAAAATGTTTACACACCATTACATGTCACACGAGGGCAATATTACCTTGTAATAATATGTTGCTTTCAGCTTTTACATCATTAAAATATGTTTTATAATAAAAAAAAAAAACATGATAAAAATAACTTTACTTATTGTCACACAACTAAACTTCTTTTAAGAGAATATACTATTAAGATTGTGTCCAGTCTTCGACTCCCATCATGTAATAACCATACTCATTGTCAGTTTATATTGGATACTACACTTATTTATACTAGTATAGTATTCTGTCAAGATTTAGTATGACTGGCTTTTGTTGTTTGCCATTCTGTTACAGTGAAGGCAGCTCTATATATCTATTTTCCAAAATAAGAAAATACCAATGCAATGTTACATCCAGATGACCAGTTTGTATCAATCACATGGCTGTTTGGGGATCCTTAATGAGTGCTTTGATAAACAAATAAAATTTAAAATAAAAAACATCCTCAATATTGGATTGGATCTTTAGCCAAATTACCATTTAGCCATTTATTGTTTGAGCCATTTCTGCTCATAGCTTCATGCAGAGATAACAAAATATACTGATAAACACTCAGCAGAAAACGGAGAAGATCCTGATCAGACAGCTCCCAGTCCGGACCTTTTTGGGAGCTAACTGATCTGGATCTACACTATCTGCCTAAAAGTGATCAGTTTGTGCTTAGCATGATGAGAGCAAATAATACCAATGAAACAGAAATGGCCACCACGAAGTAGATTTAAGTCAGATCAGAGAAATCTTTACAATGGCATACATACATTAACAACACTTGCACACCCTAAGAGCTACTTACTCCTGGCATTCACAAACACAGCCTTGTTATTGTGACCCATCCTTAACATGTGACAATTAAAGCATGCGTACCCCCTACATATAAATGACAATTTGTGTATATTTACTGCAGTTAAATCGCTCTAAATGCATTGTGGCATTCAGCGCGATTGATTTTATCTTTGAGTAGGGTCTAAAGGTTGGTGCAAGTGATTCCACAGAGAAACCGGGTGTATAAATTAAATACAGGTGTCAAACAATCTAACAGCATTATCAACTACTAAACTCTGAACCTGTTGACAAGACATCTGTAAATAGGGTAGGTTCAGATCGGCCAGGATGTTTAGAACAGCTGAATCTGCTGAAACACCTCAGATCTGCTAAAACACCTCAGATCTGCTGAAACACCTCAGATCTACTGATACACCTCAGATCTGCTGAACCTCAGATCTACTGATACACATCAGATCTACTGTCAGATCTGCTGATACACCTCAGATCTACTGATACACCTCAGATCTGCTGATACACCTCAGATCTACTGATACACCTCAGATCTGCTGTCAGATCTGCTGATACACCTCAGATCTACTGATACACCTCAGATCTGCTGATACACCTCAGATCTGCTGTCAGATCTGCTGATACACCTCAGATCTGCTGAAACACCTCAGATCTGCTGATACACATCAGATCTGCTGATACACATCAAATCTACTGATACACCTCAGATCTGCTGAAACACCTCAGATCTGCTGATACACCTCAGATCTACAGATACACATCAGATCTGCTGATACACCTCAGATCTACTGATACACATCAGATCTGCTGAAACACCTCAGATCTGCTGATACACATCAGATCTACTGATACACCTCAGATCTAATGATACACATCAGATCTGCTGATACACCTCAGATCTACTGATACATATCAGATCTGCTGATACACCTCAGATCGACTGTCAGATCTGCTGACACACCTCAGATCTGCTGACACACCTCAGATCTGCTGACACACCTCAGATCTGCTGATACACCTCAGATCTGCTAAAACACCTAAGATCTGCTGTCAGATCTGCTGAAACACCTCAGATCTGCTGATACACCTCAGATCTGCTGATTCACCTCAGATCTGCTGATACACCTCAGATCTGCTGATTCACCTCAGATCTGCTGAAACACCTCAGATCTGCTGATACACCTCAGATCTGCTGAAACACCTCAGATCTGCTGAAACACCTCAGATCTGCTGATACACCTCTCTACAGAACTGGGCTAAGGAGTAACAAGTTGCTACACAAGCAGCTACACTACTGTGCCCTTCTTTCTCAAATCTGTACTCTTTAAGTAAGTACTTAAGTGCTTTTTATCTTTTTTTTAGTTAACAACAAACTGCCAGTGACTGCAAGAAATAAAAAAAAAAAAAAAAAACACCAAAAAAAAAATATTAGGATGTTTTGTACCTCAGTAGTGGATAAACATGCTAAAAAAAAAGGTATGAAATAGGCATGCTAAAGCAATAAGTTATCTTAATTGGAAAAAAAATCACAATATTGTTGTATTTCTCATAAATATGGCAAATAAAGGGAATTGTTATATAAAGAAAATTTCAGATTACATATTTCAAGAAAGACAACCCTTACTGAATTAACAAAAAATCCTAAAGATGACAGAAAGAGTAACCTTTCTTTATATCTACTACCAGAATTTACAAGGATCAGCAAAAGTCAACAAGGAATAACAAAACCATAACCGTTGCTATACAGCTCAGTGCAAAAAATTCAAATAATTTTTTTATAAAAAGTTATTTCTCTGAAACAATACAAAAGCCAATACAAATAAGAAACAAAAGAATTGAAAATACAATAAGAGTGTGAAAAAAGGAAAATTTAAAATACTACTTTAATGTCTTTTAAGTATCCCAAGTGCATTTTATGATTTCATATTAAGCAATGTTAAACCAAATATTACAGAAAAAAAAAACATTCCAAGGAAAATAAGTTTTTAAGAGAACGGCCCTCTAACATACACATGCATATATAGAAACATTTCTGTACAAGACAATGATTTAGATCTGATCTGGCATATTTTAATCATTACGTCATATACAACTATTTTAATAGGTCAAACATTTGGATCTGATTGGACGTATTTTAATCATTACGTCAAATACAACTATTTTAATTGGTCAAACAATTGGATCTGATCTGGCATATTTTGATCATTACGTCATATACAACTATTTTAATTGGTCAAACATTTGGATCTGATTGGACGTATTTTAATCATTACGTCATATACAACTATTTTAATTGGTCAAACATTTGGATCTGATCGGGCATATTTTGATCATTACGTCATGTACAACTATTTTAATTGGTCAAACATTTGGATCTGATTGGACATATTTTGATCATTATGTCATATACAACTATTTTAATTGGTCAAACATTTGGATCTGATTGGACAGTTTCTCATCGTAATGTTATAAACAATTGTTCAGACACCTGGTTGTGAGAGAAAAAAATCTGAAAGAAAATATTTCAATCCTAATTCATTTCTTAAACCAATCAGAAAGTTTACAACTATTTGATTGGTCAGATTTTTCACCTAATGCAATATTTAACCAATCAGATGCTTTGTTGCAATGTGAAAAGTGATAAAAAGGTATGTTAACAGACCTGACAACTGGTTCATTTAAACTTGCTTATTTGCATTGTTATTAATTAATTACTTAAATATGCTTATTTAGAAAGTCTCTTTTTTAAACTTTAAGCTTCAAACTCTAATTTGTGGGTTAACGACTGGCATGCAAAGAGTAGACGAGGGCCGTTTTCCTAAAATTTAGGACAGTCATGTACGCATGTCAACTGAGGGCACAGGCGTCGAACCAAGGCACAAGTATCAACCAAGGCATACTCTACAATAAGAAAACAACATATGTACCATGATGCTTTGCCGACTAACCTGCAGCTGACGCAAAAATCGAAGCTGGAATCCAAATCAGACAATTACTATCAGTGGGTTGGGTTTATTTTTATTAGGTGGTGTTATTGATGTGTTTACAATGATCATTAAAAATCATGAAAAGTACTATCTGTAATTCTAATATCTGTTTTCTTGACTTTGCACTACAACTTCATTGTTAATATGGGTCGTCACACATTCATAATGTACATATTTGACAATGCAGGATGTTCTCACGTTATGTGACCTTTTCTAATACAAATCTTAATCAGAAATGCCCAAGTACAAGAAACACCTCATTTCTTTTACCATAAGCTGATTCAATAATTTCCTTAAATCCTTGTTTCATTTTTTCCCCAAATTTTAGTCTATTCTCTCTATACATTTTCATGTTTTATATCTAAAAAATAAATTCTTAGTTTCACTTTACTTGGCTCAAAATGAATAAATTAAGTCGAATATCCATAAAATGACTCTTCATTTTGTTAAACCTGTCGCTCTCTCCTTCTTTTCTAAGAAATGGCTCACAAGGTTGATGATTTTGTATATTCTGCTAAGAAAAATAGGAGGATCTTATAAAAGTCAACTTAACCTTTATAAAGAACCTATTCATTCCATTATATCTCCATTTATCTTCTTTTTAATCACATTTAGTTTGTCCTTGAGCATGAAATAGTTCAAAATAATAATATAAGGGAAATAACTACTTTTTTCCAGTCATTATGATACGGTTATTTCCCCTGTTTAAAAAAAAAAATGCATGTACTGCTATGAAAATATACCTAATTTACACCATCTAATCTAATATATAAAAACAGATATTTTAGAAACTAATCTTATATTTATTTTACAAGGAACCAATAATAAATAGCAACACATTAAACACTGGTATAAAATATATGACAATTTTTATAGATTCAGCAACATGTAGGCACATAATTCAATATAGAAAACTATGAAGCAGTATTTTTCAACACTCACACGAACTGCAACAATTGTTGCAAATGCTAGGAGCAGTATAAAATATTTGACATATACTACAGCTTTTGCAATAACATCATCTGCAATAAACATAACAAAACAGTTATTTTTTTAAAGAAACATGAATAACTATTGTATGAATGAAATGGTACTTCTGTTTTCATTTTCCTTAAATGCCAATTGATACAACATGTTGCTACAACATGTAATCATAAAACATTTCTAACTGAAACTCTTAGGTGAATATAATATTTTAATCTGATCTAGTTCTTCAACATTTTTTAAGTATTTTGTATTAAGATATTTTGCCATGTTTTGAGCACTAGTTAACATAAATCTGTGTTCATGATATGTCCTACCTTAAGCTTAGTAATGCCAGCCCTGGTGGACTGAGTGCCACCAGTAAGTTCAGGAACGATTGTAGAGCCAAGGTACTGAAAAATAACATTATTGAAAATTACTTTAGATTTAAACAAAAATGTTTACATCCCTGTCTGTGGTTTTAGATTTATTGAGAGTACAGTCAAACTTCGAATATTGTTTCTTTGTTGGGTTTATTGTCCCACCAACAAATTTTCACTTATTTGGAGATACTGTTAGCTTGAAGCAGATATAGTGCTGCCTTCACTATGTATAGTGTGCCATGAGCACCTGGCATGATACCACACCCAGTCACATTATTCTGACACCGGGCCAAATAGAGATTTAACTTATTTGCTTGAGCGTCAGCAAGGAAACTATACCACTACCTTTTTTCACAACCTTGATATTGAAGCTGGGGTCGCTTTACACCTGGAGCCTATGCCCTACCTTTTATGCTACTAGGCCCGGTGGCTAAGAATTCACTAACCAAGTTGAAAATCCTTAGCTTTGTCCCAGGGCAAGTATGAGATTTCTGTCTCTAAGTAATACAAGCTAAAGTAACATTAATAAATCTAGTTTCAGTTGCCGATGTCCATTCCATTTCTTAGACATACAATAAAATAACTTTTGTCTTATACATTTAAGAAATTTCCTAAAGTGTGATTAGTGTTGTTTTTTTGTTGTGTTTTTCTATATTAAATGTGTGTCAAGAATGTAAAGTTTATAATGATACCGATTACACACACAAAATTATCAGAAAATGTTAATATCAAGGCCTAAGTAAAGGATCCTTTCATTAACATTGTTTTTTTTGGTTTTTTTTACACAGTTTAGAATGAATATTTGTAAATAACCCTTTACATTACTGATACTAATCAATTTCAAGAAAGTAAATGGTTAAGACAGAAGGAAAGGTTCCAGATTTTCAACCTCAAATGATTGGTTGACAGAGCTTTCCCTATTTACCTGTATTCTCCACTTCCTACTCTTACCTGTGCAGTATAGTTACAACAGCCTTTGATCAACATTTCCGGTTTGTGTCGCCACATCTTAGCTGGACTGTTAGTATTGGCCATGTGAGGAGGGCGAACATGAATGTTGCTGTTGCTGATCTGCTGTCCTCCCTGGAAAAAAAATGTTTTTAATGTTGTTTTTGTTGTTTTTTGAAGTACTTTTGTTCAATACATTGTCCCGAGATTCTCAACTTTTGTTTTATATCAATCAAGTTGATACCATTTAGAGAGAGTGAAAATAGGCGATATGACACATGTCCAACCCCAATCCTGGACACAAAACTTTAAATAGTGAGGATAATGATGACCCAATTATCATAACTAAGGCTCTGACCAGCTGTGTTTAAAAAATATGTTTCAAAGTTAAGCTAAAATAAGAAAGAAAAAAATTTGCAATGAGCAAGTATGGTAATAAAAGGTATCACCAAAATATGTAAACATGATTCATTGCGACTGGAATTAAAACCCTACACAATCAGGACCAGAGTGGATATTCATGGGTGACATGCTACAACAACTGAGGAAGCACCCATGGTCTGTTGTTAGTCAAGGACTTAGCATGGGCAAGGATCTGGGAAAGTCATCCTGCTGACCTGAAGTGCTACAATGGTGCTATGACATTTGTCTGGGTTCTTTCTTCACCAAACATGAAAATAGCTAGATGTAGTTCTAATGACCATAACGATGTCACTGCGATTTAATCAGGAATTCAAAATATTGTATTCAAAACAATATCAATGGAAGTAAAATAACAAGAAGCTACTGGCAGTCAGTGTAGATCCAGATTAGAAAGCTTCCAATTTATGGCTAAGTTTCTTAATAGGTAAATTATTTTAATTTAGTTTTACGCAAAAAGCTAAAAATTCAGTTCAAGTTATAAACATATATAGCTATCTAAAAGCTAAATTTATCAAATTAAGTTACAGTCAATTAGTAATGAAATTGTTCAAACCTTTTTCTTAAGGAAGACGTCCTCATCCTCACTGCTATCCACCTGCATCTGTGTGGAACCCTTGATGTCTTCCTCAGAGGAAGATGTTGGCTTGATGTTGTTGTAGTCTCGCAGAAATTCCAGGTCATGGAACCGAGATCTTCCCTCATCTGGGCTTAGGGAGCCTATACTTTTTTTCTGGAATGTGATTTACATCATATTCATGTGTATATGTATGTAAACTATGAAAAGCAAGAGATGTAATACAATAATACAAAAATTGACATTAAAATAAAAAACATGAACATGGCACACATCTTGAATCATATGATGACATTGACAATACCACAGTATTTTAAGGTATGGAACTGTACACTGTACATAGCTGAGATGCCTGTGTACCCACTGACCAGAGATTACTGTCATGCTGGCAAACAATGTCAGCTGTTGGTGGCCCTACTTAGAATTATCAAACCATTGACCAATTACATGTGAAAAAGGGAGCCAAGATTTAAATGATCTTCTCATATAAACCTATTTCAGTAACAATATTGACATGAAATAAATCAAAATCTTCCTCTCCCCATACGGTTTCTATCTATTAAGTCTGCTGATCAAATTTCAGTCCAAAGTGTTTTTAGAAACAATGGCCTTGTCCCTAGATGTTATCACAAATACAGACAATATGCTCTAGAACTGGTGTGGATGAGCTGCCATCTCTGGTCAGTTTTCATCAGAGGGAGTGAAGTTTTGCTGGATCATATGGTAAATCCGTATTTTAACTGCCTTTCGAAATTCTGATTATGTCATGTGTCTACTGCAAACAATCAGCCAGACTAGTTTACTAACTAATTTGAACTAATTTCTTTCTTTATTTGCATAGGCCTTTGTACATACTTAACATACACCAAACTTACATGTGCATGGTGTCGCTCAGGCATCTGTCTCTCCCCCAGAGAGGCTAGGATCCTTTTTCTGTGGCCCAGGACGGAGATATCAAGCACCTGTAGTGGAGATACATGAAAATAACTGTTTCAAGGCATGTGGTTTATTTTGGTTTTTGAAATATATCACAGCAACCAATTATGGTTATTTTAGCTATTTTGGTGAAGAAAGGCCCCATACAAATGTCTTGGTAGAACCACCAGTGTACCAGAAGTCAGCTGGAAGACCTTCTCACATTAAGGTCCTTGGCCAGGACTCAAACCAACACAAAGAGAGGCTAAGCAATCAGAGGAATTACAAGTCCGCCACTCTACATGTACCACAGTGCCATGGGTGCCCCTAAAAGCATATGGATCTGAAATGTATGGCTCTTCTATGTCTTATTCTTAAAACATTTGAGGATTCTGGGTTTAGACCCACAACAAAACATGTAAGTTCTATAGCAAGACTATTTACAGCACATTGCCTCAGATAAACTAACCAATTCCTGGTTCTAACAAGGAAGAAAGCAGAGAGTAATAAAAATTGAAATACATGTATACTGTTTTATAACTGACTACAAATAGTTTTTAAGTTAAGTTATAGTTTATTCATAAAGTACCAGAATGTGAATGAACTGTTTTGCCATTTGTAGCTCCTCACCTAAGATCAGCATATTTTGACTGTTTCTATCCATGTTTACATGACATGATCACAAACAGTACCACAAACAAAACCCACAAGTTGTATTGTGTGAAGCAGGTCTACCTTTCACCACTTTCTATACATTTACACTGATTAGATATACCTGCTTATGTTAACAGTATTGAAAGACTGTTTAAGAGATAGTAATTCTGTTTATTAGCTATCCTATGTACTTACATGTACTGGGAGCCACATTTCTTAATCCAACATTTGAGCCCTCAGCTGTTTTTACATGAGTTTATTTTATTCTAAACATAGCTTTTTCAATTTTTAAAGAAAAAAATTATGAAAGAGAATTTTTTTCAACATTATCCAACTCAATCTTACCGTTCTCAGCTGTAGTTCCCATAGAATACTCTCCACTTTCTCCATGGTGTCGTAACCATGGGAACGGAATGTTTCCAGGTAGTCTTGGAGATAGAGAGACGTCAGCCATTCCTGAACTGACTTGGGTGGGCACTTAGGGTCTACAACCAGAAATATGCATAGCTCCAGATTTAGATAGATTTTTGTTCATTCTAAATTTGAAGCACTGAGATGCTAGTCCTCGGGGCAGACAGTGTACTGGACATTGTCCCAGATAGTTACATGTACTACCTTAGTACCAGTTCCACATAGGAAGTGGGCAGTTAAAGGAAAGGGGGGGGGGGGGGGGGGGGGGGGGGGACTTGTTCCTAATCAACACGGTCTTATACGAGACTGTAAAGCAACATATCCCACAATTCTCAACCAAACCTTATATTGTGGATGTGCATTAAATTGTTTCACTCTGCGGCCATGCTAGAGTGTAATTTAAAAGTTAAGTTTCAAAATAAACCAAATGAAATAGAGTTAATACTCAATGACCTGGGGCTATCCTTCATGTAAACATGGGAATAAAGTAACCAAAGCTAGAAACTGGCAACATCAATGTCTGTAACAGGATCCTTTCTAAAAGTTATCGGTATATGATGATTTAAGCCAATAATAATGCTGGTAACGACAAAATAATTCTGTAATGCATAAAGACCTTAAATGATTTAAGGATTAAAATAACACATTTAGCAGAGGTTTGAGGTGCAGTATATCATATACAGTCAAACCTCACTAAGATGACAACCTGTGGTTCTTTTTAAAAGTGCCCAGCTTAGCAGGATGGTCCTTTAGCGAGGTTTTACTGACTTATTGAAATAAATTATGAATTAATTATAAAGAAAATTAAGATATCTACATTAAAAATCTACCTATAGGTTTGAGCTGAGGTAAAGACTTGGCAGCTTGAAGTATCTTCTGTCTGTGGTCATGTGATAACACTCCTATCTGTTCTAGGTCCTGTTCTTCTAGAATCTTACTGTCCTGGAATGGGAAATATACAACATTATGACAATCTCTGCTATCAGTAGCGGGTTCACTCCAGGTATGGGAGGTCCAAGTTCCAAACCCAGGCTGTAACATACTGACGACATTAATGTGGTATTGGCGTGGCTTCCTTACTTTAATGCACAAGACAAATTTTTTTAGGCCAGTTCCAATACTTCCAATACAAAAGCATTAATCTTTAAATATGACATAAATATGTATAACAAACCATTTCCATTTGTTATATTAAGGTGTTCATCTTAATTCACATACTATAAACATAATCCTCACCTTAAAATAATGACCCGTACATATCAAAAACTATGTAAGCCCCTTATTTAAAAATTACTAAGAATAATACTGATTTTATTTTGACAGTTTGTGTGATGTCATAATTACAACCTGAATACTACAAATAAGAAATTAAACAACAACAAACAAATTTAAGTGTATATATGCACAAGGTGAAAAGGAAATATGATAAATATAGAATGCAGTATGTCAAATGTTTGCATCCATTTAAGTTTGACTGGTTCCAGTTCCAATACTGATCTGCTTGGTGTCAGGATAATGTGACTGGGTGTGGTATCATGCCAGGTGTTCATGGCATGCTATGCACAGTGAAAGCAGCACTATATCTACTTCCAGTAGACACCATCACCAGCTTAAAGATTGTTTATGGACCAATAAACCAAAGAAACAAACATATAACTAATAATAATAGTCTATTTTCAAGATTATTTATAATATTATTCAGAATAGATTTCTTTTCATTTGGTAATTAGACAAGCAAGTCTAGATGCTGGAAAAGCTCCCATTTACACTGACCTAAAATTATAAAATATGCAGAGCTTCCATAAATTAACTTAACAAAAAGCATGTATGTACAGGAAAGTTAATGTACATGGATCAGTATATTAAATATAATTTAACACAAAAGTATAAATAGAGAATATTCTTATCAAATAAATAAAACAGAACAGTATGTTGAAAAAAGTATACCAGTAAGATTTCTAGAACATATTAAAAAAAATTAGCAAAAAACAGTCATGTGGTGTACCTACCAGAAAGTCAATGTTATCAAAGCCATGTCCTATAAAGGCATTTTCATACAAGCCCAAGCCCAGAGACTGAAGCCATTCTCCAACGCTTATCACATGGTTCGAACCTGAAACCATCCACATTTATATGTCAGTCAGTTGTCCCACTTCAGACAGACACTTGAGGTAAGATTTTTTTATACAGTATTGTAATTGTCTGAAATCATTTAACAGTTAAAAGTTGTTACTTTACAAAGGATTTATAAATTTATACTGTGCTATACTATTTATCAAAGATACATGGGAGAAAATGTATTTAGAAACATTTTATTGACAAATGCACAAAAACAATAGATACAATAATGTACCATTTCATCTCTTTAGGTTAGTTTCAATGGTTAATTGAAATTAATAACCATCTGCATTGCTGAACAGAGCAGGTAAAATATTTTAGGAAGTCAACTTTAGAAAGTCCCAAAAATATATCCCTTGATTTTATATCCATACAAAGACTTGTTTGATATATTTCTACATATCTTATGCTTTAAAAACTTCACACACAGGCTGATGCCTTTAAATATTCTTTTTTTTTTGTGTTGAGAGGATTTTAAGGGGTAAGTGAATAGTGCCTTCTGATTGATTATAATCAATTCATATGGAATGGCCCATTAAGGTATCAAAAAGAAAGAAAACATATAAATTAACTTTTTTCTTGTTTGAATTTTTTCCTCAAAATGCCATTTCTAACATTACTTAGAAATCATTATTTCCTTCAACATTAATTCAATGACATGCCGGTATTTCTCTATGAACAGAAGACCTACACTAAAATATGTACAAAGTTATATGTAACTAACAAGCGTATGGAAACATTGCCAAAAGATACACAACATAAGTTTTTGCTCTGGTCATAAAGTTGTCAAAACATCAATTGTTTTGTTTTTGTCCCTGGCCAGTTTAACAAATTAACAAAATAAATACAAAATACAGATTTGGTTTACATTTCATAATTGATAGTATCTTATCAACAAATCCATTATAAATATTATTTCATACTTGTATCATTACTTTTTAATTAATTTCATGCAAAGAGCACAATGCACTAATGACTAACTATGCATCCAGAAAGTTATGTATATTTTGTAAAGGTATGCATAAATGTAATTGTTTCAGTGGATCTTTGACTATAGTCAGTCAAGGATGGACAGTTTGGTGAAAAGAAGAATAGTGTCATGCTAATGTCCATGCCTTAAAATACCCATTAAAATTAGTTGGCCAACTGCACATTTATAAATTAGAGTAATGATTAAATAATTATGTTAAAATTTTTACCTTATATAAAAAAGTGTTTTTTCTCTAAAATGTATGTGGTGTACCTTAAAGGAAGTGCACACTGTTTGATAAGTATGTTCAAAAACATGTTGTTATTTTTACCCAAAATAAAAATATATAGTCACATTTTCTAGTGAAGTCAAACACTGGTAAAAAAATTGTTTTAACTTAACACTGTAAATGAACAATAAAAAAAAGTTGTTTTGTAGGTTTTCTTAATAATGTAATAACAAAACATAAGAACATCATTTATACCTGCGAGCAATTTTGTGAAGTTTGATTCATAATCCCGAATGAAGACTGATTCCCTCGCAATTGAAGCACCAAATGAGCCGAGAATGTTCTGAATCTACAGATAAATACAAGCAGGCAACACGTGAGTATATGGAACAAGAACCAGACCATTCACTAGAGATGCTGTAACCAGCCATTGGTTGACAATCTGAACTCCTGGGTATGTCCATGTATAGGATTTGTCTTTTTTAACCAACTAGCCCTCCAAATTGTGGGATGTCCCCCAAGCATATTTACACAACCTAACTTCTTGAAATGGGGAGTCTGTTTCATAACTTTTTTCCAGAAATCAAGTAGAATCTACTAATGTATTGTACCATCCAAGGTGAAAGGGATACATAAAAAATGTAAACAGTCTATTGCAGGGTTAATATTAATTAAGAGCAAGGGAAACATAAAAATGTAAACAGTCTATTTGCAGGGTTAATATTAATTAAGTGCATTTATTTTTGAAAGTTCACATCTATTATGAAGTATGTAGATATTGTTTTGTGGGGTATCTTTAGGAAGGTGGGATATTTTGGGGATTTAAATTTAAGTCCCACGATCTCATCAATCAATACATGGAATTTTGTGTCCTTAAATTTTAAAACTTAAATGTGGAAAGTCTGAAAATCAATTTCTGTAAGCGCAAATTTTGAAGGTAAATGTAGCTATAATTTCTTGAGAGGAGGTCCGAAAAGTGATTTTAACTTTGCTAGCTTCGTTTAGAATTATTCTTCAAAATTGGGCAAAAAGTTTATTTGAGCCAATATTAGGCCATGTAAAATGGTGGGAAAAAAGAGCACTGATGCAGTGATTGCCATAGAGTTCCGATTGACCATCCAAGAACAATACTGGGACATTTTTAAAGGAATAGGTCCTCATTCCCCATGCTATCTGAAACAGAACCATTCTACTAAGGTACAGTATACAAGAAAAAATCTTTATTTCTCATGCCATCTGAAATAGAGTCTATATAAAACCTATAAATGCATATATAAGCTAAAAGGGTGAAAATTTTCCTTCCATTATACAACTAGACTGTTTTTAAAGAGACTTGTGAATATTTATGATGATTCCAGACCAAGGCTAAGGTATTTTTCCATACACTGATGTTGCTGAGTTCTGCTTTAATATTGATATCCCATGAAAAATGAGATTAAGCTTGTTTGTTTATCATGTATGTATCTAAATTACAATACCAACCTATCCAATATTATATTGACTGAGAACTGAAGATGCTGATGCAGATGTTGCTACAATAATATCTTAAACTCATTTTTATTAAGTCATTTTTAATCATTCTAAATTTAAATTATAAAATACCTTTCCTACACAGCCCTAAAGTACATTTTTTCGAAATATTTGACATGAAAAAGAATCATGAGTGTCTCATTTAAATTTAATACATGTTGTTGTGAGGTTTGTTTTTAAGGGGAAATAACCTAATCATTAGAATCACATTTTGTTTTGCATTGTTATCTCCCTTGGATGCCGAGTGTCTACATGCAGAAAAAAATCAACAATGGAATGTTGCATTCATAATAGTAGGAAAAAACATAACATGTTGCAGTATACCAGGCTTGGTGATCTCGGGAAATAATGACATAGAACAGATGAAACATGGCATTGCGGAGAATAAGTAACAGGAACAGTGATGCATAGAAACAGTAAAATCCCATGCAATTCTAACTTGAAACTGAACTGAAGTCATAGCTGTAAAAGATGGCCCCAAGGCATTAGTCTGAGGAAAGATAGTTTACAAACAATCAATGACTCTGTGTTTTGGTGTATAATTTAATTAAGCAGAAATTAAGCATAACTTATAAAAAGATTGTTGGATGAGGCAGTAGTGACTAGATATTTGTTTACTTAAAAAACTCTTACCTTTAATTTACTGTTGAAGGTTGTTTTTTTCTTTTAATTTTTTAATTCTTTTAAATATTAAAGAATGCACATAATGATACTTTAACTCTTTATCTTGAAATTTAAAAAAAAAATAGGAAAATCTTCATTTTGGAGTTTTATAAGATACCTTTTTCAAATATAATAAATCAAGCCTTAAATCCGATTGCACCTACTTGATATTAACTGTTATTAATATTAATTTGTTGATTTAACCTTGCAGCAATTGAATTTTAGTAATTGAGTGACAGTAATTACAAATTTAATTGAACCCAGTATACCAAACTCTTTTTTAAAATTGAAGATTCTTATGACCTGATGTTTTTTAGATAAAATCACATTATATTAACTGCTTAGCAAGAAATTATCAAGTTAAGACCAAAGGTGTAGTAACTACAATAGTTGCTGCTGAGTATCTAGCAGTTAAAAACATTGTTACCTACGCTCGTACATATAAAGTTGTGAATAGGTAACAAATTTAGTTCTGGTTATTAAAAATTATAGCTTGATTAGGGTATGTTAGTTGACAGATAGGTGTAATCCTTGGGGCTATATTTTATCGCTATACACTCATTGCAAACCCCGTCCCCAACCCCATCTCCTCAATTCCCTCCCACCCCCTTCAACACCCTGGTCTCATGCTGGTTTCCATGCCAATGGTGGGTGGGGCTACCTTCATCAGTCGTAGGCACCAGAGAGAATCTTGTCCATATAAGCCTCAAGCTCAGTATTAAAATCAAACACCTCCTCAGCTGGAACATATGTGGGTGTCAAGTTGCCACCAAAACTTGACACAATATCTGCGATCTGAAATATGGTGACCATTATGGCTGAACAAGTCAAAATTCATAGATTTAGGGGGGGAAAATGTAGCAAGTAAGCAATCTCTGGATTTGGTTGCTTCTCCACTGAAATCAAAGGCAATCATGAAATAAGAAACTGATCTGAAACAGACATTTATGACATTTTATGTTGTATTTTCATGGCTGCAGCATTTGCTATAGCTTAAACAAAAGGCATGTGACTTAGTCTTATGTCTGAATAACTAACATCAGTTGTGTTCAGTTTCATCAAGTAGCAAATAGTAATTTTATTGCATTGTTTCATCAACAAAGAGTAAAGCCTATGGCTAGATTAAATGTAACATACTGTAAATAAAAAGCATGACTGTAGGTGTATAATTTCCCTACCCAACTAAGATTTTAGTCAACTGTAGAAGCCTACTGATTATTCATTTCCATATAGAAAGCAGCTTTAAATCTACAATTTAACTGCATTCTCTAAGTACCTTGTCCCATTCTTCCGAATCATCAAACTGACTCGGATCTGTGATGGTCGACCTGCGTGCAACCTCTGCGTCCAGCGTCTGCATGAACTGGTCTACGTCTATATCATCACCTCGCTCCATCAGGTTTTTACGCAGTGCGGCAACAGATGTTGACTCGAAACGTGGTGGCACTGCAGGCTTCTTGCGTACTGGGTCATCATAGAACTGGGATAATACCTCACGTGGACCCCCTATGACAGAGCCGCGCATTAAACCTGAAGAGTAAAAACAAAGAGAGGTAATTAAAATGAAGTTAATAATGTCTGGTATTGTGGCTGAAGATACAAAAGAGATAATAATCAAGTTAACAGTTTTCACTTATAACTTAACATGTGTCATATCATCAAAACATAATAAATAAAATACATATTTGTACAAGATTTTGCTCTTACGACATTTATTTTTTTAAGTTTCAAAAAGAGCTTCCTTATATGAAATCTACAATACAAAATATTAAATACAAATATCTTATAAATATGCTATTTAACCTGCATTGCACAAATATGATGCATTAATGTTCTAAAAAATTTTAAATTTATCATCATTAAATTCTTTCTTTTGATTGAGACATATAACAACTTGAATTGGACTTTCTTTTATCATAGCAATAGCATAGCATGCTTAAAGTAATTTCTGACAAAAAAAACTCACTAAAAAAATAACAAGACAAAATACAACATTTATATTATTCTGACAACGCGATGTAGTTTTTGTAGGTATTGTAAGGAATAAAAAAAACACAACAGAAATAGTACTAGTAAGACAATAAGGAGGAATAACAAAAAACAGGTTGCACCAACAATATCAAGGGTTAGAAGACACACTGAGCTAGATAGATTTATCGTACTATAAAAGGTACAACATTCTTGCGTTTGGTGCATCAGTAGTGAGGGAAAAGCTACATTTGTTTTGACAGAATATAAATGAAGTGTGGGAACTCCTACCCTGCATTACACAATACAATCAGGTGTAGGACAATAGTGTAGATCTGTAGTCAGCCTGGGAGCTGTCTGATCAGGACCTGCACTAATTGCTGCTAAATCTGTAGCATAATGCTAGGTTACCATGGTAATTGGTTGTGTTACTATGAATTAGTGTGTTACACACAAATACTGGGGGCTAAGGGCAAGACGTGAGTAGTGAGCTAGTAGTGATAGATGAAGTCTGTTCCAGAATTGTAGTGACATGAAATGTCATGGACCAGTTGGTGATTTGTAGAAAAAAATTGTTGCAAAAAAGTTGTATCCCTGAATTGACTGGAAAGAACTTTTTTTCTCTTTGATGGGATTATTGCATAAGCTGCTACCTGTGTTTATTATAATCCAGAGAAGTTCTTGGTAATTTTACTAACTTATTATGAGTTTGTTAAAGGGTTAAAACATCTTTCTTAATTATATCATGACCCTGCCACGTTACCCAACACTGACTGCAAGGTAACATGCCAAATGTGTTGAGAGTGAACTACCTATCAGGTACATAATATTGGGTGAGGTTTTAGGCCATTTGCTGCGGCTTGGACAGGTTGTGAAAAAAGTTTTTCAAAATTGACATTTCTCATAGTTTATTGTTCATGGATTGAACCACATCATCTAAGGCTTGAAATTACCTTTATGTTCTGGTCAAATTTAATTAAATTGGTAGTAAGCACACATTTTTTTTAATGTATTTATGAATTTTCATTTTTGTGTTTATTTTTTGTAAGTGTGTGTGTGGGGGGGGAGGGTTCAAATTATTGTGTTAACAAACCAAATCTCAAAGTCCTCAATTTATCACACTATATAAAACAGTATTAGGGTATTCGCTTGTGGTGTCAGCAATTATGTACATCTGTTATACAGTTGTTAAAAAAATACAATGGCAAAACCCCCAATTATTAAATCAAATTGGAGAATTATTTGTGATGCACTTGACTTTTGAATTCCAGATGTGAGTCAAAACGTGGCACACCTCTTGACAGATTAATTGACATTTTATTTGTGACATACTTAATTGTCTTTGACATATTTGGCATCAGTTAATGCCTCATCAGTATCTGAGGCATTGTCTCCATTGTCAACATAGTTTCATGAATGAACTACTCCTACACTCTCTGGTTCCTCTAATTGAGACAGACAAAATAATTTTCTTCACTGGGAAAAAATGCTTGGATGATGTCCAGCAGCACTTAGATAAAATCTTTCCATGGAGGCAGCAGTGTTGGGTAGGTACAAGACTATAACTATGTGAATAGGAGTTTTCTCTGTGTTGAGTACAATCTCACTTCACCCTGGTTACATTTTGCTATGCAATCAACCAACAGTAACTACTGCTAGCTGTCCTTAAAAGCATGTGACCATAGTATAGATCATGTCTGAAATGTTAAAATCAATGTAAAAATGTTCCACTATTTTATTAAAAAAGAATAAACAATGTATTTTTTTTTTAATTTTAACAGTCAGCGGACTTTTTATTCTTGAAATAAAACTAGGTATTATTACAAACAAAAAAACATCTTACAAACTAAACCAACAGGTTATTTTCAAATCTTGTTCATCAAACCTTTAGTTCTTTTTACCCTCACAGAGAAAGAGGTTTCTGTGATCTGAACTGAAAGGTATGCGATCTGTGACATGGAGATTGGAGTATTGCTTTCACAAGAATCTGTCATTAGCATTTTGGCTTCTTATTTTATCTTGTGTTTAGTGCAGTGTTGTAGATATTAGAAGCTATAACTACAGATTTTATTTTTGTTTTGGAATAAAACTAACATTGGTGTTACAATAAGCAGAGATCCAGAGAAGAGGAGTAGATTCTGTGTCACCAATATCCTATAATTCTAAATCAAACCCTATATTACTTGTACTAAATGAAATTGTCAAATTGAGACAATTTTAATTAATAGCAGTTATATAGGATTTGATGGAAGAATAAAGTACCTAGCAGCAGTCCCAATCTCTCATATCAGGAATTCCTTAATTAGTGTTATAGTGGTAATTATTGTCAGTGATAATCATCTATAATACAGCTATACAGACTGATCAAGAATTGGCTTCAATTACATAACTGACTCCATAGGCTTTTCCTTCATGGCACAAATGTTGAACTCTCAGATGATCAGGCTATAAACAGCACCAGTGTGAGGTAAGCCAGGTGTTGATAGTTAATTACAGGTGAGTTAAGACAGGTTCAATGGATAAGGAAGCTCATAGTGCTCCAACACATACAAATTACAAAATCAGTTTGAGTTACTGCCTTTATTGATGTCTAAAGCATTGTAGGTACGAAGGTTGTATGGTCATAGGAGAAAGTCAGTATGCAATTATAGGTAATACACATGGATAATGATTAAATTGATCTCCTTTGATTTATGGTCCTCTATATTATAACTTACACCAATGACACTCACACAGAGAAATGCCTAAATCTGTGACTTGAACATTAAACCGATGTCCATCGTTGTTTTCATTGGGTTACATAATGTTATGCAGTTAACTCTGTTACCTTCTGGATGATGATGGACTAATCTCAAGAATTTAATCCTCTGGCACTGGAGAGTTTGTATTATGGAAGTTCCATCGTGGCACTGCTCCTGGTTAGAGATCTGCTTAGATAACAATGGTTTACTAATGATGTATAATGAAAATATTTTTGATCCAAACTGTCGGATACAACCTTTAACAGGAGTTCAGCATTCTGATAAAGGTAGTCCAGTGGTTGGAATTTCCAGCCAATCTTTGAATACTCTGTTCCACCAAGTAACATTATTTTTATCACATCTTTATTGCCTTGGCTATTAAATAAACCATTAGTGTTATCATGCCTATGTAGTCTTTGTAGTACAAGAATCAAAGGGCTGAAGATGCTGAGTAATACTGGTATCAAAACCTCTGCTTGTCTAAGTGCTTGGCCACAACTGTTCTTCATTGTATAGGTGTGTAAGTGCTTTCACAAAACAAACTGCCACTGACCTATGTACAAATAAATGTTTGCTTTTTGGTAAAATCATGTTCCATTGTTACTGATAATACATTATATGTTCTTGTTCTTGCTCTTGCTTTTAAAAATCTCAGTTCATCTACTTATCATCATGATCATCATCATCATCATCATCACTAACATTATCCCATTAAGGGATTAGGATTGGGATTAGCCGGCATTTTTGCCGATACTGCGCAGCGACATTTCTATCATTACAGCACAGGTGCACTTATGAGGTGCCCAGGGACTGAACCCGGCCGGTCCATTATACTGACACCGACGAGTCAGGCGTAATGCTGTCCCCGTAGCCCCGAGCGTTAGGAGGGAAGCCACTACTACCAACTTTAAAGTCTTTGGTATGACCCGGCCGGGGTTCGAACCCACGACCTCCCGATCCGCAAGCCGACGCTCTACCATCTGAGCTATTGCGGCCGGTCTCCCATTAAGGTCATCATCATTGCTGGTGTCATCATAAGGTAGAAACATCATCTGTTTATACCTGCAAATGGTTTGCTCTTTAGTCTTATTTAGACACAAACAGTTAGTTGTTGTTTTCTTATCACAATCAATATATATCTAGGTAGACCCATTGAATACATTGACTAAAACCATAAACGTTATTAAAAAAATGAAAATATAAAACTTAAAAAATCCAATCAGATAATAATTAAAAATGCAGCCACTTTATTTTTGTAATAAAGGCAAGTTTGTTTTGACAGTAAAGAATGTATAACTTTATATATAACTACCCAATAATGATACCATATTTATATGTAACATATTATCCTTAAAGTATATGTCTGTGCCATCCATCAGCTTACATCATTCTACATGTATAATTATTTATAACCTCCAAATATGTTGTCCTCAATCTGTATAAGTCATCCCAATAACACCTGTGGCAGGTGACCTTAGGCTTGACTTAATTAACTTTTCTAGACTGTAATTACATCATTCAGTGTAGGGTGAGTGTTTGCAGTATTGAATCAGTAAATACTTGTTATTTACTACCATATGTTATTCAACTGCATCAAGCTGTCTATTGACTCATGCAACATAGATTCTTGATAATTGTTTCTTCGTTACATTTTCTTTCTTTTATAATGATAATGGTCTAAGTGCTTCTTTCTACACTGTCGCTTAGACCAGTTTTGCTTTTAAGCACTTAGTCTAGAAACAAGTTAAATAACCCATTCTTTACTGTTATGCACTTTCTTGGTGGAACTAGTCACGGAGTATTTACCAGGGACTGGGGTTATACAACTTTGAGCTTGAGTCTGAGAACATCTTCGAGGAATGATTAACTGAGTTTTAAATGAAATTTGAAATCTGGCCAATCAGATGCAGGGGGATGGTTTCATGCTCAAAGTTTTAACCATGGGTTCTGGTTTACACATTGTGTTATATAATGACTTGCCCAAGGATTAACTTTTGATATCAAGTTTTGAGCTCAAACAGGAGACCCTCAGACATAAGATCCAAAGCTGAATCAACTTAATCATGGAGACTTTGCCTAACTGAAGTCAGCATTTAACCAATACCCTTCAAATCCATGGAAGATTGAGTCCTTCAAAGACAGATTAAGTTCTGCCTTTACTGTTATATCAAAATCATTAAGGTTGTTTATAAACTCTGGATCCAACATACAACCAGCAGTTTTTTCAGCACAAAGGAGACACTGTGCATGTACCCATTTAAGATTAAGTGCTGCCTTTATATTTAAAACATGCCATGAACTTTACATGACACCATGCCAAGTCAAATGATCTGCAAACCTTAGGAGAGCAGATAGAACATATCTAAGCCAATATAGCATTAATAAACCTATATATTTATCAAATATTGTGCAACATATAAAATCTGTTGTTTGTTCAGATTTAACTGCACACTAGAATTCATATAAGTTATTTTACTGAGAATTTTGCATAGACAGCGATAAAAGTGTCCCTCGGCAGACTATTACAGCAAACACAGCACTACATTGGCTTCATTTGAAAGCAACATTTCAGTATGAACTAAACAAAAAAGAATAGGATATTATAAACAAACAGAAGGAAAAGTTTCTCTTACCCAGAAGCCAAAGCCAAAACAAACAAAACAAAAAGACCGCCACAAACAAGGTCAATTTTAATGGTCATACAGTAGCCTGAGCTTGCTCTGTAAACATTTATGTTCAGCCAATTAACTTTAAGATGACCTTCACCCTTAGCCTTCTGCATTTCTGTTAAAACCAAACATAATTCTTTATCTCCTACAAACAACGACAAGCAAGTACAAAGGCAATGGACAGCTTCATTGAAACACTGTAACAAAGAGTGCATATCCTGATCAGCAAACTTCTGTCAGAAGCTCGCTGATCTGGAGCTACACTATTTTGCCTTCAGGCAAGAAAATGTTGTGCTCAGAAATTGCTAAGAAGGTTAAGAGGTAAACCTGGGACCAGAGCAGGTTATGATTACAATACCAGAGGTCCGTATGGGATGTTTTGACGGAGGAAGTGTCTAATAAACTCCCACTCATAAAGCTGCCAGTCAAGGAAAAGCTTTCTGATGTAGCAATTTTATGGAAAGTTGTACTGATGTGCTGTGCTTTAGAAATTAGTGCTTCAGCAAATATGCACTAACTTTCTAGCTCAAATCACTAACATCATCATCATTATCATCATCATCATTAAAATTTGCTGTGCACCAACCAGAAAAATGTCCAGGAAGTTGCTCCACACCTCTTAAGGATGCTACAAACCCTAATCTATCCATCACACTTCCCTCACACTTCCTTTCTATCCATTAAAGCAAGACTTATTCTTAGTCATCTTCATAAACTGACTTACAAAGATGCCTTACAGACACCTAGCAGGAAGCTGTCTGATCTGAATCTATATAATTTGTTTGAGCTTAATAAATCTGAACTTGACAAGTGAAGAGCTAACACCGATAGAGCTGATGTACCATTCATTGTACAAGTCATTCTAACTCATAACATTGCATATGTATCCCCCAGTTGACATATCTGCACTTTTAATCTACTCACAAGCAGCCTCTCTAGCCATTAAGATCAAAATCTTGACCACAACCTGAAGCCAGGAAACAGAATCTGCAACATCAAGTTTTATAAATGGTGATAAACCAACACTAAACATCAGGCCTTCAATTTCCTATCCCTATATCCATCCCATCATCTTGCAATGTTGGCATTCTCAGAACATTTAAACTGGGACATGCAAAAATGCTGTAGCAGGGTCCTCTAGTGGTTCCTTCTGCATTAAATAATTATTTGCCACATTATATTTTATCTAATAATTCTGATCTCTAGGCCTTCACCATTCACAATGTGTATGTGTTATCAATATTCTAATTTCTAAATATCAACAAATTCTAATTTCTTTGCATAAACAGTTTCCAATTTCTTAGGCAATGGCATTTTTCTCATTTCTGTGCATTGACATTTTTAAATTTCTATGCAATGACATATACAAATTTCAAGGCATCCACGTTTTTTCATTTCTATGCATCCACATGTTCAAAAAGCAAACAATAAAAAATCCTTATTTAAAATGATAGGGATTTTACTGCATGTTAATGAATCGGGTGTATCACTGAGGTCAACATATTAACCTGTGGTTGGATGGTTTTCAACAGGTCTTCAAAGAGAGTTAAGCCAAGTGTGGTTTAAAAACACCAGAAACAAATCAGTACCTTTAAACAAAAATACGAAAAGATTGTATGAGAGTAACCAATAATATTAAAACTTATACTACAGCTAGATAAAGGTATACACAAGGTAAATGTAAAATGAATCTAAAGTCCAAGGTACATGAAAAAAATCCTTATAGGATTAATCAGAGGACAGCATAGATCACAAAAGTACAATATGAAAAAGTCAAACAAGAATTACCACAAATATCCAAACCACCACTTAACAAAGGCACAAAGTACATGGTTAATGTAAAATGAACCAAAGTCCAAAGTCCAAGGTACATGTATGTCAAAGAAAAATATATACATACAAATCCTGACAATATAAAATACATGAATTAATAATTAAGTTATGGAATCTGTTTATCAATTGCCCATGTATATAATGCCATCTAAACACAGATGACTAAGAAAAGGTATGTCCAGTCAGAGTTAACTGGATTGGTTGAAGAATTTGGTAGCTGATAAGTTCCTTCAGGATAATCTTCATAATAAGGCCATTTAGTGAAAGGAATGGCAAATTGAAAATAGAACCAATCCTTGAAATCATTTCATTTAAAAAGGAATGTTTATGATAACCAGCCTCAAAGATAAATTAGCCTATAAACCAGGTTAGTTCCCCTCCTCACACACCAAACCTGCATGGTTGCTTTATGGATGGGAACCAGACTATATAAACCTATATACTGGTTACCAAGAGCAACCATCCATATTTAAAATAACTATATTTAAGCCTATTCCCCAAATTCACCACGGGTTGCTGTAAACAGTATACATTTATCCATTATCTTCCATGAAAACTCACTTTATCAACAAATCAAGCCACGGTGTTACCATTTCACAAATTATCCAAGTAGTTAAATTCAGATTTAATAATCTTCAGGAATTTCCTGCCATCAGATAGAATTCTGCGCTGGCATTTCACACAAAGCTCTTCTTAGAAATACATCTGTTCAAGCCAAGCCTATCAATATTTATGTATACAAACAGTCTGCCTTTCGAGTTAACTTCATGGCTGTTTGAGAGCTCAAATCATGTTTCATGTAAACAAAATGGTAATAATTAGTCTGGAAAAGAAAAGAAATGCTTAAGAGCTGCTAAATAATGAGATGTAACATCTTATATTTTCATGTATTCTTTTTCAATGAATATATGATATATACAATGGTCCATATTACAATTATAGCCTTTAATGTTGTTTTTGTGGAATCATACAGCAGCCATTGCTGTGTGGCTGTGTGCAAGAACCGAGTCAGGAAAATGTTTCTGTAATTGAAGGAAACCTGGTAAAAATAATGTTTACTCCAAGAGCTAGACATTACTCAATTTGGCATTTGTAGTCTTACAAGTGGCATGAATCTATGGTTTACATACAAATCAAAGATCAAAACCGATCAAAAGAAAAATATTCTGTTTTACTTGGCCATGCTACAAAAATATTCTTCACACAAAGATCATAGATTAGGCTGACAAGCTGTCACTAAAAATTGTTGAAACTCCTTAAGTACTTCATCTGTGAATTACTGAAAACAAAAGTGTTTTGTTTTTTTCTAACAATTTAATGTAAAGGTAGATAGGTGCCTACAGATTGTGCAGCAAAAAGTGCAGATCTTCCAGCTGGACCTACACTATTTGTAAAGGCCTGATCAGTTCTGGCTAGAAGGAGAAATGTTACTAAGCTACAGACTTGATAAGCCAGACTGGCTTTAGCTCTGTATCCCGCTAGGTTATTTCCTGGGTAGAGAGATAATCTAATTGTGCTAATCTTGGGATAACATTTTCTTTTTTGTACCTAGAAGCATATAATGTTGGGAGGTAGAATCTAGGGAATAGCCAAAAAAATAATGATTAAGTTTAACATACATTGGATTTTTATAAGCACAGCTGATGCAGATAGATGAGATACATGGGCTGTTTTTGTTTTGATATTTGTTTTTAAAAAAAGTTTGGTCATTAAAGCAAAATGGATTTTTTTTTTCAAGGTGTTATCTGACTGCCATACAGTGCCCCCTCTCCAAGAATCATGTCTCTATGACAAATACCTCTCTACCAGGACAGTTTGATTTCACACCTAGTATTTTCAACATTTTTTTTCACTCTCAAGAATGGCTACTCTTAAATGGCTAATATCACCCATTTTTATTTCCGTGTCATTTGAATGGCCTCCCCCAAAAGCCAATGATCTTATTTGACTGTTATCATTTACTTTTGGTATCTTTCATAATTGCAGAGATATCGGAAATGCCCGACACTTCTCGTACATGTTCATTTTTAGTGATAAAATGAGAAGTGTTTGTTATTGGTAACCATGGGTATTACTATTTACATACTGATGGGATCCACATACTGTAAACATAAAGCTGAGATTGTTTTTATACATTTATTCATGTGTTCCTATGTCAACGTCTAATTAACATTTAAATGAACAAATATTACAAAACATTTGCTGCCAATCACACAGATGTCAGTAAGTTTGATACAAAATGAGCCAAATCACTTTTTGCTGAGTAAACAATTGGTTTATAAAATACTTAAACTTATTGTTGACTTGTCGGAAGGGTAATTTTTTGACAACATGATGACTTGGATAAGTTTGTTTCAAGTGTCAATAACCATAAAGGCATGTCTTCTTATAGTTTCCTATCATTATTTTGCTACCTTAATTGTGTCAACATATGAAATTTTTTCTTCTGTGAATCGCTGTTAAGTAATAATGAGTTCAAAACAGAAAAGAAAGTTATTCTGTTTCTTGAACAGCGTGCTAACATATTTGTGAAAAATTGTATAATGTGTATAAGATATCCTGTTTAAAGTTGCGAAAGTATATTCTGTTCAGTCAAAGTAAAAAATACAAAACAACATATTTTCTTATATGTAGGTTTCAGAAAAAAATATGTAAAGATCAATAATGCACAAATAAAAAAGTTCTCAGTTAAAGTAAGTACAATGCATATCCTTTTCATAGGGACTACCTCTCCAGAGCAACAACCTCTCTACAACAACCAATTTGACCACTTCCCGCCAATGCTGTTTTAGAGAGGGGGCACTGTATCAAATACATGTGCCAATAATTTCTGTTTAGGGCATTTGTGCCTAAGTTCTGCAGAAACTAATTAGGTAGTCTAAGTAACGATGACTTTGAACACTATACCTCAATAATAGCATAGTAACACTCTGAATGTTTATTCTTCCCAGATCTATCAAAAAGCACATTTGGGATGTCTGCTAAAAATAGATATCAATGTCATAGCAGAATACCAGGACTATAATATAATGTAATCGTGAAAGTAAGTGGTCATGTGGTTTTGTTTATATAAAAATAGCTAGCTAACTGTGCTGCGTTGCACATTTAGGAAATATATGTTTGTAATGCTTCACTTTTCACATAGGTGTTGGACATTAATAAACAGCACTTCGCAGGACCTGTGCAGGTAACAATAATTTATATGGCTGTGTGAGGGGTAAAAAATTGGTCCAAAAACTACCTCAAGTATCTTTAAAGAGGGATCCCAGACAGGCCAGCTGAAAAGATCTGGCCTATGAAAGTGTACACATTGGACGTCCAACACAATTTACAAAAAGGAAGACAAACGAAAATGAAAAATTCAGAAACATAAAAAAATAAAACAGTGGCTTCTATAACATGAAACTAAAAAATTTACATTTCTCAATAAACATCTGGAGAGACTCTTTAATAATCATAAAATATGTACTCCAGCAAGATAAATAAACTTCTCTGTCAAACATTAACACAAAAAGGGGAAGCTGTTTTCTAAAATAGTCACAAAGCTGTAGTTTAAGGCCAAAAGCTATGTTGATAAAATTGGTAAAAAGTTCAAATTTAAAAGGAATTGAAGCTGATAAGTTTGAAGTGTAAAATAAATATGATTTTTAAGTTGATCGAAAATAAAAGGTTTGCATCTGATGTTGTTGTTTTTTTATAAATAAACAATAAAGTTTAAAAGGAATTTATATTTTAATATAAAATGCATTCCTAAGCAAGTGGTTTACTTTTATTTCACACAGAAATGCTACAAAATGTTTATTCTGGTCTCTACATCAAGTTTTTGTGAGCTTTAATATTCACATAACCCAGTAACTTTCTGTGCTGAACCTTCATTATGATTTCTATGGAGGGCTTATCAGATAAATGAATGCACCATAAAACTATGACAAAAACACTGAACACACCTCCAGTTATATCAGAACAGCATGCACCAAGTATAATAGGAATGTGTTCTATTAAGTTAGAGAAAATGAGCAAAAACAGCACCTGCATTCTCAGATGGACATTTTAACAAAGCTTTCTGGAAAATAACTCAAACTTGAAATTTCAATTCTCAAGATTAAACGAACTGACGACTGAATGCACTTGAGAATCTCTGAATCCAAAATGCAATGCTTTAATGTCAAAACGCATGAAATTCCTTCAATTATTATCTACACTGACAAAAGCTGACAAAGCACTATTCTATGCTTTCTACAAACTAAACCTGCTTGGTGTGAGGTGGGAGGGACAACTGCTTTAGGATAATCTTTGTATATATTTTAAAACTTCAATCAGGCATTGGTCAAGTGAACTAAATGGCCAAGAGGTTGGCTTCAGGGACTTATAAACACTCAATCCCTTAGGTGATGATAAAAAGTACTTAGCTGATGATAAAAATACAAGTTGAAAACTTCAAAATGTCATCATGCTGTAGTGTGTTGGTGGTTCCAGCCACACAATCCTCTGGATGTGCTAGCATGCTGATTTGTGACAGTTAATGTGAAAAGTCTCCAATAATTCTTTTAGAATGGCCATATGATTTATAGCTTTGCTAACATAATGTCTTATAATTATGTTTTTTATAATAGTTCGAAAGAATTTGCATCCATGGATGAGACTCAAATAAACTTTGAATTATACTAACCATTCCAAGGCGGTAACTGATTGTTTTTCTTTATGTGTGTTATGTCTCGTCTCTGTGTTTTTGTCACATTTACATTTACCTTGTTTGCCTTTGTCTACTGGTAGATAAAATTTAAATATCTGTGGAAATTTTGATAGGATCTTTTCTTATTTACCTATGGATGAGACTCAAATAAACTTGGAAATATATCTCAGTGATGGTAGCTCTGTATCTCCATGGCAACAGATATGATGTTTATGAATGGTAAACTGCTAAAGTGAATTTTAAAAAATTAATAAAAATATACAGTCCACTCAAATCACTGGAAGATTGTAGGAGGTTGAGAACCACCAAATTTAACCAATGACAACCAATTACCAGCAGCTACCAATGACTCTTTGGTAATGATACGTTGTAAAATATTTCATGTTATTACAATAGACAGTGCCAACTGGCACAAGTTCTGTCTGCATTAGTAGAAGGTTATAAAAACACAGACAATTATAGAATCACCTGTCTACAATACAAGACTAATGACTGCCAGACACCGGATTAATTGCTCTTTATGTCTCTGAGACAATGTTACCAAAGTAATACTTACAGAAATAATGCAATAAGGAAGACAATAAGGATAAAACAATTAACATAAGAATGATGATTTGTAGAATAACTAAGTATAAAGGGAAAAATTAAGGAAGAACTTTTGCCATTCACATGTACAGTGTTTTCTTGAGACAAATAATTTTCACTTAAATACTTTCATCACTACAGATACTGCTTTTACTATACATGCCATTAAAATTGACAAATTAGAAAACCCTGTCCCATCAGCTCTGACACCCAGCAAACTTGAACAGACCTAATATTATACTGACTATCAGCCCTGGAAGTTATATTAGAACCATTAGAGACCACTTAGCATGTCTCTGTCTTGGATTGAACTCAGGACCTTTAGTTCACATGAGCCAAGGCTCAACCTGTTTCACCAGAAGGATCATTTAGGAGACTTACTGCATATCCTCATGAAGTTGATTTTTTACGTTTTGATTTCTTTTTCTATTTATAAGATTCACTTCAGTAACATGATTATGATCATTATAACATTGTCTGATTATCAAAGAGGAACACCACAGACAAATGTCGGGTGAACAACCATTGGTGCACTGTATGTCATTATAACATTGTCTGATTATCAAAGAGGAACACCACCGACAAATGTCGGGTGAACAACCATTGGTGCACTCTATGTCATTATAACATTGTCTGATTATCAAAGAGAAACACCACCGACAAATGTCGGGTGAACAACCATTGGTGCACTGTATGTCATTATAACATTGTCTGATTATCAAAGAGAAACACCACTGACAAATGTCGGGTGAACAACCATTGGTGCACTGTATGTCATTATAACATTGTCTGATTATCAAAGAGGAACACCACCGACAAATGTCGGGTGAACAACCATTGGTGCACTGTATGTCATTATAACATTGTCTGATTATCAAAGAGGAACACCACCGACAAATGTCGGGTGAACAACCATTGGTGCACTGTATGTCATTATAACATTGTCTGATTATCAAAGAGAAACACCACCGACAAATGTCGGGTGAACAACCATTGGTGCACTGTATGTCATTATAACATTGTCTGATTATCAAAGAGGAACACCACCGACAAATGTCGGGTGAACAACCATTGGTGCACTGTATGTCATTATAACATTGTCTGATTATCAAAGAGGAACACCACCGACAAATGTCGGGTGAACAACCATTGGTGCACTGTATGTCATTATAATATTGTCTGATTATCAAAGAGGAACACCACCGACAAATGTCGGGTGAACAACCATTGGTGCACTGTATGTCATTATAACATTGTCTGATTATCAAAGAGGAACACCACCGACAAATGTCGGGTGAACAACCATTGGTGCACTCTATGTCATTATAACATTGTCTGATTATCAAAGAGGAACACCACCGACAAATGTCGGGTGAACAACCATTGGTGCACTGTATGTCATTATAATATTGTCTGATTATCAAAGAGGAACACCACCGACAAATGTCGGGTGAACAACCATTGGTGCACTGTATGTCATTATAACATTGTCTGATTATCAAAGAGGAACACCACCGACAAATGTCGGGTGAACAACCATTGGTGCACTGTATGTCATTATAACATTGTCTGATTATCAAAGAGAAACACCACCGACAAATGTCGGGTGAACAACCATTGGTGCACTGTATGTCATTATAACATTGTCTGATTATCAAAGAGGAACACCACCGACAAATGTCGGGTGAACAACCATTGGTGCACTGTATGTCATTATAACATTGTCTGATTATCAAAGAGGAATACCACCGACAAATGTCAAGTGAACAACCATTGGTGCACTGTATGTCATTATAACATTGTCTGATTATCAAAGAGAAACACCACCGACAAATGTCGGGTGAACAACCATTGGTGCACTGTATGTCATTATAACATTGTCTGATTATCAAAGAGGAACACCACCGACAAATGTCGGGTGAACAACCATTGGTGCACTCTATGTCAGCTTGACAACTTCCAGACTAACAATGTTGCCCCAATTAAGGATCAAACACATGGGATGAGGTGCTGAAAGTTATAGGTGACTCAACTAATATTGTCCTAAGCAGCCCCTGATTTTTACAATGTCTTCTGTTTTTGTTTTTTTTTACTTTTCATGGTCATAACGAAATGATTTGACAATGATGAAGTCTCCATAATTGAAATAATTTATTCAAGTTCACAGTCTGATATCATATTGTCATTGATAAGAACTGTAGTATTGATATGTTACTTCAATAAGTACACTTTAATTCAAATGATTTATTGACTAATGAATGAAAGTAGTGCTCAACATGTATTTGCTTGACAAATACAACTATCTTAAAAGTAAGTAACAAAATATCAATAACAAGTGCTAGTAAAAATTAGTGATGTGATATACATTTGTTAAAATTGGGTTCATTGTAATAGAAAATGACAGAAATTACCAAAGTCAATACTCAAAACAACAAATTGTATATAACTTTGAATACATTCATTTGCTTCACAACATATAAGGCTGACAAGTGGCAGGATACACTAATATCTTGACTTGTTAAATATCACAACTCTGACTTGCTGTAAAACAGGAGCATGTATGCTAACAAAAAAAATATCAGCTAAAAATGCTGTTTTGCATTTTGCTCTCTTGGAATATCTTTATGAGGAGAAAAAAGCAAGCCTTACCAGACCCAGATGCTAATATTTTTGGGAATATCTGATGATGGGACATTGTTCTGACAAAAATGTACTGATAATTGACATTATATTGTAAACAGATCCCAAACCAACAAAAAGTTCCTTGCCCTTTATTACCAGAGCCAAGGAGATTGCTGTAGTTGTTGGTATCCAAGTCAGCCCTCTATATTCATGAAGCTTAATTTCTAAATATATATTTCTTACAGAAAATCCATCATTTCTTCCCAAACCTTATATTCCTGGTACACAAAACAATCACCAAAATGTGATAAACATAATTAATACCTACATAAAAGCATTTGGTTGATAATTATAAGATACATTCCACCTCAAAAACCAGTTTATTTTCTAATACATATTTCCTAATATCTGGTCCCCCATATCTACATACCCTGACAGGTTCTGAGAACTCTCAGCCCTGGCACTCCCCACAACTCTTGCCTCCCCCTCTCTCTTCATTTCCCTCCAAAATACCCCAAGTTTCTCTCTTTCTCATGAGGCCATGCTGTTGTGGCCATGGCTGCTGCTGTGCTCAAGCTTCTGATGGCAGATATTTCACAACTGAAATATTGCTGAGTCATCATTTTATAGGAATGTGGGAGATTTTTATGTTGTGCAATTTTGTTTTTTTATCCCTCTGGTTGAGAAAAGACTGGGAACAGATATGTAGTTTATGTTTGCTCTGCGCACAGCAGAACTACTTTATCCACGATACATTTTTATCACAGAAAATAGTACTGGTAGATGTTTTAAACAACTACCGAACACAAAAATAATATTATTCTAAAAATGTATCAATCTTCTAAGTTGGATAAATATATTTATTTAATGCATTAAGTTTTACATTGACTGTCTATATTAAAATTGTTTAACACTATAATCTAAGGCTATTCTACAGCTTATGGATACAATTAGTAAAGAAAAGCAGAATAAAATTAACACAGGCGGACCATTAGCAAAAGAAAACACTAATCTTAATCTCTTAACAAATAATCTCAATCACATCATAATGGTGTGTTTGTTTGTTTGTTTTTAATAAGATCGCAATGCCACAATTATGGTCATGGTCATATTGTGGTCGTATTATGGTCACATTGGTGACATCCAGCTAACTATTGGTTGAGGAACACCCCCAGACTTATACCTGGGTAGAACCACTGGCGCACAGCAGGTAAGCGGAAAACCTTCCCACATTAAAGTTCTGCCAGAACTGGGACTCGAACCAAAGGCACCCTAATTAAAACATGTACAAGTCGTTCATTGTTAAATCCATGATGTAAGAAATTTTGACTCAATATTAGTTTATTTAGTAACTTATAAGCAAAGTGAGTGTAACTCATCTTCAATTCTCCAAAAACCCTGAATACTCTAACCATTGACAGGCAAACTCATAGACACACCCTGACTAATCCTGCAAGTATCAATCAGACCTTGGAAAATAGTGCAGATCCAGCAAGCCCTCTGATCTGAATCTGTGCTTTTGGCAACCAAGTCTTAGACCACTTTGTCTTGTTCCCATTCCTTGAAGTTGTTAACAAAGAAACTCCAACAGTAGGAATAGGTCTGGACAAGAAATATACACAGCAGGTAAAGGTCTTCCAAAATTGTTAAAATATTTAACCAAGGTTCTGTCCATTTGAGGTCAAGTCAAACAAATCAATTCACTAATTAAATAAATGTCAACAATCATCCACAGACATCCAGGCAGTGACCTTTTATCTACAAGCCACAGCTTACCCAGCATTAATAAAACCTCTTGGCTTTATACAGCCTGGCAAGTGTGTGCTTATTTCTCAATATATGGTTTAGAAAAACAATCAAAGAATTGGAAATAGCTTGCAACGACATAATAAGTTTGCAATTAAATCTAATATCATTTATTTATTAGGTTTAAAGTTAAAAAAAAAATCAATTAGAGAACAGGGTTTGTGGTTGGAAGTGCCTGCTTGTGATTGGAAGTGCCTAACGGGTTCAAGTATTGTGAGAAAGCACAATATAAGACAGCCAAAACTTAATGTAAGAAGATTATCAGACTGACTTGTGGGAGAAAAATATTGCCAGGCTGACTTGCGGTTCCTTGGTCCTCCCCAGACATAGCTAGATGTTATAATGACCAGATATGTATTTCTAACAGCCAAACAAACAATACAAAATAAGAGTCATTTCCTTATTTATCCAACCCTTTTATCAACAAAACAAAATAAGAAATGTCACTAGATTTAACAACCGTCAGCCAACCGAACACTGGTGCAATAAATATTATATAATATTAAATATAACCTTGATTTTGACATTTCTTAGTTTAGCCACCCACATAATGATTACAACATAAAAGTGTTATGTACAGTATAATAAAACACTGAACACAGTCACTCTTCTAGTGTAGAAACTAGAAAAGAAGTAATTATATAGAAACCTTGCTACTGAACTATCAATCGAGATTAAAATTGCTTCATTTCCATTTGATATTATTTTAAATATCTGAAAAACTTTTCAAATGATAATAACAGTAGTCATACAACAATACAGAATTAGAAAAGCAGACAATTAAAACTATCTTTATAAATGTATCTTTTGACTGCTCCAGGTAGCCAGTACTGGTTCTACCCAGGAAGTGGACAGTCGAGAGGGATTAATATAAGCTGAAAAAAACTTGTTTCCCAATCAACTAAAATAAATAAAAAGGTTTATACTGAAACCATATAAATACACCAAATGTTTGAGAACCCATAAAATCAGGTCAGTTTGTCCTGTGTTTGTCCATAGCTTGGTCCAGTTTAAAAAAGGATTAATGGTCAACCACTAAGCTATATACATCCATGATTACTATTGGTACATGTAGGTCTCTAAAAGTTAAATATTCTCAAACTTTCAGAATGTACAAATTAATACCTTTTAAAAATTGAATATTTAGTAACAGAAAAGAATGATGAAACAGATGACAATGTAGGTTAAGTTTGTTTTCTATATGTCCTCCAAGCAGACAGTATTTGAGAGAATTCAAACATACCTAACATATTTTCTATATAAACACAGTATGATGCCTTATTATAAGCCTCTAATCTTGTCCTTTCGAAATTATCTCATATTATTATTGTACATGTGAACACTCCTACTTTTGGAGGGAGACTCCTACTTTAAAGGTTCAAAATTATTTGAAAATGAAGTGTGTTTTACACATTTCAGAAATCTCCCTATTTGGAAACAGATAACTTTCTGCTTTTAAATTTTTTATAAAAAATAACAAATCTCCCACATTGCAAGTGAAAATCTCCCACTTTGGTCTCAGAAAAAGTTCACATGTATGCCTTACTATTTGATTCTATCAACCACATGTTCATGTAACAATAAGTAAATGCTCTAGAACGAGCTGATCTGGATCCTCAATACATGTAACAGCCTGATCAGTTTGTCTAATGTCTAAGAGGCAATATTTTAAAAACTGCTAAAACATGGTCAGTCTTTTAATGCGGTTTGCTTTTTTTCACCTCTTAACTGGAAAAACAGAACTAGAATTCTACTATTTGTTTATGGAAGTTAAACCAGATGGCAAGATATGGAAAACAATGA
This sequence comes from Sinonovacula constricta, assembly GCA_007844125.1. Classification (NCBI taxonomy): domain Eukaryota; kingdom Metazoa; phylum Mollusca; class Bivalvia; order Cardiida; family Solecurtidae; genus Sinonovacula; species Sinonovacula constricta. Next base: position 5,825,547 of record CM017568.1, on the reverse strand, counting down.
CTGAAATATGGCATTTATTCAGTTTATCAAAAGGTCAAGGTCAGATCACAAACACAGTCATCTCCATTATTCTGTAAGCAGAAACCTTCCTGTTGGTTACATGTACCAATTTGATATCAGATTCCCTCTGTTTGACAGTTGGTCTGTGTTCACCACCACTATTAAATGTATTGTTACATTGTTTCTTAGTTGACTGTCCAATTCAAATAACAAGAAGAGAACAATCTGAGGAAGATTTTAGTACTGAAACAACAGCCACATGAGTTGCTGAGGGACTTTAAACAGCCCACAACCTCACATAATAACATTGTTTTTGTGTTTACAAGTAAAAAATATATACCACAAATTATTTTTTCATGTTAACCATTGAAACAGCTACTGTACCAATTTTAACCATAGAATCAGCAACTGTACCGATTTTAATCATACATACAGCTATTGTACTGATTTTAACCATAGAATCAGCAACTGTACTGATTTTAACCATACATACAGCTATTGTACTGATTTTAACTATACATACAGCTATTGTACTGATTTTAACCATACATACTGCTATTGTACTGATTTTAACCATACATACAGCTATTGTACTGATTTTAACCATACAGTCCTGGCAACGTACCAGTTGTCCAAAACATCGTATATCGTGCATATTTCTATCGTAAACGTATCGTATGGTAACGTAACGTATCGTGTAACGTAATAGGCCTATCGTGAAGTAACGTAACGAGCCATATCGTAAATGGTACATCGTATCGTAAGGAACGTAACGCTTATGACAAGACCGTGGTATCGTAACGGAATGTATAGTATGGTAACGTAACACAAGGAGAATTGCACTGTGCCTTCTCATAATTCTTTAATACAAAGATACATATATTGTGACATTTTCTAATGACATTATCATGCTCATACAAAAGTTCACAGGAAATTTAAATGTCATAATAAATGCTTCACAAATACAAAAAGAAGTTTATTGTTCTAAACAGAAACTAAACTATATATTACATTTCCGGTACATGCATACTTTTGTCACCTGGCGGTGTTGCAATGAAGTGTTTTGCATGGGGGAATGTAGTTGTGATTACAGAATCCATCTTTGCACTTTCAATTATCTTTTATTTGTTCAGCAACTCGCTTGGCTTAATGTTCTTATTTCCATACAGTTCCGTACTTGCTCTTCTAATCTTCACTTTCTTTCCTTCCATCATTCATTCATGTCTTAAGTTATAACATTTCCTCCATGTCTTGTCTCATCCCTCCTCTCTGTCCTCTCTGCATCTCTCAACCTCTTCTCATCTCTGATTCTCTGCAACCCTCAACCTCTTCTCCCCTCTGATCTCTCCTCTCTCTGCCTAAATCTTACATTTTCATTCTCTATTCAGCCACACCCACTTCTCCCATTCTACCAATTAACACAATTATTAATTAATCTCTCTCATTCATTGGTTCATACATTCAATCATTCTCCAATCACACTCTGCTTCATAAGTCTCTCATACTCCAGCTTGACACTCAGCATGGCACTAAGCTCTAATTACCCCTTGTAGGGATTAACTCTGGCTTTGTTACATCAATGCCATTAAAGGTAGATTTTAGCTGTGACCATATTTACTTGGTCCAGACATTAGAAGGAAGTTGTTAACCTTTGATCTGGATTAGTTATGTAATCTACATAGAACAAGGGCCATGTATCCTGCCAGGTGATACATTCTTACCCTCCCACTAAGTTTGCTCCGCAAACTTGCGCACACTTTCAGAAAGTACAATAATATTCGGTCATTCCATCTTTCTTTCTAGCTATACCACTTACTTCATTCATACCTTAAATTAATACACTATTCATATACAAAGCAAATAAATATATTCATTATTACATCAAAAGGTGTGCCATTTCTTCAAATTCATCAAAACTGTAAATGCAGTTTCCTGAACAAGATATTGCAATATATCATAAGCATATTATTACAAAAATCATTCTATCTGTATGTCTGCTTGACATTTAGTCAGAATATTATATATTATTCTTCAATGACTCAACATTAACTGAAAGATTTATATGTCAGCTTGAACATATGTGTTCAACATATGTTACATATATATAAAACAAATATTAAACTAAATATATAAATGCATTTCCTTACATATTTATGCATATCTTATTAACACATTATTGCTTCAGTAATCTGTTTATCCCAAAAAGAATTATAAACAGCCTTTTATGAATACAGCCTCATAACAATACACTTCAATTTAAAAACAACATAAAATAATATACAAATAATTGAATAGAAATTAAAAACAATTTCATATTTACACAATCAGGTAATGTCACATCATTATTCAATCCACCCTGATGTTCAATAGAATAATAATCTTATTCACGGATCACTTTAAATACCATATAAAACATAAAATGTATGTTGTCATATTGTATTGACACCACAACTTATACATCATTTATCAATCATTTTTCATCACAGTCACATTGTTCATCACCTAGAACATTTTTCACAACATTGCACAGTTCATGATAATCCATGTTTATATCATTGCTAAGGTCTAAATCATTTTTAAACAAAAGCATGGTTTACATGTAGCTTAGTAAGTACAATCATATCTCCTCAGTTTGCTTCTACAAAAATGCCATATATCCTAATGCTTAATATGTCTAATAACTATGCTCACAATACAGTCTAAAATGTTACTTAAATAAACACCCAAACAATAGAATAATAACTTTCAAAAAAGTTTTAATATCATATTAAAGAAGTTGTTTAATTTATGTAATGTCTTTTAAAGCCTTTCTCATCTACTTCCAAAACTCACCCATATCACCTCATAACCATGTCCCCTTATTAACCTCAAGGATAACTCTATAGCTTTGGGAATAAAGCATACCACTTAACGATATGCAGGTCACCTCATTGTGACAATATATCCTTTCCCTTAAAGGATTATATTTATTATCATTCATCATATCAGCAACTTCACATGTTGCAATCCCATTATTAGCTCATAAAATCACTTGGGCCTCACATTATGCAAGTATAATGATACTAAAGTTGAAAATACATTTAATCTGATGCAGTAAAGAACAGAAAGTATGAACCCCCACACCCTAAACATATCAAAAGGCTGGTCATTACCATATAATTTAGAATTTCTCCACTCATACGGCTGTCTTTAGTAAAAACAAATTAAACCATTTAACACTATAGTTCAATATATTGCTGTGATTAGGACTCTCATTGTATCATTCCATGGACATTATAGGCTTCCTTATCTTAATGTTAATTTTACTTTCTGGCAACATATTTAAAGTTATGCATGCTAGCAACCTCAGCTGCAGTTGATTTTTTTTTTAAATCTGACATCAATTTTCTTCCCCAATTTGGAACGCTTTCCCAATTTTTGGACTTTCAGATTTTATATTGTCCCACCCATCCACAGATTTTTGAGGGACACGCCAAAATTCTTATTTATTGCTTTTGTAAAACATTTTTATCAATATGCCTACTTTGTTTGCATTTATGGCATATGGCAGTCTTGTGTCTACAATCCGACAAAAAATGATAGTACTCACCACCGTGTGTACAAGGTGTCTCTCTTGTCTTCTAGGCATGGTGTCTCCAGGATTGTCTAGGTCTCCAGTCTGATAGTTGGCTTTTAAAACCTTTTTCTCGGACACAATGGCCTTCTTCAGTAATTTTTTTTTTGGTGATGTTGGAAACAGTAACCTCGTCATCTTCTGTCAGGACTACTTTGGCCATTGTTGCAAACCGCTTCACCCCTTCCATGATTTGTGGTTGTTACATTCTCACAGGCCCCTGGATACTCTTGTGTTTTTATTGAGGCCCCAGATTGCCTGGTCAACAATGTCCTACTCATTCTATTCGAGACCTCTGCTTTGCAGTGACATACTCTAGCAAACCTGCCACTTTTGAGATTCCTTGCCTCGTTTCACACAGTCTGTTGTAGAGAACAATTTCGTCTTCCTCTTTTACATATGTCACTGGAAAGCCCTTTTCAAGTCTCCTTTTTTAAAGTTTATAACCAGTTATGATTCTTTTTACAACACTATATCAAACTTTTTTTAAGCTATTTTTCAAATTGCTTATCCAGTGAAAGGTCCTTTGTCGATACCCGGCATTCTTCCACCATTTGTCACCCGGCGGTGTTGCGATGAAGTGTTTTGCATGGGGGAATGTAGTAGTGATTACAGAATCCATCTTTGCACTTTCAATTATCTTTTATTTGTTCAGCAACTCGCTTGGCTTAATGTTCTTATTTCCATACAGTTCCGTACTTGCTCTTCTAATCTTCACTTTCTTTCCTTCCATCATTCATTCATGTCTTAAGTTATAACATTTCCTCCATGTCTTGTCTCATCCCTCCTCTCTGTCCTCTCTGCATCTCTCAACCTCTTCTCATCTCTGATTCTCTGCAACCCTCAACCTCTTCTCCCCTCTGATCTCTCCTCTCTCTGCCTAAATCTTACATTTTCATTCTCTATTCAGCCACACCCACTTCTCCCATTCTACCAATTAACACAATTATTAATTAATCTCTCTCATTCATTGGTTCATACATTCAATCATTCTCCAATCACACTCTGCTTCATAAGTCTCTCATACTCCAGCTTGACACTCAGCATGGCACTAAGCTCTAATTACCCCTTGTAGGGATTAACTCTGGCTTTGTTACATCAATGCCATTAAAGGTAGATTTTAGCTGTGACCATATTTACTTGGTCCAGACATTAGAAGGAAGTTGTTAACCTTTGATCTGGATTAGTTATGTAATCTACATAGAACAAGGGCCATGTATCCTGCCAGGTGATACTATCGATGAGCAAATTAATATTGCACACCTTCGAACTTATTAATTGAATGACAATATGCGTAGATTGAATATGAACGGACGTTTAGGAAAATATTCGTGAAAACTAGTATTCTAGTTATTTGCCCACGCTTTTATGGAAAATAAAGAGCAGTAAGACGTAATTAGAATAAACATACAGCTGGAAAAAAACTAGCTATAGCATAATCTAGCTCTATGTCAGGTTATGAAAAAGAGGTTTGTCTCAAATATGGGATTCAAATGATACGGCTCATATACAATGAACATTGTTAATAAATTATTGGACCGTGTGGAATCATCTCTGATATTCCGACAAGTTAGTAAATTGTAAAGCTAGCTTACCTATGTCATCGCTGGGCACAATCAACACTGATATAGTCTCTTCGCCAATTATTTTAAACGCGTAAATTTTATACACATTTATGTGAATTTAAATAAATAAATAAAAGCAATTCAGTGCTCGACGAAAATTCAATAAAAGTATGTTCACAAGTGAAGCAAACAAATTATTATAACTATTCTTCTGCCAGTGATGTGATCAAACGTTTAAGGTGTGAATGTGTTTGTCAAAACAATGTGCTAGTATCATAATCATAAATAACAGTAAACATCTGTCATCATGCCTTCTTAATTTGCGTACATTTCCCACCCTGCCAATCACGTGCACGTGTGTTAATTCCAATTAATTGGTGACATTATGACACCACTAATCTTAAAGGAAGTAGGATTTTCAGCCATTCGTTATGTTAATTAGTTTGATCCTTTACGTGTTGACTGGAGGTGTTAATTGGTCTGTTCTTAAATCGATTTCCTCTTATAACGAAATGGTCCTTTGTAAGTCTTTTTAGGATGATGAAGCCATTTACATACTCTACTAAAATAACTAGCGCACATCGGCATGTACCTTGACGTCAGTATGGATACTGAAAAGAATACCGTTGGCGTAACAATAGAAAATGATATAATATCTAACCATTGCAAAATCAAGCAAGTCAGCAGACAAATATAGTCTTTACAGTCTCCTGTCAAAAAACCTCAATGCCTTTATAAAACAAGGGTAGATACCAAGCCATGGAGAAAGAGCTATAATTAATAAAATAAATATAAAAAATAACGCACAAATTCAGATATTCGGATATGTTGGTAGGACTCTAAGTTCAATATTTACTGCCACAATATCGTTAGTTAAGAATAGTTTTTAATTAAAACTAGGATCAAGCTACCCTGGTAAAGAATGCAATTTCACCAAAAGGAACTGTCCTTACTGTGACATAGAGAAATACTTTAACCCCGTGCTGTTTTGGTTAAGGCAGCACACAATAGCAAGAGATTAGCTACAAAGACCTATATTATTCACACGTGTCTTTGCTTATTGTACCAGCGGAAAAAGGCAGATTTAATAAAAATGCAACACTTTAATACATAGAAGATATTAAATACATTAAATACATTTAATTCTCTACTAAAATATATATTATATACGATATACTAAACTAACTGAATTACCAACCCAAGCTTAACTACTCACACACTTTTCCCGTACTTTTTTCACTTTAAAACATCCTCGTAACTAGTGTGTAACTTAATGTGTTATTTGTTCATAATCATCCGATTTCATGTTCACTTTTAGTTCAAAAAGTGCCAGCTCTAATCAGGAGTAGAAAACATTTCAATGGTGAAAATTTTAAGAAACAGTTTCTTAGAGGTGTAATGCCTTTAAACAAAGAGCAGTCGTAATCTTCCGCCAAATTGTGGTCCAGCCAATAAGAGAATGGGTTTATTAGGAATGTTTAGATTTTAAAGAGATTTCACCCCATCACATGTCTTGTGGGTTTTGAAACTTTAGTTATTGTTTGATTTGGATATGTTGGACATTGTAATAAATCAGTTTATGTAGGTGTTATCCTATATTATTAATTAAATATTTAATGAAATGCATTTATTCTAAAAAAGATTAAGAGCGCGTATTATTAGTTCTGCTTTGTCGAGGGGGGGGGGGGGATTTACTTTCTTCACCTAGGTAGCTGGATCCGAGTCTGAGTCTAGTAATATTTAATCATAGGCTATATTATGATGGTGAGTTTAAATCTCCAAATTCATATTAGAGATTTTGCTTAACATTTGTATTTTAGTATTTTAATCTATATATTTCTTTGATTAGTTCTTGTCTATTCTTTCCATAAATTGTCTGAAATGCTTGTAAATGACTAAGACAGCCGGGGTAAATATTTATTGTTGATCGGCAATTTTGTTCTATTTGAACACAGTTTATGGGTTATAATTAACAGTTCGCATCTTAATATAGAATGTCTAGAGTTTAGTTTTATTTTAGCATTGTTTATTTATTCTGTTGATTTTCAATCATAATAACCCATGCTCCTATAGCATTTTTGTTTTTATCCTTGCTACCGTCGGTGTAGATGTGGATGTGGGTAGCGATATCTCAGTACTCAGTATTTGAGTTGAGTTAAACTAAGGGAATAATCTTATCAATTACGTCGATTAAATTTGTTTAAATGTTAATGGATTTGATCCCTACATGGAAAGGATTAAGGGGAGGTGTTAATTTGTCGGTTGTTAGTCCAATTTTGTCTCATAATAATATAATTATCATTTAATAGCTCTGTTTCTATCTTTTTAGTTTGTTAAGTTATTTTCTCTATTAACCCATATTCTACTATTCCTTACCGAATTTTTTATTTAAATAGTAATTGAAAAAGGGTTGAGTATAAGACAATGGTATGTTTTTGATGTTATTTATTTTCTAGCAGCTAGTCCATTTATGTTGGTTATTCGGTACATGTACCTACAATTCATGCGAGCGATTATAAGCCCCCATACAGATTGCCACTTTTATGACACAACGTTTCTATTCAAATTAGACGGACAGTGGTCATTTAGCTGTAGTGCACAACACCTGCATCCGGTCTGAAGACATGTCATACATGTATGAAGATCCCAGCACACATAATCTGGCTGTGAAATTTCACTTCAGTTAAACGCAGATACGGATGCGGGGAATAGGGGTAGAAAATTGAAATATACGTGTATAGAAGAGTGGTGTAAGAATGTTAGGAAATTACAGATTTAAATTAATTTGTCTTAACATGGTACATTTTTACACACGTGTTCAATGTTTAAGCAGGCTATCATATTGGCATCACTTAGTTATCATTTGCCTACACATTTTACCAATTAGACGGAAATAGTTGTATTGTCTCATTTGAAAGGTGTGAAAACACTACCGCCTATATGTGCTGGAAGTGGGCCGATTTGGGCAGAACGAATTGTACTAAACCGAGTTGGTACAGTATAAATAGGCTGATTGAACCTTTACTTTAACAACATGCCGCATTTGCCATGGTATTTCGTGTAACGTGACGTAAACGGAAACAGTACAGTATGTTGTATCGAAGCGTACACCGTATCGCATCGTAACGTGTAGATTTTCTATCGTAATGCCTATCGTGTATGGTATCGAATCGTAACGTGTATGGTATCGTGTAAAAACCGCACATGGTATCGTACATCGAACGTAATCACACCGTACGTACATTGTATCGTGTGACAACTGTTACGGTTCCAGAACTGTACATACAGCTATTGTACTGATTTTAACCATACATACAGCTATTGTACTGATTTTAACCATAGAATCAGCAACTGTACTGATTTTAACCATACATATAGCTATTGTACTGATTTTAACCATAGAATCAGCAACTGTACTGATTTTAACCATACATACAGCTATTGTACTGATTTTAACCATTGAAACAGCTACTGTACCGATTTTAACCATAAAATCAGCAACTGTACTGATTTTAACCATAGAATCAGCAACTGTACCGATTTTAACCATAGAAACAGCTACTGTACCGATTTTAACCATAGAATCAGCAACTGTACTGATTTTACCCATACATACAGCTATTGTACTGATTTTAACTATACATTCAGCTACTGTACTGACTTTAGCCATAGATACAGCTACTGTACTGATTTTAACCATACATGCAGCTACTGTACTTATTTTAACCATACATACAGCTACTGTACTGATTTTAACTATACATTCAGCTACTGTACTGAATTTAACAATACATACAGCTACTGTACTGATTTTAACCATACATACAGCTATTGTACTGATTTTAACTATACATTCAGCTACTGTACTGAATTTAACCATACATACAGCTACTGTACTGATTTTAACCATACATACAGCTACTGTACTGATTTTAACCATACATACAGCTACTGTACTTATTTTAACTATACATTCAGCTACAGTACTGAATTTAACCATACATACAGCTACTGTACTGATTTTAACCATAGGAACAGCTACTGTACTGATTTTAACCATACATACAGCTATTGTACTGATTTTAACCATAGGAACAGCTACTGTACTAATTTTAACCATACATACAGCTATTGTACTGATTTTAACCATAGGAACAGCTACTGTACTGATTTTAACCATACATACAGCTATTGTACTGATTTTAACCATAGGAACAGCTACTGTACTGATTTTAACCATACATACAGCTATTGTACTGATTTTAACCATAGAAACAGCTACTGTACTGATTTTTACCATCGATTCAGCTACTGTACTGATTTTAACCATACATACAGCTTCTGAACGATTTTAACCATACAGACAGCTACTGTACTGATTTTAACCATACAGACAGCTACTGTACTGATTTTAACCATACAGACAGCTACTGTACTGATTTTAACCATACATACAGCTATTGTACTGATTTTAACCATACATACAGCTGCCATTAAACCAATGATACAGTTACTCACTTAAACCATTTTAACAACTACCCACAAAATAAGGCTTGGTTGAGCGTTGAAAATTTGAACACAAAACATTGTCTTCCCTTTTACAAGTCCTAGCAGGATATGGCTGATCTGAATCTACACTTTTAGTCTGTGCTTGATTTTAATCCATCATTAAGAGTTATGCAGGGATCATAACCTCATAAGAGTGGCCATAAGTAATACAGTCTATCAGCCACTTTAATTGGCAAGTTTCTCACACTCAATGCTAAGTGTTACAAGGAAATTAAATCAAGCTGGTGCCTTCAATGTAACCACAAAATCTTATATTCACTTTCACATACATGCATGGTGCCTTCAATACTACCAGAGAGCAATGTTATAATCTCCCTACATGCATGGTGCCTTAAGTGTTACCACATAACATATGCTAGTCTTACAAATGGGGACAGTCAATATGACCAAACACTTAGACTCAACCTCTAAAATCAGAATCAGATTCAAACTCCTTATCTAAAGGATGTATCTGACAGTTTGCATATATTAAACACATGTTACAATATCTAACCACTACTTTAGGGAATTTGGGCATTATTTCTGAATATGGTTATATTTTTGTCTAAATAAAAAATTACTGAACATTAACTATAATATTAGACAGTAACAATCAAGAAAAAAATACTCTAAATGTTCATTCTTTCCAACTCTATAATAAGCGTGTTAGTGATCCCCACTACAATCAGATATGGCGTCAGGGCAGATTACCCTGATGATAATATACACTACAAACAGATATGGCGTCAGGGCAGATTACCCTGATGATAATATAATGTGATCCTAAAGCTAAGAGGTCGCATGATTTTCTTAGTTTAAAAATAGCTATCTCTGCTGTGTAGTTCAGATAGGAAAGACCTGTTTGCAGTGACGGGTGGGGATTTATACTTGACTGTTCACACAGATCTAGAATTTATACTTGACTGTTCACACAGATCTAGAATTTATACTTGACTGTTCACACAGATCTAGAGTATCAATGAACAGCATCTTGGCGGACCTTTTCAGGTTACAATGACTTATTTGGTTATTTGAGAAAAGACAATTATTCCAAACTGCTGGATACCACCTTTAAGTGCTTAGGACAAGTATTTATAGACATGTATTTATAAGTCAACATCAACAAACCAGATATCAAAATTAACTTTAATGATTAAGCAACAAAATATATAAAAATCATAAACTTTTCACATTCCATTTGTCCATTTTGGTAAATTGTTACTTGGTATGCATCATTTTTTGTCAAATTTCATAATATTTGTATACAAATCAACAAATGTATGTGATTCGTTATTGCATTATTCCTATTTATGAAAATGCATTATTCATGGGGAAAAAAACACTTAAAGTTCAAATATGTTCCATTAATCAAAGGGCTCTTAGTGCTGTTTTGTTGTTGTTGTTATAAAAATGACAAAATAAAAACTACCATGAACATTTGACAGGGGTTACTGTTCTGATGGAACAGAACAGCATGCAAGCAACACTACCCAAAACACCAACAACCAGGAACTGGTGACTAACAACAAAGTACTTGGCTTAAAGGTGATATCCAACAGTTTGGACCAAACATATTTTCAGTAAACATCTTAATTAACTTTTGTTGCCTAAACAGATCTTGTAAAATGTTGTTAATTGATCTCCTACACCTGTCTGAAAAGTTTACCATAATGCTACAATCATATTAGACTGAAGTATGATGTTTTTCTACAGAAATTATGTACAAATACACAAAACAAAGGTCAGATATTGTTACATATACTAGAAATAGGCAAACTGTTGGTTACCACCTTTAAGAGATGTGTATCAAACCATTATTGCCAGTAATAGCTCTCCCATTATCTATGATAACCCCCATATTTCCATCACTGACCACTGCCTTTTATTGGTGTTGACATCTCCACCATCCCAGATATGGCCTCTATCTAATGAAGACAGACGGATAATTGCAGGAATGCTGCAATGATTCTTCTGTCAGCACCATGAAGAGAAGGGACGTGGGTCCCATGGCAACTTTCAGACAGTAAAGTCATCTGTTCACCAGCACCATGAAGAGAGGGGACATGGAGTCCCACTGCAACTTTCAGACAGTAAAGTCATCTGTTCACCAGCACCTTGAAGAGAGGGGATGTAGAGTCCCACTGCAACTTTCAGACAGTAAAGTCATCTGTTCACCAGCACCTTGAAGAGAGGGGATGTAGAGTCCCACGGCAACTTTCAGACAGTAAAGTCATCTGTTCATCAGCACCATGAAGAGAGGGGACGTGGAGTCCCACGGCAACTTTCAGACAGTAAAGTCTTCTGTTCACCAGCACCATGAAGAGAGGGGACGTGGAGTCCCACGGCAACTTTCAGACAGTAAAGTCATCTGTTCACCAGCACCATGAAGAGAGGGGACGTGGAGTCCAACTGCAACTTTCAGACAGTAAAGTCATCTGTTCACCAGCACCATGAAGAGAGGGGACGTGGAGTCCCACGGCAACTTTCAGACAGTAAAGTCATCTGTTCATCAGCACCATGAAGAGAGGGGACGTGGAGTCCCACTGCAACTTGCAGACAGTAAAGTCATCTGTTCACCAGCACCATGAAGAGAGGGATCGTGGAGTCCCATGGCAACTTTCAGACAGTAAAGTCATCTGTTCACCAGCACCATGAAGAGAGGGAATGTGGAGTCCCACAGCAACTTTCAGACAGTAAAGTCATCTGTTCACTTGCACCATGAAGAGAGGGGACGTGGAGTCCCACGGCAACTTTCAGACAGTAAAGTCATCTGTTCACCAGCACCATGAAGAGAGGGGACGTGGAGTCCCACGGCAACTTTCAGACAGTAAAGTCATCTGTTCACCAGCACCATGAAAATAGGGGACGTGGAGTCCCACAGCAACTTTCAGACAGTAAAGTCATCTGTTCACCAGCACCATGAAGAGAGGGGACGTGGAGTCCCACAGCAACTTTCAGACAGTAAAGTCATCTGTTCACCAGCACCATGAAGAGAGGGGACGTGGAGTCCCACAGCAACTTTCAGACAGTAAAGTCATCTGTTCACCAGCACCATGAAGAGAGGGGACGTAGGAGGCTTTGGGTTTGTTCCTATGATCCTTTGATCCATGACATAAAATAGTTATGAAAATGGTAGTGATATATCTCCTTTTCTTGCAGTAACGAACCTGCTAGTACAATCGATAGAGCATCGGTTAGAGGTTCAATCTAGGGCTGCGACATACCAAAGTCGTTAAAAATGGAAATGGTATAGCTTCCTTGCTAATGCTTAAAGAAATATAAGTGTAGTTCCATGACTGATCTGCCTGGTATCAAGATAAAGTGGTTGTCTGTGGTATGATGCCAGGTGTTCACTGCATGCTATACATAGTGACAGCAGCACTATATCTGCTTCATGTAGACACCATCTCCAAATAACTAAAATAATATAAGTGAGATGGTAAAATCTGACACACAAACCTTTCCCTACACTCACCTAAGCGGGGTTAGTTTAAAGATTTGGCAGTCAGGTGTCAAGTTTATGTGCCTGAGGGTGGCAAAAAGGTCAGGTGTTTGTGACATATTATAAAAGTGAAGGCAGCACTAAATATGCTTCATATGAACAGACAATTACAAGGGTGTTATTGGGTCGGTGCAAGAAAACAAACACCAGATGGTCTAGGTCCTGTGATGTTATGCTGTTATTGGTATACACTAAAGTACCTTGCCACTTACACACAGGTAAAACAAATGGCTGGTAATTGGATGAGGTAATAAAAGGTAATGGATTGCCACATAAATAACCCGCTAGTCCTATAGTATAAATAGTTAGCAAACTAACTGCTAGATGTTATAAATAGGTTTATATAAGGAGAAAATGATGTTTTAATGTCTCGTGTTTTGAAGTCTAGTTTTAACATAACATGTATCAAAGTGCTTAATCACAATACTGAACAGCTGCATATCTATACAAAATAATTTAGGTTCAAATGCATAGATCACAAACATCAAGCCTTTGTAGCAAAAACCTTAATCTTTCTGAACAGCCAACTTCCATGTATGTGGTAATTAACAGCCCCTTGACTGTGACTGAATTCATTCCCACCGAATCCTCATACAGATTTTAAACATAATGACAAATGTGCCCAAGGAGGTGCTCGTGGCCTGATGGTAGAGTTGCTGACTCGGTAACGACCTTGACTGCTTACCCTCTCACCATGTGGCTTTAGATCTGGTTCAAGGCAAAGAACTTAGTGTGGGAAAACCTTCCTGCTGACCATGGTACAAGGTGGTTCTACTCAGACATATGTCCGTGGTCATCCTCAACTAAAACAGGTGAATATTCCTACACTGACTATAATTTACAGATGCGATGTATTTAAAAAAAAAAAAAAAAATGTGCCCAGACAAGCAAAACCTGTGAGGAAGAGTGGTAGTAAGACTTTTTTGGAATCTACTTACTTCAGTTATACCTGGACACAACAAATATTATGACCAAACATATGCAATGCATCTAAAAAAGCAAAAACAAATGAAACTTTTGGGATACAGATGTGAGCTGTCTGACCTTAATCTATGCATTTTGCCTAGGCCTGCTAAAGTCATGTTTATTGTTTAATTTTCTATATGGAGTTATACACAAAAATATATATGATAACAGCTTTCTGGGTTTATACACAAGAATATATAATGTTAACAGCTTTCTCGGTTTATACACAACAATATATACAGTAATAGCTTTCAGTGTTTTCTCATTTCCATACAGTAATTCCAAGACACACACTACATACATGAACACCATCAAACCTACACATGTTAAAGAGAAAACACCCTATGTATGTAAATACAACAGGTATTTTATATTCAAGATAAACTGGGAGGAGTAACAGTTATCAAGAAATTAAATAAACTGTTAGCCATTGTATGTGCTCTAGGTTGCAAGCAGGATGTCTTCTCTTGCATCATAACTTTTTACAACACATCTTCAAGCATTTATACAATGCATGTACTTAATGAAAAAAGCTCTATAAAAACTTAATCCAAATTGAAATTAACTCTATTTCAACAGCAGAATGAATTCAAAGAGGTTTGAGCATTTTGGGGCTAAAGGTCCTTTATTTTCTCTATTTTTCACTCTATAAATAAGCAGGCAATTGTCTTATAGCCTTTTGCAAAATATCTTTTAAAATCTTTATGTTTAAATAAATACCCAATTTAAACTCTTTAACAAAACAAAATCTCTGTTACATAAAGCTTTTCTTCTAAAATTCATGACTTGGTGACCACATACCTTATTCTGCCCTGAAACTGTTGACCACACCTGGTGCGTGGTCAGGTAAACATTAATTAACCTCATTAAACAGAATGCCTGATGTACCTGCCAAGGTATGGTTCAGGTGAGTCATGTGTTTTACACTGAGACTGTACAGCAAATAGTGTAGATCCTGATCAGTCAGCTCCTAGATCGGCATTATTTTCAAAATGCTTGTCCTTCATGCCTATAAGCAGGATAGAAGTTAATATCTCAAACCTAACTTTTTTCCTTATAATTTTAGCAAAAGCAGTAGCATGGAGCTGGCTTATCTGGATCTACACTATTTATCTGCATCATATAAGTATGTGCTCAGTAAAATAAAAGGTAATACTGCATCATCTAGTTATATACAATAATATACAGTGTAAATTTGTTTTACTTTTATTTTTACAGTTATTACTACTTTCAGTTATCCAGAGTTTGTTTATATGAAGAACATAAAAGTGCTAACAGTGCCGTCTTTATTGTAATGCACATGCCATTAACTATGTTCATGAGACCATATCCTATATTATTCTGTTACCAAATCAACCAATTCTAGAACTACTGTCATGAATTAAGCCTAAGAAAAAGAGCAATACCACTAGAATTTGTTACGAATGTAGTATGTTGTGGTCATGTTTTTTTCTATTCTTGGGAGCAATGCTCTCCTTATCCTTACACCCCTTGCTATGTTCTATTCTACTTTCTGTCATAGTGAAACTTAACAAGCTAATAACTAAACTAAATATTGATTGAACTTTTGTATAACTGAGTTAACGTGCAGATATTTTGTTACAAACAACTAAACACCATTTAGTAAACTGGTAGATAGCTTGCAGCCACAAGACTGCATGACAAGTCTTACAACAGTGAGCTCTGATTTGTTTACACTGGCCCGCATCATAGTGTATATACAGCTGCTTGATTATGGTATCAGATTTATAAATAAGTCTCACAGATAAGTGGCCAATAAAAAACAGCAAGTGAAACTTCTGCCCCTATTTAGTTCACTACAATGAAGTCATGTCTGCCTTTTGGCCCCATTCTACAACATCGTGCATTGTAACCATACTTTTTGTTACGTATCTGCTAAAAAAAACAATTAATGGTTACGTGAAGTGGTGCAGGTCTTGATCACCTAGATCTTGATAGTGCATTTTTGTTATATATAATCTACATCATTTATGAATGCCTGAGCAATTCATGCTTATCAGAATATGTTATGTAAACTTGAATCCAACCAAAATATAACTGCCCTTATTATTCTTGCTACATTATCAATTTTGACTTTTTGCATTGGTTATTATATTTACAAAAGCCACTTGCTTTCAGCATCTTATATAAATGCAACTTCCTAATGCTAATTATGACTGTAAGCAGTTTGTCCTTATGACATGGCTCACTATCATACAAGCAATAACAAGTTACAGTTTTCTTACTATATATCAATAGTATTAATGTAAATGTCATTAAAACGCTATGGTACTATATAATCTGAAACCATTTCAATGACTTTTTTATGTTTTGTCTGCAAATTCAGTTATTCTGGTGTTCAATAAATGTACAGAAGGGTACTGAAGTGACATCTAGCCTAGACTTACAATGGGTACTGAAGTGACATCAAGCCTAGACTTACAATGGGTACTGAAGTGACATCAAGCCTAGACTTACAATGGGTACTGAAGTGACATCAAGTCTAGACTTACAATGGGTACTGAAGTGACATCAAGTCTAGACTAACAATGGGTACTGAAGTGACATCAAGCCTAGACTTACAATGGGTACTGAAGTGGCATCAAGTCTAGACTTACAATGGGTACTGAAGTGGCATCAAGGCTAGACTTGCAATGGGTACTGAAGTGACATCTAGCCTAGACTTACAATGGGTACTGAAGTGACATCAAGCCTAGACTTACAATGGGTACTGAAGTGACATCAAGCCTAGACTTACAATGGGTACTGAAGTGACATCCAGTCTAAATTTACAATGTGTACTGAAGTGACATCAAGCCTAGACTTACAATGGGTACTGAAGTGACATCAAGGCTAGACTTGCAATGGGTACTGAAGTGACATCAAGGCTAGACTTACAATGGGTACTGAAGTGACATCTAGCCTAGACTTACAATGGGTACTGAAGTGACATCAAGTCTAGACTTACAATGAGTACTGAAGTGACATCAAGGCTAGACTTGCAATGGGTACTGAAGTGACATCAAGGCTAGACTTACAATGAGTACTGAAGTGACATCAAGGCTAGACTTGCAATGGGTACTGAAGTGACATCAAGGCTAGACTTGCAATGGGTACTGAAGTGACATCAAGGCTAGACTTACAATGGGTACTGAAGTGACATCAAGTATAGACTTACACTGGGTACTGAAGTGGCATCAAGTCTAGACTTACAATGGGTACTGAAGTGATATCAAGTCTAGACTTACAATGGGTACTGAAGTGACATCAAGGCTAGACTTACAATGAGTACTGAAGTGACATCAAGGCTAGACTTGCAATGGGTACTGAAGTGACATCAAGGCTAGACTTACAATGAGTACTGAAGTGACATCAAGGCTAGACTTGCAATGGGTACTGAAGTGACATCAAGGCTAGACTTGCAATGGGTACTGAAGTGACATCAAGGCTAGACTTACAATGGGTACTGAAGTGACATCAAGTATAGACTTACACTGGGTACTGAAGTGGCATCAAGTCTAGACTTACAATAGGTACTGAAGTGATATCAAGTCTAGACTTACAATGGGTACTGAAGTGACATCAAGTCTAGACTTACAATGGGTACTGAAGTGACATCAAGTCTAGACTTACAATGGGTACTGAAGTGACATCAAGTCTAGACTTACAATGAGTACTGAAGTGACATCAAGTCTAGACTTACAATGGGTACTGAAGTGACATCAAGTCTAGACTAACAATGGGTACTGAAGTGACATCAAGCCTAGACTTACAATGGGTACTGTAGTGACATCAAGCCTAGACTTACAGTGAGGACTGAATTGACATCAAGCCTTGACTTACAGTGAGTACTGAAGTGACATCAAGTCTAGACTTACAATGGGTACTGAAGTGACATCAAGCCTAGACTTACAATGGGTACTGAACTGACATCAAGCCTAGACTTACAATGGGTACTGAAGTGACATCAAGTCTAGACGTACAATGGGTACTGAAGTGACATCAAGCCTAGACTTACAATGGGTACTGAAGTGACATCAAGCCTAGACTTACAATCTATTACAAATGTTACAAGGATAGCACCTCTACCTACAATCAGCATTATGAGTTGTTCCAATGACTTTGGTTGGCCCAGTATCAGAACAAAATAGACAAGTATGATGTTTTATTTCCCCTGCCCATGGCTGACCATTACTTTGAAGGCATCACTATATTAGTTTGAAAAGATTGCTGGATAATAATCCCATATATATAGGATCAAACAAGTTTTGTTACTATCAGAGTGCTAGGCCTAGGAAGGGAAGTCCAAAAATTTTGTAAGTTTAAAGAACTACTTTCTAGTTGACTATCACTAAATACTAAATAGGAATAAACTGATAATGTATTCAGATTGATAATAATGGAACATTAAGAACAGTAATTGAAGGGTATCAAGAGTACAGCATTTGATGAAACAAGTTGCTTTGACTTTTCTACTATTTCTGTATGCTATCTTGCCATCAGCTAGCAGGTCTTGTATCGATGGTCATTATACTGACTTGCATGTGAATAACAGATGTTACGACAGAATAACATTGCCAATACAGGGGATCAACCATATCTGATTACATGTCAGGCTTTATTAGGTAGTTTTATTCATGTGAATAAATGGAATTTAACCTTGTGGGGTAGAAAGGTAAATAAAGGAAAGTACACATAACAGTATCAACTTCAGAAGTAAACTACTTTAGCAAGTTAAAAGCATTAATACAAATTATAAAAAGATTCTTTGATAAATGGCATATTTTTTTCATCATAATTGCCATCATCATCATTGTTAACATCAACATTAATAAACAACATAAACATTAAACATTAACAGTTTATCATCTTGAAAACAATCATCATTATTGTTATCATCATCACTGATATCACCATCAACAGCAGCTGCAGTACAAATGTCATCAACATTATCTTGTCATCATCATCTTCAGCAGAAGCAGCAGCAACATCATCATCTGCTAATGACCAAGAAAGTCAGTATCAATTGAGACCTTTTGACTCTCCCAAATATCAGTTTCAATCTATCCCTACTATCCAGTTCCACAATGATCGCTGAGGGAGACATGCTCGTTTTCCAATCATCACAAAACTGCTGATTAAGTTCTAACTATTCCTGTGACCTGGCAGCAAACATCTGATCAGTGAGTGAGCAAACATGGAATGGCAAGTAACAATCAATACTAGAACCAAGTGACAGATTTGCCGTCGACAGCAAATGAGCTAATAGTTTCTGATGATGCTACATTTTGGGGTATTTTTTAAGCATGTTATAAGTTTTAGTCATCATTTTGTGGTGTCTTTTTATTAAAAATCTGACGTTTGGTTCTGTGACAATAATCTGATTTAACCTATCTTTGTACCATTTGTTTGTATAACACCTCCTTTCTGCACGAGAGTTTTCAGCCTACCTAGGACATGAACCTATCAGCAAGAGGCTCTGGGGCAATAGGTAGACTCGGTCATACTAACTGCTCAACCACAGACACCAATCAGCAAAAATAAAATTATTCTTACTATTTTGAAATGGCTTTAAGAATCTTTTGCAGATGAAACTAAGATCAAAACAGGCACTGTTTTGTTTTAGGATTGCATAGAAGCACTCATCTATGTTAGAAAGTAAAAAATGCATAAGAGCAATGAGCCTCAGAAATACAACTAGTTTTAGACAATGCTATAAAGTGAATACAATAACCTGATTACACATTTAGGTCTGGATGTACTTTCTGTGTAAAACTGCTAAACCTGAAAGTCATATGTGTCAAACTTTAAATTGTAGAATAGGCAAATGGTCTGAAACATTTAAACACTTAGAGTTTGTTTGTTTGTTTATTTATTTGGTATATTGTTCCACCAACAATTTTTCAGTTATCTGACAAGGGTTACATGTCCACTTGAAGCAGATATAGTGCTACCTTCACTGTGTTTCTAGCATGCCGTGAACACATGGCATAATACCACACCCAGTCACATTATCCTGACACAGGCCAACCAGTCAAGGAACTACCTTTATATTTGCCTTTGCATAAGCAAGGAAGCTATAGCACTACCATTTTTTACGACTCTAGTATGTCACGGCATGGGTCGAACCAGGTGCCTTCTGTACCTGGAGCAGACCCTCTACCAATTACGCTACCAGGTCAACAAAAGTGTTTGATTAATTATAGACGAATAGTGTAGATCCAGATCAACATGCTCCCACTGTAAGTTGTCTGGCAGGATCTGCACTCTTGGCAAGTAAATCACTATCAGTATACCTTGATATATGCATGAAGTTCTAAGCAGACAATTAAGATTTGAGCACATATATAACTGGCCAATAAAAACTGTAGCATGATAGTGGTTAAATACACATTCTGCTTCAAAATGCACCATTTCAATCATATTTCAATGAAATATTTATTAAACATCCAAATACTGCATCAGTCTTTTATGACTGAAGTAATACAACTTCATGTTTATAATGATTATATAATTAATCATCCATGCAACATCCTATCTCGCCCAGCTTACCTCCTGTGTACATCATACTGCGATTTCAATTCAACGCCTTCAATAATTTATTACAATTTATTCACAAAATTGAGTTTTAAAAAAAAATCAAAATTTCACATGAAACTTATCTATAAACAGTGAAAATTGTGCAATTTTCAAATGTTCACATAATTTCACAGTAATAAATTTTGCATAATCAACCAACAATGATATCCCTGTGGGTACACTAGATTGCCACAATGCTTAAGTACAGGCTCAGACATAGCTGAATCTTTAAAATAACAAAAAAATAAGTCCAATATTCTGACCATCTTTGACCAAAAGTTTGCTGACCATGAGCTGGTGAATTGGTCAGATAAAGGCAAACAGAGAAGGTCCAGATCAGTCAGCTTGCTGTAGGAGCTGGCTTATCTGGATCTACATTAATTGCCTCAGAAGATCAATTAGTTTTTAGCAGGTTAAAAGTTCAAAAATGTTGGGAGTTTCTGAACTTGAAGATTAAACTCTTTCAAAGTGAATCCCTTTTGAGTGTTTAAGTTTCCAATATCCTCAAGGCTCTAGACAACACATGGGTGGTAACTATGAAGCAGTTATGATAGCAACATCACTCATATCTTTGAGATTATGACCACTAGCCAGTTCATTGAACATCTCCGAATGG
Organism: Sinonovacula constricta; assembly: GCA_007844125.1. NCBI lineage: Eukaryota > Metazoa > Mollusca > Bivalvia > Cardiida > Solecurtidae > Sinonovacula > Sinonovacula constricta. The sequence goes on along the minus strand of CM017568.1, from coordinate 5,804,158 downwards.
CTTGGCCCATTGATAAGAAGACTGGTCTGTCCACGGTTACTCTAAGCCTTGACAGAACTTGATTATCATACCCTGAATGTCTTGCTACAAAAGTTACTAGAATTAGATGTTATTTATTAAAGAACTTCATGCATAAACAACATGACATATAAATACTTGACTGTCTTGTAGCAGAAAATAGTTTAGATCCCGAACAAGACAGTTCCCAGCTATTTGCCATAACATGTCTGATCAGGACCGACACTTTTTTTTGCTATATTTCTTACTATGTAAGCACAAAACTGTTAGCAAAAACAACAACGCTAAAACTTTACAATGTAACAGATGTGTAAAAGCTTAGAGTTTTGTAGATGTTTAAAAAAATATGACTTTTGTTCTTGTTTTAAAATCTAAAACTTTGGTAGGTGTTTTGAAATCTAAAACTTTGGTAGGTATTTTGAAAACTAATACATTGGTAAGTATTTTACAATCTAAGACTCTGCATTGTAGGTGTTGTAAAAACTTAGACTTTTGGTGTTTAAATAATGTTTGCATGTTATGGGATACAAGCTAAGATGGGTGGTTCAAGTTATAAGCGAATGACCACTGAAGTGTCCAACTGGCCACTTCACTAGATGAGAGGACACTGACCACTGAAGTATCCAACTGGCCACTTCACTAGATGAGAGGACACTTCAGACACGCGAACAGAGGTCTGCCAGAGATGAAGTTTGTGTTATGGATCAGGGCTGAAGTATGTCTACCTATCACCATGGGAACCTACTGAGCTTTTGTGTTTTTGTAAAACAATTGAAATATTAACATGTTTAGGCTGCAGGTATATTTACATACAGTGAATATGTAATCATAATATGTATGTTTAGAAAACATGTATTTAACAAGTGATATATTGATCATAAATGTCAAGAAAGATTATTATAGTCATTTTATTAATATTATATTTAGTTCTTTTAAGCTTCTAAACATTCATAAAAAAAAAAATCATAGATTAATCAATGTTGTCCACATTGTATTAAACAATGATTGTTATTAAACATGCACATACAAAACAATGAAGCATAGCAGTTGATAACAATAGAAGATTTAAAGTTTTGAAATAAACTTGCATTAGAATACTACTAAGTAGACTGGATTTAGGACTCAAGCAAATGATGCAAAATGTATTCAACATGATTTTTTTCCTGCTTTCTACACAGGCAGATAAGTAAACTCAACCACAGAAAAAAAAAATAAAGCGATATAAGTATGAAAGTATAAAAAATAATAACAATAATTTTAAAAATGAAAAAATATAATTAAAAACTGCATAATCACTCACCAGTTCATCATGAAATCCAGTGTTTAAATCACAGGGAACAAATTAGTGTATGCAAATATTACTGTCCACAGTAATACGATGTAATTTGTAATCCAGAAGATAGCATATACTTCAGAATATCACAGCATAACAATTAAGTTCACTATCCCTTCATGGAAGAAATATCACTGATAATAATATTTTCTGGCTAAATTCCATCCATTAATAAAACTTCTAATCCTTATTAAAATTGTTTAAGATAAATCCATTAAAACTTAATTAATCATTATTGTTATGTCTGGATTCACCATGAAGTAATTCATTCCTGAATAAATCTAGATTGACACTGGAGAAGAAAAAATTCTACTATCAATAAATGACCACAAAACAGTATTATAATTTACAACTGAATAAAAAGAACAATATTTCATTGCTACAACTAGCTGCTCTACTTTCTGTTGACACTTGAACAGTTGCAGAACAAAAACTCCTATAGTTCTCTCTCTGTACAATAAGACTTACACTTGATCACTACCTTCAGTTTTAAAATGAAACACATTTATGTGGCCTAGTTTTTAAACAAACAGCCTGTCATAGTGTATATAATAGATAAAATATGGGTTGAGCTAGTTAGGAAGTCACTACTTTATCCCCATTGGATTATAATGTAAACATCTTCCTCTTATCCTGCTATACACAATGTGACCAGGTTCAGCTTATCCGGCTATACACAATGTGACCAGGTTCAGGCAAATAGTGCAGATCCAGATCAGTCAGTTTCTAGAGGGAAGCTCTCTGATCTGTAATTATTACAATATATATGCTGCTTAGTCTATATGACAGTGTGTCCAGTTACAAGTGGAGATGATTGATAGAAAATGAGGCCAAAATTTAAAGCTCCAAGCCCTGGCCCTTGTATAAAAATTCTAGCATCTCCACACAAGGGGAAATGATGAGAAAATGTGCGTCAACACTTAAACAAGAACTGTCCATATAGACAGCATGTTCCCCATGTTATTCAATGTTAGTTAGGATAATGAAAATTCTTTAAAAAAAGGGGTCATAACTCTATCCAAGTTATTCGAAGGGTTATCTGCTCCTTTGAAATGGATTCAGCTTGTGATAGTGAATAAGTACACCAAGTATAATGAGAATAATGCATATTTTGATAGACCTTAACAAAACTATACCTGTTTCAAGAATTGGTAGTCATCAAAATAATAATTTAAACATTTCTAAATTAGTAAGGAATGCTAATAACATAATGTTGATTTGCCCAGAGAGGAACTTAGAATTACTAACATCAATTAAGAACTGCTCTTTAATTAATTATCACCAGTTATCTAATAACTGCTAATGAAAGCCCCCAAGCACTAATGACAGTATTAATTGTCTACCCTCTATATATATATATACATGAGCATTCAAACTGACTTTAGCTAATACAAACACAACATCTAAAATATATGACTTTCAAGGGTGTTCTACCATTTTGTACAGAATAATAAACACTTCAATGCCACATCATGTATATCCACAACAAACTTGAACTGATCCACCTGTCCTTCCATGGCAATCATTGTGTAATACAACTAAAGATACATCCCATTATTCCTCACTAGAAGCAACTGACTTGTACCTATTTGTATTTGAATGAAAGCAGCTTCATTATAAACCCTACTTTTTTACAACATAATGCAACAAATTTGCTTCAACTAAACAAACCAACACCTATCAATAGACTCACAAACAGACACAAACAGACTACAATGACAAGAAATTGTTTAATATTACCAGACACCCGGGATATAAATCCAGTTGTTTCACATCTATCATAAAAAATCCAGTTGTTTAACATAAATCATAAAAATCCAGTTGTTTCACATAAATAAATAAAAAACCAGTTGTTTCACATCAATTATACAATAATATTTTATACATTAAATGAATGCCCATAAAAAATACATAATACAAGATACATAATAAATATACTCATTTCACATACAGTAACTATATATGTATAATATACCCACTTTACTATACTCCAAGAAACTGTTCATAAATCCACCTACATCACATACTGTATATGCACTATACCCTCTAACTATAGTCCACTCAGCACTTATCAACCGTTATACCATCCATTTGACTAATATTTCTAAACAGCCACACTAACCACTTGTATCTGTATCAACTACAGTCTTTTCTCTTGTAACACAACCTTATCTACCTAACCATACTTCTATACCACATATCCTAAGCAAGTATCAGGGTCTTAGTTTGATATAACTGACCCTCAAGCAATTATTGACAACTAATTACATCAATTACCTGTTAAGTCACAAGCAATAGATCCAGTATCAAATAGCTTTCGTCACTTACTCACTACAACCCTTAGTAATGTCACCCACGAAACATAGGACCACTAAACCTGCTACTCAAGATATACAGGGACCAAACTTACTATTCCATTAACTGGACACATACAGATGTTCACCTTTCCACAACTACAACTCCAAAGCTACTGTAAGCAGAAGGATATGCATACAATATACTAGCCACGGCCACTGTTATATTTAGACGCAACAACCAAGATGTTTTCAGTGCTGAACTTAAACCAATATGCTGTAGAGTAATGAAAACTGTATGGTCTCCTAACTGAGCATAGTACAGTGACACTGTTGTATTAGGACTCCAAGTCTTTGCTCGTACCTTCAACTTAAAACAATATGCTATAGAGTAATGAAAACTGTATGGTCTCCTAACTGAGCATAGTACAGTGACACTGTTGTATTAGGACTCCAAGTCTTTGCTGGTACCTCAACTTAAAACAATATGCTATAGAGTAATGAAAACTGTATGGATTCTTAGTTAAGTATGATACTGTGCTACATGTCATAATAACACTTCAAGTCTTTGCCGTTAGCTGAACTTAAACCAATATGTTGTAGAAAACTTAGGGTCTCAGCTAAATATAATACTGTGCTACTGTTATATTAAGGCACTATCATAACATTTTGTCAGTTAGTGTTTGCTCATGGCTGACAAATCAATGAGCTGCAATGTCTTGAAAGCTTTCAGGTCTCTTGGTAGATCCACTGTTAAAGAGATGTCGCTGTTTGTTGATGTTAGCTCAGATGAGGCAATTAAGTTTTCTCAATACCTGCTAAGCACCACTTGGTCAGGTTTAGGCAAAAGGTGTAGAACTTGACTCAGTTCCCACAGATTCTACACAATTTGCTGCTAAAAATTCTTTTACTATGTCCCTTTAAATTTTGCATAAACACTGGTTGTATTGTCTCTTAAAAGGTTGTCTCGTGCAAAAGTGAGGCACACAAGTGTGCAGGAAATAACGCAATGTGGACAGCTGATAGTTCCCTAGGCTTTGTATGTATTTACACCAAGAATATGGTCATTATGGTGACTTCAAGGCATACTTGGTGGCGAAAGACTCTCCATAAATACTAAAAAACACTAGGAACAACTAACACAGTGTCTGTTCCATAAAAGTGCTGTCCAACACTCTAAGCAAGAAATAACATCAAAGAAAATGCAAGTATTGCATGATTTACTTTGATGGTCTTGATAAAAAGCTGTCTGTTGATGTCCAATATTTGTGTATGACTTGCCTTGTAATTTCCTAAACATGACCAAATAACAACAACAGCAGCCCATGGCAAACATCAGATGAATTGCTATAATTGGAGCCAGCTTCCGTATAACTGAATGATGAACCCAGATGATCTGGTTATCAAAACTAATAATGCTATTACAAAAAAGACAGTGTATTCAGAGTATGAACCTAGATCAGATTACACCCTTAGAAAAAGTCTTATCGGGGTCCATGCTCATTGACTTTTTTTCTGCAAAACATTTGATAAGTAAACAAAAATATTTTACCACTATGCTGCATAATAAATTAATTAAGTCATTGGGATATCTATTGATTATTTTTAAAATACAATATATCTACTTACACTACAACTCATTATTTTATTTGGAGAAAACTTGTATTTAAAAAACTGATACTTAATTTTTTTTTAGTTTTATATAGCGGTAAACCACTTTGTATGAAAATAACATATGTTGTGTCTTTGTGTTGTAAATATTCAAAATCTATACTAATGGAAATCATTCCAGTGATCATTTGGTCCAGTTTCATGCTGGACTCAAGTAAAATTAGGTCCCAAGTAAGGTGAGAGGCAGTCCCTGCCACCCTACATCCCCACCTCCCTCAAATGTGTATTCAAGATCTTGTGTCAGGTTACATACAAGTCACCTTTGAAACAAATTCCAAGTTGAAACCGTTGCACTGCATTGCTTACATTTCTTTCTGCATCTCCTCTGCTACTCAAGTTGAAGCATAGCAGTTAAGTCTGGCTTACTTCTGATGGCAGTATTCACAACCCAGAACTGTTTAATTCTGTGTTTACCCTTAAACATGCTTGTTTGATTACAACCCAACCTTACTATGAAACTGGTTGTTTACAGCTGCAAAGGTTATTTTATAATGACCATTGCTACAGATTTGGCAGCATTTAATGAAGATTCTGATCAGGCAGTGCCCTCTACTGATCTGGATATACACTCATTGACAAGGCCTGATTAATTTGGGCTTAGTTTAAAGCACTCTTTGCACTAAGACCGGTTCCCAGAAAAACATACAACCAATTAGCACCCCATTGCGAAACATACCCTGAGGTTTAGTGAATCATTCAAAATATGTAAAGCATGTCTTACAGCCATTTAAATTCTAATTAAAGTGAAACTGTAACTAAGAATAATATATTTGGAGATTGGAAATTTGGCAGATAAAAGGATAGTAACAAAAACTTTAATACTACAATAGTAAAAGACTTAAATATTATAATAGTAAAGAAATATTGCTGTTGCAGTTGCTGCTGCAACTGCGGTAAACTATTTAGGGTTTTAATTATTACATAATTAATAACAGCAAAACATAATTAAAAAGCTAAAGAGCTAGAAACATCAAATTAAGAAATATAAAAAACTGTAATTGGCAAGCAGTGGGCTAATTAAAATCAAATAAAAAGTTATTAAACTAATAAATCCACACTACAATAGAAGTCCAATGCAGCATATGAAATTAGCTTTCAATGAGAAATGGTAAACAAAGAAGTCATTATTGCACAGATAACTTTACATCACTGCCAGCAAAAGTTGGCAAATGTACAAAGCACAACCAATAACCATTCTAATTATACCAGTGAAAAGAATTTTCAACCATACAGACTCATAAACTTGCTGCACATATTATTACAATCAAAGTCCTGTTTTATATTATAAATACAGAAGGACAGAAATACTAATATAAAAGCAAACGTATGGCTTATTTGCTAGAGGCAACATTATCTTTGAATATACGAGGTGTGGTCCAGACTGCCTTTGTATTATGTTCAGTGCTTGAAATATCTTAACATAACTTTCATAAATAATTACCCATGTATTACTTATTACAGGAACAATACCATTTCATTTCAAACAAACCCTAAATATGCTGTTCATTGCTATAGGAACCCACAGCACTGTAAGTGGGGAACAAATCATAATTTTATTTTAATGCCTAAATTTAATATTTATGTTTCCAAATTTATTTAAAATTAAGCAATTGTTTCTGTTTATTTTGTTTTGTTTTTGTTACATCACAACAATCTTATGGCCAAATTGGTGATGTCTGGCTTATAACTGATGGCACAGGATAAAATCAATTGTTCACCCCTCATATCTGTTAAAACACAAATCTGATATGTGTTTATACAAGGTATGTGTATTTACATAATTGTATTAGCATGAAGCTTAGAAAACAAAATTTGGATAGATATGTACGCATCAAATTTAGACTAAAAACTTGCTGTCTCTTACTCTTTTAATTTAAAATTGAAAATATAAAAAATACCAGATCATGCTATAGCAACAGACCCAATTTCAAATTTTCCCCACACCCCTACATGTATTTTGCACTCCAGACATGGATTCCAACCCTCCCTTACCCTTTTAATTCTCCTTTCCAGATGCACTCCACCAATTAGTGTTCCAATTAGCAGCTGTAAGATTGATGGGGTCATTACAAGGATCTCTCTTAGAACAATCCTTACAGCGCCTAGCCCCTTCCAATAAGGGCTGTCCCATTTGTTTTAGGCCTTTCTTTTACTTCAAACTTATAAAATTCTGGGAAAACCCATTCCATTTGTTTTTTTCTGATTAAATAAGGAGACTTTAAACATTTCTATTAAAGGACAGGACAGAGCATCTAACAATAATGCCATCATGTTTTAAGTGAATCCATTTCCTCTAAGATTTCTTTACAGGGGAATATGTGGGAGCTATTAGCTTTCTACTATTATTTTCTTAAAGACATTCACGAGTGCTACCTATAATCATCCATGTCTACTTGCTCAACAAACTGTCCCAAAGCCTTTTCTAGAAAACAATAATTCAAATAACCATATCCTGCATGTGTTTCAAACTGTTTTCCTATTCAGTACACATTATATCAAATCCTTCAACATCCCTTCTAAACTTTTTTCCTCCAAACCCCTTAAGGCCTCATGAAGCCCATCGTAGAGGGATATTAAACAACCCTCATTTAGTGGAGAATCAATATTGAGCATCCCTTGTTCTTTGTTCTGTCAGTACCATTTAGCTTAAGAATGTCTCCAGTAATGATTACATTCTGACACCCAAGAAGGGGGTGGAGACCAAATCACAACATAACTCATTTACATGCAAATGGAACCCAATGGCAACTCTTAACCTTCCAGAATAATTATTGTAGTTTAACCATGCTTAGCTGTTTACCATGAACTATACATGGTTTACAAAGGTAACAAAATATATTGCTGGTGACTAAACAGCTAACTGTGTCGATGCCGATTTGATACTTCTTAGCAGGAGCTGGTTGATCTGGTTCTGTACTACCTGCTGATGATCTGGTTCTACACTACCTGCTGATGATCTGGTTCTACACTACTTGCTGATGAACTGGTTCTACACTTCCTGCTGATGAACTGGTTCTACACTACCTGCTTGCTGATGAACTGGTTCTACACTACCTGCTTGCTGATGAACTGCTTCTATACTACCTGCTTGCTGATGAACTGGTTCTACACTACCTGCTTGCTGATTAACTGGTTCTATACTACCTGCTGATGAATTGGTTCTACACTACCTGCTTGCTGATGAACTGGTTCTACACTACCTGCTTGCTGATGAACTGATTCTATACTACCTACTGATGAACTGGTTCTACACGACCTGCTGATGAACTGGTTCTACACTACCTGCTGATGAACTGGTTCTACACTACCTGCTTGCTGATGAACTGCTTCTACACTACCTGCTTGCTGATGAACTGCTTCTACACTACCTGCTTGCTGATGAACTGCTTCTACACTACCTGCTTGCTGATGAACTGATTCTATACTACCTACTGATGAACTGGTTCTACATGACCTGCTGATGAACTGGTTCTACATTACTTGCTGATGAACTGGTTCTACACTACCTGCTGATGAACTGGTTCTACACTACCTGCTTGCTGATGAACTGCTTCTTCACTACCTGCTTGCTGATGAACTGCTTCTACACTACCTGCTTGCTGATGAACTGGTTCTACACTATCTGCTGATGAACTGGTTCTACACTACCTGCTTGCTGATGAACTGGCTCTACACTACCTACTGATGAACTGGTTCTACACTACCTACTGATGATCTGGTTCTACACTACCTACTGATGAACTGGTTCTACACTATCTGATGATGAACTGGTTCTACACTATCTGCTGATGAACTGGTTCTACACTACCTGCTTGCTGATGAACTGGCTCTACACTACCTACTAATGAACTGGTTCTACACTACCTACTGATGAACTGGTTCTACACTACCTACTGATGAACTGGTTCTATACTACTTGCTGATGAACTGGTTCTATACTACCTACTGATGAACTGGTTCTACACTACTTGCTGATGAACTGGTTCTACATTACCTGCTGATGATCTGGTCCTATACTGCCTGATAATGAACTGGTTCTACACTTCCTGCTTGCTGATGAACTGGCTCTACACTACCTACTGATGAACTGGTTCTACACTACCTACTGATGAACTGGTTCTATACTACCTACTGATGAACTGGTTCTACACTACTTGCTGATGAACTGGTTCTACATTACCTGCTGATGATCTGGTCCTATACTGCCTGCTAATGAACTGGTTCTACACTACCTGCTTGCTGATGAACTGGTTCTACACTACCTGCTGATGAACTGGTTCTACACTACCTGCTGATGAATTGGTTCTACACTACCTGCTTGCTGATGAACTGGTTCTACACTACCTGCTGATGAACTGGTTCTACACTACCTGCTTGCTGATGAACTGCTTCTACACTACCTGCTTGCTGAGGAACTGCTTCTACACTACCTGCTTGCTGATGAACTGGTTCTATACTACCTGCTGATGAATTGGTTCTATACTACCTACTGATGAACTGGTTCTACACTACCTGCTGATGAACTGGTTCTACACCACCTGCTGATGAACTGGTTCTATACTACCTGCTGATGAACTGCTTCTTTACCAACTGCTGATAAACTGCTTTTAAACTTTAAGGTAATTATTATAAAGATCATCTTGTTAGGTCAACTGATAATAAAATCAATTCTACAATCTGGGTCAACCAGGCGTTCCAGGTGTAAAAAATAAATCAATATGTTTAAGTGAACAATGTATGCAATTATGAAAAATGTAGATTCTTTTTATGTAATTCAATGTAGTTAGAAATGAAATTATCATTAATGATTAATCATTTATTAATGAGACAAAGGAAAGGAAGGAGAAGAATAAGAGAATAGTTGTAGTAGTTAGGTAGTTGTGTCTGATGTACTAATTATTCCATACAATAAGAGCACAAAGTTTACACCTGATCACCTAAATTGTATCTCCTTATATCTTTAATAATAATTCATCCACATTTAATAAATACTCTATAGCATTCTCCTAATTGGCTCCACATACAAACATGGTAAAGAATATCACCACAAAATATTGTACCATGAAAAAACAATCTTTCACAACAAAGGATGAAACCAAACATCCATGAACATATCTCACAAAGTTATGTCTTATGTAGTCAGTATTGACTTTTGGCAGTACAAAGTTGAAGTTGAAGTTGAAGTTATTAAATGAATCCAGAACATCTTTAAATACCAATTATCAAAATCTTATAAAATTTAAAAATGAATCCCAAACATCCATAAACATTAATTATAACTAAATTCATCCACAAAAACCTAAATGCATGATCACAAATTAAAACTAATAAAACAAATCCAAACCACTTTCCTACTGATAACATTCCCTAAGCCTGTAAACCTAGACCCTACAGACCAGGCTTATACTTATAGAAGACTAGACACTGGGCTCTTAAACACAAAATATCTGGCAGCATTTATAATTTATCAAAACCCTCCACACTAAAAAACAGTTTCCACAAATAAACCACTAATTGAACACACACAAACAAGTTCCCAAACGCCTCACAGTGCCTTTAAATCACAATTCTGCAGATCATGCTATAATCCTCATTGCCACCAGTGAATGGGCTTTTTTTCTCTCTCCTCAATGAAAGAAACACACCTTCATCATCTGTGTATTGATTAATTTTCCTCTCACCTTATTATTGGACACCAGACACCTTGTTTTAGCAGTAACCTACAGCATTTGTCAATAACCCTACTAATTTTAAGTTATTTGAAGCCAATATCTTGCTACATTTGTAATTCACCCATACATCCCATAGCCTGCTGGTCATGTGGTTATAAGCCTCTGATAATAATAATAATTCTTAGTTATATACTGTCTCTTTATCCTAATACAATGTCCATGGCCAACACATGCATTCACCATTGGATAAATCTGTATCAAGGGATGTTTATTAAAAACACTTGAATCTGCTATCATCTAAATCTGTTATCAAGAGATGTTTGTTAAACACTTTCATCCGCTATTATCTAAATCTGTATCAAGGGATGACTGTTAAACACTTGCATCCACCATCACCTAAATCTGTTATCAAGGGATGACTGCTAAACACTTGCATCCACTATCGTCTAAATCTGTTATCAAGAGATGTTTGTTAAACACTTGCATCCACTATCGTCTAAATCTGTATTAAGGGATGATTGTTAAACACTTGCATCCACCATCGCCTAAATCTGTTATCAAGGGATGATTGTTAAACACTTGCATCCACCATCGCCTAAATCTGTTATCAAGGGATGATTGTTAAACACTTGATCATGGTTGTCTAAATCTGTATCAAGGGATGTTTGTTAAACACTTGCATCCACTATCGTCTAAATCTGTATTAAGGGATGTTTGTTAAACACTTGATCATGGTTGTCTAAATCTGTATCAAGAGATGTTTGTTAAACACTTGCATCCACTATCGTCTAAATCTGTATTAAGGGATGATTGTTAAACACTTGCATCCACCATCACCTAAATCTGTTATCAAGGGATGATTAAACACTTGCATCCACGGTTGTCTAAATCTGTATCAAGAAATGTTTGTTAAACACTTGCATCCGCTATCGTCTAAATCTGTATCAAGGGATGATTGTTAAACACTTGCATCCACTATGGTCTAAATCTGTTATCAAGGGATGTTTATTAAACATATATGCTCATCTCACTGCTGAGTTTCACCCACTGACACCCAAAAGCAAAACAAAAATTATGTTCAAGGTCACTGTGACATTGACCATTGCACCAAAGACCCCAAAACCATGGCACCAATGACCCCAACACCAATACAGGTTATTTATACATCAAGACCTATTTATCTACCAAGATTACGGATTATGGGCTCTTGTGTTTGCTAGATATTGATCACAAACTAAAATTATCTTCAAGGTTGCTGAGACCTTGACCTTTGTATGAGTGACCTAAATTGAATATGGGTCATCTTCTCCAATTAGGATTGTGAGCTCATGCATTCTCTAAATATCTATGAGAAATGAAGTGGTTTATTAACTAACCAACATCCTGCACAACAAATGCCTCTTCTTTGAAAGCTGGGATAATAACAACTACTTTGTTGTTTCTGCTGTTGTTGTTTTTGCTGTTGTTGTTTTTGCTGTTGCTATTCTGGTTGATATTGTCACTGTTGTTGTTTCACTACTTACAATGTGCTCAAGGTGAGCTTTTTTGATACCACTTCGTCCATTGTCCGTCGTGCAGCGTCAACATTTTAGCCTCTGAACCTGCTAGAGGCCACAGTTTTTATCCAATCTTCATTAAACTTTGTCAAAATGTTTGTCTGCATGAAATCTTGGATGAGTTCATTATTGGGTCACCTGGGGTCAAAAAGTAGGTCACTAAGTCAAATCTTAGAAAAAGCTTGTGAACATACTAGAGACCACATTTATCGTCCAATCTTCAACAAACTTCGGCAGAATGTTTGTCTGCATAAAATCTTGGATGAGTTTGTAACTGGGTCACGTTAGGTCAAACAGTAGGTCACTAGGTCAAATCTTAGAAAAAGCTTTTAAATAAACTAGAGACCACATTTATTGCCCAATCTTCACCAAACTTGGTCCGGTTGTGTGTCTGCATGAAATCTTGAATGAGTTCGTTATTGGTTTAGAGGGGGTCAAAAAGAAGGTCACTAGAAAAAGCTTGTGAACACACAAGAAGTCCCATTTATGGCCCAATCTGCACCAAACTAGATTAGAATGTTTGCCTCTATTAAATCTTGGATAAGTTCATAACTGGGTCATGTGGGGTCAAAAGGTAGCTCACTAGGTCAAATCTTACAAAAAGCTTGTGAACTAAGTAGAGGCAACATTTACAGGCCAATCTTCATCAAACTTGGTCAAAATTTTTGTCTGCATGATCCTGGACGAGTTCGTTACTGTGTCAAGTGGGGTCAAAAAGGCGGTCACTAAGTCAAAACTTAGAAAGAGCATGTGAGCACACTAGAGGCCACATAAATAGCCCCATCTTCAAACTTGATGGCCCAGTCTTCACCAAACTTGGCCAGAATGTTTGCCAGTATGAAATCTTACACATGTTTTGAAGTGGGTCATACGGATTCTTCACCAAAGATTTTTAAAGTAAATAACTCTTAATTACTTGACACCAGATATGAACCTTCTAAAAGCCTGTGTCTTCAGGTGAGTAATTAAGGGCCATCATGGCCCTCTTGTTCTCTCTTACAATCAACTTTTAGTGGAAAATGAACCTAGAAACTGTAAAAACCAAGAACTGTTTTTACATTCATACCAGTTTTCAGTTACAGATTTTGCAGGTAAGTCTTTGCCTTTTCTTTTTCTCAATTCCAATCAATTTTGGCAAAAATTCAAACAACAGATTCCAATACCAATGAACTCAGGTACCCGATTCCAATTAAAGGAAAATAAGCTTCGTCTTGCTTTTTACTCGATTCCGATCAATTTTGGCAACAAAAAAACAAACTTGGCAGCAGCAAAATCCCCAGATACTTTGATCAAGACAAAGGGTAAGATGTCTGCCAAGGAAGCAGAAAAGAAAAGGTAAATCTTATCAAAGCTTCCCTTAAATATGCACAATTGCATTCTTGAAATGTAAGATCAAATAGACAACCAGTCTGAGAAGTGAACCCTGGTGTGCAACAACAAGCCTTAATTAACTCTTAACTTGATAAGCAATTATTCATCAAACTAAGGCAAAAATAGTGTAGATTCAGATCAGCCAGTTCCTCCTGGGAGCTCCCTGATCAGGATCTGTATTGTTTGCATCTGGGTCGCTATCAATACATGTCTTTACCTAAAGGCATGAGGTTGTCAGCAAATAACTACAAACTTATTACTGATTTTGAACAAATGAAGCAAAATGAATGATTAACCCTAAAATTGCTTCGCATGTATTTACAAGGCATCGGCAAATAGTGTATATCCAGATCAGCCAGTTCCCTGTTAGGAGCTGTTTAGTCAGGATATTCAGTATTTGCTGCTAGGTTTCCAGCTGTAAGACATTTTATATTGTCGTAATATTTCAAGCTTACTAACTATGAACTAAGTAAGGTTTATTACCATGAAGCAGGTTAAGAGTTAACATGACATCACAGGCTACAAGTTAGTAAGATGGGAGCTGGAACACTTACCTAGCAGACAGGTACAAACTTTCATTATATTCCCTATCCAACATCAGGCTGTTTTTGCACCTTAAATTAAGATTCCAGGTGGCATAACAGACATGATAAAGAATGCAAGTGTTCTTAATGACAGTAAAGGTGTTTTCAGTCTTTTCACCCATGCACTTTGCTTTATCATTTTTATGGTTGTTGCAATCAGGTAGATGTTAGTGAATGACTAAGCGAGGCTGTAAATTGTAATTAGTAGCCAATAAAAGTGACATAATGTGAATGGTAATAGTACACTTGTTTGCTGTCACTTAAGTTACCATTTTAACATCAGCAACAGAAACAGCTGTAGCAGCATAATTTGTATCATCATTATGCTTATCGACATCCTCCTCCTTCTCATCATCATCATCATTAACACTAACACCAATATCAATATCATCCTCATTATCATCATCTTTAAATGTACTTAACAAATCATCATTACGATGATCATCAATATCCACATAATATTTGTTGTCTTTATTTTTGTCTAGCATACAGATAAACGCCATTATCATAATTTTCTTCAAAATCACCACAACATTATCATCCTTACAACAATATTTAATGTCATTATCATCATCTACAGTATTAAACATCTGGAACAAAATCAAGCTTACCAAATATGCCTTGCAAGTCTAATTAAATGTCTTTGTATTGGTTATCCCTGGTCATTCTACAGGTTATCAAAGGTCTTTCTACAGGTTATCGCAGGTCTTTCTACATGTTATCACAGGTCTTTCTACAGTGTATCACAGGTCTTCCTACCTTGTATCTCAGGACTTTCTACAGGGTATTACTGGTCTTTCTTTACGTTATCTAAGGTCGTCCTACAGTGTATCACAGGTTTTTCTACAGGCTATCACAGATCATTCTACAGGGCATCACAGATCATTCTACAGGTTATCACAGGTCTTTCTTCAGTGTATCACAGGTTTTTCTACAGGTAGCACAGGTTTTTCTACAGGGTAGCACAGGTCATTCTACAGGTTATCACAGGTCTTTCTACAGATTATCACAGATCTTTCTACAGTGTATCACAGCTTTTTCTACAGGCTATCACAGGTCATTCTACAGTGTATCACAGGTCTTTCTACAGGGTATCACAGGTCTTTCTACAGGTTATCACGGGTCTTTCTACAGAGTATCCCTACAGAGTATCACAGGTCTTTCTACAGACTTTCACAGGTCATTCTACAGTGTTTCACAGCTTTTTCTACAGGCTATCACAGGTCTTTCTACAGGGTATCACAGGTCTTTCTACAGGTTATCACGGGTCTTTCTACAGAGTATCCCTACAGAGTATCACAGGTCTTTCTACAGGCTTTCACAGGTCATTCTACAGTGTTTCACAGCTTTTTCTACAGGCTATCACAGGTCTTTCTACAGGGTATCACAGGTCTTTGAACAGCCTTTTACAGGTCATTCTACAGGGTATCACAGGTCTTTCAACAGCCTTTTACAGGTCATTCTACAGGGTATCACAGGTCTTTCAACAGCCTTTTACAGGTCATTCTACAGAGTATCACAGGTCTTTCAACAGCCTTTTACAGGTCATTCTACAGGGTATCACAGGTCTTTCAACAGCCTTTTACAGGTCATTCTACAGGGTATCACAGGTCTTTGAACAGCCTTTTACAGGTCATTCTACAGGGTATCACAGGTCTTTCAACAGGCTTTCACAGGTCATTCTACAGGGTATCACAGGTCTTTCTACAGGGTATCACAGGTCTTTGAACAGGCTTTCACAGGTCATTCTACAGGGTATCACAGGTCTTTCAACATGCTTTCACAGGTCATTCTACAGTGTATCACAGGTTTTTTTACGGAGTATCCCTACAGAGTATCACAGGTATTTCTGAAGGATATCCTAGGTCTTTTAACAGGATATCCAGGTCTTTCTACAGGGTATCAGAGGTCTTTCTACAGGGTATCCCAGGTCTTTCTACAGGGTATCCCAGGTCTTTTAACAGGGTATCCCAGGTCTTTCTACCACAGGTCTTTCTACAGGGTATCAGAGGTCTTTTAACAGGGTATCCCAGGTCTTTTAACAGGGTATCCCAGGTCTTTCTACAGATTATCACAGATCTTTCTACAGTGTATCACAGGTTTTTCTACAGGGTATCCCAGGTCTTTTAACAGGGTATCCCAGGTCTTTCTACAGATTATCACAGATCTTTCTACAGTGTATCACAGGTCTTTCTACAGGGTATTCCAGGTCTTTTAACAGGGTATCACAGGTCTTTCTACAGGGTATTCCAGGTCTTTCAACAGGGTATCCAATGTCTTTTAACAGGGTCTTAAGGGTCTTTATACAGGGTATCATGCCCTTTCCAGGGTATACAATCTTATGCAATCAGACTCCTTGCAAGTCTTACCTACTTCTCTGGTTGTGGGTTAAAGATGCTATTATATGAAGCAGGGTGAAGGTATTGGGTATTTGAAGCATACCATAAAATACGAGAGAGTTTCCTTACCTTAGATAGATAATATTACAGAGATCAGTGACATAGTAGTATCTTAACACTTCAATGGATAAATATCAGCTGTAAACAAAAGGTTTGCAAAAGAGCAGCCATAACACAAGTGAATGTTAAAATCAAGTTAAGTCAAAGCATTGACACAAGCCCCAAGTGGCTATTGCCAAATCTACAAATATTGTATATTGTTTACAATTTCAGCAGTCTCGGAAAGTCTAAGATACTGATTTAAATTATATTTATTTAAATGATTATTTAATTAATTAATTTTAAATACAAGTATAAAATTACTGCTTTTATATCATCGTAGAACTGCCAATGAATTATGGGCCAGTTAGAATACTTACTAACATGTATACTTGATCCCAATGTTTACACGACTGCACAGAGTTTTACCTCCAACTGTGACTTAAATCAAGGCTAAGACAAGCTGAGAAGATTTTAGTCTGCAACTCAGCACAACACTACATGCACTCTTTTTATGTGTTGATATGACTGAACAAACAATTATGCAGCATAATAAAATACAAAACTTCCCAAGATTCAAGATAAATTTTACATGGTTATATAGAAAGAATATGAGCCTCAAAGTTTCAGCAAACATCACTTAGAAATAAACCATTCATGTATCATGTGCAATTGAGCCAATTAGGAATCAATTTAGAACCAATTAACTCTTCATAAAGAGGGGTCCCTTGAGGGATTAAATAAATCAAAGGATGAAAGAATGAATCTTTTGATCTCAGCAAACTATATGGAAAATTGACATCATGTGATGTTATCTGTCTAGACTAGACTAATCACTACATAATGCTCCAAAGAAGAAATAAATAATAATGATACAAGTTCAAATTTGTTTCAATAATAAACTTGTTTAAAAAGTGTTTTGGGAAAATGGTAAATTGGATTATTATCAAATCTTTACAGTAACTGACAAAAGCAAAATATGTAGAATAAAAAGAGTACCTGCAGGTTATATTCATATATATGTGTTTACACGTGTACACAAACATAACTAACTATAAAACTGTTACTAATGGAGGACTATATCAATCTTCAGTATTATATAAAGGTGTCTGACTGTTTTATCAGCTGCTGCGGCTGATGATGCTGAGGGTGATGATGATGCTGAGGGTGATGATGATGCTGAGGGTGATGATGAGCCGAAGAAGTAGGGGATTGATTAACAGCAACCCTTTCAGCTGTTGATGCTGGCAATTGATATTACACATAAAATAGAGGCAAAGAACTTCATGAATACACACATTTGTTGATTATGAGATAACCAAGATGTATGTTTAAATAAACTGATAATAAAAATCTGGCTGCAGATCTTGAGAAAGATTCTTGTTACAAGTAGCACAAGTTTAACAGCATTCTTGCAACAGCTATACAAGACATAAATGTAGGGCATTGTTTAACCTCTCATGAAAATATCCTCTAAACTTCATTTATAGGATTTGCTGGCATTTTTGCTGATACTGTGCAGCGACATTTCAATAATTATAGCACAGGGGCACATATGAGGTACCCAGGGACTGAACCCGGCCAGTCCATTACACTGACACCAACAAGTCAAGCATAATGCTGTCCCCTTAGCCCCGAGCATTAGGAGGGATTAATTCATTTGCAACTTAACAAACAGCATAATGGAAATCTTAATTACTTGAATTTTCTGATATAAATTATTGAAACTAGATTAATGATTGCCACATATTTAATTTATCATATATTTAATCATTTTTCTTTTCATTTTTTAATCACATACATCAAAGCATAATAATAATTTTATAAATGTAACATAGGGAGAAAAATTGCAGCCAGTCCGGGACTCGAGCCCAGGACACTTCGCTAACAGGGCGAATGCTCTACTGACTGAGCTAACCGGAGCGCTTACACATTCTCTCCCTATCACCCGTTTGCATACACCTCTGGCAACTTGAAATTTGTCCACGAATTTCCACAGACTATATGCTCTACATACAACTCACAAGCATTTCTTAAGCACTTGTACGTAACGACTGCGGGTCATTTACATTGGGCGCCACTGTAACATAGGGAGAAAAATGTGCAGCTAGTCCGGGACTTGAGCCCAGGACACTTCGCTAACAGGGCGAATGCTCTACCGACTGAGCTAACCGGAGCGCTTTCACATTCTCTCCCTATCACCCGTCTACACAAAGAACTAAATGTTTAACAAAATCAACAAATATATATAACTAATGAAGCTAATTTATACATCTGGCGAGCAACTGCTTCTCCCTATGCATCCACCAGTGCAATCAATTAATTATGCATGCACAGAAAAAAGTTCCCAAGTAAACGCCTTCATTACATGTTTGTCTTTGCAATTTGGAAACGAGAAACAATTAGATTAGTAAATAATGACTAGGGATATGACCTTTTCTCAAAAAATACTGTGTACAAGTATTGAGCTAGTTTCTCTCTGTTGTTTTTCATGTTTCATACATAAATAATTTTACCTCTAATATTTCTTTCTACTGACAACACTTCTTTCCAAATCAATATATTTGAAAGTTCATTCTTTGAGTAAGTAACTTCTACTTAATCTGAATCTGCTTCACACATATCAAGCAGGCATTGTAAAAACCAGATAGTATGGATCCTAATTAAGACCCTCCAGCCTTAGATAAGCTGCAGTTTGCTATAATTCATTCCATGGAAATCTTATATAATGGGTTCTGTCTATGACAATTCACATTTCAATACATAAAGATATGGGTATAAAGTCCTTGGGAAACAACAGAAATTTAGTTTAAAAAATAAGTTTAACACAAAAAAACGAAGGTAAAATTTTCAGTAACAATTTTGTTTTTTTTCACTGCATTGTCCAATTCTGCTATACTTGTCAATACATGTAAGTCATTTAAAGCCGGTATCTGTCAGTTTGGACCTATTTTTTTCTCTCATGGAACTAAATAAATTATTATGACATGAAAAGATCTCATGAAATGCTGTTAATTGGTGTCCTACATCCATGTAAAATTCCTCGTCATCACAAAAATATATTTCCTATTTTAGCCATGCTGCACAGTTAACTACTTTTAAACTACTTTTAAGCTAAGAAAACCAAGTGATCACACTTTGGAGATTATTTTATATAATACTCCGTGTTACATTAACATTGAGAGTTACTTTTTCCTGATAGATAAATTTTAACAAAAGGTAGTGTTTACAATGATCATTCTAAAACAGGAGTAAGGATTTGTTGGTTGTAATTGGTTTAAACAAACTGCTGGATAACACCTTTAAATGACTCTCATTTTGTTTAACTTTAGATATACAGCATGACACAATTATGGTCAAAATAGCGACATGCAGCTATTAATGGTGGAGAAAGATGCCAGACACATATCTGGGTAGAACCACTGGTACATCGCAGATCAACAAGACCTTCACCTACTCAGACTGGAAACCCATGTGGTGTAGTTATAATTAACAACTACCCACTAGGTCATGGGCTCTATGTTTATTTTATTCAAGCAGAGAGTAGGGTATGAATCAGTATCAATATCAGGTATAAATTATTCAGCCCCCTCTACTCCACTTATTGCTATATAATACACCACAATAATGTCAATGGGAACCAATAAATAAAGTGCTCGAACATTGTGAGAGAAGATTAATAGTTAATAAAACCTGTAAAATACAGCAAGAACAAGGTCTACCAATTCCACTATATCTCTACTAAGACCACTCTTATATTTAAACCATTCTGAATTTTAAGCCAAGCTGGATTTTTTACTATTTTATGGACTAAGTACTTTGCTGTATACAAACATTCATATAAAATATATTTTAAACAAATTTTCAAACAAGTAAAGAGAATCTTCATTCAACCAACTTTCTTTAGAGCATCATTTCTGTAAACACAACATTGAAAAGAAATCTGCTTTTAGGACATATTGAGACTATATATTTTAAACTAGAGGTCTTAAGTTAAGAGTAAATTAAAGCAATACTTTTTGTATGTAGGATACAAATGGGAAGATTGTATTTTGCTTCTTTATTTAAATTAAATCTTAATAAAGAATCTGTGTTTTTCCTCTGATATAAATTTTTAAAAAACATAAAATTGTAATATTAGGATAAAAGAAAATGTTTCATGTCTAAAGTGTTATGATTGGGACTTTTATTAATTTTAACACATATAAGGAAAAAGTAAGTTAAAGTGAAAATAGCTTAGATACTTTACAGATGGGATCCCAGTACATATACTGCACTAAGATACTTTACAGATGGGACCCAAGTACATATACTGCACTAAGATACTTTACAGATGGGACCCCAGTACGTATACTGCACTAAGATACTTTACAGATGGGACCCCAGTACATATACTGCACTAAGATACTTTACAGATGGGACCCAAGTACATATACTGCACTAAGATACCTTACAGATGGGACCCCAGTACATATACTGCACTAAGATACTTTACAGATGGGACCCAAGTACATATACTGCACTAAGATACTTTACAGATGGGACCCCAGTACGTATACTGCACTAAGATACTTTACAGATGGGACCCCAGTACATATACTGCACTAAGATACTTTACAGATGGGACCCAAGTACACATACTGCACTAAGATACTTTACAGATGGGACCCCAGTACACATACTGCACTAAGATACTTTACAGATGGGACCCCAGTACACATACTGCACTAAGATACTTTACAGATGGGACCCAAGTACATATACTGCACTAAGATACTTTACAGATGGGACCCCAGTACGTATACTGCACTAAGATACTTTACAGATGGGACCCCAGTACATATACTGCACTAAGATACTTTACAGATGGGACCCAAGTACACATACTGCACTAAGATACTTTACAGATGGGACCCCAGTACATATACTGCACTAAGATACTTTACAGATGGGACCCCAGTACGTATACTGCACTAAGATACTTTACAGATGGGACCCCAGTACGTATACTGCACTAAGATACTTTACAGATGGGACCCAAGTACATATACTGCACTAAGATACTTTACAGATGGGACCCCAGTACGTATACTGCACTAAGATACTTTACAGATGGGACCCCAGTACATATACTGCCCAAACTAATATGTGATCATTAGGATAGTAGAGCATGTCTTGGTGTAAATAAAGTCAATTTATAAATTAAAGAGGTACTTACATTTTTAAAGAATTTATATATATCTGTGGACCAACACACAATGCACATGTAGTTCTTCCCCACAAAATATCCAAACAGATCAAAAACTGTATCCAGGCTAAGAAAGCCCCACCTTTCATTAACTTGTACCAGTTAATAATTAAACAAACAATACTTATAGATACAAGCGAAGCACTGCTTGTTAATTACTTATGATAATCAGTAGCAACAAAGAATTTCACCTTAACAATACCATTAACTCCAATTAACAAAAACACAGACGAATCTGAATAAATATCTATTCAAGTTAGGAGTGGGAAACCCACAGATAGAGAACTGTACCGAGAAAATTGAACATGTAAAGGTAACTGTTGGTTACTAATGGTGTCAGTATAATGTACAACTATCAGGATATTAAGATCAAAATAAAATCAAAAAACAGCAAATCATCTAAAAACTTGCCAGAAAACATCAATTAAAATTAAAGTTTGTCAATTAAATTAATTATCAAAGAGATCATTTATTTTTAAAAGATAACATTAAAATGAGAATGGGATTAGCCGGCATTTTTGCCAATACTGTGCAGCGACATTTCTATCATTATAGCACAGGGGCACTTATGAGGTGCTGTCCCCTTAGCCCGAGCGTTAGGAGGGAAGCCACTACTACCAACTTTAAATTCTTTGATTTGACCCGGCCGGGGTTTGAACCCATGACTTCTTGATGATGCTAGCTGATGCTAGCTGATGCTCTACTACCTGAACTATTGAGGCCGGTCATTAAAATGATGAAATATAAATTGTGCTTTTAAAGGTTGTATCCGACAGTTAGGACCAAAATATTTTCATTAAAGATCATAGTGAACCATTGCTGCTCGAACAGATCTTGCAAAATGATGTTTATTGATGTCCTACACCTGTCTGAAAAGTGAACCACAACGCCGCAATTACAAACAGATATTTTCTATCTAAGCCACACTGCACAGTTAGCTATTTTTTAATCTAAGAAAACCATGTGACCATTTTTGTTTAAGCTCTTCTTTGTCATTATGATGTAGATGTCGTTTTTTAGCAGGAATTACAATCGTTCTTATTTATAGATTTAAAAAGAATGAGCATTCAAGTGTTGATTAACAAGTTTTACTGCCCTAAAATTGGAAAACTGTTCAAAATCGTCAAAGCTTTGACTAAAGTATGATGTTTTTCTGCAGAAATTATGTACAAATACCGCAAACAAAGGTCAGATATTGTTACATATATCGGATAGAGGCAACTGTCAAATACCACCATTCATACTCTTTTTTTTCCTCAAAAGCCATACATTTATAGATAGTACATAGAAGTAGGATTTTAACTTATGTAAACCTATGTACAAATCAGAATAATTTCAAAAAGAATATTACCTTATCTTATAAAAAACAATCAATCCTCACAAAATAAATAAAGAAGGTATTTATAATTCACTTCCAAGAGTCACAAAATGTTTTAAACATCCTTTTGGATTCCTGACACATAAGACAATGAATGAAAATTACCCAAAGTTCAAAACACTTCCTCTGAAACAATATAGAAAAACAACACAATATTCCAACCACTCCAACACGTTTCCACTCAGAAAGAGACAACAGGAAATCCTGAAGTACAGTAAAACGATGACAACAACAACTAGGACAAACTTCTTCGACATCAACACAATGTCACATGTATCATAAGGGATAGACACTATACTATACATTTTTTCTTACTTAAAGGACCAGTCCAACAGATTATCTTTCTATTTTCTTTTCATTATTTACAAACTGTAACTATATAATTATGGTATGGATGGGATCAATAAATTGATTAGTTAGTCCAATGACAATTCATAAATTATGATTCTTCCAATTAATTTTTTGTATAACTAATCCATGATCACATTTCGTTCGTTGTGACAGGCCTGTCAGATAAACAGTAGAACTGTATCCATCTCCAAATAACTGAAATACAGTTGATGGGACATTTACACAAACAAAGTCTGATCAAGAACAAGTTGGATGGGGCCTGAAATGGCTAAAAATAGCCTGAAAATGTGTTTTCTTTATTCCTTAAATAGAATGCATTTTCCACATGCATTTATTAACAAGATGTCTCAATTTTTTTTTGAAGTTTAAAAAAAATGCAAAAGTTTACAAAAGTAAGAATTACTAAGTTTTTGTATAGGCACCAGAAAATGTTATTTCAGATTAGCTTTTTTTATTTTGATCATGTTATTTTTTAATTAGCTGTTACTATCTTTTGTGAATTTGTTTTGGTACATCACAGTTTTGATGTGCCTTTCAAACCTTCCTTAAGAGATGGATAAATCTTATGCAAATGTTATCTTCATTACTCCTGGGTAAAAGACCATTTAAGTCTAGGGCCAAAAACTGCATAGAAGACCAAAGGTAATACTGTATAGGTCAAGGTTATAGGCCCAAGTCCTGATGACATCAAGGAAAGAGACAGATGGAGACATGACACTTTATGACCCAATGCTAACCCTGGACAATGTGGACTGGTTGACACTGTAGGACCCAATGCTAACCCTGGACAATGTGGACTGGTTGACACTGTAGGACCCAATGTTAACCCTGGACAGTGTGGACTGGTTGACACTGTAGGACCCAATGCTAACCCTGGACAATGTGGACTGGTTGACACTGTAGGACCCAATGCTAACCCTGGACAGGTTGGACTGGTTGACACTGTAGGACCCAATGCTAATCCTGGACAGTGTGGACTGGTTGACACTGTAGGACCCAATGCTAACCCTGGACAATGTGGACTGGTTGACACTGTAGGACCCAATGCTAACCCTGGACAGTGTGGACTGGTTGACACTGTAGGACCCAATGCTAACCCTGGACAGTGTGGACTGGTTGACACTGTAGGACCCAATGCTAATCCTGGACAGTGTGGACTGCTTGACACTGTAGGACCCAATGCTAATCCTGGACAGTGTGGACTGGTTGACACTGTAGGACCCAATGCTAATCCTGGACAGTGTGGACTGGTTGACACTGTAGGACCCAATGCTAACCCTGGACAATGTGGACTGGTTGACACTGTAGAACCCAATGCTAACCCTGGACAATGTGGACTGGTTGACACTGTAGGACCCAATGCTAACCCTGGACAGTGTGAACTGGTTGACACTGTAGGACCCAATGCTAATCCTGGACAGTGTGGACTGGTTGACACTGTAGGACCCAATGCTAATCCTGAACAGTGTGGACTGGTTGACACTGTGAACCCAATGCTAATCCTGGACAATGTGGACTGGTTGACACTGTAGGACCCAATGCTAATCCTGGACAGTGTGGACTGGTTGACACTGTAGGACCCAATGCTAATCCTGGACAGTGTGGACTGGTTGACACTGTAGGACCCAATGCTAATCCTGGACAATGTGGACTGGTTGACACTGTAGGACCCAATGCTAATCCTGGACAGTGTGGACTGGTTGACACTGTAGGACCCAATGCTAATCCTGGACAATGTGGACTGGTTGACACTGTAGGACCCAATGCTAATCCTGGACAGTGTGAACTGGTTGACACTGTAGGACCCAATGCTAATACTGGACAGTGTGGACTGGTTGACACTGTAGGACCCAATGCTAACCCTGGACAGTGTGAACTGGTTGACACTGTAGGACCCAATGCTAACCCTGGACAATGTGGACTGGTTGACACTGTAGGACCCAATGCTAACCCTGGACAGTGTGGACTGGTTTACACTGTAGGACCCAATGCTAACCCTGGACAATGTGGACTGGTTGACACTGTAGGACCCAATGCTAACCCTGGACAATGTGGACTGGTTGACACTGTAGGACCCAATGCTAACCCTGGACAATGTGGACTGGTTGACACTGTAGGACCCAATGCTAACCCTGGACAATGTGGACTGGTTGACACTGTAGGACCCAATGCTAACCCTGGACAATGTGGACTGGTTGACACTGTAGGACTCAATGCTAACCCTGGACAATGAGGACTGGTTGACACTGTAGGACCCAATGCTAACCCTGGACAATGTGGACTGGTTGACACTGTAGAACCCAATGCTAATACTGGACAGTGGGGACTAGTTGACACTGTAGGACCCAATGCTAACCCTGGACAATGTGGACTGGTTGACACTGTAGGACCCAATGCTAATACTGGACAGTGTGGACTGGTTGACACTGTAGGACCCAATGCTAACCCTGGACAATGTGGACTGGTTGACACTGTAGGACCCAATGCTAACCCTGGACAATGTGGACTGGTTGACACTGTAGGACCCAATGCTAATACTGGACAGTGTGGACTGGTTGACACTGTAGGACCCAATGCTAACCAAGGACAATGTGGACTGGTTGACACTGAAGGACCCAATGCTAACCCTGGACAGTGTGGACTGGTTGACACTGTAGGACCCAATGCTAACCATGGACAATGTGGACTGGAACCTCATTAAAAGACCACTATAGCTGAAATCATTCTGTACAAAGGCTGAAAACAGAAATGCACAAGGAAGCAGAGAAAACATCTTTCTTAATTTCTAAATGCACAAAAGCATCACTGAAGCTCAAAACTTACCCCAACAGGATAATAAAGCATTCATTACAATTTAAAAAATACCACACTGTTTTTTAAAAAGTCATTCAGACCAGTCAAAATCAACACAATTTGTTATCAATTACATGCTGCAATATTCTCTGAGATTCCATTGCATATTGACTGTAACCCAGCTTGAGGTGTCAAGCGCTAACATTACTCAGAACACATTACCAGGAAGGTGATGTCATACCTTCACTTCATATCAAGATAGCCGACACTAATCAATAGCTGCACATCAAACTCATATTATACACACAATTGAGCACTGCAGGTTCAATACTCACAGGTTTCCTGTGTTTCAAGGAAAAACAAATAAACCCGCATCATAATTTCTCTGCTGTATTTTCATTCCACATTTTCTTCTTTAACAGTTTTGTTGTTGTTTCTGTTGATCTTTCTGTTCTTTTTTATTCATGCATCAACACATGTATTGTCCTAACAATGATGTCCAACTATTATTGCTGCAGGAAGATCCTGGACAGTATTTTGGGTAAACATTCAGCCCCACTTGCTGAAACAATTTTCAGTTGAGATTTTACTCAAGCAAGGCCCTATTTGGTAAAAAAAATAAACACTTTAAAGAAATTTGTGAAATTGTAACAATTACAGCCTTTTTGGTGTGGAAAGAGGTGAAGTGCCAGCCTTGGAGGTCATAGGTTTGATACAGTGACATTCTGTAAAGGACTTGAAATTAGCCTTCTTTTGAGTCCCCGCTCCCCCTGCCAATATAATAATATGGTAGATCAGAGTGGGAAGGATCAAAATTTTATCAGTTTCACACCTAGACTAATACAAAAACAAGCACTTATTTCTTAAGTATCTACATCCAAGTTAAAGCTATGGGAGTTGAGTGATCTGGATCTACACAATTGATGTCAGCATTTTCAAGTCATTTCTAACACCTTAGGATACCATGAACACCTGAACTCTTAGTCAAGGTTTGTTGATCATTAAGTGTATAGAGGCTGTGTTTTTGTGTCCTTATCTATCTCATGACAGCTGCAAGCTAGGTGCATGGATAAATAGTTCTCTGACAATTATTGTGTAAAGGAATCTGATGCTTCTTGATAGCATAGAATGGTGATTCTCTGATTGGTAGAAGTACTTGATAGAGCATGCCAACAGCAAGATGGTCCCCGATAGGGCTGGGTGTATGAATGGGTGGCAAGGTTGGTTTCTTGGTTTGCTGTGTGTTGGATTTATTGTCGCACCAACAGTATTTCATTTGTTTAGAGGCAGTCTCCACTAACAGTAATTAAGTGCTGCCTTCTCTGTGTATAGTATGCCATGAAAACCTGGCAATATACCACACCTAGTCACATTATCCTGACACTGGGTCAACCAGTTGTGGAACTACCTTTATATTTGCTTAAGCCTTAGCAAAGGAGCTATCTTCTACAATTTTTTATGACTTTGAAATGTGGCAGTCAGGGGTCAAACGTGTGGCCTCTCATTCTTGGAGCCAACACTAAACTGATTGTGATAACTTGTACAGTTGTTCCTTGGTTTAATTATTTTTATGTTGCTGTTGGTGGTCGGTTTTTAATTCATAACAAGACCCTGTCACAGACAGCATATCCCCTGCCAATCAGTGCTTGTTTGATGAAATCGTTAAGTCAGAATTTGCATATAAACAAAAAAGAAAGAAATCAGTAAAACAGTTTCAATTAATAACACTTTGGTTATCATCTTGATGAAAGAAAAAATGTGTAATCGCAAAAAGTGATGATATGTGCTGTTGTTGCCGAGAAATAGCAGGGAAACAAAATACTACCGTAAAGTTTTATAGATAAGACGCAGTTTTTTGCCCCAAATTATGATAAAAAAGTGGGGGGTGCGTCTTATACATGCGAATTTAAGTTTTCCCCTTTTTTCCCAGACCAAAATTGACCCTTAGACTAATCCGACCGCAGAGAATATCGCCGATAGTATCGGCCATAGTCAACTGTATTGTGCTATTTTAAGGGAAAAGTTACGATGTTTTTACCTAAAATTTGACATTAAACATAAAAAGAGACATTTAAATTCGTTTGTGTATACATAAAACAACAATATGCAATAGATATTTGCATAAATATCAATTTATTCTAACAAAATCGGCGAAGTTTCATAATCCGGAAACGGTTATTGAGTTTTAGTGGAACGGGC
Organism: Sinonovacula constricta; assembly: GCA_007844125.1. Classification (NCBI taxonomy): domain Eukaryota; kingdom Metazoa; phylum Mollusca; class Bivalvia; order Cardiida; family Solecurtidae; genus Sinonovacula; species Sinonovacula constricta. The sequence goes on along the minus strand of CM017568.1, from coordinate 5,775,252 downwards.
ATATTCATTGACGACGCTGTTATTATCATCGTCTAAGTAATATGGTATTATTCAATTGATAAATTTTGATTTGAAATTTGTTTTATTTTAAATGTTAACTACGAATAAATTTTAAGTTGAAATTAAAAACCCACTTAACAACATCAATAAAATGTGCATCGGCTATTTGCGCAGGCAAGTTTTCACACCTCTTTTGGATGTTAATAGATCGTCCATCATCCATAAGTAATTACAAAGGTGCATAGAACTAATTTGTTGGTAAGCGGTCACTTAAATAGCATGGTGTGAAAATGAACATTTAAAAGCCTTTAGTTGTTATTTTAAATGTCATTTGTGTGTTTGTCCCATGTGTCGAGAACTTAATTACAGGCCAAGAACTTAATTGTTTTTATGACATGCTGCCGCGTGAAACAGGATGTTCTCTCATGTGTAGGGCTGGGATAGCTGCGAGAATATCCTGTCTGGCATGTAAACGATATATTGGGGTAGGGTGTCATAACGTAACACAATACACACGGTCTCACTAGGCAAACAGTCGCGACGTATTATTCAAGACACTTAGAGGATAATAAGCATTCGGCGCAAACACCGATTTACGGAACAATTAGAACATGTTCCCTCGAGTCAAAACGAGCGATGCGGCGACGCGGGAATTTCGTAATGGCGGCCAGATGGATTAGTGAATCGGGGATGCGTCTTGTCTTTGAGAATTTGCTTTTTTCCTTGATTCTAGACCTCGAAGAGGGGGTGCGTCTTATCTTTGTGTGCGTCTTATCTATAAATCTTTACGGTAGTAAGGGGCCATAACTCTGTGTTAAATGGTCAAACCGGTACATGCCAATGAATTGGGCATCTCCTTTGGGTATGGATGGTTCCTATAAGTTTCACTGAAATACAGTCAGTAGTTGCCAAGAAAAAACGCAGAAGCAAAATACTATTCAGGTGCTATAACTCTGTGTTAAACTGTCAGAAAGGAACATGCCAATGATATGAGCATCTCCTTTTGGTATTGATGGTTCTCATAAAGTTTCATCGAAATCAAGTTAGCCATTGCTGAGAAATAGCGCCAAAATGAATATTACTCTGTATACATACTGCATAACTGAACAAGGACCATAACTCTATGCTGATTTACCATGCAGCAGCATGGTTACCATATTGAACTGCTGAAACTCAAGGTTTTAACTTGTATTTTTGTTTGTTTTGGTAAAATGTTGATTTTCTTATGTTCAGATTCATCCTCATCTTGAGGAGGAAATAGAAGGCTTTCCTGGTTCTTGAAAAAGTAAAACTTGAAATTAGAGAAGGAGAAAATAATTTCACAAGATGGAATTAGGTGTCAAAAAGTCCTTTGTTATTTTGAATGCAAACATTTATCTCATATATATGTATAATGCTTCCTTTTTAAATTAAAAGAACAGCAGTTACATTATTAGAACAATGTCAAAGTGAAATAAATGTGGACATAAAAACATGTGTATCAATGTTACATTTATTTATGTATGTTTATTATTTGCTTACTAAAATAAATGTTAGAAAAAAATAAACAGAACAGAAAAGAAAGGCAACTCCTTCTATATTACAAACAGGTTTTAATTGTATTGTCTCCCCTGAATACTTTCTTTGTCACTAAGAAAAAGATTGAAGAATAAATATCATCAACATATGGGATAATTAATATAAAACATTTTATTGCTCAAACCAGTTCAACAAATATATGAAAGAAATGTGCATACAATTAGGTGCAACTGAAGAGTTACAGTAGTAAAATAACTACTAGTTTACTCAATGCTTCAAAGTTTCTAAATCTGTAGTGTACAAAGTTCATGCCCTTCCCGATCACTACCATTTGCCAGCTAAATTGGTTATTAGCCCAAACTAAAATTGTAGTTATCTTCTAACACCTTCATCTGCTGGTTTTACAACATCTTGCTGTTAAGTTTCAATTATCTTAAGGCAAAACTATAGGAGACAAAGCCCTTGTAAAACTTTGTCCACTGACAGACAGATGGATGGACGGAATGATGGAAGGACAGATGGATGGATGGGTGGAAAGATGGATGGATGGATGGAAAGATGGATGGATGAACAGATAGATGGATGGATGGATGGAAAGATGGATGGATGAACAGATAGATGGATGGATGGATGGAAAGATGGATAGATGGATGGAAAGATGGATGGATGAACAGATAGATGGATGGATGGATGGAAAGATGGATGGATGGATGGAAAGATGGATGGATGAACAGATAGATGGATGGATGGATGGATGAACAGATAGTTGGATGGATGGATGGATGAACAAGACATACAGACTGGACGACCAGATTCCAGTACATCCAGAGACTTCATTGTTTAGATTATATAAAGGAAACTTCATCATTTCTATCTACATAGTGGATTTTTTCATGGAAATTAATGCAGCAGACCAAGATATTCTAAAAACTTCATCTTCAGGTTAAGAGACTTACTAGAGACTTAGCAGCAAAAAGTCGAGATCCAGATCTCCCATGAGAAGCTGATCTGGATCTAACTATATGCCTAACACTGACTAAATTGTGAGAAGCAAGCTAAGAAGTAAATATTTCACAGAAAAATATTAAACTATGTTACACAAAGATTTGTTGTTGTTGTTTTTTTTGTTTTTTGTTTACGTTGCAGCGACCAATTATGATCATTATAGCAACGTCCAGCTTTTTGCTGGAGGCACACCGCAAGTCAGCTGGAGGACCGTCCGTCGCCCTGAATGTGACTCTAACCACTTGATGAGAGGCTAAGCAGTCAGGAGAGTTATAAATTGGTGACTCGACCACTATGCCAAGAACACCACCTTTTACAAAAAGAATAAAAAATACATTTACTATATCTACCAAGTTTATCATTGCAGTCACTTTTTTCAGTTTATTAACTGACTCTTTGATGTCTAATAGAAAATGGACAAAAATATCTTGATCAAGGTTATTTAATCATGGTTGGATAAAAACAAAGAAACAACCACCAAACTAACTAGTAAATAATCATATTAATATCAGATACCACATTTAACCATACCTTTTATCATGTTATGTTGTTTGTTTTTGTAATTATTTTTAAAAGAACCAATTTGAAAGAAAATAAATGGGTTTTTATCATGAAATCAAACCAAAATAAATTACATAAAATAGACAATGAATACAAGTCAGGAAGATAAATGTTAAATAAATGAAGTAATAACATATTTCCATTTTAAAAAATTGTTTTACACACATGGAGAGCCATACTAATTATTGTCACCTAAGATAAGAAAAAAAAAACATCCCCTCAGTGTCCTGTTCACCACAAGGAAACTAAAGAACACAGCTTGAACAACAAGGGTACTGGTACAACAACGAATGAAAGGCAGGGAAGGAAAATAATAAAAAACTTGTGCAGTGCTCAGAAGAAAATTTAGAAGTTAACTGGGGTATAGGAAGGTTTTAAAAAGACATGGAGAAACGATATGTATAACTTACAGCTAACGTCTCTCTCAACTAAGCAGTAGCAGCACAAAAATAAAAGAAAACAAAAACATAAAGATGCCAGAAGATGTGTGCATATATTGGGAGGATACAGTTGACATTCAATTAGAACTACACGTAACATTCATAAAATCTTTTTTCAAGTGCTTTAAAGCTTTTTTGTGCAAAATTTTAACCTCTACAACACCAAATAAGCCAATGATCGGTATAAAGTATACAGATATCTACAAGTTTGCTTGACAGTTTCTTGTTTAGATAAAAACGTATATCCATTTATAAAGTAGAAGCTTGCTTGGTTGTATAAAGTATAATAGAATCTACTTCTTTCAAATTAATGTTTGAAATAGTTCAATAATATATCAATAACAGTTTTACTTGTGCCTGTACACAAATTACAATATTTCATCATGTAACAGACTACAATAAAATGGAAATATGTTATATTGCAGCTAAAACTTATACCATAGTTCTTAACCATCCTAAAATGTCAGTAGTCATTCAGTTTGTCACTTCCAGACAATTCTATTGGGTATTAACAACATACGCTATGGTGGAGAAATACAAGACAAAGCCTGAATTATACCTGCCGTAAGCTTGCACACCGTATACTTCATGTTTTGTTGAATATCACTTCAATTATGATTTTGAAATTATTCATTGGTGAAGACTTTAGCTTTCAACCTTAACAGAATAATAATTTTGAAAAAATATCATCTTTTGTTGTTCATACATTCGGCTCAATCTAAAATGTACTTATGGATGCCAAACACATTAATCAGAAGACATCTTGTGACTGTTTAGTTGGGACGAAATCTATGATTGACAACGTTTTACAAAAAAAAAATGAATTGATGTCAAAGAATAATGGTAGAATACAATATTGCAAATTCTACATTATCCACAAGGAAAAGGAAAGTATACATTATTATTAACTGTCAATTGAAAATCTGTTTATACTTGCACGCTACAGCGTTAGATATTGGTAAAGCTACTATATTGTTCAATATTTAAGGACTTTATCTGAGCCATTGTAAGTCCACAAAACTATACATCTTAAGTTCATTGAGTGAACAACTGAGTAAAAAAAATCTAAGAAAATGCTTGTAAACAAGACAATCCACTTAAGCCTTAATTGATGAATGAACCATTATTTTTCGCAATTTAATCAGAAATGATATTGTTATTTTTTTTATTAAATTGCTTAAAAACAACACAAGAACTAACACAAAAAAGCATCATGTACAAATAAAGTGATTATGATAAACATCGTAGAGACACATGTTATTATTTCTTTTGAAACCATTTTCAATGTCGATTTCTCTTAGTTATAGAATATTGTCATTGTAACTGCTTGTCAACTATCATATTTGAAATTTAAACAAAGACCCATACATGTATGTGTGTATAGGTCTTGTTTTATTATGACTATCAAAAAAAGTAGTTTTATTATATGTTCAAAAGTACATTCACGAGAGAACCAGAAAATTAGATTAACAAATATGATCAATTAGAATTGAAAAACTGTATGAAACAATCATATAATTATGTACATTTTAAGACCACTTAAATCTTTAACAAAAATCACTATATTAAATTTTCTTTTTATAAATACATTGCAAATTTCACACAAGTTAAAGCTAAGATTAGCAATTGTTATTGGAAGCATTTTCACATAAACGTAGCACTGCATACAAAGTCTGTACAAAAGCAATGAGAGACATTAATGAATTGTCTCCCCTGAATAATGCCCAAATGCAAGTAGGCTCCTTTCATTTGTTTTACTCGGTTTTTATGCTTGTGCTCTTTGGAGTGTATGTTGACTTTTCTGCCTTTCTTATGATACCCAGGTTAATCATCATCAATAAACATGTCCATTTTCTTTCCTAAATAACATATCTCTTTAAGTATTTTAATTAATTTTAAGCTTATATTTATGCAAAAGTAAGAAATTCACTGTTTGTTATTGCAATATCTACAAAAGTAACAGGCAATAAAGTCAAAGAATTTCAACTACAAGGACCTACCTACTGTTTGGAATAACTCGGACTATTAACTAACAAGGGAGACAATTTCCATTTCACCAATGTACCTCATTGTTTATTTTTTATACAAAGTTAAATAAGCAATACCCATAAATATTAATTAGCCATGCTTTGAAACACTTACCTTTAAACATATCCATATCAGGGTCAGGACTACTTTTCTTACGCAGCATCACTGGTGAATCAGCCCCTTCTGGTGATCTGCAACTGCCACTTCCTGCTTTAGACTGGTTGCCTGCACTTCTAGTCATTTTCTCTGCTGTTGTCTCTTCTTGGATGGAACCACTTTGATTCTTGATCACAGAGCTGCTTGGAATAGTGGAAGACTTTGGTACACCTTTGTTTTCACTGTTACTACCTAAAACTTTTAGGCTTTATCACAGGTTTTTCATTACTTCTTTCCCCACCCACTTTTGAAGCAGCAAGATGTTTTTTAGGTGTTATCTTTGAACATTTCGGAGGGCTTAGGCTTTTTTTCCTCAAAATCTCCTTTTGTAAGAACTGTATCAGAAATTTCACTACCAGACTGAGTTAGTTCATAGATGTGATTCTTTCGTTTCGTCCTCATTTACTTCAGTAATGGTATGAACAAGCTTAGAGCCGGCAGTAAATTGTGGAATAGGCTCCTCAACTCTTGTAGGCTGTGTATGGGATTCTAAACTGTCTAGAATTTCATCAGTCAATGTGGTCATATCACGAGACTTTCGCTTGGAAGTCCTGCAAATAAAAAGAAATTAGCAAATATCATGTATTTGTATGTACATGTACTGTATATGATCTGACTTCAATATATGTAACTGTTTGCATATTTATACTGCATACATCATAAGGACATTAATGATGATGACATTACAGGTGTGTGGATAACAATGGCATACACTAAGTTCAGCTATTTAGACCTGGTAGGGCTGTCAATAATATTTTGGCATATTGAGGATATCAGTATTTTGGGATGCCATTTACTGCATCAGTCTTCAACATGAATATCTAGGTGTTAAAATGACAGTGTACGCATGTCAAGTTAAAATTCAAATACATGTACACATAGCAAGTTCTTACAGAAATGGTCATTTTAACAGATTTACAGTAAGCTATCCCTAATCATACTTCAGCAAAAAGTTTTTATTATTGCCATACATAATACACATAAATATACACTGTACTTCACCTCGTAGCTTTAATGGCCATACAATAATTAACTAAATTACTTAAAACTTAAAAGAAAACCTTAGCAAGAAACTAAATATTTAACTATATAAGAATATTAGTAATTTTGTAACAGCTTTGATATTTCATAAAAAAAATCAAATTTTTTAAGTATGTATCAATAGTCTTCTGACAAAAAAAAATGATACATCAGTATTGTTTTAAACAATAACAGGTCTAAGAAAAAGGTTGATTCTGAGTTGTTAACACTTTTAATATGGCGTCTTAAAAGTGAGCAAGAAATGTCAATGGAATTGACTTATGTCCCCCAAAGACTTACACACAGACAGTGTGCATGGTGGATGGAGAGACATACACACAGATAGTGTGTGGGATGGATGGAGAGACATACACACAGACAGATAGTATGTGGGATGGATGGAGAGACATACACACAGACAGAAAGTGTGTGGGATGGATGGAGAGACATACACACAGACAGATATTGTGTGTGATGGATGAAGAGACATACACACAGTGTGTATGGTGGATGGAGAGAAATACACACAGACAGATATTGTGTTGGATGAATAGACATACACAAGATAGACAGATAGTATGTGGGGTGAATGAAGAGATGCAGACAGTGTATGGGATGGATAGACATACACAAGATAGACATATAGTGTGTGGGGTAGATAGACATACACAAGATTGATAGATAGTGTATAGGATAGATAGACATGCACAAGAAGGACAGATAGTGTTTGGAATGGATGAAGAGTCATACACACAGACAGATAGTGTGTGGGATGGCTCGAGAGACATACACATAGACAGATAGTGTGTGGGAAGGCTCGAGAGACATACACATAGACAGATAGTGTGTGGGAAGGCTCGAGAGACATACACACAGACAGATAGTATGTGGGATGGATGGAGAGGCATACAGACAGATAGTGCGTGGGATGGATGGAGAGACATACACACAGAGAGTGTGAGGGAAAGCTTGAGAGACATACACAGACAGATAGTGCGTGGGAAGGCTTGAGAGACATACACACAGACAGATAGTGCGTGGGAAGGCTTGAGAGACATACACACAGACAGATAGTGTGTGGGAAGGCTTGAGAGACATACACACAGACAGATAGTGCGTGGGATGGATGGAGAGACATACACACAGACAGATAGTGCGTGGGATGGATGGAGAGACATACACACAGAGAGTGTGAGGGAAGGCTTGAGAGACATACACACAGACAGATAGTGCGTGGGAAGGCTTGAGAGACATACACACAGAGAGATAGTGTGTTGGATGGATGGAGAGACATACACACAGAGAGTGTGAGGGAAGGCTTGAGAGACATACACACAGACAGATAGTGCGTGGGAAGGCTTGAGAGACATACACACAGACAGATAGTGTGTGGGAAGGCTTGAAAGACATACACACAGACAGATAGTGTGTGGGAAGGCTTGAGAGACATACACACAGACAGATAGTGCGTGGGAAGGCTTGAGAGACATACACACAGACAGATAGTGCGTGGGATGGATGGAGAGACATACACACAGAGAGTGTGAGGGAAGGCTTGAGAGACATACACACAGACAGATAGTGCGTGGGAAGGCTTGAGAGACATACACACAGACAGATAGTGCGTGGGAAGGCTTGAGAGACATACACACTGACAGATAGTGCGTGGGATGGATGGAGAGACATACACACAGAGAGTGTGAGGGAAGGCTTGAGAGACATACACACAGACAGATAGTGTGTGGGAAGGCTTGAGAGACATACACACAGACAGATAGTGTGTGGGAAGGCTTGAGAGACATACACACAGACAGATAGTGCGTGGGAAGGCTTGAGAGACATACACACAGACAGATAGTGCGTGGGATGGATGGAGAGACATACACACAGAGCGTGTAATGGAAGGCTTGAGAGACATACACACAGACAGATAGTGCGTGGGAAGGCTTGAGAGACATACACACAGACAGATAGTATGTGGAATGGATGAAGAGACATACACACAGACAGATAGTGCGTGGGAAGGCTTGAGAGACATACACACAGACAGATAGTATGTGGAATGGATGAAGAGACATACACACAGACAGATAGTGCGTGGGAAGGCTTGAGAGACATACACACAGACAGATAGTATGTGGGAAGGCTTGAGAGACATACACACAGACAGATAGTATGTGGAATGGATGAAGAGACATACACACAGACAGATAGTGCGTGGAATGGATGAAGAGACATACACACAGACAGATAGTTTGTGGAATGGATGAAGAGACATACACAGACAGAAAGTGTGTGTGAAGCCTGGAGAGACATACACGCAGACATACACACAGACAGATAGTGCGTGGGATGGATGGAGAGGCTTACACACAGACAGATAGTGCGTGGGATGGATGGAGAGGCTTACACACAGACAGATAGTGCGTGGGATGGATGGAGAGGCTTACACACAGACAGATAGTGCGTGGGATGGATGGAGAGACATACACACAGACAGATAGTGCGTGGGATGGATGGAGAGACATACACACAGACAGATAGTGTGTGGGATGGATGGAGAGGCATACACAAAGATAGACAGATAATGGGACTGCTATATGCCAAAATTAATTTAAAAATAAACATGAGATGAAAACAGTTGAAAAAAGTTGTGTATACAGAATATTCAAGAATAAAGAAATTAAAAATAATAGCTTAAAGAAACATTAATTAAACAAATGCTTGATTAAAAACCAAATATATGAAAAACCAACCCAGAGTTTGGTTGAAATAAAAAAAAGATAAATAAAGGTAAGAAAAAAATGCATTTGTTCTTTAGTACCATATTAAATTTGGACATGTAGATATTATAGAAATTACACAGATATTTCCTTTGTGAACAATATAAAAAATTAAGAATATCTAAGCAATGAACCCAACCTACCATGCAATATATCACATAATACCACTGTAAAATAAATATCCTAAACATAACATAAATCAATGTTTTAGATTCTACTTACTTTATTTTTTAAATCATGCGTACAAATTGTAACCTCTCCAATAAATTAGCCATATCTATAACTGAATATCATAAACTACCTCCATCCCTGGCTAAAGGAAGTAAAAAGGGTTATGTTTAGACACTAAGTGACACATATAACAAAAAAAACCACCCCAAGAAAATGCATTGAAGCAAATCAAGACAGGAAATTTTGTCTCATATACATTGAACAGTCAAAACAGGTTAAAGGTACATTCATGTTAACCTGCTTGAAAGTGTAAAGGTATTTTCCTGTTCATATTTATGACAGTTTGAAGTGGTATAATTTCCCCTAATTACTGTCTTACTTGGAATATTCATGACCTATACCATTACAGGTGAAAGCTGGCTGATATGAATCTACAATGTTTGCCTAAACATGATCAAATTAAACTTGAAGTGGTATACCAGTAACTGAGGATGAAATTCATCTAATGTTGCTTTCATAATGTATACAATCTTATAAAGGGCATACTTCAATAAAACCATATAAGTCACATTTAACTGAAAATATGATAATTACTAAGACATTTTTTAAAATATAATTTCACAATGGAATAAAAACCTAGCCAATTAAATAATAAAATAAAGGTATTTGCCACAATTTCCATGACAATGGTAAGATATGTGATGTTTTAAAGTATTATAACAATGGTTTAATAACAATACAAGATTGTCTTCAGACAGTAGGAAGTGATATTGCGTGAGTTAATCACTGTGAATGTATTTCCCTGTTAAAGGTGGTCCATACATGTGAACTTTTTCTGAGGCCAAAGTGGGAGATTTTCTCTTGCAAAGTGGGAGATTTGTTATTTTCAATGAAACAAAGAAGAAAGTTATCTGTTTCCAAAAAGGGAGATTTCTGAAAATGTGTAAAACACCCCTCATTTTCAGGTAATTTTGAACCTTAAAAGTGGGAGTCTCCCTCCGAAAGTGGGAGTCTCCCTCCCAAAGTGGGAGAGTTCATGTGTATGGTGGTATCCGACAGTTCGCCTACATCTTATATATGTAACAATATCTGTAAATAAGAACAATTGGGATTCCTGCTAAAAACAGACATCAACGTCACAGCGGATGACTTAGATGAACTGACACATGAGTGGTCACATGGTTTTCTTAGTTTAAAAATAGCTAACTATGAAGTGTGGCTGAGATAGGAAATACATGTTTGTAATGTGTGTGGTGTTATGGTTCACTTTTCTGACCGTTGCAGAACATCAATAAACAGCATTTTATGAGATCTGTTTAGATAACAATGATTTACTAAGATTTTTAATGAAAATATTTTGGGTCCAAACTGTCAGATATCACCTCTAATACATATCTTTAATAATGAATTCTGAGCAAGTTCATATGTCTTTCCAAAGATTCTCTCCTCATATTTAAATAGTGTTATGGATAATTACAAACTTTGTAATAACACCAGACACATATGACTTTCAAAACATACACTAAGCATGCAGTAGAATCCAGCAGGGGCCTTTCAGCCATACACTTGTAAGTTATAACATAAAGCAAATGTAGCTTTAGTTACCATGATAACAATAAAAGATGAAATAAAATGATTTTTTAAATGCAAAAATGCACTGTTTTTTATGACAGTATTAACAAAATAAAGTTGAAAGTAACAAGCTTTTTATAAAAAGAACTGGGTTTGCCAACTAAAGTAATAAAGAAGTGAAATGTAATAATATAAATGTTATGAGAAATTTAACAACACTGTTGTATGAAGTAAATGACATCTTTCTAAACAATTCCAGAAACATGTTTTTCTAACACAATTTGGCTACATGCTGTCTAAACAGTTAACACTGAACAGTTACCAATATATATTTACAAGATGAGGAAAGGGGGAAGATTTTAGGCTGCATGTACATCAAACAGGAATTAAAGGTTGCATGTATATCAAACAGGAATTACAGGCTGCATGATTTATAAAAGAAAAAAAAAATATATGCATGGTAAGCATGGCTTATCAAAGTCAAAACTTACAGGCTGCATGAATATCAAAAAGAAGAAATTATAGGCCTGCACAAATATATAAAACCAGACTCATACAGTGCATGACTCGTCAAAAAACAGATTTATAGGCTGGATGGCTTATCAAAGCCAAAACTTATAGGCTGCATGAATATCAAAAAGAAGAATTGTAGGCTGCCTGACTTATCAAAACCAGACTTATAGGCTGCATGGCTTATCAGTCAAACTTTACAGGCTGCATAAATATCAAAATTAATAATTATAGGCTGCCTGACTTACCATGACCAGACTAAAAGGCTGCCTGACTACCAAACAGGTTTATAGGCTACATGTATATCAAAGCAGGAACTAGGGATTGTGTTACATTATTTTACATCCTTAAACCTAGCTGCTCTAATCTAAGTATAAATAGTGTACAAACATGTTTATTTTACTCTTTGAACATTAAGTTCACATGCTGAAGTTTAATAGACAACTATTGATCACAATAAATTAACTTAAAATGAATCTTAATCAATCGTAATCATAACCTGTACCCTTTTTCTTTTATATATTTTGTCCTCTTGTTGAAGTGCCTGCTTGTTGCTGCATGAGCATGTTTTTGTCAGAATTATAAATGATAAAGCATCTTGGTCACAGCTTTGGTTTGCGTAGGTACATGACACCTAGAACCATACAATCTTCATTATACATTTATTTAAATCATCACATCTCTTTCAAGCCAATCAGCATATTGTATAAAAGTATGTCTGATATATACACCTAAAATGGATTACTGCATAGGCAGTTAGGAGATATATTGTATTGTTGAGATAAAAATGGCTAAAAATTAATGAAAGTGCAGCAACGCTTTTAATTATGCAGACACACACAAACACACAAATAGGAAGGACTATTTTCTAAGAAATAGCCATTCTTAAACTTTTTTAAACAACTGTATGATCTGCAAAACATGTGACTTCCTTATTAATTCTAGGAAAGTAAAGTATTATGAACTAACATAATGTGAAAAAAAATGTTATATTGTTTACTTGTCTTTGTTACATTGCATTGACACAATTATGGTCATGTTAGCATCATTCATCTAATTACTGGCTGAGGACACATTATCTGAAAGACCTTCCAACATGGAAGCTCTTACGCTGACTAGACCTTGAACTCTTGTTGTGAGGGATTGTGGAGTTACAAGTTGATGACTAACAACTCGACCTCTGTGTAATGTTGTATCAATGTAAATACAACAGTTTCCCTATTTCTAGCAGGTTTAGTATTAAACTAGCAGGAGACATTTTATAAACTAGAAATGTTATTAAAAAGTGCAATATTGAAGCTATCTAATTAGACTTGGTTTGTAAACCAGTCTGTTAACTTTGGCACACAAGTGGGTGGGGTAAGTTTGATAGGAGACAAATGGATCACTCACTGTCTTGCCCACAGCTTCAGGTGATGGAAACTGAAACTTGAATTATGCAATCAACAAATAATCAAATCCAGATAAAATAAATCTTAACAAAGAGAGCTACAAGACTTATAGAATTATACTGTATGGCATGTTCTGTCAATATAATCTCAACATTGCAAAAAGAGTACAAATTGGCCGGCCACTTTTTTGTTACTAACCCTCATTTTAAACATTATCAGAGACATAAGCATTAAATTACTTATTAAACAAAAAGTTAAAATGAAATGTAAATCTCAAACATTGTTATGCCAAAGTAAGATGTACTTTAACATGCTAAATGGTGTTGTGTTTTATTATGAAATGTTGTAGACCAATTTTAAAGGCTAACTTTAGGTAGTGTGTATTTATAGAGCAAGAACAGTACAATCTTCACTTTACTTATCAATTATTAGCATAATATCAATTGTCTAAGTGACAGAGCAAAATCCCCCAATAATTAATGGGAGATAACTCTTATAATATCAATTGTCTAAGTGACAGAGCAAAATCCCCCAATAATTAATGGGAGATAACTCTTATAATATCAATTGTCTAAGTGTCAGAGCAAAATCCCCCAATAATTAATGGAAGATAACTCTTATAATATCAATTGTCTAAGTGACAGAGCAAAATCCCCCAATAATTAATGGGAGATAACTATTATAATATCAATTGTCTAAGTGTCAGAGCAAAATCCCCCAATAATTAATGGGAGATAACTCTTATAATATCAATTGTCTAAGTGACAAAGCAAAATCCCCAATAATTAATGGGAGATAACTCTTATAATATCAATTGTCTAAGTGACAGAGCAAAATCCCCCAATAACTAATTGGAGATAACTCTTATAATATCAACTGTCTCTTATAAACTCTTATAAATTATGACAAGACACTTAAAATGCCAAATACTTCACTCAGCATATGTCAAATAAAGATTTAAGACATATACTCGAGTTTGTTTGTTTTTTAATGAAATAGCAATGCATGACATATTTTGATTAGAAAAAGATATGTAAGATAGATACAAAGGCATGACTAAACTGTATTTTTCTATCTATCAATAATATAACCGTATTAAAATGTCATCATACTTGCAAATATACAAAATATATAATTATGCAAGCCAGTAAACGTGAAAGAGCGTTAGACTGGGTGCAGAAAATATGTTGGTATATCTGAACAGTTTTGTCTTTTCCTTATAATTTTTAACAATTGCTTTGGTAAAAATGTGATGTCAAATCCATCTTTGAACAAACCAACATAGTGCTTTTGTAACATATCCCAAAATAAACATTTTCCATAGATAGTATAGAAACACAGTCAATAAATACACTGTCAAACAAGTTCCTGGATGTGTGATGTCATAAGATTTAGTGGGTGCATACAGGTAGTTGTTGTTATTGTACATGTTTTAAGTAAAGGGAAATAACTCATTTTCTCTGTCAGCAATGTGATGTTTTACTTGTTTGGGGGTTGGAATTTGAACCAGTTCAAAGTTTACCAGATTAAAGAGTAGAGTTGGGAAAACCCAAACATGTAAGCTTAAAAAATACTAAAGCAATGTGATATTTTACTAATTTGGGGGTTGGAATTTGAACTAGTCCAAAACTAACCAGATGAAAGAGTAGAGTTGGAAAATCACAAACCTGTAGGCTTAAAAAAATACTAAGATTTTGATGTAAATTTTGTGTGTTGACTGCTTAGGTCAAAGTAAAGGTCACTTACTGTGTATGTATATCCAGTATTTACTTCGATAAAGTTGAATGGATCTTGATTTATACCCCCCCCCCCCACACACACACACACACACCCCAAAATTTTCTGGATCCGCCCCTGTTTTAATTCAGAAATACTTCTAATAGAACTGTTTCAGTGAGTTTTTGAAATCGAATATAAGTAATTAACAAAAATGATAAAAACAAATCAATAAATAAATCAATATAGAACTACCATATCACTCATTTCTGATACAGCTTTGAAGGTTTATAAGCATAACACTGTATACATGAAAATTCAGTATTTCTATAACTTTCTTCACTGTTGTGCCAATAATTTTTGGTTTCAAGTACCAGAAAGTAAATGGTAACAGCTAAAACTGCACATGCAAGCCCAGATTGGTAAAACTGAATGTATGTCAGGCACTTCATAGATTCCTTTAATAAATAACTCAGTGCTTTTCAAGTGGCTGTCAAACCACAACCCACATACATTATCTTATCAGTCCAAACAACTCAAGGTTGTTGTATAATCCAACTTGGAAATAACATCAAGATTTAATGTTTCAATCTAAGTACATGTAGTGCTGTGAAATGACCTTAAAGTGTTCAAGATAACAGACAAAATTGTCATATTGAATTGTAAACAAGCATGATACACTGTATCCTCATTAATAAAGGGAAAGATAAGAAATGTGAAAATGTCCTGAATTCTGACAAATATATTTTTTTACAGTATATTCATACAAAACGCAGGTAAGGTAGATATTTTTATATGAAGCAAATGACACATTATTTATATTGTCTCATATTATTGACATTTGTATTACAAAAGACAACTAAGACTAATAATAAACAGTGACATAAAGAGAAAGGCATATCCATGAAAAAACAGTACATGTTAACATAGAGTAGATTGCCTTATAAATAAATACACTACTGTACAAATAAGGTAATTAAAACTAATGTAGTTTTGTAGATGGTTGGGTGAGAGAAGGATGCCAAGATGCACAGACTTCTGTATGCTCTTTAATTATACATAATGCACACAGATGCATCAAGTTACATGCACAAGTCAATACATGCCATTATCTTTGTTTATGCATGTAAATGTACATGATGTTGCATTTTTTGTTGTTGTTTCTTCTTTTATTTTAATTAGAACAAGAACAGTCACTGAAGATGATGAATTCCCCTCGATACATCTTTGCCAGTTGTCGTAACCATAACTTAAACAAATGGCTTAAACTAGAGTAAAGTCCGAGTTTGTCATGATCTGCTAACAAGACAAGCAATCAGGCTTCGAACTTCACTGTCCTGTGAAGTTTCATTAAAATCTGAGCCAAGTTAGAGGGAGGAATAATGCAGACAAAGGTCATATAGAGACAGACTGACAGACTAACAGACAGACCTGCTGACAGATAAAGCTCCTATATAAAGCTCCTATATAAAGCTCCTATATACTTCCTATCTGGGAGATAACAATACTTATCATTGACTGATTTTAATGTTCTGTGATATTATTATTCATTATACAAATTTTCTATTTGTTTTGAAAAAGATTTAACAAACATGCCGCTATTTTTTGAGTTATTGAAATATATATAATGCATTATAGTATCATATGTTGGCTTCACAATTCTGTAGCCTACATATGTTGGCTTCACTATTCTGTAGCCTACATATGTTAGCTTCACTATTCTGTAGCCTACATATGTTGGCTTCACTATTCTGTAGCCTACATATGTTGGCTTCACTATTCTGTAGCCTACATATGTTGGCTTCACTATTCTGTAGCCTACATATGTTGGCTTCACTATTCTGTAGCCTACATATGATGGCTTCACAATTCTGTAGCCTACATATGATGGCTTCACTATTCTGTAGCCTACATATGTTGGCTTCACAATTCTGTAGCCTACATATGATGGCTTCACAATTCTGTAGCCTACATATGATGGCTTCACAATTCTGTAGCCTACATATGATGGCTTCACTATTCTGTAGCCTACATATGTTGGCTTCACAATTCTGAAGCCTACATATGTTGGCTTCACTATTCTGTAGCCTACATATGATGGCTTCACAATTCTGTAGCCTACATATGTTGGCTTCACTATTCTGTAGCCTACTTATGTTGGCTTCACTATTCTGTAGCCTACATATGTTGGCTTCACTATTCTGTAGCCTACATATGATGGCTTCACAATTCTGTAGCCTACATATGATGGCTTCACTATTATGTAGCCTACATATGTTGGCTTCACAATTCTGTAGCCTACATATGTTGGCTTCACTATTCTGTAGCCTACATATGATGGCTTCACAATTCTGTAGCCTACATATGTTGGCTTCACAATTCTGTAGCCTACATATGTTGGCTTCATTATTCTGTAGCCTACATATGTTGGCTTCACAATTCTGTAGCCTACACATGTTGGCTTCACAATTCTGTAGCCTACATATGATGGCTTCACAATTCTGTAACCATATGATGGCTTCACAATTCTGTAGCCTAAACATGTTGGCTTCACTATTCTGTAGCATACATATGATGGCTTCAAAATTCTGTAGCCTACATATGATGGCTTCACTATTCTGTAGCCTACATATGATGGCTTCACTATTCTGTAGCCTACATATGATGGCTTCACTATTCTGTAGCCTACATATGATGGCTTCACTATTCTGTAGCCTACATATGATGGCTTCACTATTCTGTAGCCTACATATGTTTGCTTCACAATTCTGTAGCCTACAATTTTGTCCATAGTACTATTTTCTACACTGCACTTGTGCTTTTAACTCATTAAGGAAATTGTAAATCACAAGGAACTAATTTCTTGGTTAACAAACAAATACTTAAAGTATTAATGAAAGAGATAATAAGGTTATACTTTTACTTCATTTTAGATCTGAACTAAGTGTTTAATAAGCTTTAACAGTTATCATGAGAAAGTGAAAAAAAATGTTTACAAATCATATAACATATCAGAAAATTAAACCACTATCTTAAATAATTTGAAACAAGTCAATCTTACACAAAATCAAATAGATCTTACATATTGCAGAGCAAAGACTTATTATGAAATGGTATATTTGGAATAAAAAAATTAACAAGAAAAATATATTTTATTGCTAACAGTTTAATTTCATATCTCGTATCTTACACTGTAAATGCTATAACAGATGGAGACTTCACATATATTGACATTATCACCATTATGATTAAATAAAATAAGGAAAGAAAACATTTAAGAGACAAATAACAGAATTGTTTAAATTTGCATACATTTGCATCAGTATAAATATGTTTGCATAAATTTGACTAAGTTTGAATAAACTTACATTAATTCTGCATTTAAAAGCATAAAATTGTCAACCATTTAAACAAGGTTACTTATATCTTTAACGTTTAAATTAACAAGCATAACTTATAAAGAGAGTATATATATATATGCTGCGTGTAAAACACCTGTGAACAAGTTTTTCAATTTTGCATAAAAAAAGAAACAATGATAATTCGAAATAGAAATATAGTGTTGCTTTCACTGTGATATTAAAATCTGGACAAGATCAAACAAATGACACATTGTTCAGACCCTATGACACCCAGTCATAGAAACAACCCTTATAAAGTGCACTGTACATATGTTTTAATACATAACCCAGCTTATTTTCTAGTGTTAATAATTATCTTCAATTATTAATGCTTGATAAGATTATGGCTGACTAAAGAGGTTAATATATTTGCAAAAAAGCTTAAATACTCAATATCAGTGATACAAAGAGATTCAAGACACAATGTAATGTCAATGAAGCCTCCCAATAATGGGCCATGTTTAATATTGCACATAATTATAACTAAAATAAATGACAAAAAAATGATTTGATCTGCAAGCTATAATAAGTATATGTAAAGCGTAATTATAAATCTTTATATATTTACTTTTTCTATTGTTTCATCCTTATTAAGACAAAATATATATTGATGTTAAGTTATATGTTTTGATGGTTTTTCGAAATGCATTTTCTGAAACCAATGCAAACAAGTAGATTTGTTTATGAAACCAGACTTTAATATATACCCTTATAGTTTTATAATTGAAAATAGATTTTCTTGTTTGTATATATCTTCTTTTAAACAATATAATTAGCTTCCTCTTATAAATATTAATGCAAATTGTAACAAATTAATTAAATTTACCTAACAAGGATTAATTATCTTGCAATGTTAACTATTTAAATTTGACAAAATTTGGTCTTCTTTAAGATTAATTTAAGGTTTTCAAAAAGGTCAGTGATCTAAAAGAATTGGATACATACATTTCTTTTGTTTTCAATAAGTGAACAATCAAAATTAACTTGTACTCCTGATAATAATATGATGACAAACCCAATAACAAAACAACAGATAACTTGTATTCCCTCAGCTTATTGCACTACAGTTAACAACTTACCTTTCATTGAAGAAAGAAGTTGATTTCAACAACAAAAATAACACAGTTAAATACTTTTTTCTTAGCTTTTTTTTCACAGTTTTTCCCACCAGGAACAACACAATAAAGACACATAAAGGTTATTTTATCTATTTGGAATATAACACACACAGTGATAATATATAGGAATAGGAACATGTATATATAACTCTAGCACATCATTGTTAATGTGACAACCCCACTGTTTTAGGGTGATGTACCATGGAAAGTATCAATTTCAACTCATATACAGCTAATACCAGTATATCACAATCAGATTATGATGCAGTTTGGTCTATCACATGATCAAATGTGATCAACATGTATGTTTAGGTATGCAAACAGGCACAGGTTTCAGCCAAGAAGTTAAACAAACAAGCACCATATTACCCACACTTCTTCCATAAAAACGACTTAATCCTACAACGATAACAGAAAAACAAAAACAACTCAATGGTGAAATGGTGAACTTTTGGTATAATGTACATAGAGGAACATAATATATGTCAACTATGGAGTTGTAAATTTAAAATATTTTATAATAAACATAACAGAAGCATTTTTAGCATTAACAAAAAGCCACATTAACTCTTTACTTGCTGGAAACAGCCTTAGCGTGGGGTATGTTTTATGTAAATTGGGTGAATAGTGTTTCAAGCAAGTAAACAGTTAAACAATTTGTTGCCACTGGGAAATAGATAAACTCTGATACTTGTAAGAGTAGTTATTTTTTTGTTTGAGTAACAGATGTACAGTAACATTTTGCTTTGTCTTGAAGGTAATAAGACAAAGTGGTTCAACAAATTGTGACAAATATGTCAAGAGCTACAGGGTGTATAAAACAATGTTAATATCTCACTGAATCAGTTTAGCAGGTGCTAAAGAATATAGAATAGCAAAGAAACAAAGAACACCATCAGTATTTTTAATAACACTATTTATTCAAATGTTTCTCTATTTTAGATTTTTTACCTGGTAGTGAAGTCATGTATTTATTGCTGTGTTTGATATTGGTAAGATAAACATAAATGCTTCTTTCAAGTAAAATCATAAAGATAAGGTGCAGCTGCATGTTACTGACATAAGTCCACATGTAACAACATTGACATACAATGGACACAGCTAACATTTATTTCTGCAGGAATGTTAATTCAGCCACACACAGTTGGTCCAGATTACATATTTAGCTCCATATATCAAAGGAAAAAAAGTCGCACCATTGTTTTTCACCTTTCAATGGCAATGACATTTGTTTTATTAAGGTCCTTTTCTCATATAATATCAAACATATTAAATTTAAACTTGCAATACTTGTTAACTATTAAACTCATTTCAAAAGGGCAGATAACCCTATTTAATTGTGCAGAGTTATGCCCATTTTTAAACTTAGAAATATCATGATACTATCCAACACTAAAAAAATTGGAGCAGTTTACAGACAGCTCTTTTTATCATTTTTCATCCAAAAAAAAGCTTACTGATCTGGATTAACAACATTTTCTAAGGATTGATTATTTGTGCAAAAAATGGACAAAAAAGTAAACCTTGTTAAAAGGTAAAGTGGCTCTTATTACACTCAACACATTTGTGAGATGAAAGCAGATTGAGCATTACAGTGTTTACTGACCTTAATTTAAGATATAATAACTCACGGAAAAAAAATAGTGATCAGGGCTTTTTTTCCTTCTTTAGTAGGAGCTGTTTACAGGTTCCCCTCAGAAGTAACTTTACATCAGGTTTTTTCTATCCCCTTTAAGGAAGAAATCACACATTTTTCCCCAGATTTAGCGAAACTTTACAGGGCATGGGCCCCTTCTCCTGGCTGCGAAAAAAAGCCTTGGTGATATAGATTGCTACATTTTACAGTGTGCAAGAAAGGCTTATACCAGCACTTTCTGTGTTTCACATTACCCAGCTTTTGTTGTGCTGCCATCTTGTTGGTACCTAGTGTTTATAAACACTTTTACAATGATCATCCACATTGACAATTGTTTAATACAGAGCAAGATTGTGATGCCTGTAGTGGATGTATAATATTCATTTATAGACAATTTGAAAACTAAATGACTCGGTTTTCATATGATATGGAAATATCAAATTCTTTTTTCAAGGCAAACATTTACACAAGGTGGGAAACAATGAGGCCAAATAAAGTCAAAAGTCCCCCAAAACATACTGATTTGGACACAATTTTGACCAAAGATTTGTATTGGTAATCCATTATCAATGAAAACCCTATAAAATATTTCATTTTCAGAATTATGTATGAGAAATTTTTTTTTACACATGTGTTTTGGGTTTTTTTATTGTCAAGTGCCTAAATACATATACATCCTAGGTTGTGAAGAAAGACATTGCAAAGAAGACCTGATTGTCTACACTAAGGACTCAGACATAAACCTCTACCCACAAGGCCCTATCATGTCCTACATAGCTGTGGATCTAAAATTTACTCCACATATATTTCTATCACCATCTATGTAAATATGCACATTTTGATAAAACAGCTTAAGATATCAAATGTAACAGGGAGACAAATGGAGTGAGAATTAAAATCTTTACAACAATAAAATAAACAAACAAACAATCTGGGCAGAAGAAACATTAGCTTAGTTTTGAGTATATATTTAATTATAATAATAATCTCCCAGCCTGTCATTGCTGTTAAGAACTTCAAAAGGATCATGTCTAAAACTAAACATTTGTACTCATAAAACCAATTCCTAAGAGAAAGCCTACAATGCATAAATAAAACAGAATTATAAATTAAACAGAATTATAAATGAAACAGAATTATAAATTAAACAGAATTAAAAATGAAAGAATTATAAATAAAAGACTTATAAATGAAAGAGAGTTATAAATGCTAGTAAATCTGACACTCTCTATTTATATATATATATTGTATCAGGTTTGTGAATAGTAATTATTTTAAATGATTGCATGCTGGGAAAATAAATCTACTCTTTGGTGCAAGAATAAGCTAAACATTGTAATAAACATGTACAATTTCTTCTTAGTATTATTAATCTCTATAGAATTGTGTACAAGCATCAAATGAATGTCAGGCTGGATGACACCAGCTGTGCAGTGCAGATCAGCTAAAATCCTTTTTAACATTTAAGTTTTTGCCCCAGCTGAGACTCAAACCAATGTATTGCAGGGCTTGAAGTCAGAGGAGTTACAAGCCAGCCAACCGACCACTTGACCACAGGCACCCTGAACGGGGCTGAGAAGTCAGAGGAGTTACAAGCCAGCCAACTGACCACTTGACCACAGGCACCCTGAACGGGGCTGAGAAGTCAGTGGAGTTACAAGCCAGCCAACTGACCACTTGACCACAGGCACCGGGGCTGAGAAATCAGAGGAGTTACAATCCAGCCAACTGACCACTTGACCACAGGCACCCTGAATGGGGCTGAGAAATCAGAGGAGTTACAATCCAGCCAACTGACCACTTGACCACAAGCACCCTGAATGGGACTGAGAAGTCATAGGAGTTACAAGCCAGCCAACTGACCACTTGTCTACAGGCACCCTGAATGGGGCTGAGAAGTCAGAGGAGTTACAAGCCAGCCAATTGACCACTTAACCACAGGCACCCTGAACAAATGTTAGACTTGTGCATATTTCACCACAGAAGTTATTCTTTTACTCAAAAAATATTTTCATTATTGTTAACATGTTGCTTAAGACAGTTTGCAGACATATTGTCAACATATTTCAAAGACATTATAGAAATATTTTGGACATGTTTACACATGATGAAGACATGCTGTTAGACCTTTTGTAGACTTGTTGTAGACATATCACAGAAAAAATGTAGACATGTTGTAGACATATTAATAGACACATTGTAGGCATGTTATAGACTTATTTGTACACATTTTTGTAGACATATTATAGACATATGCCAGATTCATAAAAAGACAAAGTATACAAATGCCATGCATGCAATATCAGTTGAAACATTGAAGTCTAAACAGCTAATCATTGAACATTATTTCTATACCCCTCCCATTGACCCTCAACTAATGAATACATACCAGACTCATATACCAAGCTTTTTTCTTCAAAATAGGAATAGTTAACAGATTTTGAAAAAAGATTCTGCCATTATATTCAGGGATATTCAATACAAATATAATACATGTGTGACATAGAGGATATGTGCCACTCATGAAACATTTGTATGACCAGTCATAAAAAACAATGCGATCAGGCATCAAAATAGACAAGTTTTCTTTTGATTTCATGCTTATTTCATTTTAAAACCTATTTTAAACAGCCATTTTACCACAACCCCATTAGTCCCAAATAACCTTCCTTCTGACTCAGAGTGAAAATATTATGCAATCATGTCACTGTGGGCCAGAGTGAAATGGTAAGATTTTTTGTTCACTGGTATTTCTCATTCTGTTACCAAAAAGCATTACATAAAAAGTGTTAAAAATATTTTTCTTTCTAAAACCATGAGATATTTAACCCTTAAGCTATTTAAATATAGTAAACACCACACATAAATGAACAATTTAACAATGATCAAACTGTATAAAAACTTAACATATAACCCATACCTATGTTCTATATAGTTAGTTTCTTTTGCTATTTTTATTTGTGAGCTTCCTAATTAAAATTAATTTCACATTTCTAGAAATATTAACTAAATAACAAGTAGAACTTAATGACCATTTCAGATAGAAAAAGACAATAATGAGTCTACGAATAATGGCTGGACAAATGAAATATAGCACTTTATATGATAGTAATTATAATGTGCTTACAAAAGTATAGGAATATGCATATTACAATAAACCCCATATGTAAAAGGACTGTGAAAAAAATCCTGCTCGATTACTGTTGATACATAAAAGATAATTGTGTAAAAAGAAGTCTAACCAGTATATGATGAAAAAGGGTCAAAATTACAATTTGCATTATTTTGCTTACAACATAAAAGTACAAGGGTGTTGTGTTTGCCAAATTTTATAGGACTATCATCAAAGTATGGGGGCACTCAACTCTGTAGAAAGTCATTTCATTTTAAAGGCCAAGTATCAACTTGAAGTTTCATGATAATTTAAAAGTAATAGCCATTTTTTTAAATATGATGAACCTCTGGATTCAGCCTTTAATTGAATATACACTAATAAAACAACAAAGTCCTCATTTTGGGTAGCAAATTGACAGAATTATGAAGTGAGAAGATGAAAGGACATGATGTCTTTTTTCAAATTTTGCCAGTAAATTGTAGAAAATTAATTTGATAATACTATATATAGGTAAAGGTTTTATAAAAAAAACTTGCAGGCATATAATAATATTCAAATCAAGATATATTCAATATATACTTTGGGACATTATCAACGCAACTGTTTGTCAGGTAATGTGTTATATGCAGGATTTTCAAAATGGGTTGCAGTGATAACAACATAAAGTGTACCAAAACTTGGGCATGAGTCTTTCATTTCTTGACTTAGCAGTCTGACGGGCTGTCTAATTCTAAAAGATGAGGTGAGCAAATATGCAAGGAAGATTACCATTAATAAGCTGGTATAGGAAGTAAATAATTCCCAGGCTACATTATGAAAAAATTAACGGTCTTGGCATACATGTATTTTCAACAGTATTTTTTTTTAATTTTTAAAGAAAAGTAACATTTATTTGAATTGATTATTTTCATCAGGTGTATGTTATTTTTTTTAAAAAACCTCTGTATATGGTGGCATATTGCAAAGGATTTAAGATGCCAACCCATAACACCTCACTTTAGTTTCTTTAAAGATGACCCTAAATCAAAAGAGAAAGGTGATAGCCCAGTATGAACACATCAAGGTATCAAGTGTAAAAAACAAACTGGCTATTCAAGTTGCGCTTTAACAGTCCCCAAGTATATAAAACTCATGGTTGAGGGAAAGAATAACCTATTATAAGAAAATACTGTTAGTGTATGCTACTTACCATTTCTTGTATTTTTAGTTCTATGCCCATCAGGGCAGTTGCCGGGGAAGGAGGGGGAAAGTCTGGGGTGGGGGGCTGGGGGTAGCCAGTGGGGGTCAGGGGATCCCCAGAACTTCTCTTCAGGAAGTCTAGGTACTTTGGCTTCACAGAATCTAGAAAAATTATGAGCATTTTGAAAACAATTGGTTTTAGCTTTTGACCAGTATGTTAAAATGAACTTAGAATAACAATAACTCTTTATGATTATAAACATTTAAATAAGTTGAAAGAACAACCAAATATAGAGCAACTTAATAGTTTCTTATAAATTATGAATAAGAAAAGTAATAACTCTAAAATGTTAAGATCATATAAACTATAGAGTAAGATAATTAAAAAAATAAAAACAAAAAAGACAAAAGAAAAAGTAAGAAATGGTAATGACCACAATGACTGAATTAGTAACTTTAACATGGTGCTAAATTCCTTATTTTCATTGTTGAACAAAATGGACTTACTTGCTGCTTCACAACACTCTGATGTCCCTTCAGTCTCTCCCTTCTCTTCTGCTATCACATCATTAGTGACCCCTGGTGATGCATCAGATTCAAGGGCAGACAATTCCTCAACATTGCTATTTACAGTGGGATATGATTCTCTCCCTTGGACTTCTGCAATGGTGGAATAAACATTTTCTGTAGGTGAGTGAGGAGAAACTGGAGGGGATTTCTCTGGAATTTCAGAGTACTCTGGTTCTACTGAGAAGTCATGGGTCAAAGGAAAATTACTCTGGTTACACTGGTCTCCTGCTGGGACTGAGTTTGACCTTAGCAATTTTTCCTTTTCTCTCAGATGAGTGTCACACGGCAAATGACCAATGTAGATATTTTCCTCAGGGGCAGTTTGTGATCGAGTTAATGCAGCAATTGATGGTTTAGCTCTATGTGGAGAATCATTCTTAAATTTAGGATATAGTATAGCATAGTGGTCAACTTTTTCTTTTTCAGATTTTCCGTCTCTTATCTGCTCACTTTTACTCAGCAAGTTTGCTGGTTGTGAAATTTTAGCCATCATCTGTTTTTTCTGACTGGTTTCTGGTGGTTTCATTTCAACATAAAAGCTTTGCTGAACTTGCTTACCAGTCACAGGATCGACAGAGTTGTCCACCTTTTGACCATCAAGTATTGCAGCAGCAGAGAGTCTAGTTTTAGGCGGGAGTTCAGGCATAGGACCCAATGTAGAATTGTCAGTTTTTGTAACATTTGATTGGTCAATTATACATTCAGATGCACCTGTTACATTTAAGTCAAAATCTAGATTAGAATTAAGCAATGGCTGCTTGGAATCATCTGGCTTTATTTGGTCTGTTTCTTTGGAAATGTTTGTGGTGTCTGGAATGTCAGTATCTTTGGAAGTGTTTTTATTGTCAGGAATGTCACAAGTGGAAAGCAAGTTGTCAAAACTGCCCGTAGATATGGGGGAAGACAATGGAGAATCTGGTATCTGGTCACAAACAGTAGGTGGGGAACGACGCTTCATGGCAGGCGACTTCTTTGTTCGTGGAGGCTTAACTGGTGTCAACTATGGAAAAAGATGGAGAAAACAAAATAGCCGTGAAATATAATTTAATGAACAGGAAAAGCAGAATAAAACTTCAGAATGATTGAAGATTTTGTATCAAATACTATCACTGATCAGTTATTTTAGACAAATGTACTGGATTTTAACCAGTTGAATAATTAAAATCAATTTGATGGTATGTATTTTGTAACCCTGAACTTTATTATTACTGTATAAGAGTCTAAATCTGTGGAAAAAATATTTTTATGTTAATTCAAATTTAACAAATACTGTTTACATGTTTTAAACCAAGGTTCTGATGCTACCTCATTCTAATGCTTACTCTTGGCTCAAGGAACCAAATTTTATATGGCGTAGGCAAATATTCTGGATCCAGATCAAATAAGGATCTACACTATTTGCATGCAGTCTTAAGTGATATGTCGAGACAACTTTGAATTTCAATGTACGAAGGTAAAAAATAATTAGTATGGGTTTTTAACAAATATGAGCTAACAGTTTATGTTAATTCTATCTTTTAAAAAAAATGGAGAAACTGTGTGCCATAAATTTTATAAACATATGCTTATAGCAATGCTTACAGCGATGCTTTAGTTACCATATTTCCTCACCATAAGACTGGGTTTTTCCTCAACATTGCATGTTCAAAGTGTGGGGCTCGTCTTATATGTTGGGTCTAGTGACTTGGAAAAAAGTTTTCACATTGTTTTGGGGCAAAAACATACCCCATAAACTTGTAAGCAGTTATGCACTGACCAGACGTGCCATTATTATCGACCACTGATAATTTACATTAATTGGCCTTGGAAGTCTGTTGGTCAATGGTAAACTATCTCATATACATTTCCCTTTGTTCTGCATGAAACACAGCTAATTATCCATTAGTAAACACTGAAACAAACTTTAAATGTCAGTCTGCCAGATACACCAAGATATAATTTACTTGGCGATTCTGAGTAGACTTGCCCCATTACACAGGCCAAGTTTACCGACTCTGAGATAAGCTGTTGTCAAGGTGATATTGATCAGAGCAGTTTGACAGTGAGGGTGTGAATGATGCGTTTGAAACTCATATTAGTTTTTCTAAATGACTTATTTGAATATTCCTGAAGATTTAACATCATAACAGTAAAAATAGTCAGTTAATAAATTAATCACCTAATGAAATTGACATTGTGATCTGACTTAACTAATAAATTCTTATCACTCTAAAACAACTAAATGATTGTTTAAAGCAGCTGTATATAGAATTCATTCAGATTATTATAAATTTGTAACAGTTTATTATTTTTTACAAAATGTCTAGATAATGATTAATCCTCATAATAATTACCATAGATCTTGCTTTGGGGATTGGCTTGAGTTTATCTGGAATGGAATCTGTAAAAAAAACACAACAAACCTACTTTCTCTTGAAACAATAATGGTCCAAAACCATTATTCAATTTAAATGATCTGTAAATGTTATAATTTAATGGAAATGCATGTAAGAGGGGCATTTTTATAGTGTGTGCATAAACATATCAACAGAAATTTTTAAAGCATGTATTGAAAGAATTGGTTGTTTTGTTATTTGTTACATCGCACCAATACAGTCATGGTCTTATTGGAGATGTCCTGCTAGTTATACATGCAAGAAGACCCCAGACTTATGCCTGGGTAGAATCACTGATGTACCACAGATTAGTTGGAAAACCTCCACACATGAAAGTTCTCGCCCAACCGGGAGTCGAACCCATTCGGTTAGTGGCTGACTAGTTACAAGTCAGCGACTCAAACTGCTCGGCATTGGGTGCCCAATTGATTGTTTTAACCTAAACCACTAAGCTTGGAATACTACGGTATTCTAGAACACATAAAGAAGAAAATATTAACCTTCAAACTGGTTACACCAAAAACTGATTGCCATATCTTCACACTATTTTCTATTATAACAGATAAAGAGTACACACAAAGGTTGCAGCTGACCAAAACCTAGCATCTGGCATTGTTTATTGCTTTACTGTAATGCCAACATTGCTTCAGTTATCCAAGAAAAGTATTCTCTTGACATGCATATAGTGCTGCTATCATGGTACACCATGCCACGAACACATGTCATGATCCCACACCCAGACACATTCCCTGACACCAGGCCAACCAGTCATGAAGCTACTCTTAAATCGCTTAAGACTAAGCAACGGTACCACTACCATTCTTTACGACTTTGGATAAAATCTGGGGTCTCCAATACTTGGTGCCAGTGCTCTCCTAGCACAGTTACCTAGTCCTGCTTCTGTAAGATCTGGGGCAGATGATGACTCTTCTCTTGGCATGTAAGAAAACCGTGGTGGTAATGGTGGCAGTGGTGACAGAGCAGGTGGTGGGGAGGTGGTGCCCTCACTGTAACAGACAAGTGATTCAAATTTGTTCTGTTACAGCAATAGATCATAATTGTTACGCTCAAGATAATTTTTTGAACTCCTTTTAAATAATTATAAAACAAGAAAAGCTCTTGATCCTATATGTTAGGGTTCTGCCGTAGCACATTAATCTTTTGAAAAAGTTTGTACTTGGTATATTGCTAAAAATAATTTATCATTTCATCAACAAAAATTGGTTATCTCTACTTTAAGCTAAAATCAAAAGTAATTCCATTAAAGCACTTCAACCTTATTTTGACAATTAGAAAAGAAAAATATTGTTTGTATTTACCAAACTTACATTGGAAACTGATAGAATCTTATATTAGTTGAATTTAGAAAAAAGAAGTGTTATAGTAAAATCCCAGGATTGACCATTTTTTCAAAGGAAAACCCAATTTAATGGCCAGACCTTTCTAAAGCCCCAGATTTGCCCTTGTTCACAACAGCATAAGGTGGCGATGCTGCTCTCTCCGCAGTATCTGGTGGCGTCTTTACTGAGGGTCTCTTCTTTAGTATGGATCTATCTGGGGTTCGGGCCTCAGACAAACTACCAGATCGAGGTGAAGGCACTGGTGACTGTTTGATGCTTGCTTCCATCCTGTCTGGCTGCATTCCATTGGTTGTTGTTGGACTGATGCCCTGACTATTGTCTCCATGGATACTGTTATTATGGCCACTACTGCAGCTTGCTAAGGTGTCATAAGTACCTAGGTCCTCAGGCTCTTCAGATGGAAGACTTTTGCCTTCAGTTCTGGCTATGTGCTCTGAAACATGATTACATGCCAGTGGTGTATTGGTCCCTTGAATTGGAATCCTTGTACTTTATCACTGATTCTTGTTCAGATTGTGTCATTACAAACAGTGAGATTTCTTACTGTCCATAACTATGAAATCCCTTGTAAAATCTTCAAAAGTTTTGTAATATAAACAATATCTTTGAAATTGATAACTGATCATATGATGATCACAATATAAGAAAGAAATAAAATATATACCTCAAAAAGTACAATAATAAAAACTGATTAATCCAACAAATGACAAACAAGAATTGAGGGATGTTTTTTAAGTGTAGAGTATTTAATAAAGCCCTTAATTTAAACAGCTATAGGCTTGCTAAGATGTTAAATGACAATGCATTGTTAGACATTTGAAGACATTTTGTAGAAGTACACAACCATTCTTCAATAACATTAGTGGCATCACTGTTTAAAATACAGCATCTGAATTATATAAGATCACATGATTCAGGTTAATATAGATAAGGGATTAAATAAGCATAAGTTTAATGGGGCAAAACACTAAGATTTTGAAAGACAAAAAACAATGAAGATAATTTTTAATTTTGATCAACTACATGGTGTCAGATTAAAATTAATTCAGTCTTTATATAACCCTTTCACTCATGGTTTGGCGATGTTTGGCGCTGTGCGTCAGGCTAATAGTTTGGCGATGTTTGGCGTTGTGCGTCAGGCTCATGCATACGCGATTTTACGCTATGCTGTCATTTCCATAGTTTGGCGAAATTACGCCCTCAAAGTTAAGTGCAAAATCATAAGTGAATACTTCATGTAAAGTCTTTCTTTTATCTTTATTCAGTAAGATTAAGCCTTTATTTATACATTTAGTAAATAAAAAAGGGGGTTTGTTCTGAAAAAATTGTGACAATTTGCTAAGTTTGTAGAGCACCCTAATGGAATTTTCCATTGTTTACACTCGCTGGCAAATCTTACCATTTCTAAACCGCAACAACTCTCACATGGTCAGCCTTACAGTAAAAACCGAGTATGCCGATGTAATAAACATCCGCTTCCTTCACAATAAATGGAAGTGAAGTATTTGATGTTGAAAAATTTTGCCGACTTACCGGAACCCCCTGTTGCTTCGGGGCAGCATTGGATCATAAAACCCACTGACTAATGAAAGGGGCAAAATGTTTTATTGCTCTGTGGATCAACTTGGAAGGTATTTAAGCTTCAATTGATTGCCTCGTTCATTAGCATTCTAATCGCTGCATCGTAAACACCTATGGGAAAAGATCTTGTACACAAATTGTTTGATAATATTTTTTGATAGTCTCACTTTATTTTGCTTCAGAAGTATGCCTGATGCTTATGATATTTTGTTTGGTAGTGACACTGAGTCAGAATTTTCTGTTTTGGGGAATCAGATTGAAATGTTGTTATTTAAATAAAAAACAATAACAATTAATGAATATTTCAAACATAAAATAAAGAAATTGCCTATGACATATTTCTTTTGTTTTATTCAAACCTTTCTTCTAACAATTTATATAACCTCAAATGCATGAAAAGTATATCATCAGAAAGAAAAATTATTTCTGAATAAACTTTTTAATTACATAAATATGATTAAATAACTCATTCTAGCTTAAAAAATAGCTTAAACATAACTACTGTCAGCTTCCCACACAAAACCAATAATGCTCTATGAACCTGAGGTACCTTTGTCACCAGTTTACCTATGCATGCCAGGTGGCTTGATAAGCCATCTGGTTATGCATTAGGCATATGGTTATTTAGGAGAACTGTATGAGTGAAAGGGTTAATCTATGTGTACATTTATTTATACAGAGTTGTTATTTACATCTGCCATGAGTGCAGAAAATAAATTACAAAGAAAGACCCTGTAATGCTTAATTATCCACATGATCTCAAGGTTTCAGACCAAAACAAAACATCTCTTGTTTAAACACCACCTGTACAACAGACAGGAACAAAAAAAAATAATATCTATCTGTTACATCAAGACTCTTGGCATTCATGAGGTATATGTCAGATTAACTAACAATATGTCTGCGTAGTAGGATGATACCAATCTATAAAACTCTGTGACCAGAAGACTACTATAACCAGATAAGAAGATCTCTGTTCTCGCAGAGACTTTGTAAAAAGAGAGTTTGCAGCAAACCTCAATCATGGAGGAGGCAGAAGACGAGTATATTCATTTAGTTTGTACTGTACCTTTAATAACTTTAGTGATATCGCTGTAAGATTTCTGTTTAGTCTGGTGTACCTCTACCAACATCAGGGCCGTGTTGCCATTTTTGTCTTGAGAGTGTACGTTGATTCCACGCTCTAGTAATAGTTTTACCACATTCAGTTTGCCATGCAGTGCTGCTTGATGTAGACACGTTCCCGCCTCAGTCTGTAAGAATGTAAGAAAACACAGAATTGATTCCTAATACGGTATTATTATCCCCTGTCAAATAAGGGAGTATAGAAATCTGCATTGTTTAGCCATTTAATCATCGGAAGCCATCTTACTGGTCATATGGAGCTTATTTCCTTTCCTAAGGACAACCAAGAATCCTCATGCAACCTGACTGATGACAAATCACAGGAGAGTGTATAGTCATGTACAATATGATGTTGATCAAAAGTCAAGGTCAAACTTCAAGGTCAAATGTTGCATAATCATTGTTAAGTGTATGTGAGTGGGGGGTTGGGGGAGGGGTATCAATTCAACAATTCTGTAAAGCATAGATAAATTCTGTCTGAAGTACAAACTGGCTCAGATACACCACACTATTCAAACTATTCGCTGATTTACTGAAAAATATCAACAAAACAAAGATAGGTATAAACTTTAGAAATATTTGTCCATTCAGTGTGACACTCCCAACCCTACAAGAAAGCCATGCAATAATTTACTTTCCACATAATTCATCTGTCATCATGGTCAATTTTATCTTTAGAAAAATGTCCACATAAACTTTAACTATGAAGAGTTTTACTTACATACAATACCATGGAAGCTTTATTCAATACTTATAACAAATATAAAGGAACCAATTTATCCGATGGTTTAATTAAACTACAAAAAAAGAGATCAACAAACACATAGCTACATACTGAAGTTTGCTGATTTATTGACAATGGAATACCTTTACTTCAAAACCTTATTCAAGATTCAATGTAGTTATCCTTTTAAAAGAAATGATTTCTAATATAAAAGATCAGGAATATTTCCTTGTTAGCAATGCTTATTCCCCTACATGCTTGTTAGCAATGCTCATTCCCCTACATTTTACGTGGTAACTGAATTACTTTGCATTCCAGTTGTATAAATGTACTTCAGCACTGACCAAAGAAAAAACATGGAAATTCTGAGCATGTATGAATGACTATCCGGCACCATGGCTGCAAATACGGGAGTTGTATGATCACTCCTGGGAGAAACTGATAGATTGTTTGCCTGATATATAACACTGAGTATACCCAATGACCAGTGTTAACCCTTATCATGCTACATTTTGTTCATGCCCCATACTAAATTCTTAGTTTGTTTGCAAGATATTATACATATTACATGTAAAAGTTAATAAAAATATTAATTTAGACTAAGCAGTAAATAGTGTAAATCCTGATCAGACTGTTCCCAGCAGGGAGCTGGCTTATCTAATCTACACTATTTGCCTAAGCCTTATACATACATGAATAGCAGGCTAAAGTTAACTGGTACAGTCAGCCCGAACAAACACAGCCTAAACTTTTAACTAAAAAAAACAAGAATAGATCAGGCTTAATCAAACAGTGTAGCTCCAGATCAGCCAGCTCCTTATGGAAGCTGTACAACCAAGATTGCATTATTTGCTGTTGAGTCTCTAGAAATATGACCTGTTATATTGCATGATGCCATAAACTTAGAACATATAGGTTATTAACATGTGCAGCATGCAAAAATAAAACTATATGGAGGTATAACATATTGAGCCAAACAACATTATGCCAATTGGCCCTACTTTATACACATTTTGAATGTTAATTATGTCATCTGCAACTATGGCAAATATGGAAATGATTAACACTGCATCATTCCCAAAACATACTTAACTGTGAAAATATGGCATAAAGAGCACTACAATTAGTGAAACAATGAAAAGCAGAGTCTTAATATTATGGAGTTATGCTATATCATAGCTATAACAAAACAGAACACATGATTGTAAGAACTAGATAAATGGTCTCATAATATCTACTGACTCCTAGATAATGGGAAAATAGGTCACAGTATTGAAACAAGAGGGCCATGATGGCCCTTAATCGCTCACCTGAGGACAAAGGCTTTTAGTCTGGCATAAAATAATTAAGAGTTATTTACTTGAGAAATCTTTGGTGAAGATTGGACCATTAGTGTGGCCACTGGGTTGATAACATTTTCTAGAATTTTACCAAGTAAACTAGTGAATCCACATGACCCACTTCAAAAGATATGCAAGATTTTATACTGGCAAACATTCTAGCCAAGTTTGGTGATTATTGGGCCATCAATGTGGCCTTAAGTTTTTTCACAAGGTTTTTCTAAAAGGTGACCTAGTGACCTACCTTTTGACCCCATGTGACCCAATAATATACTCATCCAAGATTTCATACAGACAAACAATCTGATCAAGTTTGGTGAAGATTGGGCTATGAATGTGGCCTCTAGTATGTTCACATGCTTTTTCTAAGTTTTGACCTAGTGACCTCTTTCTTGATCCCGCATGACCCAATAATGATATCGTCCGAGATTTTATACAGACAAACATTCTGACCAAGTTTGATAAAGATTGGATAAAAATTGTGGCCTGTAGTGTGTTCATAAGCTTAAATGTTGACGATGGACGACAGACGACAGACAACGGACGACAGACAAAGCGGTATCACAAAAGCTCCCCTTGAGCACGCTGTGTTCAGGTGAGCTAAAAATAGCAAGTCTACAACACTTGAAATTCATAAAACCCGATTAATTCAGCAAGACTACATTATATATATTATGGACTCAGGCTATATCATGGTCCAATAAAACAACAGCACATGTGACAGCATGACCTATGTAAGTGATCTCACAAGTACATGTACATAGTAACTCTGAGATATTGGGGAAATATGTCCATATTCTTTGTGGGGTTTTCTAACATACAGAAAGGCATAAATAAATGTACATATATTTACTTTCCTCATTATTTTGATTATGTTTTCAGATAACCTTCCAACTCATGCCTACATATACAGAGACAGCCAGTGACCATCCATCATTTGTATACCTTTCTAATTTTGTAAAGCTTTATATTCAACAATTCTGTCAAATATAAAAACTTATGGATTTTTTTTCTTTTTATGGCACTACTTCTGGTGTGTTAATTGTATCATTTATGATCAGGGCAAGGGGTCCTTTATTGAGTACATAGATGTTGAAACATAGGCACAACCTGGGGGTAATTAGAATAGCATAAATGATTTCCTATTTTCAAGTTAAGGAACTTTAACATTACATGTAAGTGGGGGGTAATAAGGATAGTATAAAAAGTTTTCCTATTATATATATAAAAGTTCCATGCACAACAATGAATATGCTTAAATACTATTCAAATCACCTTGACACAAAATTCAACTTGCAAGTTTCAGATCATGTTACATGATTGTTTCTATTACATGCCACAAATAATGATACAGTTAATGCTTTGGCTAAAAGAGACCTTTATACATAACAATTACAGAAATTATTCTTTTAACAGGAACAGCAAGATTTCTTCCTTTGCTTTAAATCATTAAAGTTATGTATGGTTTGGAATGTCATCATCAAATTTGGTGCAAATTGCGTTATATATATCACAGCTGTTTCAAATGAGCCAATAAAAAAAAAAAATTATAAAATCTTTCAGCACTGGGGAGTCATTAAAGATTTTTAATGACTTTGGTCGAATCACAAAATGTTCTGATTAGTTATATAAGCATCCATATTATCCTGTGACCAGCATTTACTTACATCCATGACCCTTAACAACAATGGTGGATAAAAGGAAGCCCAACCCAAAAGAGATGAAGGACAGAATTGTCTTATTCAGAAAGAAAGGGAAGATCATAAACTCATAAGATAGGACAGCATAAATCTAGAATTCATCTCGGAAACATACCGACAAAACCATTTAGCATTTACTTTCAGCGTGCTTCATGAAAATTCCCTAGGACATTATTGGCTATGATCGCTTTTTATGACAAAAGCAAAAGTTTTTTGGTTACTGGGAAGAATAAGTTATGCATTTTTATAATTTATTGGACAGGGAACTGAAGTCTCCACAAGTATTTATTTGTTTAATGGAATTGCTTAATTCCACTATTTGCATACATGTATCTGAAACATGTTTGATAATCAATTATTTGTAATTCTATAACTGTAACTGATTATTGCTTATTGTTTATTGAAATATTAAAATTAGTACATTAAATATTACAAATAAAGCATTTATTAATCAGACTGGCTATTTCTAGTGCCCTTTCTCCGTGATTGTGTTAAATGATCAAGTCTAGACTGATATTAAAAACCTTCTGATTATCTACACAATTTACCATTGTCTGAATATCAAATTGGTTATCCAGCAGTAAGGCCACAATTTCCAGGTGCCCATTTCCAGCAGCCAGATGGAGCGGTGATTGAGTACAGGAGGGTCGTTGAACAAGTTCCGGGTGTGACATCAGCAGAAGGTTAACCACATCGAGATGTCCATACTGGGCAGCAAGGTCCAGTGGAGAGGCCTCGGTCAGGTTGCGGATAGACGGGTTTGCCTGTCGCTAATTACACAAGAGAAAAGGACATTAATAACAGAAAAAGAGGAAATTTTAAAATGAAATTATGATGCAAAAAAGTTTTATAAAAGAGGCTGACAGATCTACTCCAACCTATTCCATGTTTATTCTGAAAAAATGTGTGTAAGATTTTCTTAGTGCCTTGTAAATAAGGTTTTTTTAACATTATTAGAAAAAAAAACCACTCTCATTCTTTTACTGTTAATTTGTAAAAGCAGACCATATGCCAAATAACTCTTAATTTTTATTATTCAAGAAGATGTTAACTTATGAACATTCTATAATCTGAAGCTTTAAACTGGCCAACAACAATGAAAAATTGAGAAAAACTTAAATTATTTAAATGAAGACTATTATGAAAGATTTTAAAAGCACTTAACACTTAAGATGTTGATTAAACATATAAGCCCCACCCCCAGTCATTGTTTCATCTAATGAAACTAAAACTAACACGAGCGTTCAACACAGCATACCAAGTTTGAGAAATGAGGGATTAAGCAATCTTATAGACTAGAAAGTTGTTTTACAACCAACAGACTGACTTACATCTGACACTATGCCCCTGTTTCACTGAAGGAAGCTGGTGGCATAATGTAGAAAAAAACTTAAAAGTTGTGTTATGTAGGCAGAGGTAACAGATCTCTGAAAGGGGAAGTAACTGCTGCATGGAGCCCCCTTACCTGTAACAAGACATCTACCACTTCCACATGTCCATACTGGGCTGCACAATGTAATGCTGTGTCCCCACTGCCATTCTGAAAATACAAGTAACAAGTTCGTTTTTGTAATATCTTCATCTGTTGTTGTTTTTTACATCTATAATTAAGGTAAACAAACTGTTAAAAGCATTTTTTTGATTTTAGCATATGAATAATTAATAAGAGATTGTGTTTGGCTTAGGAGTTTACTACTGAAAGACATTTTAAAGTTTAAGCTTGTTTCTGAGGGTGCCCATTGCCAAGCGATTAGAGTCGCCGACTTGAAACTCCTCAGCCCCTCACTGTATTATTATGGTATGGGATCGGATTTGCTGGCATTTTTGCCGATACTGTGCAGCGACATTTCTATCATTATAGCACAGGGGCACTTATGAGGTGCCCAGGGACTGAACCTGGTCGGTCTATTTTTCTGACACCGACGACTCAGGCGAAATGCTGTCCCCTTAGCCCCGAGTGTTAGGACAGAAGCCACTACTACCAAGTCTTTGTTTTGACCCAGCCGGGGTTTGAACCCAAGACCTCCCGATTCACAAGCCGATGCTCTACCACCTCAGCTATTGCGGCCGGTGTATTATGGCAATGACATCTCAGTGTGTATGCAATGTATCTAATATTCTCTTTTAATTTATAATTTTTTTCTAGTTTAGGTAAAGTGTCATGCATTTAAGCAGTTTTGCAAAAAAATATCTAAAAAGTTAGGGGCTCTTTCTACGTATTTATTGAACAAAGCTCGTATATACTGAGTCTAATGTGTGTGTTAATGTCCCAATCCATTAAAATTTCAGTCATCGATAAAAGCTGTTTCCTGGAAGCCAATATAATGTTGTCTTCACATTGATATCAATAGGCTCTTCTTTAACTCTGCGAGGGTCAAAACAACTGAACCGGCTGGTTGCTTCTTAGCTGCAGCAATTCCCACAAGGAAATATCTAGCGATCAAGAAATATACTCATTACAAGCAGATAGCAGGTTCAGAATGCCAGGTGTGATACCATGGTTAGTCACATACCAGGCAGACAAGCCCTGGATCTACAACTAAGGCTATATGGAAGGGACCTATGCCACTAAATCTTTTTTTACTCATTTGTGTTTGTATGTCTTGGTGAAGAATCGAACCCAAGGCTTTGTTAGCCCAGGGCTCATATTCGACCATCTGTGCATCTGGGGCTATTCAGTCAATGTTCTGTTCTTACATTTTGTTGAGAAGATTTAAAATAAAAATGAGAGAAATTTTGCCAATACATTAGTTCTTTGAAAAATTCTGTGGACAAAACTTAAAGTTATAAAATCTAAAGCTATGTTTGTATACCAACAACACAATGATTGTTTCTGATGTTGTTTCTGTTTTATAACCCGAGATAATGACTCCTGCAAAGAATAGTAATGGAAACAATTTATAGAATCAGAAAAATAAGACCAAACAGACCTCAACAGCAACGACAGCAATATATGTATTATGTTTGTAAAATTTACTGTTACTGTAGTTTGTAAAATGTTGCTGAGCAAATCAGGGGATTCACTCAACAATCAGAGCAAAGATAACAACCAAGGGGTCTAAGAACACTCTCCTAGCCCTTGAGGTGTTGTTTCTTTCTCAGCATCACTTTTGACCATCTTAAGGATGCTGAAGCAAGGCAGGTCTGGATCAATATCAAAGCGACCTGCATTGGTAGAAATTACCCATTGCATCAATATACTTATTTAAACAAGAAACACACCACTTAACAATGTGTGCTAAACTTACCATATAAACAAGAGGGCCATGATGGCCTTTAATAGCTCACCTGAGGACACAGGCTTTTAATAGGCTCATATCTGGTGTCAGGTAATTAAGAGTTATTTACTTTAGAAATCTTTGGTGAAGATTGGACCATTAGTGTGGCCACTGGGCTGATAAAATTTTCTATAGTTTTACCTAGTAACCTACTGAATCCACATGACCCACTTCAGAACATATGAAAGATTTCATACTGGCAAACATTCTGGCTAAGTTAGGTGAAGATTGGGCCTTCAATGAGGCCTCTAAAAGTTTTCAAAGTTTTCTTTAAAATTTTACCTAGTGACCTAGCTGTTGACGCCATGTGACCTTGTTACAAACTCACCCAAGATTTCTTGCAGGCAAACATTCTGGCCATGTTTAGTGAAGATTTGGCCATAAATGAGGCTTGTAGTGTGTTCTCAAGCTTTTATCAAAGTTTTGACCTAGTGACCTACTTTTTGACCCAACATGACCCAAAAACTAATTTGTCCAAACTTTCATGCAGTCAAACATTTTGACCAAATTTGATGAAGATTGGCCTGTAAATGTGGCCTGTAGTATGTTCACAAATCTAACATTTGACCAAGTGACCTACTTTTATCTGCACCTGACACAGTTATAAACTCATCCAAGATTCCATGCAGGTAAACATTCTGATCAAGTTTGGTCAACATTGGGCCATAAATAGGATCTCTAGTGTGTTCACAAGCTTTTCTAAGATTTAACCTAGTGCCCTACTTTTTGACCCCATGCAACCCAACAAGGAACTCATCCAAGATTTTATGCTGACCCATTTATGAACTCATTAAAGATTTCATGCAGACAAACACACTAACCAAGTTTGGTGAAGATTGGGCTATAAATGTGGTTTCTAATGTGTTTACAAGTTTTTCCTAAAATTTGAAATTTTTACCTCGTTTTTGACCCCAGGTGACCCAATAATAAACTCATCCAAGATTTCATGCAGACAAACATTCTGACCAAGTTTCATGAAGATTGGATAAAAACTGTGGCCTCTAGCATCTTCATACATTGTGCTCAGGTGAGCTAAAAATGTTTCTATTGATCAGTTTATATAGCATATGTTTTTTGCTATTTTGCTCAAGATATTTATCTGATTTTTAATAAGCTACGAAATAATTACTTAACCAGTATTGGCAAACTTTATATTATTGATTATAAACAATGTGCATTTTATGATTCACTAGAGAGGATACATTATTTGGAGGGTACGACAGCTTTATTTAAACAGTGTAAAATATTATTCATGTAAGAAAATGTATAATCATCCAGAGTCATGGTTCATACAAGTTTATTTTCTTTTAAAATAACTGACCAATAAATTGTGTTCAAGTTTTAATAAATATATGACATAATTTCAAACACACTTCATATTTAAAAGCCTCATCAATGCTGCATAACTTTATGAAGATGTTTGGTAAATTCTGAAGTACTTCAATGATTTTCTTTTTTTTCTGAAGTTGACAAGTAAACTCTGAGGTACATATTATTTTAATAAAATTTATACCACTGTGGTTCATGATCCCAGGGAAGGGTTGCTTGGCCCCAGTCTGAGAGTTCCAATGGGAGCAGGCTGATCCAGGATCTACACTATTTACATAAGCTTTTGTTACTTTTGTTGCTTAGCAAGATAAGGATACAAATTTCCATTCTTTTCTGAAAACTTCTTTCAAGTTAACCAAACCATTTTAAGTTAACCAAACCATCAACATTCAAATTTTTTGCTGAGTATTGAGTTTCCTTTTCTAGGTCAGAGTCTAAGAAATTTTATTCTCACAAGCATAATGCAATTAAGCCTCCTATAAAATAGAATTAGTCAGTTAGGCAACAAACAGAATTCAATAAGTGGTCAAAATCAATATGGGGCATGCAGACAAATAGTCCATAAATAGTAAACACTTCCCTATCAATACAGATACCATCTAATCTCACTGAGAACAGTTAAAGCAAACAGCATGATTTTTTAGATATTCATGTTGCTGACAATGATATGGTGTCAGAATTGATTCGCAAATTGTTTTACCCTTTTCCCCTGAATAGTGGCAGGGCATAATGGATGAATAAAAGAACAGAAGGTTATTAATTATCAAGGCGTGAACCCATACCATGCTTCAGTTTGTTTAGCTCTTTTAAGTCATCTGCGAACATCTGCATACGAAGGCTACTGAACATATTGCTTGACTTAACCAAAGAAAAGTGTAGGACCTGATCGAACAGCCCAAAGCTGAAGCTGGCCAATCTTGATCTACACTATTTACATTAACCAGATCAGTCAGCCCCAAGCTGAAGCTGGCCAATCTTGATCTACACTATTTACATAAACCAGATCAGTCAGCCCCAAGCTGGAGCTGGCCAATCTTGATCTACACTATTTACATAAGCCAGATCAGTTCATGCTTAGCATGCTAAGAATTAATGTAAAGATTGGCTAAGAGGACCATTTCTACACTAAATACTGCCAGCTTTATGTGGGTGGTGAATATGAATCTCTGTTTATAGATCTGAGGAGGGGGAAGAAATAATACACAAGGATACAGGGATATAAACTAGAACAAGACAGATCATGATGCGCACAATCCATGGCATTGCAGAGAGCACATGCTTTTAGCAAGAATATGAACGTGCTGGGAACCATCTCACACTTTGCACAATTTCTTTTTGTCTGCAGAATCTTTCTGTGAGATCTGCAGTGTTTACTTCAGCAACTTGATTCTTTTCTTGAAAAAAAAGACCTCCCTAAACAATTCTGGTGATAATTTAAGGATAGCATTTCTCTCTAGTTATACACAAAACCACAATATATTTACAATAAATATTTAAAATTTAGCATATTTACTAGACCAAAATCAAATAAGTAATTGCTTAAATATA
Organism: Sinonovacula constricta; assembly: GCA_007844125.1. Taxonomy (NCBI): domain Eukaryota; kingdom Metazoa; phylum Mollusca; class Bivalvia; order Cardiida; family Solecurtidae; genus Sinonovacula; species Sinonovacula constricta. The sequence continues at coordinate 5,733,001 of CM017568.1, read as the reverse complement.
CAGTAGGCACCTTGATTTAAAACTTTCAATCTGACACAAGGCATCATTTTATCCATAACAGCACAAAAAACCTTAGTAGTTTTGCTATATATGGGTATATGCAATGATTTTCAATAACAGACCTTTAGTACTTCTTTTAAATTGTCACATTTTTTTCTCTATTTATTTAAGGTCTCTAATACATAAATCCCAACTAATGAGCTCTTCAATGTCAAACGTTATATTAAAACCATTCAACATCATCCATTGGGTATAGATTTGGCTGCTTAGCATTGTGTAAAGCAATAAAACAATAAATAAGTGCTTTTGCTAACATACTATCTATATGTATATATATGTTAATGTTAAGTTTATGTACTTATTTGTACACAGAAAGCAATTAGAGTAGACTCTGACCAGACAGCTCTTAACAGGGAAGTGGCTAATCTGGACCTACACTATCTGCCCAAGTCTTATATTGTCAGGAGTAGCCAGTCTAGTGTTAAATATTGGACCAGAAATCAAAGGAGAATAATTTGGTATTATAAATGCTGATAAAGTATGACTGTTATCACAATGTATCCAATCATGTTGAAAGATGCTAAACCTTTATACCTCTAAAGTCAAAGATATCATTAAGGGCTGCAACTCTTACTGAACTTGATAATTTGCTGCTGATGCTGCACAGTTAAAGCCTTTAATTATTGATTAGAATCCCACATTAGAAAAAGAAACAGATGGGAGACAAGTTAAGTATGAATAGGGGGGGTCGTAAATCTGGCACTGACTCCCACAGTAATAAAATATCCCACTGACCAATGACTAGTAGATTCCTTTGATGGCTCTACCCAGGGGATATGAGGTAAATGGATAAATTTATAACTCCATTTGTGCAAAGATGTCAATCAATTTTCTGAGTTAAACCTTATGCACATGTAAGTGGTGTTGTGAATACATTGTATATTGTGTAATAATAGCTATGCTAACAACAGACCAATCCTGTTTCAATATGTAAGCTTGTATGGGAGAGTGTTGTTTAAAGGGTAAGTGGTGTTTAGAAGTGCATGGGTTGTGTGCATGAGCTTCTTGATCAGATACTTTAGGTCAATGGGGAACCTAGTCATTTGATCTTTTACGTTCAATGAGTAAAGTTACTATAGCATTCAGTAGTCAAGAAACATATATTATTGTTTAGTTATTGTTTGAATTGTGGATATATATGGAACATATTATGGATAAAATTAATAGTACCTTTAGAAAATACATGGATACAATATGCTATGTATTTTCATTACATATAACATATTATGTTTAAGGTTTCAAGAGAGCATATAAAAATTGGAAAAACATAAGAAGGAAAATACTTTAAACTTTACTTTAAACTATACAAAATCTGGTCTTACACAAGTATATATACATAATACTATCCAAAATCAATACTAAAACCATCTGCTCTCCGAAAAGGTTCCCACTTGATGCTATATTTGGATCATTCTTGTGACAAAGGCTTTCATTTTCAAAGAATTGTTGTCGCCTTGTACAATCCTAAGACTTTGTTACACTGACTTGAATTATTGAGGTTTCTTGCATTTCTTTTAGCTTGACAAATTTACTGACAGAACCTAACAAGATTCATTTGAATATTCTACTTTCACCTGATAATTAATTAGATGGAATTAATGTCGTCTGCTATTATCCACAAGTAAGTATCTGTCTTGACACTTGAAATCATGATTTAATAGACAGACTTGATTTTGTTTCTGATTTTTTATAAAGTCAGGTTTTCTTACCCTTGTAGAGGAACCATTGGCTGTATGAAAGTGAGGCCAATGTATTACTCCTCAGCATCATATTGCATAAGTTTGAGACCCTGAGAGAGCATGGATTGTCAAGTGGAGAGGTCTTGCATCTGACATATGGTGCACTGGTGGTTCTGCTTCATTATTTTTCAAGGGTATTCCTCCACAAAGAATAGAGGAACACACAATAATGACCAAATAAAAACCAATGGCTGATAAAGTTAATTCTGCACGTTATTATTTACCTCCATTAAAGTGCATCCTCTGTTAAAAATCTGATTCTTTTCATTTTTTTGTCACAGCAACAAACCACTTATTTTATGTGTGATATTGCAAAGTGCCCTTGTCAGACGTTTTCTTTTTAAATTCATCAGAAGTCAAATAAATTTACTACATTGTATGATGTTAATATTTTTTCTTCGTCTTTTCATTTTCATAAACCAATTGGCTCACGTTAAACATATTAGAATAAAGCACTATTTAAAACTGAGAGTCATTTACCAAGCACGATGTCATTCACTGTTGATTTTTTTAAACTTAAAACTTTTGACTGGCTTTTGACATTAAAACACAAACTTATGGCTTTGGCTGTCACTAGTCATGATTCATCTATTCTAGACCTTTATGTAACAGTGCATTACATTTGAAGGCATAGAAGCAACATAAGCTGAAATCAATCAGGGAAGACATAACAAGAATGGATTTATCTCCCTATGGCTTTGCTTTAAGTCATTATATTAGTGAAAAGGAAGACACTAAAAAAGAACAATGGTCTTATGCAAGTAGCTGGTATACATTTGGGATGTCTTCAGAAACATTTAAAATATATGAATATGAATTCAACCAAAGAAAGTTAGTAAATATTACAGCTATAACAGCCTAAAAGGCTGTATCCAACAATGTGAGCTAGAAATATGAGCAAAGAAAATGCATACAATATACTGTTAACCTGAAATTTTTTGCTAAAAGCCACTTAGTGATGCCCTAGATTTGTGTCGGAGTGACCTAGTAACACCACAAACCAGGTTTCCAAGAAGTTAATCCTATATCTGCAAATACAGCCAAGTTAGCTAGTATTAAAAGAGGCACCAGGAAACGCTTTCCCAAAGATTCATAACAAAAAAATTTGTTTCATAATAAGACTTCTGTCAATTCAATGTCTATATGTTTAGGTGAAATCTCCATTGCTTCTAAAGACAGAAAAATTATGATAATTGCTCACCTGAGGACAAAAGCTTTTAGTAGACTCATATCTGGCGTCAAGTAAGTAAGATCAATTTACTTTAGAATATATTTGGTGAATATTAGACCAAGAGTGTGGCCTCTGGTGTGATCACAACATTGTCTAGAATTTTACCTAGTGACCTACTTTTATAAGAACCATAAAACGAAAACAAATTTGCCAGTTATAGCAGGTCTGTAGTACACCAGTGGTTCTACCCCAGATATGTCTGGCGACAATTCTCCCATCAATATAGTTGTACATTGCTATAAGAACCATACAACAAAAACAAACTTGTGAGTTATAGCAGGTCTGTGGTACACCACTGGTTCTACCCCAGATATGTCTGGCGACAATTCTCCCATCAATATAGTTGTACATTGCTATAAGAACCATACAACGAAATCAAACTTGCAAGTTATAGCAGGCCTGTGGTACACCAGTGGTTCTACCCCAGATATGTCTGGCGACGTTTCTCCCACTTATATAGCTGTACATTGCTATAAGAACCATACAATGAAAACAAACTTGTGAGTTATAGCAGGCCTGTGGTACACCAGTGGTTCTATCCAAGCTATGTCTGGCGACATTTCTCCCACCTATATAGCTGTACATTGCTATAAGAACCATACAACGAAAACAAACTTGCAAGTTATAGCAGGTCTGTGGTACACCAGTGGTTCTATCTAAGCTATGTCTGGCAACATTTCTCCCACTTATATAGCTGTACATTGCTATAAGAACCATACAACGAAAACAAACTTGCAAGTTATAGCAGGTCTGTGGTACACCAGTGGTTCTATCCAAGCTATGTCTGGCGACATTTCTCCCACCTATATAGCTGTACATTGCTATAAGAACCATACAACAAAAACAAACTTGTGAGTTATAGCAGGTCTGTGGCACACCACTTGTTCTATCCAACTATGTCTGGCGACATTTCTCCCACCTATATAGCTGTACATTGCTATAAGAACCATACAACGAAAACAAACTTGCAAGTTATAGCAGGTCTGTGGTACACCAGTGGTTCTACCCCAGATATGTCTGGCAACATTTCTCCCACCTATATAGCTGTACATTGCTATAAGAACCATGAAACGAAAACAAACTTGTGAGTTATAGCAGGTCTGTGGTACACCAGTGGTTCTATCCCAGATATGTCTGGCAACATTTCTCCAACCTATATAGCTGTACATTGCTATAAGAACCATGAAACGAAAACAAACTTGTGAGTTATAGCAGGCCTGTGGTACACCACTGGTTCTATCCCAGATATGTCTGGCAACATTTCTCTTACCTATATAGCTGTACATTGCTATAAGAACCATGAAACGAAAACAAACTTGTGAGTTATAGCAGGCCTGTGGTACACCACTGGTTCTACCCCAGATATGTCTGGCGACATTTCTCCCGCCTATATAGCTGTACATTGCTATAAGAACCATGAAACGAAAACAAACTTGTGAGTTATAGCAGGTCTGTGGTACACCAGTGGTTCTACCCCAGATATGTCTGGCAACATTTCTCCCACCTATATAGCTGTACATTGCTATAAGAACCATGAAACGAAAACAAACTTGTGAGTTATAGCAGGCCTGTGGTACACCACTGGTTCTATCCAAGCTATGTCTGGCAACATTTCTCCAACCTATATGGCTGTACATTGCTATAAGAACTATAAAATGAAAACAAACTTGCCAGTTATAGCAGGTCTGTGGCACACCAGTGGTTCTATCCCAGATATGTCTGGCGACATTTCTCCAACCTATATGGCTGTACATTGCTATAAGAACTATAAAATGAAAACAAACTTGTGAGTTATAGCAGGCCTGTGGTACACCAGTGGTTCTATCCCAGATATGTCTGGCAACATTTCTCCAACCTATATGGCTGTACATTGCTATAAGAACCATACAATGAAAACAAACTTGTGAGTTATAGCAGGTCTGTGGCACACCACTGGTTCTATCCCAGATATGTCTGGCGACATTTCTCCAACCTATATGGCTGTACATTGCTATAAGAACTATAAAATGAAAACAAACTTGTGAGTTATAGCAGGTCTGTGGCACACCAGTGGTTCTATCCAAGCTATGTCTGGCAACATTTCTCCAACCTATATAGCTGTACATTGCTATAAGAACCATACAATGAAAACAAACTTGCGAGTTATAGCAGGCCTGTGGTACACCACTGGTTCTATCCCAGATATGTCTGGCGACATTTCTCCAACCTATATGGCTGTACATTGCTATAAGAACTATAAAATGAAAACAAACTTGTGAGTTATAGCAGGTCTGTGGCACACCACTGGTTCTATCCAAGCTATGTCTGGCGACATTTCTCCAACCTATATGGCTGTACATTGCTATAAGAACCATGAAACGAAAACAAACTTGTGAGTTATAGCAGGTCTGTGGCACACCAGTGGTTCTATCCCAGATATGTCTGGCGACATTTCTCCAACCTATATGGCTGTACATTGCTATAAGAACCATACAATGAAAACAAACTTGCAAGTTATAGCAGGCCTGTGGTACACCAGTGGTTCTATCCAAGCTATGTCTGGCGACATTTCTCCAACCTATATGGCTGTACATTGCTATAAGAACCATGAAACGAAAACAAACTTGTGAGTTATAGCAGGTCTTTGCCACACCAGTGGTTCTATCCCAGATATGTCTGGCGACATTTCTCCCACCTATATAGCTGTACATTGCTATAAGAACCATAAAACAAAAACAAACTTGCAAGTTATAGCAGGCCTGTGGTACACCACTGGTTCTACCCCAGATATGTCTGGCGACATTTCTCCCACCTATATAGCTGTACATTGCTATAAGAACCATACAATGAAAACAAACTTGCAAGTTATAGCAGGTCTGTGGTACACCAGTGGTTCTACCCCAGATATGTCTGGCGACATTTCTCCCACCTATATAGCTGTACATTGCTATAAGAACCATACAATGAAAACAAACTTGCAAGTTATAGCAGGCCTGTGGTACACCAGTGGTTCTATCCCAGATATGTCTGGCGACATTTCTCCCACTTATATAGCTGTACATTGCTATAAGAACCATAAAACAAAAACAAACTTGCGAGTTATAGCAGGCCTGTGGTACAACACTGGTTCTACCCCAGATATGTCTGGCGACATTTCTCCCACCTATATGGCTGTACATTGCTATAAGAACCATGAAACAAAAACAAACTTGCAAGTTATAGCAGGCCTGTGGTACACCACTGGTTCTATCCAAGCTATGTCTGGCGACATTTCTCCCACCTATATAGCTGTACATTCTGATAAGGACCATACAACGAAAACAAACTTGCGAGTTATAGCAGGTCTGTGGCACACCACTGGTTCTATCCCAGATATGTCTGGCGACATTTCTCCCACCTATATAGCTGTACATTGCTATAAGAACCATACAACAAAAACAAACTTGCGAGTTATAGCAGGTCTGTGGCACACCACTGGTTCTACCCCAGATATGTCTGGCGACATTTCTCCCACCTATATAGCTGTACATTGCTATAAGAACCATACAACGAAAACAAACTTGTGAGTTATAGCAGGCCTGTGGTACACCACTTGTTCTATCCCAGATATGTCTGGCGACATTTCTCCCACCTATATAGCTGTACATTGCTATAAGAACCATACAATGAAAACAAACTTGCGAGTTATAGCAGGCCTGTGGTACACCACTGGTTCTATCCAAGCTATGTCTGGCGACATTTCTCCAACCTATATGGCTGTACATTGCTATAAGAACCATACAACAAAAACAAACTTGTGAGTTATAGCAGGTCTGTGGTACACCAGTGGTTCTACCCCAGATATGTCTGGCGACATTTCTCCCACCTATATAGCTGTACATTGCTATAAGAACCATACAACAAAAACAAACTTGTGAGTTATAGCAGGTCTGTGGTACACCAGTGGTTCTATCCCAGATATGTCTGGCGACATTTCTCCAACCTATATGGCTGTACATTGCTATAAGAACCATACAACGAAAACAAACTTGCCAGTTATAGCAGGTCTGTGGCACACCACTGGTTCTACCCCAGATATGTCTGGCAACATTTCTCCAACCTATATAGCTGTACATTGCTATAAGAACCATGAAACGAAAACAAACTTGTGAGTTATAGCAGGCCTGTGGTACACCAGTGGTTCTACCCCAGATATGTCTGGCGACATTTCTCCAACCTATATGGCTGTACATTGCTATAAGAACCATGAAACGAAAACAAACTTGTGAGTTATAGCAGGCCTGTGGTACACCAGTGGTTCTACCCCAGATATGTCTGGCGACATTTCTCCCACCTATATAGCTGTACATTGCTATAAGAACCATACAATGAAAACAAACTTGTGAGTTATAGCAGGCCTGTGGTACACCAGTGGTTCTACCCCAGATATGTCTGGCGACATTTCTCCAACCTATATGGCTGTACATTGCTATAAGAACCATGAAACAAAAACAAACTTGCAAGTTATAGCAGGCCTGTGGTACACCACTGGTTCTATCCAAGCTATGTCTGGCGACATTTCTCCCACCTATATAGCTGTACATTCTGATAAGGACCATACAACGAAAACAAACTTGCGAGTTATAGCAGGTCTGTGGCACACCACTGGTTCTATCCCAGATATGTCTGGCGACATTTCTCCAACCTATATGGCTGTACATTGCTATAAGAACCATACAACGAAAACAAACTTGTGAGTTATAGCAGGCCTGTGGTACACCACTTGTTCTATCCCAGATATGTCTGGCGACATTTCTCCCACCTATATAGCTGTACATTGCTATAAGAACCATACAATGAAAACAAACTTGCGAGTTATAGCAGGCCTGTGGTACACCAGTGGTTCTATCCAAGCTATGTCTGGCGACATTTCTCCAACCTATATGGCTGTACATTGCTATAAGAACCATACAACAAAAACAAACTTGTGAGTTATAGCAGGTCTGTGGTACACCAGTGGTTCTACCCCAGATATGTCTGGCGACATTTCTCCCACCTATATAGCTGTACATTGCTATAAGAACCATACAACAAAAACAAACTTGTGAGTTATAGCAGGTCTGTGGTACACCAGTGGTTCTATCCCAGATATGTCTGGCGACATTTCTCCAACCTATATGGCTGTACATTGCTATAAGAACCATACAACGAAAACAAACTTGCCAGTTATAGCAGGTCTGTGGCACACCACTGGTTCTACCCCAGATATGTCTGGCAACATTTCTCCAACCTATATAGCTGTACATTGCTATAAGAACCATGAAACGAAAACAAACTTGTGAGTTATAGCAGGCCTGTGGTACACCAGTGGTTCTACCCCAGATATGTCTGGCGACATTTCTCCAACCTATATGGCTGTACATTGCTATAAGAACCATGAAACGAAAACAAACTTGTGAGTTATAGCAGGCCTGTGGTACACCAGTGGTTCTACCCCAGATATGTCTGGCGACATTTCTCCCACCTATATAGCTGTACATTGCTATAAGAACCATACAATGAAAACAAACTTGTGAGTTATAGCAGGCCTGTGGTACACCAGTGGTTCTACCCCAGATATGTCTGGCGACATTTCTCCAACCTATATGGCTGTACATTGCTATAAGAACCATGAAACGAAAACAAACTTGTGAGTTATAGCAGGTCTGTGGCACACCAGTGGTTCTATCTAAGCTATGTCTGGCGACATTTCTCCCACCTATATAGCTGTACATTGCTATAAGAACCATACAACAAAAACAAACTTGTGAGTTATAGCAGGTCTGTGGTACACCAGTGGTTCTACCCCAGATATGTCTGGCGACATTTCTCCCACCTATATAGCTGTACATTGCTATAAGAACCATACAATGAAAACAAACTTGTGAGTTATAGCAGGTCTGTGGCACACCACTGGTTCTATCCAAGCTATGTCTGGCGACATTTCTCCCACCTATATAGCTGTACATTTTGATAAGGACCATAACTGGCTTCAAGTGATGTCCATATATGACAGAAGTTACATATGATCACATGAGCAAACATGACTCAATTATACTTTGTAGGAATGAGTCAGTAAATGTACAACCAGATACCCACAGGAAGAAAAAATTTCTTCACTCATGCTTTATGAATTTAGGTTATGTGCATGCAAAGCCATCCATATTTATATTTTTTGTTTTATGCCAAACTTTTCTTGTATTTTAGGACAACTGTTCTAAAAGTTGAAAGATGAAGTTCATCTAATTACAGACTTAAAAGTTAAAAATATACTTTTTCTATGAAATAAATCACTCAACTTATGATTTATAAATTGTTTGGACAAACCCAAATAAAATTTTGTGTTATTATTGTTATGCAAGTTGTTTTTTATGACTTTAATAGAATAAGGTAAAATACATAGTTGTTTATTCAAATGCATGACATTATGCATTGACAGGCATGACATAGATTGCGCATTCACAGGGTCAAGATGGTATAAAAGTATGAATACCTATTCTTCCTTCATAAAGTTTAAGGGAAATCTAACTATTCTAGTGCTTACATTGGCCAATGACTTAAGTTAAAAACCCAGGGTTGTACCCATAAAGAACAGAAGTGATTTTTTTAACCAATCAAATCAAATTCTTTAAATCTTAAAAAATACTAAGCAATTTCATAGATTAAATGGCTTAATTAATTAACCTTAGAACAATACTAAGAAATGTTCATATATGTTAGGAATTATTTTAAGATTAAAGGAAATCTCGTAGTTCAAGCCACACAAAATTAAATTAGTTTCTTCACTGGTGCCACATGTGATCTATTAGCTAAATGAGGTGAAGCTAAATGTTAGATAAAATATGAATTAACACACATATATATCTATCTTTATAAGTGTAGTTTGTACGGTGTGCACCTATATATAGCTTTAGAACAAAACTGATGCCAATAAATAGCCAATTTTACCATACTAAATTCCTTTCATTGAAAATTGGAAGATTAAAATTCTGAGAAAGGACTCATTAAAATGCAGATTTACAAGTAAAGTTTGGCCATCATTTTAACAAGTGAGAAATAGAAACCTGAATATTGAAGTAAAGAATTTTTGATTTTGTGATTTAAAGTGTTCTAAAGATTTATTGCTATTGACTTGTTTAATAGGGTTTGGTACTAACTACTTAAACATCTTCATCATCATCATCATCATCATCATCATCATCATCACCATCATCATCACCATAATCACATCATCATCATCATCACCATCATCCCATCATCATCATCATCCTAATCACAATCTTATCATCATCATTACCAGTATCAAAATTACACACACCAACAACTGCCTTACCACCATCACCGCCGACACCACAACCACTATCATAATAATCATCATCATCATCACCACCACCACCATCATCACCAAAAATTCTAACACCACCTTCAGGTCCACCACCTCCACCACCATCCTTCTTCTCCTCCTCCTCATCATCATCATATCTTGAAAAAAACACAACATGTTTGTGTTCTCAAACTCAACAATGTTATCTCAAAGCCTGACAAATAAATAGCAAGTTAATTAATTGCCAAGATTTGTTTCCCTGAATCTATTGACACAGTCATTGTGCAATCCACCTAATACGTAAATAACAGTTGATAATGCTGACTGACTGATTAAGAAGGTTACGGTTTAGACAGACAGTAAAAATTGTCACCATCCTGTAGAGGCGTACATTTTTTTTACTGTCCCTCCAACATAATTATTGCTATTATGGTGATGGAGGAAGGCCATAAAAACATCTGGGAAGAACAACTTTTGTTTGTGCTGGATAGTATAAAAAAAATATTTAAAAAAATATAAAAAGGGGCACAACTCTGACAAAATTAATTTGATGATTACCTTCCCTTTTGAAATGGATTCCTCGGTTGAACATAAACATGTATTTTTAAGTTTAAAGTGAATATCTTTAATGCTTTTCAAGAAATAAAGCTTTTAAAAAACATTAAACAGAAACGTAACCAACAAGGACACCAATGCCATTGCTGATGCTGATGAGTAAGTCCTTTTTTTATTGGCAAAAATGAAGCTAAAAGGAATTTTTTAAGGGAACTAAAGCCTATGTCATGTAGAACTGATGAGATATTTATGACCTGCAGATTCTTTTAGACTCTAAATCTTGGGCAACAAGATACCATATAAGGTCTTTCCCTTACAAACATGTTACTGTTTCTGCTCATGTCTGACCACATGTTCTTTCAATTCAGAATTATCATTTCTTGACTGCTTGTTTCATTGACAGAGCCAGTACTCTGTAGTGCCTTATCAACCTGAGGTCAGGCATAGAATGATAACATGTCTAGCCCAAGGTCTTATATCTGGTATCTGGTGCGGGGCTCAAACCTCAGGACTGTCGAATCGCTGTCCAAAGCCTAAATCGCTTAACCATAGATGGTTTTCTCAGGAATGTTTCATGAGCAGTCAATGACACTGGAGATGTTGAACTTAATACACCATTTAAACAAAACTGATAACAACTTCCATTATGACTTATAACATTACACATAGAAATGATATGCTGTCCATTGTCTGTAATAGTTTCCTGAAATAGATATTATAGCATATCATATCAATGACACACAGAACAATGAACTGTCATCATTTTCTTACAATCAACTTTTATCTCACAAACAACTCTGACAATCATTGTTTCACATATTATGATGATATCATTTAATTGAAGCAGTGTCTGTGTTATTTAAAGTGGAAGTCAAGTTCAATAGCAAGAATTAAACATTTTTCTGGGGTTTTTTCTATGAATTAAAAAAAAATAAAAACAGTACCTCTGTACATGTAGTTATAAAGTCATATTACTGTAAGTTTTGTAAATGTTACATTATCAGTTATACAATTATGTTACAAAACATCAATAACAGGATCATAAAAAATATACACTTCCATCAATGCATGTTTCTTCAGTTACATCAAAAAGTTTACATAAGTCAGACCCAGAAATAAGTAAATAAAACCTAACACACGACCATATTTTATTTCTGTATCATTAAGCAGCATCTGCACGTAATGTCTCAACTTCCAGATAAAGTAAATAATTATTATTAGACTTCTACCAATACGTGATAATGATTCCATATTCGGCACAAAAGGTGCCAACAGGTGAGTATACTGAAATATTGAATAAACCATCATAGACATGGTTCACAGTAGTTATAAAATCATATAAATAATTCGATTGCATTGCATCTGCAGCCGTACAAATACCACATTCCGAATGGGGTAGAACTGATTAGGTTTATTTATTTATGATACAATATTCAGAATAAAAATGTAAAAATGTCAGAACACTAAAATAATGAATAACACATAACAGATGTGGTTATAGACCATATTTAACTCTTAGCCTGTTATTCGTGTATTTATAAGACTCTGCTGGGAGCTGTCTGATAAGGATCTACACTGTTTGCTGCCCGGTCTCTGTTTATAAGTATATATCAACCTGAGAATTTAGCATGGGTTTTTAACAAAATATAGCAAGCTAAGGGTTAAGTCAATTATTTTTACGTCTGCAGTGCGTACAAAATGTCTGCAGTTCATACAAATATGGTAGGTAACACCATCCCCAATCCCAGGCTGCCAATTGTCAATCAATTTTCTCTTTTACCGTCTGCTCAGACAGAAGACTATAGAGATGGGATCAGTAGATATTGATTTTGATGCCAGTTGATAACTGTTGCTAATCAAAACAGATAGACCCTACTATAATCTGCTATAAGCTCTGGTGCTCTACTTTCCAGAAACATCCGCAGACAAGTTGATTACGTCCACCTCAATGCTTTGGCTATCAACCAGTTTGATTTTGCCTACATTTATTGGGCGGAACAAATTGTTTATCAAGCAGTGTCTAATATGTGGAATCAACCAATATGTTAATGTCTAAGTACATCTCCTGATGAATAGCTGAATCACTTGTTAAATCAATTACTTCAGGTATAATAACAAATTGCTGATTTGTTTTTTTCCATTTACCATACATAAAATCATCTTAGAATGACAAAAGAAAAGTATCTTATTGCAAAAAGAGGCAGTTGTATCAAAACAAAACAAAACTATTTTAAAACAGTCTGGATTTTTTCCCCACATTTCACAAGTTTTGTGGGGGGGGGGGGGTGTTTTTGGGGTTTTTTTTCAATGGTTATTGTAAACAAAAATGTATAAGGTGTTAGTCGTCCATTTGTAACTACTTTGACTGCTCAGCCTCTCACTGCATGGGTTCAAGTCTCGTTCAGGGTAAAGGACATAAGGTGAGAAGGTCTTCCAGCTGATTTGCTGTGTGCCGGTGGTTCTACCCAGACATTTGTCTAGAATCTTTCTCCACCAGAAAGCTGGACATTGCTATAATGATCATAATTGGTTGCTGCAATGTATTTCAAAAACAAACAAAAACAGAGTTTTTCTTTAGTGTCCAAACTATAACAATGCCAACTAGAAAAACTGTGTCCCAGCTGCTTTGATAAAACTACATGACATCTGTATACATAACAATTTACTTCCATACATATAGACTGTGCAGTAACTTGTTTTTAACTGCAATGCATCAATTGGTAAAGCTTAGATAAACAGTGCAGACCCAGCTCAGATCCCACTGGGTGCTGTCTGATCAGGATCTCCACTATTTATTGTAAAGTTTCTAGCATTTATTTTGTAATCTTTGTGAGTAGCTGTCAGCAAATAATTAAGATATTATATTGCTTATGTCATATAATGTAGTTGGTAATCTTGTCATATGCAAGGCCATTATCTTAAAATATTATCTTCCTTAGCTTAATAAATAGTGAGATGCATGAAACATCAGAATAATGAAACAACATTTTGTGATGATCTGATATTTTACTACCTTAATACCTGATCTTTTAATATCTTATTACACTGTATCTGATCCTTTATTTTCTTATTAATTTTTTGATCCTTTATTATCTTATTATCTGATCCTTTTTTATCTTATGTTTTATCACCTTAATATCTGATCTTTTAATATATTAGCTGATCTTTTCTTATCTGATATTTTATGATCCTGCTTATAACACCTCATAACCTGTTTAGTGTTAGGAAGCTAATTGAACAGTTAATTAAGTGGGTCAGGGCACCATGCCACAATTAACCAGGCAAGGGTCAATGGTATAGATCAATTGGTTGATATTTGATCAGGCACTGAATAAATCGTTTACAAGCCTTTCAAATCATGTACAATTATAAAAACATATAAGGTAGATGTAGACAGAAGTCTAAGAATGTGACAGATTCAGACTGTCATCAGGGTAAGTATCTAAAGTTGTTTTGCAGACAGAAGTCTAAGGATGTGACAGATTCAGACTGTCACCAGGGTAAGTCTCTAAAGTTGTTTGGCAGACAGAAGTCTAAGAATGTGACAAATTCAGACTGTCACCAGGGTAAGTCTCTAAAGTTTAATTGCAAACAGAAGCCTAAGGATGTGACAGATTCAGACTGTCACCAGGGTAAGTCTCTAAAGTTTAATTGCAAACAGAAGCCTAAGGATGTGACAGATTCAGAATGTCACCAGGGTAAGTCTCTAAAGTTTAATTGCAAACAGAAGCCAAAGGATGTGACAGATTCAGACTGTCACCAGGGTAAGTCTCTAAAGTTGCATAGCAGACAGAAGCCTAAGGATGTGACAGATTCAGACTGTCACCAGGGTAAGTCTCTAAAGTTGTTTTGCAGACAGAAGTCTAAGGATGTGACAGATTCAGACTGTCACCAGGGAAAGTCTCTAAAGTTGCATTGCAAAGAGAGGCCTAAGGATGTGACAGATTCAGACTGTCAACAGGGTAAGTCTCTAAAGTTGTGTTGCAAACAGAAGCCTAAGGATGTGACAGATTCAGACTGTCACCAGGGAAAGTCTCTAAAGTTGCATTGCAGACAGAAGCCTAAGGATGTGACAGATTCAGACTGTCACCAGGGAAAGTCTCTTAAGTTGCATTGCAAAGAGAGGCCTAAGGATGTGACAGATTCAGACTGTCACCAGGGTAAGTGTGTAAAGTTGCATTGCAGACAGAAGCCTAAGGATATGACAGACTCAGACTGTCACCTGCTTGAGTCTCTAAACTTTTGACATTTTCAAGTTGCAATCCAGTATATAAGGAGATATATAGCTAATGTCGGCTACTGCACACATGACTGCATTGCTTCTGTACGGCTAGACAGTATTACTGTAAGTTAATTCATCACTGTTTAAATTTACATTTAAATTCGTAACATTGTTTGTCCTATTGCTGAACTGAAACGTTGGCTTAACTCATATGTTTTTCGTTCCTATACACATTTCATGTTTGATTTGATTTTTATCCTGCGTGCCTTGTGTATAAAGTTTCAGTTTGTTTGTAAACTGTGTTTTATGTATATGTTTGTTTGTTTTACACCAACATAATCAGGGTCACTAACGTATTGTCACGCTGTTTTGATGGAGTTTGACCACAGACAGATATCCATGCAGAACCATCAATGAAAGATGGCCTAGTTGAAAGAGCTCTCACATGATTTTTTTTTTTATCTGACTGGGGTTCATATACAGTTTTAAGGGGCTGAGAAATTCTATCCATGATGTTCCTGCTTGCTATACTGTAATACACAGGATGTAACTGAACATGTGTCACCAGGATGAATATGTTTTTAATTCCCGGTATTAAAATATCCATCAATTTTTTTGTTTCCAATACGATGATATTTTTATTTTGTTAAAGCAAAGGTCAATGCTTTAAATATATCTGTTAACTGAAATTAAAAACATTTCAGATACTGTTAAGTAACACTTAAAGAGTTAAACTGGCTCATCCTATTATAAGTCAGTTCTCTGGATTGTATATACTTTGCTGTAATAAATATGAGCGAGAATATACTTGTACTATTAATTAAAGTTTTCACATATGATCCACACTTTGCTTAAAAAATATAATCACCTATAAATATATAAGCATTGGCTTTTTACACCATTTCATTTCTCTGACTGTCTTCATTACTGTACACATGTTTGAAAAACTACCTTTACAATTATTATTTTAAAAATTAAAGTTGACTTTATTTCTAATTCATTAAATCCGTAAATCCTAATCACATTTTAATATTGAATATTAAATTATAAATTACCTGCTAACAACTGCATATAGATAGCAAGATAAAGGTTTGTTACTTTTGTATTAAGTTACATTGCACCGACACAATCATGGTCATATTAGTGATGTCCAGCTAATAATTGGTGGAGGAAGACCCAATACTTATGCCTGGAATACATGAAAGTTCTCACCCCGACTGGGACTGGAACCCACATGGTGAGGGGCTGAGGAGTTAAAAGTCAGCAACTCTTAACTGTTTGGCCAATGGGTGCCTACTGTGATGCATACAACTTGTTGTTTGCTTGTCTGTTGTTTGTTACATCGCACTGGCACAATTATTGTTATAGCCAACATCCAGCTTATTCTTGGTGGAGGAAGACCCCAGACTTAAGTCTGGGTAGAACCACAATCTGGAAAACCTTTCATTTGAAAGTTCTCGACCTGACAGGAACTTGAACCCACGCATTACAAGGGGATAAAAGACCAAGCAGTAGAAAGTGTTGATCCTGATAAAAAAAATTCCAAACAGGAGCTGGCTGATCTGGAACTACACCATTTGCCTGAGCCTGTGCCTGCTCAAAGCATTACCCAGGAACTATGCATTGCACTGGACATAAATTTAACTGCTAAGTACCATTTATGTAACATCTAAAATAACGTTGAGCGTCATCACCAAAAACAACCTTATGACTGTGACTCATTTCCAACAAGTCCATGTAGTGCTATCACCGTGTATTGTCACATCCCATTTAACACTTCACTGCCTCGACTTTAACATGGTTGTTTACATACTGCTGACAAATTGGAGCAGGTTTATTCTTTAAAAGATCTTTTACAGACTGCTTCAAATTGTAACATTTCTATCCTTGAAATGAGATTGTGATCTGTAATATTATGCTTTTATTGTATTTTGGCATGCATTGATATTTTAATTGTTCTAGTATAGTTATGTAATATTTGGTAAAGACATTGATATGCTGAAGTTGTCAATAAAACTTAAACTTCAAACTTGAAATATATAACAAAATCAAAACACTAATAAGCTTTCATCTTTTAATCACATAAATAAACAAGGTATTACTTAATTTAACAATTGAAAAAAAAAGCTTTATGAACTCAAAAATAATGGACTGTTCTAAAAGGGTCGATGAGGCCTGTTTACATATACCAGTTTATCCCATCAGTGTTAAGTGTAAACCATGGGGCTAAAGGTTGATCTACTTTATACAACAGTACATATGCATTTTGTTTGTGATACTGTTTGTGATTATTTAAGGTAGGCATGGTCTAAAACTGTCCAAATAACAGTACAGAGAAGAGTTAGGTTAAAATCTCGGAATGGCCCATAAAGCCATGCATAGACACACTACAAAGAAACAAAATGATCTAAAGTTCCCTATCCAAGAAACTGCATCAAGAAGTTTAATGACCTATTGTAGCAAGATATGGGGTTACAGTAGAAATGTACATTTTTCCAAGTCATACCAGAAGTATTTACACAAGCGAGCCTCAAATTCTATTCTTAAGTCAGAAAAGTCAATTTTAGAGGCCAAGATCAGAGGAGCAGATATGACTTTGGGAAAGACATATGCCCAATAGGTCTCCACCATGCCAACACTAATTCAATAATTAATTCAAGACTTGGGAATGTTATAATCATACTCTAATTCAATAACTAATTCAAGACTTGGGCATGTTATAATCATACTCATATTCAAAAGCTTCTTCAAGACTTGGGCATTTTATAATCATACTCATATTCATAAGCTTCTTCAAGACTTGGGCATGATATAATCATACTCTAATTCAATAACTTCTTCCAGACTTGGGCATGTTATAATCATACTCTAATTCAATAACTTCTTCAAGACTTGGGTATGTTAAAATCATACTCTAATTCAATAACTTCTTCAAGACTTGGGCATGTTATAATCATACTTTAATTCAATAACTTCTTCAAGACTTGGGCATGTTATAATCATACTCTAATTCAATAACTTCTTCAAGACTTGGGCATGTTATAATCATACTTTAATTCAATAACTTCTTCAAGACATGGGCATGTTGTAATCATACTCTAATTCAATAACTTCTTCCAGACTTGGGCATGTTGTAATCACACCTTCAATCAATAAACTAAAGTCCTGGACATATTGTAATCACATCACATTCTCAATCAATAATTTGTTTAAGACTTATTGTAATCACACTCTTATTTAATAACTTTGAGACATGGGCATATTGTAATCACATTTTCATATTTAAAACTTCCCTGCGACATGGATATATTCTAATCACATTCTTATTCAATAACTCTAAGACATGGGCATATTATAATATCATTTTCATATTTAAAACTTCCCCATGACATGGGCATATTCTAATCACATTTTTATTTAAAACTTCCCCGCAAACATGGGCATATTCTAATCACATTTTTATTTAAAACTTCCCCGCAAACATGGGCATATTCTAATCACATTTTTATTTAAAACTTCCCCGCAACATGGGCAGATTCTAATCACATTTTTATTTAAAACTTCCCCGCAAACATGGGCAGATTCTAATCACACTCTTATTCAATAACTTTTTCAAGACTTGAGCATATTGTAAACACATTTTCAAATTTAAAACTTTCCTGCGACATGGATATATTCTTATCACACTTTTATCCAATAACTTCATAGAGATTTGGGCCTAGTATAATCATACTGTCATTCAATAACTTCATAGAGATTTGGGCCTAGTATAATCATACTGTCATTCAATAACTTCTTTGAGACATATTGTAATCTTATCACTCTTATTCCATAACTTTACTGTTACACACTTTGTCATGCCTTGGTAATTGCAGTGTTATGACTACCTTAAAGCATGGTGGACATGTTCCTTAACCAGGCTAGAATTCCCTCTATTTATTTCATTTTAAACCTAAAAATTTTAAACTGCACTCATAACATTACCCTTTTTTTTTCTTCAAAACCAAATATTGTTTTAAACAAAGCTATGCCCATAACCGAACCCACAATCTACCACACAGAAGGTCACAGCTCTACCTAAAGTGCTCATGAAGTAATTAAAGCTATGAGATCAATAAAATCTTTAAGTCTATCATCAATTTAGTCATGTTGCTGTTAGAAGTTGACATGCCACATACTGTACCGCCAGGGTCAGTAGAAACCTAGGTCTCTTACCTGCTGGTTGACATGGACTGGCTCTATACCAGTATCGTCTGGCATGGTTCCTGCTGACAGCAGCAGACGCAGAATTTCCTGGTTCCCCTTCCAAGCTGCCAGATGGACCGGGTTACAGCCCTGGTTGTCAACAATATTAGGCTGGGCTTCATAGTGAAGTAGGAGCGTCACCACCTCTCTAAAATGGGAAAACATTAGAAAAACATTGAAAATATAATGGATGTTATGAGGACATTTTGGAAATGTCAATATTTGATTATTTTTCAATCTAAAACAGGTGGATGAACAGAAGTTGTATGATGACACAGTCTAATATTTCTGATGGTCCAGACATGTAGCCCATGTATGCAATGATGGTGGGCTGAAAGGAATAAGAAACTAACTATACAAAATTAAATAAATGAAGTTTTTATGGTCAAAAGTCTTTAAATCACAGCAATGAAAATGAATGAATGAGTTATAGGAAAAATAAAAATAAGAAAGGGTCTTATGAGAATTACCACATATATTAAAACATTACACGCAAAAAGACAAACCAACAGATACCATTGGCTTGTGAAGTGCTCCAACCTCAAGCTTACTGAAGGTTTTTCTGACAAACAAACAATGGGAATAAAAATTTCCCATCAAAATGAGACAACTAACAGCACCTGCATCAGATAGTTAAAAGTGATAAAAGAACATTGTACACAAAGAAAATGACAAATTCAACTTCACCCTGTTTATCTTTTTTAACTTAAACCAAATGCTGCAATTTTTATGATTACTAATTAGAATACAATGGCATGGTGTTACACAATAAAAGAATGTATACATGAAAAAGAGTTTTTATTTCCTTCCTGTTATCGCACAACAACAAATTCAGCAGGGTAGATCCATTACAGCTGAACAGCAGTGAAATGTTGAGACCTAACCACAAACAGTGTACATCCTGATCAGAGAACAGGCCCTGGAAGATCTTAATCTACACCATCTGCCTGACGGTAAAGAATTCATGCTTAGCAGACTAAGAATTTGCATTCCAGTTTCTGTGCACCCTCTGTCAATTAAGAGCCGATTGTTCACCTAACTGACAATTTGGTGCCAACATCAGGCCACCCTGTACTAAATTAATGCATAGATTAGGACAAAGGGTGCTAGGCAAGGTCACCCCACAAAACCTTTCTTGTAATGAACATTCCTAACACCTCATATTGGTTAATCAATATTAACTGTGATGAAAATGACTAACTTAATCTGGGCAAGGAGGCTGATGATTAAAAAGAGTCACAGTTACTTGGCAAATTCTGCTTTATAAGTACAATTCTTTCTGGTCATTTTATTGCATAACATCCCAATGAAAGCAAATAAAAAAATTGAGTAGGCTGTTGATCTTGTGTATTTCTTGTTTGTTTTTTGTTCTGAAAATCTTAATAAACACAAACATTGTTTTGTTTTTGTTTTGAAATATATAGCAGCAGCATATTTTGGTCATTACAGCAATGCCAGCTATCTTGGTAATGGAAAGGTGCCAGACAAATGTCTGAGTAGAACCACCAGCACACAAGAGGCCAGAAGGAAGTCTTTCTGACATTAGATTCCTTTCCAAATATCTACACCATATGTTGAGCAGTTATCACCATTTTTACACATATCTACCTATGAGGTTTAGCAATTATTACCTCTTACAAATATGTACCTCAGAGGTTGAGTAGTTATCACCCTCTTGCACATATATACCCCCATGGTTGAGCAGTTATCACCCTCAGATTAATATTTAACTCAAATGATGAGAAGTTATTACATTCTTACAGATACCTCGTATGTTAAGCAGCTATCATGCTCTTGCACATATGCACCTCAGAGAAGCAGTTATCATCCTCATACATTCTCTACCTCAGAGACAATATCACCCTGAGTACACACATCTACCTCAGAGACAATATCACCCTGAGTACCCACATCTACCTCAGAGACAATATCACCCTGAGTACCCACATCTACCTCAGAGACAATATCATCCTGAGTACACACATCTACCTCAGAGACAATATCACCCTGAGTACCCACATCTACCTCAGAGACAATATCACCCTGAGTACACACATCTACCTCAGAGACAATATCACCCTGAGTACACACATCTACCTCAGAGACAATATCACCCTGAGTACCCACATCTACCTCAGAGACAATATCACCCTGAGTACATACATCTACCTCAGAGACAATATCACCCTGAGTACCCACATCTACCTCAGAGACAATATCACCCTGAGTACCCACATCTACCTCAGAGACAATATCACCCTGAGTACACACATCTACCTCAGAGACAATATCACCCTGAGTACACACATCTACCTCAGAGACAATATCACCCTGAGTACACACATCTACCTCAGAGACAATATCACCCTGGGTACACACATCTACCTCAGAGACAATATCACCCTGAGTACCCACATCTACCTCAGAGACAATATCACCCTGAGTACCCACATCTACCTCAGAGACAATATCACCCTGAGTACCCACATCTACCTCAGAGACAATATCATCCTGAGTACACACATCTACCTCAGAGACAATATCACCCTGGGTACACACATCTACCTCAGAGACAATATCACCCTGGGTACACACATCTACCTCAGAGACAATATCACCCTAACTACACACATCTACCTCAGAGACAATATCACCCTGAGTACCCACATCTACCTCAGAGACAATATCACCCTGGGTACACACATCTACCTCAGAGACAATATCACCCTGAGTACCCACATCTACCTCAGAGACAATATCACCCTGAGTACACACATCTACCTCAGAGACAATATCACCCTGAGTACCCACATCTACCTCAGAGACAATATCACCCTGAGTACACACATCTACCTCAGAGACAATATCACCCTGAGTACACACATCTACCTCAGAGACAATATCACCCTGAGTACACACATCTACCTCAGAGACAATATCACCCTGAGTACACACATCTACCTCAGAGACAATATCACCCTGAGTACACACATCTACCTCAGAGACAATATCACCCTGAGTACCCACATCTACCTCAGAGACAATATCACCCTGAGTACACACATCTACCTCAGAGACAATATCACCCTGAGTACACACATCTACCTCAGAGACAATATCACCCTGAGTACACACATCTACCTCAGAGACAATATCACCCTGAGTACCCACATCTACCTCAGAGACAATATCACCCTGAGTACCCACATCTACCTCAGAGACAATATCACCCTAACTACACACATCTACCTCAGAGACAATATCACCCTGAGTACACACATCTACCTCAGAGACAATATCACCCTGAGTACCCACATCTACCTCAGAGACAATATCACCCTAACTACACACATCTACCTCAGAGACAATATCACCCTGAGTACACACATCTACCGCAGAGACAATATCACCCTGAGTACACACATCTACCTCAGAGACAATATCACCCTGAGTACCCACATCTACCTCAGAGACAATATCACCCTAACTACACACATCTACCTCAGAGACAATATCACCCTGAGTACCCACATCTACCTCAGAGACAATATCACCCTGAGTACCCACATCTACCTCAGAGACAATATCACCCTGGGTACACACATCTACCTCAGAGACAATATCACCCTGGGTACACACATCTACCTCAGAGACAATATCACCCTGAGTACCCACATCTACCTCAGAGACAATATCACCCTGAGTACCCACATCTACCTCAGAGACAATATCACCCTGAGTACACACATATATCTCAGAGACAATATCACCCTGAGTACCCATATCTACCTCAGAGACAATATCACCCTGAGTACATACATCTACCTCAGAGACAATATCACCCTGAGTACCCACATCTACCTCAGAGACAATATCACCCTGAGTACACACATCTACCTCAGAGACAATATCACCCTGAGTACATACATCTACCTCAGAGACAATATCACCCTGAGTACACACATCTACCTCAGAGACAATATCACCCTGAGTACACACATCTACCTCAGAGATAATATCACCCTGAGTACACACATCTACCTCAGAGACAATATCACCCTGAGTACACACATCTACCTCAGAGACAATATCACCCTGAGTACCCACATCTACCTCAGAGACAATATCACCCTGAGTACACACATCTACCTCAGAGACAATATCACCCTGAGTACACACATCTACCTCAGAGACAATATCATCCTGAGGGCACACATCTACCTCAGAGACAATATCACCCTGAGTACACACATCTACCTCAGAGACAATATCACCCTGAGTACACACATCTACCTCAGATGACAAGCATTTACCACCCTCTGTTCATATCTACCTACCAAGTTGAGAAGTTATCACCCTCCCTCCCTTCCTCCCTCCCTCCCTCCCCCTCTTTCTCTCTCTCTCTCTATCTCTCTCTCTCTCTCTCTCTTAACCTCTGTCTCTTCTTTGCTTTGGGGCTGAGCATTTACCACCCTCTGTTCATCAGAACTCTCTCTTTCTTTTAGTCTATGTCACTTCTTTGGTTTAAGGCTGAGCTCTCTCTGTCACATCTCACTCTCTGATTAGGAGTTATCACCCTCTGTCAAACCAGCAGTGGCATCTTCCAATAAGTCCCCCATAAACCTGGCAAATGTATGCTGGCATAAATTGTTTCTCAACATTATATCCCCAGGGGCTCCAGATGCTACAGAAAATGAACTTGCAGTCTATATATGGCACAGGTCTGTGCACAGGGGTGAGATGTTTATTCATGAGGTTCTAGAAGTTATTCCATTATTGGAAGATGTTGTTTTCATTTGATACTCCTAAGTTAATATACTCATAATCTTTGGATTAAAAAAGAAATGGAGTCCACTTGATAAAACATACAGTGTTGCATTAAATGTAATGGCATGCTATGAACTCCTGACTCCACCGAGTCCTGCTGTATTTCAAAGACCTTTTGGACACTGCCATATTTCTAATTATTTGACAGCAATCAATTTAACTAATCTTACCAAGTAATTATTTTAAGAGATAATTTTAATTTTGCTTATTTTAAAAATTAATCTGCTACAGTTGTTATTTTCTTTGCTTATTTTTACTACAGTAATTATTTTAGCAGGGGACATTGTGTATTAATCAAATTATGCATATCCTGATCAGGCTGCTGCCATTAAAGTGTTAATGCATTCTTAACAAATGGAGCTGTCATCAAACTGGAGTTCCTATGGTGTGTCTTTGTGTGTAAGATGAGTGAGGAGTGAGGTGAAGAGGTTTGGGAATAAATCACTGGCTGACACTTTGTGACAATGTCAGCTAATGAAGTGGTCTTCTGAAGTTCTGCAGCTAGGCTCTCAGAAACCATAAATGAAAAGGAGTATTCTGATTTTCTGATACAGAATTATGTATTTCATCTATAAAACCTATATTTTCATCTGTATAGCCTATTTTGACAAAACTTACCAGCATCATGACAATAGGAAGGTTTAGAAAAAAGAACATCAAAATGAAAGATTTGGCTAAGTATAAAGAAATATATACTGTGACACAAAGTTAGACTTTATCTGAAAAAGTGGTTCTGATAAATTTGTTTTGTTTTTGTGAGAAAAGTCACAGCAAAACAATCAGGGCCATTATGGCAATGTCCAGCCATTATCAGTGTATTAAGACCACGGACAAACAAACGGGTGCACTGCTCAGCTAAAAGACCTCCCCACATGAAATCGTTTAATCAGACCTGGACTGCAACATCTGCCGACAAGGGACAAGAAGGTGGAGTTACAAGTAATGACTCCTTAAAGGTTTAGCTTAACAGTTTGTTGAAACTCCTGCTAAAAGAGTTATGTATGTTTACCAAGGAAGACACGTTTAAATATAAGAAAGAAAAAAAAAGGAGTATGTTAAAATAAGTCATTTTTGCCAAGTCAAAAAAAAGAAATATTAACCCATGTGGTAAATCAAAGATGATCATTGTTTGATAGGAAAAAATAAGACAAACGAAGTAAACAGTTCAAAGAAAAGAGATAATATATATAAATATATATAAATCTTCAATCAGCTTGAAGAGCATAGATATCATAAAAGAGATATAAGACTGTATAGTCTGTCATATACATAGGAAAAAACACAAGCAAAAATAAGTCTTTTGGTTTTTCTTTCTAACTAAAGGCAGAATATTAAAGAATATGTTATAAATCATCAGTTTTAGTTTAAGCTGTCCAACATCTTCATCTCAAGAAACACTATAATTTAAACTCTCTCACATAAATCTGACAGAAAACTAATGAAAGAGTAGACAAAACAGAGGCTTTGTCATTCCTTGCAAAATGAGAGAAATGGTAAATGAATGACAGACCAAAGTGTCAAGGACACTATGTTCATCAATGTCAACTCAGACTGACAATGTTAACAGTCCAAAAATCTGCCTGATAGCTTTCAAGCTCCGTATACTCTTTCTTCAACCTTTCCTTTCTTAATCTGTCATATTCATTTCTATTATAAGCACATTTCCTCAACCAGTTCTTGTGCCAAAGTATTCTTCTGTAATCTTTTCCTGTCTACATCAATAATATATGAGCTCGGCACTGTCACTTAATGTCTATGGTCAAAACTGATTTTTAGTATGTGCTTTTTTTGGGTTAAAATTTCCAGATAATAAAATGTACACATTTGCAACAGAAGCAAATATTTCATGCACAAAAATGATATTATGAAAACATGGAAACTAGTCATCAAATGGTGCTTTGTGATGTCATATCACAGTACTGTTAAAATAGTTCTGCAATTGTTTTAACAATCATGCATAAAAACACAAGTCAATCAAATACGCTTTCAATTGAAGCCTTTCAATATGGCATATTTTTACCGACTCATCATAATATTTCTCAGCAATTGTAAGAAATGTGATAAGCATTAAAATGACAGTGTGAAAGTGTCAATGGGCTGGAATCCAGCCCAATATTTGGGCAGGTGCTGCTTGCGACACCATCCAGGGTTATGAAAAAGCTGAATTTCGGAAGCCTGAAGGATTGATCCTGCCATGACCTTGACTACTCATGGTCATTCTTCATGCCTTTTGAAGAAGCAGTGTAGGTACAATTTTCTATGTCCAAGGAGACTAGACATATCAAGTGTGTCAAAGCACGCTTCAAATGTTAACATTAATGCTGTAATCTGTTTAAACTTAAAGTTTAAGTGATTAAATTCTGTAATACAGAAATACATGAAATGCAAATTTATTAATGAAAATTCCCATTTTGGAATGTCACTCAGTGAGTAAAGGAAAGGGTCAAAACGTGGGAGAGAACTGTTGTTAGAATGTGTGTTCCACTGACTACGCATAATTTACTAGGCAGAGATATTTGCAATATCCGGCATGCAGCCTCCTCACCTCCTTCAGCAGCTCTGAACCAAGTTATGTGATGACAGAGGTTATTATCTTCTCAACATCTCAAGAGTTCCAGAGAGGAATGATGCACTCTGGATGTTTAAATTCTGATCACAGGGGTGTAAAGGTGGGAGTTAACTTTAAACTCAGTTCACTTTGTTTACATCTGGTAGCATGTATGAGTATTTATTTTGGACCTACCAGACCTAACTTAAGTTAAAATGCAAAAAATCATATAGAAGGTATTGAATGTTTACTAAAATGGTTTCTCTTTTAATGACTATGTTGTAATTTTTGTCCCAATGTTTAATCTATATTTTTAACAAGCATTTTTCTTGCAGTGAAAGACTGGCCTGCTTTCTAATTTTTAATGTGTTGTACATTTGATTTATTACAGATTAACTTTGACCTTTGTTTGGACACCTACAATCATTAAAAGGGTAAAAACTTTCACTGTCCAAACAGCACTTTTCAGCACTTTGATTCTATGTGGGAGCCATAAAAGGGCAAATAACCACTGAATACAGGATTTATAATTACAGGCCTACAGTCTGTACATTAAAGCTGTCTTGTCCCCGGGGCAGGTGCAAAACAATATCACTAATGTAACTGTGTCACCTTTCTACTGTACTGTATTTGACATGTATTCACTAACTATGGCCATACATGGTCAACAATTGGTGTCAAACAGGGTCAAACACCATATCTTAATACCACATCTTTATAAAAAGAGGCAAGTTAAATAATTTTGTGGGAGGAAGGGTCACCAGTAAACAATGAAGCAAAGTGGATGGTAAGATTTTCTTCCTTAAAATAAAAACCTACACATCAAAAATGTCTTTCTTTGGGTGACAATCTAATGAAGTATAACCGAATGCATCTACATCAGCATACATTAGAGTGGCAAGTGTGCACTTGCATCAACCCTGGCATTGTACTGCGTATATCTATATCAAACAGAAACAATGCAAGCAACTTGTCTTTACTTGAATATCTACCCATCAAACTAAGACTTTTACCTCAAATGGGTATCAGGAAGTCATTATCATCTTTGTATTATGCTTAGAGGGCTGAACAGTAATAGCTGTTGACTTGAGACAATGACAAGCATCAACTGCCCTACATATGTTTTGTGTATGAGGAACACATCACTTCTTTTATTAAACAAGTTCGCTTTAAACGTAGAGGTCAGAAACAGAAGGTTGACAGCCAAGAGAACCAAAACTGGTGGACCCACATTATCATGCGACAGTAGAGCAAAGCGTAGGCAGAGAGCATTGTGGAGCAATGCGTCTAGTCTGGTTACATCACATGTTTCACCAGATGCTGTATTCCTACAAGTGTTAATGGGTGGTTTATTTACTTATTCAAATTTCATTTTGTGCTCCGTTTTGTAATCACATTTTTACCTACTGGTATTTTAAACATGTTGGACATATGAATGGAAAACATTTGATGATTTTATACTGCTACAAGATTTTAACTGTGTGACTCAGCCCTTCATTTTATATCAAATCATAGAAATATGTAGAACTACTTGTTGTTTTGCAGGAGAGTGAAATACTCATAAACTGTTTGGTCGGCAGCTTCCTGTGTGAAGCAGTGACTCTGTATTCACTGCTAATACAAAAACTGTTAGAGCAACTTAATGTCATTGAAAGTGACAGTAA
This sequence comes from Sinonovacula constricta, assembly GCA_007844125.1. Classification (NCBI taxonomy): domain Eukaryota; kingdom Metazoa; phylum Mollusca; class Bivalvia; order Cardiida; family Solecurtidae; genus Sinonovacula; species Sinonovacula constricta. Next base: position 5,704,589 of record CM017568.1, on the reverse strand, counting down.
AGGGCTGTCATTAAAATACACTTAACATGCATACCACAATACCTATGTACATATTTGTGTGTGTGTGTGTTATACAGCTGAAACTATCCTATGTGGTGACCTCCGCCATTATGGGCCCAATGAGAAATTAGGAGTACAACTCTTAGCCTGCTAAGCCTAGGGCAAATAGTGCAGATCCAGATCTTCCAGATGCCACCTAGAAATTCTCTGATCAGGATCTGCACTACTGGTTACTCAAAGTCTCAATGTGCTTTGTTGCCTATGCAAAAATATGTGAGAAAGACAACCAAAGAGATAAACTTCTTATGCTGCATTTTGTTTAAACCCTTTTCTTTGCTAATATATATTGTGTATTACACATTAATAGAGACTAAGGAGCAAATAGTGTGGGTCCTGATCAGAGAGCTCTAAGCAAGGATCTGTAACTATGTGCTAATCGGGCTAAGAGATAATAAATGTATATGAACCATAATAAGGGAGAACAATAAAATAGCAGTGTGAGAAAATGTATAAACCGGTATCTTGCATCCGTTTAATTCACTAGTTCTTATAGTATGGTAAATATACACTGAGACCAACAGGGAAGATTTATTTATTTGCCTTTTTAGCAAACATACTATCATTATTTTAGTATACAAACATGTAATATACTTTAGTTTAGTTTTCAGGTTCCATGTCCCACTGACCATTCTTTCAGTTAGCTTACACCGGACCTGGTAGTGCAATCACTACAGCATTGGCTCCAGGTATAGGTAGCTCCAGGTTCAAACTCTGTCTGTGAAAATGGACAATATATTGCAAAGTGTTGAGAGTCCCCCCCACCCACAACCCCTTTAATTATTCAGCTTCTAGCCACCACAATTGGGTCAATATCAGAGCAAAACTATTAAACTAGAGTCATTTGACCTAACTGGTCTGTGCTGTGCTAATGGTTCACCTCAGAAATGTACCTTCTTGTATGGCCTCAACACCAACCAAGAATCTTAGTTATCTGGAGGGGATATTTCCATGAAACAGTCCTGCTATCACTGACCCTGTGCTTATTCTTCTTGTGTCACCACTTCCTTCTTCTAAGACAAAATGTTTTTACGACCATTAACATATTGGGGAAGATTATTTAATAAAGCAACCCACATTTAATAGTGTCCTTTTTTAAATTTGAATGTTTGCTGATTTGTAAAGGATCTCCTACTCTGTCAGTCATCTGGAGATAGTGTTCACTTGAAAGCTGTCAGCCTTCACTGTGACAGCAGTATCAAAGATGACTGACATAATACCTCTCCCATTCACATAATCTTGACAGTAGGCCCACCAGTCATGCAAATGCTCTTAAAGCTAAGCATAAGTAAGGTGAAATTATACATGTACTACCATTTTTCAGAGCCCAAGATAAGGAGAGAACAGCTCCTTTATTTCTCCACCAAACCCTTTATACCTGGTACTTGTTGGAATTGTCTGAACATATACCCTTTAGGGTTAAGTTTATAATTTTGGGATATATAGCAACAGACAATCAGATTTTTGTCTGATCTGATCTTTTCATATTTAACAAGGCTTTACTTACTGGTACTCATTCAATACAGCATGGTGAAGTGGCGTGTATCCATTCTTGTCTCGACAGTTGATATTCACTGACTTGAAGAAACTGCAAAAAGAAACCAGAGGAAACAGATCATTAGATAAAGTAACTAAAGTGTACTTTGATGCCACTGTAAACAATGTTAAGAAATTCAGATACTTTCAAATAATAACACTTGTAATAGGCCAAAAAATGTGTCAAAAATGTTCTCAAAGTCAATGGCTACTGCAACTTACACTTAGTACTTGTAACATTGTCTGTGCTCTACAAGTGAAAATGTAAAGAGCCTTTTCCATAATCATTAAAATTTTAACGCTATGATATGTAAACCAGGAATGATAATTTCAGTAGCAGAAAAGCCAACTTTTCTTTGCTTTTTTGATTACGTCACCAAAAATTCATTATGCTCTTCAGACTGTGTCTGATACAAATTTATGGCATCAAAAAATTTGGAAACACTAATAAGTATGTCTTTAATAATTTATCATGCACAAAATTTGTTAATTAAATGAATGCATATCAGATCAGCTTTTCCACTTAGATTTATTTTTCATAAGTCCACACTTCCAGATGTTAAATTTTGGAAGTCCAAGTTATTTTTCCAAGTCCTATAATGCATAGGCTAAAACTTATCCTCCGTGTTATTGCATGTATATACTGACAAGCTTTGCTTTATATGGTTGAAATTTATTATCACATTCATAATGTACTAAGCTGTTTTAATTAAGATCAAAATTGACAATAAACATTAACTATTGGTTTCTTTGTTATTTATTATGTAAATTATTTCATAGTCAATAGCACATAAAATTTAAATAAAGAAAACATTTAAAACATTAAGACCACAGTGATAATACTTTATTTTATAAACAAGTTACAAGAAGATCAATGGTACCAAAATGATAAGAAAAATTGTGTGTAGATCAACCTCTTTTATCTTCAAACATTTTTGTCAATCTATTTTATAATTCATCAAATTATTGATGCAATTTACTGGTGCAGGATAAAGAGTACAACTGCCTTAGCATACCACTGCATAAGTGTCCCTCTTTGAGACGAAGTGTAACACCTATTAAGTTATATACAGTCAAGAGAAAGGTAAATAGTAGTTTTTATGAGGTTCATGGTCCTATCCATTATTTTTAGTGAACAAAGAAAAATATTTTTCAATTTATAGATAATGCTCTTTGTTTTCTGAAGATGTAAACATTGTGGTTAAAATGGTTGTTATAACCAGAAAGACAATAAGGTGACTCTACCCATTTTTGTTGGTTAAGTAATTTATTTATATATTCAATAAGATAAGACGGCTGAATTTAACATTTTGTAAACACACATATATATAAATAGGGAGAAAAATGTGTAGCTAGCCAAGACCTCGAACCCGGGACCCTTCTCTAACAGAGCAAATGTTCTACTGACTGAACTAACCAGACCACTTACACATATTCTCCCTATCACTTGGCTACATACATCCCGGTCAACTTAAAATTTGTCCTCAAATCTCCACAGACCATTTTTTCTCAATTCTCAATGTGACTCACAAGAACTTGTTATAGGGAGAAAAATGAGCAGTCAGTCCGGGACTCGAACCCGGGACCCTTCACTAATAGGGCGAATGCCCTACCGACAGAGCTAACTGGACTGCTGACATATTCTCTCCCTATCACCCGGCTACATGAGTCCTGGTGGTAGTGAGTATGATTAGTCTGATATTCAATTTTATCTTGCTTAAAATGGTTGAATAAAAGAATGCTTTAAAAGTGTGTACATTGGATATGATATTAGGCAAGACAACACATGATGAGACCATGAGCTCTTGCAAAAAAAATGTTAATTATTCAAAGACTTCTTTATACTGCAATGTCTGCGAGTATCCATGCTTAATCCTACCTATAAATAAAACTAAAGAAATCTACATGCAGAAATGCCACTGGTCATGTGATTATTATTTCCCATGTGTATTCATCTTATGTTTCTAATGCATTTATTCCTCAAAATGGAACAATGAAAACTTTTTGACACATTGAGGATGGGTCTCACAAAATACTAATTGACAACCTCATTACAAATATGCAACATTGTAGGTCAATCTTATTTTAAATACTGTTGTTTTAGACAAAAAGAGGTTAGTTCTCATAATGCACGCACAACTGCAGTATTGTATACTTGCCATAACTATTCTTGTGGCATCACTAATTTCGCAGTATTTTCAAACAGGTTGTTAGCGCTGTCTACCGCTCAAAAACAGTAAACACCTCTTCAAGACTGGTTTTCCTGTGATGTCAACTTAGGTTGCATCTACAATGTCACACTAAAGTCAGAGTCCTAAGGAGAGGCAGCATATTTTAATGTGTACACTGTCCTGAAGAGTAGAAATTTTCTACTGAAGTGCTTTTCATGTTGCGTTTTTGTTCTTAATAACAAACTACCAATTAAATAACATTTTCAACTTGCAGACTTTTTATTGAAGAACTGTTACTTATTTACTACTATGTTACCCTTATTATAATTGAGAAGGGTAGTGTCCCTTGATTACCACGAGAATATTGAAGACGTCATTTTATCAAATAAGACAACTGTCAACATTTTTCAGGCCTGACTGCATGAAAAGTGACAGACACTTTAGGCCTGATTGCATGAGTGACAGACACTTTTGAACAGATACTGTGTTTATAATGAATATGGGATGATACAGTTGGGAAAACACATTCTACTGCCAGGTAAGTCTTTAACTTATATCACATAATTGAATCTATATTTATGTACAGCAACAATACAGATGGCCAGGCTACATGTAAAAATTTGAAGCTCAGTCTATATAATAAATGACTGTGTATGCTTACACATTGTTACTTTTTCTTGACACTATGTTTTAATTAAATGTTGTTTTAAACACAATAAATATATACATTAATTCTATACATTAAAATTTCTTAATCAAAATCCAGACCTTACTGTCTCTAAAGACTGTTTGCTTTACATTTCTATTTTATTTGTAATGCATTTCATTAAACTCTCTCTCTCTCTCTCTCTCTCTCTCTCTCTCTGTTTCTCTCTCTCTCTTTCTCTCATACACACACACATACACTCTCTCTCTCCCTCTCTCTCTTCATTTAACACTCTCGCCTCTCTTTCTCCCTCAATCTCATTTTTTCTCTCTATCAACAAGCATTGTCAATAAATGGTATTTACATTGATATGCCCAAAATGAACACAATGAAGAAATAATATAATAACACCGATCTGACGTCCTGACAACGCTTGTCACATTGATTATGCATCATATGATAATAAAACATAATTTACCTATGGAGTTTGGCTCCCACAGTTGACTTTCTAGTTTTGTTGGAGTTCGCACACAACTTTTCAATTGCTTCAACATTTCCAGTTCTTGCTGCGTCAAGAAGTTCCTGTTCTTTGCCAATCAACTTCTCAATCTTAGGTCCCAGACTTGGGAACATTGTCCTGAATTTTATCTTTTTTTCATCTATCACTTCCTTGTTATTCCATCGCATCCATTTTCATCAACATCTTCTTCAGTTAAACGAACTTTGATTGGTTTGCTTCTGGTGAGGTTATCCAATGGACAAGCGCATTGTAGAACCGATTTTCATTCGGAGGACAACTACATTCATCGCAGATAAGTGGCACCATACCTTAACCGCTTTGCAACACCAGCTTTCATTGGTTCGAAATTCGAACACACCTTCACAACCAACGAATAATCGACATCGACACTTTTTTGGCACATGACGTTCGCCAAGATTCTATATATAGCACGGGATGTAAACAACAACACACTAGTCTTACAAAGTCAGCTGACTTATGCGCACGTAGAACTGTTCACATTTCCAAAGTGAAATTTTATATTTGTGAAGGTTAAACAGTTTATTAAGCTCGAGGAATATCGAACAGGCATGACAAAACCTATAACAGTGGTAAGTTGACAACCTTTCTTACTCAAGGCGCAGATACATAAGGCAGTCGCGTGTAATAAAGCTCTGTTCTTTGTTAAGTAATCGATCGATTTCGATAAATGCGCATCTTAATTAAACTAACGTTATCGATGTTGCTTTCTTTGTTTTTAAGATGTCTGCACTCTTAGACCAAAATGCCAATGTAACATTTTGGCCAGACGAAATTAACCAGCCGTTTTTAGAAACAACAGCCTTTGTCTGCATAATGACATACTTATTATGTTAAGTAGTCTAGTGCAAAACATAAAATACTCTTAGAATATAATATTTGACAGTAGTTTTGCTTTAATATTCTGAAGTTGTTAAAAGAAAATAGAGTGGCCAACCAGCTGACAGTGAACAAACAATGGTCTTAGGACAATGTTTTTCTTCCCAATAACCTACTTGGGGTCAGCAACTATAATGATCATTATATATTTTATTTAAGTGTGCAGCAACTTATTTTAAGCCAACTCATGCCAGGTAAACAAGCAGAACTTAAAATTGACTTCTCAAATAACCAAAAGCAATTAGCATTTCATTAACATAGGGCATGTTTTATTGTGTCACGAATATTATGTAAAAAAAATTAAAAAAAATATATAAAATTGATATTAGCATGCTGTCCAGTTTTGTTATTGTTCTCATCATCATAGTATTGAGTAATTAATACTTATGTAGTTAAAGATTTGGATTATGTGTACATTATTTGCTGACTAAAATGCATAAAGTTTAAACGCTTTGTATTTATACTATATATAAAATATACTGTTAATTCATACTAATAGTAAGTATTTCTACTATTTAAGTACATCTAAATATTATATATGATGTTAATGAGATGCTGTTAAGTAAAGTAAACCTCCACACTCAATACAGGACAAAGTTTGTCTAAATATATATAGTAAATATTTGTGTGTTATGATTCTTTAGCATATTAAAGTCTCTTTCCAAGTTCCCAACAAAATTTAATTGACGGCACGAATTTCAAGATATTCTGATGCAACATTTTTTGAGAATTGAAATTGAATGTTCCAGCAACAAATGTTATGAAATACTTTTTTAAAGGAATTTTCAGTTGTTGATCATTATTCAAAATACAGTTTTTAGAGCCTTGCTGCTCTAAAATATTAATAGAGTCTCAAGGTTACCACATTCCCTAAGATCTTTAATGAATAAAGTTGCTTATATGCTATACTTGCCAAATTGCACACATCCTCATGGACAGTTGTCTTGCCATTGAGTTGACTCTTCCAGGAACTATTGACCTTTGATCACAATGACCTCCTACAGAGTACAAAATGATTAAGCTTAGGTAAATACCGTAAAGCCAAATCAGTCAGTTCCTGCCAGATGCTGTCAATTCATTATCTGCACTATTGACAACTGAGTCTCTGGCAATATGTGCTAAAGAGATGACTAAGACTAACGAAAATGTAGCAAGTTAAGGACTAGACAGGTACCAGGAAACAATGTTGGCACTGGCTATACCATCAGACATGGAGCTCTGTCACTCATGACTTGATCAGCTTGTCAGTTATTGTTTTCAGTAGCTTGTATATTGCCTGCATTAATTACTCTGGAATGCTTACAGGAGCATGTTTTAAATTATCGATACTGGGACAATGAATAATCTACATCTGCATTCTGCGTCCTGTATGTATAAAATTTGCCACAGTCTCATAGTTTTTACAGATAAGCATCCTCTTAGACCCATCATCAGCGAGGGTGTTATGTTTAGGGTCAGGAATTTGTTTGATAAAATATAAGAGAGTCATTTACGTAAGGGTCATAACCACATTATTGTACAATGTGAGTAAATGTCATAGCACAAAAATACAAGCAAGTACAGGCATTACTTAGTATTATTGATTAATGCATATCCAACCATGGCAGGCAAAAAAGTGTCAACAGGTGTTTATGGTGTTCAAGCTCTTGTGTGCCAAAGGTTATTTTAGTTGGGTCAGACATAATTCAGGTGTTGAGATTCAACTGCGTACTGTTGTGTTGCCTGCCTGAAACGTTGATGATTCAAACATTTGTGTTGATTTACGACACTTAGTGAAAGTGATTATAGACTGGACCAGAAATCAAATAATATTAATTTAACCATTATCAGTGCAGATTATGTATGATTATCTATACTCACTGTGTTTTATGATGCCAAGACATTCATACTGTCATTATAAAAGATGTCAGTATTGGCAGAAACTCTTGGAAGTTGCATATTAATTGCCATGTATCTTCTATATTGTTCTGATTTCTGAACTACTTTATTAGCCAAGTTTTAGTTTCTTTTAGTTGAAGAGCTGTGGGCCAAAGCTTGTGCCTTTCTTCAAGACATGCACCATCTTCTTTGTGCTGTTTACCAATACACCAGCCAGTGAGACCAGCCAACCCTGGTTCTATTGTGTGGTAAAATGTCTACCGATTATTTCCCTCATCTTCTTCGTCTTGCTGCATGGGATGAATCTCACTGAGTACTACCGTTACTCTCGACGAATCCTTATAGGCTTGATCTTCTCCTGCTTAGGTGATGCTTGCCTTGTCTGGAAGAGGTCATATTTTGAAATTGGTGTTGGATGTTTCGCCATTGCACAAGTTTCCTATGCCAGGGCATTCGGATGGAAGCCCCTGAATCCAGTTGCTGGAGCTATCTTCTTCACTTTGGGATGCATCATATTTTCTGTTCTCAGCACAGCCTTAAGTGGTATCATGGTGTATATGGTAGCATTCTATGTCACGGTAATCTGCACGATGGCTTGGAGGGCTGTATCCAGGGTCCAGACGTGGAGAGTGTTTGATGAAGTCGTCACCTGGACCAACCTATCTGGATGCCTTGGCGCCATTGCATTTGTGATCTCAGACGTTGTCCTGGCATTTGACAAGTTTGTTGTTGCCATTCCCCATGCCCACCCAATCATCATGATCACGTACTACGCTGCCCAACTGGGCATCACTCTGTCTGTTGTAGACAGTCCATTGGATGAGGTAATGGCATCAACACGCAAGGACCAGGGGGATCAACTGCCTGTAGAAGAGCCATTAAAGTCCATGCCATGTTATACCACTAATGGAGTTAATGGAGCATTAACCAAGAGATCGGTGGTTGCTAACAGCAACAGAGTTGGTGACACATTACTTCAGAATCACTCCCATGGTGATTGAGAGAGATGAGAGGTTTAAGGAGGTATTGTATCTTACTATACCTGTCAGGTTCTTGTCATGGCATTCATTGCAATCTACAATACAACCATAGTAATGTTAATTGATGAATCTAGCCATTAAAGAAAAAGGCATTTATTTTTACAACAGGGTTGTAAATACTAGTCAATACTAACACTTTTCCCAGTAAAATCGGTAGCGTAGAAATTTACATGTCACATTTGCACTACTCCTCACAATACAATGATTTGGGACTAAGTCGCAACTCAAAGAAAGCTTCCATGTATGTTTTAGTTGTACTTTCTGCATGTATCCAGTTGTTTTATTGTGAAAAATAAATAAATTGATACTATATATGTTACCTGTATTATGGATAGTTGGTTGTATTACTTGATATCATGACATATTTGTTAGGATTTTCATGTCTGACAGAAGTAGGCTAAGAAGTGTCTTTTTGAAAAGGATAATGCTGGTGCTGTTTCCAATTTTTAAACTGAAAGTCAGTGAGGTTGTAATGAGTGTCCTTCCTCTTTTGACCTCAAACAAGAACACAGAATAAGTTTGTTCTCTGTGGTTGTTTGAGGCTAATGTCTTTCTGTGACACTCTCAAATGTTGGTAATATTGATATTTGAATTGTTGATTTTAAAGAAAAAGTTTTTTTTGCAGTATAGATTCGTTAAATGAATCTACAGTGGTTGATTGTGTGTGATATTAGTTTGTTGATATTTAAATTTGTCTCATCTATTACAACATGTGCTTTATTTTTATAAAAGTTCATGACCAGTTGACCTAATTTGATACATAGAAAATGTTTATGTATAATTGGAGTATGCCTTTTACAGGGGAAATTAGTAGGACCATCATAAAACCAAAAGTCATATATTTCACTTGGAAGAATATATATACCATCTAAGTGTTATAACTGAATCTTTATTCGAGTGAACATTTTTGTACTTCTTGTGCCAAACAATTATTTAAATGATAAATCACCTAAAAGTTATAACATTTATGATATAATATGAATGGGGAGTCAGTTGTTCACGACCTACAGTCAGTATTTGTTCGTATTAATCGTCATGGCATGTAGTATATAATAGATGTATGTATTATCACCCAATGTTTTAAAAGAATGGAATTGTTTTATGTGCCAGCATTGAATAGCTGTTGGGATAAGAATCCAAAGTATTTTGTTCCAAATTGTATCTCTATATTGAAGTAAGTTTGAAGTTTGAAAAAACAAAAGAATCGCTTCATGGTGGTAAGTATGGTTTTGTGTGACAAAATTTCAATAGATGCTACACTTAACCATATGACATCAGTACTATAAAGCATTTTCATATTAAGGCAAGGTCACACAAATTGATCCCATCGGGAGCTGTCTGATCAGGATATACACAGCCGCTGAGACTTCCAAAGTACATGACTTAGAATTAAGTAATGATGTAGCTTGATACCTGAAAAGGATTTAGCATGAACAGATTGGTTTGAGAAATTAAGCCAATTTATCAGTAGCTCTAAATTTTTATACTACAAATTCTTCAATGATTGATGTTTGGGCTGTTTTGTTACTATTTGCACCTGGTAGTTATGCATTACTAATTGGTATGTTATGCTATGTCATTTTACTTCTGTAAGCCCACTAATTACCATCTAATTAGGGTACACATAGGTGAAGTAAACAGCTCTAGATTAGTGGAGAAGTTATACATAAAACATATTCTACTTCCAAGCTAGTGCTGGTTATGGTATAACTTAACTCCACTTTCTGAAGATAAAAAAAATACAAAAAGAAAAATGATTTCAATGATTTTTAATGGCTTTACGAATGCTGCACATCAATGGTTTGCAACTATTTTGCAACTATATGGATATTTTGTATTTTTTCAGTATTATTCAACCCTGTTCCACCATTTGTGAATAACTATGTACATGTATATATTATCAGTACAACCCATTTATGGGTTATTTAGTCTTTGCTGTAGAAAGGAGTTGTCTGCCAAAACATAGACTAGAAGAAGTGAACCAAACAAGGGTGTTGTAAGCTTAGATTTCTTGTTGTACAGTGACTTTGTATTTATATCTAAATATTAAGAATTTTTTTTTTCTCCCATTGTTGTACTGTTTAAATCAAGACACATTATACTTTGTGACAAGTAACTGAAAATGAAGACACTGTATCGTGTCAGGATTTTTATTGTGTTCCTTAATGAATGAAACTGATCAAGCTTGGTCATAAGTTATTTTTCGTAATTGAGAACAAATACAAATTATTTAAAGCAGACAATCTACTTTTATCAGTAGCTTGTAAACTGTCTGGTATGAGGCTATATTTCTCTAGAAACTTATACCATGGATTCTGAAGATCATGTATCAATAGATAACACAAAATATATGTAAGTTATTTAAAACAATTTAAAATTCTAAAACTGGCTTCCATTCATAATATTCTTCTTTGTAAATAAAATTATATTTCCAGTAATGATGATATTCTGTAGTTGCAAATTGTGTTTTATGTTGTTACGAAACATGTACTTGTACGATGTCATGTCATAAAGGTATTCTTTCTGTTGTACATCACATTTCAATGTACATGTATTAGAATCTATTTTACAGTGACAGGGCTCACGCTGCCATGTGCCCAAATGCGCCATTGGCACAAAAATAAAAAAGGTGGCTCATTTTTTTTCAAAATTGGCGAATCCTTATGGCATATGATTTTTTCGGCATTATTTTTTTGTGAATCGCTAGGCAGCCAACTGTGATTCGCTAGCAATGGAGAACCTCGATAGCCACACTGTGTGTTCGTGTGGTTTATTTTAACTGAATTTGATTTTATATTGAACAAATATGTTAGCAAAAATCACAAATATTTACCAAGTTCATTGTTGAATAATTGTTGTTCTAAAACTTATAAAGTACCGGTATATAAATTTATTTCTCTTTTTTGTTGGAGTGGGGACGGTGATAAACAAGTTTACATTATTATGTTGAAATGTTTGTTACTGTTATCATATATGTTGTTGAAATAAATATTGTTCAGTCATATTACATTTATATATGTACATGTATATACTACAATGTGTCTAAAATAACACCTTATTTGAAAGAATTATTGAAAGAAGTCACCATTAAATAAAAATTAAGAATAGATATAAATAATGAAGGTTATTAAAGCTATAATCGTTTATTATTTATATCAGAAACTTCACAATAAAGAACAAAAACAACAATTAAAACATACATTCTTTATAGCAAAAGACTTAATTACACCAGCACTTCGTTTGCAGTTACAGTAATGGCATTCTGAATAAGGAAGGAAAACCTCACATTTGTTTTTCATATTGTCAATATATCTGTACAGTAACTGTTATCGTTCAGCCTTGTACAGATTGCACGTAAGGTAATCAGCTTTCATTTATGTTCCAGAGACGTGTGTATTGATCTTTCCAGCCTGTTTTCACTGTCTCTGTCTCAATTAATCTGGCTTTCTAGCAGGACCAAATTATATGGATCAGGGATGGACTGACCAATATGCTTCTCTCATCTCAAAGTGGCCACCTTAATAATGTCATTTTTATTTATTATACTCAAAGAAAATATCAGTGCCAGTAAATTTGAGCAAATGTGTTGAAATGAGCATAGTTGATCAGCTTTTGCATTTTAATGTACATTTTTGCAAGATAAAAAATAAATTATTGATGACCTATTGTAATATTATTACCTGACAGATGAAAGGATATTACTTCAACATAATTTGACTTAAGACTCAAAACCACTGTAGTGTGCTATCAAAAACAACATTGACTGCAGACAAGTATTTGCACTAGACCAATCAGCCACACTTTTATTCACAAAATTGTTAATTGCTACATAACTGCTGTAACATGTTCAAAAAACATCAGTGCCAAAATGATCAAGTGAAACTCACACATATCCAGGTCATAATTTTTTATTCAATAATTCAGCAGGATTAATAGAAATGTAGATTTAGTAAACTTTGATTTAAATTGATTTCACATGATTAAGTTTGAATGGTTACTTCACAAATGTAAATGAGGCCCACTTATACATGAAGCTGCAACCAATTAACAGTAGTTCTCACTTTTGTCACTTTTAACTTAATATGTAAATGAGCTTCACAGATAGCTGTTACCATAATTAGTTCTTCTATCTTCATTATATATGCTAATGAGATTTACACATCTACCAACCTAATTCATAAATTAGTTCTACCTAACATACAACTTAGCCAAGGACATGTACAATTTTACATTTATTTCCTGTCCCACACTTTCGCATCAGATAGTTACTAGTTAAGTGTTTGAAGAAGCCAATATCCTGAATTTAAACTTTTAGTTTGTAACTGAAAGACTTTATATATTTTGTGATAATATCATTCAGGGAAGTGTTCTGCAGACATACACTAGCACTTAACAAGCAGCTTATCCAATGAATACAATCACCGTTACACATTCTAACCCAATCAGTCGGCAACATTGTGCTTGTACATTGTACTACGGAGCTAGCTGGTGTTAGCTGGTTGTTCTACTTCAATAATTGTAAAGACTTGGCAAGAGGACAGACTTGGCCATTGTATTGTAACAGATTGATTTAAAATGTCACAGCAGCATGCACTAGTCCAGAAATAAGATCAAAAAAATTATGATACCACATAATGAATTGTGTTAAGGTCATTAATACAATAACTTCAAACATTCACTATAAAAGTGCCAGTAATGATTACTAGTTTTTACAAATTGTGCATTAATAAACAGACAAAAGGGATTATTTTTTTACCTATAAAACATATAATGTAATAAAATTCTATTGCAAGTAAACAATGTTTAAACAGTAACCTGTATGTTCCTTTTAAAATACAGAGTGTGCTTTTGTTTAAACTCTATAATGGTACATGTATGCATGTAATGGTACAAAATTGCCCAATACAATGTCATTTCAATCAAAAGAAACAGTTTATGTATTGTTTTTTGTTGTTTTTGTGCAAGCAAAGAACTTAAATCAAAGTCTTTGCATGTCTTTTCTGTCTTCTTATCTTTTTTCGTCTATTAGGAAATAATTTAAAAAATAACAGGTAATTTCCCTTGATAAAACACACATTTTATTTTGTTCTATCTCAACAATGATATTAAATTTGTCAAACCAAGGTCTCTTTATACATAATAAACAGTCTTTCCAAAATATTTATATCAGAGAGAAATATATGATTATACGCAGTGTTTGGCTTTGTTATGTTTGTTTGGTCTTTCTTTTATGTTTGTTCAATATTTGTCAATATTGTTGAAGTTGATAATATATGTAACAGTGAAATGCTTTAACTTCATGTACACTTTCCAAAATAAGGTTAATCTTTAATGCATAGTTTCAGCTTTGAACAGATTTTTATCTTAACTTTATACATATAATATTAGCTTTAACAAATAACTAAATAGCATACATTTACATACCATTACAGGCACTTCACTGAACAAGACAACAATTAACAATAATATTTTATTTAAATAAACACATAACTTCTGTCATAACAAATTGCTTCCTTACACATACAACAGATATAAAATTTAACAATAGTACGGCAGAGTTGTACATGTAGTTTGTTTTTTTTCTATTTTCAACCATTTAAATGTTTTTTTCTTATCAATGCAATTTATTTTTTGTTGAAACATGTATATTGACGTGATATCACTGATCAGTATATTTTGCTACAATCTTTTTGTTTATAGACGTATATTTTTGTGAACCCTTTTTTGAAGGCAATGCAAATGGTTACAATTCTCATTTTCATCACTGGTACTCATACATTTTTTATATGTATTGTTGACTTATGGCTGTATTTGCACAACAAGAGGACAAGCAATTTGACCAAATGTCAGTAATAGAGATAGTATAGTCCCCATGTGATAAATAGGTCAGTTCTAAATATAGAAACATAAATAAATAAAACAACACTGATGTATATAACTACTTATAAAAAGAGACAAAAAAATAACCAGATTCAGCAACATTTGGAGTGTAACTTTTGAATGTTGTTTTTTGTCTGTGGAACATAGGATTTTTGCACACATTTACTTTCTTTCTGGTCAAAAGAATGTAAGGTCAGCAAAATGGTTCGGAAATGTAGGTTTCAATATGTAGGTCCACTTCAACCTTCAAATTATATATTTTATTGATTATTTTATAAATTTCTATATTTACACCTAAGATAATTATAAATCAGATACCATTCGTTGGATTTTTATTACATTTTACAGGACTGGTTAATACCAAGCCTAGTTGGGCATATCATTGGCATATCATGGCTGGCTAAACATAAAAGTAATAATGGCTGTTTGTTATAGTTGTTACAGTAACTTTTAGCAAAGCATTTTCTAGGGGGTATTTGTCATCTGTAATAATAGTTCTTGTTACACCAAACCTATAAGCAGTTGTGTTTATTTACATCTCTATTTTTAGAAATGGCCCATTTATAATGCATTGACTACAAATCATTTCCAGCAGTATACAATGCCTTAGGGATGTTACTGACCCATCATGTCTTGCTGATGGTGGTCATCATGGTTGATTCACTGTGATGTTTATGTTACCTGTAGACATTAACCAGGAAATAGGTTTGGGTTAATTTGTCGGTGAGCTTACCCTAATTATGTCTAGGCACAGGCAAAGAGTTGAAAGGTTTTGTTGCCTTGTCTTCACACCCTTCAGGGTATTTGTAAACTTTGTATCTTCAGGCCGCTTGTGTTAAAATGTTTTATTAAAATTTAAGCTGTGTTGTTTTGATTATTTTTTTTTAACTCAGTTGAGTTCTGCCTTTGATTTTTATTAGTTATTTTCTAGCAATTACATGCAAAGATAGCTGGACATTTTTCAAGAGACTAACAATTGTGTTGATCTTGAACAATCCAACAAAGACAACCCTCAACTGGAGCTAAGCAGGCTAGCAGTGCATTTTTTTCATTTACACATGCAAAGTTTAAAATAAACGACCCTCAGTGCTTAATATAAAAAATGGGCCACATTGTTTACACTTACCTTGAGATATGTTTCTATGTATTTTTTGTTTAAATGTGTGTGCTGTTAAAGATTTTACTATAAATAGTTACTTGTTATTGTTCTGTGAAAATGTTGGGTTCACATTTTTGTACATACAGATATTTTCCCCACAGATGTTGGGCATTATTTTGTCTTTCCTTCCTCTAATAAATGGATTTTTTAATCTGATTTGCTTGTTTTTGTTGTTTTTTTTCATATCCTGCTCTAAGTAATATCCTGCTCTAAGTAATTAATTTATACATTTATGCAATGGTGGCTAATGTAAGCGATAGTGATACTAGAGATGCATATTTTGATATACTATCAATTACTACATGTATGTTGTGAAGACATTCATATAATATACCTCTTTCAACAGATCAATGGGAGTTGGGTTGGGGTCATTGTTCTTCCTAAGAGAGCACTTTCTCACATATGAACATGTGTTTCTGAGTCAGAAGTTTACAGCTTTGTAAAAAAGATTACACTTGTACTTTGTACTGTGAAGACCCTGCACAGACACGTCTTGTTACTTTGTGGTTTTCATCACTTACATTTTCTACATTACTATGGACAGTTTGTTATAGCTCCGCCTCTGAGATTTTCAATTATTTTTCTTTTTATTTAAAGACTTGTTTCTCTTGTGACACACCAGACCAGATAGTTCGATGGCTCGAGGTACCAGAGGTTCTGTGTTTAATCGTACGCGGCATGCGAAGTCGTTAACGCTCAAGCAACTATAATGGTAGCTCCATGGCAGGTTTCCACTCAATGATGACTCCAACATCTCACAAGTCTCTCAACAATTGAATATTTGACTACATTTCTTATCAGAGCAGAAAGTTTGTATAATTGAAAAGAAATCACTGCAATACAACAGGTATTTTCACATTTTTAACACATTTGTATGTTTTGTATGTGTTTGTTTGTTTTGTTGTTGTTGTTTGTCTATTCAATAAAAAGAGCAAGTGTGATGCAGTACCTCCATGTGAAATGTATTCCAAAATAGGCTAAAATAGGTTCATGGTTCAATTCCCAGACCTGGCATAAGAGGTGGATTATCAGGCATGCCTTTGCACTGTGCAATAAAGTGCTACTACCTGAGTTTTAATTCTACTCAGGGACCGACAAATTCTTAAATATTCTTGTTGCCCACTGGGCAAGTAGAATTTGTTTCTGGTTGCCCGGAAAATCGCGTGAAATTGTCAATCATAAATAACACAGTTTGTCATGCAACAACATTTATTTAACAATACATCCCTTTATTACAAACAAAATTCATATTCCTGCTTTATAATAAATAACATCAATG
Source organism: Sinonovacula constricta (assembly GCA_007844125.1). Classification (NCBI taxonomy): domain Eukaryota; kingdom Metazoa; phylum Mollusca; class Bivalvia; order Cardiida; family Solecurtidae; genus Sinonovacula; species Sinonovacula constricta. Next base: position 5,687,526 of record CM017568.1, on the reverse strand, counting down.
CACTTTATTCCATCATACAACATTATAAATAAATGCTAGTTTATTATTATTCTAAAATGTGCACAGTAAATAAATAACACATAAAGTAGTCAAGATCTGAGGTAAGTACAGGTAACTATCCAAGCTTACACTGTACAGGTCACACTATATAAAGACACATGTCTATTAGTATATAATACTCAAACTGTCCATTGTTCTTGGAGTTATGAATCCACAGTCACACAGTAATCAATGTTTCTGTGGTTTCTGGTGTCCGGACAGATGTCTTGTTCCTGGACCGCTACTCATCCACAGGTGTATGGCTGCTGTGGGATTGTACTGGCTGAAATCTGGACCATAACTTTTGACCCTCATCAAGGCTTCCAATGTCTCCTGTTTGAGATTCGCCCTCAGACACGTCTTGATAATGTTCTTAGCTGAAAAATAAATACAAAACATGATAATTTTCTGAAAACAATTTTAAGAGACTGGTATTGAATTATTTAAAATGAATTTGCCATGTATTATTCTAAACTAATTTTATTTTGCAGAGGTTACCATTTTTTTATCATACATTTTTACATATTTGCTTTCACCATAAATGATTTACCTGAGAATTGTCAGTAGTAGTACTAAAAATGGTGGACAATTGCAAAGGATCAACTTTTAAAGGGTATGTCTGACCATTCACTATAAAATACACCTATTTACAAGAACCGAAAGTAAACCATTGCCTTTGGGTACCTGAGAATGATAACTGACCATCTGGGAATAATAACTGACCATAGGTATGGATGTTTAGCTATGACGAATTTTGCCACAGCTTCAATAGTAGAATGGAATAAGTCATAAAATACTCAAATCTCCTTTGGGGGTGGGGGTAACTTGTTGACACATTAGGGTTTCCTCTAAATATAAATTTGCAACCAGATGATTATTATCTAGCACCAATCACTAACTAACACCGGACCTGGTAGCGCAATCGGTAGAGCGTCAGCTCCAGGTACGGGAGGCCCCGGGTTTGATCCCGGGCCGCGACATACCAAAGTCGTTAAAAATGGTAGTGGTATAGCTCCCTTGCTAACGCTCAAGCAAATATAAGGGTAGTTCCACGACTGGTTGGCCCGGTGTCAGGATAATGTGACTGGGTGTGGTATCATGCCAGGTGTTCACGTCATGCTATACACAGTGAAGGCAGCACTATATCTGCTTCAAGTGGACACCGTCTCCAGATAACTGAAATACTGTTGGTGGGACGATAAACTTAATAAACAATCAAACCAATCTAACCTCCAGGTGGCTGGTTCTAAAAATATCTAACTGTGCTGCATATGCAGAGATAGGATTCTTCCCAATGAAATCATGTTCGTGGTATTATAAGGGAAAATAAACACATCTAGTACCTTTTCAATTCGCGTACAGCCAAACCTTTCAAGTCATTCATACATTGTTTTCATTTTCTTCTCTTCTGACCATCTTTAACAGTGCAAAAGGTGAGTTTTCTACATAAAGAGTTATAAAATTAATCTTGTGTGATACTAGTACATTATTGTTTTTTCTACATAGGCGTTACACGTTATTCTTAGAGGGATCTTTGCTCCAGGAAAGTATGCGTGAATTAGCAGTAATTTCATAATAACAGTTACATATAAACATTTTTTTTTTATTTTAAGCCTATAAACTACGATATGAGAGAGTTTGTGCATTCCAACATATGTTGCATAACTTCATTTTGACTTACGGTGAACACTCTGGAATAACCATTGATCTTTTTTTCTACACTCTAGTCCATCCGCATTTGTTGCTTTATATTTGTCAGCAATGGCCTGGGTGATATTATAACGTGATCTCATAAGTAAGTGGTTACATGTTTTTTCTTTGCCTTAAAATAGCTAACTGTGCAGCGTGCCTCAGTTAGGTAAGAAATGTTTGTAATGACGATTACGACATTATGCTTCAGCTTTTACATCGGTAGGAAATAACAAACAGCATTTCTCGAGATATGTTATAATTTATTTGGCTGTTCGAGGGAAAAATGTTCTGGTCTAAACCGCTGATACCTCCTTTAAATTGTAGACGACTAAGCTATGTCTGTCAGCATCTAAACATTCCATTATAGACCAGACGTATTAAAAAGCACTGAGACAAAAAACTGCCAGTCTTTTCAAGGAGTTTATTAGTACCCTTTAATTATGGTCAAAACTTTACAATGACACTATGTTATGTTCGAGAATTCTATGCTATATACGCAAATATGTTTATATATTTTCAAAATTGTGTTAGTGACGGCGGACTTTTACTGTTTTGTCGCAATTTCAGATATAATATCAACAAATAAACAATTTCTCCGGCACGCGATTACAATTCACAGTGGTTTACATAAACTAAACAACCAGAATAAACCTTAATTGCCCTCATTAGTTCAAACATGTGATTTCTTTATAACTATTGATTATCATTACACTTCTATGTACAACGCTAGTTGACTTACGCACATTGTATATCCAATAACACTTAGGCTGTTGTGCATGAATTGGACATGCTTGGGCATAAAGTGTAGATGTCTGATCAGGACCGGCACCACTTGCTGCGTAGTAATATGTCTAGGCAACTTTTCATGTAATAATAATTCAATAAGAAGCAGACTCCAACATGGTATTTGTAATAAACACAATTTAGCCTGATACGGTTATAGTTGTCATTCATTATTGACTGTTTTGCTGAGATAAATACAATTTTCTGTCACAACCGGTTAAAAGCAGTTTCTGGCTCCTATATAGGCCTAATTATTATCAGTTCTTTTTAATTCTCGTGTCAGGCATTCGCATCATATCGGGTTTTCTCCGTACAAGTTCGGAAACAGGTACGATCGGTTCGGAAAAGAACCTGGAAGGTAAAAATATTGATACACCGGGATTTTCGGTATGTGCTTCGGTCCTCCTACATCGCTCCTGCGCATTTGAACAAAGTTGGGTTAGCCAATTAGAAACAGCGGAATCATATAATCAAAAGGATGTATTTTTACCAATGCTTCGTATATCCACATCAGACTTTTTAGTTAAACGCAGTATTTACCTTAAATCATGACAATGAATCTGACTGTAAGGTCCTCGATGTTTTGAAAATTAGCACTACGTATCAAAAGTCCTTTACGCCCGTGTATATGTATCAGTCTGTATTATATACACTGCGTTTATCATGTCAGTCGTTCATGTTACATACTTGTTACAGTATTCCACGTAAATAGTTTTTGATTGTTGATCTATTGGACTAGACCAAATAAACAAATCAGCTCAAAAGCGCCCCCCACCCACCCCCGTATACATAAGGTGTTGTTGCAGTTGTTGTCTTAAAACAACACATTGTTTTCCAATCCTGCAACTACCGTTACGTACCTATTTCTTTTGGCCCATTGCTATTCATTATCGAAAATAGTTTAAACCAAAAGCATCAACGCGGTTAATTATAACATTTCAATGATCAATAGTCCATAGAAGTATCGGGTAAAGTATCTCAGTCTACCAAATTTATTTTATGGTGTATTTTAATTAAAAATGCGTGCACATGTGCGATCAATTGGAACATTCTAATATTCAATAACATGTGCATTTAGGATTAAGTAAGTTGGATAGCACTGTTGTTAATTATCGAGATAAGGTTATATAACAATTGATCGAAACAGCTTAAGGGCCGTGCAAGTTAGTATAATTATTTTTGAAACAACAGCATTGACTTACGGCAAGCCGAACGGCTCCTTAATGGGGACTGATTATTGAAAAATCAGTTTTATGAAATTTTAAAATGGTCTGCATGCAGTGAATTCCTCATAATTTTAGATATTAACTGCTTTGATGTTTAGCATTTTTTACGCACAACGACATAAAAATCAGTGCAGACGGAAGTCTGCGTTTGAACGAGTCTTCGCGCATTATGTGCAATTTTTAATACAAGTACGCAGATTGAGTCATCTGAAGCTTACTTCAAAAGGGAAATAACAAAATACTAGACTCAGTGCATATTTTTTGGATATAGCAAACATACTTTGTCTAAATCTTTATTGTTGTTAACAGTATGAATATTGGGAATGAACGATTGTTTGTGGGTATCTTACTTTCAATTGTAAGCGTACTTTATTGCACATAAGCGTTAAACATAAAGAATACTCAAGACAAACTTGACAAAAGCATGGAGCTTTGTGACTTAGAATATTTTACTTTAACGAAAACCGGTATTTGGCGTATTAAGTAACTGACTATGGTGGCTGGAAATGACAAAAATATCCGTGTACTAGTTTAGTAAGACAATAAATCGGTGTTGGTTGTCGATGCATATAGGATGATGCTTCTGTTATACAACTGATAATTGTTCTGTTTTTGTTTTCAGAGAAACAGCAGAGGCACAATTATAGTTGCGCCTTTAATTATTGACGGGAGTAACACCCATGAAAAACACTGATTAGGACTACTTGCACACCAATTCAATTCAATATTTTATTGGCACAAACTTATATGTTTTTTGCCATACATGAATAAATAAATATGGCGACAAAAATACACATATAAATAATAATAAATTGCATACATGTTAAGCATAGAGAAAAGTATGTAGCAAATGTATAAGGTATGTGTATACTATTAAGTCAAGTACAATTATATGTCATGGTAACATGGAAGTAAAAAAAAAAACAATAAATAAATTTAAGAAAAATAACTACTATACATTTTTTCTTTTACAATATGCAAGGTATACAAATCTAGCTAGTCGTTTAGTTAATCCTGATTGGTTGCATTTCATTAGTTGTTTAAATTTAATAATACTTGGCCAAGAGCAAAAATAGTTTGGTAATATACTCATTCTTAATTCTCTATAAAAAGGACATACCAAAACAAAATGATACTCGTTTTCGATGACATTCATTCGACAATATATACATTTCCTATCCTGTTTATCAATGTTTCTAAATCTGCCTTCTTCTATTGCTAGTTTATGGGAAGAACATCTCAATTTAGATAAGGCTCCTCGATGAAGAGGGTTATCAACTACCATCAGATATTTTTCAAATTCAATTTTTTTCTTAAATATGCAGCATGTTTCTAGCTTACTAGAATCATTAATCGAATAATGCCAACATTGTACATAATGGTCAATAATTCTCTGTGTTATTAAGCTTATGTTATCCCTGTTGTAAGACTCATTAAAAATAGGTAGCCTAATCCAAGGTTTTCAAAAATGTCTTTAACACTTAATGTCCATTTCAAAATATAATTACCGTCATTATTAGTTAAATGAGCCAGTTTGTATTGCAAGGAGTTAGGATGTTTGTTTAATTTAATCCAATATTTAATAATACGAATCCTGCGAGTGAAAACTAAAGGCAATCTACCCAGTTCTCCATACACTGAAGCACTGGCCGTTTGTTGCCTAACAGATAATACATGTTTTAGAAATTTAAGATGAATACGGTCAATGTCAGGGGCTTTGTGAAAACCCCAAACTTCACATCCGTAGCATAATATTGGGAGAATCATTGCATCAAACAATTTAAGTTTATCTTGGACATGTACAGATATTTCATCAAATAAGGAATGTAAGGAAAACAAGGCTTTAAGAGCACATACAGATAAACGTTTCTGTGACGTATAAAAAGAACAGTTAGCCTTTAATGTAACTCCTAGATATGTAAACTCATTCATACTTTTAATTTGCTTTCCATTATAAGTTATATTTATGTTTCTTCTAGTTATGCCTTTGCCAAAAACTACAATAGCTGATTTCAAAACATTTACTTCTATGCCCCAAGTATTACAATAATTCTCAAGTGCATTAACCTGATTTTGTAAGCCTATAGCTGTTCTAGAAAATAATACTGTGTCATCCGCAAATAGTAGCATAAACAAATTCATTTCAGCAAGTGATATTGTGTCTAGAACATTGTTTTCATTGTTTGAAATAATGTAATCATACATGTCATTAATAAACATTAGAAAAAGTAACGGAGATAAAGTTTCACCCTGCTTAACGCCAGTAGAGCTATCAAAGAAATCAGAGCATTTACCATTTAAACGTACACACATTTTAACAGTAGCATACATAGATTGCAAAAACTGTACAATTTTGGAAGAACATCCATTTCTTATTAATTTGATAAATATACCGTTCCTATAGACTAGATCGAAGGCTTTTTTAAAATCAACAAAACAACAATATAAATTACCATTTTCATTATTAACTACTTTATCAATTATACAGTTTAAAACAAAAATACAATCTATCGTACTTCGATTCTGTCTGAAACCACACTGAAACTCATTTAAAATGTGTTAGCTTCCACCCAATCAGACAAACGTTTATTGATAATATTTGATAATATCTTAGAGAAAATACTTGTAAGCGCAATACCTCTGTAGTTATTTAAGTCTGAAAGCAAACCTTTCTTTGGAACAGGCACAATAATCCCTTTAGTCCAGCTTGCAGGATACACACCAGCTGTGAAAATATAGTTAAACAGTTTACATAGTAAAGGTGAGATGAAATCTATGCAATCAAGAAAGAGTTCTGGTATTAGTTTATCATAGCCACCACTTTTTCCTCTCTTTAATGAAGAAATTGCGTTTTTAACTTCATGTATTTCGAAAACCTTATCTAGGGATTCAATATTTTTTGTGAAGTTCGAGGTATCTAACTCTTCTTCAACAGTATTATTTTAAAACATGTTTTCGGTCGAAAACAAATCCTTAAAATGTTTAAACATATCATTTAGATTAATCTGATTTTGATAACAGTCTGACTTTTTTCTATATTTTTTAATCACATTCCAGAACTGTTTAGGATTAGAAGAAGCTAAATCGTGTAAATTGCGCGTTTGTATTATATTATATTTTGTTTTAGCTTTATTTATGACTTTACGGTATGACTTACGCTTTGCCTTAACAATACACAAGTCAACGTCTGTTTTGGACTTTCTATATTTATTACATGCGGCTCTAAATTCTCTTTTCGCTATAACGCATTCTTCATTAAACCATTGATTTTTACTTTTATGACTATTGTTTACTTTGAGAGCATTACTGTGAAAAAAAACTTTACCATGCACGTCACATGCAATATTATATAGTTTTTCGGAAATATAATCCACGCCCTCGTCGATTGTCAAACTCTGTGTGCATACTCGATCAACAATATTATATAAATTATCTCTCTCCTGCCGCAAGGTTTCATTAAAAACATGTACCTTAGAACTATCATATGATAGTTTACTACTAGTTCCATGTGTGACATCATCTGTCTCATGAGTATTATATAAGCAAAAATTTAATTGAATTGGAGCATGAGTAGAGCATACTTGCATATCATGCACAATAAAATTATTTATAAAGGGAAATAACTCTTCAGAACAAATAACATAGTCAATGAGACTATTGCCTGTAGAGGACATGAAGGTATAGCTACCAACACCACTGTCCTCACCGACACGTCCATTGACTATACGAATCCCACTAGAAATGCATAGGTCAATCAACTTATTGCCTGAAGAATTAACTGTTTTGTCCATGCTTGCCCTATTAGGAAAAGAAATATCATCAGAAATTATATCACCAAAAATTTCGTTAACATTTAAATTCTCTATATTAATGTCATCGGGCTTTTCGCCACATCTGGCATTTAAATCTCCAATTATTACTATTATACCTTTGCTAGTAAAAATTCTAACATCATTTTCGAGTTGCTCAAAATATCCTACGTCATGTGACTGAAAGTAAGGGCTACTAGCTGGGGGTATATAACAAAAGCATGTATATATATCTTGAGGCGTATTAAGAAATTGCTTAGAAAATTTAAGCCATATAAAACCTGTTGGGTCTACTTTCTCTATCGTAAACAAATTTCTTAACTTATGCTTGTAAAATAAACAAACACCACCATGACCACGCTTAGTCCTATAGTTCAAGCTAGGTTAGCTGAAAATGCACCCCACCCCCTCCCCACACACACACCATGGCATACGCCCCGATCAGGACTAGCCCCGACTGGGACTTGAACCCATGTGTCGAGGGCCTATTCTGTCCATAGGAATTACCAATTTACTCTTCCAAGCGAAACATTGTTACAATGAATTGTGTTCACTATTTTCACGAATAAACATATTTAAAATACATGTAATTAAAACAACAGATAGCTAGCATGAGTGGAATGTTAATGTATCGAAATACATTTTCTTTCTTTCTTTCAATAAAAATGCATTATTTATTTGATAACATAAATGTGTACAAATTGATTTTTATGTCTTTCAAAAACTGATGACAAGAAGCAGAGCAATATTAAGATAGCAAAGAACATCTCTTTCAATATCACCTCAGAGAAACAGGCGTACAGGTAGATTATATTAAATGTTACAAAAGGACTATTGGTCGAGTGATAGAGTCGCAGGCTTGTAGCTCCTCTGTTTGCTCGCCTCCCATCGCCTGAGTTCTGGCCCTGGTCATGGCGAAGGGCTTTCTATGGGATGGTCTTCCTGGGCCGGTGGTTCTACAGAGTCATATCACATGACTTCGCTGCCTTGCTGACATACATTGTAGAAGATTAAGAAAGTTGAGCGTATTTTCCTCAAACAAGTGAGCCATGATGCGGAATTATAACATGCGTTTTTTACTCTACGAAAATGTATGTTTTAAATAAAATGAACCAGATTCCTTGCACGTTAATATAGGAATAACCAATAGAAATGTATAGATCGAATTTCGTTTAACTATTAACTAAACACGAATATTTCGTTAGTTTGATGATAATGTAAAATGTACATAATGAACGTGTTCACCTTTGTTACAAGATTATGTTTATTGAGCGTAATAAAATGTGCTGCCAATGTTTTCGTGGCCTTGAATATTTGACATCAAGCGGGTTCAGACAAAGTTGGGTATTTATGCACGCACCATTGCAAACACAAATTGCACTCATTATGTTTGTTGAGATGCTATTTCCGGGACAACCGTTGTGTCTGGTGATTTTTAAAACGATATAAAAAATTAAACATTTTTATTTCGAAAATTGTGGCTTGATGCGCATTTACTTACCTTTCAAGAAACACTTTGATTTAAAAAAGAGACAAATATGCAACAGTGCAAAATCAAACGCTGTATAGGGATGTCTCAACCGCTAATGATGCCGTACTTGACATATACAATGTATATATATTTATTTTAAACCTTAAAATGGCAAATGTCTGTAGTTTGGCCAACCTTTACAAGTAACCTTTTGTACCTGTGAAGTTAAATTAAAGTTGTCATAAAAATCAGGATTGCCTAACAATTCCCCTGTAGACCTGCATATATACGGAGAAAATACACGAACAATAACACCGGTTGACCTGCATATATGCGGAGTATATACACGTACAATTACACCGGTTGACCTGCATATATACGGAGAATATACACGAACAATTACACCGGTTGACCTGAATAAATACGGAGAATATACACGTACAATTACACCGGTAGACCTGAATAAATACGGAGAATATACACGTACAACTACACGGTTGACCTGCATATTTACGGAGAATATACACGTACAATTACACCGGTTGACCTGAATAAATACGGAGAATATACAAGTACAATTACACGATTGACCTGCATATTTACGGAGAATATACACGTGCAATTTCACCGGTAGACCTGAATAAATACGGAGAATATACAAGTACAATTACACGGTTGACCTGCATATTTACGGAGAATATACACGTACAATTACACCGGTAGACCTGCTTATATACGGAGAATATACACGTACAATTACACGGTTGACCTGCATATATACGGAGAATATACAAGTACAATTACACGATTGACCTGCATATTTACGGAGAATATACACGTTCAATTACACCGGTAGACCTGCTTATATACGGAGAAAATACACGTACAATTACACGGTTGACCTGCATATTTACGGAGAATATACACGTAAAATTACACCGGTAGACCGGAATAAATTCGGAGTATATACACGTTCAATTACACCGGTAGACCTGCTTATATACGGAGAATATACAAGTACAATTACACGGTTGACCTGCATATTTACGGAGAATATACACGTACAATTACACCGGTAGACCTGCTTATATACGGAGAATATACACGTACAATTTCACCGGTAGATTTGAATAAATACGGAGAATATACAAGTACAATTACACCGGTAGACCTGCATAAATACGGAGAATATACACGTAAAATTACACCGCTAGACCGGAATAAATTCGGAGTATATACAAGTTCAATTACACCGGTTGACCGCATATAGGCGGAGAATATACACGTACAATTACACCGGTAGACCTGCACATTTCATCGCCAGCGACGAGACAGTTGGCCGGATATCGCCCGTGTTCCCTTCTTGTCAAAGGTCTTCAAACCGATAACAATCGAGCGGTCAGTGACTTTAACTAGATTACCATTGTGAACGACCCATTAGCTTACGAAATACCATTTGGCGGTTGTTAACATCTTGTACAGTTTTCGACATACTTTTCTAATGGATAAGACTATATATACTTGAAATACCATTCGGCAAAGTTATGTTATGTGTCGACATGCTGCATTGCAACCCGCTTCGAAACAAAACCCAGTTTTGAAATAATTAGTTCAAACCGGGTTGGTTTTGCTTTGTTTTGTTTCAAAACGGCTTGTAACGTCCAAACACTCTTGAAATAGCCTATTTGAAATAAACTTCTTTTTTATAATTGCTAAAATGACTTTTGATGCATTTGTTTGTGTTGTGGATCATGATAAATACGATATTTACCAAAAACTCGGCATGAAAGCCGGAATGGACTTATCAGCAAATTACCAAATCAATAGAAAATGTATCTTTTCGCTATTTACGGGTCGGGAAACAGGTCGAAAACGGACTTTTTTTAACAAAAACAAAAAGCAAGCGTTTAAAAGTAATTATTTCAAAAGGGTTTTGTTTCGAAACGGGTTGTTACAGTGCTGTCCCAATTCGTTCTGTTTGTACATGTGAAAGTAAAATTCAGAAACCGCGTCTTTATGACACGCTTTCCTAATTCCTATGTACATATATATTGCAATACCAGACTTCATCCGTTGTATAGTCTCTCGTGTGGGAGATAATATGGAAGACGTATTTATGTTATGGTGTGGCTGCATCGCTAAATTACAGTAGATATGTACGTGTCAGTGGCGAATAAAACGGTTTCTGATTTGGTTACATCTGTTGTTGCAATTAAAGCTGTTTGATAACATGGGAAATCAATGACACAGCTAAAATATTATCATAAAGGAACATTGATGCACGTCACTTCTTGTTTGAATCGTGTTATGATTTGGTAGTATTTAAGTTAGACGAGAACAGGTATTTCACCCCCATCAACATATTCTTTTTTAATTCTCCTCTCGGGGAACATCGAAAAAACATTTTCAAACGCCCTCTCACGATTTTACGTCCCATCTCCATTTTCCTTCACGGGAACATAAAAAAGTTTTCAAACGACCTACCAAAATAGAAATTTCGACGAGTTGTTAAAAAATAAGTGTCATGTAGTTTTTGAATGTCAAAAATAACAGTCTTAGAAATGATCTTTTCATATTATAGATGATACTGTTGATGCAGTGATTTTGGCAGTTTTGTTGGACTTTTGTCCACTAAAGATGATGTTATACTTAAAAATTATAGTTTTTGTATACAATAGTATATAAGTATTGAAAACAGATGTTTTCTGTAATTTTCGATACGCGACTCCTAATTTGTAACCCTGTATCACCACCTTGTTGGCAGATTGTCTCTTGTTACAAAATAGACTTCTGTTCTGTTCTGTTCGAATTGGGTGAAATTGGTGCGGGTCTTTTAAAGGTGATATCCAACAGTTGACTAAATCTGATATGATACAATGTATGACCTTTGTTTTGTATTTGTACATAATTTCTACAGGGAAAAAATCATGCTTTAGTCAAAGCTTTGACGATTTTCAACAGTATCTCAATTTTAGGGTTGTAAAACTCGTAAATCAGCACTTAAATATTCATTCTTTTCAATTCAATAAGTAAAAAACGATTGGGATTCCTGCTAAAAATAGACATCTACGACACAACCGATGACGTTGATGAGTTAAAACATAAGTGGCCACGTGGTGTTCTTAGTTTAAAAACTGTGCAGCGCGGCTCAAATAGGAAATACACGTTTGAAATGACGATTGTGTGTTATGGTTCACTTTTGTGACATAAGTAGGACATCAATAAACATTATTTTGCGAGATCTGTTAAGGTAGCAGTAGTTTACTATAATCTTAAATGTTTAACGTTAAAAAACGGCGGAGGACTATTCCCTACCCGGGAATACATAAAATAAACGTGTTAAGTATCCAGAGTGGAGTTTGACAACATTATTATATTTTATTATTATGTTTTATAAGTTTATAAATAAATGTTGCATGTATCATGTCAAGTGTCTACTGTACACACAGGCGCCCCCTCCTTTGTGTAGACCAATTTATCGTCATAAATGCTTGAAAGAACTCTGTGTCTGTCGTTTATTCCGATGTTGACAAATTGTCTTACGAGCTGCTTCTTTCGGAATAGGCTATTTCATTGTGGTGTACATGTTTTTGCGCAACTGATAATTTTACAAACGCAACGAGATTGCCGGATATGCAGTCTGATGTGTGTCTATGGGAGACAGTCAATATTGTTACCAGACAGATAGATGGAGCATATCCTACCAGTCAGTCTAATATAAAAGGATTATATTTTGGGACCGTCTTGTCAAGATGACCAGTGGCGGATCCAGGATTGTAACCTGAAAGGGGGCGGCAAATGTTACTTTTGCGGAAAGATTGCCTTTGATATATGATATATGAAAATTGTTGTTTCTGGATTGCTGGAGATGAGTTCTGACATTTATAGATCGAAACAAAAAATGAAACATTTTAATGTACCTATAGATATTGTTCTGGAAATGTTCTTGTTGAACGCGCCGTGTGCGCACCTCAGAATTCGCTGCTGATTACGAATATTTATCCGTGTCTTCGTTCTTGTTTCGACATATTTGTTTACTTTTATCCTTAGGCCCAAAAGCCGTTATATTTGGATTTTATAAATGTGTGTCCTGGCAGCTTACGTCAGTGCAAAAGTTTATTGACTCAGGTACAAGGTACAGTAAGTTTTATCAACATGTGTTCATGATAGTTAAAAGAATTAATAGTACACGTATTGACTTTATTCATTATTTCCAGCCCTGTGAGGCACAAAAAATGAAGTACATATGTAACTAACCAAAACAATTTTTGAAAGAATTATTGATGTTGATCTTATTCGAGAATTTTATTCCTATGACGCATAAAAAATGAAGTACATATGTAATTGATAAAAACTCATTTCATTACAAAACGTGTTGGTCGATGCGAACCAGTTTATCACAAAACAGGTTGAGAATTAAAACAATTTCAAACCATTTTTAATAAATATTGTGTGTGTGTGTGTACGTAACTTTGTACCATACCCTTCCCACTGATTCGGTCAAATTCTGAACTAAAACTAAGTTTATTACAAAACGATTTTAATAGCTGAACGGTTTATGAGAAATGACCATGTGCATGGATATTAAATAAGTACCTTTGTGCGGACTTTGATTTCTCGCATGAAGCTCGAATACTTTATATATGACTGCGCGTTTAGAAAACCTGCCAACATTAAGTTCGTTACTGTAAGAGTATAAAGAGTATAAGTAACATTTATAACATAATAGTTTTGTTTTTTTCTTTGTGTTCTTGATTAATTTGTTAATACTGTTAAGTTAATTTTTAGATGCTGTCTAGTTGTTTCTTGTCATCTTCCAATTTCTGCCTCATTCCTGTGTATCTAGACGGAGTCGACGCATTAACTATAGTAAAGGGTCCAAATTAGCCATATTTCATAAAAATTAGCCGGATTTCCAAATTAGTCGCATTTCAAGTGCAGACTCTACGAATCCTCATACAACTGTAAATTATCCAACCTAAAATGTGATTATACGTGAAAGGTACATAAAGATAATCTAGTCACTGATGTGAAACCAATTAAGTCGCTGAAACATGAATATACGTCGAGTTGTTTTGTTTTTGATCATAATAGCAACGTCCAGCTATTTTGGTGGGAAAAGGTCCCATACAAGTGTCTGGGTAGAACCACCGGTGCACCACAGGTCAGCTGGAAGGCCTTCCCACATTAAGTCCTTCGCCCCGAACGGGAGTTGAACCTACGCAGAGAGAGGCTAAGTGGTCAGACAAGTTACAAGTCGGCGACTTGTGTATTTATTTGATACAGTATCACATGTGGTAATGATTCTAGTGAGCATGTGTGTTATTATTCGATACAATATCACATGTAGTAATGATTCTTGTGAGCATGTGTGTTATTATTCTATACAATATCACATGTGGTAATAATTCTAGTGAGCATGTGTTATTATTCGAACCAATCTCACGTGTGGTAATGATTTTGTGAGCATGTGTTATTATTTGTACAATGTCACACGTGGTAGGCTAATTATTCTAGTGAGCATGTGTTATTATTCAATACAATATCACGTGTGGTAATGATTCTAGTGAGCATGTGTTATTATTCGATAGAATATCACGCGTGGTAATGATTTTAGTGAGCATGTGTTATGATTCGATACAATATTACGTGTGATAATAATTCTAGTGAGCATATGTGTTATTCGATACAATGTCACATGTGGTAATGATTTTAGTAAGCATGTGTTATTATTCGATACAATATCACCTGCGTTAATGATTCTAAAATGAGCATGTGTTATTATTCGATACAATTTCACGTGTGGTAATGATTCTGGTGAGCATTTGTTATTATTCGATACAATATCACATGTGGTAATGATGCTAGTAAGCATGTGTCATTCGATACACTATCCCACGTGGTAATGATTCTAGTCAGCATGTGTTTATATTCGATACAATGTCACGTGTGGTAATGATTTTAGTCAGCATGTGTTATTATTCGATACAAAACCACGTGTTGCAATGATTCTAGTGAGCATGTGTTGTTATTCGATACAATATCACGTGTGGTAATAATTCTAGTGAGCATATGTTATTGTTCGATACAATATTTTTACGACCGGTGTCGCTATATAAGTTTATTTATAAAATGGCACGTTTACTAAACGACGAAATGGTGTAACAGAAAGAACAAGCCAGCAACAAACTAGTACAAAAATGTTTTATATTTTAATAAACAATTAAATCTATGGCGTAATCAAACAACAACAAATAAATGAGACAAAATTTCAGAAAGCAAAATAAATGTTAGCTTACAATTTGTCCCTTTAGGAGGTGTCCCTATAACAGTCCAATAAATAATCCAACGTCGAATAATCCTGAAGAGTTATTGGTAGAATGTCCTCGTAGATAAGCACAGTTGAAATAATCCAAAGGTACAACAAAACATGAATGTAAATGATATAATTCCAAATTCAACACTTTTATACATTTGTATTTATATCACTGTAGAACATAGTAAGTCCACGTAAGTTCCAACACAAAAAGATCTAATATAGAAACTGCAAGTATTTCCAAACTCTATGTCTAAACTCTATATATGTCCAAACGTTTATATCCAACCTACCCAAACTTCCAAATTAACTTTATATCGGCAAACACGCCCTTATATATACGCAAAGAATTTCCAGAACATTCACGAACCCAGAACATTCTCGAAAACCAGTTAAAAATAAACAATTTAACTTTCTAGCATGATCCTTTTCTTCTAGCAGTTACGCGAATGCTACGTCATCAAAACCCCAACGGTAAACATCCCTTAACCTGAATAGCGTAACCTTAAACTCTGGTGTATTACTGTACATAACAATATCACATGCGGTAATGATTCTAGTGAGCATGTGTGTTATTATTCGATACAATATCACATGTAGTAATGATTCTAGTGAGCATGTGTGTTATTATTCTATACAATATCACATGTGGTAATGATTCTAGTGAGCATGTGTGTTATTATTCTATACAATATCACATGTGGTAATGATTCTAGTGAGCATGTGTGTTATTATTCGATACAATATCACATGTGGTAATGATTCTAGTGAGCATGTGTGTTATTATTCTATACAATATCGCGTGTGGTAATGATTCTAGTGAGCATGTGTGTTATTATTCTATACAATATCACATGTGGTAATGATTCTAGTGAGCATGTGTGTTATTATTCTATACAATATCACATGTGGTAATGATTCTAGTGAGCATGTGTGTTATTATTCTATACAATATCACATGTGGTAATGATTCTAGTGAGCATGTGTGTTATTATTCGATACAATATCACATGTAGTAATGATTCTAGTGAGCATGTGTGTTATTATTCGATACAATATCACATGTAGTAATGATTCTTGTGAGCATGTGTGTTATTATTCGATACAATATCACATGTAGTAATGATTCTTGTGAGCATGTGTGTTATTATTCGATACAATACCATGTGTGGTACTGATTCTAGTGAGCATGTGTGTTATTATTCGATACAATATCACATGTAGTAATGATTCTAGTGAGCATGTGTTATTATTCGACACAATATCACATGTAGTAATGATTCTAGTGAGCATGTGTGTTATTATTCGATACAATATCACATGTAGTAATGATTCTAGTGAGCATGTGTTATTATTCGACACAATATCACATGTAGTAATGATTCTAGTGAGCATGTGTGTTATTATTCGATACAATATCACATGTAGTAATGATTCTTGTGAGCATGTGTGTTATTATTCGATACAATATCACATGTAGTAATTATTCTAGTGAGCATGTGTGTTATTATTCGATACAATATCACATGTAGTAATGATTCTAGTGAGCATGTGTGTTATTTTTCGATACAATACCACATGTGGTACTGATTCTAGTGAGCATGTGTGTTATTATTCGATACAATATCACATGTAGTAATGATTCTAGTGAGCATGTGTGTTATTATTCGATACAATATCACATGTAGTAATGATTCTTGTGAGCATGTGTGTTATTATTCGATACAATATCACATGTGGTAATGATTCTAGTGAGCATGTGTGTTATTATTCGATACAATATCACATGTAGTAATGATTCTTGTGAGCATGTGTGTTATTATTCGATACAATATCACATGTAGTAATTATTCTAGTGAGCATGTGTGTTATTATTCTATACAATATCACATGTAGTAATGATTCTAGTGAGCATGTGTGTTATTATTCGATACAATATCACATGTAGTAATGATTCTAGTGAGCATGTGTGTTATTATTCGATACAATATCACATGTGGTACTGATTCCAGTGAGCATGTGTGTTATTATTCGATACAATATCAATGTAGTAATGATTCTAGTGAGCATGTGTGTTATTATTCTATACAATATCACGTGTGGTAATGATTCTAGTGAGCATGTGTTATTATTCTATACAATATCACATGTAGTAATAATTCTAGTGAGCATGTGTTATTATTCGATACAATATCACGTGTGGTAATAATTCTAGTGAGCATATGTTATTATTCGACACAATATCATGTGTGGTAATGATTCTAGTGAGCATGTGTTATTATTCTATACAATATCACGTGTGGTAATAATTCTAGTGAGCATATGTTATTATTCAATACAATATCATGGGTGGTAATGATTCTAGTGAGCATGTGTTATAATTCTATACAATATCACATGTAGTAATGATTTTATTGAGCATGTGTATAATTCGATGTGTAGAATTCAATACAATATCACGTGTGGTAATGATTCTAGATAGCATTTTATTATTCGATACAATATCACGTGTGGTGATGATTCTAGTGAGCATGTGTTATAATTCGATACAATATCACGTGTGGTAATGATTCTAGTGAGCATGTGTTATAATTCGATACAATATCACGTGCGGTAATGAGTCTAGTGAGCATATGTTATTATTCGACACAATATCACATGTGGTAATGATGCTAGTTAGCATGTGTTATTATTCGATACAATATCATGTGTGGTAATGATTCTAGTGAGCATGTGTTAATATATGATACAATGTCACGTGTGGTAATGATTCTAGTAAGCATGTGTTATTATTCAATACATTATCACGTGTTGTAATGATTCTAGTGAGCGTGTGTTGTTATTCGATACAGTATCACGTGTGGTAATAATTCTAGTGAGCATATGTTATTATTCGATACAATATCACGTGTGGTAATGATTTTAGTGAGCATGTGTTATTATTCTATACAATATCACGTGTGGTAACAATTCTAGTGAGCATGTGTGTAATTCGATGTGTGTAATTCGATACAATATCACACGTGGTAATGATTCTAGTGAGCATGTGTTATTATTCAATACAATATCACGTGTGGTAATGATTCTAGTGAGCATGTGTTATTATTCAATACAATATCACATGTTGTAATGATTCTAGTGAGCATGTGTGTACTTCAATACAATATCACGTGTGGAAATGATTCTAGTGAGCGTGTGTTTTTATTCAATACAATATCACGTGAGGTAATGATTCTAGTGAGCATGTGTTGTTATTCGATACAATATCACGTGTGGTAATGATTCTAGTGTGCATGTGTTATTATTCAATACAATATCGCGTGTGGTAATAATTATAGTGAGCATGTGTTATTATTCAATGCAATATCACATGTTGTAATGATTCTAGTGAGCATGTGTGTACTTTGATACAATATCACGTGTGGTACTGATTCTAGTGAGCGTGTGTTATTATTCGATACAATGCCACACGTGGTATTGATTCTAGTGAGCATGTGTTATTATTCGATAGAATATCGAAGTGGTGTGGTGCTCTTTGAGCACAGGGTGTGTAATGTGTAGTGCTGTAGCATAGTGTAGTGTAGTGTTGTTTATTTTTCTTCTGCATCTATCTCGCTTCCAGCTGCAGCCGCCACATAGCTCTGTCAGAGTGAAAAGAGGGGCCGATAGCGTAAGTCCTCCCCTAATGGTTGTACACTTCTACGCATCAAGACTCTCACAGTGCCTCCTAGCGGCACACCATGGAAACTGGACACTTTGCGGCCCAGGCTAAACTGTGAGGGATCTCGGAGCAGGTTGGAGCCCCAGAGGTACAGTGGGCAAGAGCCACCAGCGTGTGGACACGCTCTGCCACTTACTTACCAATCCAACCACCTGCTGCCTTGCAGGTTGAGCCTCTTGAGGCAAAGGCTAGAAGGATACTTTGACATCAAACCATCTGCTGCCTTTTAGATATACCTCTTGGTTGAGGAAGGGCTAGGAGAGAAGTACTCCGACACAAAACTTCAGTTTCTTGACAGCTGTAAATGACAAGTTGGCGTCACGAAGGGCATCCGGCCATGAAATAATGCTCCAACCCAATCTATGGCAAACCGCAATACATATAGAAGTGAAAACGGGGCCAGTACCCTTGAGAGAACTGGTGTCGTATTCGGTAGGGCTGGTAGATGTGGGCCAGTCAGATCGTCATTACGCGAAATCCCACGTCAACCTATACGCTTAGGAAGCTGGAACATCGGAACCTTTAGTGGAAGATCAGGAGAAGTGGTTGAAACCCTCACGAGAAGACGTATTGACATCTGCAGCATACAGGAGGTTAGATGGAGAGATGGTTCAGCTCGTCTTCTGACCGGAATGAACTCGAGGTACAAACTGTACTGGATGGGGAACCAGGCTGGCACTGGGGGAGTGGGTATACTCCTTGCTGAGAAATGGATAGACAAGGTACTTGACATCGCAAGAGTGAGTGATAGAATACTTGTCATGAAGATCTGAATCGACAAACATCGATCCTCAACATCATTTCAGTTTATGCTCCCCAATCGGAGCTTGACAGCAGTGACAAGGACGCTTTTTACAATGACCTACATAGCGTTGTATCCCGAATCAGCTCACAGAAAAAGCTTCTCATCTGTGGGGACTTCAATGGTCACATTGGCTGCGCTGCAGATGGATACGAGGGAGTCCATGGCAGAAATGGATATGGCCAACGCAATCAGGAGGGTGAACGCATTCTGGAATTCGCCACTGAACAAGACCTCATAGTGGGAAACTCATTCTTCAGGAAACCTCCACAACAGCTCATCACATATCAGTCAGGTGAACACTGTAGCCAGATCGATTACATACTGATGAGAAAATGAGGAGACCTAAAGATAACCAAGAATGCAAAAGTCATCAATTGGGAGGAATGTGTGTCACAACACAGACTACTCGTATGTGATTTAACACCGATGTTCGCCACACCTAAACGCCAAAAGTACACCCCTATACTACGCATATGGAAACTCAGAAATGATGAACTAAAGTCAGAGTTTGCAAATGCAATGCAAGCAGCCCTACAAGCAGCTGATAATACAGAAACAGTGGAAAACACCTGGGAGAAACTCATATCAAGCCTACTCAGCTCAGCAGAGAGAGTTTGTGGTTGGACCAAAAAAGGACCGCCAAGAAAACAGACATGGTGGTGGAACAGTGAAGTCAGCACAGCTGTTTAGGAAAAGGGAACTCGTTGGAAGGAGTGGAAGAAAGGTGGCACAGGAAAGAAGAGCTACCTTGAGGCCAAGAGACAAGCCAAGCATGTCATATACCTTGCAAAGAAGAATGCTGAGGAACAACAGTTGCAGAATGTGCTCGATGGCAAGGAAAACAT
Source organism: Sinonovacula constricta (assembly GCA_007844125.1). Lineage (NCBI taxonomy): Eukaryota > Metazoa > Mollusca > Bivalvia > Cardiida > Solecurtidae > Sinonovacula > Sinonovacula constricta. The sequence continues at coordinate 5,666,819 of CM017568.1, read as the reverse complement.
CTTCTGAATTGCTAAGCAGATGAAGCGACAAAACCAGGATGTCATAGGAGAGAAATGTGTGAGAAACGATCAAGGAGAGATGGCATTGGATGATGAAGCCAAGAAAAGTGCATGGCAAGAGGACTACCAGAGACTTCTGAATGTTGAGTTTCCCTGGGACCCAGATAGTCTATCTGCTGCAGCCCCGATACTTGGACCACCCATACAAATCACAGAGAAAATGACGAAGGATGCAGTGAGCAGATACAAGAGTGGCAAGGCAGCGGGGCCATCTGGCATTGTAGCCGAAATGCTCAAGAGCTCAGGGGAGAGCTGCATCCCATACCTTACGCAGTTTCTGAACAAAATCATCACTGAGGGGTGCATACCTTCAGACTGGGACATAAGTTTTGTAGTAAACTGCTACAAAGGAAAAGGAGATGCACTTGAGAGAGGGAAATACAGGGGATTGAAACTGCTGGATCAGGTCTTGACGATCCTGGAGAGAGTACTTGAGAAGCTTATCAGAGGGATGGTCAACATCAACAATATGCAGTTTGGCTTCATGCCTGGTAGAGGGACAATAGATGCTATCTTTATACTCCGCCAGATGCAAGAAAAATACATCGAGAAAAACAGGACTCTCTACCTCTACTTCGTTGACTTGGAAAAGGCTTTCGATCGTGTTCCGAGAGAGGTCCTCTGGTGGGCTATGAGGAAGGTAGGGGTTGAAGAATGGGTAGTTCGAGTAGTTTAGGCCATGTATAGACAGGCCAAGAGTAAGGTCAGGGTAGGCGACTTTACTGTTCATCATCGTGCTTGAGGCCATATTGAAGGAGTTCTGCACTGGTCTCCCATGGGAAATGTTGTATGCTGACGATTAAGTCATAGCTGCAGACACAGTGGAGGAATTGACCATCAGAGTGGAGAGATGGAAGAGTAACCTCGAGAGCAAAGGGCTAAGAGAGAACATGGGTAAGACAAAAGTCCTGTGCAGTGGCAAAGACCTAAACGTCCTTGTAAACTCAGGAAAATGGCCATGTGGAGTATGCAGGAAAGGTGTAGGCAGAAACTCGATTTTCTGCACAGGATGCCAGCAATGGATCCACAATACATGCAGTGGCATCAAGGGAAGGCTCCAAGCTGACCCTACTTTCCGGTGCACACGCTGTAATAGTACAGCCAGACCAGTTGACGGACAACCACTCCAACACCTAACTGTGGATTGACAAGAACTGGAAACAGTTGGCAGTTTCTGCTACCTTGGAGACACTGTCTGCGCTGCTGGAGGTTGCACAGCAAGTACCATCGCCAGATGTCGCAGTGCATGGGGAAAATTTAGAGAACTGCTTCCCATCCTTACCCACAGGACCTTATTCTTAAAACCCAGGGGAAATATATACTCTGCCTGTGTGCGTAGTGTTATGCTGTACGCAAGTGAATGCTGGGCTACAAGGAATGAAGATCGTGAAAGACTAATGAGAAATGATAAAGCGATGGTGAGGTGGATATGCAGAGTAAAAGCAAATGACCTGGTTAGTTCCGAGACTCTGTATGAAAGGCTCTGCATCCCACATCTTGACTCCATACTGCGTACTTCCTGGACTAAAAGATGTCAAACAATTCAAGTTTAGGGCAATAGACCGAGAGGAAGACCCAGAAAGTCATGGAAAGAGACCATTTCAGAAGATCTGCGTGCCTGGAATCTAACCATAGACATGGCTGAGGACAGGAGCGCCTGGAGAGAGAAACTGCGAGCTGCCAACAGACAGTCCAACACCCTTGGCAGGGTACAATGGACTTAAAACGCATGATGATGACCACATGTGGTAATGATTCTAGTGAGCATGTGTTATTATTCGATGCAATGTCACACATGGTAATGATTCTAGAGAGCATGTGTAATTATTCGATACAATATCACACGTGGTAATGATTCTAGTGAGCATGTGTTATTATTAGACACAATGTCACACGTGGTAATGATTCTAGTGAGCATGTGTCATTATTCAATACAATATCACATGTGGTAATGATTCTAGTGAGCATGTGTGTAATTCGATGTGTGTAATTCGATACAATATCACAAGTGGTAATGATTCTAGTGAGCATATGTGTTATTATTAGATACAATATCACACCTGGTAAGGATTATAATAAGAATAAATGGTATTATTCATTATTGTCTGTTATTGTTCTGGTGTTTCTCTAAAGTGGAAGTCATTTACCATGGGCGCTCCTTTATATATTGTCATGATGAAAGAATGAAAACAAACAATGCACTCATTCATCAAATGGCTTGTATCTGTAACGAACAATAAGATTAAAATATAATTTTAAAAGTATGCACAAATGGAAAGGAACAATATATACATTGCATTGTTATTGGTCATTGTGATATTTACTTTGTTTGGAAAACAATGATAATGTGATTTTTGTTAACATGTATCAAAAGGATTTTTGTTTAATTTTGAAATCCGTGCAGCGACACAAGGCTGGTCATTGTAGAGATGTCCACCTCATTGGCATTATCTTCTGTCCTTTCCGTGCACATTTGGATAAAAACTCCAAGGTTATAATATTGATACATAAGGTTATAGTATTGATACATCGGGAACCTTGGTACATGGCTCGGTCTTCTCCCGCATAATTGAAGAAAGATGGGTTGCCAAGTAGAAATAATGCAATCAAACAATCAAAATGGTTTATTTTAAACGATGCTTTGAATATCCACATCAGAGTTTACCGTAAAACGCAAATTTTCAGCTTAAATCAGAGCAACAAAATACGATTTGGTACTGTAAGACCCGCATGGTTTCTAAAATAAGCATGCACATACAAAGCCTTTTACACACCTATACATGCCTAAGTTCGTATTATATTAATTGCGCTTGTCATGTCAGATTTTTTCACCTTTGTAACAAAAATTTAATAAATCAAAATTTTTAATTTAAAACAATATTTGTTGCGGTACTTCACATATAAGGTCAGTTGTTGTTGTTGTTCATAAATCTCGACGAAATAAATTAGCACAGGATAAATCTCTCTCCTACGTATTGTCTCTGTTAAATATGTTGTTGCATGTGTGCCATTCGGAACGTGTTTTGTCAACAGACTGTGCATCAAGGTCTTTGAAGTTGGCTGCCATCTTGCCGAGGCTACTTTGCCCCCATATTGAATACGAGGCCTATTTCTGACGAGAAAATAGTGGCGGTAATCCGATTGTGTCCAGCTAGTATTGATGGAGGACATCCTCAAATATCTGGGTAAAACCACCGGCACACCGAAAGTCAGCAGAATACCTTCCGACATCATGTCCTTGTTCTGAGCCGGACAATAACAGGTCGACCAGTTAATGAGTTCAACAGTTTTCTGATACGACATTCAAAATATGTTGTTATAAATTATATATCAAAGGTTCTTTCTCTTAGTTCTTGGTCGTACTTACAAAAAGTTATCACCACATATTATTTTAACAGAGAGATAATCTTGTTTTTCTAAGAGAATAAAATAAAATAAACTCTATTTAACTCAAATCATTAATTTTAAAAAGGTAATGTGACGGAATGCATGGTTCGAACAAGTGTCTTGACCATGAGAGGCTAGCACCTAACACTGTATGTTCTTTACCAATTCATCCGTCTAGTGATTTTTTTTAATCAAGGGAGATAATCATGCATTTATATCTGCAACGTGTATATTATTAGTTACCCCCCTCCCCACTTAAAACGTTATAAATAACTTGACAAAGCAATTTTGTTATACTCTATTTATTATACTGTTGCATTTTAAAACTGAGAGTAGATTTAAATCCAATTAACAATAAATAGAACTTTTAAATAAAAATAAAACTTTGTCACAAGTTGACCTGGCAGCAAATTTTTACATGTATGAATATCAAAAAACTATGGATATTCATTCTTGATGCAGTTTTTGTTTTTGAAATACATTGAAGCAACCATTATAGCAACATCCAACTTTTTGGTGGAGGAAGATCCAAGAAAAATGTCTGGGTTGAACCACCAGTGCACCGCAATTCATCTGGAAGACCTTCTCACATTAAGTCCTTCACCCCTAATGAGACTCGAACCCACGCACTGAGAGGCTAAGCAGTCAGAGGATTAACAAATCGGCGACTCTACCACTACGCCATGGGCGTCTAAACAGCCAGTTTAATCTTTACCTTCAAGACTGACATAAACACTTAAAATCTAAAAATGTATGTATCTTCCGATACAACTGAGCTTTTTAAAGCAAAAAGAAAAAAAAAGACTTGTGTTTATGACTGACAAAAATACATGCTATATTATATTTAAGCTGAAACTTGACATTATATGAGGTACAACTGTCAGATAATTAATTAAAAACAAAATAAAGAGATACTTCTATAAGTTAAATTAATAACAGTAACTGTGGGTGTGAGACTTTTTCAGATAAATACCAGTTACTAAGATCTTCAAATGCTAGCTATATATACACACTGTATGATAATATTATTTAAACCTAAATTTTTATTTCATAAAAATTAACTGAAACGATGTAGATTGTTTAGAATTACATGACTTTTAAAATGACAGTGGCAAAAAACAACAACACAAGAGAAAAACTTAACCACTTTTTCAAAATAGCATTCTTTTTTTATGTTGGCAAATTGTTCACTGCCATTAGTGACATCTCGCTGCCATAGACGTAAAATCTTTACATTATTTAATATGCAGAGTTTTGATCTCAAATAAAGCAAACACCATTTATATTATCCACAAATTGCTAAATGTCAGATTATGCTGGCAATCAATCCTTTGTAAAAACTTTTCACTTTTCAATTTCAATGAAAGTTTATAACTGTTTAAAATGCAGCAACAAATGGCCATTGCCCTTTTCTTTTTGTATTGAACATACTTTAAATTAACAGCAACACTGATATCTAAAACATCCATAAGAAATGCACATTTTCCTTAGTGAGATGAAATCTATCAGGCAACACATTGTCTCAGCACAAAGTAAGACACCAACCACCCTGAGCACCATAGGTACACACTTTCTTTCAGCTAAGAGGATACAATTCATATTGTTTTCTTTTTTATCATTAGAGTCAACCATTTTGAAAGTCTTTGTGTAGTCCATACACACAAATATCAATGTCTAAGGCTTAAAAAAAGTTCCCCATTTTGAAAAGGATATAAATTACTTAAATTTGTAAAACTGTGTGTTTCATCAGGACGGTCTGAGTTCTTAAAGTATGTCACATAATGCTGATTAGGCAGGATTTCAAGTCTTGGGCCTTAGCACAGGATACACAAGATCCTGCTTTGTGCCAACAGAACATGTGAATGAAAGATGGCATTTGTCTGCTTGTCATGTAAGGAAGACCTTCTGAGTCTTTGTATGTGGCATAAGGTTTCTCTTTCTCTGTCGCCGCACCGCTTCACGGATGTGTTTTGGCTGCAAGGGTCCAGAATCTCCCCACTGTTCAAGAACATCCAGTGCTTCAAAATAAAACATAGGAAACAAAGGTAAAGTTATAATAATAATAATAATAATAATGACAAAATAATGTAACCAGAAGAGAAAAATTGAACCAAAAAGTGCATGGCTGCTTGAAGAGCAAGTCTCTGTTTTGATTTATCTCTGTATAAAACTGCTTAAATATATACAATGACCTTTAGTGAGTTCAGCTTTTTAACAAACTGCAAGCAGGGAGATAACTCATATTACCAAAACAAAGTCCAGGGTCTTTTACCTGTTTTTGCAGCCTAGCTTTGTTTTCGTGGGAAAAAAAGTGCACAATTTTACATTTAAGGATAAAATTTGCAGTATGTTAGATCTAAATAACAAAGAATGTACCAGACCATAACTGATGCTGGTTTTGTGCATGCCCAACACAAGGATTTATGGGTATTTTATACAATTTAAGCAAAGACAAATGGATTGCATTTCTGACAGAAAATTTTATTAATTTAACACTGTTTATTCAGCTACTGCTTTATACCATACAGATCAGTGAACGTCTTGAAAACACATATGTCCTTTCCTCATTTTTCACAAATTTCTGCAAAACCTAGTATGCATTAGAAGAGGAAGTATAAAATAGTAATGTACACATAAGGCTAAACTATGAAATGTACCAGAGTAGACTTTCAAACAAAATGGAGCAAAAATTTATTTGATTTTCATTTACATTTCAAGTTTAGGAGTAGCCTAGGTATGATTACCAAGTTGTTAAATTGCCATTGCTATAATTTTTAAAAAATCTGCCAACACTTCTTTTTTTTTAAAATGCTGCTATCTCAATGGTGACAGCAAATCTTCTTCTTAACAAGTTAGCAGGAGGTGATTTGACAATTTAATGAACAAATATTTTCTAGGTTTGTTTTTTTTTCACTTGGAATTAGTTAATTATTATTTATTAATTTATTATTTATAATTAGTTTAGTCAAAAACAATGTGTTTCAAGATGAAGGGCCAGCCAACAGCTTTAGCAGGCTGCTAATTTACTATTGATGGATATTTGGCTAACCCGGGTCACACTGGACAACAACTAATGAAAAGCAATGTGTTTCAAGATGAAGGGCCAACCAACAGCTATAGCAGGCTGCTAATTTACCATTGATGGATAGATGGCTAAGCCGGGTCACATTGGACAACAACTAGAGAAAAGCAATGTGTTTCAAGATGAGGGCCAACCAACACCCATAGCAGGCTGCTAATTTACTATTGATGGATAGTTGGCTAAGCCGGGTCACACTGGACAACAACTAGTGAAAAGCAATGTGTTTCAAGATGAAGGGCCAACCAACACCCATAGCAGGCTGCTAATTTACTATTGATGGATAGTTGGCTAAGCCGGGTCACACTGGACAACAACTAGTGAAAAGCAATGTGTTTCAAGATGAAGGGCCAACCAACAGCTATAGCAGGCTGCTAATTAACTATTGATGGATAGTTGGCTAACCTGGGTCACACTGGACAACAACTAGTGAAAAGCAATGTGTTTCAAGATAAAGGGCCAACCAACACCCATAGCAGGCTGCTAATTTACTATTGATGGATAGTTGGCTAAGCCGGGTCACACTGGACAACAACTAGTGAAAAGCAATGTGTTTCAAGATGAAGGGCCAACCAACAGCTATAGCAGGCTGCTAATTAACTATTGATGGATAGATGGCTAACCCGGGTCACACTGGACAACAACTAGTGAAAAGCAATGTGTTTCAAGATGAAGGGCCAACCAACAGCTATAGCAGGCTGCTAATTAACTATTGTTGGACAGATGGCTAACCTGGGTCACACTGGGCAACAAGCTATCTTTCTATCTCAGTTAACACAACAAGGGGCATGGGTACTTATGATGTAAGTCAGGGACAGAACTATACTGATCACATTGTCCTGACAACAATTAATCAGATGTAATGCTAACCTCTAAATCCTAAGTGTCAAGAAGAGAAGCCATTTTCACTGATTTTAAAGTTCTTGGCTTGACCTGGACTGTACCATGTACCTCATGATCTTGTAGCAGATGTCCTATCACAGAGCCATGCAACTTTAAGAATAAGCTTACAGTCATGATAACTTATAGCTTATGATTACAATTATTATCATATTACAAATTTGTCCTTATACAAATGTTTTTAGATTTTAATACCTTCTTCCACTATTTCCCCAACAAACACCTTTGCTATTCCAGCCATGGCAATGACAACATTGGGAGACACTGTAGATCCGGTGATGGACTGCATCAACTAAAGACAGAAAGCAATCTTAAATAAAAGAATATGAATTAAATCTTAGTTTATAGCCTGAAAACATTATAAACTGAAAAAAAATCTAGTACCAAGTTCAATGTTTACATATACATGTTGCAAAGGTATGGTGCATAAATTCAAATTACTAGACTCTGCAGCAATTATATTAGTAACACAGTAAATGTTCACACTGATTTATGAGCAAAATAAAAATAAATGTATTGAGGTTGCATTGAAAATTGATTTTCTTTCTTAGGTTAAGTGTCAAACCAGGATATTTAGAATTAAAATCCTCTGCAGAGACAAACCAAATTATCATCATATCTGTCTTTAAGCATCCAGAATTCAGTCATCTTACTGTGATTTTTACTTATAGCATCAAGCTATTTATCTCTATCAAAGGGTCTTCTTTGCTGACTTGCAGCAGCACTTGATCCCCCTCTAGGGTGGCATGCACGTCTTCTTCAATCAGAACCTGGGGTTCCAGTAACAGTCCATGAATTCCAGAGGATACAGACTCAGTCATCAGATTTATTTCTGACTGTACAGTCATACCCACCATCCCCTAGAGGTGGTATCCGTCAGTTTGAACCAAAATATTTTGCTTACTTAAACAATCATATAAGTTATTGTAACCCAAAAAGTCCTGCAGAATACTGTTCATAGTTGTTCTAAATCTGTGTAAAAATGTTTAGCATACCATCTCAACCATTATCACAAACAGAAAATCATTATTTCTGCCTATGCAGCATAGGTTTCTTCATTGACAAAACATTTTGACCACTTACTACTAAGCACAAATGAGGCCATCATATGGGTTATCAACATCACCTTCATTGTAATTGTAAACAAATGTAAAAAGTGTATTCTTTTTTTTTTCAAGATAAAGATTACACTCTAAGGGGCTGAGGGGTTCTGATATATGTAGATTTAAGCTTAACATACATCAATTGAGTAATCTTACTCTTTTGATTGAAGCTTTGGGAAATGCTGCTCGTCTGTACATCTCATATCTGTTCAATTGATCCTCAGAAAAATTTGAGACCAGCACTCTGAAATTAAAACCATAAAATTTAGTAAAATAGACAACTTATTGACCATGCTATGCATGGAGTTAACATTTACTTATTCCATAAATATGACAAACATTGAATGTTTATTAGAAAAAAGCAAGTGCATCCATTTCTGGGCGGCAACCTGAGATCACTGCCTATTAAGGTGAATACTCTATGGAACGTCTCAGCTGGGCTGCATACAATTCCCTTCATATCAGCTAAAAAGCTGTTTTGCTTTACTTGAATTATCTGTAGTATGCCACTACACACTTTTATATAGTGATTTTAATAAATAGTCTAATAATAATAAGCTAAGAAAGATGACTTTAAAGGCTTTAGGGTTAGAAAATCTCATAGACTGACAGATGTATTTTCTTATGCAAGTTTGAGAGAATAGACCATGTGGGTCCCAAGTAAATGTATAATTGTCATGGATTTTCTTCATGCTTAAGTCACTTTAGAGCTTCTGAATGCTAAAGATTCTCTGCAACCTGAGAAGTTGGCAACTACTTTTGATGGCTTGCGGACTAACTTCTCAAAATTGTGTAGCAGCCACACACTGGCAACTACTGATCAACAAGTTGCACTGAAAATAACACACCTATTGTACTATTAAAATCAAACAATGACCACTTTAAAAGACAGGCACTTTGATTGTCAGCAAACTACAGAGTGATTGTTGTACAATTTAAAAAAGAAAATCTTAGGAATGAACAATGCCAAGTAGAGACTGTGGGCATCCATGGCCTAGTGGTTAAAATGTTGGACTCCAGATCCAAGGGTCCTTAGTCCAAACCCCAAAACTGACCATGAGATGTTAGTCTTTGAGCATGACCTTTTACTGCACTTTGCTCTAGGTACTCAACAACATATCTAGTATCTAGTCGAAGACCAATAGAACTTGTGACTTGAAGGTAGTATTATAACCATTGTGACTTTAGCTGGAGGATATACCAGACAAATAGTATAATAGAGCCATCATTGCATGGAAGCAAGAAGACATTCATATTTTAATTGTTTTTAAACTTAAAATAATGAGTTACTAATGAGCTGTGAGTGCCTTTAACTACTCTGCTACCGGTGTCCTCAGAGAACATACCAAAGAACATCTGTCAGTCTATGATTTTTTCTAAACTGTTTGAACAAAGAAAGTTCTAACAAGAGTAAAAGATTGTGAGAGAACAACTTATGGTTGAGGTAAAAGAGGAAGAGGCCAAACAAGCATGCTGAAAATTCTAACTTATCAACTGAATAAAGAACAATTAGAGCACCACATGCAACTAGATTTTCCAAAACTTTGCGATGACTTCAACTGGAAATTATAAGCAGGTTTAAAAGAAAGTGCCATTTTATTATAGCACATTTATCCAAATGGTAAGAAGAAATTTTGTTTCATGAAATTGAACAAAATTATTTTAAACAATTTTAATGTCCATAGCAGACAACTATATCCTCAAACTCTGTCAATGTATCTGGCACAGCAGGCAATTTAAAGGTATTAAAAATTGGAATGTAGCTTTATCTGGCTTCACAATTTAAGGTTAATAGGTTTGTGGAGGCAACAGGAGTTGGGTGGGTCATCCTGGCTTTAAACAGTTAGTGGGAACAGTTAAAGGGTCTCTTGCTTATCAATGGCAGTGCAACAAGCCCAAGCAGATTCAACATGTTTTTAAGACAAAAAATGTAAAAGACACAATGTGGTTTTACAGAATGGTGGTTTCTTGGATGACTGGCGTGGTAAATCTTTCTTTTAATGTTGATGCTTTGGATCCAGATAAAAATAACAATAACCTTAGAATATAAAGCAATTGAAATGAAAAGAGTACTGGGATCCATATAGGTTTATGTGTACCTAGAACCTTATAAACACACATTATAAGTAAACTGCCTTTTTTAATAGGACAGGATCAAGAATGTGAATTATTAAATAAAAAATATTTATCAAAGCTGACAGGCCGATACCGTTTACTCACTGCATTTTTAACCTGTCCTCCTCCTGTTTTTCTCTTTTGGCATTTATTTCTTCCTCATTTTCAATCTTCCGTTTTTTCTCCACTGGCGAACTTTTAGTTTTTGATGGTGATTTGTTCCTGCCCTTTTCGGGAGTGTCTGTGTCGGATTCAGACTCAGATTTTCTGGCGGATTTCTGTGAATCCCTTGAGCTATGGCTCTTGGGAGGTCCATTTGGAGAAGTTGATGCAGATGGTTTCGCGTCATCTCCTTTATCGTTAATGTTATCCATTTAAGTAAGTACCAAATGCAAGTGAACAGGAAAATGCTTCAAGTTTCTTCCATGAAAACATTTGTTTATTTCAGACTACAGTTACTTCCCTTTGAAACATGATCATTTTTGCAATAAACCAAACGCTTTCAGTTTTATTTTAACCACTGCAGAGCTTAAGGTGAAAGCGTTTATTTAATGCCGATCAAGCGGTATTTATGTAGCACGAATTAAAAAAATTACGAAATATTTTTTTTTAATCCCGGAGGTTATGTTTATTATGTTTATTTATATGAATGAAATATGAGCAGAAATTAAATATATGTGACAAAAAGGAGTACCAGAACATGGTTTATCCTTTGAAATATCCCTAGCTACTAAATTTCCATACCAAAATTTAAATAATATGTTTCCATGCACTGATTCCGTGCACATGCACCATGCAATACAAAAGGGAGTACCAGAAAATGATGAAGTCATTGAATTATCCTTTCTTAATTTCCATAACTAAAATTTAATTGCTGTGTGTCCATGCACTGATTTTAAAGCGATCCCTTTTTATTCTAAAAAAAATATATTTTTCACGAATAGTTCCGAAAGAATTCTAGTATGCAGTGAGATCTGAGTAGTTCCTCTTAAATCGAAATAAAGTCAACAGCTTTTTTATCGCAATTGTTTTTCTAATTTAGTAAAACCTATATATGTTCATTTTTGTTGTCTTTAATGTAAGAATCTGCGTTCTTCAATTAAAATTTTGTAATTAAACGAAACTACAATTTATTTAAATCTCACATCTGTGTGATTGGTGCTTTTGCATACATATGTGAATTAATTTAATGCGAAACAGCAAAATTATGAGGGTGATAGTTAAGTGATTGTTTACTTCACCCTTTGTGCCTTTGATAATAAAACCGTTGAATCTGCTTGCGCTTTTAAAAGCGGAATCTTTTATTCAGCGTCGCTGTTTAGTCGAAATTCGTAGACTGTATGTAACCACTGGTCAAGTGCGTAGTGATATTATGTTGATCATTGAAAGTGTCGCAGCTCAACCAGTTTATATTATGGATCCATAATTTCCCCAGTATTAGTAGATACTTTATAAAAAAATAAAAATATATAAAAACTTTTTCAATATATTTACCAAAATTTAAGTTATTTATTATTTTAAATAAGAACTACTTTATGGCCTCATCCGGATGGTTAAAGGGGCTTTGCAGTCAGTTAGTAAACGTTGAAACGAGAAGTGAGGAATACCTATTGGATTATTGTACCTACCAACATTAACAGATAAATCATCTGTTTATATGTTGGTATTTTTCAAACCAAGAATATTTTGAGACTAAGAAATATTTTCCTGAAAGGCCGGGTAAGTTGATTATGTATTAATTTACCTGCACTTTATGTTGTAGCTCTTGATCAGTGATGTTGCATGTGAGCTTATGTCAGATTGGTTGCAGTTCACGTTTGAACCTTTCTATTTACAACATCGAACTTACACATTTCCAAGTTTAAGTAATATTTTCCTCATAAAAAGTGCATGTTTTATTCATTGACATTGATGTCAATAGGAAGTTTTTTCATGGAATTTGACTGTTACACAGATGACCCATAGGACCCAGTAACCTTCACATGATCAATAGATTCTGCCTGTAACCAAAGACATAGGAAAACACAAAGCTAAAAGACCAAGAAAACTTGTGTATGGCATTAAAAGTGTATGTGTCAAGCTCATCCTCTTCCACAATGTTGATTTAGATGAAATCAGTTTAAAAGCGCTGAATGAAAGAATCAATCATCTTTTATAAAAAATCAGGGACACAGCCAGTTTAGCAATCACTTGAAAATGATGCATACATATGCATGACCTAATTCCAATTATCTAAAGTTTAATTAATTTGATATTTTTCCTGGACTTCAGCTCTTACCCCTGCTATTTTAAGTAAAATGATGAATACCTTTTTATACTGTTACCTAATGGAGTGTAAATAAAAGAAAAGATAATGAAATTGACAGCATAAGTAGAGAAGTATAAAATACTCCCAAGCTAGTTCTTGTTGTTGTTTTACTTTAGATGCTGCTTTAGTTGTTGATATCTTTTTTACTGATATGAAATGGAAGGAATTTACATAAATTTCAAGCTTTCAAGTGTTGTGATTAGCACATCATAAAAAATAGCTTGAGCTTTTTGAAGGTATCAATGCTCAAAACTTAGATATAACTACTAAAAATATGTTTGCTTTAGGATGCAAGTTTTTGATACTTCATGATTATGAAATACTTCAGGATTATGAAATGTTCCTCAGAACAGACTTTGACTAATGCTCCCATCCCAAACTTTGATTGATTGTCATGTGATAAGTTATCAGATAACTGATTTTAGTTTTGAATTTCTGCTTAGAAAATGTTTACATTCTTGATGTGCTACAGAACTTATTTATATTTTTGTGTCACTTGTTATCCTTCATATAGTTTTTTATTGTTTGACTTGACAGCCGCCTTTTCCAAACACATTTTTATTCCCAATTTTTTATGACATTTAGTACAATTACTTTTCTTTGTTTGAATAAATATATAATATTGTTAATAATTATTGCCATAAAGTTTTTGTATTCATGATTTTTGAAACTGCTCAACCCTCTCAATATAAAACATATTGTTACTTTGCAGCTGCCACCTGATGTAGAAAAATAAGTAAGGCTTTAGTTTTATTGATGCGTTTTCCTATCAACTCATGTAGCTATTGATCTTATTGCTGTGTCAGTTATTCAAAGACATTCTCATTGGGTCTTGTAACTCTTGTTAGCATGGCACTATGCCAAAACTTAGGTCTTGGATCCTTTGACCATCTCACTGATCAATTATTACATGACATATATGTTAATATGTTATTATAACCAAATATCTAGTATAATAAAATATAATATCTAGTCTCTTTAATCATATATGTAGTATAATAAAATATAATATCTAGTCTCTTTAATCAATCATATTCCTGAATGTCTTGTTTTCATTTAGTTGCTGGCAGTTTTGAAACAGATTACTTTAAATGAAACTAGGCATTTTTGTTGTTTGAAAGTTGATCTTTAGTAAGTTATTATTTATGAAAAGATTAATGGTTGTTGGGTCTATTGTCCATCTAACAAAAATATTATCCAGAGACCGTGTTGACACTGTCTAGAGCAGTAATAAGGTGCTGCCTTTCTTCTTAATAGGATGAAATTAATAACTGGTCTAAAACCTGCACCCAGTTGTATTGTCCAGACACTGAGACAAGAGCTTTTGGGCTGTCATTTGTAAGAGGTCTTTTTGTAATAATGAAATCTGATGGCAAATCCCACATCTATATCGTACATATCTATGACTAACCTCAGGTATCTATACCTCAAGCACGTTTTACAATTTTCGAACCTAGTGTCTCTTACTACTTGTCCATAGATTCAGGGTTATTGCTAGAAATATTTTGAGCAGGCTCATTTAACTTTAGAGGAGGCTAGGCTATGCGAGCGCCGAAGGTGCGAAGCTTTGCTAGGCGGGTCCGAAGGGATGCTCTTGACTGATTTTCATTTTTTTTTTCAAATTTGAGGGGGCCCGATTTTCATTTGAGGCGGTCAAAGCGGCCACCAGCCGCCTCCTAATGACAGCCCTGAGATTTTAAATATGATCATCCTAAGTCACATTATCTGACATGGCAATGATAGCACACAATGTGGATTTTGATTTTTTTGATCTCTTATCAACATTATTAACTCACCATGGTTTCTACTTTACTAAGATTGTTGCCACGTTAGTTTGGTTATTCCTGTAGTTGGCCACCTACTACCTTTAAAGGGAGCGCCCATGGCCGTGCGGTTAGAGTGGCTTACTTGTTTCTCCTCAGCCCTTCACCAGGTGGAGTCCTGGTCGCGAGAACTTTCATGTGGGGAGGTTTTCCAGCTAACGCAGGTGATTCTACCGAGGCATATGTCTGGGGTCTTCCTCCACCAATAATTAGCGGCACATCACCATTACAATTGCGTTGTGCAATGTAACAAAAAAACTAATCTAACACATAGATTCAATTCTTAGAAATGAAATCTTTAACCTTGTTTTCTTCCTGTTTCAATATTATATAACTGTTTAAATGCTTCTTTGGGTATTCTTACAGATATTTTGAATGGTTATCATGTTTCAATATCACTACCCAACTGCTGTGATTTTATCACCTTGTGCATGTCGTTGGTGAGTCGTGTCCATGTATTCTATATTTGTATTAAATCCTGGATTGAACCCCCACCCCTACTAGCTGTCAAGTGAGTCATGTTTGTTGCTACTTGATCTGCCCGTTAATCACACCTGAATGTCAATGTACATAATTACAACTGCTAGATTAACTAGTTGCCTAAAGTTTTAACCTTTATTCATATATTGACAAACTGTGTAGACATAGATCTAGGGGCTGATTTGTCAAAAGTCTTACAGCCATAAAGTTATTCCAGACCTGGAACAAGGTTGACATTGCTCCTAAATTTCTATTTGATTTTGAAATTTGCTTCTAGGATCTTGTGTTGAAACATACTTGACATAATTCAGTGGTCTTTTGACTATAAACAGGTCCTAAGACTGTCTAAGATGAAATGGCACACAGCCTCCTCTATGTTTAGGACACTCTGCTGTTTAATTGATTAAACTTTATATGGACTATATTTATATTTAGGTAAAACATGCTTTGCTTGAATGCAACTAAGATTTTAATGCAGCACTTAAAAACGACTACATAGGTTGTTAAGTACAAAATACTTTTATTAGCACTTCCCATTAGGGTACATATTGAGGTAGACGGCCAACAAGTTGTCATGATTTTCTGACTAATCAGATAATCTCCTGCCTACATAAGTCTTATTATGACTTGCTCAATCAACCTTTGTTGCTTTAATTGTATCCATTGGAAATACAGACTCATTGATTTTCAAGATCAAATGGTGATTAAATTAACCCAAATTTATTACATTAGTCAATCCAATAATATTAGTACTATTTGTGTTTTGGTCAATTAATTTTTCTTAATCATGTTATTTCATGTTAGCCAAATTAAGTTTATGTTGTACAGTTTGTTTTGGCTGACATGGTTGTGTAGAGGAAATGGTGTGTTAATTTTTTATGAGCAATCATATATAGCGTTGACAAAATGCTCCAAAGTAATAGTTTCAGAAGACAAATGAACGCAGCTGACAATAGAGAATACAAAAGTGTCTTGATCACTTTTTTAGAACGTTAAGTGTTTTAGGTTCAAATTTGGTCAATTACATCTCTGGGGAAAAGGTGAGCTTCTAATTGAAAGATTTATTGCCCATTTGAGGGTGATCTTATATTTCCAATCTTCTAAGAATTTAAATATAGTAATTCTTAGCCTTAATGTAAGATTTTGTTAATGTTTTCATTTTCATCTCCACTTTCCTTTGAATGTTGTCATGACCTTCATGAGCTTCAATTTTTTGAAAATCATCAAAGATATTTACTTCAAAATTGGAATATTTGTACACTGTAAAATGTGGAACCCATTTAAATGAGGCAGGTAATCTATAAATTAATTTTGACTCAGTTGTCCCTTTAGCTGATGCATACACCATTTTACGCCTTTGTAAAGCAATCGCAATTATTCCTTTATCTTCAGCTGCATCAACATAACTAAGGGTTTATTTGTAGACTTGTTTATTCTAGGATTTATAATTATATGACAAAAAATGTTTAAAAATATTTGAAACTGTTTCAAAGAAAATCAACAATATCAAGTGAATTTTTAAAGCCCAATACATTTACTATGAAAGGAAGGGTTATACCCCTTTTTTATAGGACAATTTTCCATGTGGGTTAAATTATTAGCAAAGGTTGGTATTAACTTATACTATCCAGCACTGAGAGACTTTTGCATGCTGTCTGTGGATAACTCTTATGTAAGAAGGTTTTGGTCAATGGGTCAGTCAGATGAAGGTCAAGGTCACTGGATCTAAAAATAGATTTTAAGTAAGATTTATGCAGTGATTGTCAAAAATCAGTTTGAATTTTTTATATATTATTCCACTCAAAGTATTGAACAAGGTATTATTCTTTCTTTAGAAGTGTTGTTTCTTTTCACAAATTGACATCTCCTGATTCAGTCAAATGGAACAGGAAGAAAAACACCTTTATAAGTTCCACAAGAAGTCTAAACTGCAGAATTAAAGAGGTGTGAACAGTTTCTGGAAGTTATATTTTGCTAACTAAAGAAAATCAACTGCTTATATATAAGCAAGGGCTCACATAAGTCCTACCATCTTGAAGGTTTTGGTTATCATTGTCTTATGGTTATTATTCCAAGATGGTTACTGTTATACATAATTTGTGGTTTCCCCCATTACACAAGGGGAGAATACAGCAGAGGTGTCTCTCTAATTGTTCATAATAGTACAAAGGATAATGGTTTTGGTTGCTGGCTGACCACTGCCAATCTACCTATACCTTTACCTGCTGCATTTGTTGGTTATCACCTGGTTGCTTTTAGTTATTGGTTTGAACACATCAAGATGCAATGGTCAGACAGATTAGTGGTTAAATGATTAGCATTAACACTTTGTCCCATTGTGACTTTGCATCACTGTATAGGTTTGAGTCCCAAAGGGACAGTTTTCTTCAAACAGACTAGTGGTTAGTAAGTTAATTAAGTGAGTAAGCAATTATCTGAGGTCTTGCTCCACAGTATTAGATTAATAGCTTGATTTACCATAATGATCCTAATTGCATAGATGCAAGGTATATATGAAACAAAACAACCAGAAAGGTACCCTGTTATAATTTCTATTGTTTGGCTTGTGTTATTTTGTATGAAGGCTTGTTGTAAAAGAGCTGCTCAGTATCTTTAACTATCTTGATAATAAATTAGAAGTGACATACTTTTCTTTTGTGGCTTTGTTCCAATATAGGAAGGGGCCCTCATTTGCTGCTCTGTTCTGGGCACCAAAATAACTGGCTTGGTCCTATTCTGGTACATACTTAATCAGCACATTTTTTATGATGCCTCTAAGGCCACAAAGCAAGAATTGAATAAGCTTGCCACTTAGGCCAGACATGTAGATCCACAGCAGCTGGTAGTGGACAGATCAAGATTTGTTCTATTTGCTGCAGAGTCTCGAGCATATGTCTAGTTGCTTTTATATTTAGTTGTAAGAAAACTAAGAATTTGTTGATAAATGTAGCAAGATAAGAGTAAGGATAACACCTGTGTATACTAGAGGAAGTGTGCCATTCAGTGATTGTTTGAGCCCCTGTCCTGCTATATTTATACACTCTGGTAACCTATTATAACTCTGTTAGCAGTTACTTGAATATAATAACTGTCAACAGATGCAAGAGACACAGAAGTAAATATGGAAATAGTGCAGACCCTTGTGACCTGGTCAAGCAAGGTTTGATATCGTGCAAGCAGCTACTTGCAAGAGGTAACTGAGTATGAGTGTAGCTAGACAGTCTTCTCCATAATTTTTTCAAACCACATGACCCTTTGGGCAAGCCACTGGGAACAATCACTTGCCCGAAATTGGTTTCACTTTCCCGAAAACATCATTGCAAAACATCAAGCCAGGGTCTTCGTTGTATCTCAACCAAGGACGGTCTTTCTGCCATTAGGTTTTAACAAACACTGTCGTTTGCCTTCATACACTTTTTAGCTCACCTTGAGCAAGTTGCAAACTTATGTCATTCGCACAAAAAAAGTTTCAGTGATACAGAACACTCTTTTAGAAGGCTTAACCGATTGGCTTTTTATGCTGATTTGGGGAAATTTTCCTTATTTTTCACCAATGTTGACAATAAATCAGACTTTTGTTTACGAATAAATCACTTGCCCGATCGGACACGCGTTCTGGAAATTACCTGAAATTAAATGTACTTGCTCCGGGCTTCGGGCAAGCCGGTTAGGAAGAAGACTGGCTAGAGGTTTGACAGCATATTGTATGAATCCTGATTTGATAGCTTCCTAGCTAGGGCTATTCATTTTCGCTATTTGCCAAGAGGCTGACTTCATCAGCTTTAGCCCAGCAGTTAAGTGAGTTTACCTCTTTAAGGCACTGAAGTTTATATATGCACAAATATGTGCAAACAGTAAAATTATTTTTCCTAGTCAGCATCCAGTTTAATTTTTGGCTTTGAATTTAACAGTTATACTGATGATTTTATATGTTCTGTAACATTGCAATTTAGATTTTTTTTCTGTGAATTTGAAAAATATGTGCTTATATTTTAGATTTGCGGCACCCGTGGCCGAGCGGTTAAAGTTGCTGACTTAAAACTCCTCAGCTCCTCACCGCATGGGTTCTAGTCCCAGTCTGGGCGCGAACTTTCGTTTGGGGAGGTTTTCCAGCTAGCCTGCGATGCGCCAATAGTTCTACCCAGATATAAGTCTGGGGTTTTCCTCCACCAATAATTAGCTGGACGTTGCCAATATGACTATAATTGTGTCAGTGCAATGTAACAAAAAATCAAAACAAAGCAAAACAAATGTTTTAGACATGCAGAATTGAATGCCCTGAACACTGGTGATTCATAATTGTATATAGATAGTTACTTTGCCATTTAGACAGGTGATGTTAAATCAAGAATGGTTGGTTGCTGTTTGTAATGGCACAGAAGTCATTAAATGATTAATTGCTTGACAGTTTATCGTCATTGACTGTCAGTAGAAATGCATCACAGATACTTAACAGCAAGTCTGTTCAGACTGTCTAGAAAACTGGTATTTCTCCCCAAATATTGACCTATCATGTCTGTATCCTGTATGCTGTTTGGCAGGGCTGTTTAGACAACTGATTAAACAGTTATATAACCCCTCTTCTGCCATATTTGTTAATAATCTTAACTTATACTTAGCTTATAAGCTGAGCACAAAATGCAAGAGCAACTAAATGGATTGTTAAAGACCAGGAATCAAATAGACAGAAAAGTGTAGATCTTGAAATGGACAAACTGCTACTTCATGAATATAGACTGAAAAATGCAGCTATGGAAAGGTCCATCAAGATTTTGCTGTTCTGGATCTGTACCATTTGCCTGAGGAAAGATCTGTTTGTGCTTAGCAGGTTTAGAGATAAAACTATTATATAACAACCAGACCTCATTATGTAGACTCTGATAAACAGCCAATTTAACATCCAATAGTTCATTGACTGTCCCATCTAACAGCTTAACTTATGAAATGTAAATAGTTTTCTCACTCTACGCTGCAGGCTGAGACTACACTCATGCACTAGCTATGTTCACTTTTAATAAAGGCAAAGATTAACCTTAAAATTATAAATGAATAATTCCGTACCTTCAGTAAGGTTGCTTGATTGTGTAATTACCTAATTCATTTTTTTATTATGGATTAGCAACGTGTTTTATTTGTGTGCACTTAAGTTAAAAATCCTGCAATTTACACCAATAAAATTCCTTGTTACTAGACTGTAAAATTTGGAGCTATACAGACACAATCAAATTGCCTACAGAAATCGGCCTTTAAACAAGAATATACAGGAATCAACTTACTATTGATGGGATCAGCTGCAGTACTTGTGCTGTAAGGGTTTAATTTTGTTATGTTCACCTTTGAAAAATATCAATGACATTCAATAAAATCTCCCCAGTAAGAATACTCACTTGTTTCTTGTTTAAATTAGCGATATATAAACAATAAGTGCATCAGTTAAGTTTACATCATAAATTGAAAATAATATTATAATTATGTTATATGTCGTATATTCAGGCTGTTAATAGATATTAACCATCTTCTTTTTCTAAATAATTGAAAAAATATCAAAAGTATTTTAGAACTGCCCCAAATATAATAGATTTTTAAATTATTCAGGTCATATTCCATAAGGTCCATTTAAACATTCACACAAAATGATCCTAAAGGTTAATACCTAATGTTGGATTTTAACAATGAAGTTTTCCCAAGACCATATAACCAGTATTTGATTTTTAAAGTGCAATACATTGTAGACTAGATGTCTATGGAGAAACGTCATTTGAATCCAATTTTTTTATAGGAATTAAAATACACTGAATCTCCCAATCAAATGGTCAACACTGTGTGATTGGGTATTGAGTAGTGAGAAATCTTTCAAGTTTGTTGCTTGTTCATGATAAGTGTTCTCTAGGGTGCACTGCTACAATAACCTACTTTAAATTGATCGATGCCAATATTAATAAGACATTTTATAAAGAGTTACACAATGAAAATAATATTGTATGTATATTTGAAAAGAAGATTCCTGTTAAGTATTTTTTAGGCCCATTATTTATTAGGTAACGCCATATTAGTACACCTGGATATCGTTCAGTTGATATCAGGCATAGCTTGTATTGATAAGAAATCTAATCAATTCAACTCAAAGCATATTGAACAAGTCTTTATGAAAGAGTTTATGTATTAATTGTTCTCATATGGCTTATAAACTTCTGCACATATGTTTTTCCACATCTCCTGCAGCGTAAATAATCCAACAGTTGTACATTGCTTAGATATAAGATTAACATCAAAACAGGTAATGTAGATTGAACGATAAATGAGTCAGTTGTTGAGTATAGATCATTATTGAGATTAATCTTGTAAGTTTTCTTTATATCAGCATGTCGCTTTTCCTTACAAGAGACTGACATTTCAGGGAGTTGAGCCCCTTCACTGCCATAAATAGGTATTCTTATATGCCAGGTAATGTTAGCAGCCAGCTTACTGCTTTAGTACCATACAGACTACACCTTTTTTTTTCTGTGTTGTTGTTGAAGTAGGTAAACCAAATTCTTATAGCAAAATATCTAGAAAATTTTACAGTAATAACTTTTGTAAAAAATTATTTGTAAAAATTGTTAAGTGTGTATATTTAATATTATTTCTGACAATGTTTCCCCTGCCCAATTTTGGTTTCATTTTATCTTGCGTATCTCATGCTGTCCCACTTATGATGCATATATATATATATATATCACAAATATAAGTCATTTCATTAATAAAGCTCGACCAGAACATAACTCAGCAATATTAAGGCATGCTAGCATCATTGACTGCAATTGTGAAGAAAAGTAACACAAATCCTGGGTTTCCCAAATGAAACCAAGTGATTGGTTCATATTTCAGTGTGACTTTAATGTAAAAGTATATAAGTGATACAAGTCTGCAACATAATGGGTTGATAAATATTCCAAGAGTTATAATTCTTAAACCACTAAACAATAAGTCAATGCAATGAACTTAGGCGATGCTTGGGGTAATGTATATCAAAACTAATTTTTATGTCAAACCCAACTCAAGGGTTAACTAAGTATAATTCTCACATGCCTGAATTATTGATAATGTCTTACTGATTGAGATTGTAACACAGCGCAGTGTTGTCCGCTATTGTTCAGGATCTGTAGAAGGGAAGCATTGCCTGTTGATAGGTAGATTTTTGTCAATAGACAATAAAATATGCATTCACATTGTAAATGTATAGGGAGACATTACTTAAGCTGTCTACCTATTGTTGGTTTTTAAATAATTTATGTTCAGTTCTTACAAATGGTAATTGTGTTGATAAGCCTTTGTGTTAGAAACATTGTAATACAGTTAATTTTTAAGAATTGCATAGAAATCAATGTGCCTGGGTCTGAATTGTGCTGGCATACTGTTTTTCTTGTTTAAAGTTAACATTTATCTATAAGCTAGTATTTAGAATTATGTTATAGATGAATGTATAAGTAACCTTTGTAGTGTGCCTTTTACCTAGTATGTGTTGCTATGATCTTTGTGCAGTTTTTTTCATATTGTTATCTCTCTTTTTTTAAGCTTGTTCTGAGTGTCCATTGTTACTTGATTATTACAGCCCCGTTTTGTCAAGTTTTGTCCTTAAGTAAGTTAATTTTTGGATGCAATGATCTGATAAAATGATCTGATAAAAACGATATAATCTGTCATTCAGTCAAAGGTGATTGTCCCTCCTTGATTACCATACATAACTTGGCCAGTGTTTTCAACCATCTGCTGGCAAGTCATAACTAACTATTGGTGTAGTATCCTTAGGCTTGAGGGTGATTGTGAGTGAGGGTAGATATTAGCACACTGTGGTTTTGTTAGATGTAGATTAGCCTCATTGAGGTTTTGCTAGGTGCAAATTGATCCTTAGTAGTTTTTGCTAGGTGCACAATTTAGTCTTTTAGTGGTTTTGCTAGGTGCATTTTGGCTTTTTAGGAGTTTTACTAGACATAACTTAGTGGTTTTGCTGGGTGCATATTAATCCCCCCCCCCCCTCCCTGGGGATTTTGCTAGATATGTATTATTCCTTGTTAGTTTTACATTTAAGCCTCTTGTTAGTTTGGCTTAGTGGGCATTAGCCCCTTATTGGTATTGCTAAGTATACAGTAGCCCCCTTTTTGTGGACAAAAACCCTTTGTAGTTTTGGCAAGGTGGACATTAACCCCTTGTTGGTCTTGCTATTTGGACATTAGTCCCTTGTTGAATTGGTTAGGGGGACATTAGCCCATGTTGGTTTGGCTAGGGGGACATTAGCCCATGTTGGTTTGGTTAGGCAGACATTAGCCCCTTGTTGGTTTGGCTTGGTGGACATTAGCCCATGTTGGTTTGGTTAGGCAGACATTAGCCCCATGTTGGTTTGGCTAGGGGGACATTAGCCCATGTTGGTTTGGCTAGGGGGACATTAGCCCATGTTGGTTTGGTTAGGCAGACATTAGCCCCATGTTGGTTTGGTTAGGCAGACATTAGCCCCTTGTTGGTTTGGCTAGGGGGACATTAGCCCATGTTGGTTTGGTTAGGCAGACATTAGCCCATGTTGGTTTGGCTAGGCAGACATTAGCCCCATGTTGGTTTGGCTAAGCAGACATTAGCCCCATGTTGGTTTGGCTAGGGGGACATTAGCCCATGTTGGTTTGGCTAGGGGGACATTAGCCCCATGTTGGTTTGGCTAGGCAGTCATTAGCCCATATTGGTTTGGCTAGGGGAAGGTGGACATTAGCCCCATGTTGGTTTGGCTAGGGGACATTAGCCCCATGTTGGTTTGGCTAGGTCATTAGCCCATTGTTTGGCTAGGGAGACATTAGCCCCATGTTGGTTTGGCTAAGCAGACATTAGCCCCATGTTGGTTTGGCTAGGGGAACATTAGCCCATGTTGGTTTGGCTAGGGGGACATTAGCCCCATGTTGGTTTGGCTAGGCAGTCATTAGCCCATGTTGGTTTGGCTAGGTGGACATTAGCCCATGTTGGTTTGGCTAGGCAGACATTAGCCCCATGTTGGTTTGGCTAAGCAGACATTAGCCCCATGTTGGTTTGGCTAGGGGGACATTAGCCCATGTTGGTTTGGCTAAGCAGACATTAGCCCCATGTTGGTTTGGCTAAGCAGACATTAGCCCCATGTTGGTTTGGCTAAGCAGACATTAGCCCCATGTTGGTTTCGCTAGGGGGACATTAGCCCATGTTGGTTTGGCTAGGGGGACATTAGCCCCATGTTGGTTTGGCTAGGCAGTCATTAGCCCATATTGGTTTGGCTAGGGGAAGGTGGACATTAGCCCCATGTTGGTTTGGCTAGGGGGACATTAGCCCCATGTTGGTTTGGCTAGGTGGACATTAGCCCCATGTTGGTTTGGCTAGGCAGACATTAGCCCCATGTTGGTTTGGCTAAGCAGACATTAGCCCCATGTTGGTTTGGCTAGGGGAACATTAGCCCATGTTGGTTTGGCTAGGGGGACATTAGCCCCATGTTGGTTTGGCTAGGCAGTCATTAGCCCATGTTGGTTTGGCTAGGTGGACATTAGCCCATGTTGGTTTGGCTAGGGGGGCATTAACCTCATGTTGGTTTGGCTAGGTGGACATTAGCCCCATGTTGGTTTGGCTAGGGGGACATTAGCCCCATGTTGGTTTGGCTAGGTGGACATTAGCCCATGTTGGTTTGGCTAGGTGGACAATAGTCCCATGTTGGTTTGGCTAGAGGGACAATAGCCTCATGTTGGTTTGGCTAGGTGGACAATAGCCCAATGTTGGTTTGGCTGGGTGGACATTAGCCCATGTTGGTTTCGCTAGGGGGACATTAGCCCATGTTGGTTTGGCTAGGGGGGCATTAACCTCATGTTGGTTTGGCTAGGTCGACATTGGCCCCATGTTGGTTTGGCTAGGGGGACATTAGCCCATGTTGGTTTGGCTAGGGGGGCATTAACCTCATGTTGGTTTGGCTAGGTCGACATTGGCCCCATGTTGGTTTGGCTAGGTGGACATAAGCCCATGTTGGTTTGGCTAGGGGGACATTAGCCCCATGTTGGTTTGGCTAGGGGGACATTAGCCCATGTTGGTTTGGCTAGGCAGACATTAGCCCATGTTGGTTTGGCTAGGTGGACAATAGCCCCATGTTGGTTTGGCTAGGTGGACATTAGCCCATGTTGGTTTGGCTTTGCGGACATAAGCCCCATGTTGGTTTGGCTAGGAGGACATTAGCCCATGTTGGTTTGGCTAGGCGGACAATAGCCCCATGTTGGTTTGGCTAGGCAGACATTAGCCCATGTTGGTTTGGCTTTGCGGACATAACCCCTTGTTGATTTGGCTTGGTTTGCAAAAGGACCCTTCCTCAATTTGCAAGGTAGACTTTAAGGCCTACTGAATAGATTATTGATTGGTTTTTCAGGGTGACATCCTTTTTCATAAGAAAAGCCCAAAAATCTGTTTGTTAGGTTGGAGACACATGAGATCTACTTAGCAACAAAAAAGGTTTGCATTTGTTATACCCATTTTTATAATTTTTTTAAACAGATATGATTTATTTAAGACTGAAATGTCTGACTTAAGTGTATCACATACTTTCTAGTTGTTAGGCTTTTGGAATTGATCCATGTTATTCTACTGCTGACTTTTTGTGGACATTAGTGCAGCATCTCTGCTCAGCTGATGTTTGGATGGGTTGCTGTCTGATCTGTCAGATTCTGTTGTGTGTTGACTGTCGATCTATGCTGGCAGTCCAGTGTTATGTGTTAGCTGGGGCCGTCCATGGTTTAGACTCTTACCACTCACTTCACTGGTCAGTCAAGGGTCACTGGTAGACACATGACCCCAACTGCTGCTTACTTTGAAACTCACACACAATAAAACAAAAACTATTTGTTCATCTTCTCTTTTTTCTTTCTTCCTTGCAGGTTCTGTTTCAAGTCTTTTAATAAATAGTAAACAACTGTTAAAACACTTTATAGAGCCTTGCATCAAGTCATTGTGTCCAGATGTCCAATGCTATCTTTCCTACCTGACCTGTTTTATTTACAATGATGGTGTCAGCTTTTTAAATCTTGTGATTTCACCCTCAGATTGTTTCATCTCGAAAGGTTCTACAATTTTTCCCAATAATATATCCTCTAATCCTTTTGTAGCCCTACAACCTTCATGCTTTTTAATTTTATGTTGTAAAAGAATCGCTTGAGTGGTGCAATTTTACTACAGTTGTCCGGTTTCTGCAGCCAACAATGAACTAACAAATTGACAAAACACATAAAAATTGTAACAAAATCCATTCTTATACCAGATATAAGCTAAAGTTGTGTGTAATTTTCTGTTGTTTCTATGGAAACTAGTCATAGGTTAAAATCTAAGACTTTCTGAATTTCTAGGTTTGTCTGCAACACTGCCATTTTTTTTATTGACATTGATTGTTATCCCCCTAAAGAGGCCCCGCTCATGTTGGTTTTTTTGGCATGTATGATATATCTGATTATCAATAGCAAGTGCATTATTTACAACCAATCAAATCACTGTTTCTCTTTCTTTTATGAGAAATCTGCTAAGTGGAGGTGACATTCACTGCCCTTATTGTAACTGATTACAAATATAAATAAATCATAATATATAGTTGGCTAAAACTTTATCAATTTGCTAAGTTGTAACTCTGAAGCTCCTCAGGGTTTGTTGAAATCTCTGTGTGAGCAAAAACTTTAATGTGAAAATGTTTCAGTGGAGGTTTAGTTCACTGGTGGCTATACTCAGTGTTACTTGTTTCTTCTTTTACAAATAATAGCTGCTAATATGATAATAATTGTATCTGTGCAGTGTATCTAAAAATAATGACAATTAAATTAATAGTGTAATTAAGATCACGATTATGTTTTTATAGCTTCACCATTAAATGATAGTTTAGTATGTTCTGTTTTTTTAACAACTTAGAGAGCATAGGCATTCTTTGTGTTAAGATTATGTGCACAAGTGCAGTTTGGCAGCCAGACCTGAATATTAATGATTTGCAGTTAACAGGTATCATTTTCACTCACACAAGAGAAAATTGTTGGTCAGACATTAACTCTCAGCCTGCTGCATTTATCCATACCCCAAACTGAGACTTGCTGTTAACTTCATGCCAATACTGAAGAAGACTTGGGCAGAGAACTATGTAGAGCCTGATGATCAGATTAGACAGGTTCCAAATCTCTGGAGATCTTGTACCAGTATGGACAATGCTGTCCAGGATTATCAGCTCTATATTTGCAGAATGATGGGCAAGACATGTTCATGATGATGTATTGCAATGAAAGCAGCACAGGGTTTTCATTAAGAGCATTTGTTTTAATTGTATATGTACATTGTGCAAATGTGATTATTGTTCATCATTCCTTAAAGCTTCAGAGATTTTTTCTCACAAAAATCACACATTGGGAACTTTTGTGAAAAAACAACAATTATTTAACCCCTTCTCCCCCCCTGTTATTTTTAGATATGTCTATGAAATAAAAGGGGGAAACTGGCTTAGTTACAATTTGTATTTTATTTTTTATACAAATTTTGAAAATGTTATTTAGGTTAGGACTGTAAAATGATGTAGCTATTCAGGGATATTTTATTTAAGTAAAGTCCTTCTTAGGACTGAAAGGGAGTTTGTGGGATATGTAAACTAACACACAAGGAGAGGAAAATAGAACAAAGGTAGGAACAAAGCATTGTAGTGGTCCTTGTTCACTTGTGTTACTGATGTAAATGTCAGGGATAATAAGTGGACTGAGAGCAGTAAATGTACTGATGGGTCATTACCAAACTTGTCAGGATCACCTGGGTACTACAGACATGGGTGCAAGCCCCTCCCCCACCCCTGGGTCTGGACAGGTATATTATACAGGTACACTTTACAGGTGCACAGGTGTACCAGGCTGAAGAGAGGGTTTCCCCTTGATGTTTCTAGTCACCCCTGCTAGGCCAGCTGGAAAGGTACATGAGTTTGATCCAGGCTTAGTAAATCTGGAGCTTTATCCCTAACTACAACACCACTAGGTCCACTTTAGTGAAACCAGGGCCTTCATCCCACATTTCTAGGCATGCTTTATATATAAATCAGTTTCCCTTTCTATCAGACTGTTCCAGGAATGATTAACTTCCTCATTTCTCTCTGGGCCAGGTACAGTGGGTCAGTATGTGTGCTTGTCATCTGACTTTACTTTTTTGTCTTGACAAAAATTGAATTGACTCCATTTTCAGAATATATATTTGATTTCATATATTATTTTAAGACTAAATGGTTAGAAATTCAACACTTACTCTGTAACAATGCAAATCTTCCACTTAACATTGTAGTGGTTCATTCTGCAGTTTGTAATATTACTCCTTCCCCTACTGTTATTTCAGCAGTTTCTTTTCAGGCATATATCAATTAAAAAATACACATCTTATTTGGTGTAAAGTTTATTCAATATGGTTTACACTTATGCTGATTAAATAAATTGGTTTATGTAAACAGACGACTGACAGTTTTGGGACTGTCAGTTTGAAGCCATAGCTAGTTCTGTGGTAGATGCATGACTACAGATCCTGGAGTATGTACATTGAGTTCCATGGATAATACAGAATGTGAAAATAGTAGTGGATGCATGAATACGTTGCTATTATAACACCTGACTATAAAGCACGAGTTTACATGCTTCACTGATTTAAATTGTGATTTTCCATTTGTTTACAAAATACCTTCGGGAATCACCATGGATGTTTTTTACAGTGACTCAAGGACATGTGAAGAGGTCACATGACTTCTTTTTACGAGTAAACTGCGAAATGACTGACACTAATGACAGTATGTGTAATGTTTGTACAATTCAATAACAAACATCACATGACCTTCCCAATATGCTTTGCAAAAACTCTGCAGACTCTAAAAATAGTATTAAAAGGCTAAATAGCCTAACAATGACAACACCCTGTGTAAAAATAGTAATTTTAATTAAGCAGATTATTTACTGTTGCCACATGCTAACAGTCAGTTAGTTTAATCATAATAACCATATTTTAAATATGATGAACATGTGGATTCAGCCTTTGAAATTCTATAATCTGGTTGATGTTCAAATCCTGAAGCATTAATAAACCAAAAATGTGCAACTTCAATGGGGTATATATACAAAAGGGTACCTGTAAAATTGATTTAGGTGCATCATGCATGCCTTAGAAGCATTTACATTGCACCAAGACTGGCTTGTATGGGAATATACCCAATGACCAGGGGATAAAATCTTTAGTTGTTTGAAAATGCTTATGCGTAGAAAGCTGGAAGAAATTTGTACCCCTTACCTTTCAGACTGAATATTCAATATCAAAGAAACTTTCAGTGAAACAAGCCACCTGTTGGTAAGGTGTTGGTAAGGAAAAGCATGAGTTGTGTTTTACTCCATCTGGTCAGTGTGCCAGTGAACATGCCTGCACATACTGTAACCTAGTTTAGTCACATTTATGTATCAGCACTCACATGCAGCATGACAGTTATAGTTGTGTTAGTTTCTTTCAGTGGATGCCATGTGATTGTCCCAAAAGTGTTGTCATCTTTTGTGTCAGTGGCTGATTGGTTTAAGTCACAAAAATGTGCCTATCTTTAACTTTAGAATGTTACAGCTTAGGTTCAAGTCCCAGAACCAGAATGTTTATGTGGACAGGACTTCCCCCTGGCTGGGTGGTTCTTAGCCAAAGGTTTGTCTGGGGTCTTCAAGCTAACCTCCAGTGTGCTGGTGATTCTACCCAGAAATGTGCATGGGGTCTTCAAGCTAACCTCCAGTGTGCTGGTGGTTCTACCCAGAAATGTGCATGGGGTCTTCAAGCTGACCTCCATTGTGCTGGTGGTTCTACCCAGAAATGTGCATGGGGTCTTCAAGCTAACCTCCAGTGTGCTGGTGGTTCTACCCAGAAATGTGCATGGGGTCTTCAAGCTGACCTCCAGTGTGCTGGTGGTTCTACCCAGAAATGTGCATGGGATCTTCAAGCTAACCTCCAGTGTGCTGGTGGTTCTACCCAGAAATGTGCATGGGGTCTTCAAGCTGACCTCCATTGTGCTGGTGGTTCTACCCAGAAATGTGCATGGGGTCTTCAAGCTAACCTCCAGTGTGCTGGTGGTTCTACCCAGAAATGTGCATGGGGTCTTCAAGCTGACCTCCAGTGTGCTGGTGGTTCTACCCAGAAATGTGCATGGGGTCTTCAAGCTAACCTCCAGTGTGCTGGTGGTTCTGCCCAGAAATGTGCATGGGGTCTTCAAGCTAACCTGCAGTGTGCTGGTGGTTCTACCCAGAAATGTGCATGGGGTCTTCAAGCTAACCTGCAAAGTGCTGGTGGTTCTACCCAGAAATGTGCATGGGGTCTTCAAGCTGACCTGCAGTGTGCTGGTGGTTCTACCCAGAAATGTGCATGGGGTCTTCAAGCTGACCTCCAGTGTGCTGGTGGTTCTACCCAGAAATGTGCATGGGGTCTTCAAGCTAACCTCCAGTGTGCTGGTGGTTCTACCTGGAAATGTGTCTATAGTCTTCAAGCTGACCTCCAGTGTGCTGGTGGTTCTACCCAAAAATGTGTATATTTTTCCTTCAATAGAAACTGGATAATGTAATAAGGATAATAATTGTACCAGTGTTTATATAAATTAAACACATGCAAACAAAGAAAGGCTAGCGACAGGGTTTACTTAAAATTAACATATAGTTATGTTGTGACAGTGAGGTTTATTTACATAGGACTGGTGATGTCATGCTTTTGAGTTCAAATTCACCCTTAGCATGCTAACCTCAAATTGATTAGACCCCGACAAGTCAGTGTAGAACCAGATCTGCCAGCTTCCTGTCCGCTGGGAGCTGTCTCTTCATGATTGCTACTGTTTTTTTCTTTCTGAGTCTGTTAATCCATGTATCTAGTAACCACTGAATGTAGTTGAAAGCAGGTTACAAACATATTGTATTGAGTCTACCACAGCAGTATAAGGGTTAGATGACTTCAGCTAGGTGACATCAGTAATGAGGTAAACCTGGGACAAATTGGTTATTGACAGCTATAATGTGGTTCTGTGGTTTTATGACTATGTTATATTTGTTGCTGAATAATTTACGAATTTAAATTCACTCAGCCACTGGGATATTTTGGTAGTTTTGAGGATATTTATGGCAAGATGTTGGTGATAATTCACTCTGACGATATAACAGGTTGTGATCATATTTATTATGTGGATCCCAGCATTTAGTCTCATAATGTACTAAATGATATTAACATTTAAATATCATGGTGGGAAATGAAATGGAAATTGTAGTCTGTTTTTTGATGATGTTTATTTTAAATTTCCACCAGTTGTGTTTAAAAAATGTAGATTTTATATGATTTTATTTCCAGGTACACTAATTTTGTATTTATTTAATGTCTCAAGTACATAACTAATATAATTAGACAATTTGCAGTGGAAAGCAATTATGTTTCATACACCATTATTCATAACTTCTACATGAAGTTTATATGAAGAACACCTTTACATACTTTATAGTTGCTGTAGTACAATAAAATTTGACAAAGGAAAATAATGGTGCTTAATTAAATTCAGTTATTAGATCTCCTTATAAGCTTTCCACCATTCTGTGTTGCTATGCAATGTATCATATCCAGTTTCTGAAATTATGTTTATGTACAATTAATTTATTGCTGGTTTGCATGTTTGCATGAAAGATGAAATAAATCCAGAAGCACATAAACAACTCCAGTCACAGTACAGTTTCATGCCCGGGTGACCATGGTTGGGCTTATCAACTGCTCCCAGCTAAACTGAAACCATTACTTGCAACACTGAGTAGAAAAACACCTTTTTGTTCATAGGGTAACAAGTTTGGTAAACCTAGGGCCATATTCACCAAGCATTCTTAAATAAGAATTGCTCTGACCAGACCTGGCAATCTTTAGAGTATCGGCTCCATGTACTGGAGGCCCAGGGTTCGATCCCAGGCCGCAACATACCAAAGTTGGTAAAAATGGTAGTGGTATAAACTCCCTTGCTAATGCTTAGGCAAATAAAAGAGTAGTTCCACAACTGGTTGGCCTGGTGTCAGGATATAGTGACTGGTGTGGTATCATGCCAGGTGTTTGCAACATGCTATATACAGTGAAGGTAACGCTATATCTGCTTCAAGGGGACACTGTCTCTAGATGAATGAAATACTGTTTGAGGGCCAAAAAACCCAAAAAATAAAAAAGTAATAAAAATTTCAAGTCATGGATATTGGGATACCTACCAAGTATTTCAAAACATGTCTCAAATAATGCATGATACTTAAAATGGGCTATTTTGAGGTGAGAATGACACTTAAACAATCAAGAAAGACTGTTTTGTTGGTATGAAAATAGTGTCTTGCGTTTAAATCATGCCTTGGACTTGAGCATTGTAAGTGAATAGTGACCTAAGAGTAAATTCTTTGTGCAAATGCACTTATCAGGTAGTAACTTTAGCCCAGAACTACTGTAGCATCTACCCTTGGACCAGTGCTGTGTGTCGAGACTGGGGCTTGAACCTGTGGTCGAGACTGGGGCTTGAACCTGTGATCCACAAATCTGCAGTCCAAAGCATTAACCAATCTATTTATTTGCCTTGATGGGATCAGTATATGCTTAGCATGTTAAGATTTTGGATGTGTCTAGTTAGACATTATGTAGCTACATGTAATTGCACATCATCCTTAAAGTATGCAGTAATGACAGTATCTGATCCTCTCTGTTTACATTAGGAAGTAATTTGTGATTGGCTCTACCAGTATCAGGTAATGAATTCTGACAGTTATGGATAGTGTCAAGGAATGCATGTAAGGTATGCTACAGAATCACTGGGATATTATTTATTTATAATACTAAAGATTCTTTATGACTGGAGCTTCCAGTATGATTATATCAGGTAATGAATCCAGACAGTTAACTGATAGTGTCACTGTATACATGAATAGTGTCTGCAGAAGTAGATACAGTTGTGAATAATATCCAGGAGTTCATATTACTGTATATTACTGTACTGCATATATATGAGGGTATTAAAGTTTAGAAATAAATAAGTTCTACCAGTAGTTAGCAGTCAGCAGCAACATTTTTTGTAAACTCCTTTTTGTTTGTTTATTCTATCAGTCTTTTATTTAATCCTGTTGATAGAAACCAATGAAGCTTACAGTTAGATTTAGATCAAGTCATTTTTCTAACACATCTGAACTACCAGTAGTTTAACTCATACAGGCTCTTATCAATTGACAGCACTTTAACAGCTGAAATAAAGTATAGATTTAAACAGTCCTACAGATGGTTCATAAAAAAATGTTTGAAGAGGCCTTGTTAATAACATTTATATATGCCTTTTCAGCAGAACTTGTTGGGCTTTGAATGCCTTTTTCTGGAAAAAATACCATGCCTTTTAGACTTTTGTGGGAAGCTTAATTAACTGGATGCCAATATCGTAACCATGACAATGAATAGTTCTACTTCATAAACACATATTTTGGTAAAAGGAAAAACAAATCTTAAAGCAAGATAACATAAATGTTTCAGTGATTATAAACAAAACACATCTTCCAGTTTAATTTCTGAAAGTGAGAAAAAAGAGTCCTAGCAAGTTAGACAGACCTGTGATAATCATTTTTGTAGTTTATTGGAATCATTGCTTCAAGCCCATGTGATTTGTATGTTGTCTTGAACCCATGACAGTATTCTGTCCATAGCATTGAAATTTAATGATGCATGTAAATCATGTACATTGCAAATCATTAGAAAATGTTGACACATTGTCCTGGAAGGAACTATATTTATAAGCTCAATTAGACTATGGGTCCATGGATAGATGAATGGGGATTGGAAAATTATATAATTATATTTTGATAGAATTTTGAACGCCAGCCATCCATTCATCAAGAAATGTGAGAAAGTATCAACGTGAGAAAGTAACTAATTTCCAGGTGAACATTTCTGTGAAAAGTGTATCTGTTTGATTGGAATGTTGACTGGGCCAGATCTAGTTTGGCTGCTACTTATTGCTTGATAATTACCTAGACTGTTATCTGGTTTCTGTCACCCTGGCCAGTGGTCTGGTTCCAGTCTGCTTCCAATATCTGTACCCTAACCATGCTGTTTTTGCCTATATCATGTACATATTGTTAGTAAACACCAAACAGGTAACTAATACCTTAATAGGCAGCAAATAGTGTAGATCTTGATCAGACTGCTGCCAGGGACAGCTGGCAGATCTGGGTTTAAATTATTTGCCTTAGCCTGATCAATTTGTGCCCAGCAGCTTAGCAGTAAACAGGACCAAGTCTCTTGTCTATCAACCAGGTACCAACCAGTCTGTATATACAGGTGTGATCTTTTACACCTGGACCAAAAGTTAACAAAAAAATGATCATAATTTTTCTCTTACTGACATCTGACCATTCTAAGACTGGACTGGAGTCCAAGACTGCTTCAAAGTTCCTGATAAGAAAATTTGGTTTTTACTTATATTTGACTAATCAGATCTCGAGTAAATGTTAAAAATTCTGTACATTTTGTTGCCTTTTTATCATTTCATCACAAAATAGTTGAAAATTATAGGAAACTGGCCAAAGAATATTTACATTTCTATTATGTAAATAGGTCAGACTTACCTGGGAGCTGTTTGATTTATATTTGTACTATTTGCTATAGAGTTTATAGGCAATATTTATGGTCATATTTTCCACTAGCCATTAACTAACATTTTCCTTTTGGTTATTAACAAATGAAGCAGGATAAGAGATGTTCTGTCTTTGAGATTGCCGCAGGGTTTATTGAATTCGAAACGATTCAAGCTTTTTATTACATTTTAACTGAGTCATACAATTATATTAATACATTAATTCAGGGGTGTGTATGTTTATACTTTCAGAGTCGCAACTCCAAGATGGCCACAGTAGGGGAACAACAACCAATTAGTAACCATACAAAAGATAAAGTCACCAAAGCCAAGGTGACGTTAGAGAATTACTACTCTAATCTCATCTCACAACATGAAGAACGAGAAAATAGGTAAGTAGGTGAATAGTCTTCCATTAAATTATTCCAAAATGGAAAAAGATCCTTTTATTTGGAATACTTTTAATTTTTGTACTTTCAATAGAACTGGATAAATGTTTAAGGATTCCAGGAGGGAATATGTTGCTAGTCTTTTAAGTTTCTTAAGTATTATATAAGTAAAGTATGTATTGAATTTGGAGCTAAAGATGTCAGACAATTTCACACAGGTACATGATTGGTCTAGTTTGAAATGTAGCTTATAATAATTCTGCAATAAATGATAATGGGCATCAATGTGGGACATTTTAGGTATATTTGTGGTCAATTATGTAACAGTTACTTTTTGGTCAATTTCCAATGGGAAAAAGTATATTTTCCAATTATATAAAGAAATATACCTAATGGGACAAATTGACATTTTAGGAGTCCTAATCTTATAAAATACAAAACAATTTTTAACCAATATTATGTGCAACTACCTATAATAGAGGTGGTCTTTCATAAAAGTTGTTTCCATCAAACGATGCGGTGTGTGAAAGCTAAGACCACTTAAGTGCACTGACAGTGTATGACAGTTAAGCACTGACAGTGTATGACAGTTAGGACCACATAAGTGCACTGACAGTGTATGACAGTTAAGACCACTTAAGTGTACTGACAGGGTATGGCAGATAAGACCCCTTAAGTGCACTGACAGTGTATGACCGTTAATACCACTTAAGTGCACTGACAGTGTATGACAGTTAAGCACTGACAGTGTATGACAGTTAAGACCACTTAAGTGCACTGACAGTGTATGACAGTTAATACCACTTAAGTGCACTGACAGTATATGACAGTTAAGACCACGTAAGTGCTCTGACAGTGTATGACAGTTAAGACCACTTAAGTGCACTGATGAAGTGTCAGGTTAGAATTGTGACAGAGTCTGACTCAGAGGTACATAAAATATCATATTTGTGACATTAAAAAAAAAATCCATAAGTTTAACACACATTGACCTACAAGTCAAATTAGGAATCAATAGATCCCCTCCACCCCACCCAACACCCCACCCCCCACCCCACCCCCTCCTCCACTAAACAGGTAAACAGATGCATCTTGTGTGGTTTTGGCCCGCTTTATTGCAGTGGGGAAGTACCTCAGGTTGTGATGGAGGGATGAAAGATGCAAACTGTGGGTGTTGACTGCAGCAACGATAATCAATGCAGTTTTACACTAAGTCCTGAGAAAGATAATAAATATTTGATCAGACTTTATGCAAAGACTGGCAGCTTAATGGCAACTATGACGTCAGAATTCCTCATCAGTATACTCTACAATTTCTCTGTGTACTTTAAAACAAGTACTTAGGCTCACTGCTGGATGGTGACTTGGATGGAGTATGTTTCTCTTAAATTTGTTTTGAAAAGTATTGTGAAAGACTTCTAATTCATCTTTGAAACATGCCTTAGAAAACGTATTCTAAAGTTTTAAAAATCCTTTTTTTTCCTTCACTTATAATTGTATACTGAATTCAACTTAAAAAAAACTTAAAGGTTACTCAATACTTTAATTTTCGTTTTCTTTAAATTTTAAAATAAAATTGTGGTGACTTGTTCATTAGAAGTGGTCATTTGGTCCATTTCTCGACATCTCAAAGAAGTCTGTTAAACTAAGCACTTAGTCAAGACTGTGTCTTAAGTGTTAAGCCTGACAAATGAAGTAGTCAAGCTAAAGGCTAGTGAAGTTTATGTTGTAATACCTCAGCTACTCACATAGGTTCAATTCCCTGTCAGGGCCAAGACTTTCATGGGAGGTGTCATTTAAATGACCAATATGTTTTTTAGTTGGTGTTGTCAATCCACCAGAAATCTTTCAGTTATTTCAAGACATGCGCTTGAATCAGATATGGTGCTGTCTTCAATATGTCGCATGTCAAAGTACTGGACATGATACTACACCCAGTCACATCATCCTGACACTTCGCTGACCCATCATGGAACTTCCCTTTAAATTGCTTGATCATCAGCATGGAAGATATACCTGAGTCATTGTGACATCATTACGCCATGGCCCAGTTTTGAAACGAAGGCCTTGCATATCTGGAATCTATTGTGCATCAATTATTGGACTCTGATATCGGTCTGGGGTGTTCCTCAACAAATAATATGTACATAATCATATTAATGTTTTTATAAATTTAAAAAAAAATGAGCTGAAGTCAAAAACATTAACTGTTGTCATTCTGCATTTGTTAATAACCAGTACAAAAACATAATTATTTGCTTACAACTATCCACAAAGGCTGCTACATATTGCTGGACATGGAAGACTCTAATAAGGGTCTGTAGCAAATAGTGCATATCTTGATTATGCAGCTTCCAGTGAGAGCTGGTCAATTTGGTCGTGCACTATTTGCGTCGCATGATAAATTTGTGCTTAGCAGGTCAAGTATTAACAAAGAAGCCAGTTTATCCTAGCCAAAGGTGAAGCTGTGTTCCATGGCAATGTTATGTTTGGTAGACCTAATTGTATACATAAGTCTGGTGCAGTCTAAAAGTGTGTGTGCTTAGACAAATGGGAACTGTTTTAATCTCCACTTCCTACTGAATCATCCATGATTTGACACCAATTTCTACATGATTAACTTCCTACCTTGCCCTCATGCATGTGGCCTTCCATTTAACAGGATCAGAACTGTAACAGCCAAACCCCAACAACCTGGGCTATTGTTTGTGTATTTTTAAACCCTTAGTCTTCTATAAAGCCAAACTTTATAACAAATACAAAGACAGCAAAGACAACTTTACAATTTGCAAAAACAATACAGCAAATAGTATAGAACCAGATTGGATATAGGTCTACATGATTTGCCAAAGTGTGACAATGCTGATAAGGTATGTTTAGCAGCCTTATGATTTAATATAATCGGATTTGGGGCCCCACTCCCAGCCCTCCAACCTTGTTTGTTTTTGTTACATCATATCAACTCAATTAACAGTCATATTGGCAATATCCAGCTTATTACTGGTGGAGGAAGATCCAACACTTAAGTTTGGGTAGAACCAGCAAAGCTGGAAAACCTCCCCATGTGAAAGTTCTTGTGCTGACCGGGACTCTGACCCTCACCGTGAAGGGCTGAGGAGTTACAAGTCAAAGACTGTAACGGCTCAGCCACAGGTGTCCCCTCCACCAACCTTTTTTGTTTTAACCTTAAGTATGCTTATCATCAATACTTATTTCTTATTATTAAGATATACATAAATATATGGGTAACTAATGATACTAACAATGACTTAAATGTAAATAGTGTAACTTATGATCAGACAGCTCTAAGTGGGAGCTGGCTGATATATATCTGCAATATTTTTTTCAAAGTTAGACCAGAAATGTGCTTAATAGGTTCAGAGTTAAAAATGCTGGCAACTTAATATATCTGCCTATTCTCTGTTTCTCTGTGAGTGTAGCGTTGCACAGGAAAAGAAAACATAGATTTACAATGATTGATAAAAGTCTGGTTTGAGCTAACAGATCATTCAGGTGTTTCAGACTCAACTTGTTTGTTCAGTTTTGTCTCAACTTTGATAAAGAAAATGCTGAATCATTCTTGGCACCAAACTCAAGTAGTCAAAAAAATGATAATCATTGTAGCCAGTAGCGTATATTATCAAATTTTCATATACATGCATTTGTTATCTGAATATACAGATGTATATAAAACTGCTGAGTCATGTGACAAGCAGCATCTTTGTGCAGTATGTTACTTGCCTTAAATAGTGTTAGTTGGGTGTGAAGAGTCAGTGAATATGAACTCTTCAGCTTCATACTATGGCTTACTATGGAGATGTTTCCTTGGCTGGATCATCTTCAGAGAAAACCAAACACTGATTAGAGCAGGACGCTCTTTAGAGAGTAGGGAGTTGCAGGTTGCTGCCCCATGTGTTCACCCAGGAAAGCCAGGGAAGACAAAATTACGCAGGACCTCATAGCTTAGACTTATACTGGCTAATGCAGAAAGTGTCGGAAATAGATCAAAGACAATAGCAACCCTGGTAAGGACATGTTAAAGGAGGTATCAGACAGTTTGCCTATATCAAATACACATGCAAATATGACATTATCGAAACAGCATGGTTCATAGGAAATGCCTGTTTGCAATGACAAGTATTGATTTATGTTTAACTGTACACACAGATCTAGGACATCAATGAGCAGAATTATGAAGGGCTTTTTCAGGAAACAATGACTTATTGGGTTATTTGAGAAAATAAATTTTGGTTCAAACTGTCGGATACCACCTT
Source organism: Sinonovacula constricta (assembly GCA_007844125.1). Lineage (NCBI taxonomy): Eukaryota > Metazoa > Mollusca > Bivalvia > Cardiida > Solecurtidae > Sinonovacula > Sinonovacula constricta. The sequence goes on along the minus strand of CM017568.1, from coordinate 5,627,262 downwards.
CAAACGGACAATGATGATAATGATGGAGATGGGGATTTGACACTCTGTCGGGATGAAAACTTAAAGTGGGGAGGTCTATGAGCTGGCTTGTGGTGTGTCGCTGGTTTTACAGTTGTTTTTGCTTAGTAAAAATGTGGTATGATATGTGTTAATATTATATATCATCATGTTAAGAACAACACAATAATGAGTGTGACCTACTTAATATAACCCTGACCTTGAGCTGTGTGGTATCCTGAAATTAGAACAGACACATCGAGATATTCATACAGCCTTTGGAAGCAAAACAATATGTACATACAATATTAATACAGCCTTGGGAAACAAAACAATATGTATGTACAATATTTATACAGCCTTGGGAAGCAAAACAATATGGGATTTGGGATTTTGCCTGCATTTTTGCCGATACTGTGCAGGGACATTTCTATCATTATAGCACAGGGGCACCTATAAGGTGCCCAGGGACTGAACCCGGCTGGTCCATTATTCTAACACCGACGAGTCAGGCGTAATGCTGTCCCCTTTGTCCTGAGTGTAGGAGGAAAGCCACTACTACCAACTTTAAAGTCTTTGGTTTGACCCGGCCGGGCTTTGAACCTGCGACCTCTTGATCTGCAAGCCGACACTCTCCTTCTTGTGCTATTGCAGCCAGTAAAAAGAAAAAAAAAAAAAAAAAAATAAAAAAATATGTATTTGCGGAAATGAGTTTGTCATGATTGTCGGCCTCAGCATTACTATGGCTGTGAGGAAATTGTATCAGTTTTGTCAATCGGAATTAATACCATTTTATGAAAAGGAAGTTTATGCAACATGAAACAGGCATTAGTATTATTATTGTAGAAACTGCTTCTTACTGGATAGAGCAGCTCTGATAGTTGCTGCGAAACAATTAATCTCCTGATGTTTTGTAATGTTGGTATAATGTACATGGATGCTGCATCAGCAACAACAATTAGCAGCAGCAGTAGCAGTAGTTTAAGTGATGTATGGTTGAAAGACTTTGAAGCTTAAAATATATTGTAGGAGTGGCTAATATTAATTATAGTGGTAGGTATATGAGAATTTGTTGTTGATGTTGTTGGTGTTGTGGTTGTGGTAGACAGTACAGCTAGTAGTAGCAGTACAAGTGGTTTAATCCCTGGGCCGAAACATTGCAGTAAAAAAAAAATGGTCGTGTTAATAGCATCTTCTCTTACTTACGATAATAGGACTGTGTGTGGTATCATGCCAGGTGTTCAGGGCATGCTATACACAGTGAAGGCAGCACTATATCTGCTTCAAGTGGACACCGTTTTCCAAATAACAGGAATACTGTTGGTGGGAAGCTTAACCTTTGAAACAAATAAAAACTTCCAGTTGAACTACTTGTTTCACAACAAGGACTGGTTTTTATGGAAGGGGAAATCTGCCAATATTCAATTTCTAATTCGCACATTGCTACACTGCATATGCTTAAATTTGCTATTTGTTTACTCAAATATGATCGTTTTTACATGTATTTTATTCACATTTCTTGTATACAATTTGGAAATTACAAAATTCAAGTCACAACTTCCAAGTCACAAATTTCATGTTCGGTTACAATTTACAAATTGCAAATCTCATAGTCACAATTCTCAAGACACAAATTACTAATGTACAAGAATTGACAACGTTCAGACGCTAGATGGCGTTACCACATAAATATAGACGTCACTAACATAAAAAATAGGAACAGAATCACAAATGACTATTCACAGGAGATAAAATAGAAATAGCCGACATTATTTGGTGTCAAATTGAATGCGTTATCTTGTGCAACAAGTAGTTAATGTATATAATGTATATATTCAAATTCTGCAAGTAATTTTGCCATATAAGGTTTTTGTTTTCTTAAAATTATATTCAGTCTGAGTTAATATACTTATCGAATGTTTCCAGAAGAACATGCTATCTCATACACTTGCGGATTTGTTTACAATGCATTGGAATTGAACTTACGTGATGTGATGTAGTGAGTATGCTTTCCTCAGAGCCAGGTGCCCATGTAGTACTGTGTACTGGTAACAGAATTTTGCTGGCATTGATCACTTTGGTTAAATCAGGATGTATGCAGTTAAATGAAAGAGGTTGGAACCATAGAGATTGAAAGTGGGGGTAGGAGCTGTCTGACCTGAGAGATAAAAATATACGAACAACATTTGAATCCATTCATACAGTTTGAGGAAAAAGTAGAGACATGTAAATATGGACCGACTTTTACTGGTGCATGTCTACAGAACATGTCACAGATTATTATAAATACATGTATCAAGCATTTCAATGTGCCAGTAACACTGAATTATCACTTGGTCTTCTATAATCACATATACATGTAGTCATATCTTTTATATTGTATATTGTAATCACAAGGTAAGTACAGAATAATATCCTTAAAATTGTACAGCAAAAATAAATAATACATGTGTCTGAACGCACAACTTGAAAGTACACACGAACGCGAACCAGTTCAAGAGGTATTATTAATAGATGGACATTTCCATGCAAGAAGCGCCATCTTGCATTGTAATGTTGAACTGGTGTTGCACAGTTTACATTTTACGTTAGTGATTTGCGCCTCTAGATTAGTATCTTGTGAATTAGATGCTGAAAATATGAAATGTATTCGTGATTTAAGTCCTGCGATTTGTAAATTTTTTATGCGAGAAATGTGAAATTGTTCAACAGTAATGCTGAAATGTTTTCATTTTGATATATAAAAGTTAGGATGTAATTAGATAGCAGTGTTAAGCATACACAGTATTGCAATTTACAAGTTGACATTTGAAGTAACAAATCTGTGAATTGAAAGATAGAAATAGTAATTAGAATATTGGCGGATATCTCCTTCCATAGGTTTTGTAATGTTTGTGCTGATGCAGTTCTCTGTCCAGATGGCTTATCATTATTCAAGACAGTGTCTGGAGATAACTTTAGTAAAAAGCAATATTTTTTATATGATTTAAATGTTTTGCTTTACCATCCTGATTCATGAAGATACCCTATTGTATAAAGAATTTAAATGAAATTAAGAAAATATCTTAGAGGTTGGGTGAAAACTCTCTCACTCAACTCCCTTATCTAAAAATATCAGCAACATACTCATTTCTCCCTGCATATCCCTTATCATGCTTTTTTTAGTGATAACATACCTTTACAAATTAAAAATACCTTTCATGCAAACATACATGTCTTACTGAAAGAGGCTCAGCTGTGAACAGAGCAGATGTTGATCCACCAGCTCCCAGAGTGAGCTGGCAGATCTGGATCTATACTGTTTGCCATAACTTGGGCACATTGTCCTTAGCAGCTCAAGAGTAAATATTGTGTTGTTGTTGTTGTGGTTTCCATAGATTTATATTCAGGTTTACTCTGAGTCTTGATGAAGGAGTGAGAATAAGTGTACGTTTATACATATGTGTGTGAAAAGAAGTCTTTTTTAATGAGGACTTGCCAAAAATTAATTCATTAATGTACCAGACCTGGTTGTGCAATCGGTAGAGCAGGTATGAAAGGCCCCAGGATCGAATTCTGGGCGGCAACATACCAAAGTCGTTAAATATGGTAGTAGTAGCTCCCTTGCTAATGCTCAAGCAAATATAAGGGTAGTTCCACAACTAGTTGGCCTGGTGTCAGGAAAATGTGACTGGGTGTGGTATCATGCCAGGTGTTCAGGGCATGCTATACACAGTGAAGACAATGCTATCTTCTTAAAGTGGACACTGTCTGACTAGTGAAATACTACAGATAAACTCAATAAACAAGCAATAATCAAACAGAATTCATTAAAGTAGTATTTGCCATAATAGTATAATAGAACATTTATAACAATGTAATTTAACCAATCAAAAAGTGGCAGTTGATGTGCCTCTTAAAAACATACTGACTAGTATGTGAACTTAGTTAAGGATACTCGAAATGCAACCTTCAGAATGTAAAGAATATATAATTATGATGTTCAAAAGATATTACCTTGAAGAAACAGATCTTAGAATGAGAGTCACAGCATAAATTATTTTTATTTTAATTAATAGATTTATGCTTGAATTCCTTTTATTTTCTTAAAAAATTTCTAACATGCTGTGCAAGGCAGTGACAGAAGGTTGTAGTTTGCAGTGAAGAATGTACATTCACAAACAGCTTGTGAGCTACATGTTGCAAATAGCAGCAGTAACTAAGGATAATTATGGAACAGTTCATTAATGATTGTAGTGAACTAAATTACAAAAATGTAAACCACTCTGATATAATACTTATTTCACAATGGTATGTTTTTAAGTAGACTGATTAAACAGCTGATGTATATATGTAAAATTGTAACACTTCAAGTGGAAGTCAAAGTTTTTAACTAATCTGTCTATCAGCACCTTGTTGTGTAAATTTATCTAAACTGGGACAGACACTCTCATCTGTGGGGACCATCCATCTCAGCTGCTTCATGTTTCTGATTCTATTTTTTTTTCTCCAGTTTTGTTTATAAATACATTGCATTGATACATTTGTGGCCATCATAGAGATATTCAGCTGTGTTGGTGGAGAAAGACCTCAGTTCAATGTCTGAATAGTCCCTGGAGCATCACAGGTCAGCTGGACCCACACCTCCACTCTTGTCCTTCGTCATAACTGTGACTTGAACCCACAACATGTGAGACTGAGAGGTTGGAAGAGTTACAAGTTTGTGATTCTACCCTCTGCCACATGTGCCCTCAGATCTACCTTTATAGCAGCTAAATAATTGGTGTCCATTCCTTAATTACTTACATTGCTGAAGTTAACAAACAAATGAAAACAAAACCTCAAACATCCTGTTAATAATTTAAATGATGGAAGACTTGTCATTTAAAATTTCAGCATTTGGCTAACTCAAAATAGATTTTCTTTTCACCAGACACTACCACCTTATGTATCTTAAAATCTCATCTGTTTCTTTAAACCTACCTTATTAGCTAAATTGACAGCATTCTATATTTGTTTATTGTGGTAATGTTTGTATGAGCAACCTGGTAATTTCCTGGTTGTTTCTGCTGGTTACAATTTTTCTCTATTCTCATTTCCTGTCTGGTTCTAGGGTTGTGATTCCAATATGCCTTGAGATGAACCATCCAGTGGAATGATTCATAGAACAATGTCTCACTTAAATGTCTCACTGGCTCCACATAGTCTTAACTCTTTACAAGGTCTTAACTCTTCACGTGCTGTGTTTATTAACCCATTTTATGCCATTTTTTTAATTGACTTATTCTTAGTAAACTTATAATGTCTACATTAAAAAGTGAATGGACACACTGCTAAAAATGCAGCAGCAAATAGTGCTGATCCTGATCAGTCAGCTCCCCAGATGATTCTGGTCAGTCAGCTCCCAGATGATCCAGATCAGTCAGCTCCCAGATGATCCAGATCAGTCAGCTCCCAGATGATCAAGTCAGCTCCCAATCGATTCTGGTCAGCTCCCTAGCCAATCCTGATCAGTCAGCTATAAGCCGAGATTGATCAGTCAGCTCCTGATAAGTCAGCTCCCAGATCCTGATCAGTCAGCTTTAAGCCGAGATATTGATCAGTCATCTCCCGATAAGTCAGCTCCCAGATCCTGATCAGTCAGCTCCCAGCCGATTCTGATAAGTTAGCTCCAAGAACAACATTATTTTCAAATTGCTTGTCCTTCATGTTTAGCAGGATAAAATTAATACCTCGAACTTTAATAATTGCTTACATTTTAAAAGCTAGCATGAAGGTAGATGATCTAGATCTATGCTATAAGCCTACACCTGAACAGTTTGTGCTCAGCAGACTAAGAATTCCCAAGCTGTCAGCAGTATTACATCCATTTCCTGTATGACATCTAAAACTGTCAATGTTTTTGTATTAGTTATATGTCGGTTGTATAAACATTTTATAGTGTTTTCTTACCTATTGTCTACATGTTGATTCAAAATAAATTGTATGTTTGAAAATTAGATGCACATAATGTTTTACATTTCACTGCAAGTCCGAATTCCTTCAGTGATTTTTCTTACAGAGAAAATGAATCATTTTTTCAGATTATTTAAGACTCATATGACACTAAAGATCCTCCTATTATATTTTCCAGGTATAGAAAATTGGAGAAATCTATGGATGAAGATGGCCTTAGTGATGAACAGGTAAAATTTGACCTTGACCTAGATTTATAATTTCTCAGTGACATTGATCCAATAAAAAATAAATAAATAAAAATGTCCAAATTACTGAAATTTAGTAATAATTTTTCAACACCTTTGGCCTAATGTGGGACTTTGCGATGACAGTGACCTCACAGAAATACTTGAAATTTGCATAAGGTTGTCAGGGACTTGAATCAACAAAAAATAGCAAAAATAAAATCACAAAATAGTATGGCAAATAGAGCATAAATCAGTTCATTTACAGATCTAGATGTTCATACAAATTACAAATTGATTCATCTAATGTTTCCCTTCAAACCTTTGCCTTACAGCTACATGTTATGTTTGGAGTTGTGTATCGAATAACTTTGTATGCAATCAGTTTTCTATAATTTGCTTTCTCTTGATATCAATTTCTTTTGACATGCATTCTTATACATTGCTAAGGCTGTTGAAAATATAAAAAAAAACACCATTTTTTTAACATCAGGTAACAATTTTTTGGCTACCAGATTTCTTAAATAGTTTTCTCTATATATCCATTATCGAAATAATGTTTTCTACAACATTGCTGTGACTGTTGAATACTCAACCATTCATTAAAACTGTGTTGTTGTTTTTTCTCATTGATATTCAAAGTAGAATTTCCATTTCCATGAATAAACATTTCTGATTTTAAACGACTACAAACATGCAAAAATGATAAAATCAATAAACTGTCTGCTTTTATGGCAACACCATGTTTTTGTCTTTTATTGTACGAAAATAGCCAAACTATATCTTTTCAATTGATCAATCAATGTCAAAATCAGAATTCTTATGTCCCTGAGATTGAATTTTAATGGAAAACACTTGTGTCTTCTTTTCTTTGGTAAGTGTGAAATGATTTTCAATTTTGGTTTTCCTTTTTTGTTGTTGATAAAAATAGACCTATTCACTATTGCGCCTGCTTTCCTTTTATAGATTTTGTTCAATGAGTTTTTGGCATGCAGCATGACAAAGACTGGTTGAATCAATTTGTTGTGTAACAATACCTTGATTTCATTGCCCTGTTTCATGTTGCTTGCCCCTAATATACTTGGTCATTGTTGCATTTCATTGATATTTTTTACTACAGTTTTCCGTTGACACAAAGAGCTTCTGACCAACTTGTTAAGTAGGTTTTTGGTCAACTTATCAATGTCAGATACACTTTTTATATTAAAGGTGGTTCAACGAGAGATAACCATTCTGGTCTCTTGATAAACTCAGATGTTTTATCAAATCTGTGTTAGATATACATACATACTATTCATTAATTGTTTGTGAAATAGTGATAGATTGTTTTGTATTTGGCCTACTTCATTACAACAAAGTTACAAGAGTGAAGTCAATTAAGAACACTGTTGTTATCTATATGCTGTTGTTATCAATTAACAATAAAAATGATCATGTGATTGCATTGAATGTAAATCACATGGAAATCATATGGTCAGTTGTCTATCAGTAAGCTCAATTGACAACGTTGAATAATTAGAGCTATTTACATTAGTATTATATTGACTATATTAAAATATTGTTTAAATTTAAATGTTTAATCTGAAAATGATATGAAATAAAACTTTTATTCCATGTCCATGGAAAAGCAAGATGATTTTTAATCATCAAAACATGCTAAAAAGAAGCAGCTATTTAGGTCAGTGCTAAAATGGTGGTTACATAATAGCAGAGGTAGAACCCAATTAATTTAACTTAATTGCATAATAATTTTTTTTTTCTTTTTGTATTGTCATTTTTGTAAAGCGAGATTCTTTTTGTATCATAGTTTTTGTAAATAGACAGAGGATGAAAAAATAAAAACTGAGCAGATATATTGTATGAGGATTTTGCTGTTGTCCGGTGAAAATACCCCCACTAATGATTATTGAAGGTCCCAATAATATCCATAGTTGTGTCAGTAGTACTGTTACCATTAGAATTTATTGCCAGCACTGTGGTATACAATTCTTTGGAAAGGAGTCACATTTTGAGACACTGATAATATGCAGAGATTAACTATCATAAATACTTTTTTGTCAAATTATTGTTCCATTCTCAACTTTTCAACTCTGATTTCAATGTAGTGAACATAGTCAGAAGGTTAACGATTAAGAACTTACAAGGGGCTTATGTCAACCAAGACAAAAACAGGGGGCTAGTGTCAACCTACACTAATAAGGGTTCTAATGTCCATCAGGCCGAACCAAGAAGAGGCTTATGTGTACGTAACAAAACAACCTTTCTATGCTAGCAATAATAGATAGATAGCTATAGCTAAATATTGTTAACATAAGGGTTAAGTCAGGATTATCAACTCAGTATCTCAATGTTTACCTGTGATTGTGAAGTTAGCTTCATTGTATGCACATCTGCTTCAGTCCTGTCAGGATGAACAGGCTACAAATTAGAAGGTAAATGTTTACTGAACATGATAAAAGTCATGTTTTGCTGGATTGTTAATATGAACGTATTATTAAGCATAACAGTAAAATACATTTAGTAACAGGACATGTAGATAGAAACTAAGCAATTAATATTGTGGATACAGATAGCTGCTAGTGGAAGCTAACAGTTTGGGATCTGCACTATTTGCCTGGCAACTAGTGTGGGAGCTGACAGTTTGGGATCTGCACTATTTGCCTGGCAACTAGTGTGGGAGCTAATAGTTTGGGATCTGCACTATTTGCCTGGCAACTAGTGTGGGAGCTGACAGTTTGGGATCTGCACTATTTGCCTGGCAACTAGTGTGGGAGCTACAGTTTGGGATCTGCACTATTTGCCTGGCAACTAGTGTGGGAGCTGACAGTTTGGGATCTGCACTATTTGTCTGGCAACTAGTGTGGGAGCTGACAGTTTGGGATCTGCACTATTTGCCTGGCAACTAGTATGGGAGCTGACAGTTTTGGATCTTCACTATTTGCCTGGCAACTAGTGTGGGAGCTGACAGTTTGGGTTCTGCACTATTTGCCTGGCTCCTAGTGTTGGAGCTGACAGTTTGGGATCTACACAAATTGCCTGGCTACTAGTGGGAGCTGACAGTTTGGGATCTACACTAGTTGCCTGACTACTAGTGTGGGAGCTGACAGTTTGGGATCTACACTAGTTGCCTGACTACTAGTGGGAGCTGACAGTTTGAGATCTACATTAGTTGCCTGGCTACAAGTGGGAGCTGACAGTTTGGGATCTACACTTGTTGCCTGGCTACTAGTGGGAGCTGACAGTTTGGGATCTACACTAGTTGCCTGGCTACTAGTGGGAACTGACAGTTTGAGATCTACACTAGTTGCCTGGCTACTAGTGGGAGCTGACAGTTTGGGATCTAAACTAGTTGCCTTGCTACTAGTGGGAGCTGACAGTTTGGGATCTACACTAGTTCCCTGGCTACTAGTGGGAGCTGACAGTTTGAGATCTACACTAGTTGCCTGACTACTAGTGTGGGAGCTGACAGTTTGGGAGCTGCACAAATTGCCAGACTACAAGTGGGAGCTGACAGTTTGGGTTCTACACTAATAGCCTGGCTACTAGTGAGAGCTGACAGTTTGGGATCTACACTACTTGCCTGGCTACTAGTGGGAGCTGACAGTTTGGGATCTACACTAGTTGCCTGGCTACTAGTGGGAGCTGACAGTTTGGGAGCTGCACAATTTGCCAGACTACAAGTGGGAGCTGACAGTTTGAGATCTACACTAGTTGCCTGGCTACTGGTGGGAGCTGACAGCTTGGGAACTACACTACTTGCCTGGCTACAAGTAGGAGCTGACAGTTTGGGATCTACACTAGTTGCCTGGCTACTAGTAGGAGCTGACAGTTTGGGATCTGCACAATTTGCCAGACTACTAGTGGGAGCTGACAGTTTGGGATCTACACTAGTTGCCTGGCTACTAGTGGGAGCGGACAGTTTGGGATCTGCACTAGTTGCCTGGCTACTGGTGGGAGCTGACAGTTTGAGATCTACACTAGTTGCCTGACTACTAGTGGGAGCTGACAGTTTGGGATCTACACTACTTGCCTGGCTACTAGTGGGAGCTGACAGTTTGGGATCTACACTACTTGCCTGACTACTAGTGGGAGCTGACAGTTTGGGATCTACACTAGTTGCCTGGCTACTAGTGGGAGCTGACAGTTTGGGATCTACACTAGTTGCCTGGCTACTAGTGGGAGCTGACAGTTTGAGATCTACACTAGTTGCCTGGCTACTGGTGGGAGCTGACAGTTTGGGATCTACACTAGTTGCCTGGCTACTAGTGGGAGCTGACAGTTTGAGATCTACACTACTTGCCTGGCTACTAGTGGGAGCTGACAGTTTGGGATCTACACTACTTGCCTGACTACTAGTGGGAGCTGACAGTTTGGGATCTACACTAGTTGCCTGGCTACTAGTGGGAGCTGACAGTTTGGGATCTACACTAGTTGCCTGGCTACTAGTGGGAGCTGACAGTTTGGGATCTACACTAGTTGCCTGGCTACTAGTGGGAGCTGACAGTTTGAGATCTACACTAGTTGCCTGGCTACTGGTGGGAGCTGACAGTTTGGGATCTACACTAGTTGCCTGACTACTAGTGGGAGCTGACAGTTTGGGATCTACACTAGTTGCCTGGCTACTAGTGGGAGCTGACAGTTTGGGATCTACAGTAGTTGCCTGGCTACTAGTGGGAGCTGACAGTTTGGGATCTGCACTAGTTGCCTGGCTACTAGTTGGAGCTGACAGTTTGAGATCTACACTAGTTGCCTGGCTACTAGTGGGTGCTGACAGTTTGAGATCTACACTAGTTGCCTTGCTACTAGTGGGAGCTGACAGTTTGGGATCTACACTAGTTGCCTGGCTACTAGTGGGAGCTGACAGTTTGGGATCTACACTATTTGCCTAACTACTAGTGGGAGCTGACAGTTTGGGATCTACACTAGTTGCCTGGCTACTAGTGGGAGCTGACAGTTTGGGATCTACACTAGTTGCCTGGCTACTAGTCGGAGCTGACAGTTTGAGATCTACACTAGTTGCCTGGCTACTAGTGGGAGCTGACAGTTTGAGATCTACACTAGTTGCCTGGCTACTAGTGGGAGCTGACAGTTTGGGATCTACACTAGTTGCCTGGCTACTAGTGGGAGCTGACAGTTTGGGATCTGCACTAGTTGCCTGGCTACTAGTGGGAGCTGACAGTTTGGGATCTACAGTAGTTGCCTGGCTACTAGTGGGAGCTGACAGTTTGGGATCTACACTATTTGCCTAACTACTAGTGGGAGCTGACAGTTTGGGATCTACACTAGTTGCCTGGCTACTAGTGGGAGCTGACAGTTTGGGATCTACACTAGTTGCCTGGCTACTAGTGGGAGCTGACAGTTTGGGATCTGCACAATTTGCCAGACTACAAGTGGGAGCTGACAGTTTGGGATCTACACTAGTTGCCTGGCTACTAGTGGGAGCTGACAGTTTGGGATGTACAGTAGTTGCCTGGCTACTAGTGGGAGCTGACAGTTTGGGATCTGCACTAGTTGCCTGGCTACTAGTGGGAGCTGACAGTTTGGGATCTACAGTAGTTGCCTGGCTACTAGTGGGAGCTGACAGTTTGGGATCTACACTAGTTGCCTGAACCTGATCAGTGTACCCAAAGCAGGCTAAGAGTAACAAGCATAATGTAACTGGTTGTGTTTAGGTAATTATGTGACATTATGGGGTATTAACTATACTTGCTTTTGAAATAGCAAGGCTTGAAATGTCAAACTAAGGAAGTTGGGGCTAAGTGCAATGTGCACATTTTGTTTCTTTTTTATATTTTTTTCCATACACTTTTTCCAGCAATGAACACTGCAATTAACACCAAATCCATTAAATTGTCATTGAGCTTTGCAATATAGTTTGAATGGAAGAATATTGACATTTTTGTTTGTTTGTTCTTTTCATCTGTTTTCATTTTGTTCTCAAATAGAAGATTCTAGTGGTGTTAAAAGATACCCAATAAAATATAGAAAAAATATTAGGTTAGAATTTACAATAAAAAGGTAATAGAGATCTACATCTTACTATGACTTATTTCTATCATGTATACTTACCTAATCATATTAAATGGTTCTGGTAGCACAATCTGTAGAGCATTTGCTCCAGGAAATGGAGACCCTCAGTGTTCAAACCTGGACCTCAGTATACCAAAGTCATTAAAAATGGTAGTGGTATAACTCACTTGCATTAACCCCATGCAGATATAAAGATAGTTAGTTCCATGACAAGTCCCCCTGGTGTCAAGTCATGTCCAGTGGTATCATGTCAGGTGGTAACATGTCAGGTGGTATCATGTCCAGTGGTATTATGTCAGGTGTTGTATCATGCTATACAAATGGACACCACCCTAGATAACTGGGGGCTTTTTGGTGGTATGATAAAACCAACAAACTATTATAATAAATAGGAAGTGAACATTTCAGTGTACACTGTTTGCATTTCCTGCACAAGAGGTTAACAATACATGTTAAAGTAGACATCATATAATGGTTAGATGATTAGGAATGGAAGTGGTATAGCATTGCAGTAAAACAGAAAAAAAGGTATAAATAAGTAATACCCTTTTCACCTTATAATGTACATTTACACTGTACACACATTTATAAGAGTTACCCAATTTTGTTTTAGAAATTAATATTATACATACAAAGACTTTTTGTGTCTTGAAGTACATCACAGTAAGACAATTATGTTCGTAGAGACTTATTTCCGGCAGTTGTTCTATAAATCAGCATATAAACTGGTTCCTTTGCTACTGAGAACATTTTTGTTTACAGCTTGCTTACCTTTGAATTAAGGTCGATGACATTTGTACATTTGACATTAAATCTACATCATAGATCCATCTACTGTTGTATACATGTCTTTAATTGCCATTTTAGCACCTTTTTATGGGTCCTGCATTTTTATGTCTGTGTGTTTGAAGAAGATCTTGTCAATTTATATCAGTTTATGGTTATCTTGTTGGAATAATTGTGAACATACTTTATGGCCTCATTTAAGGTACAAATAAATTTGTCTGAAGTAAGGTAAAAGGGCTTGTAAAGGGTTGTTAAAGATGCAGATTGTTTAACTTTACATTTGTATCAGTATTTGTTTTCAGGTAATTGTAAAAACCAAAATAGTTATGACATTGTTCTTGCTTATTCTTCCTTATGACATAGTGTTTTTGCTTATTCTCAGTTATGACATAGTGTTCTTGCTTATTCTTCCTTATGACATAGTGTTCTTGCTTATTCTTAGTTATGACGTAGTGTTCTTGCTTATTCTCAGTTACAACATAGTGTTCTTGCTTATTCTCAGTTATGACATAGTGTTCTTGCTTATTAGTGTTCATGCTTATTCTCAGTTATGACATTGTTCTTGCTTATTCTCAGTTATGACATAGTGTTCTTGCTTATTCTCAGTTATGACATAGTGTTCTTGCTTATTCTCAGTTATGACATAGTGTTCTTGCTTATTCTCAGTTATGACGTAGTGTTCTTGCTTATTCTCAGTTATGACATAGTGTTCTTGCTTATTCTCAGTTATGACAGTGTTCTTGCTTATTTTCACTTATGACATTGTTCTTGCTTATTCTCAGTTATGACAAGGTTCTTGCTTATTCTCAGTTATGATGTAGTGTTCTTGCTTATTCTCAGTTATGACATAGTGTTCTTGCTTATTCTCAGTTATGACAGTGTTCTTGCTTATTTTCACTTATGACATTGTTCTTGCTTATTCTCAGTTATGACAAGGTTCTTGCTTATTCTCAGTTATGACAAGGTTCTTGCTTATTCTCAGTTATGACATTGTGTTCTTGCTTATTCTCAGTTATGACATAGTGTTCTTGCATATTCTCAGTTATGACATAGTGTTCTTACTTATTCTCAGTTTTGACATAGTGTTCTTGCTTATTCCCATTTTTAGCTCACCTGAGCACAACATGCTCAAGCGGAGCTTTTGTGATACTGCTGTGATACCAATATAGCTGAACATTTTGGTAATGATGATAATTGTTCTCAGGGATGTATTGAAAAAAAGCAAAACAATACAATATGATAAGGTTTACACAACACAATGCAAGTTGGGCAAGATGCTGAGCCAACTGGGCCATCAGGGCCGATAAAAGCTGAGAGTCCATCTTTACTAATGCTTGTTGTTGTTGCAGATTGGTGATAATTGTCCTATAAGTTGTGTTTAAACATGTCAAGCATGATATTTTGTTTTGCATCATGATTTTATTGCATTTTGCTTCTGATTTTTGATTGGATAGAGACTGTTGATGCAGTTGGCTAGAGACTGTTGATGCAGACTTGTGTGTCACAACATTATGTTACACTCCAACAATTTAATGATAGTGCATGATTACAGTCATTACAAAACATGTTTATTTGACTGTAACCATCAAATTGTATCATATGTGGGAAGTAGATAATAATTGTTGTATATGATGTTACTTTTATAAAGTCATGTTTTGAGTTGTTGTTATATAAGTATTCTGAGTTGTTACGTAAGTGTTCTGAATAATGAGTGAAATCACCAGTGATTTTTTTAATGTTTTATATTCTCTTGTATATTTACAAATATTAAAAGTCTTCAAGAAAATTGATTGACTTTCATCTTATATTTCTTCTATATAGGTGTATCTCGCGCTGCACAGTAAGGTATTTTTAAACAAAGAATACCACATGATCACTTTCTTATATCATCATCCAGGTAATCCACTCCGATGTTTGTATACATGTATATTGATATTTATCATTCTCATATTTAGAAAAGATCTAACATTTAGCTTTATTTTTTTCCCAATTTGCACTGTCTTATTATAATTGACATAGTATTCAAAATCATCTTTATTTAGATTTAAGAATGAGTTTGTGCAGAAATTATGCCCAAATCACTTAAAACAAAGAAAAGGCTCGGTTTATTGCATTTAGTATAAGCAAACTGTTTAATACCACCTTTAAAGTCCACAGTAAACAATAGCTTCTCTTGTCGAGGACATCCCCACTTACATAAGGCAGTAATTGGTTGACTGTAATTTGATATCTTTATCCATGTATACAGGAAGAGAACTGGTCTTATTTAAAAAGCAGCATAAAATTGAAGTCCAAATCCAGGTTCAAAATATTCATGTTCTTTGGTTACGCCCAGGTTCATAATGACTAGGCTGCCATTATGGGCATGCTCCATTCCGCACGACTAATCCCTTCCTTGTTGAATAAATTTCCTTCTCTCCTGTTTAAAAGCCCTTTTTGCATCTGAAAAATTTAGTTTCCTGTTTGCTCATGCTCCTGTAGTTGCTGTATTTATCCAGGCTTATGACATTAACAGGGTAATTGATTTTTTGTTTAGTCGGGGTTATGTTGACAATCAAACCAGGGTTGTTGTTATTTTTGTTGTTTTGTTGTTGTTGTTTTCAGAAAAAGTTAATATAAAACTGTCAAGGAAATGCAAACAGTGTAAAAATTATTTGCAAACAAGTATCATCAGTTACAAATTAGCTCAAATGTTTGTTATAATTTCAAAATGTGTTGCTTTGTTTTATCCAAAATATTTCTTTGAATATGACAAACTTTCTTGATTGTTTTCCTGATAGATGTCCAATTTATTCAGCCTTAGCAAAATGTGTTTATCCAGATGAGCCAGCACTTACAGTGTTGCAGATGATAGAAATCTGCACTTTTTGCTGCCAAGAAGCGACCTTTGCTTAGCATAATTAAGTGATGCTTTGCAGCTTAACTCATAGCCTTCTAAGCACATATTCATTGAGCTTAAACCTATAGTGGGGATCTAGATAAGATTTCTTTTGGCTATGCACTGGTAAGAATGATTTAGACAACATGTCTCTGCCCTTAATGTAAACACAGAGACAAAAAAAACAACCTTTAATTTCATAACTAAATCAACACTCTCGTTATCCCTGACAATTTTGTTTGCTAATGAGATGAAATATTGTAACAAAGCACCCTCAAACAGGAAATGTTGACTTCACTCAGAGATAAAATCTATGACACAGGGCATCTATAAACAAGTACATAATGCTACTTGTGCATAGTGAGTAATGGTCTTAGGTAATGACATGTGATCAAGGTTTATGGTTTGGAAGCCTGTTGATAACTTGCGGTAGAGCGTCGGCTTGCGGATCGGGAGGTTGTGTGTTCAAACCCCGGACAGGTCAAACCAAAGACTTAAAAGTTGGTAGTAGTGGCTTCCCTCCTAGCGTTCAGGACTAAGGGAACAGCATTACGCCTGACTCGTCATTGTCAATATAATGGACCGGCCGGGTTCAGTTCCTGGGCACCTTATAAGTGCCCATGTGCTATAATGATAGAAATGTCACTGCACAGTATCGGCAAAAATGCCGGCAAATCCCATCCCATAACTTGCTGCTTATTTCAGATGGTAATGGTCTTAGCCTAACAGATAAATTCTATTTAAAGAAAATAAGTCTTGTGTCTTTTAATTGGCATGAAAACATTACATATGACTAGATATTTGATATTCCTTTCTATCTCAGTCTGTATCATGCCACCTTTCATATATGACCTATATTAATTCTCAGTTTTCTTTTTTATATCTAATACAAAGCCAAAGATGCTTAGATATATTGCTAGATATTCAGAAGCTAATTGTGCAGGTCCTGATCAGACTGCTCTCAGCTCTCTTCAGTCTGAACCTTTACTACTTGCATAATCCCTAGCAGTACAAGATTAGCAGGCTTGTTATTTGAAGTGACACATATTCTTGACTTTGCTAAGCACAAATTGATTAAGCCTCAAGGTGAATCCAGTTCAGCCAACTACATTTGGGAGCTGTGTGATCAGAGTCCACAACACTGCCCTAATGTGCCAAGAAATTGGTTAGAAAGCTTAGCATGAAGTTTGTTAACAATAACCAAAATAATTAAAGAGTTGGTTTGGGCCATTTACAAATAAGTCTATGACAAAAGGTGTTGAACCTATGTTCTGAATTCCCCAAAGTATCTGCCAGTCTAGTTATTAACATTAAAAGACAGTCGGTAGAGCGTCGGCTCCAGGTACGGGAGGCCCCGGGTTGGATCCCGGGCCGGGACATACCAAAGTCATTAAAAATGGTAGTGGTATAGCTCCCTTGCAAAAGCTCAAGCAAATATAAGGGTAGTTCCATAACTGGTTGGCAGCTTGTCTGGATAATGTGACTGGGTGTGGTATCATGCCAGGTATTCACTGCATGCTATACATAGTGAAGGCAGCACCATATCTGCTTCAAGTGGACACCATCTCCAGCAAACTGAAATACAGTTTATGGACTGATAAACCTAATAAACAAACATTAAAAGAATTAAATTTATTAGCTTGATCAAGTACTAGTGTTTTAAAATTTCATTGTGAAGACAAATAGTTATTCAGTTTAATGAATAAGGTAGGTCTAAATTTATTTACAAGAAAGAGCCTGGATGTGAGACATCCAAGGCGTCAGAGAGCATGCACTTTAAACAAGAAGATAACTATCCTAGGAACTAAACATTCACCCTAAACTGTTGATTCATTACATAAATATGTGAGGGTAAAGAACCATAACTTTGGAACTAGACCAACAGCCACTTTCTTCTTTGTTGACTGCTTATCTTTAGTTATAAGCGGCATTGTTAACATTGGCATACTCTGTTTTTTTTTGTTACAAGACCTTGTCAAGCTGCGAATTCCTTTTAATGCCTTCGACCTTTTTTAACATTGTAAGCTAAACCTTATTATTGCAAGCTACATTGTTAAATATGGAATAGTTGGTTCTTTTCTCTCAAAAAGATCTTGTAACACAGCTGTAATTTCCTGTTATTGCTTGCTACACTATTGTTCACATAGAGAGAAAAAAATTCCATAAGAGGCACGGCTCTCAACTGCATTGCCGTTAATTATTGAGTACCAGTAATTTTATTCATAGATTTCTGTGAATATGATATGTGTATGTATGTCTCTTGATTGGCTAATTATTTGGAACTAGATAGGATGCATGAGGGTGATCTCTGTAGTCAATCAGTTGATAACTTGTGTGTCGCACATCAATGTCACCCCACCTTGTTATAAAAGGCACGAATTAGTATATGACAACTGCAACAGGAAATACATTACTGCTATGGTAACATTGAATTAGCCTAGATGAGTTTATGATGAGTTTCTGGCTTAGTTTTCAGCATATTTAGCTACATGGCGTGGACCTCTGGCTAACAGTCAAGAAATATTTGTCATTATTCAGGCATCGGGTTCATTTAACTTTATTCTTTATCTTCATTCCATAAATAAGGCTTTTAGGTATCATTATTTTTAAATAAAACACATGTTATTTCTTGCTCTGACCAGATCTTGATCCCACAGGGTGAGAGGTTAAGGGCTTCAAAAAAAGTTGGAATAAGGTGCTACTACTAATGATGAAACAGCTTCTGTTGCCACAAATTGCTGCTGCTGTTAATATTAAAAAACAACAATGTTATCTCATTATATAACATCACTTTGTTTCAATATTCATTTTAATATTTCAGACATTTATTGACACTAACGTTAAAAAAAAATATTTTTTTTTTTTGTTCCTCTTCAATGAATCCTCTGTTAGTAGCTGCTTCATTGATTGATTTGAACCGAATGTCTACCTTTCTTAAAACTTCATTCCTCTCATTGGTATATCCTTGCAGTTCAGCACACATTGTTCAATTACCTTTTTAATTGGCCATTATGTTTTATGAATGCTCTAATCTATGGATTTAGACAATAATGAATTATAAAACACTTGTAGTAAATCCTGACCCAAAATTATCATAAGGGAAGGAGCATCTTTTTGATACGATGACAATCATATGGATAATAAAATACCATTAGTTAGATAAATAGCATGACTGTTTGAAAAGGTCACGCCATTAATTCAACAAAAACATCAATATCATTTAGGTCACTCCACCTATTGAAAAACAAAAACATCAAGATCATTTTGGTCATGCCAGTAATTGGACAACAGAAACATCAATATCATTTTGGTCACTTCAGTAATTGGATAAAAAAACATCAAGAGCATTTAGGTCACTCCAGTAATTGGACAAAGAAAACATCAAGAGCAATTAGGTCACTCCAGTAATTGGACAACAAAAACATCAAGCGCATTTAGGTCACTCCAGTAATTGGACACCAAAAACACCAAGAGCATTTAGGTCACTCCAGTAATTGGACAACAAAAACATCAATATCATTTTGGTCACTCCAGTAATTGGACAACAAAAACATCAAGAGCATTTAGGTCACTCCAGTTATAAGGACACAAAAACATCAAGAACACTTAGGTCAATCAAGAGCATTTAGGTCACTCCAGTAAATGGACAACAAAAACATAAAGATCATTTAGAGTATTTTTTTTAACGATGATGATTTTGATAATGGATAATAAATAGTTTTTCATATTTATCCTTAAAATTCTTTTTTTAGCAAATTGATGATTTGTTAACTCAATTAGAACTCTAACTATCTGGACATTGTGTAAAGAACATATCTGTAAAATCTTTCGGTATACTTCAATGATCTCTACAGCAAAAGTAATGTCTCAAAAGTAGGTTATTTGTGCACGACAAAAATTTACATAGTATATTATGGACCATGTCAATATTTGGACTCGTCTCCATGCACCATGTGTTGAAAACATGGCTTCAGTAAAGGATCAATGGTTCTTTATGGAGTTGTCTTCTCGTAATATTAAATAGTTTGTTAGTTTTCATAGTATACACAGTGATGCTTTATTCTCATAGTATACACAGTTAATAGCATACAGTTATTTATATTTATGTGACAATTTATATAAGTCGATTTAGTATGAAATTGAATCACTTCGCTAATGTTTATAGTCACTATTTTCTTAAGCAGTATTTGGTATTCATGTTTTTGCACTACTGGAAATTTACAACTAAATGGTATCTTTAGAAACAAAAAGATAGACAAATTGCACTTATGTTTAAGAAATAGCTAATAGAATTCAATGGGAATAAAAATAAATATTGTTTGAAAGCAGCCCAGGGTCTCAGATACAATTTAGTATACATGCTGCATAGAGACACATGATCTTCACTATATACTGGTTTATATAAAATATTGCTTCAATATCTGGCAAATTAGAGATGTAATATTACTGATGTGTATTCATGGTGTAGGTGTGTGTGTTAGTATGTGTGAACAAGCACAGCGTAAATATATACTAGGAAAGGGGAGTTTCTAACACCTAAGATTTCTTTGAAAACCTTTGTAATACATTGGTCTCCAAACCCTTCAGACAATGTTTTCACATATAAACACATGATTGGTGATGATACTTTAACTCACCATTCATTGTGCTTTCATATTCAAAGATTATACTTTAAGGCTAAATGCAAAAAAAAATAAAAAAATTAAACAAATGCACAAGTTGCACACTTAATAATCAAGTGCTAGCAATTTGAAAGAAATTGATAGAGCAAACACTTGTTAATTTTCCTGTCTTTATTCAGCAAAAGACCCTGAATACAGCAGTAGTTTAACATAATTGTTTGGCTACCACCTGACCCAGACCTGTTTGATGGAAATCTTTGGACTGATTTTTGTCTTTAAAGTTTTGCGATCTATTAACCCTTCTCCTGGTACATTTGGTGTATAACCCATACTTAATTGTAGTCCCCTCCTTACATCTACATACAAATGATGCCAAGACATGTTGCTAGAGACTTCACAGCAAATAGTGCAGATCCTGATCGAACAGCTGGCTAATCTGGATCTGAACTATTTGTCTAATTCGGATCAATTTGCACATATCAAGCTAAGAGCAAACAACCTTAACAGATTAAAATGACTGCTCAATACTGAGGAACCTTGCAAAAAGGAAATGTTAAATTAAAAAAAGGACTGAACAAGTAGAAGATACTTTGAACAGGAACATCAAAAGACCCTGTGAGCACAATGAGCTATTCTGTAAGCGGGTAGAAAATTCCACTCACCTTTTTTGCAGTAATTGCAGCAAAAAGGTTTTTAAAAGTAGTTAGCAATATCTGTGTTTATCTTGAACATGAATAATGTTTACAAACTAGGCAGCATTCATGCATTAAGCATTGAGTCTGCCTATTCAGGTCTTATAACAACATGATTTAACATGCAATGGAGTCCCAAAGTCCCAGGAAAAAGATGAACTCATTGATGAACAGATAAAATGTAACCTTGACCTAATTGGAGATTTCTCATTTCCTTGACCTTGTTGGAGATTCCTCACTGATCTTAATGCTTATTGATGAATTTTTAGTTATTAGCATGCAAATTGTACATTGATCAGGCTAAGATAAAGGGTTTATTGCTAGAAGCTGTCGGATCAGGATCAAGCATTGTGTTTAGAATGTAAATGTATATCTTCTTAATCAATAACTAGAGAAACTGAATCCTCAATCCTCATTCCTGGTGGGGACATTGGTCATGATCAGTTGATGACCCCTATTTATTTGAGTGTTGATAGTGCCAAGGTCAGGGTCACAATGACCTTGAACATGATTTTTGAGAATGCATTAGACTTATAATACATAAACTTGATAGGAACATTTGTCATTTAGATGAAACTCTTCTTAATTTGGGATTAGTGGAATGAAGGTTAATATTACAATGTGCTCCGTGTGGTCATGGTTTCCAGTTGATAACTACAGATTGCTCCAACCCACATTTCTTAAACCTTTTACATCGGTCTTATGTTTTGGGGTCAGTCGGTGAAAGGTCATGGTCATAGCAAACTTGATTGTAATTTTGGTCACTATGATCATGAATTTGTTTTCTGTGTAAATATCTATACATATGAGCACTCAATTCTGTAACATATTAGGGACATTAGCCGTGGGTCAAGGTGGTAGTGATTCATCATGGGTCAAGGTCGTAGTGGTTCATCATGGAATAAGTTGATAACAAATATTGACTTTAAGGTGTCTGACAGTTTTATTACATTATCTGCTACTTTTACCTAACATCATATGTTTCTTTTTCGAAGCTTATACTTTGTGGAAACATTTTTTAAAAACCTCCATGTAATTAGTGTAATGTTTTATCAGGTAAAGAGGGCAGCATAAATGTTTTGCAGACATCTTTTGTTATATTTTAGGCTAAATCAGCTCTTTACAAGTGACTCACCTGGCCTTGGCTTAATGGCTGGTTTCATGAAACAAAATGTGGCTTCTTTATAATGATCTAGTGTGCTAGATCTTGACCTTGTGCCAATGTTAAGTCAATATCTCTATGATCTTGTGATTTGGGCTCATGTTTCATGTTCAAATGAAGTTTTTTTATGCATGGGTGCATATCAGTAGGCATGCATATTTTAGAAGCTTCATAGTTCTCTATCAGTGTTAACTTTTGTTCTTTGTCACATTGCACCCATACATTTATGGCCATATTGGCCATCGAGCTATTAATGTTGGAGGGAAACATCAGTCACGTATCTTGGTAGAACCAGTGGCGCAGGTCAGCTGGAAGACCATCCCACTCAAAAGATTTCACCCTGACCAGGACTCACTTGGTGTAGGAGTCTAGGACTGACCTAGGACAGCTGGACTTTGGCCATGCCAATGTATAAAGGATCTCAGACTAAATGAACAATTGTGCCCTGATCTTTGACTTAAGAATGACTGTGTAATGTGCAAAAGAAATAAGAATGGCCTGTAGTATGTGAACAAGCAAAGAAAAAAGTTTATTTGATGGACAGTTATTCAAGCTATGCTTCTGATTATAAAACATGTCATCAAACCAACCTATTTGAATTGTGTATCTATCCATGTATACTGAATGCCATTCAGTGTTTGGGTGAATAGGTAAATAGGAAAAGGTCCTTTCAAAATTACTACAGAAATTTAAATCTAAACTACCTCTAGACAAAGACAAACAGGGTTAATGTAATTTAGACATTAAAAAACACAGAGACAAAACATAATACACAAAAAGAAAAACCAGATTTATCGCCATGGAATGGTCATTCGACAAAAGACCTATTTGCAGGTGTTCATGACATGTTTGCCCAATGAAAGCAGCACAGAATAAGTAAGTCTGTTGCTGTTTCCAGTTTAAATAAAGGTTTTTGATAGGCCAGTTTACTTAACAAAAATACAAAAATTTTAAGTGTTGACATGCTTTTTCAGTAAAAACAGTACACATATACTGATTCAAGTGAACATATCTGAATGTTTGAAATGCTGCTGATGGGATAATATAGCACCCTATACCACCCCAATAGCAAAATAAAAAACATGAAAAAAGCACTATACAAATCTTAATGGTCTGATAATGATTCATTGGTTTGAGGTCTGTAGACATACAACTATTCATTGATAGGTACAGTGAATGCAATGTAATGAATGTATGGCAGCAGTGTGTGCAGTATCCTAATAATAACCCTCAAGGTGCTAGGCGCACATTTATCGCACCTTAGCAAATAATGTACATCCAGATCAGCAGGTGTCCACTGTGAGCTGTCTGACCAAAATCTGCACTTTTTGCTACTATGTATCTATCACTGTGTAACCATGCATCTGTTGTCATTGTTACTGGACGATTAAGATTCTCTTTAGTTTATATGCCAATGTAGCTGCCTCTGACATCATTGTGGGGTCAGGGATTCGGGGAGTTTAGTATTGGCCAAGGTTAACCCTCAGCCTAATTCTGTCTAAGGGATTGTCTGACAGTGATAGCTATGGGCCCCCAGTTCTTGCAGTGATGCAGAGATTTTATGTGCAAAGAATGAGGTGGGGTCAGTTTCGAAATGTTTATTTTGTACCATTAATAAAAAGGAAGTATAAAAACACATACACAAAAACATACTAACCAACATTCTGGTGTTTAGTGTAGTTTGGATCTGATGGTCCAAGGTTTGGCTATCAGATGTGACATATAATGTGTTTGATCAGTACTTTTTGACCAAGTTACCATTAATTGCCTGAGGTGGTTACTACCAGAGAACTGGTTCTATCCTGGAAGTGGACAGTCAAGAATGATTATTGAAATGTTAAATAAACAAAAATCATCGACTATATCAACAACAGGAGCAATATCTAGTGTTCATCTGTTTTAACAAACACTAGTAATAAATAATTTGACTCACTGGTTGGTGTGTTGTATTTTAAGTCATTGGTTGGAAGAAGAGCAATTTCCCTTGCATTGAGGTATTTTTAATGTGTCAACTGTATGGTGTTTCAGTGATATAGGGATTACTTTGTCATTGGCATTGATACACTTTCTTTTCAGGAGCATTACTTCATCTCTATTGCATGGATTCAGCCTAAATTTGTAACATGATTACCTTAATGTGGTGTTGATATGTTGAACATAAGAACTATAAACTCTTAACTTATCTTATTTTTTAATTATCCCCCATAATTGGTTTAAGAAGACAACATATTGGGAGCATAACTTTATCACTGTTTCTTGAATTCAGTCCTAACTTGTAACATGAATATTTTATTAGGTCTAGACATGCAGTGGCACAAAAACTATTTAACTATTTATCATATTCTTGTGTTATGGCTCTAAGTTTTTTCAAGAAAACAAAACTTCAGGAGCATATTTTCAACACTATTGCCAGAATTCATTTCAAATTTGGAACATTGTTACATGAGGTGTGGATGTGTCATGCATAAACATCACAACTCTAGATCATCTAATCCCAAAATTATCTCCCTTCGTTGATTTTTAAAAAAACAATCCCCCCTTTGTGACAACAGCTGTAATGCAGGTGGCACACATGCTTCAAGGAAGACCTATCTATTTTTTTCTATTTTCCAATCTGGTTTTATCATGCCAACTGAAAGATTGTTTGTCTGATATGCATTGTTATCAATAGATCAACAACTAGTTTGTGGGATGTGTATTGTAATCAAAGAACTGAAACTGTACAGGTTTGCTACAGTTGATATAAACCTGGTTGAAGTTTAAATCTGCCTGTGATTAATTAAACTGTTCTTGATTGACCTTAGCACACAAGAGACCCTCAAATATTGGGTCTATATCCAAGTATATTTCTATTCCAAACCTTATTTAGTGGGTACTCATGAATCATCTTGATGAGAAAAGTTGTACGAGTACCAACAACAGAAGGTCCAGGCAAGAATTGTGGGATATATTGGTCTTTAAAGTTGGATTAACTGCTCTTATCTGGAGCACTGGGTTTTATGGGCCTCTGATAAACTTGTCGCTATCCAGAGATGTGTTATTTTAAAGCCCTTTTTAGTCAGCCTTTACTGTGATAGCATGTCATAAGCATTTGACATAATACCATTCCCAGATTATCCTGACATTTTGCTGTTGTGGAACTATCTTTATTAGCTGAATGTATGCAAGGGAGCTCTATTCCACTATTTCATTACTGGTATATCACTGGATGAGATTGAAGCCATGGATTTCCAGACCTTCAGACAAAAGCTCTACCAGTTGCTACATAAACTGGTATGATCTTTTTTTTTCAGAATGCTGCATATCTGCAGCAAAGATTGACAACACGTGTTTACAGTTGTTAATTTCTCAATTAACATTTCTAATCTGAAGGATTAACCTTGGTGCACTCAAAAGAAGTTTGTAGATTTGCACTTACTCACCATACTTCATCAACTACAACAAAATTGCCTTAGATTATGGCTGCTTGGCAAGCCCCAAAACCATACCCCTAACATTCTGGTTGTGCTTCTGATATTCTAGTGTTCTGGAAGTCTGAAATGAGGTATGAAATGATGTGTATATAAAATTTCGACAAAAGCTTTATTTAGAGCTTGTATGAGTAATTTTCACATTCATCTACATCCACAACAATACTGGCTTTATATTTATCCTTGCTTTTACTAATGGTGGTTGTTCAGCTACTAAACCAGTTTAAAGTGGCCCTTTAAACATATTTGGAAGAGCATAGGTTCCTGAATGGAAGGTCCCAGTTTCAATCCCAGGGCTCTATATACCTAAGTAGTAATAGCCTAATTCCATGACTGGTTGGCTTTGAGTGTTACAGCAAGCTCTCACAGTAAAAGCAGTACTATATATGCTTCAAGTGAACACCATCCCTGGATATAAGAGATTGTTGTTGGACCCTAACTAGATATTCCAGGCCCATTACAGGGATATGCATTATTCTAAAAGTAAAGGAGCCTGGGATGAACAATTTAGCCTGCTACATTTGTACCTATTAATTATCTCCTAACAGCTACATGTAAACTCATGTGACAATACAATAAGCAGCCTAAGGTGTAGATCCTGATCAGATAGATCCCAGTGATAGCTGGCTGATCTGGATCTACACTCTTCGCCTGCATGTTCATTTTGTCCATAGCAAGCAAGAATTTGTGAATACAGACTGGCAGAAGCTTTAATTAGACCTTGTCAGATATTGTAATGATAAAGTTCCTCCATGTCTTGTACATTGTTGATGTATGCTTCGTTCTTAATAGGTTCAGGAGGTTACTGCTTAACAATACAGGCAAATGGTTAACAGTGGTAATGCTACACCTCTGCTAAACCAAGGCTAATCAGAGTTAAATTCTTTGTTTTTGTAAGGAATGCTCTTAGTAATAATGTTGAAACAATGTTTTTCTGTAAAAAATGGTCAAATTGTATTTCCTTAGTGAGGAATTCTTGAGATTGATTTCACGATAAGGATAAATATTTTTTACTTTTAAAATAATACCAGTAATATAAACACAAGCTGAAAGTGAATAATTTGAATTAAGGCCTTAATAATCCTGGATAACAAAAGCTCTCGTCAGGAAAGAAAGACCGATACAGTAACTTTATGGAATCTACATATTCTCTTTTTTAACTAATTCTGTCTAAAAAAGTACCAACTGTGGTGTATGAAGTAACAACATCCACATTTAAAAATGAACCATTAATGAGTTTGATAAACAACCCATTGCCTTGATGAGACAAGATCCTTGGTTTTCACAATGACTGAACTTATGACACCTGTAATTGAGTGAAGCTTGTCTGACCATTTAATTATTCCTTTTTATGTAGACAAGGCATCTGTGGTCAAACAGTAAGACATTGGAATTGGGTTCTGAGAGTTCTGGGTTTGACCTGCACCAAGCATAAAGAGTCCATTCTAATTGGGCAAATGCATTTATTTTACATTGTCTTGTAGAGAGGTACCTAAAAAACCCTGAATAGAGTCTTTCCAATTAGCTATAAGTTAACAGGAAGAAACATATTGGTAAAGGTAAAAAGAGCTGTTCATTTTGTTTTGCTTTGTGCAGAATTTTGCATGGCGCCCATTGTGTAGTGGTAGAATCGTGATTTGTAAACCCATCTGACTGCTTAGCCTCCCAATGTGTGGGTTTGAGTCAAGTTCAGGGCGACAAACTTGATGTTGGGAGGGCTTTCAGCTGTCCTGTGGCCAGTGGTTCTACCCAGACATTTGTCTTGGGTCTTCCTCCAACAAAATAGCTGGATGTTGCTATAGAGACCATAATTGGTCACTGCGATGTATTTAAAAAAATAGACACAAAGCAAAGCTGAAGCATGCTATATGATATTAAAGTTATCCTTACCTTTTCATAATCTTCTCCATATATTAGCATAGTTTATACATTCATTTCTTGTCATTACACTGGTTTTAATAATATTGTCTCACAGAAAACAACACAGCTATTGTTCTTATGATAAAGAGCAATAAAACAATCTAACAATGAAAGGCAACAAATTAGTTTTTCAGATTTTTAAAATTTAGTTATAAAGATGGCCTTTGTTAGTAAAATAATCAAATGCCCATGGCAACTAGCTGTTAAATATTGTTATTTTAATATTTGCAATCTCCTTGCTAAAATGAGAATAATTAATATTAATGCATAATTATAATCATATTTTTAAGTAAATGTGACCATGAGAAATTTCGTTGTTTCCATCTTCAGTTGTTTATACTAGTATGTTAGATTGTAATTATGTTGAAAGAATAAAATATGTTCTTCACATGGTTGTGTTAGAGCTAGTTTAGAAATATCTAGTGCATGCTTCTCAGTCAGATGAAACCAAAGGGAAAATGTCTTTGTCCTAGCCGTGGCCTTAACCCCTCTGACTCCTTGGCTCCTTGACTCCTTGGCTCCTTGGCTCCTTACTGTATCACTGCATGGTTTGAGTCTCTGTCAGTACAAAAAGTTGGGATGAGGGTTGGGGAGTCATTTAGCTGACTCCATGGATTCTTGGTACATGCATGTTTTATGTAGTTGTGTAATATTTTATGACTGGCATGTTTACAAATTTCAGCATAACCTTCGTTATGATTTTTATGGGATTCAGCTGTCGCTTATGTTCTTTTTTGAAATGTTGAGCCCAAAGATGCATTTATCACTGTTGTTTTGGTCACTTTTCTGTGTCATATAGTTCTTTCATTGAATTATTTTGCACTAGTAACATTTTTTCACAGGAGAAAGTATGAAATGTGTTTTTTCTATTCTGATTTCCTTTTTTGACCTTTGTATTTTATGTTGACCTTAGTCACTTTCAATGTGACACCTGCAATGAATAACTACAATACAGTTATTGATCTAATTGAGAATCATGGGATATATTACTATATAAAGTCATGCTATCTTAGTGTTTTCAGTTTTCTAGTTTATTTTAGTTCAAAGGTATTTTTTTTCTCATTTCAGAAAAGTGAGAAACGACAACAACATGCCGTCAAGGAGACAGAATTTCTGCGGCTCAAACGATCCAGACTTGGTGTGGAAGACTTTGAACCATTGAAAGTTATTGGCAAAGGCGCCTTTGGGGAGGTGAGAGTTTTTAATAGGTTTAAGATTCATATGTTGCAAATTTATTTCATGTTTAACCCTTTTAGGTTTTGTTTTGATATAAAAACAGCACCAACACAATTATTGGCTTATTAAAAAGTGCTAAAAACCATAAATTACACTTAAAAAAAAGCAACAACAACAACATAAAAGTAGACTCATTTTTACATGCAGAACAGCATCTGAAAATTCTAGCTGCTTTTGTTCCTTTTACTGTAAACAGGTGTTTTTTCTGATCAAATGAAAAAGTGAAACGAGACCTGGTAGTGCAATCGGTACAGCATTGACTGCAGGTACAGGAGGCCCTCCCGGTTCGATCCCAGGCCATGACATGCCAAAGTCGTTAAAAATGGTAGTGGTATAGTTCCCTTGCTAATACTCAAGCAAATTTAAGGGAAGTTCCATCACTGGTTGACTCAGTGTCCGGTCAAAATGACTGGTTCAAAATTTGCTAACTATGTTGTATATGCAGAGATGGTATTTACCCCACTGAAATCCTGTGTTTGATGGGTTATTACAACACCCACACAAATCTACATTAACAAGTACCTTTAAGCAATACCTATCAAGTCAACCATGCATTATTAATATTTGTTTCAATTTTATCTCGCTCAGAGTAATTGATATAACTTTTAATAGAACATTGAAAAAAGCATGAATAAATATCACTGGGTTAAATATCAATTTGATAAGACCCAACTCAGAATCTTTCTTTGTTATTTTTCTTAAGCTATTTTTGTTTGAGCAGTTTTTCAAGTATATTTGATTTCTTCAATAACTTTAAACAGACCTCGCCTTGAATAAACACAAACCCTGGATTAAAACAATGTTTTGGAGAAGTTATAAATACAGAGTGTTGAGTCATCTATCTGGTCTGGTTTATTTATGTTTTGTTTGGATTACACTTGCACAGGCCATGGTGGTAGTAGAACAGTGTCATTCCGTTATATTAGAGGTTGACTCGTAGGCCTTGGCACCGATAAAGCTGCCCTTGCATGTATTAAGCTTGTTCAGTTTGCTTCTGGACTTTAAACCCTTATCCAGAGTATGTGCCTGATGTTCTATCACATCAAGTGTTTATGGCATGCTATTGCAGTGAATATAACAATTAAAGTTAATCTGTAACTCCCCAGCCCCTCATTCTATGGGTTTGAGTCCTGGATGGGTTGAGATCTTTACTTTGGGCCATATTTTCAGCTGATTTGCAGTGGTTCT
This sequence comes from Sinonovacula constricta, assembly GCA_007844125.1. Classification (NCBI taxonomy): domain Eukaryota; kingdom Metazoa; phylum Mollusca; class Bivalvia; order Cardiida; family Solecurtidae; genus Sinonovacula; species Sinonovacula constricta. Next base: position 5,597,120 of record CM017568.1, on the reverse strand, counting down.
ATCCAGACGCATGTCTGGTGTTCATGGACTAGTAATTGGCTTGACCTTGATTATGTCTGTGCGATGTAACAAAAAATAAAATAAATGAAAGTTAAGTGACTCATCACTAAGGGTTAATCATTTCATGAAACCTTTTTTTAGTAATATTAAATTCTTATCATGCCCTTCTTTTGTTTATAGCTTTTGTTTTATAAATATTTTTTTAATGCTCATTGTGTACAATTAGAATTGCTTTGTTTTCCTTTATTTTCCCTAATTATAACATGACAATCTGTTAACATTATCATGTCAAAAATCATCGAACGTACAATATGCTTTCCATGTACAATAAATGGATATTGGATGGGTTGATAATATTCTAAATTGAAAACCACAGTTATTAAAATGCCCCCAAAAATTGCTCAAAAGGCTACACATGGACTGAAATGTGCACTTGGCTTAAACACCTTAAAGCTTTTTGCAGTCATGTCATACAACCATGTTTATACATAAAAAATGGATTTTCTGACCCCAGAACACTTAATGTGTCTTGTACCACTGATCTAATTGATTTGGGAAGTCAGAGCTTATTCAGTTTTGAAATCAGATCTAATTGAATTTCGGTATAAGTTTACCATGTTTTAACATAAGCAGTCCTGTAGCCTACATTTTCAAAAGGGGTTCAGTTACCTGTAGATGGAAGTACCATACCTGGTCAATTAAGATTTCTCTTGCTTAAACAAATTGATCAAGCTTAAGGTAAATAGTATAGATCTCGATCAACCAGCTCTTGCTGGAAGCTATCTGTTCAGGATCTACACTATTGCTGCTAAATGAATATCAAATACATATGCTAGTAGTTATATTTATATATTGTTGTAAGCATGGACATGAGACTTTACTCTTAGCCTACTAATTAATCAATTAGTGTAGATTCAGATCAGACAGGTACCTGCTGGGAACAGTCAGGAGCTACACTTTGTACTGCTATGTCTCTATGAACAGGTATATTAACCTGAACATTTAATATGTATAATATAAGCAAGAAAAAGTTAAGTATTTAGAAAGAGCTCTGATCTGAAAAAAACAGTAGCAAGATAAGAGTTAGGAATAATATGGGTGTTTAGCATTTTTTATCAAATACAGCACATTACGGGTCAAGCCTGTTAGATCAGACCATTGTATTAACTTATTCATGTCTATTTTTGGATTGAGGATATTTCATTCTATTTCTGGCTATGTATACTGTGTTGTGGATAGTACTCTGACCCATTGATATCAGTGTATAACAGGATTTCCTTAATACTTGACTTGAATGTACAAAATACAATTAAGTTTGCTGAAAGGCTCAATGCTGCCAAAGTGTCCACTTTCTTGGAGAAAAGTGTGCATTTAATAGAAGCAAAATGTTTGGCCTTATTTTAATACTGTGTCATATGATATGATACTACATCATTTTACTTGACAAAAATGCAGAAAATATGGTTATGTTTGTGAATTGTGCACCTTCAAAATGAGATAAATTCTGGTCTTTATTGTGAAAATGTCATTTATTATGACATAGTTACATTGTCCATTATACCTGAAGTTGTTTTTTTAAAGTGTCACAGTTATAGTAATTATACCAATATCAAATAATATTGATAGAGGAAGACACTCACCCTTAGTGTCTGAGTAGAACCACTGGCACACACTCAACATGTCAGTTGGAAGATCTCTGAACATAACAGTTGTCTCTTCAGCAGAGACCTGATCCCACACAGTGAGAGGCCTGGGAGTCAGAGGAGTAACAAGCTGGGGGCTCTACCACTCTTCTATGGGCTTGACACACAACACTTTAATCTTATAAAACTTTGGTTAATAATAATAATAATAATGCCTAAGATCTCAAAAATGAGTCCAACCTTTATAAATCCAACCTTTATAATTGAAATGGAGAAGTTGGATCTGTTGATACAGCAGGGTCTTAGGAAAAAGCAGGATGAATAGAAGAATGATGCAAATTAATGTTTTATTTGTCACATCAATAAAAATGCTTATAATTATATTATGCGATGTCCCTTATCAAGTCTTTTCCAATTAAACAAAAGCTGTGTGTACGATTCATAAATGAGGATAAACAATTTGCTTGATTCAGTTGAATCCAAATATATATATATATATATATATATATTCACCAATTTGTAACACCTCTGACTGCTAAGCCTCTCACTGCTTGGGTTCAAGTCCCATGTGGGGCGAAGGACTTAATGTTGGAAGGTCGTCCATTTGACTTAAGGTGCGCCAGTGGTACTACCCAGACATTTGCTTGTGGTCTTCCTCCACCATATAACTGGTTGCCGTTATAATGATTATAGTTTGTTGCTGCTATGTATTTCAAAAACAAAAAACAAAATGAATCCATATATTTAAGTTCATGCTGTAATTTTGATACATGTACTTACAGGGTAAGCTTTTATGTTTTAAAAGCAGTTACAGTAATGTACTGTACTTTGGGTGCCTGGGGCACTGTCTTATGCTTCATTAGCCCATTACGGCAAGGTTTGAGTCCCAATTGGTACAAAAAACCTTACTGTGAAAAATGTCTTTTTTCTGATATGGGAACGTCTTCTAATTCAGATATTTTGTCTGAATCTTTCCTCCTCCTGTTGTTACAAGATGTTGCTATACTGACCATGGCTGTGCTGGTTCAGTTTGTATAACAAAATACATCTTCCATCTTGAGGCACATTCACCTGCTTGTTCAAAATTGTTCAGAGCTGTATGTCTTGCTAAGTCCCTGGATCTTAAACAAAGCCTAACAGTGGATGAAAATGGAAGATAAATTGCCTCTAGGAGAGTTGTTAGTGAATCTTGTGTATCAGGTTGTTGTTCCCTGTGGTCATGTTTTGTGTGTGGGACAACTCTGAGTGAAGGATACACATCCCAGGTACCGGAATGCCAGTAAATGATACAGGCCTGGCCCTGGATAGAATATCCTATCCTGGGATACATACATCCGCTCCTGGTATTTTAATTAATGCAGAACAAATGTATTCAAATGCTGTATCATTAATTTGTGATTTATTTGTAAGTCAGGCATCATTTTATACTCTTCAGTTTGAAAATAGTAAAGCATAATACAAGTTTAGATTTACTGTCAGGTGAAACTTTTTTGTGATTGAGGTTTTACTATAAATGTTATTATCCCATGTAATAGAAAACAGAGATTTGGGAAGGACTTTCTTTGGTTACCATTTAAAACAACTTCTGTTTATGGATTTGAAATATTGTTCCTGGTGAATTCACAATGTATATAATGAACACCTGAGTTTAATAGGTTGAGGTTGAATAAGTTTTATAAATAGTGTCTGTTGTTGACACAGCAGTTTTACTTGAAATATAACCACACATAGACAGCCCTAGAAGAATTTCTTTCTGTAAGTGTAGACTTACGATATAAAACTTGTGTAGAGTGAGGTAACATCATTTTGTTGTATAATGTAGACTCAAGAACTAAGACTTTTGTACAAAGAGGTACTTTCATCATGACAGAGCTTCACTAACATGTGTAACATAGGTCCTTGGAGGTTGAATGTCCACAGGACACATCTAATCCTATTATACAGAAAGGTGTCAGTGGTCTTACAAACAGATGAAAGAGTCACAAGGTCGACCAATTATCAAGCTCTTCACCCATCCGATTATCAGATATTGTGCTGATTTATTCTTTTGCATTAACATTTAAAGAGCTCCCCTGTCACCCAGACCATATTTGTCAAGCACCTCAATAACCTAGAGATGGTTTTTTAAACCTCCGTTTCAATAAGTTCAGAAACCATGACTTGGCATAATTTGAATGAAGTTGAAAATGCCATTATTGAATTAGGCAGTTGGGTAATATAATTGTATAGGCCTAGAAATCGACCCTTTAATGAGGATGTATGCTCTTGTTAAATTTAATGCGAGAGGTTTGTGTTATATTTAATCTGTTGTGATATGTTGACAGATAGATGTGTGATTATTTATTAGATCTTAGCCTTGCTTTCATGACAATGAGTTATTTTAAGAGGATATCAGTTTTAGTCAAAAGAAACATCATTCTGTTTTGAGCCATTTTTTTAACTTTACTTGTTCTATCTTATTTTGTTAAAATCACGAAGATTACAGTAGGACAGTTATACTTGTATGTTTCATATCAGGACTTCAATGTAGAGTTAAATTTTTATTTAAACAACTAATCAACCAAACAATTTGTTAGATGCCAAGATTACAAAAAACTTAAGAGTCATTTGCTGAAGAAACTGTTAAATCAAATTATAATTTTTCGTTAAAATTCTCTTCAAATCATCCAGTTTCAGTGTTTAATTAAAAATTATTTTATTCATGCCACTCAAGTTTAATTAAAAACGAACAACTAATGGATATGCTATGATCTTAAAGCCCTTGTTTCTGCAGTTAGGGATTAAAACCAATAATGAGTTGTTTTTTCCTGCCAAGCTGTATCAGAGAGTCATTGGTTAGGTTGGGCCTTTGACTGTAGCATGCCAATTTTTTCTATGGTTTATGATTATAATTGTTTTAAGAAGCGACTGCAGTTTGAGTAAGCCATGTGGCTACAGACTTCAAAGCTGTACCGCTTATCCTAAGCAAGAGCTAGGTGATCTGGGGCTTTACTTCTTGCCTTGGCCTAGCATTTATGATCAACAGGTTCAGAGGTGCAACCATTGATGAGCTGTGTGCTCTGTTACCAGGCTTCTCTGATTATTATTGGTTTTGTTGTGTCTTTAGTAACAAGGAAGTAATGAAGACTGGCATGTGTGAAGGTCATTTCCTGAAGCCGTCAATCACATGTTTTGTTCTGTGAAGCCATAAACAGATGATCAAGACTGACACTTGCTGCACTCTAGGTAGGGATTGGTCTCAGGTGAAGATTCTCTCAGGTTCAATATCATGCTGACAAAATAAAAAGGTTTAAAAATGTACTTGTAGATGTATGATTTTGCTTACACTCAACTCCTGGACTGGTAAAACTGGTGTCAGGGTAATGTGATTGAGTGTGGAATCTGATCATTTTTAAGAAAAAGCATGGAGACAGCAAGCTGAAAAGAATCACTTTTGCTATTGTCTGCTTTTAGGCTTTTCATTTTGTCTGCTACATTGATATGTACAACAAAGTCAATTGTTACATATTAATAAAGGGCTAAATACTTTTTTTTTTCAGTAGAAAAAAATTTCTTAGACTTTGTCCATTCTTGGTGCATATTTATAGTTTGTAATAAAGCAGATCCATTTTAAGATAGCTTGCTAGCAGATAAACAGCAGAAGGTAAGGTCATGAATGGTGTATTTCAAGAAAACCCACAATATAAAGTTTAGCTGAGAATTATGGAATACATTGCATTTGTCTGATGTTCCTTTCAGTTATTTTGCTACGTGTGTGTTTAATTGGATTTTTGGAAGAGAATTATTGGATAAATATTGTCTTATTTATTGTGTTGGTGTGATGTGTAATAAAACAATCCAATCTAATTTTATTCACTTGCCTTATCTGAAACTTAAACAGCATGTCGGGTTGAGCTTAAGTGGGCCAGATAAAAGTGAACACAATAAATCAATCTCTGTGTCACCAGCATATAATGTAATCAGAGCACTTGACAGACAACTTCCGCTTTAACAAGCTCTTACCTTTGCCCTTGGCTTGCATAGCCTTTGGTTGTTTTATGTTATCTATGTAACCCTCATTGTGAAGTACATCCATTTTTCGGCAAGATAATGAATTTCATTAGCAAGAAGTCTTTCCTGTAATGTTTCAACAACGTGTGTGTGTCCTTCCCCCTCCCCCCCCCCCCCCCCCCCCCCCATAATCATTACTTTTCTTTATAACTGAGTAAAATGATTTATCCCCTTCATTAGGATGTTGGTGCACCTAGATTACATTTACTACACATAGTAACATACAGTTGTTGTAAAGCTTGTAAGTTGTTGAAGCCACTTGTAAAACTGTCCACATCAAAGGTGACTTTGTAGACACTTGAAACATTTATCTCTTCCATTGTCAGCCAATGTCCACCTGAGTTGTGGCCAATCATAAACTTTAACACCCTTATCTTGCTGTAATTTGTTCACAGCAATTAAGTTATTTACTGGTTACATACAAAACTCAGTGCTACTGCTTGAGACAAAGCAGTAAATAATTCAGATCTGGATCAGGGAGCTCCCAGAAGGAGCAGCAAAATCTGGATCAGAGGGTTTCTGGGGAAGCAGAATGGTCTGGATCAGAGAGTTCCAGTGGGAGCAGCATGATTAAGATCAGAGGGTTCCTGAGGGAACAGCATGGTCTGGATCAGAGGGTTCCTGAGGGAACAGCATGGTCTAGATCAGAGGGTTCCTGAGGGAACAGCATGGTCAGTCTGGATCATAGGGTTCCAGTGGGAGCAGCATGATTTAGATCAGGGAACAGCATAGTCTGGATCAGAGGGTTCCTGAGGGAACAGCATGATTTAGATCAGAGGGTTCCAGTGGGAGCAGCATGCTCTGGATCAGAAGGTTTCTGAGAGAACAGCATGGTCTGAATCAGAGGGTTTCTGAGGGAACAGCATGGTCTGGATCAGAGGGTTCCAGTGGGAGCAGCATTGTCTGGATCAGAGGGTTCCCGAGGGAGCAGAATGATTTGGATCCACACTGTTTGTCTAGGCTCAGTGGCTGAAGAGTTGAGCTATGACATTGTTTTGGTCAACAGAGAGGCAAACAATCCTGTAAAAAGATAAAAAGATCCAATTTTATTGGATCCTCTCATAAACTTTGGCTGTAAACAAGGTGATTTACAGCACAGTAAAGTTGCAGGAAGTGGGCCATACTGCGATAAAGTCTATGAGATGGCTAAAGCAATATATCCTATGTAGTGAAAGAGGAGGATGAAATTATCAAAAATATTAAAAGAATAATTGCAATAATTAATTGATTAATTTAATGCCAAACATGTGGTGCTAATGTCTTGGGTCTAATTAAACGTGTCCACTATTTGAAAACTTAAAAACTTTTCATGCACCTGTGACACTAAGTAATCACCATCATCTAATATTTATTCATCAGCCCCTCACAGCATGAATCTATGCCATGTGGCTTTTGGTGATAACTTTTATAGGGGGACATCTTCAAGCTGACCTATGATAACTAATATAGGGGTATGTCTTCCAGCTGACCTATGATAACTAATATAGGGGTATGTCTTCCAGCTGACCTATGATAACTAATATAGGGGTATGTCTTCTAGCTGACCCCTGATAACTAATATAGGGGTATGTCTTCTAGCTGACCTATGATAACTAATATAGGGGTATGTCTTCCAGCTGACCGATGATAACTAATATAGGGGGATGTCTTCTAGCTGACCCCTGATAACTAATATAGGGGTATGTCTTCTAGCTGACCTATGATAACTAATATAGGGGTATTCTTCTAGCTGTCCGATGATAACTAATATAGGGGTATGTCTTCCAGCTGACCTATGATAACTAATATAGGGGTATGTCTTCTAGCTGACCGATGATAACTAATATAGGGGTATGTCTTCCAGCTGACCTATGATAACTTATATCGGGGTATGTCTTCCAGCTGACCTATGATAACTAATGTAGGGGTATATCTTCCAGCTGACCTATGATAACTAATATAGGGGTATGTCTTCCAGCTGACCTATGATAACTTATATCGGGGTATGTCTTCCAGCTGACCTATGATAACTAATATAGGGGGATGTCTTCCAGCTGACCTATGATAACTTATATAGGGGTATGTCTTCCAGCTTACCTATGATAACTAATATAGGGGTATGTCTTCTAGCTGACCCCTGATAACTTATATAGGGGTATGTCTTCTAGCTGACCCCTGATAACTTATATAGGGGTATGTCTTCCAGCTGACCGATGATAACTAATATAGGGGTATGTCTTCCAGCTGACCTATGATAACTAATATGGGGGTATGTCTTCTAGCTGACCTATGATAACTTATATAGGGGTATGTCTTCCAGCTGACCTATGATAACTAATATAGGGGTATGTCTTCTAGCTGACCTATGATAACTTATATTGGGGTATGTCTTCCAGCTGACCTATGATAACTAATATAGGGGTATGTCTTCTAGCTGACCTATGATAACTAATATAGGGGTATGTCTTCCAGCTGACCGATGATAACTAATATAGGGGTATGTCTTCCAGCTGACCGATGATAACTAATATAGGGGTATGTCTTCTAGCTGACCTATGATAACTAATATAGGGGTATGTCTTCTAGCTGACCCCTGATAACTTATATAGGCGTATGTCTTCTAGCTGACCCCTGATAACTAATATAGGGGTATGTCTTCCAGCTGACCTATGATAACTAATATAGGGGTATGTCTTCCAGCTGACCTATAATAATTAATATAGGAGGATGTCTTCCAGCCAACCTATGATAACTTATATAGGGGGATATCTTCTAGCTGACCTATGATAACTTATATAGGGGGACATCTCCCACCTGACCTATGATAACTAATATAGGGGGATATCTTCCAGCTGACTTGCATTATGCTGGTGTTTCTTTCCAAACATTTGTCTGGTGTCATTCACTAGCATAAGTTAGACATTAATAATATTACTGTAATCTGCATATTTCACATTTTGAATAAGTTTATGGCTGTGCTCATAAGTAATGGCCATAGATGTGAGGTGTGAGATTTAATCACACTCACAAACAGAATCAAGAACAGATTGTTTACAGCAGTCATTAATATTGAAAGATTAATTATCAAGTTGTAACACTTAAAACATCAGTATGTTGATTGTTTAGCATGCTAAGGCTTATAAACTTTAATGTTGATTGTCCTATCTCTGGTTGAAATCAGAAAGATTGTAGCCGGATGCTGTTTTATGCTTCCAGAGAAGACATATCGCAGTCGGTCTTTTCGTATGTCTGTATATATATTGGTGTCTCAATTATTATGTCTATTTTATCTACTATATCAGTCAAACTTTCCCATCTTACAGACATACACTTGACAGTTTGTTGCACATTATATTTACAAGAGCAACCATTTAGGTCATGGTCATATTGAAGGTCAGTTCTTATAAATGACTACTTACCCTAGATGTTAGTGCCTTGCCCATAAATTGTAATTTTTCAAACTTTTCATTCTTACTGACATACCCTTACAGGAATGTACTGCATACAATTTGCAACCCTTAAGGCCAAGGTCAAATTTTTGGATATTTCATCTTTGTGACATTTGACAGATTTAAGCAACCTTTTTAGATTTTCTTTCTTTTCTTTTTTTCTGTCTTTTTTCCCCAAGTATTCTATTAATTTTATTTCTTTTGAATTCAATTGTAATAATTTATCTTAAACCTGGAGTAAAAAGATTTATTTACTGAATCTTTTGTATTTCCTTAATAACTTAAATTGCTGGTATACTTTAGAATTGCTCATATGAGCAATGATATAAAAACAACAACTTTAAAGTACAGCAAAATATTGGTCATTTAAATGATGTTCAGGTTTTATTAGTGGAAGAGGACACCTGACAAAAACACCTGTTTAGCGAGAATATCACTGTCAGTTTAAGATTACTTTTAAACTGGGACTTGTTTCCATGCGAAATTACCCTCATGAGAAAGGCAGAAGTATTAATTCAGCTACTTTATTTTATTTCTTTACTCTAGAATTTCAATGTCAAAAGACTTTCTGCTTATGGTTTGTGCAAAAAATGTTGAAACATGTACCCATGCAAAGCTGAAATACAGTCGTGTGTTGTGATGCAGGTTTCAGTAACATTCATTCATTCAATAGATTTTTTTGAGTAGAGTGGGGTGGGGATAAAATTTATATCTATTCACTTACAGGGAACTTGAAGAGGGTACCCATATGCTTATACACATAAAGAAACCAATTTGTGTAAGAGCAACTTTTATTTTAAAACAGATTAACAAATGTGTGTTGAAGTGCAAGGATTCTGTCTTAACATGTAAGCTATGAAGCACCTTGAACAACTTGTTATTTTCCTGATGCAAAGAGTTGTATGTGAGACAGGTTGATATAGGTTCAGCCCAGCTGTTGTATGTGAGACAGGTTGATATAGGTTTAGCCCAGCTGTTGTATGTGAGACAGGTTGATGTAGGTTCAGCCCAGCTGTTGTATGTGAGACAGGTTGATATAGGTTCAGCCCAGCTGTTGTATGTGAGACAGGTTGATGTAGGTTAAGCACAGCTGTTGTATGTGAGACAGGTTGATATAGGTTCAGCCCAGCTGTTGTATGTGGACAGGTTGATATAAGTTCAGCACAGCTGTTGTATGTGAGACAGGTTTATATAGGTTCAGCCCAGCTGTTGTATGTGAGACAGGTTGATATAGGTTCAGCCCAGCTGTTGTATGTGAGACAGGTTGATATAGGTTCAGCCCAGCTGTTGTATGTAGACAGGTTGATATAGGTTCAGCCCAGCTGTTGTATGTAGACAGGTTGATATAGGTTCAGCCCAGCTGTTGTATGTGAGACAGGTTGATATAGGTCCAGCCCAGCTGTTGTATGTGAGACAGGTTGATATAGGTTCAGCCCAGCTGTTGTATGTGAGACAGGTTGATATAGGTTCAGCCCAGCTGTTGTATGTGAGACAGGTTGATATAGGTTCAGCCCAGCTGTTGTATGTGAGACAGGTTGATATAGGTTCAGCACAGCTGTTGTATGTGAGACAGGTTGATATAGGTCCAGCCCAGCTGTTGTATGTGAGACAGGTTGATATAGGTTCAGCCCAGCTGTTGTATGTGAGACAGGTTGATATAGGTTCAGCCGAGCTGTTGTATGTAGACAGGTTGATATAGGTTCAGCCCAGCTGTTGTATGTAGACAGGTTGATATAGGTTCAGCCCAGCTGTTGTATGTGAGACAGGTTGATATAGGTCCAGCCCAGCTGTTGTATGTGAGACAGGTTGATATAGGTTCAGCCCAGCTGTTGTATGTGAGACAGGTTGATATAGGTTCAGCCCAGCTGTTGTATGTGAGACAGGTTGCTATAGGTTCAGCCCAGCTGTGTAATGTGAGGACAGGTGATATAGGTTTCAGCCCCGCTGTTGTATGTGAGACCGGTTGATATAGGTTCAGCACAGCTGTTTATGTGAGACAGGTTGATTTGATATAGTCCAGCCCAGCTGTGTATGTGAGACAGGTTGATATAGGTTCAGCCCAGCGTTGTATGTGAGACAGGTTGATATATGTTCAGCCCAGCGTTGTATGAGACAGGTTGATATAGGTTCAGCCCAGCTGTTGTATGTGAGACAGGTGATATAGGTCAGCTCAGCTGTTGTATGTGGACAGGTTGATATAGGTTCAGCCCAGCTGTTGTATGTGAGACAGGTTGATATAGGTTCAGCCCCCAGCTGTTGTATGTGAGACAGGTTGATATAGGTTCAGCCCAGCTGTTGTATGTGAGACAGGTTGATATAGGTTCAGCCCAGCTGTTGTATGTGAGACAGGTTGATATAGGTTCAGCCCAGCTGTTGTATGTGAGACAGGTTGATATAGGTTCAGCCCAGCTGTTGTATGTGAGACAGGTTGATATAGGTTCAGCCAGCTGTTGTATGTGAGACAGGTTGATATAGGTTCAGCCACAGCTGTTGTATGTGAGACAGGTTGATATAGGTCAGCCCAGCTGTTGTATGTGAGACAGGTTGATATAGGTTCAGCCCAGCTGTTGTATGTGAGACAGGTTTGATATAGGTTCAGCCCAGCTGTGTATGTGAGACAGGTTGATAGAGGTTCAGCCCAGCTGTTGTATGTGAGACAGGTTGATATAGGTTCAGCCCAGCTGTTGTATGTGGACAGGTTTATATAGGTTCAGCCCAGCTGTTGTATGTAAGACAGGTTGATATAGGTTCAGCCCAGCTGTTGTATGTGAATCAGGTTGATATAGGTTCAGCCCAACTGTTGTATGTGAGACAGGTTGATATAGGTTCAGCCCAGCTGTTGTATGTAGACAGGTTGATATAGGTTCAGCCCAGCTGTTGTATGTGAGACAGGTTGATATAGGTTCAGCCCAGCTGTTGTATGTGAGACAGGTTGATATAGGTTCAGCCCAGCTGTTGTATGTAGACAGGTTGATATAGGTTCAGCCCAGCTGTTGTATGTAGACAGGTGATAGGTTCAGCCCAGCTGTTGTATGTGAGACAGGTTGATATAGGTTCCAGCCCAGCTGTTGTATGTGAGACAGGTTGATATAGGTTCAGCCCAGCTGTTGTATGTTAGACAGGTTGATATAGGTTCAGCCCAGCTGATGATCACAATTTGTGATCACAATAGCCATTTCCTTGCGCACAGGTTCCCAGTCAGTTACCAGCACTTCCTTTTGCAAGGTTTCTGTCATAATCCTCCTGTCTGTCACATACTGTGTCTGCTCATGAATGCTAGCCCAAACCAACTGGAAATTATCAAGTCTGCATATAATAACCATGCATCTCTGTATTGTCCTATATGCAGTGCATTTCAGCTTCTCTGCTCTCTTGCCAGTTATTCCCGATTGCTTTTTGTCATTAGTCTTTGTTTTGGTCATAGAAATTGAAAACTGTTGCAGGTTTATGCCAGTTCAGACCAACTGATAATCATATCTCCTGATCATAACAGCTAGGTTTTATAATGCTGCTTTCCAAATAATTGCAGGGTTTCTATCATAAACCTCCTTGTCCATCACATGCAATAATATTGACGATGTTCGCAGTTAGTGTAGCAAATCAAACCTAATTGATTTCTCTTGTTGCAGATTGGACTTCTCTTATGGGCGCTGACTGGTATTGATCTTGTTACATTATGTCAGGCAATAATTTCTTGGTACATGTACAAGGTTTTTGTCTTCATTGCAGTAGAGGTGAAATAAAGAACACAACAATTTGCTTGTTTGTGAATTACATTGTACCTTCATAACTATGGTTTTTGTCTTGATTGCAGTAGAGGTGAAATAAGGAACTCAATAATTTGCTTGTATGTGAATTACATTGTGCTTTCACAACTAAGATAATTGTAGTAACATTCAGTTATGGCTGGTCTACAAAGATCCTGTAATATTCTAAGGACAGTAAGAGTTGATATTAATAAGGTTAACTGTTTACTTGTTTGAAACACCATTAGGATAGGTTATATTTTATGTATTTGGGTTGAGCGGTATTTCCAGCAAGTAAAGGGTTAAGACACACTTATGTATCAAATAATTTGTATAAAATAATTTGAAAGAATCCTTTAAAATGAACTACTCACATAACTCTTCCTTTTCTCGGATTGTTTCAGGTGCGGCTGGTTCAGAAGAAGGACACAGGTCATATCTACGCCATGAAGATCCTACGGAAGGCGGACATGTTAGAGAAGGAGCAGGTGGCGCACGTGCGGGCAGAGAGGGATGTGCTGGTGGAGGCTGACCATATGTGGGTGGTCAAGATGTACTACTCTTTCCAGGATGCCATCAACCTTTATCTCATCATGGAGTTCCTTCCAGGAGGTAAGGTCACAGTCTTCATCCAGCATTAGGGGTTGTCTGTTAACTTACTTACTTACCGTACCTCTTATTAAAAACTTAAACACCATTGGTTTTTTATGTTTTTTTGCTCAAATCTATACGTTTTGTTTAACTACAAGGAAATATGGATTAAACCCACCTGATTACTGTTTAATATTTGCCCTCTTTCAAAGCATTTTGTTCCCTTTATTTGGAAGATAAAAAATTGATAGAAGCAGCAATATACTGGTATTTGTTCAATTTATAATGTTTTAATTTTATACACTGAATTTATGCATGTTGCATCACTGGAAATTACAGGAATTGTCTGTAATTTGATTTTTTGTTAAAAAATGCATTTTTTTCCCACAATGAAACTGGTACAAGCAGAAGAATTATTTGCTCAGAATAAGGTCTTTAAAAAATGCTTTCAGAAACAGACTAATATCAGACTGACTGTAACTTTTTTGTCATCTTGGGACTGGTTTTGTTTCTTCTTTTTATTGATTCCACTTACATCATCTTATGTCACAAGTGCTTTTCTGGCAGTATTTCCTCAATACTTATTCCTTCAATCGACATCTCATGGTTCTCTTGACTGGAGTATTCTTTAAGAGCTGAAGTGGCAAAATTTTCTTTGCACTTGCTTAACAGATGGTGCTTCTAAGCTTTAAGCGTGCTTATAGTGCATTTATTTGTTTTTTGTTTGTTTTTATTTTTTGTTGGTCATATAATGGTCATATTATGGGGTCATATTATGGTGGTCATATTGTGGTCATATTATGGTGTCATATTGTGGTCATATTATGGTGGTCATATCGTGGTCATATTATGGTCATATCGTGGTCATATTATGGTTCTCATATTATGGTGTCATTATGGTGGTCATATTATGGTGTCATATTGTGGTCATATCGTGATCATATTATGGTTCTCATATTATGGTGTCATTATGGTGGTCATATTATGGACATATTGGTGACATCCAGCTAACTATTGGTGGAGGAACAACCCCAGAGTTATGCCTGGGTAGAACCATTGGTGCACCGCAGGGTAGCTTGAAAAAATTCCTCACATGAAAGTTCTCACCTCGACTCCCCGACTCAGCCACAAGCGCCCTCATTCATGCATTTATAGGGAGCTGTATGGTGATAATCTGCACTATTTGCTGTGGAGTCTGGGGATATGTTCTTTGCACAAAGTTAGCAAATATCTCAGAGTTTGTATTGCTTATAAATATATGTAGCAGGTTATGTGTTTTTAGCACACTGCCAAGCTCATCTTGGACAATACAGTGTACTTCTTATTGAATTGATATTTCCACAGATAGCTCTTTTTTTGGCTCCACTTTTCCAAGAAAATGGTAGAATTGTCATGACCCTCTGGTCAGGTTGGCAGCCTCAGTGATGGTTAACCATTTTGCTAAGCTTTATTTCTAGAAAAATAAATGCAAGATATTTTCTACAGACTAGAAATACTTGTCCACTATTGAATGGAGATTACATTTTAATAGCGCAGATAAGCCTTAGATTTATTTTAGCACATCTATGTAATTTTTATGAAGTCGAGCAAAGCTCAAGGCATATAGGGATCATGCTGTGTTTACTTTCTGCACCAAACAATGCAGCGTCACAAAGTAGTTGTTAGGAGGATTAATTGGCATCATAGCGGCTAGAATATTTTTACTTTCTATCCATATTCTTTTTAATATATATGATGGTCATTGTTGCTATTATTGCTAAGTAGAATGATATACAAATGGAACTTATGCTAAAAGATCAAATTATTTCAGTGTGGAAGGAGACAGTAACCATTATGAATGAATGATTGTGATGAAAGAATACTCCTAAAATTATTGGGGGGTGGAAGGTGTTGCAGCAGACCTGAGGTGGAAAACATGCAGCGATATATCTTATTAAGGTTAAGCTATGTGCCTGTTGAAATTTAAGCATACACATAGTGAAAACATTTAAAGAATGAAACTGTGAGAAACCAGGTTAAAGCAAGAATAAAACTGAATGTGCCATAATGAAATTGTCCCATTATAAATTATCACAGTAAACTGATTGAGGCTGACTGTAAACAACACAGAAAGCCCGGGCACAGAGGCAGCCATTTTGACTGTTGTGAAGCAGACAGGAAATGTAAAATATTCATTTTAGTCTTTAGCCTACATAGGTGCTTGTGGTATATTGAAGAATCTTTAACACAAAAACCACCGGAACTTTGCTTGTGTCATTAGTGATTGCTTACATTTACAAAAAGAGGAAATCGTCAAATGCATCTAATGTATTTATTGATTTATTATGTTGACTTTTCTGTGAAGTACATGTTGCCAATTTGTAAATATTGATGCATTTCACGAAAACAGAGTCTAAGAATAGCGTAATCGAACAAACACTTATGCAGCCAAAAAAATCAGGTGAGGCCAACATTTTGACCCAGTGGCATATGTTAAATGCATGTTTCATAACACTCCATAACAGTGTAAACATGCATTTGATAATTTGGATATAATAATGATTAATTATCAACAAAATTTTCTGTACCAAACTTTGTCATTTATTTTTATAGAAATCACAATATATTTTAAGTTCTTATTTTTAATATAAATTATAATTTATTTGTGAATGCTTATTGATTAGTGTTTACTTCATAGATTGTGAATGAATATGAAAGCAGAAGCCAGAATCTTAAATTCTATTTGTGATTTCAGAAAACAGTTATTCAGTAACGATAATGTGATAATGCTAGGAAACACATAGATCTAGGATAGTGAATTTATTTAATTCGCAAGAAATTTTCTTACCATTAAAAATAATAGTACAATTTTATCTATGACTTGGGTAAACATACACCAAGTATAAATAGTATTATTACTGCCGTGCTGCCTATCCTTGCTTTGTAAACATACTTTTTCTACATTATAAATTGCAAAATTTGACATCCTTAGAGTTCAGATAACAGGTACAGGAGTACAGATTTTTTTTTTTCAATCATGAGGTCTGGTTCATTATTAGTCAGTATACCATCATGTTCAGCTTTTGACAATTGTTTTAGCAGTTCTTTTGTGTGACACCACTCTGGCTGTTTCAGCCATTTATTATGATTTGGAATTTTCTGTGATAAGTTATGTCTTTTAATGGCCAACACCTCCCAGAACTGAAAAAAGTGGAGCATGGTGTCTACTGACAGCTCTTAATTACACTTTTGTCACATTCTATGTAGGTATTGTCCCATTTATATTTAATATTGAATATATTCTATGTGTCAGGTATGTTTTCTCACAGTTCTTGTTTATACCAATGTTTCATGTTTTCTGTAGGTATTTTCCCATATCAGTATTAAATATATAAGTGTCAGGTATGTTTTCTCACAGTTCTTGTTTATACCAATGTTTCATGTTTTCTGTAGGTATTTTCCCATATCAGTATTAAATATATAAGTGTCAGGTATGTTTTCTCACAGTTCTTGTTTATACCAATGTTTCATGTTTTCTGTAGGTATTTTCCCATATCAGTATTAAATATATAAGTGTCAGGTATGTTTTTTGTCTGGATGAAATCTTGAATGCCTTCGTAACTAGGTCACATGGAGTCAATCAGTACCCCACTTTGGGGTTTATTACCTAGTTGGTAATAAATGTACAATTTTGTATACCTATAATTGATACATTCTGTTCTATCTCCAGGTGACATGATGACATTACTCATGAAGAAGGACACACTGACAGAGGAGCAGACTCAGTTCTACATCGCCGAGTCGGTTCTCGCAATAGATTCCATTCATAACCTTGGCTTTATACATCGGGACATCAAGCCAGATAATTTGTTGTTAGATTCTAGGGTATGTTGACACGATGGCTGTAAGGCTGTTGTTAGATCTTGGAGAAATGGCTAAATTCTAGAGTATTGTTTTGTTTCTTCAGAATAGTTTGATTTAATTACTTTGGTCTAACTTCTAAATAACAGCATTGTAGTAAACATCAGCATGTTTATTGATAGTTTTGCTCAAACTTTGAAACTTTAATTATTTTTAATGGTAGCATTCCTATTAAACCTGCTTCATGTTAATCAATAACCTATTCATTCATTTTCTCTAACATGATACATGAACATTTGTACATGAACATCATGAACATTAACATTTTGTACATGAACATTTGTACATGGACATCATGAACATTAACATTTTGCACATGAACATTTTAAAAAGAGTGCAGAAACTGGTCAGACACCTTGTACAGGAACAGGCTGTTCTGAATCAGCACTAATTGCATACACTTAATAAGCTTATTCTGTGTTATATCATTGAGTTTATTGTTTTCTTGTTGCATTTAATTAATTTTTTTCTATTTATGTAGTTTTTCACATATTCTAATTAATTTTAAAGATTAGATGGATTTTATTGATTAATTAAAAAAGTTATTAGTGTCATTCCTTATTTAATTGGAAAAACTGCTAACTTGTTATCAAGTTGGCAATGTAAAATTTAGACCTGATGATTTTCAATTTCCCAAATACAGAATAACGATGGGCTTGTGATGGTAACAGATTAAATTTAGTAACATTTTAATTTTAAATTTTATAATTGGCAAACCTAATATTACAATGATAAGGTACAAGAGAAATGGGACAACCAATAATAAGCCTGACATCGTAAATTATGTTGGTGCAATGTAAAAAACAACTTGTATAAATAATCACCACAGATTTAGCCCGACATATAAAAAGGGATATTATTTATAATAAAGAAAACTGAGGTCGTTTGTGTTTCATTATTGGACTATTTGTTACATTTATCACTTTGCCACAATTATGGTTTATATTATTGTGCCAATGAGCCTTTATTGGTGGAGGAAAACCTTAGACAAATATCTTGGGCGAACCACTAGCTCACCACAGGTCAGCTCAGAAGACCTTATTCCCTCCTACCCAAACTTGAACCCATGAGCTGACTATAAAGAAATACATATAAATTAAAATGACCAAGTTTTAACTCTTTTGTTGCAGGGACATATCAAATTATCAGACTTTGGTTTGTGTACAGGCCTGAAAAAAGCTCATAGAACAGAATTCTACAAAGATCTCTCGCACGGCAAAACCGGTGATTTTAGTAAGTACACTGTTTTGTGTACATATATACTACAGATACATTTGTTATTCATTTATACTAATTAACTTTAACATCACTGGTATGTTAGATGTATTAAATTGTTCAGTCATAGAAGGCATCCTTTGGGCAAGACATATAAAAAAAAAAAATGCTGTTGGCTTTGTTTTCATTTGCTGGAATCTATAAAAATTACTACTCATTCTGTTTCATTCACTTATGTTTCCTTCTTCCTTCCTCTTTATTATCTGTCAAAGGACCAATATTCCTATACTTAACGCAAGATCATCATCTTGGTATATGTATTTCTAGCTATGTCATTGAAGACAAAACTCTTCTGATTGATAATTAAAGCTCATATTTATCAAAAATTGTTACTGTGGTAACCAAATATTGCTGTGTTTTTTTTATTGGCAGATTTAAATCCTATGGATTCCAAGAAAAGGATGGAGAGCTGGAAAAGAATGAGGAGAGCTCTGGTAAGGATTGCTAGGTTGTTTTTGTGGCTTCTTGTTTTGTGTGTATGTGATTGTTCAAGAAAATAACTGCTTTTCTTGGCAATACATTGGATAATAACTTAGCCTCTCCAACCAGTGTTGATTTTGTAACATTTTGGTTTCTTACTATGTTCTTAGCATATGCAATAGCATCTTTTCTTTGATGTTGATGAGTTAGCTATTCTTATTTAAATGAGAAAGTCAATATACAACAATTAAGTAATAAGTTATAAATAGTAATATTGAATAAAGTCCTATGTAACATATGTGTTGAAGGCATACTCAACTGTGGGAACTCCCGACTATATAACCCCTGAGGTGTTTATTCTGGTCCTCTATAAGATGTCTGTATTGTAGGCATACTCAACTGTGGGAACTCCTGACTATATAATATAACCCCTGAGGTGTTTATTCTGGTCCTATATAAGATGTCTGTATTGTAGGCATACTCAACTGTGGGAACCCCAGACTATATAGCCCCTGAGGTGTTTATTCTGATCCTATATAAGATGTCTGTATTGTAGTCATACTCAACTGTGGGAACCCCAGACTATATAGCCCCTGAGGTGTTTATTCTGGTCCTATATAAGATGTCTGTATTGTAGGCATACTCAACTGTGGGAACCCCAGACTATATAGCCCCCGGGGTGTTTATTCTGGTCCTATATAAGATGTCTGTATTGTAGGCATAATTAACTGTGGGAACCCCAGACTTTATAGCCCCTGAGGTGTTAATTCTGGTCCTATATAAGATGTCTGTATTGTAGGCATACTTAACTGTGGGAACCCCAAACTATATAGCCCCCGAGGTGTTTATTCTGGTTC
The DNA here is from genome assembly GCA_007844125.1 of Sinonovacula constricta. Taxonomy (NCBI): domain Eukaryota; kingdom Metazoa; phylum Mollusca; class Bivalvia; order Cardiida; family Solecurtidae; genus Sinonovacula; species Sinonovacula constricta. The sequence continues at coordinate 5,577,210 of CM017568.1, read as the reverse complement.
TATATAAGATGTCTGTATTGTAGGCATACTCAACTGTGGAAACCCCTGACTATATAGCCCCCGAGGTGTTTATTCTGGTCCTATATAAGATGTCTGTATTGTAGGCATACTCAACTGTGGGAACCCCAGACTATATAGCCCCTGAGGTGTTTATTCTGGTCCTATATAAGATGTCTGTATTGTAGGCATACTCAACTGTGGGAACCCCAGACTATATAGCCCCTGAGGTGTTTATTCTGGTCCTATATAATGTCTGTATTGTAGGCATACTCAACTGTGGGAACCCCAGACTATATTGCCCCTGAGGTGTTTATTCTGGTCCTATATAAGATGTCTGTATTGTAGGCATACTCAACTGTGGGAACCCCAGACTATATAGCCCCTGAGGTGTTTATTCTGGTCCTATATAAGATGTCTGTATTGTAGGCATACTCAACTGTGGGAACCCCAGACTATATAGCCCCCGAGGTGTTTATTCTGGTCCTATATAAGATGTCTGTATTGCAGGCATACTCAACTGTGGGAACCCCAGACTATATAGCCCCTGAGGTGTTTATTCTGGTCCTATATAAGATGTCTGTATTGTAGGCATACTCAACTGTGGGAACCCCAGACTATATAGCCCCCGAGGTGTTTATTCTGGTCCTATATAAGATGTCTGTATTGTAGGCATACTCAACTGTGGGAACCCCAGACTATATAGCCCCTGAGGTGTTTATTCTGGTCCTATATAAGATGTCTGTATTGTAGGCATACTCAACTGTGGGAACCCCAGACTATATAGCCCCTGAGGTGTTTATTCTGGTCCTATATAAGATGTCTGTATTGTAGGCATACTCAACTGTGGGAACCCCAGACTATATAGCCCCTGAGGTGTTTATTCTGGTCCTATATAAGATGTCTATATTGTAGGCATACTCAACTGTGGGAACCCCAGACTATATTCCCCCTGAGGTGTTTATTCTTGTCCTATATAAGATGTCTGTATTGTAGGCATACTCAACTGTGGGAACCCCAGACTATATAGCCCCTGAGGTGTTTATTCTGGTCCTATATAAGATGTCTGTATTGTAGGCATACTCAACTGTGGGAACCCCAGACTATATAGCCCCCGAGGTGTTTATTCTGGTCCTATATAAGATGTCTGTATTGTAGGCATACTCAACTGTGGGAACCCCAGACTATATAGCCCCTGAGGTGTTTATGCAAACTGGATACTCAAGCTCCTGTGACTGGTGGTCACTGGGCGTCATCATGTACGAAATGTTGATAGGTACGTATATCACTTTAATCTTTCTTAGTGAAGATGGTGCCAAACTATAAATCCTTATCCCCTCACTCCATGGGTAAGAGTCTGAGTTAGCTAAAAACTTTCATGACGGGATGTCTTCCCACTGACCTGCCCTTTGCCAGTGGTTCTAAACTAACAATAGCATTGAGGTTGCTATAGTAACCCTAATTGTGTCGCTGTGACACATCACTTAAAAATGCTTCTAAATTGTCTAAAAGATGAGAAGGATTATTATAAATTGGAAAGAGATTTAATTTCCCCTATCAAATGCAAACAAAAATTTTATAGCTTTAAGCAGTTTATTTCCTTGATTGTTAGCTGTATGTTTTAACTAAAGTAAACCAAAAGTGAGAAAATTAATTAACGTGTCAAATTACACCTGTATAGTCAGGTCTGAGATTCGCTTGTGTTATGTTTCAGGTTATCCCCCTTTCTGCTCTGAGAACCCCCAAGAGACTTACCGCAAAGTGATGAACTGGCGAGAGACGCTCATTTTCCCGCCTGAGAGTCCTATATCCAACGAATCCAAAGATCTCATCCAAAAGTAAGCCTAAATTAATATTTCTCTGGTATTTATAGTTGGACAATAGTCACATATACAATGAATTCAAAGATCTCTTTTAAAAGTAGCTCTTAATTTAAGGTCAGTCTCCAACAACTCAGTAGATCACTTGATCACTATCAAAGTATTTCTGGGTTTGTGGTATTCTGATATTTATACCTTTTAACTGAGATTACTACATTCATTGATTTGCTGTTAGTTGATTGTATTTCTGAAATATTGCTCTGATAAGAAAGAAAGATTGTTATCACATATAACCAAACAAATTGTGTCAAAAAATTTTAATTGCTGTCTAATAACCCTGCAGTCCCCTACTTCCAAAGACCTATTTCAGCTTAGAGATTCCCAATTAACTTGTGGTGTAATCAAAGTTTCTGGGGAACTGTCATTGTTACTTCATAACCGTCCACACAAGCAGTTGAACAAATGTTGCAGTGCAGCAAGTGTCTGCTGCAGTAAGGTGTTATTGATCTAATTGCTTATCTTTATGTGAATAAGTCTACATGGAATCAACAACTGTTGTATTTACAGGCTGTGTTGTGATCAGGAACATCGGTTGAATTCCCGGGAACAGATCCAAGCCCAGTCGTTTTTCCGTGGCTGTGACTGGGAACATATCAGGTATCACTTATTTATCTCAATTTTAATTCTTATAACTTTATAATCTTTACAAAGCATAGCTAAAAAATAATATGTGATAGTGAGAATCCAACCAGAGCAGGGGCATTGGAAGGTAAACCACTGATTTAGAGTCGACTAGCATGGTTGTCCAGTACTGATTATATACACAAGAATACAGAGACTAGGCACATTAGGGATTTAGGACTAGCCATAACAATATAGATACATAAACTTAAAAGGATGTGTTATACACAGAACTCTATACATAGATAATTGAAAGAGGAATTTGCTTCATTCTTCATTCATAAGATCTATTAGGCTACATTTGTATTGTAGCCGTATTGCTCATAAAAGTTGTTGGTACTTACTTAAATCACTTCGATGTAAATAATTGTGTAGCAATGATACAAGGATGTACAATAACTATGCAAGGAATGATTAAGGATTATTGGAGCTGAAGAGTCAGTTAAGTCACTCTATTTATCAGGCACTCTCTTAACATCTTTATGTATGAAATAGATTTGGTGCAGTCATCAGATGTCCAGTAATAACAAATGCCATGGTAGGCGGGGTGGGGGTGGGGGGAAGTTTTTAATAGCTGGATTGGACTTTATTGACCATATTGTGTTGCGGCTTTGTATTTCAACAACAAACAAAATGAAGGCAGTATTTCCATGTGATTAATTTCAAAGCTTCTGAACAAAACACTATACTTTGTAGTAAGAGTAGCTTGCAAAATCAATTTCTATTCTAACACATTAACTGATTGCAAAATTATAAAAGGGATACATAGGTAGTTTGGTTGTTTTAAAACACTTTATTGTATTTACTTCCCTTGTGTTGATTTGTGTTGATGTCATTAAATACTAGATGACATCATTTATTGTATCTTTTTAAGTAATACAATTAATTAGTAAATTAATTAATATACATGCATATGAAGAAATAATGTAGGAAATTAAGTAATATTGAGTTTAACACACATCAGCATAAAATAAATAAATTGGGCCAGGGTTTGTAATTTCATGTATAAATGTAGGAGTTAAGACATTTACAGTGCATATCAGTAATTGATGCAGGATACAATCCTACTATGTTTATAAAGTATTGTATATCTTTAAACATGTAAGACTAAATGATAAACATTGTATTATTTTCTTATAACAAATAGTTCCTAGGCTAAGCAGCTGGAGTCAAAAACTTTAAAATGACAAAAACTTGAATACACTGTTTTCAAGCAATTACAGTTGCTATGTAATAATTCCTTTTTGAGATCTTCAGATGAGAGGAGTCAGTCCGACTCTGTCTTGCCATATATCCCATGTACAGTAGTATTGATATACATTGCATCAGTTAGTCACTGGATGTGTAACATTTCTTATACAGACTTGCCACAGATGAACACCAAAGGTGTTGCTGCAAATAAAACCACCCTTGTTTCAACACAGTTTTCACTGTAGGGTTATTAAATATATTTTAGAATCAGTATTCAGTGCACATTTGTTCCCATTGCATATATATATATATATATACCATGTATATGTACTTGCATTATGTATAGATTTGAATGATAACTGTTGATGCTGTGTGTTTCAGAGACCGACCCGCTGCCATTCCAGTAGACATTAAGAGTATTGACGACACATCCAACTTTGACGAGTTCCCTGATGTGGATCTCAAGTGGCGTAAGTTGATGAGAAGCAGATGGGTGGTAGTGGTGATGATGATGGTGCTGCTGAGGATAACTGATGGTGATGATTGTGCTGGTGGTTGTAAATGGTGATGTTGATGGTGGTGATTCTGAAGATGGATAACTGATGATGGTGATTCTGGCATGGGTGATGGTGGTGTTAGTGGTAAAGAAAATGATGGTGATAGTGTTGGGTGATAATACAGGATTTCATGTCCCTTCAATTTTTCATTAATTGATTGTATTTATTGCTGCCCATTTTTCAAAGTATAATTTTTTAGAAGAAAACTAACAATTGGTACAGTTAAAGGTGCCTTTTGTAACTCCCCAACCACTGACCTTGTAGGTTTAACTCCCACTCCCCCAGAGATAAACAAAAATGTGAAGAGGTTCTAGGTGTGGTGTACTTATTGTTCTACTCAGATAATTGTCTGGGGTTTTCCTCCACTAGTATTTCTGGAGGATGTTGGTTTGAGTTCCGGTCAGCGAAAGAACTTTCATATGGGCATTTTTCCAGCTTCATCAGCTGGTGATGTGGGGTCTTCCTCCATCAATAATTGGTTGGACATTGCTAATATGAGCTTAGGTGTGTCTGCAATATAACAAAAAACAACAAAAATAAATTGATCCTACAGCTTAGTAAATGTAGGTAAAACAGGCAATTATTGCAGCAATGATAATGTGAAAAACCAATGACTTTGTAAAGTTGATTTGAGGAATAAGATTTTGAATAGTCTATAAGTAATGATGTATGTTAAATTTGTGTACATTTCTTTTTTGCAGCTACAACAGTAAAGCCAACAGAGACAGCTAAAGACCAAGGCAATAATAAAGACTGGGTGTTTATAAACTACACATATAAACGATTTGAGGGACTACCAAGTCCTGGCAGTCGAAAAGTTAGCATAACATGGTGCTATCTTGTGCCACCACTACACAACAGCAAATCCCCAATGGTAGATGAAGCCAGTGGAGACAGAAAGCAAATGAAGACATAAAACGCGAAACAAAACAAAAAGTGCAGCTTTATTTAGGACGACTTGAAGACTAAAAAAAAATGTTGATAATGTGTTATGCTATTGGGTCTCAAATAAGGCTTTCTGACAACCCCAAAACATTGTGTCCACTTAAGATCTTTATCCTCAGCTACACTGTTTGGAATCAATTTAAACCACCTGTTGATTAATGAAAATAAGGTCTAAAATATATGAGGATTCTTTGCTATGCTGTTTTCATGAATACTTCAGGAAAGGTGAAAATAGGCTCAATTTCTAATACTTAATGCGGGCTTATTTAATACCATACCACTGTATAGATTAGATATGGCACTGCATTGTCTTCTTCTTTCTTGGGGACTTTGCATACTGTATGGATATATGAAGACAGTATCAGCTAGAAAGCTTTTATTTGACTTGATTCAAATTTCAGGCGAGAGTGGTAACTTTTGATTCAACAAGTTTAGAGGTGAAGGTGAAAGATCTTGTATGTTTCCAGAAGTAGGACAAATTTGTTGTAGACCAGGAAACTTGAGAACAACACAGATTTTAATCTGAACCTATTCTGTCTTTATGTTTCTCTGAAGTGAATGGTGAATGGATTGTGTAGTGGCAGTGGCAACAGATGGATAATAAACTATTGTGTTGGTGACACCTGGAAAAGTGTGTATACTGTGATGAACTTATTTGTTTCTTTCACTCAGTGCTTCTATCTCTCTTTTTGTCCATGCCAGCCAGGGCATTCAGTGTAGTATCATCTGACAGACCAATGAATGGACTGATACATTTAGAGAACATATAGTCCATATTTAAATCTAAGCACCCAACCATTTGTAGCAAGAGGTTTTATTGGTCACTTTGGGATCAGTGAAATAAGACATGAGTTACACTGTAGAATGTTACATTTTTAAGAAATGTATTCTCAATGTATAGTTCTAGGCACCATCATTTTGTAACAAGTTTTTTGATTGGTAACTTTTTGATTAATGAATATACGATATAGCTTTTTGCTGTCATAAAAATCTGGGATCCAAGCTTAGTTAATTTGTCACGATGATCAATAAATGTACAGTATATCGAACACCAGTGTATGGACCACTTTTAGGACTGTAGGGTTCACAAAAGTTATAAGCACAAATATTTTGTAATGGGGCAAGCAGCAAAGGTTTTTAGTGGTTAGAAATTTAGTTTTCAGTAAAACTAACCATTATTTAGTTCAAAAACCATTATTAGTAATTAAAAATTTGTGTGCAAAAAAATATTTAAAACAAAAATTAGATTATGAACAAATATTTATCCCAGTTCATATTCGATATGATAGTTTAATATTGAATCCATGACATTCCCTCTTCAGATATTATGTTCTGAACTAAATTCCACTTTAGATTTTTCCCTGTTTCAATCTTATACAAATATTTTGTGTAAAAACCTCATGGAACTAAGGAATATAAATAATCTTGTCATTTAAACTGTGAATTGCTAATGGTATATTTCTGAAGTTTGTTGTGCTGACTAAATATTTCTTGGAGAATTAATACATATAAGTACCATCATTGCTTGTTGTGGGCCCAAAATGGTAATTGCTCAGCTTTGCTTGCATATTCGAAGCATATACTGTAACACATTATTCAGGTTTGGAAGTTTTTGACATAATCAACATTGACACAGTATGTCACTTTGTTGCTTTAATTGTCTCTGGCAGAAACAAGATTGTGACTTATATGACGGAATATCAAATGAGAATCCAAAATTATTGAGATGTAGTTGGAATTCTGATTACTATTATTTGAGAAGTAGTAAAATTACAAGTCATGTGATATTAATGCAAGTTATTTTGCTGGCAAAGGAAGAATTGTACACATATAAACAGTGGGCAGGGATATCACATTCTTTTCTGCTGGTTTTAGAGCTTTGTTACTGAACTGTTTGTGCTTTTTTAATTTTTAACTTTATCTTGCTGTAGTTTGGGTCCTTTTTATGTAGACCTGTCATTTTAGATTTATGGACTTACATGTTTGTAAACTTATTACATGTATAGGGTAAGTGGTGTTAATGAATAATGTTACAAATAATACTGGTAGCTGTTTTGGCATGGATTTCATTCATTTATATAACTTCAAGTAGTCAGCTTTTTGTGTCATCCCTGCAGAAATAAATCTAGACTAAAAAACACTGGACCTTAGTGATATTCCCATTCCTGTGGTGTCTGCGTCCCAATATTTGTGTATTTCCTTCATAGTTTAAAAAAAAAACAACCTTTACACACAGAAATTTTAAACTTGATCTAACAACACATATTCTTGTGGCGAAGAAAACGTTCCACAAGATAAAGTATTTGATGTCTCTACATCATTGATCAGTTTGGAATGGCAATAAAAGGGTTAAAGCTTTGGATATGTGCAAGTGTTTTTGGTAACTTGATTGCTTCCAGAGGCTTTCTGATGGTTCAGACTCTGATTTCTTATGTTAACAACTTTTGTTCATTTGGTTATTGGAGTTGTTTATTTCTGTGTGTATAGGTCTTTGATAGTTTGTGTGTGGTGTTACTTGATAAAACATATCATTTTTATTGTTATTTTGATGGAAACTGTATCACTTTAATAGTGCATGCTTTTTAATCACTATTTATTTATGTAACTTAATGATATTCATACTCATTTATTGTGTTCGCAATATTTAAATCAAACTGTTAAATGATGCTTAATCAGTTTTTGTATGAAATTGGTTTAAATTAAAACAAGATATGATACTAATAGAGACACTTTAGAAGATAATGCACATTATGTGTTGAAAAATGTCAATGTTAAGTTGAAGTTTCAATGTTCATATAACTAGCATTATGTGTATGTTCTTAATTGTTTTTTTTTTTTCTTTTTGTCAATGTTTGTGCCATTTTATACACAAGCAATAATAATTACAAATATAATGCTTTGTAAGCACAATTTGGAAATAGTTCCCTGTGTGGACAAAGTTGATACTATCAGTCAAGAACGATGTATGGCCAATAGTAAAACAAATGTAAAATTAAGATTTATTTTTATCATTAGTTTGCCATAGTTCATGTAATAAAAATTTCATGCAATAATAAAAATAAAGTTGTCATTGAAATATTTTCCTAAATAATAAACATGTTTAATTTAAAAGGTTTCTTATTTTCTTTTTTGATTTTGAGACTTGTGTTAGCATATTCCATCTTTTGGCATTATGTCTTTGTCTATTAAATTATTATTATTATTGTTTCACTGTGTTTTAACATAGTGCAGTCTTTACTTGTTGATATTTTTACATCCTGTTTCTGTTGAAGATGGGTTGTGTTTCTACATTCCATGCTTACATAGGTATTTAGTAAAAACTTTTCCCTCTACTAAATTGATCGCAGTAAGAATAGGTTTTACTATTTGTACATGCTGTTAAATAATTTTATTGATTTTTTTTTTTTAGTAAATTAGGTCAACATCATAATTCAGGCACTCATTTATTATTAAACGGGGAACAAAGTAGTTCAAATTTAGCTATTTTAAATATATTGATGGACGAATTTTCATATTTTTGTTGGTTTTAACATAGAAATTTAAAATTTTTAAAAGATAATTGTATGATCTTGTTTTGTAAGTTGTCACTGCATCATGAAACATATTTGGTATCAATTTTTTTATTTACAGGTAATGCAGTGGTTTGGTATAGGTTATAAATGGAGAAACTTCAATGGCTGTTTACATACTATCTAATAAAAACATAACTAAAATATTTTTGCATAAAAAATATTAAGATACACTTTTTTGTACTGACCTAAACTAATAAAAATGGTTCTTAAGACAAATCTGTTAATCCAGGGCTCAGATTTAAATACCTCGGCCATTTAAATATTCTTTTTGCTTATTTTATTTTTGCAATTTTGCCATTTTGTATTCACTTCTATGTAATCTTATCACACATTTTAACCATGTTACTAGGAAAATGCCATCATTCAATTTGAATGTGCAATTGTCTAAACGAACAACATTCATGGATTTTTGCTGTAATTTTTTGAGATCATGTAACATCTTCTTGACTAAAAAGGTAATATAGTGAGCCAATAGATCAATATAATGTGTCCTTCACCTTATCTATATTTAGTGATGAGCTTAGCAGCTTCATAGCAGTTACAAGTCTACCTTTAATAAGAACCACAAACGGGAGGAATGCAAATGAACTCTGCCAACTGTTGGAGTTTAAATTCATGATGATAGTATTTGAATGAAAAAAATTTTGTGTTTACTTATACAAACTTTTAGGTAAAGTGGGACATGCTAATGAATTTTTAAATTCACATTTTTTAAATGTCTAGCTAAAGTCTGAGACAGTTAATTATTTAGTATCTGATTGGTTTAATTTAAAACACACCCACAAATCTGGCCAATAGGATCTCTGAGAATAATCTTGGAATTAAAATGTGTGTAACCTTCAGCACCAGAATGGCTGGATTTGAGGGGGGGGAAAGAAATCGGACAAAGTTTGTCTTTGGGTGACTTGATAATCATGCTGAAGGTTGTGTAGCTTTAGCCTCTGACCATTACATTACAAATGTATTTTCCCAAAATTATTTTCCTTACACACTGTGGTAGTTCTATATGGCATGTTTTGGTTAAATTAAAAGTAGGTAAAAGAAAATGTATTTCAATTTTGTTATCCTGTATCGCTTTACTTTATTCAGTGCTTGTCTGCTTTGATGTTTTTTATTTATTTGATGATTATTTTTAACTTTGTTGGTATATGATTGTATGGCAATGTTAATCTAATATCATGGTGTTTCACTTTGTCAGAACATACATGAGTATCCATGTTTCTGTCATATATATTTGATTGTTTTATGTGTAAATGTGTTTATTTATGATGTATTGTATGCAGTTGGGAATATCAGAATATCTGCTAACAAAAAAATAATGGTTGGTACTTGTAGTCTTATATTATACTTGGAGAAATTATGTAATGTTGAACTCCACATTACTTATTCACAGTTAAATAATATGTTATTAATGTTAACTAATGTAAAAGCAATTAAGTGAGACTAATACTGTGATAGTAGCAATGTTAATAGGGTTGATGTGATTTTGTAATTGGCAATTGTAAGCTCCATACTTAAAAGTTATTTTTGAGGACTTCAGGTTTAACTGACAATCTGCTAAGCATGAATTCAACATAAGCAAATCCTGTAGCCCCATATTGGTACCTGCATTATTCCTGCTAAGGTTCTAGCAGTGCCAAATGTTGGTATTTGTTAATACATAAATTATTTGTCAACAGAAACAAAATATATTGTATTTAAAAGCATATATTTTTTTCTTTGGGAAAAATGTGTACTAAACATGTGCAGCTGATAAACTTTAATAATGCTGGTGATAGATTTTGATGTTTTAGTTGTAACTCTCATTGCTATATAAATGCTTAACTGTTTGGTTTCGTAATATTATAACATTTAAACATACTGGTTAAAAACAACAACAACAACAGTGGTTCTGTTTATACAGTTTTCTCTGTTTTCTTTAACTTGTGTGCTCTAGCACCTCATTTTGATAATCTAATGAAAACTTACTCTTGATTTGTTAAAGAGGTCACTATGGATTGATTACTTGTTTCAGCCAAACTTATAAAACATTATATGCTGATAGACCTGGTGATGCTGATGAAAGTAATGATGAAGATGATGATTTTTGCTATTATTAGTGTGACTAATGCCCATTTATGTATATATTCTATATACCTGTTGAACTTGGATTTGTTACACAAACAGTATGATAAGGATACACAAACATCTGTTGATTAAAACTATTGACATTTGCTATGTTTGTTTTCTTGTCTTTTGTTTTACCATTTCATAAAAGTCCCCCTTGTAGCTGACTTGCTGACTTACATCTCTTGTCTTTTGTTGTACCTTTTCATAAAAGTCCCTTGTTACATCCACTCAGTTAAGTCCCAGTCATAGAAGTCTAAGCGCTAACCAGGACCAGCAGACCCCCCCCCCCCCCCCTCCAACCCCCTATCTTATGGATCTGCTGCTACCACGAGTGACCATGTATTTACTGAGTGTGTGCATTTTTATGTAAATCCATTAAGTAGTGTTCATGTTATTTTCTGGACGATATTTTCTGGGCAGAAAAAAAACATGCTAAGGGATGTAATTAAATAATTTATATGGGTACAAAATATAAGAAAGCAATGACCTATGGAGGAGCCATAACTTTAAGCATACAAACCATGCAAAGAATTATAGATATGAAAATAGGAAAGCTTAATTACTCTATAGATTGCTTTCTCCCTGAGAGCCTCTCATATATCCCAACCAACATAGTTACAAAATCATAGCCAATGCATCTCCCCAAATCTGTTGCAATATTACAGCTGGGTAGGGTTTTGTTGTTATTGTTGTATGAATGTATTGTCCAACATAGCCTCCAGTGTTTGTGTGTATAGATAGTTTCCATGTGATGCCATCGACACTGATAAGACAGTTTTAGGCAGCCATCTTTGTGGGCAGAAGCTAATGCAGGACAAAATCGGGAAATATTTGCGGTATTAAACTCACCACTGTTTTTATTTTTCAGTCTTTTTTACTGAAATTTATATCAAATTTAACAGCTTTTATAAAGTATTTTAAATATCAAAACTATATTTTGATAGTTTAAAGGGTTAAAGAAATACAACCGAAAATGATACACTGTTAATTTTGTTTTAAGTTTGAGCCAATATTTTTATTTATTTCTTAGTATTAATTTTGTGTGCATTTATCAATTGTAAAAATATTAGTCTAAAAATGGATTTCAAGAGCTTTCCAATGATGTATAGCTTTTAATTTTCGGACCACAAATGAAGAAATTACAAGAAAATAAAATTTACTCTTCTACACAATTCATATGAAAATACATTGAAGTTACCATCAAAGATGGCTGCCAAGATAAGGGATTTTCACTGATGTGGAAACTATCTATAGGTTTTTTGAAAGAAAGTGATTGATGAGAGTAAGTAATAACCTGCACTTAGAGTGAATAATTAAGAAAAGCAAAATTAAATCATTGATGCTATGAGCTAATGATTGCTCACCATCAAAACGTTCTGCTTACTCACTTTTATATGGTAAATAAAATAAATCTTACAATACTTATCAAAAAGATTATCTAAGATATATATACCGGTACTTATCAAATAGATTATCTAAGATTATTGTATTTCCTTCCAACAAATTGTCTTTCGTGGTACATATTTTAAGAGAAGGAACTGTCTTTTTCAATAAATAGCCAGTTTATGTGGTAACAAACAAGCGTTTCTACGATCTACTTAACCATTTAGTGTTGTGTGACTTTATTTAGACGATTTTATACGACAGTGCGAAATTTATGAGGAACCTACACATTTTCATGCGGATTGATTTCGTTTTCGTCCCAGAATTCAACAACAATGATAGCCGGTAGGACGAAGTTTTGCCTGCAAAAAGGATGCCAATTTATCAAAAGTTTGGGTAAACATCACAATTTTACATGGTGTATTGAAAGAATTTATTAATTAAGCGGACGTTTCACTTGATAATTGTCCAAAACAAAGAAATAACATTGCCTTACTGTTCCATTCAATACAGTTAACATTTGACATTGAGAAATAAAATCCACTTATTAAATCTTAATATACATAGCCTATAGGATAAGAACCATTAAATATTTCAAAGGCTCACCCCCTTATATATATGCATAGAGCTGTCATCTTTATACTGTGGTTTTCATCAGCAGACTGACAATCGCTAGGGGTAGCAAGAACCAGATTTTTTTTTAGGCTTTAGAACGTACCCAAACCAAAATGTGCCCAACTTGAGATCAAAACTTGCCCATTATGCCCTATTCTTATAATTGTGTGCCTCTTACATTCAAATCCCGCATGTGCACAACAGGGCATGTTTTTAAATATGTTTTGTGGTTCAAAATGCAGGATGTCATCAACACTAAACATTTGCTCAACAAACCAAATAAATTAACATGACTGGCTAAAAATAACTTACATTAATTCTGTTGACCTTCAACATCAGAATCAGTCAGAAGCTGTCCTATCGATTTCGTTCAAAATCAATTATGTACCGGTCACATGACAAAACAGTATGGATGCTGAAGGTTGCCAGGGTGATAATAATGAGCAAAATGATTAAATATTGGTTGGAATTGGGAGTTTAAATATTTTGTTTAGGTTTGTTGGATCATATTTGGTAGTTTTACCCGGATGTTATAATAATTAGCAGTAAATACCTGTTTTTTCACATGTTTTCCACTCTAACTTTCCTCCTTGAAAACTTCTGTAAAATTGTACAGAATTCAGCCCATGCCTGCACAGCACGCGCATTATTTCTACAGCCACGAAATTGATAGAAAGCCATGAATCGATAGGACTAAGCCATATATATATAATATATATAATCATATTTTCATATATATACGAAAGTATTATTATGCTTGTTTTATAATGTTATGAATGATTATAACTTATTCATAAATGATATTCCGTATAGAGGCTGTTTTCTTTTGTGGGTTTTAGGTCTAAAAAACAGAGGTTTGCAGAGGTTTGTTTCCAGTTACCAGACCGACCGTATATTTTACCCGCTGAGCCAAAAGTTTTTATGTAAAAAAAAATTGGCATCCGAATTTTTCGTCCAAATTTATCATGTTCCTTTGTAATGTTATGATGCGATAGTTTTTAATCACCTTGACTGAAAATCATCAATTGGGCGTCTTAATGATAGAGACCATCAGTGCGGCCCGATGCGGCGTTGAATTGTATCATATAAATAACACTGTCGTGATGTAGCAAAATGACAAGCACGCTGCCCACAGTTCTTTGGAAAGGTGTATTTACCGATACAAAGTATTTCATATGTAAATCATGGTCAGTCTCAATTAAACATCTTTCTTGGTGAATAGAAAGTCACTTCTGGTTAATGGTTTTTTAAGTTAAACCACTCTAAATATACCAAATAAATAGTAAAATATTAAAGCATATGACAGGAACACACTAATTGGTCATGTCAACTGATATAAATGTTGTCCAACCAATATTTTTCTAGGCATGTAACCAGAATATTCCCGGTTTTGCATGACCAGAATGAAATCCACAGAAATTTAACTCACGGGCATTCTTCTTTGAAAATCAAGTAATGTAAGATACTAGGCATAGTTTTCGTTTGCACTGAACACCAACCACAAGACAACTATAGACTTATTGCTGTCTTATTTAGAATTATTCTTATTATTATGAGGGGTACTTTGTAAATTCTATTTTTTTTTAAAAATCTGCAGAAATTAAATATTCCAAACATGTAACATATGTTCAAGAACTAACTTCAGTGACCAATTCATTTTCATATATTTCACACTATAGGATGTGTGAAATTCATGTGTGTCATACTGATGAATACCTATTTGAGGGGCCAAATCAAACTCAAATGTCAGTGTATATATTTTTTTTTAATTCATGTATTTTGTACATTTAAAATGAAATCATGCATTCATTATTGCAATGTGTCCAATATTTTACTTTAACATGTTTTTCTTTTCTTTTTTTAAATTCATGTATTGGCCCATTTGTTGCAAATGCCAGCACATTTAAAACATACAACACATGGCATAATCCACTTGAAACTTTTTTTTTCTAGCATTACAAGGAAGGGTCTCCATATACATGTGCCAACTTCTTCACCATTTTTGGTGTTGACAAAACACCATTTGTACTATTCATCCTAAAAAAACAAACAAAAAAACATTTATAATGAACATTACATTTAAACATATGAGTTGTATTTTAAAATCACTATGCAGTCATAAAAATAAATAAAACTTGGGTACATTTTGACCAATAGGTGGGTACATTTTGACCAATAGGTGGGTACATTTTGACCAATAGGTGGGTACATTTTGACCAATAGGTGGGTACGTTTTGACTTTGTTTCGAGTTTGGCAATGTTTTGAGTATAACCCATTTTAAACAAGTTGTTTCATGTAAGAGAAGCAAAAGTCTTTTTTGAATTTTGGAAATTGGGCTTCAATTTAATTTTTTATGTTTTTTTTTAAGATGCTCACCCCAAAAGTTAAACAAATTCCCTTATTTTCTGAACCAAACTGGTTCAATGGCTTTTCAGAGCCCATAACTATTTTTGCAAAGTTTTAAGTTTTGTTTTTGTTACAGTTAAATAACTTAATACAGTGTAGTCATTAAAATGGCCAAAAAATGCAAATTCATATTATAAATGTGGTATTTTGGTGCTTTATAAAAAGGTGAAAATAATGTAAAATGGCTCTAATAACTACTAATTAGCATTTATCTGCATATTTTTTGCCCCAAACAACCATTGATATAAATTAGAATATCATAATGAAATTTGGCATATATTCAAAGCAATATTAACTATAAACAAAAAAATCTAAAACTGAATGGAAAATGGATTGTTAATAAAAATTTTAAATAAAGCCAAAATACAATATTGAGATAAACATGACTAAAACTTATTTTTACTAAACATAAAGCACTGATAACAAGTGACAGTGATGTTTTTTACAACTGATTTCTAAAAAATAATTGAAACACATTTACCTAAAAATAAATCTTTCTGACAACTTAAATGTTCATGATAATTGGCTTATCTCAAATTAATGCCTCTCCTGCTTAAGGATTCAAACTGGGTAATGTAATTGTAGATGAACTTGTAAATTGTTTAAGATTGGATGCTAGAAAAGTTACTAACAAGATAAACTTATTTTTCACAATCTACTCCCATTTGTCATTAGTATAGAGACTTGAGATTTAACATGTACATCTGTTATCATTCTAGTCTTTTGTAGCCTTATTAAGTCATTTGATAAACTCAGATTTAAATTAAAGCCTTTAATTATCTTTATAAAAATGTCATTAACTGGCTTAAATTAAATATAAGAACAAATCTTGCCTGTTATGTCTGTACCTGACATGATTTTTGTCATTGTTACACTTCTACACAAATCAGGCAGATTTCATTTACTTTTGTGAAAACCCCTTACAGTTGGCTGTAATTTTACTATTTCCAATAAAACAAGTCATGATGGATTAGGGTTACTTTCTTACAGTGTTTTAAAAAAAGAGGTAGTGTAACATACTTGAATTGGTTAGATAACTAATTAGTACAAAAGTAACTCCATTTATCCACACTGACAAGGAATTAAGTAACCACTGATTAAAGTTACTTCCTTTGCAGAATTAACTCGTGTTTTCTTCCGGGTTTCTTTTGATAATTTAAAGCTACAGAGGACACTTTTTAGGTATAATTTTACAATATTATACCGCTTCGTCCGTCTTGCGGCGTCATCATTTTAGCTTGTGAACATGCCATAGTTTTTATCTAATCTTCACCAAACTTGGTCAAAATGTTTGTCTGCATTAAATCTTGGAGGAATTCATAACTTGGGCACTTGTGGTCAGAAAGTAGATCCAAAGGTAAAATCTTAGAAAAAGCTTGTGGACACTCTAGAGGCCACATTTATGGCCCAATCTTCACCAAACTTGATTAGAATGTTTGCCTACATGAAATCTTGGATGAGTTTATAACTGGGTCACGTGGGGTCAGCAAGTAGGTCACTAGGTCAAATTTAAGAAAAGCCTTGTGAAAACACAAATTGATGGTCCAATCTTCACCAAACTTGGCCAGAATGTTTGCCAATATGAAATCTTACATATGTTTTGAAGTGGTTCATGTGGATTCTGTAGACTACTTGGTAAAATTCTAGAAAATGTTATCAACCCTGTGGCCACACTAATGGTCCAATTTTTACCAAAGATTTTTAAAGTAAATAACTCTTAATTTCTCGATGCCAGATATGAGCCTACTAAAAACCTGTGTCCTCAGGTGAGTGACTAAGAGCCATCATGGCCCTCTTGTTGTTAATTTGTGGTGGGTTTTATGTCATTTGTTGGGTATGATCTAAATTTGGGTATGACAAAAGGAGTCATAAAACTTAGCATATGCAATAAAAAAGGTAAAAAATTAAATATTAGCATATAAAATGTTAAAAAGCAAATATGATATAAGGTAGCTTATTTCTAGGACTACCCATGTACCAAACAAGTTGTGGTGGCCTCTATCATCCTTGTTGAGCTTGGTCTTTTGTGCTCTATAAGTCTTGTTCTCAGCGTGTTTTTTCTCAGTTTCTCTCATGTAAGACATTTGCAGTCCTCCGCCCCCTCCCACCACTACCTTTCTTCTCATTTTATATGATATATGGGCCCACAAATCACTTCTTTTTTCACTTTATCTATCGGATGGATTAGAATTTGAAGGTTCATTAAGGTTTAAAGCTAACATTTTTTCTTCTTTCTAAAAGTGCAGTTGCAGGTCAGGAAACATTATGTTACCACTTAAATCACTTAGGGTCTGCCACAACTTATCTTACACATGGGATACCACATTAACATCATTCATCCCCTCAAGCGGTGTTAAACCCCAGTAGATAGTCAGTCTGTTAATGAAGTCCACAGTATATAACCCTCTTCTTTGTCAAAAAGGATTACCTTATGATCAACTTTTCTACTATATGCTTTCAGTAGCATTCATGATAGATATCTTTAATGTACTGGTGACATTAAGCTTCTGCAGCCAGTGTTCAGCACAAAGCTCAACAACAACCCCACCCCATTCTATTGCAAAAATGCAAAAAACCTCTCCAAAAGGCACATCTGACAGCAGCAACATCTTAGCTGCAACACTTTACCCCCCATTAGTTTTAAGTGCATTAACCTCTTAGCAGCACCACCTCTGAGTAAAGGTAAAGTATCATATAAATGTAATCCCACACAACATGTTTGATTATAACAAAGTTTATATCATTTCAGATGTTGCAGCTCCAGTATGTGTTCCTATGGCAACAGTCATGAAGTTGAAGAAGCCACCAAACTATGATCGCAAGTTTTCTTATGCATTTACCTTTTACAACTGTGGGGTCGCTCGTGGCTGAGCGAATAGGGTCACGACTTGTAACTCTTCAGCCGCTCACCTCAAGGGTGAAAGTCCCGGTTGGGGCGAGAACTTTTATGTGGGGAGGTTAACTAGCTTACCTGCGAGAGCCAGTGGTTCTACCCAGTTATAGGTGTGGAGTCTTCCTCGAACAATAATTAGCTAGACAGCACCAGTATGATCATAATGGTGTCTGTTTGATGTAACAAAAAAAACTCACAACCACAATAGATTCTGTCACAACAAAAAATTCTAATTGAACACTGTATCCTAGTCTGTTTTCACATAAAATTGAAAGAGATTTTTGTAAAACTTACTTTATATTTTCCTCCTATGGTGCATGTGCTCTAGCTACCTGGGTTCGGCCATTTTCCATATATGGTTACATTGGAAAACTAAGAAAATTCTCTTGTCAGTAACTAGAGCTAGAGCCTAGATATTTGGTATACATGGTTTTCAGTTGTTGTCAAAATCTTTTGATCCTTTAACAAATAGGGGCATAGCCATTTTCCACATAGGGCAAAGCAGATTTTGATCCTTTAACAAATAGGGGCATAGCCATTTTCCACATAGGGCAAAGCAGATTTTGATCCTTTAACAAATAGGGGCATAGCCATTTTCCACATAGGGCAAAGCAGATTTTGATCCTTTAACAAATAGGGGCAAAGCCATTTTCCACATAGGGCAAAGCAGTTAAAAAAAAAGAAACTGATAGTCTGTTGCTTGTGTCACATAGTAAAATTATTGTGGTCTGTTTAAAATATTGCTGATATACCTTGCTATTTCTTTTCTGAATGTCAACGGCTTTTAGGTGAGCGATATAAGGCCATCATGGCCCACGTGTTTAAAAAAGGAGCATGAAAACTTAAGTCAAATAAGTCAACACAAGCATGATTTGCTCAATGTGCACATGCATTTTGAGATAGCACTGGTAACTATAGCATTGCATACCATTACGAGTGTTATGAGTGTGTAAAACATCTTATTTGCATATATCTAAAACTTTGTTTAGCTGTTCTTATTTTCCACATTCAAATTTTGGCAAAAACTAATGAAGGATTCCAGGAGTTTCAATATTTTGAGAAATGCCAGGGAGGGGCATTTATATCTGGTGATATCCAAGTCATCACAAAAAATCAAGACCTCAATCTTGTATAAAAGAGCAAATAAATTTTTTAAGTTTTTTTAAACTTTTCCTTAATTTTATAAGTTGATGAAATGAGTATCCTGATGTTAGACCTGTTTCATATGTGTAAAATTTTAATTACTACTCTTAGGGATGGGATGGGACGGGATTAGCCTGGATTTTTGCCGATACTGTGCAGCGACATTTCTATCATTATAGCACAGTGGCACTTATGAGGTGCCCAGGGACTGAACCCGGCCAGTCCATTATACTGACACCGACGAGTCAGGCGTAATGCTGTCCCCTTAGCCCCGAGCATTAGGAGGGAAGCCACTACTACCGACTTTAAAGTCTTTGGTTTGACCCAGCCGGGGTTTTGAATCCACGACCTCCTGATTCGCAAGCCGATGCTCTACCACCTGAACTATTGCGGCCGGTTTACTACTCTTAATAAACAGGTTCTAACTGTAGGTCAAGTATATTCACATATATTGGTTTATCCAATCAGTGTAAAGCACATGGTGAATGGTGGATCTACTTTACACAAAGAAACACTTTGCATTTTGTTTCACATTCTGTTTGTGATTCCTAGAACTAGGTATGAATAGAAACTGTCTAACTATTAACAGGGAGTGGATTTAAAAGTACATGTACATAAAAGTTGTAGAACTGTCAATATGGCTGTAGATTCCTTAACTTGCCATTCCAGATGTTGTTCGCCCTGAAAGACCTCGGTTGTTCATGTATGCCAAGGTACCCCAGCCACTGCAGCCATCAGTTCCCCATCAGAAAATGTCTAAACGGCTGTGGTTGATGAGAGGTCCAGAGGAAGTCCACAATAAAATCATTTATGGAGAGTATGCCATTCAGGTCAGTAAATGTATAACCAGGTTTTTAACGGAAACATGGTTATTAGAATGGTAGATGTTATTGTGTGAGTGTCATACAGGTAGTTTCCATCTAAAACCTTCTGTTAGAATTGATTTTTTGTTTGTTTGTAGCTGCCTTTATGATAATAGGAAGTTTGTGATTGCTTTCAGGAGCAACTGGATCATGATAGAGACAGTCTCACAAAATTTGGTTAAAAGCTGCTCATGGTTATATTACATTTGTAATTGTTTTGAGGTCAAGATAAAGGCCTCTGTTACTTAATGTAGATTTGTTGTTTTTGTGAAAATCACCTGTTAGAATTGTGGCATTGTTTTCAAACTTTGTACTGAGCTAAGAGAAGATAAGGGACTTATAAAACTAATCATAATTATGTTTTTTGTTTGTTTAGCTCTTGTCTTCTGTCAATAATATTTTATTTTAGAGTAATATATGGACTGGATTTTTCATCATTAAAAATTAGTGCAGTTATATTATTCATCTAATAGTATGACTGTCAAAAGTTAACATTATTCCAAATGGTTCAATAAATACAATACAATAAATTAAAAGTTATTTAAGTATTGCTTTATAGTAGATTTTAAATGATTTTGTCTCCTAAAAGGTCCAGACTTTTTAAATTGTGTGTAATATTCATTTTCTTGCATTTACTTTTAAATTTCTCAAAATGCCAAATTTATGATTTTGTAGACATCATTATTTTTCGCTATTTATATGTCACTACCTTTTTTTCAATAGGAAACTTTCAATCCAGGAATATATATCAGAAGTAATATTTGTATTATTTATTCCAAAGATTTACAGATATGATTGACCATGGAGATTTATTGAAAGTAAAAAGTTAGGCCTGTTTTACTGCAAAATGAAGGAGAATGTAGATTATATATGATCTGCACTTTTTATTAAACATTTGCATTAAATGGTGTTATTGGTTTATAAGCAACATTAGACTATGAGGGTGTTGGTTGTACTAAGCTTTTAAACTAGAAATGGTAAAGGAATGTACCTTATTAGCCTTTTGTCATAAAGCTTATGCAGTATGTCAAACAAATAAAAAGGTTATAAATTGTTACAGTAAAAGTAAAATACCAGTTTATATATATATGGCACAATAAGTAACATCATGCAAATAAATGTAGTTAAATATTGCTCACTCAAATTTTTGGCAAATTATTTTTCCTAGAGTTTAGCAGGTTGTAGTTGCCACCCCATCTTTAAAGCTGTCAAGCAGCCCAAGTCATTTAGAGAGATGCCACGAAAGGCACTGAACACACATTCAAGTGTGTTGCTTTTAACTGCCCAGTGTAGAATAACCAGTCAAAAGTCACTTTTTCTTCTTTATAAAAAAAGAATTCTCTGTTGAACCACTAATTTATAATTTAATTTAAATTATGCATTCTATCTAAACAGGCAGTCACTGGTGGACGACTGAATCATAATCATATGGAATCTATTCGTCTTGTGATCATCAGAAAGATGGATGAGAAACGGATGTTTGCTGAGTGGCGTATCGACCCCCCGTGGCAGCCCTGTCTCAAAAAAAGGTCTAGGACATCGTATGGGTGGAGGTAAAGCCCCAATAGACCGCTTTGAGGTACCAGTAAAACCTGAGAGAATTATTATAGAAGTCGGAGGCTATTGTGAGTTTGAGGAAGTTCAGAAATTCATGTGGACTATAACTAAATTCCTTCCATTCAAGTCCAGGATAGTTTCACGGGCCTCTTTGGTGGCTGAAGAGAAGGAGAGAGAAGCAAAGGAGAAATTGAATCAAAATCCATTCACATTTGAATACGCTATGAAGAATAACTTCACAGGAATAGACAAATTTATAAGTCCTTATGATAAAAGGTTTAAAGGAAAGTACAGGTAGTATAGCATGAGATGGTGACACTGAATGAAGATGGGAATGTGGTTTCATGAATAAAAAATTCAATTCAATTTAGTGTTGATTGCTCTTGTCAAGAAAAACACTGATGGAAATTTATATTTTTGCAATGATTCACATATATATCCTGATAAAAAACAAGCATTAATTACTTTTTCTCTTAGAAAAAAATATTTTCCATTAAACATCTTAATAAACTATTGCTACCTAAACAGATCTCGCAAAAATGCTGTTTATTGATGTCCTACACTTGTCTGACAAGTAAACCATAATGCCACAATCATTATTACAAACATGTATTTCCTATCTAAGCCATGCTGCACCATTAGCTATTTTTAAACTGAGACCATGTGACCACTTATGTTTTAGCTCATCTATATCGTCCCAAGTGATGTTGATGTCAACTTTTAGCAGAAATCCCAATTGTTCTTATTTATAGATTTGAAAAAAAAGAAGAATATTTTAAGTTTTGATTAACAATTTTTACTGGCCCTAAAATTGAGATAACATTAAATAATTGTCAAAACTTATACTAAAGTTTGCTTTTTTCTACAGGAAATTATGCATGAATATCCTAAACAGAGGTCAGATATTGTTACATATATTTGATAAAGGCAAACTGTTGGATACCGTCTTTAAACTTATACTGCAGGTTCTTATTAGCAGAAACGAAGACCCACAATATCAAGAAGACATATTTAGCGTCGGTTCTAGCTACATAGAACTACCCAATTCATACTTAATATGTATTTGTTTAATTGTGTCTTCTTTTAATCAATCAGTGTATATCTGATTTTTAGACCTTATGTATATTACATCCTAAGCCCTTTTGAGACATACTGTGTTAAAATAGCTAAACAAAAGTTCAAAAGCCTACAACACTTGAATCTCCCAGCTAAAAGCAATGCCATCTTTTGAATAAATGAAAGCATTTCACATAAAATTAATAATCAAAGGAAATATTTAACTTCATTGTTCATTGTGATTTAACAGTCTTGCTTGTTTTAATGAAAAATAAATAAAAAGACGAGAGCACTGTAAGGCAGAGCATTATAAAAGAAAATAAATTCCAGCTAAAAGTGAAGTTAAATAACAAAACTAAATAACTAGAATTAGCACTGTGACTAAAGTTATATTGCCTTAATACATAACAATAACAATCATCCATGCAAGCAGGAAAAATTTCCAATGAATAACAAAGATTTTCAGCAAGGATTTTTGAAGAACATTAACCAAGGGCAATAATTCCAACACAATGTAATCAGAGTTATCTTACCTTAATGTACAACTATACATCGATATCAACCATCCTTGCAAATTAGCCGGAATTCGAACGATTAATAACTTATATATATACATTACTTATTATAAGGTGTTACTTGCATATGAAATAGCCGAATGACAGGACAAAACATACCAGGCCCTAACAAATATAAAAAGCAATTGTGACCAAGATACTTAAAGATTAGGGTGAGAATTATAGGATATGTTTCCCTTTTTTTTATCTCTGTATTTCTGATACTTGATTCGTGTATATGCTACTTTAAAATTTGTGTTACCAAAGATAAACTCACGAAAATGTTGTTCATACAGTATCATAAATTATCTCTCATTTTTTCTGTGTTTAAAATTAAGTCACATTATGTTCGTAACAGAAATGCATGGTTTATTTTAGATTTTATAATGATTATTTTTAATGCCACCATGATTTTCCTGTCGTAATAAAAAGAAAATGAAAAAAGTTCAATTTATATTATTCGCATAAATTGAACATGTCGGTCCATATTAACCATTTATTATTTATGACAACAAAAATAAATTAGGTTGGGGATTTGAAGAAATGATGTTTATTAAGTTAACAGTTTCTTTGTCCTTTAACTTTGCTTAACTGATATGATATTTTAATTTATTAGTCTTGACTTGGACTTAAGAATAGTCATTAAAGGCCAAAATGTTTGTCAAATCATTAAGGATCATATTTTTTATTGTTGGCAAGCATTATTTATTTAGTTCAACAAGATATGTTTCTGGTATTCCCATAAGATGCAATGACCTTAAATATGATCTTTTCTGCTGAACTTACAAACAATGACCTGTTGTCAGTAAAATGAAGTTTAATTACCTGTACAAGGTAGACAGTAATATATAGATAGTTTCCATGTGATGTCATAGGTACTGATAAGACAGTTTAAGGCAGCCATCTTTGAAGCTAATGCAAGCCTAAAATATGGAAATGTGTGCTGTATTAAACTCAACAGTCTTTTTACAGTCTATTTTACTGAATTTTATATCAAATTAAATAGCTCTATGAAGTATTTTTAATATCAAAACTATATTTTGAGTTTAAAAGGTAAAAAATTACAACCAAAACTGAAAAAGGTACACTGTTTATTTTGTTTAAGGATGAGCCAATAATTTTATTTACTTCTCTGTATTAATTACTTGTGCCTTTTTTATTTTAAAAAATATTGTATTCTAAAATTATGAATTTTAAGAGCTTTCCAATGGTGTATAGCTTTTAATTTTTGGACCACAAATGAGGAAATTACAAGAAAATAAAATTTACGCTTCTATACATTTCATCTGAAATCCCTTGAATTTGCCATCAAAGATGGCTTCCATGATAAGGGATCTTCACTGATGTGGAAACTATCAAAAGCAGGATCAGTCATTTATAAGAATGATCTCAATATGACATTGACCTTTATGTGCAACACACTTTCAAGTGTTTGTAAGATAGTAAAGTGGTGGAATGAAGTACTGTAAATAATAATTTAATCAAATGACATAAATAAGGCAGTGCGACTGCTATGTGCCACGCCTTTGGTGACATAAAAATGTGTTTTTACTTATTTAGAATGTACGAAAATGTTAAGAAAGCAACAATGACTCAGTGAACAAATAAATTATAGATGGACAAAAATAAAAAAAAGCATTTTGTTACTTGAAATAATTTAATATGGGTAAAATGAAAACATGTATATGAAATCCATAACAGTCTTGTACACTGTGAAAATGATTTGCATCAATAGAACATGACAAAAATGGAACCAACATTACAATCATTACCATAATGCATGGCTTATATTGAACACTGAGTAACTCCCTATAACTATACAAAATAAAAAAACTGTAAAAAAGGTATAAATTTCACCATATATTTTCAATGCTCAAAGAAGTTGTAACTTTTATAAAATCAGTAAATTTTGCAATACAAACAAGTGTATTCACTGCTACTTATATGTATCGTGCTCTTAAATTTGAAATGACCAGATGAAACTACAAAACTGATTTGTCATACACAATGAATAGAACAAAACATGTTCATAAAACTTGATATACAATCTGCTTTTGAAGTGATGTAAAAAAGAGAGCCTTAAACACAGTGATCTTCCATCAATAAAATCATTTATATGTGTTAACATCAAAAGTAAAGACGGCTTGTTAACAATTTACGTTTTTGTCCATTAATTAGCAGCAGAGTAGATCCTTATCAGCAGATGTTTTTTCTGGAGCTTTACTATTTGCCAAAGCCATTGCAAGTATGTTTTAAATAGTCCTTGCCAATTTATATCAATAAAACTATCTCTGCAATGATTACGTATTATAAAACATATGTTTATAAAGCATATGTTTACAACTACTGCTTGCCCATATGTGCCCACATAGTTGTACATATTACTAGCAGCACCATGGAATACTTTTTTTGCAAGATGTACTTGTTAAGCATTTATCCTGTTTTATAATATTGTCATTTACATTCCAATCTTACTGAGCAATATAGCAGAGCTGTTCACTTTCCTACCACCTGAAACTGTTGCTTGGAAGTCTTTTAATTAGTTATCAGTAAAGCTCTTTCTACAGTTCTCTTAAAATACAGCTAAGTAGATAAAATGAATACAGTTGAAGCTGTCGTGAATAGAGCATTTATGAAGTACCAACATGTCTTACAAAATCTTAAAATATGGGTCAATATGTTTTGTTTTTGAAATACATCGTAGCAATCAATTATGGTCATTTAAGCAATTATTTTGGTGGAAGAAGACGAACGTACATGGTGAGATGCTCTCAGAGGAGTTGCATGTGGGCATTTCTACCACTATGCCACGGGCGTGCTGCACGAGTCAATATACCATTTGACACTGACAGCACAGTAGCAACTAGTGCACTAAATTGTTCCTATTCATAAAAAGTGCTATCTTCTTTCATCTTTCTCTTAATGAAGATCTTTATATTTCACAAGTCTTTCATTGCTTTCTTTTCTTTCAATACATACAAAAAATACAAATTTCAATGTTTAAATTTAGTATCTTCTAAAACACTCAGAATTTAAAAAATTCTTATCCCGGTAATTTAATCCACTTTCTTTTCTCCTTCTTTACACATGAACCTATACACCAAATGAAATGTCTCACAAACAAAACTTAGTTAACTCGAGATGAAATCAAGACAACTTTTATAGTCACTCTCATCCTTTTGTAAGATCACAGTTGGTTGTGCAGCATGTGGTAGGAGCGCCATCTGGGGGTATTTCACTTTATTCTTATTTAACTCTTCCTGTGACCATAGTAACAGTCTTAATAAATTAGCCAACTTAGGTGTAGCATCTACTTCAAGAATAGCTGCATTCAGCTCACTTGCCACCTGCAAAGGTAAAATAATACAAATTGAAAGATGTTCAAATGTAATAGCTAGAACTAGTACATTTATTAATGCTATCTATGGATTGGATTTCATCATCAAAATAAAGCAAAATAACTTTTTATAAATATTTTGACAAATGTATTGGCTGTCTGTACATAGCTGCACTAAATAACCCTTCAGGTGAATACACAATATTGGACTAAGTGAGTGATGTTATTCCTAAGCTTATGTATCAGTCATTTCAGAATCAGAGGTGCACCTATTCTAGACAGCATACTTTGTCGCTTAAGAGCAGCTACCAAACAGCTTGAAGTTCTTTGCACTGAGCAGTATCGGTCCAAAGATGCAGGACCTCTACAGTGACACCATCCATGATGTTCAGACCAGCCTCACTTGGGACATCACTAAGAAGTCAAAACTTGGTCTTCAGGCAGATGGGTATGAAGGTGTTGTTTGTGATGAATCAACTGATTTATCTGTTCACAAGAAGTTGATAATGTATATCTGTTATGTAGAAACAAGATTCATTGGGAATCTCCAGATACCTAACAGAAGCCACCATTGCAGAAGAGATTCATAAGGAGTTACATTCTCTTGGTCTAGGTTGCAGTAACGGGTGCTTCTGTGATGGTTGGTAACCTGTGCTGGAGTTGGTCAGTTTCTTAGGAAGGACTCACTGCAGTTAACACACATCTACTGTGTTGCTCACAGACTGTCACTAGCCTGCTCTGGTGCTGCCAAGGACATTTAATACTTGCAGGCCCTACAAGGACACCCTTGGAAACCTCTACATCCATGTATCTTGATCTGGAGTATGATCATACAAGCTGGAAGCACTGCAGAAAATCATGGATGAGCCAATGTTGAAGCTTAAGGATCCAAATAATATCCGGTGACTGTCCATTGACAGTGTGGGGAATATAATCCATAAGTGCTACAAGTCCATAGTGGCATACCTGGAGTCGAATGATCTGGTCACAGCTGGTCTCCTCAAAGGAGTTCTTTACTACAAGTTCCCTGCCTTCACTGCATACCAAATGGACATTCTGTCAGTAGTTGGGTTGCTGTATGGACAGCTCCAGGATAAAATGCTTGATGTCAGCCAGTTGATGTGACAGCACCATTAGAAGACAGTTGCTGGCCTACTCACTAAGGAGTTCAATGATGGCCTAACCCAGACAGCCAGCAAGATCTTCTACAAGGGAATACAGCTAACTCATGCCAATGAGAAGTCAAACATAGAGAAGATAAAAACTACATATATTGAGAGAGTAGCTGAAAGCATCACATCTTATATGCACAATAATACTACACCCATTCTGAAGGCCTTTGAAGTGTTTGTGCCAACATCACAGGACTTTAGTGAGGCTGATAGCAAGACATCCATAGATGCTCTCTCAAACTTGTATGGAGTACCAGAAATCTGAACTCTGTGGGCTCAAACCACTGCTGGCAGGATCGTACAGGGCACTGAGGCTGAGTGGCAGTTCTCCTTTGGAGACATCGTGAGGAATTCCCCCACTTCCTCTCATCTTATCTCCATTGCAATGTGCATCCCTGTCTGCAGCTTGTGAGCCAGGATTTAGTCTTCAGAACAGAATCAAGACACAAGAAAGAACAAGCTTAACACCAGAGAGCCTTGACATTCTCGTGAAGCTGTCTGGTGAAGATTTCCCTTATGATGAGGCTATCAACCACTGGCAACGAAGAAAAGGCGCCTCGCTCAGTAACATCAAGGACCTTGCTGGTAAACATTGGTTGAATTTGATGTGATGAATACGCATGACATTTTGTATGTTTGCATGTACGTATTGTTTCACAAGTTATATATTGTTGAATAAATTTGTATGAATATTATTGAATTTGATGTGATAAGTAGTTTTGTACACTTGATATTTTGTATGTTTGCATGTATGTATTGCTCCATAAACAATATTCTGTTCAATAAATTTATAAGAATATTGTTGAATTTGATGTGATAAGTAACTTAGCACACTTGATATTTTGTATGTTTGCATGTATGTATTGTTCTACAAGTTATAGTCTGTTAAATAAAATTATATGAAAATAGCGCATTTTTATTACTTGTATTTACATGTAATTGAAAGCAGACAGCAGTAAAGCCTAATGACTCCTGGATTTAATACGTTTAATAAACAGGGTCAGTAACACTGATCATTTGTGTCAACTTCACAATACCAAGCCTTGAAGATTTCTTATTTAATACTTTATGTATTATGAAAGCATGATGATATACTTAGAGGCTTGAAAGCAAAAAAAAACCCACTAAAAAACAACAGAGCACATATGGCTGACTATATATTGAATAATAGTTACCTTTTAAGGGTGTGAAATATGCATAACACCTTTAGACATATATAAATATACAGATATAAATGAAATATTAAATATGTAAATAAAAAGGGCAAACATAAGATACATACATATATACACATCTAATGGCGTTTTGGCATTTATAGTACTTGACGCATCCAGGGACTTCCAAGGAAATTGCTGGGACTTCCAAAAATTAACACCTGGAAGTCTGGACGTCAAAAAAAAATCTAAGTGAAAGCTCTGTATGTCTTAATAATGTAAATACTGATTTAAATGATGATAAATTATGATAAATGATTTATTTTGTAGCCATGTTTTCTAAAAAAATATATTGCTTTATCCCACAGTTAAATTTATGTTGTGCTTTGGAAGTGTGCTCCTTGGCATAAGCAACCTGCTCTTTAACATTCTAGCTAGAGCACTGTGCAGAAAATTTAGTAAAGCTGTTATTTTTGTGATAAATGGGTCCATAAATACTGATGGACTGTCTGATTTAATAATATAAGGGGAATGTCCAGCTACATTTATTTCCCCTGTTATATGATAAATACAGTATACTAACTTTGACTTCAAGCTTAGGGAATACTGTATATGATAGTATTTTTCAGTTAAGTGATCAGTTTATTTTAACATATACCACTTTCAATAGTGAGTGACTGTTTGTTTGTTTAATAAAGTAAATTTCATAGATACATACTGGTATTTATGTGGAAAGTCCTAGTCACTGTCCCTATTTTATGTCAGCGTACATGAATTTACCACCTGAGGAATTGCTATTTCATTAAAATCATACAGGCATTAACTTGATGAATTGTTCATCCCAGCACTTTACTACAACCCAGTCCAAAATTTGACTGACAGCTACACAGCTTCATGTCTGTCATTATATTATCACAGAATTAAAAGAAAGTCCCAAACCCCATCATATACCTTCTGTCGTTGAGAAAGGTGCAGAAGTTCACCAAAAGGGGACTTTTCTGGGTCTTCGAAGGCCAGTAGAGCCAGGGTTCTCTCCAACTCCGAGAGAATCTCCGGGTTTTCTTCTCCACGCTCCGCAAGATGAGTCTGGGCATAGTCCAAGGCACCCTCTATATTTTTCTGACGAATCAACTCAATCAGGTGTTGTTGCTGGAAGTAGACGGAAAGTCAATAGAGTTCACACAGTTTTAGATTTGGGGACCATATTTAATGACTATTTGTAGATACTCCAGATCTTCTTTATCTTGTTCCAACTGATTACATTCAGTAATTGCCATATTGAAGCTGGACCTAATGTATAACTTCAGTTACAGACTGACACATAGAGCACTTTAACATAAAACTTACATTCCAGGCCCAAAAAGATGGTTTAAGCTTTTAGACAATATCGGAGGTCCCGTTCCTACAACAAATCCTTAATTTCAGGAAATGAGTTAACATATATCTTGTACTGCTAATTTTTTTATTATTTTTGGTGTGTAGTATTGGTATTCTGTAATATTTCTTAAAATGACGAGAATAATAAGCACCCATGAAGTCAGATTTATAGAGTATAAAAAAGCCCCTAAACAAATTTAGTCTGTTAGTAATAGTATTGTTTGCATAAACAAAATGCCTATGAATCATGCATATTCACAAGAAATTGCTAGGTTTTGAAATAAATTCAGAGTTTGAATGGGCCATTAACAAAATTAATGTGCAGGTTAAGTTGATTATTGTTATCTTAATAACTTACCTGGAGATGGAAATAGAGGTAGCGATCATTGTCTAACAACTCTGGGTGGAGACTGTTCACAAGTGAGATGGCACTCTCAATACAGCCATTCTGAATCTCATCACGTATCCTTATCCGGTCATCAAGCTGGTTGAGGTCGATTGAAGGCTGGATACCAGACTCCAGTCTAAACTTCTCAGCAGATTCTTTGAATCCTTCTGTAATTTTGAATGAGAAACTACATTATTTTGTTCATAGTCAGTCTTATATTGCATATTCTTTACTCTGAAAAATATGTTTAAAATTGTATATAATTGAATATTATCTTTTTTTTTATACTGAATGCCATACAACTAAAAACAGCTTAAACAACACATAACATTGTTATGTATTAGAGTAAGAACAAATGAGTTAAAATAAATATTGACCACAAAGTTTAGAAACAACCATGTTAGTTATTCATAGTTACCTTTCCTTTAACTTGCAGAAAATATACTATTTGCCTTCAACAATTTTTTGTCTTTTATTTTATGACACAAGTATGTAATGCCATGACTAGTGAATATATTAAATGTTACGTAGTACATGAATTATATTGCTTCTTCCCCACCACCCAACCCATGTTCTGTCACTGCTAATTTTTTTCAATCAAACAATGGTTATGTTTTCTGATCTTGCAAATAAAATTAAATAATGGTGAATACTTTTTTCAAATTGCCAGGAATGTCTGTACATCAATCAATGATCAACTTATGCCAGTATATCTACATATAAATTTAAATATTCATTGGGAGTCAGATGGCAAACTTTTTTTTGATACATCTATACTGAAATTATTGAAGACAGCGTCATGCAAAAAAAATGAACAACCAAGAACACTCTGATTTTAGTAAATGTATGTGACAATGGAACAAAAACTTAACTTAGATTCTTACGAAATACTCTCCACTTATCAATTAATAAATCATGAATTGTGGTTCGTCAATTCATTAAACCTGCCTGACAGTTCATGCTTAAATAGAGTACCTGTTACTAAATAATTCATAATGAGGCTATTCATGTCAGCTCTTGTAATGTGAGTACTGTTCAGTCTCCTTAACCAGTCCTCTTTGGAGATGTTCTCAACTTTCTCTTGTGTTAAACCTGAAAAAAAAAACATACTATAATCAAATCCATTATAGCTTCACAGTATGTTTGTTTCTCAAGATTTTTTTTTTAAGAGTGCATCAAAGATCATCTGTTTTGTCAATTGCCCAGAAGGTCGAGATTCATCACATAAATCAAAATAGAAAAAGATCCACATTTGTGAATGCCATATAAACTTAAAAGCTTATTCCATGTTATTTCAACAGCTATTCAAATGTTGATATTTGATACATGTCTACAAACATGTGGTGCGACTTATATCAGCAAGTGGCAGGAATATATAAGCACATCATGAGATGTTGTCACCTTACTAGTGTAATTTTAAGGGTTACATCAATACCATAAAGTTTACCTAAATAAAACACTTCAAGACCAATACAACTTAACAGTCTACACACTAACAACTTACACATTTAGATAATTAATAAAGAAAGCAAATGTAAACAATCATTCTCAGACATCAAGAAAGTTTACAAAAATTGTCAGTCATATGGACTGATAGAATGTTTCAGTCCTATAATTTTCAAATAAAATAATTAGACTAATATAACCTTCAAACTTTGAGAGCAAAAAATTATTTTTAATACATCAATTAAATTTTTGATATCTGTAAACTTTCGTAATATCCCAGTTACCTTCATAATGAGAAATGCACATGTCAAAGAGTTCAAGACTGACTTGGAATAAAACATGATGAAATGCTAACTCGTACAAGAAACCAAAATATTTCCAAATACAAATGAATTAAAATAGGCATTTGATTTCTGCTGAAATCTTACAATACCTAATGGTAATAAAATCAGGACCATGCTTTTAGTACTCAAGTATACACAGTTAGAAATTGCTTGTTGTTTTTATCATCTAACCCATCTGGAGATGTTGTTTTCTTTAAGTATTTTGACATAAGATACATTGCATCAACACAAGACTGGTCATACTGGCCATATCCAAATATGGTTCCTGTAATAAGACCATAGCAAAGTGTTTAAGAAGGACCATTGGCATAATATAGGTCAACCAGTTAACCACCCCACACTTAAGTTTTCATAAGGACCAAGACTCAAACTTCAGTGGGTGAAATCAACTGATTATTTATTAAAATTACTTCTAATGCATATTTTGCATCTACAAGCAGTTTAATCCAATTATGTGATTATTTCCATTCCTCATTGGGATAAGTTCTTATATTTTAAGAGACTGACAAGAAAAAGAGTCAAAGTTTTAGCCAACACTTCCTGTGATGTAATACCAATAACAGTTACCAGATGTTCCGTACCCGATCCGTACCTACAACTTTGGAGGTTCCGTACCCAGGAGATATCTCTATGCAAAACACATTAAATAAGCTAAATAAACCTGTTTCTATTAGTAATTATTAGTTACAAATTATTATCCACATCAAAAGACTCTGCTTGTATAAAATGCTGTAGATGGGCGAGAATTGGGTAGGCTAAAACAGACTTCCTTTTCCATGCTTGTATAAAATGCTGTAGGTATAAAAACCTAATTCTGTGTTTTACTATACTGCATGGAATCTATTTTTTACATATGGTTAGAAAGTATAAATGAATTAAGATTTTTAAATGTGAAATACATATTAATAATATCTGAAATATTTATGTTGACTATTTCAGGTACAACAGATGGCCAATAATTCAAATGTAATATGCTACGATGAAACTGTTGACTGTTGTCAAATACCTCTAAAGTCATTATTTATAACCATGAGTTTAGTTAGAATTTTCCTGTTTGGTCTTGGCTCAAGAATGCTCAAATGTAACTGACCATAGCCGGCACAGGATAAATTTGAGAACAAGATTTGCCCACTAAAAAAGAGGTACAATGCTTAATTAAAAATTGTCTGAGAGTAGCAGTAACAGTAGTTCAAAAAACGTTTGGGTACAGAACATCTAAAGATGTAGGTACTGAACGACTGGTACGAACGTAATTGGGTACAGAACGTCTGGAAACCATCAATAACCACACTTCTGATTTAATAAAATAAAGCAGCTTAAAATGGAACAAAGCAAAAGATAAAATAAAATTAAATAATATGATACAAACACTTTCTTGACTTGCTTCTGTTTGTATTTAAAAATATTTTGAAAAAGCATTAAATAAAGGATCGGTAATGCGGCAAATTTCTTAGGCTTGAAACGAAATGTATTTTGTTCAACTGTAAAGATTAAGACCCGTTACCTTACCAAAATAACAGATTACCTTTGTCCATTATGTACGTGTGGTAGAACAGGAAAAGAACTCTTAGTTTACATTTCATAAATGACAATGTCTACATAAGTTTGTTTATTTTTATTCAAATTATTATATATCGTTGTTCATGAAAAACAATAACAATTTAACCGGAAGTGAAATGATAGCATGCGCAGCTCTTTACTTCCGGCTCATTAACATTGTTTTCCTAATTAATTCGATGTGCTTCGACAATAAAAACAGATTTAATGAGTATATATGTACTTAAAGTTGATATTAAATGTGCTCAAATACAATCGGTTGTAAATTTTGAATTCGGTTGATTTCGTCGTACGGACTCGGCGAAACAAGATGGCGGACTTTGACACTTGACTGTTGATAATTGTTATTTCTTATCATCATGCATTCTACGGCTTCTTTGGATATATATTTCTCCTAAAACCCGGGAAAATGGCAGAGAGGTAAGACCATTTGACGGGATACAAAGATATTCTATCTGTGCCTGCAATTTGATTTGTAAGCAGTTTCTTCCGTGCATCTAATTAAGGATTTCGTGTGTAGTAGACAGACCTGTCAAATCTCATTCGACTCGGCGGTTAGTTGGTCGTGTTTAGTCTGTGCATATGAATGTATGTGATTTTTGTGTGATAAACATACTTTCTTGTTTTATTTAAACTTATTACGAATTGTTTAATGTTAATTTATAAGTATGTTCTTATCTATTTGATTAATTATGTGTCTCATTTTAAAGCATAGAAGTTCATTAGTATCCATAAATGGTCATTGTACTACAGAATTATATGATATGAACACAGATAAAGGGGATTGTAAAAAGAGTGTTGGACCATTTGTTTGGCAGAACATCACTATAATGACAATTGTCACATTACCCAACATGCATTCATAAACATTGGATAGCCATGCACCAGCCTATTGCTTGATTTTGTTCATTTTGGCATATTAATTATGTAAATAATATGACTTTGTTTAGTTCTGTGCAACAGTTAAGTTCATTATAGCTACCATGGCAACATCGCTCATTGTGAGTAAAATCATAACATAAATCTTGGTGGAAACAAGAGAGTTAGCTCAGTTGCTAAGACATGAATTTCAAAAGCAAAGGACCTGTGTTTTATACCCAGTATGGCTGCAGATTTTGTCTCATTATAACATTGGTGTACTGAGTAAATAGCCCATATTCATAACAGTACAAATGTCAATTTAAAGCAAAGTAATAATAGATGAGAATCCTTGTGATTTGCTGTTAACTATAGGCTTGTAGATAATAAATTTGATAAATTTTGAAACATTTTGTTGAAGAATTGTATGTTTTCGGGTGTTCATTAAAAGCCTTGGGGTAATAAGGATGATATTTAAGTGGCCAGGCAGCGCCTCTGTTAATTGACGGGCCTAAATTGCATCCATAATTTCCCAGCATACGCAACCATTTTAAAGACAGGATGTCCATGGAACATCCAGTTTTATTGCTTTAAGCCTCGTCACAGTGTACTATTTATTACATTATTGGCCTATATGCATTGCTTTATCGTGCCATAGTGGTAGAGTCACCAATTTATAACCTTCCTGACTGCTTAGCCTCTCACCAAGTGGGTTCAAGTCTTGTTCAGGGCAAAGCACCTAATGTGAGAAGGTCTTCCAGCTGACTCACTTTTTGCGCCGGCGGTTCTACCTAGAGTCTGGGTCCCAGACATTTGTCTGGGGTCTTCCTCCACCAAAAATCTGGACGTTGCTTACTTATCATAAAAGGTCGCTGCAATGTATTTCAAAAACAAACAAACAAAACATTTATCGTCATAAGAGTGTTTTCATAATGCCACAATTGATAATAACAGTCCACAGCAGCTGACCCAATTGGTCGTTGCTGTATAGCATCCAGGGTAGATGTGTACCAGCTAGGTTGCTTGGGTAGTTCCTGCCAACTACCAAAACTCTGCCTACCAGAAAACTTTTCATACAAATAGATTATGACTAAACAGCCAACGGAGAGAGTTTGTACCACTGACTGTAGACACAACTGAAACTCATCCTACCTAATAAACCAGTCATGCAAAGTGCTTGTTGCAAATATAATGATTTATCTGACCCCTATTTTTGACCTTTAGGCCCCGCCTGCTGTCGCTTAAAGGCAGGTTCGATTAATGGTAACTGGCTAAAGTGCCTGTATGTTTGTGCCAGTGTATTATTGATGCAACTTAGGTAAATTTTGTTTGCAGTGCACAAGTTACCATTGTCTATTATGGTTGATTAATTTGTTTGGAATGCAATCAGGTAAATATTGATTCTGAAATAATATCTAATATATTAATTATATCAGTCTTGCATTTAAAAGGACCTGCATCCAAATTTAAGCAGTCAGTAATTATCGCCTTTCTCTAAGTGCTAATAATGGGAATTGAAATTGTTATTCTATTTTTTAAAACATTTCTTTGCAGAATGGCGCATCATTGTTTTCTAGATTTTTCGTTTCCAAGATACACAAGTAAAACAAGTCCAAGGTTGCTGAGACACCGTTTTTGTTATTGTCTTTACTTATAATTGAAAGCAGACAGTGTTAAATCCTAATGACTCATGAATTTAATAAACGGGATCAGTCTGATTGATCATTTATATCAATTTCTTAAGATCAACCCTTAAAGATTTGTTATTTAACGCTTTATTTATTTTAAGTTTAGCTGGCAAACTTAGATGTTTTAAATCATAAACAAAACAACAACAGTTGAATACTTTAAGCACATATTGCAGACTATATAAGGGATGAAAGTTACCTTATAAGGGTGTGATATATACAAACACCAATAGAGAAACTACCAAGGGGCTCATATAAATATATGAATGAAACATTATGTAAATAACAAAGGTAAAGCGATGACACACACACAATTGCATATGCCATGAAATTTTTGGCATTTGTAGTAGTGCTGATATTCCTTTTTATTTTTACTTCATTGAACATTAGTCTTTATATTGACCTTGTTTGGCTGTAAGGAAAAATCGATTACATGACGCTGATTAGACATAAAGTATTGCTATCACCATAATGCAATACTCAGCTATGCAATCAATTAACTTGCAACCTAATTAATTCAGATACTGTTTAATTACAAATTACAGATTATAGTCACATAGCAGTATCAATTAACCTGCACAAGTTAAGCAGAAACTGATCAGGCCAAAATAATTGCCAATGTATGCAGATTCAGGTGAGCCCTCCTTAAAAGTGCTGTTTAAGGCTGGTTGGTGAGGATCTGCACTTTTTTTGTAGACAAAATCACTTGCAATAGGTTTACAAGTATTTTATCTAAATAAATGTCGTTGTTGGCAAATAAGAATTACAGGTTAGGATGACATCTTGTCCACATACAGATGAGGACACATAACAGCCTTAGTCAATTTTTAAACCAGAATAACTTTGCAAGTTGCTATATCCTGTGATACTTGATCTATACAAAAATGTTCATAGATTTGATAAATATTCCCATATTGACTGTATTGATAATTTCAGGCAGAATTCTAAGCATAATTTACTTAAGATGTGGGTATCACCCTGTTTGTAATTAATCCCATGCCATGATCAGATTATGAAGAGGAAAACAAGGGCAGTGCAAGTCTACAGATACCATCTGACCTCATGCAATAGTGGTTACAGGGCTGCAGTGGATGATGAACCATGTTGTATAGTGTTGTCTGTAAGCCTGCCTGAATTAGGCCAAGACATAATTAGACCACCTTTCTCCTACTGCCAGGTGATCAGGATCTACACAAGAAAATAGGTCTAGTCACATTTACATGTAGTGGTTAGCATTTTTTCTATGGATTACTATAAAATAGGAATAAATGAAGTAAATTAAGTGTAAAAGAGTTTCAGGCTGCCTTTTTTATATGTATTATGTAAAAGAGAAAGAGTGGGTCCATAAATCTACTTGTGGAACTAGATGGGATAAAAAGGGGCCAAATCATCAATAATTGCACTATTACTCCTGCTGTGTGTTGTATTTGTTAGGTTTGGAAGAAAATTTATATACTTCTCTCTGTCAAGACTATAAATATTATTTATCTTTAATAACAAATCAACTTATCTAAAAGCAACTGCTTATGTTTAATAGTAACATGCATATTCTTATTATACTCTGAAAATAAATAAAGTTAGTCAATTTTAATTTTTCGTATGTTGGGACTTTGAAATTAAAACCTGTAAGGAAACTATAAACCTTGAATCAAACTATAAATCTTTAATGAAACAATAAATCTTTAATGAAACTATAAATCTTTAAGGACATAACAGCACAAACAGATGCTGAAATGGCAGCATTACCATAAGGCTATTAACCCTTTAAATGGTACATTTGTATATATTTCATTGTAAAGACTAATTTATTAGCTAAACACTTCACACGCAGGTGGAACTGTGTATAAAAAGCACAGATCCTGATCGTACAGCTTTCAGCTGGATCTATAATATTAACCTGAGTTGGTCAAGAGTTATGTCGGAATGAACACACTTGGCTAAATAATAGTTATTATGCCATAATATTTGTTGATGCATTAGAGTAGTGTTTGGTGTTTTAGGCTTTGAATGATCTTCTGTGACCGGGGAACGTACATCTGTAGCACTGAGGGTTAAGAGGACTCCTCAGCTGGGCCTTTCAGACGGCTCTGCCATGGACACCCCCCAACTTATAAATACTTCTGTCATGTATTCAGCAGTTAGTTCAAAAAAGAAACACAAGTAAGTCAAGGAAATGAAGTGTGCTACAGTAACCAGTTATTTGCTTGTGTGTTTTTCTGCCCAAATTTGGTTGCCTGTTATATTTTCCTTCAAAATTCATCCATGCTTCCTTAACAGTTGATTATAAAATTGTTTATAAACCTCTTTTGATTGGGCTTTCACGATTTTCCAGTAGCTTGTGCTACTGTGCTTGTCTACGTTTCAGTTTTTTGGTGATATTAGAATTGAAGGAAATTTAATCTTAAGTACACAAGTGTGCCACTGATTCATAAGCTTTTAAACAATATAGGCTTTTTTAATTGTGTTAAGCTTTTAATTGTATTTATTAACTCAACAATGGAAGTTAAACTTGTAGACAATATGAATAAAGATGAAGATTAATGGTAGAGAGACCAAGATAGTAGGATAGGTGGGCAGCAGACGGATAGGTGGGCAAAGAGGGAGGAAGAATATGAGAGATTGACAGAGAAATAAAAGAAAAGCCGACTGAATGTTTTGTGAAAAAAGAAGAAAAAAACAAGAATGAAGAGGATAAGTTTTTGACTCAAGAAGTGTTCTCCCAGGCTACAAAAATGTAGATGTGAGGAATATTTTACAGTGTATACTTGTTGTTTTGATGTTTAATGGCAGCGCAGAGGCTGACAGAAGAATGTGGTATAATTGTTTCCTGTACTAAGCTTAAACAGCTTTGAACAGTTAGAAATATGTCAAGAACCTGGCCTCTTCAGGGGATGAGTACAACCATGGCTTAGTAGTAATATTCACACTGCAACACTTGGAGCTCTCAACTTACACTTTATTTGCTAAGTACATATTGAGGAGAATTTTGGCAAATAATGCAGATCCAGATCGGACAGTTCCCATCCTAATAAGGATCGGCACTATTTGCTGCCGAGTATATTTTAAAATTGTCTCCTTCCCTTCATTAAAACAGGTTATAGTTTATTGATAGCATATAACTAAGAATGAGCATGAGTTATTAACTACTGCGGCAGGGTATGGGATTTATGTCAGACTGGCAACTTTTGCTCCCATCATCTCACTCTTAGCCTGCTAAGCACATACTGACCAGGCTTGAACAAATGGTGTTGCTCCAAATCTGCTTGCTCCTGCTAGGAGCTGCCTGATGAAGATCTGCACTATTTGCTCCAGACAGTCAACTAAGGTATCTGGTTATCTTTTATCTCGCTGTAAGATTATTATAGGAATGAAGTAAGGGTAATAAATAAACAAAGTAGGTTAAGGGTTAAAGGGGGTGGATTATAGGAAATGACAGGGCCAGGGGTTGAATAGCTCTCGGAGTCTATGGTCTTACAATACTGAGGGGGCAGCTAAGTAGAACTGCCTGTTTGTTTCCATCAGTCAAAGTATAAACTGTTGGTTTGAAGTATTTTATTGCAGTGTTAACTTGTTATTGCAAGTGTTTGCTTGGATATCATAGTGGGACTTTGTTCTGTGATCATTTTTATACTGATTCTTTTGCCATATTGTAACACAATCTACAGTATATTATAATAGTCAAAGACAAATACAACATTGTGGATATACAGAGCAGAAGATGGTTTTCAGGTCTGTTTCTTAAAAATGTTAGAATGGGAATTCTGCATGTCTATTTGACTTTCCCATTTATGTTAATACTTTTTAAGATTTTTTATGTCCCATTCCACATTGTCACATGGAGCTTTAAATAGATTCAAGGGATGTAACTGCATAATGTCTTGTTGAATTATTTATTGTTGTAAACTCTTTACTATTACCATCAAATGAATATTTCTGGTTAATTTACTTGATTGTTTTACCCTTAAAATCACATCCCATGGAGGGTGCACATATTGTCAACCCTCAATGTGGTAATGTCCCCTGAACTTAAGACCTTTATGGTCTGAATCTATCACAGGTTAACAATACATGCTTTCACCCCACCAGGGATGTGATTTTTATATCATATATGCATTGTAAAATTGCTTTATTTATATACATTTGAGTTATTATATTAAGACTGTTCAAAGGAGCACCGGGAGCAAAGTTTTCAGGAGAAAAGGGTGTAGCCTGAAACTTAGCTGCTAACTGGAACTCAGCTGTCATGGCCCTCAGCAACCAACAACTGAATCTGCCATAATCTCGATTTTCATCTTTTCTGTCTTCACTTCCCTCTGCTGTCACACACTCTCCTTTTGCTCATGATCTTTCTCCTTAAAAGCCTCAATCCTTCTCCTCTTCCTCCTGCTCACGATCATCACCATCATCATCATTTCTTGAAAGGGGGATATTGTTTTGGCATTAGGCAAATCTGTCCTTCCATCTGTCCAAATTTCATTGCATGCTTTTTCTCGACAACTAGTGACTGAATTTCAATGAAAATTTATGGGATCTTTCAATGCCAAAAGAACATATGCATATCCTTGGCATGTCGTAGTTCGCATATCCTTGGCATGTTGTAGTTCGAACCTTTAACCCACAGTTATGGTCCTTGATAAGTAATGCAGTATGTATACAGAGAAACATTTTGTTTTTACACTATTTCTCTGCAACAATTTACTTGATTTCAATGAAACTTTATTGGAGCAATTAATACTAAGATGAGATGCACAATCATT
Source organism: Sinonovacula constricta (assembly GCA_007844125.1). Taxonomy (NCBI): domain Eukaryota; kingdom Metazoa; phylum Mollusca; class Bivalvia; order Cardiida; family Solecurtidae; genus Sinonovacula; species Sinonovacula constricta. Next base: position 5,535,789 of record CM017568.1, on the reverse strand, counting down.
GGCATGTTCCAGTCCATCCAAGAGTTATGACCCCTGAATAGTATTTTGCTTCCCCGCTATTTCTTGACAACTACTGACTAGATTTCAATGAAACTTTGAGGTGTGGGAACTTTCAATACCAAAAGGAGATGCGCATATGCCCGGCATGCTCCAGGTGGACCCTTGAACACAGAGTTATGGCCCTTGATGAGTTGTGCGGTATATATACAGAGCAACATTCATTTATATACAGAATAACATTATTTTATATATACAGAGTAACATTATTTCTCAGCAACAGCTTACTTGATTTCGATGAAACTATGGGAACCATCAATATTCACGCTGGATGCTGGTCAAAAGGGGGAAAATTGCGCGAAATATACAAATTTGGGGAAAATTCAGTATATTATATATTTCTTTATATTACTTTAACTTTCATAAACAAGTCTTAAAGAAGTAAGTCTTTTAGGGTTAGAGTAAGCCTAAAGAGGCATGTCTATTTGATTCCTGCAGCTGTTTCCAGCATATGGATAACATAGACATGACACCTAACATTGGTGTATTTTTCAGCAGATGCCTTATGCCTTTCACTATTATTGTGAGTTTCAAGTCTCCTTGAAGGATTATCACTTAACACTGCACCACATGAAACATAGGCCACATAAATGTCATTTCTTGATGTAAAACAGTTCACACTATTTGCACATGTAGCCTTTTTTTTGGACGAACTATAATATAGCCAAGTATACATGGAGTCATAAATGTGTTGGTTGAAATGACAAGTGTCTGTTTTTGTTTCTTTTGATTTGGAACTCTCCGTTACCATTGGGAAGTCAGCAACTGATGCAGTATTGCAAGCCAACTGTTGCTGTTAAGAAAATGTGGCAACTGTACTACTAGTACATGTTGATTCGGGACGAGATTCTTCAAACAATGTAGATTGCCTACTTTTGGTAGTTTCTGTATTATTTTTATCAGCAATTTCGATCACATCCGATTGATTGTCAAGATCTTTCTTACCCTGCTCACTAGAAGACGGTGTCTTAAAAATGTAGGCCTATCAATTCGTTTTGAATTTTTTGCATTGGATAGTTTTATTATTTTGTTGTTGTTGTAATTTTCTTAAATTGTGAGACATCGTAAAATATGACGATGGCCAGAAGTAAACAAACACTCATCTGGTTTCCGCTATCAAAATTGGTTCCCATTATTGCAAATAGCGAGCGTCGAAAGCTAGGATGCACAATCGAAACTCCTCGGGTAATTCCGTCCTCATGACCATAACAATCGGACTCCCTCGGGTAATTCCATCCTCGGGACAATCAATGATTTGTGAATTGTTGGATGTGTTCCGATTGGGGACAATGACGATCAGTTAATTCATCCTAAAAATCAATCCTATATGTACTTTCTGATAAAAATTTTACACTCTACAAGGGGAAAAATGATTTTCGATAGGGAAAGTTTTTTTAGGGGAATACGCCGATTATCGGCGTCAGTTTGTTAAGGAAGAAAAATCATATCATTAACAAACAGAGACAAACCTGCAAACATTTACAATGTCAATCCCTTACACAGACCATCATTTCATGCAGTGAGAATCTCTGAACTACACACAGAGACAGATTTGCAGTCAAAATGATCTGTAACATAGGCAAATAGGTACCGTATATACTCGATTACAAGATGGGGACTTTTCCTCAGAAAAAAGTTATCAAAGTAGAGGGCCCATCTTATAAGCGCGATCTACAACAAGGCTTAAAAAGATTTCTCAAGAAATCTTAGTTTTCCATTAAGAAATTTATGAAAATGGAGAGCTTACAGCCAGACTTGACGGCATAGATCAAAAAATTTATATCATGCCGCCGTGCGAAGCAGAATGTTCTTGCGGCTCTCTCAGCCCTACACAATTGAGAAATAAAAGTAAAAAATCATGATGGCATAGAAGGTCAAGCAACACTATGATGGCTAATAAGCACACAAGTCCAAAATTAGACTGTTTGCCTAGTAAAACCATGCGTACTATGTTATATAAGACACTGCCCCAGTATATCGTGTACACACCAGACGATTCGAAATACTGGGGCAGAGTGTCTTACATAACAATACATACACACAGTCTTATTAGGCAAAACAGTCGCATCGGTTTACAAATACTCCAGTAATATGGCAACTTTCACAAATCTTGCATCTGCAACTGCTGAAAATTTCACCCAGTCTTATATAACAAAGAAAATCTCAGATTTGGGAGGCAAACTAGGGGACCTAAGCTGGTCGCCTTACAGTCGCATATATACGGTATCATTCTTTACATTTCCACTGCACACTGCAATGATGAACATTTTAGTGACCCAATGTTTTCATTTTAAAATAAAGGCAATAAGGGCACAGAAATCGTTGTATGCTTACATCATTTAAAAAACAGAATTATAATTTGGGCTGTTTTCTTTGACTGACCAACTTACATCTGCTACAGCACATATCATCCTTCTGTGCGATTGCAAAAAATCATTATTAAAATGAAATGACTGATTTCTTGCCATTTTCTTGATAGGCAAATTCTGAAATATACTCTCAGTGAAAGAGTCTTGTTGTCTTAAACTCCAACACTACCATCATAATAATTAATATTCTTCCTCCTCACCATCATCAATGTAAGATCAAAATCTTTTCACACCATCTTCATCATCTTTTTTATTTGTTTATCCAGCAGCCTGTAAGACCAGTATAAGGTAACAGTGTTTCTGTTTTATCAGCGAATGACCTTTTTGCCCTATGCCTGTTTGAAGGTTGTTTTTGTTCTCTGTTTAATGTGAAAATAATTGGCTAAATGGGTGCATGCTGGTTCTTTTATATGGCTATTGAAATAAACAGGGTAACAAAAGAAAGCCACTTTCTTGTTCGTTATCTGTTAAAAAATGTCAGGGGCGTAACCTGATAAGAGTTTTAGGTTTCTTATTTAATGTTGCCATTTGGTTATTTCTGTTGCACTTTTTTCTGTTTTTCCATTTGATTTTTTTCTATACTACTCTCAGTACTTGCTCTTTGTTTGGTTTAGGTTTTTCATATTTTAGAGCCAATTAAAAAAGAATTAATTAACAAAAATGTAAAAAGTCATTTTTAGACTATTCAGATATGGTCACTTTAAACTGACATGTTGATGGTGTGCTGTGTTTTAAGAGATGGGGTCACTTTTATGGAAGGGCATATCCGCCAATATTCAATTTCTAATTTGCAAATTGCAACACTGTATTTGCTAAAATTTGCTATTTGTTTGCACAAACACGTTTGTTTTTACATGTATCTAATTCACATTTTTTGTATACAATTTGGAAATAACAAATCTCAAGTCACAATTATAAAGTCACTAATGTTATGTTCGCTTACAATTTACAAGTTACAAATCTCAAAGTCACACTTCTCAAGTCACAAATCACTAATGTACAAGTTAAAAATTGGCATCATTCAGATGCTAGGTGGCAGTACCACATAAATATAGATGTCACTAAGCTTAAAATAGAACAGAATATCATAAGTTAAAAATAGAATGGGATCATAAATGATTCTTCAAGGGAGATACAATAGAAAACAGTCAACGATGTTTGGCATCAATTTGAACGCGTTATCTTTTGCAAAAAGTAGTTATTAATGTATATATTAAAATTCTGCAAGTAATTTTACCATATTAGTCTTTGTTTTCTTAAAACTACATTAAATCCAATTTAATATACATATCAGACGTTTCCAGAAGAACTGACTCTCTCATTCACATTCGGATTTGTTTACAATGTATTGGAATTGAACTACATCAACAGGAGTGCTTGATGTAGTGAGAATGCTTTCCCCAGAGGCAGGTGCCCATGTAGCTCAGTTGCCAGAGCACCTACCTCAAGAGCAGGAGATCCTGGATTTGACCCCCGCCCTTGGTAGTGGGATTTTTACAGCCCTTTTTAGTGGCGTCAGCTTAAATTCATCAGAACACCATGTGAAGCAGGAACGTGCTAGGTACTGGTGGTTCTGTCCAGTTGATACCTGGGTAAAAATAAGGAAGGTTAAAAGATCTCTGCCCAGGTAGGCCAGGTGGTAAAGCACCTGATTAAGGACGAGTTCTTGGGTTCGAACTCAGTACTGTGTACTGTTAATGGAATTTTGCCACCTCTGATCACTTCGGTTAAATCAGGATATATGCAGTTAAATGAAAGAGGGTGGGGCCATAGAGGTTGAAAGTTGGGTGGGGCGGGGGTGTAGGAGCTGTCAGACCTGAGAGATAAAAATAAACGAACAACATTTGAACTGATTCATACAGTTAGAGAAAAAAGGTAGGGACGTGTAAATATGGACCAACTTTTATTGGTGCATGTCTACAGTACTTGTCACGAATAATTATAAATGCACGTATCACGCATTTTTCTTAATGTTCCACTTACACTGAATTATCACTTGATCTTCTATAATCACAAACATAGGCCTATAGTCATATCATGATCAGCAGTTAAGTACAGAATAATATCCCTAAAATTGTATCGGACAAACAAATAATATATGTGTAGGATTCTGTCTGTAAGAAACTCACAACTTGAAAGTACACTCGAACGCAGACAATTTCAAGCAATACATTCTATTTATAGATGGACATTCCCTTGTTGGAAGCGCCCCCTTGCATCCTAATGTTGAACTAGTGTTATGGGTTGTACATTTTACATTAGAGATTTGCACCTCTAGATTAGTAACTTGTAAATTAGATTCTAGAAACATAAAATGTAATCATGATTTTCGCCCCGCGATTTGTAACTTGTAAATTGTATATGCAGAAAATGTGAAATTGTTCAAATGTAATGTTGAAATGTGAACATTTTCATGTGATATATAAAAGTTAGGATGTAATTAGATAGCGGTATTTAGCATGCTCTGTGTTGCAATTTACAAATTGACATTTGAAGTCAAAAATCCGAGTATTGAAAGTTAGAAATAGTAATTAAAATATTGGCGGATATCCCCTTCCATACACTTTAAACTGACATGTTGATGTTGTGTACTGTTTTAAGAAAAATGTCACTTTAAACTGACATGTTGGGGTCACTTTAAACTGACATGTTGGGGTCACTTTAAACTGACATGTTGGGGGGTCACTTTAAACTGACTGTTGGGGTCACTTTAAACTGACATGTTGGGGTCACTTTAAACTGACATGTTGGGGTCACTTTAAACTGACATGTTGGGGTCACTTTAAACTGACATGTTGGGGGGTCACTTTAAACTGACTGTTGGGGTCACTTTAAACTAACATGATGGGGTCACTTTAAACTGACATGTTGGGGTCACTTTAAACTGACATGTTGGGGTCACTTTAAACTGACATGTTGGGGTCACTTTAAACTGACATGTTGATGTTTTTTAAGTCAGCTACTTTACCACTGGTTGTTGAATTATGTCCTTTTATCTTCATGTATCACAATATAGGCAACTCTTTCTTCAAATGGATGCTATTCTTGATTTATTATGATAAATTATAGTGGTGGGATGTAGACCCAACTATCATCAATATATACAACCAAACCACTTTATGTTGTAGTGTCCGTAGACGGCGTAGCCTGTAAAGGCTATAATTGACGGGTTCCAGGTTCAAATCTCATTCCTTCCACTAAACGGAAGTCTTTGAGGAAGATTGGTTACTACTCATTGCTTCAGGTAGTTAATACCTGAGTACTGGTTCTACCTAGTTAATGGGCTATAATGAGCACAATTAAAATATGAGCTTAAGTGTCTGTTTTATAATAAAAAAAAGGCAACAAAAATCTCACCAGCAGCCTTAGAAGCCTCCATCTCTGTGAGCAGTAAGCCTACTTTATTAATGAATAACTCATTTCACTTGTAAATTACTTAATAACAACATCATGAGTTATAACAAGACAAGTTGATAGAGACACAGCAGCAAATGGTGTAGATTCTGATTAGACAGCTGATAAGGTTACCTTGAAATCTACCTCAATCAATCTTAATGTAGCCTGAAATCTACCACTTGTCTACTAAAGTGTGAATTTAAATGTTGCAGATATTTAACTATATTTAAAGAAACAGGCCCTGTTTACTAAGCCTGTATTCCACAATGATACCACAGTTGTTCACTACTGACTAAATGAAGCTTAAAGTCAACTGCAATCCTCCTGTAACCCTACTTTTATGAAGCCAGGGGCCCCTCTGCATTTGTCTGTTCTGACATTAAAGAAGGCATGTTCATCATTCATAAACCCCTGACTCTTTGAGTAGAATCACATGAGGTGATGAGGCACTTCAAAACTTGCATTCCCCCACAGTTTTCACTGCCCAAAAGCTGAAATACCAATTGTTTGCAGAGTTCCACCATTTATTAGTGTAACATGTGGTGGAAATCCTACATGGAGCTAATGAGGATTTGGCCTAACTCTGGTAATGAGAGTTTTACCTGTGGAAATTCAGTGGCACACAGTTGTCAGGAGACAGGAATGAGTAAAAGAGTGGGTGAACAATTACTGCCACAAAACAGATGTAATTATCTAAACTGCTAACCAGCTGAGCACAAAATTGTTTAAGCATAGTTTGAAGCCGTCTGATCAGGAGCTGCACAACTTGCTTTTAAGTGTCCAGTGATAAGATGTTGGACCTCTGCATAAAGTTGATAGCAAATGAGAAAAAATTTAGTATTGGAAATTAACAATTGTAGCAATCGGTCAGAGCAAGCAGTTTCAAGTAGGGAGGTTTTCCAGCTAACCTGTTGTGCTCCATTGGTTCTACCTAGACAAAAGTCTTTAGCTTTACAGTTGTTACACTCACATCACAAGTTCCAGAGCGGACGGGCTGGTGTGTAGGGGAACAGCATCAGACAGAGGGTTTCAGATCAATAATTTCAATTTGGACAAATCAATCTTGCTGAAACTTTGGATACTGCAAGCTTGCATGAAGACCTAGCTTGAGATTTGATTTTGGGCCAGTCTGGTCAAGGTCACTGTTACTAGAAACAGAAAAACAGTTTCCGGTCAATAACTTTAGTTTGGATAAACTTATCTTGCTGAAACCTTAGTTAGAGCAAGCTTGCATGAAGACCTAGCTCTGGATTGGATAGTTGCTAGTTGGATCAAGGTCAAGGTCACTGTTAATAAAAATAGAAAAAGTTTCCAGTCAATAACTTCAGTTCAAATCAACCAATCTTGCTGAAACTTAAGATATAGCAAGCTTTCATGAAGACCTAGATTGAGATTTGATTTGGGGCCAGTCAGAACAAGGTTAAGGTCACTGTTACTAAAAATAGAAAAACAGTTTCCGCTTAATAATATGTGTTAAAATGGAGGTATTTTACTGAATTTTTTTGTAGGTAGAGTATGTGCAAACTTAGCTTGGGATTGGATTAGGAGCCATTCATGTCAAGGTCAATGTCACTGTTACTAAAAATAGAAAAGAGTTTCCGGTCAATAATTTAAGTTTGGATAAACCAACCTTGCTGAAACTTTGGATATAGCAAGTTTGCATTAAGTCCTAGCTTGGGATTGGATTTGTTAAATCTTTGAAAACCTGGTCTTGTGGCATGGTCACGTTTCTTGTACAGTGGATTTGTCTTGATTCTTATCTTAATCATTTTGTACAATATCTTTTGATTTTGTATCATTTTCATTTTGTATCTTTAGACTTACTTTTATGCATTTCTGATATAATTCACAACTACAACTAATAAATGCTTCCTTTGATATTCCAGCAAAAAATGTTATTATAACACCATATGCTCATGTGAAATATTTTTTTAAAATTATATATTAAATGTTACTGAACATTGTTCCAGCAAACACCTTCTATCTTTATTGCAAACACCATCTGTCTGTATTAGTCATGCAATAAAGACAGCAATAGCATAAACAGCATCAACAGACTGCTGAAGAATTGTTGGTAACAATAAGGTCAATAATGAATTTAGTCACATTTTGCTGCTGTTCATAATAAATTTTTTCACATGAAGCAATCAAAAAGCATATGGTTCAGCAAAATGTGATTTAATCATTAAATTTTTAAATTTTTGAAACTTTTTTTTTCCAGCTTCCAGTTTAAACTTGGCAGTTTAAATGTACAAAAAAGGTCACAAATTGGGATTGTTTTATGATTATTAAAAACATACCGGAGCATGTCACATCACTCTGACTTATTTTTCAAAATTTATTTCATAATGACTTTTCTGTTGTTTATATTTCCAGGTGGGAATGGGTGGAGATTATCGAGCCGCGGACGAAGGAGCACATGTATGCCAACCTGACCACTGGCGAATGTGTCTGGGACCCTCCGCCTGGTGTCAAAATGTAAGTGGACATCATTCTGTGTATTGTTTAGTGTGTACTTATTAAACAAATTTGCTTTCTGTTAGAAAACATAAACATATATACATTTTCTGGGCTGACTGAAATGTTTCTGTTTGTAAACTGTCTGATTCATCTGTCAAGCACCAAATCTGAGATAACATCTATCCCTCTTTACTTTCTTTTTATTCTTTTCACATCTTAATAGCCATATTAATACTTGTATGAAAAGTTTTATCTTCTCTTAGAATAAAAAAAAAAGCTAAGTTTTCATAAAAACCATTTACATTCTTTTGGATTTATCTTAGTAAAGTTATTAGACCTTACTAGTATATCCAAGTCTTTGCCAGAAGCTGATATCTAATTATAAGCAACAAACTATATTAAAAAAATTGTCAACCAACATCAGCTGTGATTAAACTGTTTGTATGTAGCAGAGAAGTCAAAACTTACTACAATCCACATCAGTTTTATTAACTTGTAAATATAATCGTGTCTAAGAAACATACAGGTGACACTAATTTTTGTTCAGATTTATGTATCTTTAAAAAGCCATTAACATTTTATAGCCTATTTTTGTATCTTCCATAAAAAACAGTTCACATCAACAAAATGTATATAATGTATATTTATCTCAGTCATGACCCAAGACCCAGTGAACATTTCAGCCCAGGTGCAACTGCTACTATAAGGCTTGTCTCAAACCCTTAGTATGCTGAGCATGAAACATTTAGGCTTAGACAAATAGTGTTGATCCAGATCTACCTGTTCCCTGCTAGGACCAGCCTGATTAGAATCTACACTTTTTGCTGATAAATCCAAAACCTGTCTTGTTACCTATGCATGCAACTGTCAGGAAATAAAACAGCAACTAATACAGCCTTTCTGACAAATATGGTGGGTTAAGGATTTAATGATTCCAGCTGTGCTTCTACAAATAGCTTTAGCATGCTTACCTGGTGTATTGTACCCTTAATCTGTTACAGTTGCTTATAATGTATACTTTTCTTAACTTTTCTTCTGACAGCTTAATGCATATAGAAGACAACATTCATAGAAACTCAGTAGCATTGTGATACCTGGCTGATCTGGAACTACACTGTAAATTCTTGCTAAACAGGTTACTGTTGAAACATGTTTCAAGCTGGTAGCTTAGGAAGCTATTCATTTAACTGCCTAGCAACCTCTCAGCCCAAATCCCCTCTTACCAAAATGAGCCAGCTATGGTGTTAATCTTCCGTGAAACTTTTCAAAGTAATTCTAAAGAGTGTTATAGGGATCTTGCTATGACATTGGGGCTTACAGTTATAGAGTTAAAGACTAGGGTCCAGAAGAGGTGATACACAATTACTTCTACATTTGTTGCACTTACCAATTCAGTTTTAAATATTTAAAGCAGGATTGTATTTTTAGCAGCATTATTAAAGCAGAAGCTTAGTTTCTGTCACTGTTTTAGATACTTTGTTGTGCTTTGAACACACAAACTGAAACACTCTGTTTAAAAATATTGTCCCTTGGAATCATATTTTTGGTGCTTTGTTGTCTATTTGCCACCAAAACATCCAAAGCAGATCATCCAAAATGATTTTGAAACATTGGCTTACAGTCTCTCCACAATAATGATTAAACCAGTATATGCCCAATGCCTGAAAAAATGTTGAGAATATGAAATATTGTGTTTATGCTTGAAACAGGTGACAATCCTTTCAAACTCGAGGTGTATAAATGTATGGTGAAAACAATCCTTATGTTGACAACAGTTGGTTAGGGCTGATAATGATTTTAATTGTTTTAAAGTCAGTAAAAAAGTAAATGGGTTATTTATTTAGCATTGTGTTTATGACTCTAAATCGTGATTATCAATAGGTTAGAAACAATTAAACAATGCTGATAACATTTATCACTGAATTCAAGGCATGGATTTGCTACTTTTTGTCTTATAAATGGCTGTTTAATTTCCTTGTTCTAGCATAGCTAAGATTTGAGGGGCTATTAAATATCTCAAATTAAGAGCAAAAGTCACTTAATATGAAAGAGACATCTATTTCATTGCAATTACAGATAGCATGAATAGGCATGAAAATCAACCAAGGGAGAAAACCTTTGTTATACTGAATAGATATGTTCATACAGTTGCTTCCCTTGCCTGATAAAGTTTACTGTTTTTTGTTAGTTTTTCTGGTGGTGAGTGTGTCTCATCAGTGATGTAAGTTACGGTTTCATTGTTGTGTTATTATATTGTTGACATTTTTGTTTAATACATAGTTTGTACAGATTGTTTAAGAATATACATCTTAATTGATTTATAGATATTTTAAAGATGTAAAAACACTCACATTTACATTTTTTAAGCGGTCTTCCAGCTGACCTATGATGCATTGGAATATCTAAACTGTTTTTTTTATCAATACAAGGACAATAAAAACAGCATATTTAAACAAAGTCCATTTCAGTCATGTTTGTTGTATAAAAATTGTTAAGACAAATAGCGATTCAAACACACTCTCCAATTGTCTGTCCCATTCCCTTGTCTTCACCTTAAATTAAAAATTATTTTGTTTTAGAGCTTTAATCAAAAGTCACCATTTTACTGACATACACTAAAAAGTGTGACATCCAAATAATGTGCAAAAATTAAGACCAAAAGACATATTCAAGGTAATATTATGTCATTGCATCTTCAGGGATATATGTCAGCTTTAGTGACTTTTTGCACAAATTGTTTTAAGGCACAAAAAGTGTTTCTTTAATTCTTATACATCACACAGATAAACATAATCATTGGCGACGCGCTGGAGCACATTGGCTATATATGGAATGCTGAAAATGTTTGCACATGCGAGCGGATATCCTCGGACATTTTCATTCTAGCTAGAGAATAGGCAAGCGAAAATGGACAAGGTGTTCCGAATTTCCTCAAGATACTCTCTTAAGTCATAGTAATATTCTATAACTGGTCCCAATGACAGACATAACTGGGTACAACTGTATCTGGGCCAAAACCCGCAGATCTTGGATGCCCTGCAGGACGACCATATTAACATAAATATACAATGTGTGAGACATATTCACTGTTTGTTTTGCTAGTGTGAGGCTATACTACATTCTTCTCTGATAAACTACTGGGAGTTATCTCCCTTCGATAATAACATCCAATTAAGATAATAAGAAGTCCCAATAAATAAGGCAGTAGATGATTTTTGTGTGACTGTAAATAAGGAAGAAGATGTTTCTATGCGGATGTAAATAATGAAGTTGATGATTTTTATGTGTATATACTTGGAAATCCAGGACGGTGTTGTGTTTTTTGTTAGGCCTATGATTTGTTTGAAGTTTTGGAACATGTCTTGGTTGTTTCTTTTGCATAGTCCTACATATATGATGATAATAATGAGTAGGATGATAATGGTGATAATGAGGAAAATATGCTCATGAGGAGGAGGAGGATGGCAACATAAAGTAGGAGTATAAGATCTTAGACATCCTTGAAAAATTTATACAAGATATACAATACAATATGCATAGCTCATCTTTGTACATATTGAAAGCATTTTTTTTAGGCATAACCTTGCATAACTACCTGGTCATGCAAATATGTTGATGAAGCAATTTTATACCATTTTCGCAAAGACAAAAAGATTAAATATTTTTCATATTTTGCCTACAGAATAACATCAAAGAGTGCATTTTATCATTTTTGTGAATGATCTGTTTGAAATGTCGAGACTCACTTCTGCTCTTGTAATCAAGTCTGAAAAAGTTAGGAAACTTACCCAGAATGGGACTTCCATTATATAGAAACTCTATAACACTTGCAGGAGAAACACTGATAAAAAATATCTAAGCTTTCTAAAAAATTTAGACAATCTAATCTGCTGTTTACAGAATATATAAAGACTGTAGGAAAAAAAGAGAAAATCTCATCTGGGTAAAGTGCATATACGAGGGTTGTTCGGGAAGTTCTGAGAATGTTGTCATATCTCCTATATTTTTTGTTTCTAATACGTAATATTTGGCACATACTAAGATTAGCATATCACGGAACTATTCCTAAAAATTGAATAGAATCAGACAACAATAGCCGGAAATAGCAGTAACCATAGCAACACTATAACGCCGCACCGGAGCAGTCCGACTCTAAAGAAAGATATAACGCGTTACACTAATCATATTTCGTAATTTTGATAACGTAAAAAATGCGCGAAAACGCTGGTCAGCAGCGGAACGTCATGACGTCATTTCCTGAAAATATCATAATGTTATTTAAATTCTCAACGGATCAACATTGTTTTAAAGTTGTTGCCCAGAGCCACTGAGTAAACAACATGACGTCGATAGGTGACGTTGAATTGCGAAGCATCGTGAAATTTTGTGTTGCGCTGGAAAAGTCTCCCACGGAAACAATGAAAATGATCAATTCTACAGGAAAATACAAGAAATGCAGTCCGGCTACAGTGTATAGATGGCATGCTCGTTTTAAAGAAGGAAGAAACTCGATCGAGGACGATCCTAGATGCGGTCGGCAGTCTGTTGTTGCATGTTCAATTAAGGACTCGGTAAAAGACATGATAAATTGCGACAGAAGAACAACAGTTAGAGCTATTGCAGATGAACTTTGCATATCAGTTTCTACTGTACACGGAATACTTACAAAAGAGCTCGGTATGTCTAAAGTGAGTGCACGATGGGTACCACGGTTGCTAAAGGACAATGAAAAGGATTGTCGGGTGCGATGCTCTAAGGCATTTCTATCACGCTATGACACCGAAGGTGATGAGTTCTTAGACAGAATAATAACAACTGACGAAACTTGGCTCCACCACTTTGATCCAGAGACTAAGGCTATGTCATCGGTATGGAAAACCCCGCGTACACCGCCCCCAAAGAAAGCCCGGGTGCAGAAAAGTGCGGGAAAACACATGTTTATTTTCTTCATGGACCGGCACGGGATGATTCTGCAACACAGAGTTCTGGATGGTCAAACTGTCACGGCGGCTTACTATTCAAAGGTAACTAAAAGTATACATTTCTAATTATAATATATTTTAAAACATATTTATTGATAAACATATACTATTATAAACATAATATTTATAAAATTAAACATTTAAAATATAAAAGTTTTGAGTAAGATAAGTGCAAATTTTTAACCGCATGCGTTTTTTACAGGTTCTGAGGCGGGATCTCGTTAACGCGATACGGAAGAAGCGCCCCCACATGGACCATGACCACATCATACTTCATCAAGACAATGCACCGGCCCACAGAGCGGAATCTACCCAGTTAGAGATCAGCCTCTTGGGGTTTGAGATCTTAGAGCACCCTCCATACAGCCCGGACCTCGCTCCGATGGACTTCCGTGTGTTCCCGGAGCTCAAATCACAGCTGCGTGGAAAACGCTTTGACTCAGCTGACGATCTTGTTAAGCATACGCAAGCTATAGTCTCGTCCTTTACCGATAGCTGGTACGTGGAAACATACAATAAGTGGATCAGCCGACACAGGAAATGCATCGAAATTGCAGGTGACTACGTTGAAAAGGTGCGACGATCGATGGACTTTGACGTTGCATAACGTTGCAAATGACGTCGGCGTGCTCCGGGTGTTTGTTATATGGTTATTTACTATTTTTATTATGTTTTAGTTTCTGTGTGTATGATGATGATATTTTCAGATACTGTACAGTATATATTGAAATAAATGCGTATATATTTATATTTACGCTAACCCGACTACAACGTGTCCTATAAAACAATTCTCAGAACTTCCCGAACAACCCTCGTATATCTCAACATTGTCTGATCTCTGGTCAGTTCTAAACATTGTTGAAATGTCCCTCTCACAATTTACTGGTATAAAAGTTAATCTCATATTTTGTGAAGTTAATTTATCCCACACTTCTTATAGAAGATTCTTATGTGTACACGATTAACAGGGTTTGTCAGAGAAATTGAGGATTTGGCCCAAAAGTATTCATATTGAAGGTTAAAAATTGAGTCACCTCAACTGAGTACCTGGTATATAGGGTTGGGAGAACAAATAAAGTATTTGCCCTACAGTATAGATACATACAGAAATAAAGAATTTAGCATTGGAAAAGAAAGGATTTACCATCAGAAATAAAGACTGTAACTTTAGAAATAAAGGATTTAACTTTAGAAAAACTTTTTTTCATCAAGGTTTAATGCATTCTGAAGGGACATATGCCTATATCTTAGAACATCAAGCTAAGGCTTGTCAGAGAGTATTCTTCTGTGATAGTCTTGATCTTGTTAATGAGTGTAATCTGGTTCATTGGTCGGTTTCCTAGAATGAAAGTGAGGGTTAAATATGACGGATATACTTGATGAAGACTAGGATGTTCACAGTGATTGTCCAAAATGACAAAAATGATTAAATATATATATTCTTTATGAGTGATACCATGTATATACTGTAAATCAGTAAACTATTGGGACACTCATCTAAAACCCTGAAAAGAACTTCAAATAAATGTACTTACTACCTTGCACCATGTTTCTACTTAAATAAAGTTCTTAACAAACAAGATTAATAACATATAAGTTGTAACAAATTTTTTTTTTCTTGGGCTGCATTACTCTTTACCAAATTTTTTATGACCATTAATACTCTTAGAGTGTTATTAAGAATCAAGAACTTTGAATCCTGGTCAGGGTGAGAATTTTCATGTGGAACGGTTTTCCAGTTGACTTACGGTGTGCCAGTAGTTCTACTCAGACATAAGCCTGGAATCTTCCTCTACAATAATTAGCTAAACATCATTTATATGACCCTAATTGTGTTGGTGCGATGTAACAAAAAGCAAAACAGTTAAAACAGACTTTATCCCCATATTGACACTATAATCCAGCCCTAATGGTTCCCTGTTTGATATATGTGCCTCAAATGGTTTCATGTTAAAGAAAGAAAAAACACATTTCTATTTTGATCACCCAAGTAGTCCTGTGTTGGGCGTCTGCTGTCACACACACATCAACATTTTCAAACAACATCTCTTCAGAAACTGCTGTGCCTAATGCAGCCAAACTTTCTCAGCAGCTTAAGCAGGCAGGGGGAACGAAAAGCTGTGCAAATAATTTTGATCCATAAAAAAAAATGGCCACAAAGGGCGTGGCCATTTTCCATATATAGCTATGTCAGAAAATCTTCTTGTCAGATGGTACATGTGGTAGAACCTTGATATTTGGCATACATGTTCCTTGAGTGACCCTGTATCAAGATTGTTCAAAACATCTGTCAAATGACTTGGCCACCAATGACATCACCATTTTCCTATATTGCTATATAGGAAAACTTTGGACATGGCCATTTTCAGAAAGTTTGAAATTTCTTGTCGGAAACTGTAAGAGCCAGAGCTTTGATATTGGATTTTTTTGTATTCCTTTGGTGGCCTTGCATCAAGATTGGTCAAAGAATTCTGATCTGTGAAAAAGCAGACACCAAGGCTTTATGTGTAAGGCACTCAGGTGAATGATGTAGGGCCATGATCTTTAAAACTACAAGAATTATTGATAAAGTCACTTACTGTTGACACGTGTCAAACTTCGTGAAAACTTCGTCAGCAAACAATCCTAAGAGGTTTACTATGTGTCTTTGAACAAAGTGTAGCAAGCTAAGGGTTATGATATTTTCCATCATGTTACATACATAATTTACCCACTCCTCTCTCTGCTCATTTGAATTCTTCTTGTTTTTTGTGTGTTTTTTTTTGTTCTTTTATGACATTTATCATTATATTGTTTTCTTTTGGAACCTACTATTAATGACAGATGTAATCATTATATTGTAATGTTAATATCAATAAATATTTTTCTGGTAGTGGGAAAGGTAGAGTGTAAGTATCAGTTGCTGAAAGCCAGAAAATACTAAAAGACAATGTTGGTAGAGGAATATTAAAATGGCTGATTAGATCAGCATGATGTTTTATAAAGAAGACTTCTTGTTGCTTATGTTTGAAACAATTTAAATTGTTATTATCCTTGTGACAAGCATTCTGAGTCTTACACTTTCTTGTTAGCAGGTAGCAGGATATGCTGTTATCTTGGTTTTATATCAGTTGTACTTTAAAATTGTTAAAGTTGTACTACTGGTTAAGTTTATTTCTAGTTATTATTGTAAAAGCACTTGTCTGAGCATAACCACAAATCCAGTCTAAAGGTAACCTTAAATATTTTATGAAAAACCCATTTTAGGTCACTCTAATATCAACAAATGTAAAAAGAATCATCATTGCACTCTTAATCTTAACCCCCAGTAACACATCGAAAATACAGTGGGTTCTAAATTTTGAAAGATCAAAAAAATGTTTTTTTATTTTTCGGGCAACAGTTAATTGCACAGATGATGGTGAGAAATGCAACATATGTTAAGCCTGGGGACATCCTGGAAGTAATTGCAGGCAGGAACCGAGTTATTACCTCATTAACTCTACACATGCTAAGCGTGACCTTATCAGACTTAGGCAAACATTATAGATCTGCAAAATATCGAGTAACTGGTATTTATTTGTTAGCACCAATGTAGATGTTCAGACAGGTTTTTTAACAGCTGCTGTAGACTATGTGGCTATTTCTATATTTAAACAGGCACTATTATACTTAGCCTTGTAAGATAAAGTTTCTTTCATTAATGAAAGTCATCTCAAAAGGAATTAAAATATTTTGCTCGTAAGATAAGATCGTGTTATTATTACATTTTACTTGCTCTTCAGAAAATTCCATGTCCTTTGCCTTTGGTCAGTTTATGTATATATGTATTTTGTCCTGCTGTAAAGCACCATGTGCTTTAATGCAATAAATTGTTGAACTGAACAGAGCCTACATTTCATGCAGGTGAATATAAGCACCATAGAGTCATGATAACAGATTTTAAAGTGGTAGCCAATTATTTATGGACATTTAGTTTTGTCTTTGTCTTCAATTGTTAAACTAGTAAAGTTCAAAATTATATCTATATTGCTGTAAGAGCTGTCAAGTTAACTTATATCATTTTACATTAATTACTAAGACACACAGAATCTGAATACTTCCTTATAGACTGCATGCAAATGTAATGACAGATATTGCTGGAGACTGCAGCAAATAGTGTAGATCCTGATCAGACTGTTCCCTATTTAAGCTGACTTACCTGAACCAGCACTATTTGCCTGATGTGTTTGTTATTATCAGGCTAAGACTTCACTGTCTCACAGTGCGTGATTTTAAAAGCCAGAGATGGTACAAACATTTCTGAGTGAAGATTTTTCAGTGGTGTCACTGGCAACTGCATCCAAAGTTATGTGAAAGCTGAATTAAGGAAGCACGAAAGCACGACATTTCATGACCTTGACTTCCCTTGACCATTCTTTATGCCTGGAAAAAAGAAGAGCATGTACAGAAACAAATATATATGTCGAAGGAGACTAAATGCATTAATTCTGTCCATGCATGCTTCAAATGTTATGTTAACATTAATGTTGTTATCTGTTTAAATGAGATGCCCAAGTTATTATATTGTCTTGTGCAGATATACATGAAATGCATATTTGTAAATAAACAAGGCAGTGCAGGAATATCAGTGACTAAAGAAAAGGAGCAGACGGACAGAGAAACATGTTATTAGGACGAGTGTTCCACTTACTATGCATTATATACTAGGCTGAGATATATACGATATCCGATACGGAACATTGCTGCCCTCAGCGATTATACCAGTTTTGTAATCGCAATCAGATTTAGATCACAGGGGTGTAGTTTTGATGAAATAAATTACTGGGAGTTAATTCTGAACTCAGTTTTTTTGGACACGTCCAGTAACACGAGCCTTATTTTAGTTAAAATGCAATCATGTGGAAAGCATTGTATGTTTTGTATTATAGTTTCTGAAATCAAATGTTAGTGACTGTGTTATAACCTCTGGCCTGATGTATAATCGATAGAAGAGGTGGATATTTTACAACTTAAGACTTGCCTGCTTTCCAGTGCATTGTGCAATCGTTTTACCATGGAATAATTTAAAGTGACCATTATTTGAATACCTTTAATAGACCATTTCAAACCAAGCGTCTGGCCAATCCTATTCCGCTGATCAAGTAGACGCTTAGTTAGAAAATCTTGCGAGACTCGGCGTGTTTTGCAAAACTGGGGGCTCTTCACTTCCGGATTTTGTATTATCTAATTGAACGTAATACAGTACTGAAAATCATGAAATTGACAAAAGTTCAGCGTCTGAATAACCATAATTTACCAAATAGTGCACGTATACAATCATCAATTGACAGATAAATAAAACAATCGTAATAAAAACGAACTTATATCACGTTCATTTACATGTTAAATATTAAAGAAATTATAATCATTACCGCCATTAAATTTACCTGGCCACACATGATCCTCATCATGATCCTATATTACTTTGACTTTACTTGATTTGCAACTATTTGAATGAGGGTCTACACGCCTTGCTACGGCTTATTTTCCCATTCATGGCTTGAATGTTCTGTGGCAAAATGTGGTCTAAAGTGGGCCCTACCGGGTACTTAATTTTTGTACCCGTTTTGTAAATTCATATTATGTTTCTCTTTGCGCGTGGGTCCCTTTCATACCATCATAAAGTTCTACTCTAATTGAATCCCTAACTTTAAGACATGAGCGGACACCCCAACTAATTAAGCTAATTGGCAGTTTTATGACACCTTGTTTGTCTAGTAGACAGGAAGTGTGACTGTGTTTTGGCGTCTTTTCCCCTTCGCAAGAACACATGCATCCGCTATGCAGCTGTGTTTGAAACTGTCTCCATATGGCAGTCGTGTGGTTTATGACATTCACCATTTAAAGAGCAATATGCATTGATTTACGCGAGGACAACAAAAAGGACAAAACACTAAGGTCTACAATATCTTTTTTGGCTCATAAAAGGACCTAACGCTATTTTTAGCAGTACCAACAATGGTGCACCCTTTCCCAACCCCACTATTTTTTCGTTAAGGGAGAGGAAACGTGGATGTGGGGATTTCAAGGAACACAATCTAATGCATTTTTTCATCTCGTGTTTATTGCAAATGTATTATTTCAATAGCTCGCCTATTCTTTTGTAGTTAATCCGTTTATGATCATTCAATGGACTAAAGAAGTTTGTAAGGATATTTATATAAGTAAAAACATGCGCAGTCTGAAATATTACTACATAGTACAGTCCCCCCCCCCCCCCCCCCCCCCCCCTCCACTCTCACTCCTTTAGAAAGTATACTTATGCCGCGAAGGTAAATCGTCAATAACGTTGCATATTTTTTCATAGCACACGCCGTTCAGGTGTAATTATCATGTTTAATCTCTCAACAGTACCCAACGTTCACACCCTCTCTATCTTCTAAATGGCAGCTTGAAGACAATTATCGATCGATATCATGTTACACAGTATTAGAGAAATAATGGGTCGGTCAATTTGAAACAAAAATATTTCTTTTCGGCGACTTCAAAAGATAGTGACCGTCGATTGTTTCCCAGAATTTTCTTTGATGTTGCAGTGTTAGCCAGAGAGCCCAGAGAAAGAAATAACACCGCATTTATTTATTTTTTACAATCTTGAAGAAATTAAAATCACAGTGATGTAATTAGCGACTCCATGTTATAAGTGCGTGAACAATGTACACGTTACTGTCAGACAAGAATACCTCTTTGAAAATGTTCAGGTACAGTTAAAATTGATGTGTATATAGCTGACTAGTTAACAGAACAGTAGTTTGTGTTTCTTGTATCTTTATTTGGTTAGATAATATATGAGGTCAGAACTTCCTTGAAATTAAAAACTGACCTTTTTTCGAAGGTTGATATTTTTTTGTATTTTCTGGTCCATCCGAACAATTATGTTATACATCTACATGATAAACCTATATATTTCTTTAATTGGCACGAGCAGCACTTTCAGAAAATGTATAGTTTTGATCATATTTTGTCATTTATACAAATTATAGAAATGGGTGGTTTTTGCTATCATCAATGTCAAACGAACGGCGTTGTTTACCATCACCTTTTATGGTTAAAGTACATCCGCCAGTTTCTGTAAAACACTGTTCGATTGGTTTACGTCGTATGACATCAAACAAAACATGCAAGCGTCTTATCAACAAAACGACCTACAAAATCACAATAAACTATTTTGGTACGGACACAAATGATTAAATCCTTTGCGCAAGAGCCCCCAGTTTTGGAAAATCTCGAGAAAACGGGCCAAGTCTCGTAGCGCGAGATATAAATCGGCGCATGCGCACTAGACGTTTGAAATGGTCTATTGCTTGCAATGTAAAACTTATGCTGCTCCAAAAGTTCTTTTGAGAGCTTTGCTCTAACTATTCAAAATTGAACTAAAAATGTACATCAGGGGCTCTTTATCCACCCATAATCCTTTCTGAAGGTTGCAATTATAACTTAAGTTGTGCGGATGTAACATTTTAAAAAAAAAAAAAAAAGTAACCATGAAAAAAGGATTTTGTGTGCTAGCTGGCAATTCTAGGACAGTCTCTTTTCTCTCAGTGTATTTGTTTGCCAGACATGGATGTTATTTATATGTACTAACAAACATAAACATATAGACACATTTATTTACTGTGAACTATAACACACATAAATACTATGTTTGTACCATAATATATATTCGGTTGCCATGGAGACAGTTTTCCATATCTCTCTTTATGAATTTGTTTGTATACAGAAGGCAGACACAAAATATAAACTTAGGAATCAGTGGGTGCTAGAAAAAAAGAAAATGTGATCATAGGTCTTCTTAAGATGAAATCATAGAGTGCTAGAAAAAAAGTAAATGTGATCATAGGTCTTCTTAAGATGAAATCACAGAGTGCCAGAAAAATGGAAAATGTATGGTGTGGTTTATCCTTACATGAATGTAGTGGGATGATGCTGAAAAAAACACATTTTGCACCTGCTTTTTCATGAGCTAACTCTTATTATGCTATGTTTTGCTAAATATTTTAATAAACTGGACCCACAGGACTGTTCTGGTCTGGAACTGCACTAATTGTCTTTGTGTGATTAATTTGGGGTTAGCAAGCTAAAAGAATTAGCATTATAACTAAAGTAGTTCCTCTCTCATTGTTCTTTATCGAGTCAGGTTTTATGCCTTAATTATGATCGGTAGAGAAAAATAGTGGCTGTGTTTGTAGCTAAAGAACTATTTAACCTGCTAATGTGAAATCGGTAGTATGAGATACACATTCAGTCAATTATTCAATTTCTGTTAGAAGCACCAAATGCCTAGTGGCTTAAGTGGGCCAAATTGACGTCTTGTTCATGTAGTTAAGTTACCTGTATTATGAAATACCTTTTTCTGTGTCAACATTGAGAAGAAAACAGTATTCTTTAGGCAAAAATATTTCAAATTCATATTGATCTTGTCATATGGATTGTTTGGGTCTAAATAAAATTAAATAAGATTCAATTTTCATCACAACTGGATTGTTTATATATTTGCTGTTAAATAGACATTTTTGTATTTCTTTCTTTGCCAGTATGTGTAATTTGAAGGGTCAAATAATCAGTAATTTAAGGTTTCAAATCATTCGTAAGTCATGTAACTTTTGACTGTCATAAAACACCATAGAAAGTGGATTGCACATCAAAAAGTCTCATCAGAAGGAAGTTTGCCAATGGCCCATCATGTGTGTAGTGCTTATTTTCTCAGATGTTTAAAGTTTTTGCTCGTTACCTATGCACAAATGCAATTTATAACTTTAAGATGTTGCATCTGCCTACAGAATGAAAGCATATCAAATAAATTTTATTACCATGATATTCCTTTTAAGAGCTGTTTTCATTACCGTAATATTCCTTTAAATATTCCAAGATGGCTGAAAAGAAGGTATCAAAGCAGAATCAGTCATAACAGTGGGGATAATGTTGCAATACTACTGTTCTTATTATTCAGGGCCTTCAAATTAGATAAATATAACAAACTGATATCTAGATAACAATGATCATTGGCATGAATAATCAAGATGCACATTATTGTATACCAGTCACATCAACAAAATAGGGTAAATGTAGGGACTTCCTGCTGTAATGAATGGAGGCAAAGCCACAAATATGTTCTGGAAGTCATCTGGAAGACCTCTTCAACAGACAGCTCCTGAACTGTCAGTCAAGTCTATTAATTTTACACAAGTCAGTTTATCCAATAAAGGCTGTTGTGAACATGATGAACAATGAACTACTTTGCTATACAAACAACTGTTTGGTTGGTGTACTGTTTGTGAGTACTTGACCTAAGTATGAAAAACTGTCACTCTCTCCATAGGGGAAGAATTAAAATACAAACTGCAGGAATGGTCCATTGAAGTTTTTGGTAAGTTTGTGGTCCATTGAAGTTTGTGCTTTTGACTGAAGTTAACCACATAGACAGGGGCTAAACTCAAGCAATAAACAAATCAAAATGCCTGGTCCGGAGACCACCAAAACAGTATGAGAAATATTTTATGCGATATTTGGTTGGATTGCTTCCTGCTGAAGCATTTAAGATTACCATGATGATGTTATAATGATGATTTATAATAATGAAGCATTAAAGATTATCATGGAGATGGTATTATAATGATGATTTAAAATAATGAAGCATTAAAGATTATCATGGAGATGGTATTATAATGATGATTTAAAATAATGAAGCATTAAAGATCATCATGGAGATGGTATTATAATGATGATGATGATATTATGATGATGATGAATAATGGTGAAGCATTAAAGATGACCATGATGATGATGACGATGAATATTGGTGAAGCATTAAAATGACCATGATGATAATATCATGATGATGATGATGATATTATGATGGTGATGATTAAGGGTGAAGCATTAAAGATGATGATGATGATGTTTTGATGATGATGATAATGATGATGATGATGATGATTATCTATAATAGTGAAGCATTAAAGATGACTGTGATGATGATGAGGATGATGATGATGATGTTTTGATGATGATGATAATGATGATGATGATGATGATGATGATAAATATCTTTAATAGTGAAGCATTAAAGATTACCCATAATGATGATGTATACCAGTAATGGTAATATTGATGACAATATTGATGAAAATAGTAACAATAATATGCTGTCTTGTTAGGTATATCCATCACACATTTCAGCAGGTTAGAAACCCATTCTATGTCAACATATGTTTTTCTTCCTCTCTATGTCTGACAGGTGCTTGCAAGTCTCTTATGAGACTGTTCTGAATCATACAGAAGCTTGCTTGACACCCTTTATCTAAAGCCTAAATGGCTTATCAGGCAATAAAATGATTGTATTGCATTCTCATGCCAGATAACTATGCCCATTTATTTACATTGTAACAAGTGTACTATGGTGGAGAAAATTCATTTTTATTATGTCAGAAAGGCATTTTAAATTGTCAAAATTGAGGACTTAAGAGCAAGTTAACCTATATTAATTAGTCGACTGTTTAAGTTTGCGGGATGTAATGTTTAAACATTTCTCAGGCTGTTGTCACATTCCGGTATGTCAAAAACAATGTTTATTGCATGCTGTCTAAGATTAAAATTGTTAGTACAAGGGCAATTTACACTCCTTGTGTGAGATATTTTAAATTGTTAAACAGCTTGAAAACTAGGTTAACCAGTGAAAGTATAATGGACAGGTGTATAACCATCTGGACAGGTACACTGTAATGAGATGATGGGTGTATCAAAATGAGGAAATTTCGTACTAAATTTATTTTTTCATGAAAATTCTTAAATAATGCAGTCTATTTAGAATGTTTTGAATAAATAAATCTTACATTTTTTAGACTATTTTTCGTTTTTATTTCTTGGTGAAAAATGTTGAGTTAGCTATATAATTATTCAGGTGCTGCATCATGTTGTGTGGTCCAGCCCTGCATCTGGTTTTTGTGGTATCTGTATTAAAAAAGTTAAGGAAAGTGGAGTGGTACTGAGTGGGCAGACTAGCCACATTTTTCCAACCATTCATTTTGATGGTACTGAATAGATTTGTCCCATTGAGGGAGTCTGATAAGTATCAGGTATAAAGTGTTGGGGAAAGGCATAAAGCACTTAGCCTGTTTGTAAAGTACACATTGGAATTGTCACATTGAGATGATTCTAATGAGTACCAGGTATGTAGGGTTTGGTGGAGAAATAAAGGATTTAGCCCTGTAGTGTAGGTACACATTGGAATTGTCACATTGAGATGATTCTAATAAGTACCAGGTATATTGGGTTTGGAGGAGAACTAAAGGATTTAGCATTGTAGTGTAGGTACACATTGGTAATGTTGCATTAAGACAATATTGATTGGTACAAGGAATATGGGGATATGAGGAGAAAAAAAGGATTTAGCTTGGAAAATATCCCATCCCCAGTATCAGATCTTCTCATTTTGGTCTTGTTATGATTGCAATCTGCCTTATCTTGTGCTATAGTTCACCATTGTTCCCATCTCTTTAATTTTATTGATAACATTGCATGATTTTGTTTGCACATTGTCTAGGGCCATTCACTAGTCCCTTGCTTTTACTCATATATGTACATATAAGGGCAGCTGTCTGACTTATAAGCCCTGTGTCAGGATAGTATGACTGGGCCTGGTGTTCATGGAATGCTGTTCACAGTGAAGCAGTACTGTGCTTTAAATGAACACCTCCCCCAGGTAACAGACAGGTTGTTTAATGGGACACAATAATAAGAATAGAGAGACAGAAGAATCATACTGAGTCAAAAATGGTTTTATTGGGTTTTGTTGTAAATTTGCATTGTCATCATTCATACAGCACATCTTCAATGATTCCTTCATTAAGTGTTGAATTTACAGAGATGCTTTTACAGTCAGTGTTTAAACAATGGGAAAATAACAGAAATACCTATTTTACATCAATTTTGATGTGAAATTCATCCACAATTCTTTTAGTATGTTAATATTGTATGCTACCTCAGTAAGAGTGCGGAATTCCTGGCCAAATGGTAGTGTCACTGACTTGTAACGCCTTATAGCTCGGCCTCTCACCACATGGCTTCGAGTCCCTGACAGGGTATGGGACATAATGTTGGAAGGTATTCTAGGTAACCTGTGGTGCGAAAGTCTTTCTACCTCCACTAAAATAACTGGACATTGTAATAATGACTATAATTGTGTCGCTCCAATGCATTTTATAGCAAAAAAACATCACAGTATTAACACATTCTTGGATCACAGTGTGCCATCTTGTCTTGCTTGTTTCATTCTCTTAACACATTCTTTCTAATCCTATTGCCATTGTTCTCTTTTTTTGGCAAACAGATGCATCTTACAGATCTCCAGAAGTAACATTCATGCGTTTAGTGTTAAGTGGGTGGATGCAGTTTTTTCTATTATTGCAGTGATAATTGTAGGAATGCATTTTTCTATCACTTCTGGGATAATTGTCTGAATGCATCATTTCTTCAATTCATTGATAATAATGAAAAAGGTTTTTTTTTTCTTTTACTTCTGTATCATGTCATCATTGTCTGTTAGGCCTTTTACAAGCATGGAAATGTATGCCCAGCAATATAAATCTTCTAATTTGCCGATAAAAAAAATGGATCATTGATCAGGCTGGACAATCAGTGAAAATCAAGATCAGTCAGATTCTGTTTGGAGTAGCATGGTCAACATTTGCACCATTTACTGCTAAGTTTAGCAGCATGACTTTTGCATGTCTTATACATATAATGGGTTCTGGAAATGACTATGGGGTGACGTCACAGCTTTAAAGAAACGATCACATTTTTTTAACCGATATGCTTATGCTATTTTAGCAGTAAAATGACCACATTGTTATATATCTTTTATGGCGTTTGGTTTCTTTAGTTTCTTAAACATCTACCACTGAAAATTTAAAAAAAAGTAAGAACTGTGACAAAAAGCAGAATTAGGAGCATACTAATATCTATTGTTTATTCTTATTTTTATATTACATGACTGCACTAATTTGTCTGCAAGAACAGACTGCACTAAATATCACAGCCTTCTGCAGAAACATTAAACAGACAGATACGTATAATTTCTACATCATTTTAATTTTGTTAAAATTTAAACTGTTTAGTTGTACTTTTTATTTTTATTAAGTTTTAGTGCCTGCACACTTAATGTTGAAATGGTCCGACAATTCGCGATTGGTATACATGCAAATTCTTTTGTATACATGTATTTACCGTAGTAGAGATTTTTATATCCCTTGTGAAGTTCCAGACACTCATGTGGCCTCTGGGCACCTGTGGTCGAGTGGTTAGAGTCGTTGACTTGTAACTTCTCAGGCCCTCACCACATGGGTTCGAGTCCCGGTCAGTGCGAGAACTTTGATGTGGGGAGGTTTTTTATTTTATGGATGGTTCATTTGGATGACGATTTATTTATTAAAACAGGGCCTGTAAATATACTTAATAAGTTGCTGTGTTAATTAATAATGTAAATGTGTGTCAGAGGTATAAGATTGTTGAGGCTCTTATGTGCAAGTGCATTGCAAAAACTTTTTCTTTTGTTGAATGGACTGTTTACAGCAATTTATTTTACATTATTTTCTGGCGACTTTGATGCTCTGCATCCACATTTTCTTGTGTATGTATGTAGATGGTAGCCAAGAATAAGTATGGGTAATTAACAGATGACTCAGATGATGGGCCCAACTAATTTGGCAAGCATATATCCACCACTTCTTGACTATAGAGGCATATGGTGCATTAAAAATGTTGTAATTTACTGGGAACATTTCTCATATCCAGACAATCTGTCAAACAAAAATAAGATGTCAAGATATTGTTTGAAGTGTATTTGTAATCAAATGGGAACTATTTCAACTTTTTTTTTTTAGATTTGGGGAAAACATATTTTTTGTTGTTTTGAAAAAGAACATCTATTAGCTCCACTATTAAAAAAAAGGTTAAGCTATTGTCCTGACCCTCCTGTTGGTGTTGGCATTGGTTAACCAATTACAGTCCGGTCCTCAAAGAACCATGAAAAATCAGTTCAGACTTGAAATACCTGTTCACTATCAAAAGCAAATCCATTTCAAAAAGGCATGTTACCCATAAATTATTTTTGGCAGAAATATGTTCCTGTTTTATTTAGACTATCCAGCACTGAGAAAGATGATGCACTATGAACAGCTCTTGTAATAAACTTTGATTAAATTTGTCATGTAGTTCTTTGAGAAAAAAAACCTTTTTAAAAAAATTTGTCTCTTTTCATCTTACACCACTGTCTCAGGATAATTTATAGATGGCTTGTGGGTAAATGCATCAACAAGCAAAAATATTATCTTGTTCCTTTTAAGTCCAACAGTTCCTGTTCAACAATTATCTTGTAAGCAAATAAAGTCGATAGTGCAGTCTGATAATAGTTACTTTAGTCATTATCCCTTCACTGTATCGATGTGAGTTATCTGGAGCATCACTTTGTTTTACTTCCTCTTTGTTTCCTTTTTTATAAAAAATGAATGCGACCAACACATCTCAGTATATACCAGAGTTGCCTCTTGTTGGAGTTGTAATCCCATAGAAACATGGACCAATCACATAGTTTTATTAGGTAAACTTACAATGTAACTTTCCTTATTGATTGCAACAAAATCTGCTAGCTTGTGGTAGGATTTCACATCAATTTTTCCTTGAATTATGTGCTCGTATAATTTTAAAATTACTTTTATTGGTGAGAAATTCACATTTGGATAATAAAAGAGATGTAAGTGACGAGTCTACGCTATCATTAGTTATGCATTTAAGGTGGTATATGACAGTTTGTCCTTATCAAATATATGTAAAGCTGGATTGGGGGAATTGTGGTATAATTTCCACAAAAAGTCAAACCTAAGTCTAACATAAGACAATTTTAAACATTGTCTGAATCAGTAGAAATCTTGAAATAAATCACTCTACATGCCCATTCTTTCTTAAACTATAAATAAGCATGATTGTGATTTCTGCTAAAAATAGACATTGATGTCACACTGTATTACCCTTATGGTTATATAAAGTCACATGGTTTTCTTAGTTTAAAAATAGCTAGATGTAAGACATCAATAATCATCATTTTGCGAGATCTTTTTAGGCAACAATAATTTATTTATTTATTTGAGGGAGAAAAATCTGGTCAAAACTTTCAAATACCACCTTTAAGAAATATTGAAAACCAAAATATAAAACAAATGCTGTCAGGGACAATATTAAACATACAGCTTTAACAATATTAAAAAGAAATATAGAACTTTTTTAATAGATTGACAAGAGTTATACATAAATAATGAAACTGGGAAGTTTGGTGTATTTACTACAACAAAAATTGCAAAAAATAGTTGGTATTGCCCAACGTCAAGGAAGCACATATATACTAGTGAAGAAGTTACATTGATGGTTTCAAAACAGTCTGTGAAGTCTGTTTACATGAACTGGCTAATCGAATATATATAAGCATAATGAATGGTTGACCTTCTTTTTACTTAAAAGAGCATTTTGTTTTTAAAACTGTGGACTTTTAAGGTAGGAGTAAACTGAAATTCTGAAAATAACAAAAAAACGGGTGGAGCTGAGACTTCTTAATTGCAGGAGTGTCTTTAAAAAGAATGTTTTAAAGAAATTGTAGCTATTAGTCATACTGTGCCACAATTTTGACTTTTGGTTTTATGCCTAATGGCATGCATCTGACATTTTATTATTTTTAACTTTACAATCATTATTTTATTTAGACAGGATGCTTGTATTCAATGCCATTACATGATAAACATAAGATATCTCATGCAGAATATAGGTATTCATGAAAAAGAAATGATAACCTTGGTTATATTTGGCTTTTGCTTGAACAACCACTGATACCTTCAGCTAAATTTAAGTTTTGTAAAGCCTATTCAATATACTTTCTGGCATACTATCATTATTTGGTAAATGTTTTTATTAAACTTTTACATAGTAAAGATGCAGCTTTTTAAAATGATCTAATTTTGTTTAGCCAATATCCTCAGTTTTCATCCAAATGTTGTATTGTTAGTAGTTCTAAGTTGTCAAAAAGAAACAGTTCAAATATTAAGTACCAACAGCTGAATGTTTGAAGTTGAAATAAGTTTACCATTTCACTCTTATTCTGCTAAGTACAACTTGATCAGGCTATGGTTAATTGTATAGGCCCAGATCTGATCAGACTGGCTGCAATAATTGTGGATCGGAAGGTCGCAGTTCAGTCCCTGGGCACCTCATCAGTGCCCCTGTGCTATAATAATAGAAATGTCGCTGCACAGTATCGGCAAAAATGCCAACAAATCCCATCCCAATCCCATGCCAGGTCTGATCATAGACTACACAGTTGTCTACAGATCCTCTTGTAATTGGTCCTGTTACTGTTGACTGTAGTTTTTCAGCTTATATCTAAGTTATTGTATTGCTTAGTTTTAAATGCAAACTGATTAAGGATTTGAATCTATGCAAATTCTTGAACATCTACAGAAGAATGTGGAATTTAAGAACATATGTTGAGGCAGCGCATCCGCAAGCTTTGTAAACCAGCTGCTTCCTTATGTTTTTAGACTCTGATTCATGGTGAAGGAAAGAACAGCCATCAAAAACAATCTTTTTACATTTCATCAATGACATAAGCATTAATCTCCTTGGGGCCCCTTACAGTGTTCACAAAACTTATTCCTGTCAAAAGCAGACAAAGATTAGAACTGGTTCTTATCAAATTGTGAGTTGATTGCTGTAACAAGTTGGTGGATCATAACTCATGCAATAAGTAGATTGATTGACCTGTTTGTGTTTTTTATGACTTCAGCAAAATTTGAAGAAAATATGTTTTGGGCACCAATGTCTACAATACCAAAACCACCATTACAAGAATAACATCAATTACTATTTATTGTATCACCACCATCATTATAATTACCATTGTCATCATTGTCTTCTCCATGGTTATGTTCATCATCAGGTCCCTGGATCCTTCTCCACCATCTTCATCTTTTCATCCTCATTTCTTAATCCTAAACCTGTCAGCTAAGGCGCACAGTTAAATAAACATTCAAATTATGGATCTTGTGGACAAAATTAACTACAATTTAAATGAAGCATGGGATCTGTGCTTGGGATCTGTGTAAACAATATACAATTGTAGTTGAATGTACTCCACCCTTTTCGAATAACAATCTTTACTCCAGATAATAAAAAATCTATTGTTGCAAAACACCTACAACATAACTTTTAGCAGTTAATGTTCAAGACAGGCATGGGATTTATAATGTTCTACTAATTGCAATGTTGATTGAACCAATTACCATAAGCAGGTTCCCAATTAGGGAGGTGAAAAAATAATCACGAACTGGTAGCTGGCATAATCAAAGCTCTTACACTGCTGAGCATGAATCAGTCAGGCTCATGTAAATAGTACAGATCCAAATCAGCAAGCCCCAGTTCGGACTGACTTATAATATACACAAGTTGCTGTTGAGTCCAGAGAAATATTTTGCTTATTTCCATGTATATGTTAGCAATTAATAATGAACAAACCAGGGATATTAACAAAATGATCAGGATAAACCTGATAATAGTAAGCCTGACACACATGGTTCCTTATCTTTGCAGGGGTATATCATTGTTTTGGAGGGATAGCTACAGAGTTTTTCATTGTCTGACTTGTCTCCACTGCCAGTAGTGAGCTGGATGAAATCTCAGGGACTTATCTTTCTACGAACTGACAGCTAATGATAAGGCAGTGCCCAAGCTCTGTTTTTTCAGCCTGTTGTTTTGAAATTAATTGTTCATCAGAATTCTTACGCATTTTTATGTGTGACCTCCTTGGAGATCTATTTCTTATGTAGAAGATTTTTAAGGCTTTTCTGCGTTGGTGGAGTACTTTTCTTCAGCTTACAGAAGGAATGATTACCAATTATATTTAAGACAGAAAGAATTTTTGTTACAACATTTTTGATTGTTGTATTGTATGGCATGTCTGTTTATGAAGTACACATGACAACATAAACAATAAGGTTTAATTGGTAAAATACTGATGGATGTTACATAGTTTGATTGAGTTGTATATGTCTTTGTCAAGAAAGTAAAACTTGACAGCTTGGAATATGAAGTTAATTGGTAATTAAGAATTCTCCTTTCATCATTTGGTTGATGTGTATGTCTCAGTCTTAAATTGTTAATGATACGATTTATTGGTGTATTGTAGAAATTGGACTGTCTAACTGATGCTGTCTAGCCATCGATTACACAAATTTTCTCTGCCTGACCTGACCTGTTATGTTTTGTATAAAGTCAATTGATCAAAACTTTTGATTAATGAAACAAATGTTTGACGATGTGTAAACATTATGGAATACAACTGTAGCGTTATATCTGTCTATGCGAAGAGTGCACTGCAAGTCAGATGTAAGAACTCCTTAATTGTCCAATAGGCCATGCAGGAACTTGATTTTCCTTAAACTCATTCATTAAGAAGTAAGAGTATTTAATTATGTCAACACTTCCTGCTTGACCATGGGAAATGTTTACCAAACTTAATGTTTTTCAAAATAAAATTTATATAGATAAAAAGTCACAGCAAACTATAACACTGTTAAACAATGTTTAATTTTTCTTTATATTTAGCAACCTTTCAATTTTTTTTTTCCTGTTAAACAATGTTTCAAGTCATTGAAATCTTCCACATTTTACAAATGTTTAGCATTTTTTAATTAAATTTGACTTAATCTTTTATGAATAAATAATTTTCTTAATCTTAACTTATTCAAACCCATCCTTGTGTCTGTTTGAAAGATCCTATTGGATAAAATTGCTTGCCGTCAATAAGTGGGTGTGGAAATAGTTGTTTTAACTCTATTCATTGGCTAAGGCAAGTAGTGTAGATCCATTTATCATATAGACCATCTGAATAGTGTCTACACTATTTGTTGCAAAGTCCCTCGCTACTTGTTTACCTTTGGATGTTGTTGTTTTTTAAATTACTGAGATTTTGTAATGTTTGTTCATAATAAAGACCCAACCTGGTAGTGCAATCGGTAGAGCGTCGGTACGGGAGGCCCCCAGTATCATCCCGGGCTGTGACATACCAAAGTCGTTAAAAAAGGTGGTGGTATAACTCCTTTGCTCGAGCAAATATAAGGGTAGTTCCACAACTTGTTGGCCCGGTGTCAGGATAATATGACTGGGTGTGGTATCATGCCAGGTGTTCATTGCATGCTATACACACTGAAGGCAGCACTATATCTGCTTCATGTGGACACTGTCTCCAGATAACTGAAATACTGTGTGCTGGACGATAAACCCAATAAACAAAATAATAATAAAGCATAAGAATGGATTAAGCAGGGGTCTTATCTGTGATTTTGCAGATCTTTCTTCACCTTGAGTTAAGATTCTGGTAGGGCTAAAACAAGTATTTATCAAACTTTCATACACATCCCAGCTGTAGATCAGCCTGATATCTCTGACAATGAATTTATTCTCTCAGAAACTAAGGTTAAAAGATAAAGTATCACGCAGCAGGTCTGAGTGAAAATAAATGTTTTCATTTCATGGAAATCAAATGCAAACTTCCGCTTCAACAAGGTGTGATAGAAATGTAAGCCTTGGTACATAGAGGTCATAGGTTCAGTCATAGGTCTTCAAGTGGTACTTATATTTAGGTTGCCTTGTTACCTTGTGGAAAAAGATGGTTTTACTTGGCCTGATGTCATATCGTGAAATGACTGTTGATTATCAGTTATGAACAGTTGATTATCAATCAACACCTTCTAGCTCCAAGACTGACACTGGCCAAAGCCTTTAACACAAAGAAATAGAAATACTTCATAGATAAACATACCATCCAGAACACTAAAAAGGAAATATTAAACTGAAAACCAGACATAAAAGCTCAATCAGTAGAGCATCAGCTTCAGGTACAAGAAGCCCATGGTTCAGTCCTGTGCCATAACTGACCAAAGTCTTTAAAATGATAGTGGTATAGGTCCCATATGAATGCTCAAGGAAATATGAGGGCAGTTCCACAATTGGTTGACCCAGAGTCAGGAATGGGCACAACTTGTGCTCTTGAATATGGTGCAAATTTGCAATTAAAAATGTTATTTGTAAGTTAAATGGCAATTTTCTGGAAGCAGGAAAGAAGAAAGCTGAGTAGGTAATGCTCCAGGTACTGTACAATACATAATGGCTGTAAATTAAAGCTATTGGTTAAATCTTGCACATATAGAACAATCATTCTATTGCTCTTGAACTTTGCTACTGTCTTATGACATTTTATCCACTGGCAATATTCAGGCATCTGAAAAAGTTACAAGCAAACCCTGGGGTGTGCGGTATTTCATACTTGAATGCAATCCTGGTCCCGAGACTCATCCAGAAAGCCAGACACTCAGGACCTTGCATGCCATCTATACCAGACATTTTGCATTAAATTTCATTTATCATGTGTCTGATTTTTTTAGATATTTTTTCATTACTTGATTTTTTTCAAGCTTTTCACTCCTCCATCTGGTATTCAAATGCATCAGTTAAGAAGGAAGGTACTGTTTAAAATTCAAGGTCATAGAATCAAAAATTGGGGGAGGTAAATCAACTCATCTTAAATTTACGTCACTTATGATGTGTAAGAGCTCTTAACCAATTTACCTGTATAAAACTTTTGCATGAAGCTCATATGGCAGGAGTGACTACAAAAGTTAACAGGAAAGCTGTAAGCGGTTGATATGTTAAGTACTGATGTTGAATTACAGCTTGAAACTGCCTCATTCATACATTTGCATTTTACCGTCAGGTAGTTCATCTTTCTTTATACAAAGGAGGGAAGGGTAAAATATAGCTCTTAAGTCTTTTTGTAAAGAAGGGTAGAAAAAATAAACAGGAAGTGAAACCATATGGGGGAATGTATGGGTTGTTTTGGGTTTCTCTTTGTGCAGAGTCCCCAAATTGGCTTGTTCCCTGTAGGACTGTGGGAACTCTTGGTTGTGTTGCTGTTGGAGCTATGCAGGGTACCAATGTGTAGTTGTCAGTAAGGAAGCTGAGAAGCAGCTGGCCAGAGTGAGAAAACTTGTTGCGGCTTCTTGTATCATATTGATACAGTGTCTTGGGCTATATACATAGATGGGATACTAGTGTTTTATTGTATGTGTTGTTTCTTTGGGGGTGTTAATTAAATAATGCCATGGATGTATGTGCTACGAGTTTTAAACAGTTCTGATTCCAGTCAATGTGCCAGTATGTGCATTTTTTCTTAGTCAGAAAAAAACATAAAATCTATTTGATTCATTTATTAAGTTAAAACTAGACATGTGAAGAAATTTTATCAGAGGTTCAAGAAGAGACCATTTAATTGTTAGAGAAATATAATATTCAGTTTAATGAGATAATTTAAAAATAATAACTGATGTTAGGAAATTACAAATGTTTTACTCAGATTTAAGTGCATACATGTAAACTTTTTATGTGGCCAAAGTGGAAGGTTTTTGCTTGCAAAATGGGAGATTTGTTACTTTCATATAAACAAAGTTATCTGTTTCCAAATAGGGTGATTTCTGAAAATGTGTAAAACTCCCTGCATTTTCAAATAATTTTGAACCTTAAAAGTGGGAGTCTCACTTCAATAGTAAGAGAGTTCACATGTATGTAAGTGGACTAATAGGATTAATAAGAAGACAATATAATAATCTTTTTGTCGCATTAAACAAATATTATTTCATAAAGTTGTGTAATCAAAATTTAAATTGTTATAATTATTATTGTTGGCATTATATAGTATGCAAGATACACATACTTAACTTTGATGAAAGGTTTGAATAAATAGGGTTTCATTTGATCCAAAATTGGACAGAAAATTTTAGTTAGAAAGTTTAGTTATTTATGCAGAAGTCATGTATAAGATGATAAGAATGGGGTTGGGCATGACTTGTTTCTGCTGAGTCATGTAATGGAGTTTGGTGAAGGTCAGTGGAAGGGGGCAGAAATGGACATAGAAATAAATAATTGAACAAAAGGCTTAACCTTGCCCTTTAAAATCTTTTGTCTTGATACAAATGGGGAAGATATTAGATATAAAAACAAGATCTTGTAGTACAATAGAAAGGACCTAATCGTGTAATGTTGAAATAGAGAGGACAGGAATATATTATCACTGACATCAAAGCATGTACAGGTCTTAATTCTTCCTCTTCTATACCAAAACCAATCCATTTTTACACACAGGATATTGTCTTGTTAGGAGG
Source organism: Sinonovacula constricta (assembly GCA_007844125.1). Classification (NCBI taxonomy): domain Eukaryota; kingdom Metazoa; phylum Mollusca; class Bivalvia; order Cardiida; family Solecurtidae; genus Sinonovacula; species Sinonovacula constricta. Next base: position 5,500,251 of record CM017568.1, on the reverse strand, counting down.
AGATATTGTGCAATGGAATAAACTGAACTGGATGTACATTTAGACAAGAACTGTAGAAATGTACGATATAGTGGAATAAACAGAATCTTGTGTTAAATTGGAACTGAGACGACAAAAATGACATCAAAATTAAAGCTTAACAAACGCTGGTGTTGCAACTTCAACAAAAAACAACCAGCTTAATACCTGATAGGAAGAATGCAGTTTACAGTGCTGTAAAAAAGATAAAACCTGGTACATTGAAATCAAAACATACTGGGGCAAACAGCATTTTGACAGAAAGGAGAATATATGGAATTTTGCTGTGCAATACAGTTGACGAAATTGTGTGTTAGGACAAGTGGCTGTATTAAAAAAAAAAACTTCTAAATAAAACAAAATCTTAATAAGCTTTATCAGACAACAAGTCTCGCAATCTTGAAACATAACAGAACAAAAAAAAATGGAGTTCCGACAGATGTCATACATGTATAGCAGCTGCACGTCACAAAGCTGGGCGGCAGAAAGTTTCCGACAGTTTGAGAGCTTCTGCGACAAGTTCAGCCATATCAGTCCCTCGGAACTTCTCTCTTTTCCGGCCCCTTTCCTGCCCCTTCCCTCACTGGACTTATCATCAGCCTTTCCAGATCATAGTCTTCTACCAGGCCTAGATCTCTTCCGGCCACGGTAAGTTACACACATTCCATTGTTATAAAGGACTTCCTGTCTTATTTTAATGTATTCTTTATTTATTCCTTCAAATAAGTGTCAGCTATGTATTGTTCAAAAGGGTTAAAATATCTCACAATTTAAAAAAAAGACTCTTTCCTCAGAGCAGTCAAATGTTCCATGGTAAGACTTGTATGACAGTTGTGGGAAAATGTCTTGTTCCTAATTGTGTAAAGCCTGGCTTCTATCAGAGTTGTGTGTGGGTTTGGGGTGTGGAGAGGACTTGTTCTCAGATAAGAGGAAAGATAAAAATCATAAGGCAGATTAAAATATAAAAAGGAAAAGTTAAACGATTTTTGTGACTACATTGTATGAGAAGGTGTCTTTAGCACCACTTTTCAAAGGTGAGCATGAGGTTTCGTGACCCTCTCAATGGCAGGCTGGTTAACCTTTATGTTAAGAAGTTCCATTTCTTCTAAGATAATCACTTCAAACATGAAATGCTTGCTTATTAACAAAAGCAGAATCCAAAAGTGCAGATAAACCTAACATTATTTTTTTTTTTTTCAGAGTAATGGCCCTTTTTGCATTTAAAATTATTATACAATGCAGCGCTGAGAAAAGTGGAGTGGTCTGTCTCTGGACAGCTCTTGTTAAAATGGCATTGCTTCATAAGGTTATCTTATTCCCCGACTTGTTAATGAAAATTAAGAAGTTTATCACTGCTTGAATATGTTCTAGAGATAATAGATAAACTGGGATGATAAACCCAATAAACAAATAATAATAGATAATCCTGATTATAAATTTATTCATTGGTTTTGTCTTTTTGTTTTGATAATATCATCACACCAACAAAAAAACTGTCCCAACTATCATCAGTGGAGAAGGACCTCAGTTGACCATATGGGTTGAGTTCTGAACTTGAACACCACCAGTCCACTTCTCACATTTAGTTTATATGCTGAATGGCACAATAAACCCCAAATTTTATATATAGGGCAGTTATAATACCAGCAATATGCTCGGTCAGATGAAATGTAGAAAGATTTGTATAGTTAGCACTTCACTTAGTTAGTAAATTATGGCTAAAATCTGTAATGGTGACCTCTTGAAGAAGCTACTCTAGTGGGAAGATGTTTGTGTAACAAAGTATTGGCAATTGTTAGACAGCAGGATAGTTTCTTTCATAAAGCATGTTCTTCAGAATGGAGACCATTCTGAAGACCTTTTGCTCCAGAGTCATTTAAAATACTTTGTCTAGTGACTCTAACCAGAGTCATTCAAAATACTTTGTCTAGTGACTCTAACCAGAGTGATTCACAATACTTTGTCTGGTGGCTCTAACCAGAGTCATTCAAAATACTTTGTCTAGTGACTCTAACCAGAGTCATTCAAAATACTTTGTCTAGTGACTCTAACCAGAGTCATTTAAAATACTTTGTCTAGTGACTCTAACCAGAGTCATTCACAATACTTTGTCTAGTGACTCTAACCAGAGTCATTCAAAATACTTTGTCTGGTGGCTCTAACCAGAGTCATTCAAAATACTTTGTCTGGTGACTCTAACCAGAGTCATTCACAATACTTTGTCTAGTGACTCTAACCAGAGTCATTCAAAATACTTTGTCTGGTGGCTCTAACCAGAGTCATTTAAAATACTTTGTCTTGTGGCTCTAACCAGAGTCATTCAAAATACTTTGTCTAGTGACTCTAACCAGAGTCATTCACAATACTTTGTCTAGTGACTCTAACCAGAGTCATTCAAAATACTTTGTCTGGTGGCTCTAACCAGAGTCATTTAAAATACTTTGTCTAGTGACTCTAACCAGAGTCATTCACAATACTTTGTCTAGTGACTCTAACCAGAGTCATTCAAAATACTTTGTCTGGTGGCTCTAACCAGAGTCATTTAAAATACTTTGTCTTGTGGCTCTAACCAGAGTCATTCAAAATACTTTGTCTAGTGACTCTAACCAGAGTCATTTAAAATACTTTGTCTAGTGGCTCTAACCAGAGTCATTTAAAATACTTTGTCTAGTGGCTCTAACCAGAGTCATTCAAAATACTTTGTCTAGTGGCTCTAACGAGAGTCATTCAAAATACTTTGTCTAGTGGCTCTAACCAGAGTCATTTAAAATACTTTGTCTAGTGGCTCTAACCAGAGTCATTTAAAATACTTTGTCTAGTGGCTCCAACCAGAGTCATTTAAAATACTTTGTCTAGTGGCTCTAACCAGAGTCATTTAAAATACTTTGTCTAGTGGCTCTAACCAGAGTCATTTAAAATACTTTGTCTAGTGACTCTAACCAGAGTCATTTAAAATACTTTGTCTGATGGCTCTAACCAGAGTCATTCAAAATACTTTGTCTAGTGACTCTAACCAGAGTCATTCACAATACTTTGTCTAGTGACTCTAACCAGAGTCATTCAAAATACTTTGTCTGGTGGCTCTAACCAGAGTCATTCAAAATACTTTGTCTGGTGGCTCTAACCAGAGTCATTCAAAATACTTTGTCTGGTGGCTCTAACCAGAGTCATTTAAAATACTTTGTCTTGTGGCTCTAACCAGAGTCATTCAAAATACTTTGTCTAGTGACTCTAACCAGAGTCATTTAAAATACTTTGTCTGATGGCTCTAACCAGAGTCATTCAAAATACTTTGTCTAGTGACTCTAACCAGAGTCATTCACAATACTTTGTCTCGTGACTCTAACCAGAGTCATTCAAAATACTTTGTCTGGTGGCTCTAACCAGAGTTATTTAAAATACTTTGTCTTGTGGCTCTAACCAGAGTCATTCAAAATACTTTGTCTAGTGACTCTAACCAGAGTCATTTAAAATACTTTGTCTAGTGGCTCTAACCAGAGTCATTCAAAATACTTTGTCTAGTGGCTCTAACCAGAGTCATTCAAAATACTTTGTCTAGTGGCTCTAACCAGAGTCATTCAAAATACTTTGTCTAGTGGCTCTAACCAGAGTCATTTAAAATACTTTGTCTAGTGGCTCTAACCAGAGTCATTTAAAATACTTTGTCTAGTGACTCTAACCAGAGTCATTTAAAATACTTTGTCTAGTGGCTCTAACCAGAGTCATTTAAAATACTTTGTCTAGTGGCTCTAACCAGAGTCATTTAAAATACTTTGTCTAGTGGCTCTAACCAGAGTCATTTAAAATACTTTGTCTAGTGGCTCTAACCAGAGTCATTTAAAATACTTTGTCTAGTGGCTCTAACCAGAGTCATTTAAAATACTTTGTCTAGTGACTCTAACCAGAGTCATTTAAAATACTTTGTCTAGTGGCTCTAACCAGAGTCATTTAAAATACTTTGTCTAGTGGCTCTAACCAGAGTCATTTAAAATACTTTGTCTAGTGGCTCTAACCAGAGTCATTTAAAATACTTTGTCTAGTGGCTCTAACCAGAGTCATTTAAAATACTTTGTCTAGTGACTCTAACCAGAGTCATTTAAAATACTTTGTCTAGTGGCTCTAACCAGAGTCATTTAAAATACTTTGTCTAGTGGCTCTAACCAGACTCATTCAAAATACTTTGTCTTGTGCCTCTAACCAGAGTCATTCAAAATACTTTGCTGGTGGCTCTAACCAGAGTCATTCAAAATACTTTGCTTGTGGCTCTAACCTAAGTCATTTACAATACTTTGTCTAGTGGCTCTAACCAGAGTCATTTACAATACTTTGTCTAGTGGCTCTAACCAGAGTCATTCAAAATACTTTGTCTAGTGGCTCTAACCTAAGTCATTTACAATACTTTGTCTAGTGGCTCTAAGCCTGCTTAATGCCAACCAAACTAAGGCAAACAGTGTAGATCCCCATCATTGAGTTTCTGCTGGGAGCTGTCTGATCAGAATCTTCACTGTTCATTGCTTGGTCTCTCTATCAGTATTGTATGGTTATCATGACATTTTTCAGAAGGTAAAACTAATTTTTTTGATAGTGAGCAAAAGAATCTTTTTTTTTGGCATTATCTTGTAATGATAAAACAATTTTTTTCAAGCGTTTGTTATGTAGAGTGTTCTATCTGACAAATATTCATATTTTATAAAATGCACATATTCCAGAGTCAATCAAGGTGACTCATTACATGATTCTGAGAATGCATTCAGTTGTGTGCCTATAATTTAATGTGTTTTATATTACTTGCCATATGCTGTTTGTTCATTATGTATCTTCAGGTAAGCTTTTACAGATGGTTTACATCAATAAGCAAAAACATTAAAATAGAAAAACTAAGACTTAAGATTTGAAATGGAAAAATAAAGAAATTTAATGAAGGTTTTGAGATGGTTTTTTTGCTCTTTTTCAAGAAATGAATCATCTCACAGATGCAAATATATCCATGCAAAACACAATGGATCTTTAATGACTAGGACTCGTTATTTTATCCAGTGAAAACAAAACATGATAAAAGCACAATGGGGCTTTTCTTACATGAACTATTCTGGTAATATTATCAAATTGGATTTGGTCTGCAAGCATGAACTTGTCTACTTAATGTTAACAATTTTTATGTAAAACACAACAACATTAATGTAGATTTCACAATGAAACCATGTTCAACTTTGTGCAGTCTCAAGTTATTTGGTATATGAACAGGTAATGTATTGAAATAGTTGTATTTGTTTTAAACAAGTTTAAAATAGATTAATGCATTGCTCTTGAAGAATATACTGCTGATGATTCCCTTTTTTCTGTTTGAATGATTGAAACTCTAAGCATGTACCTTTTGTCCAAATATTCTGCTTAAAGGTGGTATCTGACAGTTTGCCTACATGAAATACATGTAATAATATATATTGTATATTTGAGGGAATTGGGGCATTGTTTCTACATTAACTCACACTGTAGTCTAAGCAATTATGATATTGAATACAACCTTGGTTGTTAGATAGTATAAGACATGAAAATAATTGCTTTATACCTCCATTCTTTCCAAATCTATAAATATGCATAATGGGGATTTCTGCTAAAACTAGGTATCTACATCACAGCAAATTACGCAGATGGTCATATAATGTGACCAAAAGTAAATGATCACGTGGTTTGTACTTTTTTAAAAATAGCTCACTGTGCAGCATGGCTCAGATAGAAAATACCTTTTTGTAATGAGCAGTGGAGTTCTATGCTTCACATAGATGTAGGGCATCAATAAACAGCATTTCACAGGATCTGTTCATGTAACAATAATTCATTTGGTTATTTAAGAGAGAAAATATAGGATCCAAACTGTATGATGCCGCCTTTAGACAGCTCATACTAATGCTACAACTACTGATGCTGCCGGAAAATATGCTCTTTCTACTACTTCTGGTAAACCAAATAAACAAAAGAAATGTGTAAGTCTTATAGGATATGCTAGACCTGGTATGTAAATCATGTTTATGTAGGTAATGTAATTTGCTGCTAACGAAGGCAGAAAGAAACCTGGGCTCGACCCCCAGCATGAATTATGGATTGTTTTGACCAATTAGTGCTGGGTGGTGGTGGGCTGGGGGTGAGGGGCACTGAGTGGTGAGAACTTGGCAGACTTTTTACATGTCAGGGTTCTTAGTCCCAGATCTTTCCATACACATGTGCAATTATTGTCAGAGTGACTCACAACTACACCACCTTTCCTTGAGTGGGTACAAGTCCCATATTTTTCCATACATATGCACACTAATTGTCAGAGTGACACATAACCTCACAGCCTTTCATTGCATTGCACAGGTTCAAGTCCCAGATCTTTACACACTCTCGTTACCGGAGGTCTTCCAGCTGACTTATGGTGCACCAGTGGTTCTACCCAGGCACTTAATGCTGGACATGTTGCATTGACAATAACAATAACCTCAAAGTGAGCCATGTATTTTACCCACATTGTAGGGTTTTGTCACAGTTTGTAGAATTAATTTGTGTAGCAAACTCTTTTCACTCCATTTGTCTTGGGTAAGCCTAGAGGTTGTTGCTTATGTGGTATGAATCATTACATAAAACCTTGAACTAATACAGGATGAAGTGTAAATAGTGTTTTTTTGCTATATTTTGTGCTAATAATTGAAGAAATGTCCTAGCACTGAAGCTATAGAGTTGAGTCAGTTAAAAGGCATGCCATTCAGAGGGGTACTTGATGATTGTATGATTACACTTAAAAGTTGCTCAGATTGCTGTCTGTTTGACATGCTAAGATTGCTGTCTGTTTGACATGCTAAGATTGCTGTCTGTTTGACATGCTCAGATTGCTGTCTGTTTGACATGCTAAGATTGCTGTCTGTTTGACATGCTAAGATTGCTGTCTGTTTGACATGTGATGATCATAGTTCAGGAGGTGAGAAGAAGGATTTTGAGGATGATAATGATGAAGCTGATGGCTGCGATGATTGAAGCTGATAGTTGCGATGATGATGTTTATGTTGATGATATTAATGATGCGGATGATGTTAAGAAAGAAGATGAATGATTGATGATAATTAAAGATAATGTTTAATAATAATAACAGCAATGATGAATAACAATCCGTTGCCAAATAATAATAAAATAAAGTGGCATTATCTACAGGCATTAATTGAAATTTTCCCACGAATATTTGTCATTTTCTGTTAGATTTGTACATTGCACTATCTGACAGAGCTTAATTAGAGGAATATGAGTTGAGGCAGCCTGCACCCAAACATTTGTTTTTCCCAGTGGGCTTATCAGCCAATTGCTTGTAGTAGTCTTATCAATATGTTCCTCCTGAACCTGCTTTGTTTATTAAAAACCCTGATTCTTAATTATTTCCTATCAATTAAACACAAGAATAACAAGAAATAGTGTTATAGGGACTCTGCAAAAAGGACAGATATATATCTGGCTGATCTAGATCTACTCGTTTTTGTCAAATCTGATCAAGTAAAGGGAAGCAGGATTGGAGTTAATTTTATGGGTACACACCCTTTTCTCAGCATGCTGGCAACTTCTTGTTTAAATTATACACCTTTTATACCTGATTCTACCTGGGAAAATAAGTTCCAAGTTTATCAGCAAATGTGGTCCAATTTTATACAGATGCATCCAATAGATTGGGTGATTTTTCTTCAACCATTTTTGTGTGGTTGAGATGAAGATTTATATGCAGTACAAAAGATAAAGTGGTACTTGGTAACCTTTTGGAGGAGAACCAGTGTTAAGGTTATATCCAACCCTCTGAGCAAGAAATAACATGAACAGTTTCTTGCTGATTGTCCTATGTTTGTGCTTAAGTTGTCTTGTAACATTGGCCACAAAACATGATTTATTGTGGTGAGGGTACAGGGGTGGGGGTATTGGAGGTGATCCTATCTCTGCATATGCAGCATAGTTAGCTATTTTTAGAACCAGCCACCTGGGATTGTAATTATACAGCATCTTATTTATATTTCCTTACCTAAACTAAGAAATTTCTTTAAATTTTTAAAAATCTTTATTTGTAGATTTAATGGTTATGAATGAAATTAAGTAAATTATCTGACCTGTTTATCAGATGTTATCACCTTCCTTGATGTTATAAATCAAAGATTTCAGAAAACATGAAAACAATTGAGAGAGGACAAACTCAAAACAAATATTTGTCAATTTTCTAATTGCCTGAAAGGTTAGGGTTATAATTTAGTCCTATTAAGCTTTTACCGTATTTCCCCAGCCATAAGTTGACTAAAAGAATGTCACTGTACTAACATTTTTACATATCAAAACATAATCATTGTGTTCAAAGTCGTTGTCTTTAATCCGAAATTATCACTCAGATGTGTACTGGCTAACAGCTTTAAATGTGTCAGTTTCATGTGTAGCAAGTGAAATTAGCAGGTGTTGACCTCACAGCAGGTGTTGACCTCACAAACGCAAGTACATCGAAGTCAGCAGGACATAAAATTCTTTGATCTGTGTCACCAAGTGTTGCATGATGCGAGATATCAAGGAAGAGGGGATGAGTTTGATACAGTGCACAAGATTATACGGCACAAATGACAGTTTGCAGTAATCTAAGGTTATGCAAATTAGCCAACTGTATGAGAGTAACTTATCTACCATTCATAATGATTTATCTGCATTCGAGATTTGATGGCTAAGCGATTATGTCACTTTAATTAAATTCAGCATATGATATAAGTTAACGCTTGTTTATTGTTTACGTAACACCGCTGTCAAAAAATGTCAGAATTAAAATATATTTCATATGACAATAGCTTCAAGCTCAGAGGTGTAAAGTTTGCTGAAAATTCTAATAATAGACCATTTCACTGGCTGCTCAGTATATATATATCAGTAAACAACACGGAATTTCAGTCACATGGAACAAAGTCACATAATATTTATAGGCAATCAGTATTGAAATGAAAATGGTTGCGAGTACAAGTGACAACACTTCAAACTGCTTATTCGACCAAATATTACATGATCCACTGTTGAGATTTTACTAATCTGAGTATAGCAACAGTCTAGCTTGTATTTACCTGACTTTCCCGCTCTGTTCACATGTTTACTCATAAGCATCAATGCTCAGTTTACCTAGATTCCTTTCTTTTAATGTCTTTTACATGGACGTTGCCATCTGTGTTTTCCTTCATTCTTGATTGGTCATATAGGCTGGCATTCCTTTATCGATCGGAAATAAATTTGGCATAATCGTAAGCGCATGATAATATTTGACATAAATGGTCGATTGTGTAATCCCTGTTACCAATTCATATAGGAGCACCTGGTGCGTAGTGGTATTGTCGCCAATTTGTAACTCCTCTGACTGCTTATCCTCTTACCATGTCGGCTCGAGCCCCAGTCGGAGCGATGGACTTAATGTGGGAAGGTCTTTTAGCTGACTTGCAGGGCACCCGTGGTTTGCCAGACATTTGTCTGGGGTCTTAGTCTACCAAATAGTTGGTTGTCACAATAATTTTCATAATAGGTTGCTGGGATGTATTTAAAAAAAAAACATAAACAAAAACAGTACATATAAAAAGTCTCAAATAATTGTAAACCTGAAGTTTGTGGTATAATACTTACCAAAAGTGTTACAGTGATGAATTCAATATGATATCTCAATACATGAAAAAACATTTTGACTTACGGTGGGGTCGAAATAAAACCTGGCCATATCGGCCTATGACCTCCACCTCTACTTATGAGTGAAGAAGACTTATGGCTGAAGAAATACAGTAATTATTGGTGGAAAACAACATGTAAAAACTGTTAGATTTGTTTCTAGATTATAATAATTTACGTTGTTCTCAAACCACTATGAGCATAGCTCCAAAAATATATTGCTGCAGGAGCTGGCTGATCTGAATCTACGCTGTTTGCGTAGGCTAGGTAAATTTGTAAGTTTAAGGTTAGCATTTATCCATACATTCATCTGAAACATTTAAAAAACTACCTTGCTTTAAGTTCCTTCAACTTTTCTCACAGACATAATTTTGTTTGCCCCTTCTTGTTTGCTTGCATCTCTCATCTTTTACAAGTGAATTCTCATGCACTACTTCTTTGATCCTATTAAATCACTCTTTTTTTTTTTTTTTGCATTAAGCTTATATATGCTTAGAATGATTAGCATTACTAACAAGTATCTCTGTAGGGAAACTTCTCACACTATGCATTATGCTATCATATGTTACCTGTACCTGCAATTTTAATCAGAAAGTGGGGGGGGGGGGGGGGAAACGTGCCAGAGAAACCATTATTGCATAACATTACAGTAAAGGTGGATAAAATCTGTTTTCTTTGCTTAAAGTATACAGTAGAAGTTACTTTCTCAGCACTTAGCAAAAAAAACTAGATTAAGGAAAACTCATTAATGTCGACTGTGGGATATTAAGACTTTGTTAACCCTTAGCTTGCTAAGCGTGTATTTATATAATTTTGGCAAACAGTCTAGATCCAGATCAGCCAGTTGACTGCTGTGAGATGTCTGATCATGATCTGTACTATTTGCTGCTGAATCTGTTAGCAATTTGTCTAGGTACCTTTGCATGTCACATTAAAACAATGAATAAGAATGAGTCAGCATTTTTAACAAATCTAGCAAGCTTGCTTAACCTGGCTTAGGCCAAAAGTGCAGCTGGGAGACATCTGATCTGTATCTACATAGTTTGCTTCAGACTCCAGAAATATGTGTCGCCACCTTTGTCGGAAGTTATAAGAAAATGAATGTGTAAATGTTATTAACAAATGTAGCAAGCTGAATATGAGATGAGCCCGGAGCTAGCTAACTACATATGTTCATAAAGTAACATCATTATGTCAGGTAATAAGACTTATTTATATGGATATAGCTTAAATATATGTTGTGCTGACTGTGTCATGAAAACACTAATGATGAGGAGGAGGAGAAAGATTTTGATGATGATGACATTGAAGATAATGGTGGTGATGATGCTGATTATGATGATATTTATGATGATAATCATGATGATATGAGTATTGATACTGATGATGATGATGATGATGCTTATGGTGATGATGATTATGATGATGATGATGATTATGGTGATAATGGCAGTCAGCATTGTCATAATACTGATGATGGTAGTTATGATGATGGTAATAATAACAATCATCATCATAATAACATCACAATAATTATGTTCTACTCATAATTAGAAAGAGTCACATATTTACTGCCATCCTGACACGCAGATGCTAGCCAGAGTCAGAAAGCTTTCTTTCAGCAGATATTGCTTGATACTTACATAACTTAACTCCTCAAGGTTAACTGCACAAACATGTTCATGAGATGAGCCTGACCTGTATTGCCCCACACACATCTACCATGAGGCAGTAAACAATTTACACCGCCTCATTAAAAACACCTCTTAATTGCAAAAAAGAAATCAGTTGTATGGGTAGATATGAACCATATGTAGCAATTTAACCCTTTGCCTGCTAGGAGCATGAATTGATCATGTCTAGGTAAATAGTAGAGATCCAGAGCTATTTGATCAAAATCTACATCGTTTTCTGCCATGGCTCCAGAATGTATCCTATTGTCTTCTGCATAAAGATGTAACTTTCTGATGGTAACTGTCTGATGGTAATGAATTGACAAGACCCAGGTTAATAGTGTAAATCTACATCAGCTAGCTTTAGCAGGGAGCTGTCGGATCAGGATATGCACCATTTGCCGCAACGATTCCAGAACAGAATAATGTCTTAGAACCTAGGCGTGGAGTATTTTAAGCCAAGAAGAAAATCCAGTTAAGTATGACCATTTAGGAGGGTTAGGCAGCAAGGATGGTGGTAAAACATTTAACAAGAACCAGATCAAAGAAAAAAATCATTAAACTTCCCCAATTAATCCATCATGCAATCAAATTAAGTAATTTTCTTCTCACTGCCAATGAAAACTTTGATGCAAGCAATCTTTGTTCAGTTCAAAAGCCCAAAGGGTGTTAACTGTTTTGGTTTGAAATGATTGTTGTGCAAAAACAGGATTTAAAAGTGCTATGATATAAATTGACCTTTCACACAAAAGTCCTGGTAAACAGGCGAAGAAGATCCTTGTCATAAAATTAACATAAAAAAAAGAATACTTAGAAAACTTAAAGAAAAAGAGCTGAAAGACCCAGAAACAGAATAACACTTGTAAAAATGGTATTTGAAACATCGGTTTTATCCAGATAATTCATGCTGACTTCCATGTGCGGATGGTTCTTTATAGGTTTGTCTTTGTCTGACAGCAATAACTAGATAAGTATAATGACCATCATCATGTTGGTGTGTAAAATAAAGTAATATATTTGTTAATTTACATTAAAAAGTGTGCTGAATTTCTGTTCATCAAAGTATTACACTTTAATTACCTTTTAAATTATGGTTTAGTTCTAAATTGATAAAGTTATGCAACCTCTAATCCATTGATTGGAATTTAAATGTATGTGCACATCCTGCCACCTGCTATTGGCCTTGCTGTAACATTTGACCTTTACACCATCCAATCTGAATGCATAGTTCTGCAGGTATAGTATCAGAAGGCTGGCGAAGATTAGTGATGATGTTCCCTTAGTGTGAGATGATGTTCAATCTTGGAGATTTATCTAGCTATCCTCAAGCATCCGAGCAGCCGTTGTCTGGCAAACCCATCTCTCGGATACGAAGGCTGGCTGCAATCAATGGCTGGGAGCTGCTGCAATCAGCATCATCAGCATCATCCAGCTGATGCTACACCCTGATAGGACAGTCCATTGTTACACTCCACTTCCTCTTCCAGTAGTTTTCCCAGGCTCAAGTACCACCAGCATCCAACCCTGGAATACTAAAACAAACAGCTGAACTATGCTTAGTCATTAAAATGTATCTCAACCTAATCCACATTCAACAGTATAAACAAGAAACAGCCCATCTGCACTTATATTAAATCTTAAACTATATCATAGCTCGTTTTCTGGACAGTCACCCACACTTCTCTACTACCAGCTTCCATACACTCTACCTAACCAATCAACCAATAAACCAACCAATAATTTACTATTTGCCCAAAGAGCACGATTGATTAGACTATAGGAGTGAAGACCCAGTCCAGCTAGCTCCCTATGCTGGGAGCTGTCAGAGCAGGAACTACCCTATTTGCTGCCAAATCTAGCAAAATGTTCAGGCAGCTTTGCATGTTAGTATAAGAAGATGATAGAGTTGTTAATGCCCACTCAACAGGTAGAATTATTTTAAATTCTTGCGTCATTTTCATGTACAGTTAAGTTTCATCCTTGCCTGATGGTCTTGGCTGAAAACCAACAACCAGTACCCAAAACTAAGCTCCCAAACAAACAAAATATTTTTCTACCTAAGAAGCCTTTTGACAAAAACAATCCAATCAACAATCAATTTATGGAATCCATTTGCACTAAGTTTTAATTGTCTGCCTAACAAGTCAATTAATTTGGTTGCATAGAAACACAGATCCAATTAATTAACGTAACTTTATTATTTGATCTTGATATAAAAACACCATTTTATATCATTTGCCCAACTAGCAAATAATTAAAAAAACAACAACAAATCTTCAGAAAGACCTTTCATTTAAATGGTAACATAATGCATACCATGTCACTCTGAAACTGTCTGACATTTTCCTTTCCGTGATTTTTTGTAAACCTGCATTTTTTAAATTATTTTTTTTATTCTTATTTGTTTAACTAAAAGAAACTCAACGGTAAATATTCATCTCTCACAGATGAAGATTCATACTTTGAACAGACATCTATAATCTTAAAAAATTGAAGAAAAAAACAAAAATCTTACAAAGCATATACCTGGAAAATGGCTTGTACACCTGTGTTTTGAAATCACATTTGAAATAAATAATCAGCATGGATCCCTGTTGAGCGGTATGGCAGCAAGAGCAGGTCTGCAGTTTATAATTTTCCTGATCTTAGCTCTTAGCCTGCCAGGTACAATTTGTTCAGGGAAAGGCAAACAGAGTAGAACCTGATCAGCCAGGTTTTACTGGAAGCTGTCTAATAAGAATATTCATTATTTGTTGCCCATTCTTATTGATAAGAGTTATTATCTATGTGTGAACTAAGCAAGCAACTCAGAATTTAGTATTGGTTATTAAGAAATATGACATGATAAGGAGTAATGCAAGAACCAGTCCTAGAAATGGCAACTGAGAAAGCGTATAGACATTGTATAAGGGGGAGTGGAGACATGGTTGGGCAATAGGGATTCTAGTAAAGTAATTATATGAAGGGTTTTATTACATGTAGAACTGCGTCCAGATGTTGTACGGAGAATAAAATACAAAATCTAAAAGGCTATGACTTTCATTCCTTAAGGAGGAGATGAAGGTATTAAATGTAATTATGAGAACATGTCATAATTGCTGTTGAATAATCCTGGAGCCATTTGCTGTCAGAATAAATATATATCTGGTTCATTGTGAATTGCTGTCATGGGATCTAGCTGCTTACTTAAGAATCAGCAGCAGCATTTACTTTATTATCAATATCATCATCATTGTTCACCTGCTATCAATTATCATCATCATTGTTATCCTACTATCAATTATCATCATCATTGTAATCCTACTATCAATTATCATCATTGTTATCCTACTATCAATTATCATCATTGTAATCCTACTATCAATTATCATCATTGTAATCCTACTATCAATTATCATCACCATTGTAATCCTACTATCAATTATCATCATCATTGTAATCCTACTATCAATTATCATCATCATTGTAATCCTACTATCAATTATCATCATCATTGTAATCCTACTATCAATATCATCATCATTGTTATCCTACTATCAATTATCATCATCATTGTTATCCTACTATCAATTATCATCATCAATGTTATCCTACTATCAATTATCATCATCATTGTTATCCTACTATCAATTATCATCATCAATGTTATCCTGCTATCAATTATCATCATCATTGTAATCCTGCTATCACTTATCATCATCATTGTTATCCTACTATCAATTATCATCATCATTGTAATCCTGCTATCAATTATCATCATCATTGTTATCCTGCTATCACTTATCATCATCATTGTTATCCTACTATCAATTATCATCATCATTGTAATCCTACTATCAATTATCATCATCATTGTTATCCTACTATCAATTATCATCATCATTGTAATCCTGCTATCAATTATCATCATCATTGTTATCCTGCTATCACTTATCATCACCATTGTAATCCTACTATCAATTATCATCATCATTGTAATCCTACTATCAATTATCATCATCATTGTAATCCTACTATCAATTATCATCATCATTGTAATCCTACTATCAATATCATCATCATTGTTATCCTACTATCAATAATCATCATCATTGTTATCCTACTATCAATTATCATCATCAATGTTATCCTACTATCAATTATCATCATCATTGTTATCCTGCTATCAATTATCATCATCATTGTTATCCTACTATCAATTATCATCATCATTGTTATCCTGCTATCACTTATCATCATCATTGTTATCCTACTATCAATTATCATCATCATTGTAATCCTGCTATCAATTATCATCATCATTGTTATCCTGCTATCACTTATCATCATCATTGTTATCCTACTATCAATTATCATCATCATTGTAATCCTGCTATCACTTATCATTATCATTGTAATCCTGCTATCACTTATCATCATCATTGTTATCCTACTATCAATTATCATCATCATTGTAATCCTGCTATCACTTATCATTATCATTGTAATCCTGCTATCACTTATCATCATCATTGTAATCCTACTATCAATTATCGTCATCATTGTAATCCTCCTATCAATTATCATCATCAATGTTATCCTGCTATCAATTATCATCATCATTGTTATCCTACTATCAATTATCATCATCATTGTTATCCTACTATCAATTATCATCATCATTGTTATCCTGCTATCAATTATCATCATCATTGTTATCCTGCTATCAATTATCATCATCATTGTTATCCTGCTATCAATTATCATCATCATTGTAATCCTGCTATCAATTATCATCATCATTGTTATCCTGCTATCAATTATCATCATCATTGTTATCCTGCTATCAATTATCATCATCATTGTTATCCTGCTATCAATTATCATCATCATTGTTATCCTGCTATCAATTATCATCATCATTGTTATCCTGCTATCAATTATCATCATCATTGTAATCCTGCTATCAATTATCATCATCATTGTTATCCTGCTATCAATTATCATCATCATTGTAATCCTACTATCAATTATCATCATCATTGTTATCCTGCTATCAATTATCATCATCATTGTTATCCTACTATCACTTATCATAATCATTGTTATCCTACTATCACTTATCATCATCATTGTTATCCTACTATCACTTATCATCATCATTGTTATCCTACTATCAATTATCATCATCATTGTTATCCTGCTATCAATTATCATCATCATTGTAATCCTGCTATCAATTATCATCATCATTGTAATCCTGCTATCACTTATCATTATCATTGTAATCCTGCTATCACTTATCATCATCATTGTTATCCTACTATCACTTATCATCATCATTGTTATCCTGCTATCAATTATCATCATCATTGTAATCCTACTATCAATTATCATCATCATTGTTATCCTACTATCACTTATCATCATCATTGTTATCCTACTATCACTTATCATCATCATTGTTATCCTACTATCACTTATCATCATCATTGTTATCCTACTATCACTTATCATCATCATTGTTATCCTGCTATCAATTATCATCATCATTGTTATCCTACTATCACTTATCATCATCATTGTAATCCTACTATCAATTATCATCATTGTAATCCTACTATCACTTATCATCATCATTGTAATCCTACTATCAATTATCATCATCATTGTAATCCTACTATCAATTATCATCATCATTGTAATCCTACTATCAATTGTCATCATCTTCATCAGCAGCATCAATGTAAAAAATATAATTTCTCAGCACTAATTTGTTATCTTTATGTCTTGATTGAATTCTGGCATTCAACTGCCTGTGACTCTTCAACTTGGCAAGTGCAGAACATGTTTTCCTTTGACAGAGATAGGGTATTGTGGTACAAAAAAAACAACCCTAAAAGCTGCCCCATAAATATGCCAATTGAGAGTGACTGTTTACTTGAGAAATCATACACCTAAATTAACAAATATAATGAAGAGCACTTGAGAGAAAATTTTGTACAACCATCAGTGCAGTTAATTATGTATTATAATATAGCCATCAGCAAAAACAGCTGCAAATTGCCCCATAAACTTGTCAGTTAAGTGTGACTATTATCATGATATACCACATACCACAATTATCAAAAATATTGAAGAGCACCTCAGAGCAGTTTTAGCAATATTTAATGTAACTCATAAAATTCAGGCTATCTGGCAACAAGCTCAATCATGGGCTAATGCCTTCTAGCTTGCCAATCTATGCAAACTCGAAGTGGGAAATGTAAGAAATTATGTTGTTTTGTTATAAATGAATAGGCTTGATCAGGATTGTTTTAAATTTGTTAATACCTGTCTTAAATTCTTAGTTAATTGCTTATCTCTTAGCCTGCTATGCAAGTATTTATAACATTTAGGCTAGGAGCTACCTGATCAGGATCTATGCCGTTTACTGCTTAGTCTCAGTTTATAAGTATATCAACTCTGACATATTAACTTAAATTATATTAAAGCAAAAAACCGAACAATTTAGCATGTTTTTTTTTTTTACAAAGCATAGCTAGCAAAGGGCTCAAACAAACTGTACAGCTTACAGCACATAATAATAGAGACTGCAGCAAATAATACATGTCCTTTCAATTTTCCCTAAAAATGTTTCTTTTTAACTAATTTTGTCTGACCAATCAGGAAACATATTAATTGCATGTGAAGCATAGCAACAGTATCTTAGGAGTATGAAACAGTGTATCTTACTGTATGCATCAAGCAGTGATCTATCTCAGGTTTTGGAAGTAATTCTTGCTGATTTTTTTCCCCTTGAAATTCCATCAATGCATATGGATATATCTCAGTCAAATACTCGGAAACACTGTGTTAAGCTAGTGTTTATGGGATAGTTCAAAAGCTGTATAAGATTTCCTTAGGAATAATATTTATACTCAGACAATGAACTCTTTCTAAGCTACCAGGTTAGTGACCTTGAATCATTTCATATCTTGGACATGTTTTCTCTAAAAGCCCTGATTATGTTTAGGATAGTTTTCTTCTTATCAACATTTTGCCAGCACAGGATTATATCTGTACCCCTAGCTTTTGTAGTCTTGAGCCTAAGAGAATTTTCAAACATCTAATTAGTTTGATTTTAACTATGGCCCCAGGACCACTGTAACCCTTAATGTTTTGCAGTTGTCTGTTGGTCATCCACTGCTTAATTTTTCAGGTCATTATCTTGAGAACACAAAAACACGCAATTCTTGAACTTGGTAGAGAGTCATGATAAGTAGATAGTCGCCATAGATGGTTGCCATTTATTGAGAAGTCAGTTGTGCAAAGGCCAAGGTTACAGCAAATTTGAACATGATTTTAGTTTTCGAACAATATTAAGAGAATGCAAGAGTCCATAATCTTCAAACTTACTTGGTCTTTGGTCTTGATGAGTAAATAAACCCAAATGGCATCAATGGCATAAATGTCAAGGTTCTAATAGCCTTGAGCATGATTTTGTTTTGGGGTCAGTGGCATAAAGGTCAAGGTTTAAGTGGCCTTGAGCATGATTTTGTTTTTGGGTCAGTGGCATAAAGGTCAAGGTTCTAGTGGCCTTGAGCATGATTTTGTTTTGGGGACAGTGGCATAAAGATCAAGGTTATAGTGGCCTTGAGCATGATTTTGTTTTGGGGACAGTGGCATAAAGATCAAGGTTATAGTAGCCTTGAGCATGATTTTGTTTTGGGGACAGTGGCATAAAGGTCAAGGTTCTAGTGGCCTTGAGCATGATTTTGTTTTGGGGACAGTGGCATAAAGATCAAGGTTATAGTGGCCTTGAGCATGATTTTGTTTTGGGGACAGTGGCATAAAGGTCAAGGTTCTAGTGGCCTTGAGCATGATTTTGTTTTGGGGACAGTGGCATAAAGGTCAAGGTTATAGTGGCCTTGAGCATGATTTTGTTTTGGGGACAGTGGCATAAAGGTCAAGGTTCTAGTGGCCTTGAGCATGATTTTGTTTTGGGGACAGTGGCATAAAGATCAAGGTTATAGTGGCCTTGAGCATGATTTTGTTTTGGGGACAGTGGCATAAAGATCAAGGTTATAGTAGCCTTGAGCATGATTTTGTTTTGGGGTCAGTGGCATAAAGGTCAAGGTTATAGTGGCCTTGAGCATGATTTTGTTTTGGGGACAGTGGCATAAAGATCAAGGTTATAGTGGCCTTGAGCATGATTTTGTTTTGGGGACAGTGGCATAAAGATCAAGGTTATAGTAGCCTTGAGCATGATTTTGTTTTGGGGTCAGTGGCATAAAGGTCAAGGTTCTAGTGGCCTTGAGCATGATTTTGTTTTGGGGACAGTGGCATAAAGATCAAGGTTATAGTGGCCTTGAGCATGATTTTGTTTTGGGGACAGTGGCATAAAGATCAAGGTTATAGTAGCCTTGAGCATGATTTTGTTTTGGGGACAGTGGCATAAAGGTCAAGGTTCTAGTGGCCTTGAGCATGATTTTGTTTTGGGGTCAGTGGCATAAAGGTCAAGGTTCTAGTGGCCTTAAGCATGATTTTGTTTTAGGGTCTGTTGGTAAAAAACTGCCGCTAGGGTACATATATGTAACCGGTCGTAATATCTCAATTGGTAGTGTGTTGGCTTGTGAATTGGGAGGTCACGGGTTCAAACCCCAGCTGGGTTAAACCAAAGGCTTTAAAATTGTTAGTAGTGGCATCCTAACGCTTGGGGCTAAAGGGACAACATTATGCCTGATTTGTAGGTGTCAGTATAATGGACCAGCTGTGTTCAGTCCCTGGCCACCTCATAAGTGCCTCTGTGCTATAATGATAGAAATGTTGCTGCACAGTATCTGCAAAAATACCGGCAAATCCCATCCCACATATATGTATTATAAACTTCTTTTTGTCTTTACATCTAACCAATTGGATCGTTGAGAATTGTCTTAGACTTAATCTCAATGTTATGTTTCCTTTAACCAGTGCACAAGCTCACAAACTCTGAGTGCCAGACTCGGATGGTCCTCTGTTCTCTCTCTCAATATGTATACATGCATTATTGAAAAGATTTGATTCACATCTTTGAGAATGAGTTTTGAATTCACCTTTAAGGTTTTGTTTCACCATGACAAAGCTCTTCACAACTCTTTCCTACTCTTTATGTACTTGACATAACACTGATACTTGTGTGTAACATGACATTACTGAATTGTTATGTGATTTGTAAACAACCTATCCGTGCATGATGGTGATACAAAATAAAAAGTGCTTTATATTCTTTTGACGGTTATAGACAAAAATGTTGTATGTCCTTGTTAGGGATAAAAAAGAGTTATCTAGCTTGGTTCATAAAATATAAAAAGCTATCTTTCATGTAGGTGATATAAAGCAGCTATCGATGCTGGTTGGTGATATAGAAAAGCTGTCTGTCCTGGTAGGTAATATAGAAAAACTGTCTGTCCTGGTAGGTAATATAGAAAAAACTCAACCTGGTAGGTGATTTAGAAAATGCTATGTATCCTGGTGGGCCATATTGGAAAAATAAATCCTAGTTGGTGATATAGAAAAGCTATATTTTTGGGTAGGTGATATGTAACTACTACATTTTCTGATTATTCATATTGAAAAAGCTAGATGTCCTGATTAATGATATAAAAATTATTAAGAATTATTATAAGACATTAGCCTGTATGCAAGAAACTATCAAAATTTGAGCCTGAGATAAAGTACAATTGGCATTATGATGCAGCCTCTGCAATAACAGTTCATTCAGTCATGTTATATTTTTCATCCATTAGGATATTACTTGTATAACGCCTTTGGCTTTTGGGTGTTGTTCTTTTGTTGTGCAAATAAAACAATGCAATTAATAAGCTATTAGTCTTTGATTTTGTCTGTTTAATGCTTATTGGATCTTTTGTGTCCAGATGTGTGTGAAGAGGTGGATCTGTTGTTATGGATATGATTCTGTAGAATAGAGGCTTCTTTGTATGAATGCAAGGCCTTGAATGTGCACATGCATTAGTATTTGTACATTGCTGACTCTTCAAATTGAAGTATTTTCAATTCCCTTATTTTTGTGAATTTCTGCCCAAGTCTAGGTAAATGCTTTCATGTGAGGTCTTCCAGCTGCCTTGCAGTGCGTGGGTGGATTTATTCATATTTGGAAGTGGGGGTACTCCATCAATTATTCAAACCTGGATGTTGCTGTTTTCTACAATGAAACTTGTGCAGACATTAACTCTTAGAGACTCAGCATTCCTTACAGACTTGTTGGAGGCCTACTTTCTTATTGTCCAATTAAATAGAAAAGAAATCGCTAACCAACCAATAAAAAAATCTCTAGTTGGGTGGAGCATGGAAAGTGTTCATTTCATATCCAACAAATCTAATAAAAAGCCAGACTGTGTGATGTGTGAAGCATTAAATGTCAGATGTTGTGTTGATTCACTGATTGTGATTGTATGAAGAGTTGAGGTAACCATCTGATGTGTGGTGGCCTTGGTTTGGTTTCTGATGAGAGGTCTTGTAAAAAACACTTGAGTTATATCCTTTTGACCTTCTTCAAGTGTAAAAACTTGAAATATACATGTTGTTATTGTTGTTAGGAAAAAAACTGATTCTTTAATGCAGAACCGTAAGGAAATATATTGACGAAGTGCTGCACAGAGGGGTTATATACAGACAAGGTGGAATCTTCAAAGAATAGCACACAAAAAAACATCCCCAGAACTGATTGACTGATTATGGTAGCTTCTGAGAATGCCTTGGATGTAGATTACAATCACAAAGCAATGGTATATTGGCAATAAAAAACAGAAATGATATACTTTAGAGATATAACACAGTATTTTTTCCATGATAATTTGCTAAACGTGACTGAATAAGTTATGAGTAACCTATCTCAAAATATATTTATTAGTTATATAGACAGCCAAAAGCATGTTGTGTTTGGGGATAAACATTATAATAGGGCATGCTTGACAGATCTAGCTGAACACTGTTTATTACCTTTCCCATTGATTAATTGGAGATCTGTATGTATGTCAATATTTTATACCTGATCTGATTAGACTTTGTTTTCTTGCATGTCTAGTTTAAATACAGTTGGCTGTTTCATCTCTGTGCCAATTGTCATCACAGTAAGTCTATACCATACATTTCAAGGTGGAAACTATTGGGTTTAATATATTTATTGTCATGTCTCTGGTCAGTTTATTGTATCTTTTACATTTGAATGCCATGTGAATATGTTTGTTTTCTGCTATTCTAAAGTTTAATATATGTTGCAATACCTTGTCATTTCATTAGATTTATAATTTTTGTTGATTTTTTGTGTCTGTCTTCAGTTCTAATGGTGAGTGATAGCTTATGTAATTCATTTTAAAGTAATATCAAATTTGAGACTGACTTATTTTTATTTTTTGTCTGTTTCAGTAAAAAGACTGATGACAACCAATGGTGGGAACTGTTTGACCCGAACACCTCCCGTTTCTACTACTACAATGCCACGAGCCAGAAAACTGTTTGGCACCGACCACAAAACTGTGACATCATTCCATTGGCTAAACTTCAGGTAAATCCAATGGACATTCAATATAGTAGCAGCTTTTACTAAGATTCAGGGCAAACTGATTACAACTATGAATTCATGAGATTAATTAAATATTCAGGCAAGATTAACCATGACTCATTACAAAGTTATTGCCCAAGTATATCTTACATTCATGGCCTCCAAGGAAGACAGTGTAAAGAAGGGCTTAGTTGCATTTTTGGTGAATCCTTGGAAAATAAATCAGGACTAGACCTGGTAAGGCAAACAGAATAGGCACTAGGCAGCCATGGGTGGGTGGTACAGTGGCTGACTTGGTACAACTGTGACTGCTTAGCTTCTCACCTCATAGGTTTGGATCTTGGTCCGGAAAGGACTTCTTGTGGGAATGTCTTCCAGTTGACTTGCCATGTTCCAGTCGTTCTACCCAAACTGTGGTCTTTCTCTACTAAATTAGCTTGACATTAGTATTATAAATATAGTTGTGTCACTGTGTCACTCATAATTTATATACATGACCAGGTGTCTGGGTTCAAACCCAAACCAAAACCTAACAAATTTATATTAATTATAGTAGTGGTATAGCTCCCTTGCCAACATTGCAGCACATATAAGGGTAGTTCCATGGCTTGTCAGCCCACTATCAGGATAATAATGTGACTGGGTATGGTATCATGCCAGGTGCTCATGGCATACTAAACATAGTGAAGGCATCAGCATCTCTGCTTCAGGTGGACACCATCTCCAGATAACTGAAAGAAATTATTTAACACTTCATGTATTGACTGTGTAATCTCTATGTTGTAAACAGGCCTGAAGAAGGATAAACTTTGGTTGTTTTGGGGGAAAATGCTCTCAGCTACTGTATTTTTTTTAACATTTATAACCAATGATACAGGAAACCCCCTTTTTAAGTATTTTCTCCTGTGACCCTATGACCCTCTGATTTGCACCATTAAAGCCATTCTTATATGAATTTATAACAGAAAACAGAAAGGGAGTTTTCTTCTGTTTTTGCCAGTCCATTGTCAAATTGTTTAAATTAGTAAAAGTGTATGTTCAAAGTATGTTATTTTTGCTGTTGTTGTTATTCAGTCTGTCATCATCAGAATCAAGCTAAATGTATCTGTTAGCCCATCCCATCTTGTTTCTTTTCATCTCATAATGTCCTGAGAGTAGGAATTTCCTACAAGTACTTGCACACTTAAGTGCTGTTTTTTTATCATTCATAATTATCAGAAACAAAATTCAGATTTGAATACTGAGTCTTTTACAGTTGTATATTAAAATGTTAATTTTTTCGTAGTTTTTTTATTTTCTTAATCTAAGTCCAGAACTTTCAAAAGTAGGATACAAGGTCTCTTGATGAGAACTAAGTGGTAATTAATGTAGATCCTGACCAGGCAACCCTCAGCAGAGCTTACTGATCTGGATCTACCCAGTTTGTTTTAGCCAGAGCATTTCATGCTCAGCAGCATACAGTTAACTCTAAGCATGCCAAGCATATATTTATACAGTTTTGGCAAATAGAATTGAACAAGATAAGACAGTTCCTTACAGGATCTGCACTAATTGCTATGAATCTCTCACAATATGTTAAGGCATCTTTGCATCTAAAGGTAAGAAGATGACAAAGAATAGATAGTTTCCATGTGATGTCATAGGCACTGATAAGACAATTTAAGGCAGCCATATTTGAAGGCAGAAGCTAATGCAGGCCGAAATTGAGAAATATGTGTTGTTTTAAATTCACCACAGTGTTTTTATTTTTCAGTCTATTTTACTGAATTTTATATCAAATTTAACAGCTTTTATGAAGTATTTTAAATATCAAAACAATATTTTGGTAGTTTCAAAGGTAAGAAAGTACAACCAAAAAAGGTACACTGTTCATTTTGTTTAAGGATGAGCCAATAATTTTATTTATTTCTGTGTATTAATTCGTTATGCATTTATCAATTTTAAAAATATTGTATTCTAAAAATATTAATTTAAAGAGCTTTCTAATGGTGTATAGCTTTTAATTTTTGGACCACAAATGAAGAAATTTCATGAAAATAAAATTAACGCTTCTATACAATTCATCTGAAAATACCTTGAAGTTGCCATCAATAATTACTGCCAAAATAAGGGATCTTCACTAATGTGGAAACTATCTATTAAGCGAGTAAAGGGTTTAACTTGTTTATCATTAGTTCCTCATTATATTGGGAGGAAACGTGATTCAAACAATAACCTTTGTAGTTAAAACACTTGGTATTCTAAGCACCGTATGGAGTGATCATATTTTCTTGCTGAGTGATAGTAATGTCATCTTTATTGTTATTAGTTCTACTTTGGTTTCAAAAGCGAGTTGATACTGGCAGTTTGGGGAATTTTTAGCTGATTTGGCAGAAGTTTTAACAGGATTTGGAGATGAATAAAGATCCAGTTGTTCTTTTGGTTTGTAGCTTCAATTAGTATTTTTTAATTATTGTTTTAATGATTTTGTTAGTTTCTATGCTTTTGAATGTCATAATTTATGTCTTTTTAGCCCTTCTCCTCATGGGTTTGAATCCCGCTCCGTGCAAGAACTTTCATGTGGGAAGTTTTTTCTAGCTAACCTGCAGTGTGCCGATGGTTCTACCCCGACATTGGTCTGGGGTCTTCCTTCACTAATAATTAGCAGGACATTGCCAATATGACATAATTGTGTTGATACGATGTAACAAACAATAACTGAGCTGGACAGATTGGTACAAAGCTGCTTGCATGGCATATTAATTTGCTTTGTTCAAAATGGTGGCTACTTTACTTTTGATTTTTATGTTGCTATTTAAACATTACATAATCTGTTCTAGTAGTGTTGTTGGTTTACTATGAATAACCCAGAGATGTTCTATAACAATAAAAACATCACATCAAGATCCAAGATTTATGTGTTGGAAAAAATACCTGAGGTCAGTGACATACCTTAGCTCTACTTAAAGACTTACCCATATGAAAAGTTCCATCAAACTAAGGCGCATGGTATTCCAAGTCTAAGAATTAAGGTAGATCATGTTTAGTCGTGGATTGGGGACTATGACTATGAATACCGTGGTCACTATTACCATGGTATTCCATGTCTAAGAACCTTGGTAGACCATGTTCAAACACGGACTGAGGACTATGGCCACCCTTGGTTGACCATGGTCTCTAACAACATGGTATTCTATGTCTAACAACTACCCTCACCACCCCCCCCCTGCCCCCCCCTCCCCCCCCCAAAAAAAATCCAAATTTTAATCCTGGTTGGCTCTTAGCTTATTTCAACAAATTTGCCTCCATTGTCATTAGTTTCCATTCCAATGTAGAAATAGTTACCTGCAAGAATTATTCTGGTCATGCACAAGAACTCCTGGTGCCATGTATCTCAGATGGTCATAAAGGATTTTCTAGCATACCCAATCTTAAGGCACTAAAACTGTTAAGTTGGCTCAATATGCATTGGAATATGCAATGTAGTAGAAGTACAATATAAGCCAGCAGACCTTCATTCTTTTTTTTTTTGTGTGCAAAATCTACGCTGAAAGTTATTTTTAAATAAGAATTCTTTTTGTGAACATAAGTGGTGCAAAAAGAACTCTGCTTCCAACAATAATAATTATAACTGACGTTCTAAAGCCCCATTGATGGTCAGTCTGTCAGCTTCAATGACTTGTTTCTCCTCGGTCCCTCACTTAAAAAGGTTTGATTCTTAGTCCAGTCTGAACATGTTTCAGCTAGCCAGTCTTGTGCTCAGAAGCAATATGTCTGCAATTTTGACTGCAATTTTTCAATAACAGACATTAAATGTTTCAGTTTATTAAATCGTCCTAAAATCAATCCTGAGCCAAGCTGTCCAGTGCTTAAGTTCTAGTCCTGGTGGATGCGAGAACTTGAATGTAGGGAGGTATTCCAGCTGACCACAGTATGTCCATAATTGTGTCAATCAGAGACATCAAAAAACCAAATCAACCTCAAAACCAAACCAATCCCAAAATGTATCATGGCCCTGAAAGCATCTCCATTAGCTATACATGTAGTTATTTAGCTATGGATTACAATCATGCTGGCAATGTTTCTCTGATGACCCATCATATAAGTGTAGAGGAAGGATACACTTAATAAGAAAGGAAGATGGTTATTGGCAGTGAGATACCAAGTAGCCAAATTGAGAAGTTGATGCAAGAATTGGCCTATATCACAAATTGTGGTTATATAAGTTAATGTATTTTTGCTTTGTTTGTGCGTCTTGTTATAAAATATGAGCAATAGTGTGAAAGGCCTGGGCTTAAAAAGAGTGTAATGTTTAAGAAAACTTTGATTTGATCAGAAATAGAATTTTGATAATGAGATTTATTGACATGATGTATAGTTGGATCTTCTTTTTGTATAAAGTTTAATAATTGTAAAGCATAGACATGGGTGAATTCTTTGAATATATGTGGAATATGTGGAACAAGGTTTGTTTAGAGTTTTTACTTATTTTTATGCTAAAAAGATTTTAGACATGAAAGCACCTGTTGAAGAAGGTTGCATGTTTAATCCCAGGTTAAGCTGATCAGAAGTCTCTACAAATGGTACTGGAAAAGCCTCAATACTAATGATCCCTTTACAATAGTAGTTCCAATAATGCTTGGCCTGCTGACTTACTAATTGGACTAGGTTGGTGCCATAGCAAATGGTCTTAGCAACACCATATTGTTTAAGTGAACACCATCTTTGTCAAACTAAATATTGTTTTTGGATTATAAACACAGCCTACAAACAAAAAAGTGTCAAGCAAACTAATAAAATACAGCAGTGTTGGTGGGATATGTGAAATAAAGAAAAATTTGTCAGCATTATGTCAAACACTTAAATATTTAAAAAAGTTAAAATGGCACCCTCTTCAGACATGTTGACTTTAAGTTTTATATTAAAAAAAAAATCTTCTTTTTTTGTTTGTTCTGTCTGACATTTAACTACACAATATCAGGTTTTTATAATGTCTGACTATCTTATATCAAATATAATATTATTTTGTAATATCAAAATTATATTGCTTCAGGTTTATTGCTTTTTTTAGCTCACCTGAGCACAACGTGCTCAAGGGGAGCTTTTGTGATACCGCTTCGTCCGTTGTCCATCGTTCGTCGTTCGTCGTCAACATTTTAGCTTGTGAACACACTAGAGGCCACAGTTTTCATCCAATCTTCATCAAACTTGGTCAGAATGTTTGTCTACTTGGAATCTTGGATGAGTTCATCATTGGGTCGCATGGGGTCAAAAAGTAGGTCACTAGGTCAACTTTTAGAAAAAGCTTGTGAACACACTAGAGACCACATTTATAGCCCAATCTTCACCAAACTTGGTCAGAATGTTTGCCTGCATGAAATCTTGGACGAGGTCATTATTGGGTCATGTAGGGTCAAAAAGAAGGTCACTAAGTCAAATTTTAGAAAACGCTTGTATTTACTCTTTCCATTCTATTGCTTGTTTCACCTTATTGCTGGTTCCATTCTTATTATTTCCCCTTATTGCTGGTTCCATTCTTATTGTTTGGTTCACCTTATTGCTGGTTCCATTCTTATTGTTTGTTTCCCCTTATTGCTGGTTCCATTCTTATTGTTTCTTTCACCTTATTGCTGGTTCCATTCTTATTGTTTGTTTCACCTTATTGCTGGTTCAGTTCCATTCCTATTTGTTTGTTTCACCTTATTGCTGGTTACATTGTTATTGTTTGTTTCACCTTATTGCTGGTTCCATATTGCTGGGACAATTCTTTTTGTTCATTTTCCCTTATTGCTGGTTCCATTCTTATTGTTTGTTTCACATTATTGCTGGTTCAGTTCCATTCCTATTTGTTTGTTTCACCTTATTGCTGGTTACATTGTTATTGTTTGTTTCACCTTATTGCTGGTTCCATATTGCTGGGACAATTCTTTTTGTTCATTTTCCCTTATTGCTAGTTCCATTCTTATTGTTTGTTTCATCTTATTGCTGGTTCCAGTCTTATTGTTTGTTTCCCCTTATTGCTGGTTCCATTCTTATTGATTGTTTCACCTTATTGCTGGTTCCATTCTTATTGTTTGTTTCCCCTTATTGCTGGTTCCACTCTTATTGTTTGTTTCACCTTATTGCTGGTTCAATTATTATTGTTTGTTTCACCTTATTGCTGGTTACATTCTTACTGTTTGTTTTTTACCTTATTGCTGGTTCCATTCTTATTGTTTTGTTTCATCTTATTGCTGGTTCCATTCTTATTGTTTGTTTCACCTTATTGCTGGTTTCATTCTTATTGTTTGTTTTACCTTATTTCTGGTTCCATTCTTATCGTTTGTTTCACCTTATTGCTGGTTCTATTCCTATTGTTTGTTTTCCCTTTTTGATGGTTTCATTCTTAATGTTTGTTTCATCTTATTGCTGGTTTTTTCTTATTGTTTGGTTCACCTTATTTCTGGTTCCATTCTTTTTGTTTGTTTCACCTTATTGCTGGTTACATTGTTGTTGTTTGTTTCACCTGATTGCTGGTTCCATTCTAATTGTTTGTTTCACCTTATTTCTGGTTCCATTCTTTTGTTTGTTTCACCTTATTGCTGGTTCCCATATTATTGTTTGTTTCACCTTATTGCTGGTTCCATTCTTATTGTTTATTTTACCTTATTTCTGGTTCCATTCTTATTGTTTGTTTCATCTTATTGCTGGTTCCAGTCTTATTGTTTGTTTCCCCTTAATGCTGGTTCCATTCTTATTGTTTGTTTCACCTTATTGCTGGTTCCATACTTATTGTTTGTTCCACCTTATTGCTGGTTCCATTCTTATTGTTTGTTTTATCTTATTGCTGGTTCCATTCTTATTGTTTGTTTCACCTTATTGTTGGTTTCATTCTTATTGTTTGTTTCATCTTATTGCTGGTTCCATTCTTGTTGTTTGTTTCATCTTATTGCTGGTTCCATTCTTATTGTTTGTTTCATCTTATTGCTGGTTCCATTCTTATTGTTTGTTTCACCTTATTGCTGGTTTCATTTTTATTGTTTGTTTTACCTTATTTCTGGTTCCATTCTTATCATTTGTTTCACCTTATTGCTGGTTCTATTCCTATTTTTTGTTTCACCTTATTGCTGGCTCCATTCTTATGTTTGTTTCACCTTATCACTGGTTCCATTCTTATTGTCTGTTTTGCCTTTATTGCTGGTTCCATTCTTATTGTTTGTTTCACCTTATTGCTGGCTCCATTCTTATGTTTGTTTCACCTTATCACTGGTTCCATTCTTATTGTCTGTTTTGCCTTTATTGCTGGTTCCATTCTTATTGTTTGTTTCACCTTATTGCTGGATCCATTCTTATTGTTCATTTTCCCTTATTGCTGTTTCCAATCTTAGTGTTTGTTTCCCCATATTGCTGGTTCCATTCTTATGTTTCTTTCACCTTATTTCTGGTTCCATTCTTATTGTTTTGTTTCACCTTATTGCTGGTTCCAGTCTTATTGCTTGTTTCCCCTTAATGCTGGTTCCATTCTTATTGTTTGTTTCACCTTATTGCTGGTTCCATTCTTATTGTTTGTTTCACCTTATTGCTGGTTCCATTCTTATTGTTTGTTTCACCTTATTGCTGGTTCCATTCTTATTGTTTGTTTCACTTTTTTGCTGGTTCCATTCTTATTGTTTGCTTCACTTTATTGCTGGTTCCATTCTTATTGTTTGTTTTACCTTATTTCTGGTTTCATTCTTATTGTTTATTTCACCTTATTGCTGGTTCCAGTCTTATTGTTTGTTTTCCCTTAATGCTGGTTCCATTCTTATTGTTTGTTTCACCTTATTGCTGGTTCCATTCTTATTGGGGTTTTTTCACCTTATTGCTGGTTCCATTCTTATTGTTTGTTTCACCTTATTGCTGGTTCCATTCTTATTGTTTGTTTCACTTTATTGCTGGTTCCATTCCTATTGTTTGTTTCACCTTATTGCTTGTTCCATTCTTATGTTTGTTTCACCTAATCACTGGTTCCATTCTTATTGTCTGTTTCGCCTTTATTGCTGGTTCCATTCTTATTGTTTGTTTCACCTTATTGCTGGTTACATTGTTATTGTGTTTTTTTTCTACCTTATTGCTGGTTCCATATTGCTGGATCCATTCATATTGTTTATTTCACCTTATTGCTGGTTCCATTCTTATGTTTGTTTCACCTTATTGCTGGCTCCATTCTTATGTTTGTTTCACCTTATCATTGGTTCCATTCTTATTGTCTGTTTCGCCTTTATTGCTGGTTCCATTCTTATTGTTTGTTTCACCTTATTGCTGGTTCCATATTGCTGGATCAATTCTTATTGTTCATTTTCCCTTATTGCTGTTTCCAATCTTATTGTTTGTTTCCCCTTATTGCTGATTCCATTCTTATGTTTCTTTCACCTTATTTCTGGTTCCATTCTTATTGTTTGTTTCACCTTATTGCTGGCTCCAGTCTTATTGTTTGTTTCCCCTTAATGCTGGTTCCATTCTTATTGTTTGTTTCACCTTATTGCTGGTTCCATTCTTATTGTTTGTTTCACCTTATTGCTGGTTCCATTCTTATTGTTTTTTTCACCTTATTGCTGGTTCCATTCTTATTGTTTGTTACACTTTATTGCTGGTTCCATTCTTATTGTTCGTTTCACCTTATTGCTGGTTTTATTCTTATTGTTTGCTTCACCTTATTGCTGGTTCCATTCTTATTGTTTGTTTCACCTTATTGCTGGTTCCATTCTTATTGTTTGTTTCACCTTATTGCTGGTTTTATTCTTATTGTTTGCTTCACCTTATTGCTGGTTCCATTCTTATTGTTTGTTTCACCTTATTGCTGGTTCCATATTGCTGGGACAATTCATTTTGTTCATTTTCCCTTATTGCTAGTTCCATTCTTATTGTTTGTTTCACCTTATTGCTGGTTCCATTCTTATTGTTTGTTTCCCCTTATTGCTGGTTCCACTCTTATTTTTTGTTCACGTTTTTGCTGGTTCCATTTTTATTGTTTGTTTCACCTTATTGCTGGTTCAATTATTATTGTTTGTTCACCTTATTGCTGGTTTTATTCTTATTGTTTGCTTCACCCTATTGCTGGTTCAATTATTATTGTTTGTTCACCTTATTGCTGGTTCCATTCTTATTGTTTGTTTCACCTTATTGCTAGTTCCATTCTTATTGTTTGTTTCACCTTATTGATGGTTCCAGTCTTATTGTTTTTTTCCCTTATTGCTGGTTCCATTCTTATTGTTTGTTTCACCTTATTGCTGGTTCCATTCTTATTGTTTGTTTCACCTTATTGCTGGTTCTATTCTTATTGTTTGTTTCACCTTATTGCTGGTTCCATTCTTATTGTTTGTTACACTTTATTGCTGGTTCCATTCTTATTGTTTGTTCACCTTATTGCTGGTTCAATTATTATTGTTTGTTCACCTTATTGCTGGTTTTATTCTTATTGTTTGCTTCACCTTATTGCTGGTTCCATTCTTATTGTTTGTTTCACCTTATTGATGGTTCCAGTCTTATTGTTTTTTTCCCTTATTGCTGGTTCCATTCTTATTGTTTGTTTCACCTTATTGCTGGTTCCATTCTTATTGTTTGTTTCACCTTATTGCTGGTTCTATTCTTATTGTTTGTTTCACCTTATTGCTGGTTCCATTCTTATTGTTTGTTTCACCTTATTGCTGGTTCCATTCTTATTGTTTGTTTCACCTTATTGCTGGTTCCATTCTTATTGTTTGTTTCACCTTATTGCTGTTTCTGATCTTATTCGTGACCCCAATGTTATTGCTGGCTGTCAAGCTTAGTGCCGTGTTTCATGAACATCTTCCCTGTTTTATATCTCTCAGTGATCGATTGATCATTGCAACTATGGTACTTTTTCTTTGGTTTTTATCTTAAAATTGTAATACACTCAAGAAGCTTTAAGGACTACCAAGAAGTAACCTTTATCTTCTTCAAACGAAATGTATTTTATAACTGTCAAAGGATTCTAAATTGAATCTTTTGATCTTTTGTTTCCATTTTTTTTTTTTTTTTTGCTTGGAAAGACAACTGATACTCAGTTAGGGAAAATTATGAACTGTTTGGAGAAAGTAGACTGTTTAGAAAAATGATGTGCTATGGAAAAAATATAGATTGTTGGATATTGATATTGTCAGTCAATTGTCAGTGTATAATCATAGGATTTTGTATGTCTACCTTTGACGAAGATGATTCTCAGTGAAACAAGCAAAACCTGAGATTGTTTTATGCAAATTCTCAGTCTAATCATCATTATGTCATTGAAAACATGTTAAATTCTGATTAAGTGAAGTTATCAAATCATATGATCACTCCCCTAATTGACAATTTGATATTCACCTATGAACTTTTACATATCAAGTTCTAAAAACAAATGCCATTTTATCAGCTTAATACCACATTTACTAAAACCTGACCAAGACTGATTTCTTGGCTGGCTCACAAGTGGTAACAATGGGTGACTGTATATGGAGGCTATTTACATAGCAGCATGTTTTGTGCCACTTTCTGATAAGCCAGGAAAGTCAGTCTTGGAGTTCTGGCAGGAGTCAAGTTACTTGAGATATACAGGAGGCTGGAAGGGAAATGCTTGTCTGATGTCTAGAATAGAATATGACTACAGACTCATTGTAAGGTGAAGTTTTTGATTGTCCAATTATTTTGATTGAAATGACTTCAGGTTTGAAGTAAGTGGTGAAAAAAATATGGTATAAGTAAAGAGATCAAACAGTGTTTCTTGTTTTTATATTATTAACTGTTTCAGTTAAAAAACAAAACAAAAACATTTTTTTACATTGTTCTCTTGTGAAACATATATTTAGTAATATATAATATGGATTGAATTGGAAAAAAGTTAATGTGTTTCATCAATACTAAAACGTGGACTAAATGGGTACATAATTGATCTGTAAAAGAGTTAACTTGCTGCATTAGTCACCTCCCTTAAGGATTCAGACCCCGAATAAACTGGGTAGACTGAGCTAGATGCAGTCCTTGGCAGGCTGATATTAGAAACAGGTGGACTATTTTATATAGCAAGATTGTATAGATATTAATAATAAATTTGATACTGAAGAGTGAATTAGGGAACATGCTATGGCTATCTCTTTGAGAAGTGACAGGTGAAATAATTCAGGTAGGTAAAGTAAACAAAATGCTTGGGTTTGAGCCAGGTATAAAAGTAATAAAATTGATGTTTGAGTACTAAACAGGTTGAATAAAACAATAAAACATGATTTTCATGATTGCAGAAAGCGTTTATAGACAGGCATCTGTAGAATTGTTGTAATCTTGCATGCAAGAGTGAAATTGTTAGAGATGGAAAGATGAATGTTGTTTATGGTATCAAACTTTGAGGAGCTATCACGGTTGTTTGTTCATAAACTAGTTTTTGCCAGGAAATAGTAGTCACAATTTTTTTTGGTCCACAAAGGACTTCATATAGTAATCTCACTATGTCCATCGTTTTTCCATTGCTTAGCAGAACTTTGTTATTACTGTGTATTTAGAATGTTTCAATCAAACTTCACCATCTAGCAGACATACTCTGGAAGTTTACTTGCTCATATATACATGTACAGTTGCAGCCATTAAGACCAAGGTTATATTTTAAGGTCCTTCATTATAAATGGTTACTCTTGCTATACCAGTGTTGCAGCCATAACATTTTCACACTTATTCAATTAAAACTTCACAATATTACTGACATATATTTGATGGTCTATTGTGTACAGTTTTTTTACTAATGCAACCTTCAAGGTCAAGTTCATATTTAAGGTTATTGCATCGTTAAAGTGCATATGTCAATTGCAGTGACATTTTTTGTTTTTAATCTTAATCTACACATTTAGAACACCAAATACTACAAGAAATAGTAGTAGTTTATCTCACTTGTTTTCTTTCAACATACTTTTGGATGACCTGATGACTGATCATATAACAGGGTGTTGTGTCATGTAAAGAATCTATTGGATGCGATCATTGTGGAGACAACACTGAACACTGTCTCTGGGTCACTTAAAAGATTTTTGGCAGGCCCTTAAATTCAACCATACATAATTATACTAACACACATGTTTACAGTACTCATTTATCTTGAAAACAAATCATTTTACCTTTTTAATTTCTCTGTTTTTTTCAGACATTAAAACAAAACACAGAGGTTCGCGATGATGAAACTATACCTGCCCCCAAGCGAGAAATCTCAACACAAACACCTCTGCCCACACCAGTAAGTGATCTGTGGAGTTTTTGCAAATTCAATAGAACCTGTGCCATGGTAGAGTTGCCGCTTTGTAACTCCTGACTGCTTAGCCTCCCACCACATGGGTTTGAGTCCCATTCGGGCAAAGGATTTAAGCAGGTCTTTCAGATGAATTGCGGTATGCCAGTTGTTCTACCCGGACATTTGTATGGGATCTTCTGCCAACTAAACAGCTGGGCATCGCTGTAATCATAAGTGGTAGCTATGATATATCTTAAAATCAAAACAAAACTTTTGCAAATTATTCTAAGCAGGCACTTTCCATTTGGAGTCATTCAGAGTATCCACTATTTTATGCCTATAATCATTTAAATTCCTTAAACTATTATTTATAATTATCGTATTACTTGTATAAAACATGTATTCAGCAAGTAACACCTAGTTGTGATTTTAGATAACTCCTTTGTTAGTTATTGAGTCCTAAATGCTTGATGTGAGGCCATTTCCCACAATGAAGTTGCTTCTGGTACTGAAATTTCAGTACAGTCAATTTCAAATCTAAGCTATATTTTACAAAAACAGATGATTTATTAGTTAAGCGATAATAAAATCCATCATTTGTAAAATTGAATATTGAAAATATTTAACTAAAACGATAAGAGACTTGGCAAAGCCTTATTTCATATCATTTCATCCAACACGTTCAATATTTTCAGTATTAAAAAAATATGTATGTTAGATGATCTGTTTGTCAAAATTAATGATGCAGTTAAATCTCTTAAGTTTTGCTTTTTACATGTATTAAAGATTTAAAATTTAGTAAGTATTTGTGTGTCTTTATTTAAATCTTTTCTTTTAACAGTTTTTCATATGTGTTTAATATTAGCTTTTAATATTATGTTGATTTTTTTATGTCATTGCTCCAGTTGAGCATCTTTTTTCTACTGAAGGTAAGTTTGTCTGATGTATTCTTGGTAAAGGGAAAGCACACAGTTTTATGTTGGTGCGCCTGCAAGCAGGGTTATTTCCCTTTAATGAAGTGGAACCTAGCTGAAAGCACAAATTGGTTTCTTTGAATAGTCTTTATATATGAATTTATATCCAGAAAATTTCGCTCAATAATTAACGCGTCAGCTTGTTAACTCTTCTGAGACAGCTGTTGATGGTGTTTTCAAGCATCATATTTGTAACTAGAAGATTTCAGCAAGTTTCTGAAATGTTGATTGCAATATTAAACCTCCCTCTAGAGGAATAACCTTTTTATGAAAGTCCATCTGATCATAGGAAACTGTTCTTTGCAAAGAAAAAATGTTGTCTAGGGTCTTAGAACTTGATACATTAAAGGAGTTTACAAATGTTACACTGTCTTCAACAAAATAACTATATTGTTGTTGTTTTTATATTTTGATAAAGCACTAATCACTTTAATAACTTAAAATTTTTATTTGGAATTAATCCACATTATATTCTTCCCAATAGGACTTGTTAAGAATTTGTTTACAAAATGGTGCAAACTGCTGTCAGCAGCTTTAACATATAATCTTGCTTTAAAATTAAAACAATACATTTAAGCTGATAACAAGCAATTTTGCAAATTTACTCTTATAATCATTGTTATATATTTTCAAGAGACAGTGACTGATTTCTGATCCGTACAAAAAACAGGCATTCAACTTGTTTTAGTCTTCAGTTATATATCAGGGGGTGGAACTCTTTCACCACAAATGTATTGTGCCATACAGAGTTGTAGAACTAAGTGGATATGTGCACAATGTGAGGTTATAATTGTTTCTTGTTGTTTGTTTTGAAATCAAATAAGATCTTCAGTGCAGCATTTTGACAGATGCTGTTATTCTACTCTATTTATAGGGTAATCTGTTCTGAAGTCATGGTTTCTGTGGTAAAAGAAATATAGATAAACCCTGTTTAAGTCATGTTCAAGGTACACTTTGTTTGAGTTATGGTTGCTTTTTTTAGAATCATTTTCAGAATAGTAAATCACTTTTTGGCAAGTGATAAACTAGACACTTTATAAATAGAAACTGAATATGAGGTGTGTGTTGAATTTAAATTATATTAAGCTCACTGTTAAAGTCTTGCTGTTTGTTGTCAATATTCTATAAATATTTATTTTTTAACGTTTTAAATGTAATTTAAGATATATTGGATATTGTGTTTTTGGAAAATAAAAACTCTGGGGAAATGAATCAGTCAGGTATATTATTCATAGGCTTAAAAAAGTAGTGAGGAAGATAGAGTAAGTATTATTCTTTATTAAAGTCACCATTTCTTTTTTTACTGTAAAGTTTTAATGGAAGTATTTTTACGATTCTGAAAATGATTGAACCTTTTACTGTTAAAATTGAAATCTCAAAACATTGCCATTTTTTCATTTCTCTTGATTCAATATGAAGACAAATATCAGCCCATATCAAGGAAAGGTTAATAAGCTAATAAGTTATTAACTTTTGGTTAAGTTTGACCATCATCCGGACCCATGTTATGGCATTTTTCTTGTCATATTTGACTTTCTCTTCCTGTTCATTGTAAGAATAAAGTACAGAAAATTGTATAGACTTATGAAACAACTGGTATTAGTTTTAAGTAAACTAAGTTTCTAAACATTTTACCATCACCAGATCTGGAAGTGCAATTGGTAGAGTGTCGGTTCCAGGTATGGGAGGCTCCGGGTTCGATCCTGGGCTGCGACATACCAAAGTCATTAAAAATGGTTGTGCTTGCTTATGCTCAAACAAATATAAGGGTAGTTCCAGAACTGGTTGGCCCGGTGTCAGGATGTGACTGGGTATGGTATCGTGCCAAGTGTTCACAGCATGCTATACACAGTGAAGGCAGCACTATATCTCCTTCAAGTGGACAACGTCTCAAGATAACTAAAATACTGATGGTGGGACAATGAACCCAATAAACAAACATTTGACCATCAGTATATCCGAATTGAGTAAGCTTCAAATGGTGAAAGGAGTGGCATCAAGTGGGTGCATATTCTTTCCTATGAAGTTTATCCAGAAAAAACTAGCCAAGATTTATATGGAAATTCTAAATTGTTGGCACTAAAGATATACTGTTCATTTATATATTATAACAGTACTGTAGTGTTGTTGTTTTTTAGTTGTTTGTTGTGACTGTTAGAGAACACCTCCTGATTAAGCCAAGTATTTTATGCTTATTCTGTAAGTTCATTTCAAAACCCTATCTTTATCACTCATTTGAATCATGACATGAAGATAACAATAAAAAGTGATAATGAACTGAAACTGAAATGGAGTTTCCCTGGGCATATTTAGACTTGGGTGGTTAGGTGGGTGGGTAAATAGTAGAACTTTTTGACCCAATAAATGCAAGAAAGCATTTTCAACATTCCAGATCTTTAAAATCTTTGATCAACCTCTGAAAAGAATTGCGGAACTTACATGTTACAGCTAAGTGAGACTGCTACACATTGTCAGATTTACTCTGTAATCTGGACCTTGATCATATTATGTTGGGAAAAAAGGATAACATTAACGGAGCAATATAGACAAAAAGTGAGGCGGATAAACAAGATCAAAAATAGATTGGAATGGTTTAGAGTAGCTACACTGAACAAAATATACCTGCCTTAGCCTGTCCACTGAGATATTGAAAAAAAAAATCAGAATTTCTTGAGAGAAACAGATACAGTATTTAAGCAATTCAGGAAAACTTGTATCATTTGTGCAACACCCTGTGTTAAATGTTTTGGTATTTACATACAAATATTCTTAAAATGTTGTGTTTTTACATGATTTGCTATTTTAACAATCTCTTCCTGGAACAACTGGGCTAACTGCATAGACTGGTATAATAGATTATCACTCTCTCTTGCACTCATTCTCTCACTGTAGTGTTCTAAACCAGTCTAGGGGTCTTCAGTTCCATCCATTCTCCAATCCGTCTTCTGGATTCAGCCTGGTAGACATAAGCCAGGCTGACGTAGACATGAACTACCTGTTGTAGGAAATGTAGACTTTCGATAGCAGTATGTGTGGTGTTTGTTTGTTCACTATCGTGGTTGTAAAGAGGAATACTTATTTCCAGAATATATACTTTCTTCCAGAAGGATCTTTTTGGTGTATGTCATATAAGATATATATTTATTTGGAAATGTGTTCAGAAGATTCTTTCTTAATTCTCAATAATTATATCCATGTGTTGTTTGGTTTATGTATGTGTTCAGATTAAGGGACAATTTATTTGTGGATGGATAAAGTTTTCTAGTTTATATTCAATTGGATAGTGTGTTCTGGATAGAGGATACAGATGCAGAAGGATTACCTCCACCCCACTCCCACACACACCCTGTTTTTTATTCAGCTGGATGTACATGATCATGGTGATTTGTAGACTCAATATTTTAATGTCTCTGCAATTACCTCCATATCATTTACAATACTTCGATCAAACATCTCCCATTTTCAGACCTACATTGGTGCTGTGTCCGAAAAAGAAACACATTTACCGGCACAACCGTCAAGGTCAAGGTCATATTTAAGGTCATTATTTTATAAAAGGCTATATAAAATGTTCAACAGTAGTCTTTTTCTTTTTTGCAGGTTTCAATCAAAATTCACCATCTTACTGGCATACACATGAAGGAGTTTCTAGCATTCCATTTGTAATTGCAAACCACATGGTCAAGGTCAAACTTAGGTCATTGCATGTCAGGAGCATTTGTCAATTTCGGTGACATTTCTCGTTTCTCCTGATATCTTTTGTGATGATTGTGTCAGAAAGTCGATTTCTAAGTGTATATGCTTCCTCCATGATACATGTATCATCAGTTTATGTCTCGAGTCAATATTTTATCATATAATACATTTGAGGAAATGGGATACTTAAGAAAGACTGTTTACAATGTGGTGGTATATTACTTAAGAGACTGACATATATATGTATATATATATATATATATATATATATATATATATATATATATATATATATATATATATATATATAGTTCTGTGTATATGTAAACAGTTTAAGAACAAACCATCAACCGTTTTTTTTATTGAAGCAGCAAACATGTATTAAAAATCTAACAAACCCCAGTTTCAACAGTATAAAGTATTTTTATATATTTTATGAATAGTAGAAATAGAAAATAAAACTAATTAATTAAATAAGATATACAGTTATTATCATAACTAGACACTAACATTTAATCTTGTAAAAAAGCTCAAATTGGTCTACTGAAACATTGTATGATGCATCCTATGGTAGCTGTCTATTGCTGTTTTCAGTGCATTGCAACATATCGTTACAGCTCTTGGATATATGTATACTGTTCATAGCTTGATGACAGAGGAATATATTTTTGTTTTTTATGTCTTATAAGATAAGTATGCATGTAGACACATATTTTTAGATTGTAGATACATTGTTTCAATCTATGGTATTTTTTTTAAGCTGATGTTTTTAAAGATGGTTATGTCAGAAAATAGAGTTGTTTGAATTGCATGTGTTTACAATTACGAAATTTTTAACTTCTTGGATAGAGAACACCTCACTTCTTCCTGGTTTACATGCAAGTACCGTATTCACTCGTGTAATGGTCGCACCCGTGTAATGGCCGCACCCCCAAAATGACCGCAAAATTTGAAGAAAAAGTCCTAATTCAATGTAATGGCTGCACCCCAAAAATGACCGCAAACACAGCTTATTATCCGTCAGTAAACACTTAAACAAACTTTCAACTTCAGTCTGCTAAATAAACCAAGCTGTAATTTACTTGGCGTTTCTGTGTAGACTTGCCTCATTACACAGGTCAAGTGGCTGACTCTGAGATAAGCTGTTGTCAAGGTGATATCGATCGGAGCAGTTTGACAGTGAGGGAGTGAACGATGTGTTTTTATAAGCAGCTGCTGATTACATTTCTCCGTGCACTGTTCCCCGATATATCGTGTACTGTCATACCAGACTTGGTGACGTAGATCAAAGAAATTAATTTCATGCCGCCACGAGCTACAGGATAGCAGTGCGACTGAGACTAATTACATTCGCAACGTGTCAAAAATACAGTCACAGTTTACCAACTAACCCTTTTGTTGAGACAGCATGACTGGTCGACGCTCCTGTTCATTTTTCACCTCGTCAAGGAGATTGTCGCCTCGTATCAAAGCTGTGTTGTTTTATCGGCTAAACTATGAAATCCTTTGATCTGCATGGTAGTGTGCACATGATAGCTGGGTGAAATTGTTTGATGATGCAAACATTCAGAAATATGATACAAGAGATAAAACTAGGAAGTAATTTATAAATTATGGAATATGTTCACATTGGTTAGACAAAAGCATAGAACGGCGCTATCTCGTTCATATCGTCCGTCAACCTCCTACTTAGAGAGCTCATCTAGACGCATGGCGTCCCAAAAATCGGCAGAATCGTTCTAGAAAAAATGTCCCAAGGCCTTACACCTATAGAATGGCCGCACCCTCAACTACTTAACGATAAAATCGGGTAAAAAAGTGTGGCGATTACACGAGTGAATACGGTAGATATTTTTGGAACTGTAGTTTCATATTGCAAATAAATTATTTGAATGTGGAGGGGATTTTTATAACTGAGGATTACTGGTTGTTGTATGGATTGTACTGTATTCTGTTTTTAGATTTGAAGATTTTTTATTTGAATTGGTGTTGTTTGTTGAATTTATTGGCCCCACCAACAATCTTGAAGCAGATATAGTGCTTCTTTTACTGTGAATAACATATCATGAACACATTTGTTAATATCTCACCTAGTCTCATTATCTTGATACCAGGCAGACCAGGTGTGGAAATACCCTTATATTAGTTTGAGCATTGGCAAAGGAGCTATACTACTGCTATTATCAATAACTTTGGTATGTCACAGCCCAAGTTTGAACCTGGGGCCTTCCATACCTGGCCTGAAGTGCTGTACCAATTGTGGTACCAGGTCCGGTCATAAGAGGAATATTTTCTTTCCAACTGATATCCTATGGGAGTTATTGGAAATCGTGTGTTTGGAATGTGAAGTATGGGTGTTTTGTTCTTTTGCATTGTAATGCACAGGTATTGAATGGATGTCTAAAAATCAGGAGTATTATTCCATTGGATATGGCAAGTTTGTGATTTAAAAGGCTTTACAAATGTTCTTAGTCCACTTTATCTGATTACTATAAATGTTGTAGAAAGTTTGTCATTTAAACTGTAAAAATATTCTGTGTGTAATGTTCACTGATTAATGCAGTCCAGTGTTTATTTGGATGTGGTTGGTGCCTTATAAATTTTGTTTCTGATTTATTGTAGCCAAAGGTGGGTTTATCCAGCCTCAGATTAATATTCTTTAATCATGTTGTGTAGTTGAGTATTAATACAATTGTTTGTGGTGAACACAGTTTCAAACAGTGCATGTGTTTGGATGTAAAGGGAAGTTTAATATGTGAACTTATTTTTATCTAAATTTCTCTTTACTGATATGAACATTAAATTTGTTTGGTACCTTGGTGTGTTAATAATCTGTTTTTTGTCCGAAATGATTTCTTCAATGTTTATAATGAACAATGATAACAAATGTGTATATTTAATTTACTTTCTTTTTGAATTTCCTCATAACAATTCATGTAATAAGCAGTTTATAAACAGAAGGGTTCTTATAAAAATAACCTTATTATTTCCCATGTATGTTTATTTGAGAATTTAAGGAAAAGTTTGTTTTTGTGTCTTTGAATTACTTAGTTTTCACATTGTTTATGAGAGTTGTAAAATAAAATTAGAAGAAAATAACAGCCTTTATCTTGTAGCCAAACAGAAGTGAAAACTTTCATCGTGTTGAAGAATGTGATTTGGAAAATTTTGGCATTTAAGACTGTTTGGCTATATATTTTCTCTCCTCTGTACAGAGAAATTTTACGTTGGGTTTTTATGACTTGCAGGAGAGTTGAGATTATATGTCTGATACAATTTACAAATGTTGCTCTGATATAGGTTAACATGTGTTAGATTGACTTTCAAGACTAAAATTGGTTTTGTTACCTTGTCATGCTTGGCGTATATACTTGTATATCATTACATCACGTGGGTTCCAGTCCTCATCTGGGCGAGACCTTGGGATATACTTGTATATCATTACATCACGTGGGTTCCAGTCCTCATCTGGGCGAGACCTTGGGATATACTTGTATATCATTACATCACGTGGGGTCCAGTCCTCATCTGGGCGAGACCTTGGGATATACTTGTATATCATTACATCACGTGGGGTCCAGTCCTCATCTGGGCGAGACCTTGGGATATACTTGTATATCATTACATCACGTGGGTTCCAGTCCTCATCTGGGCGAGACCTTGGGATAAACTTGTATATCATTACATCACGTGGGTTCCAGTCCTCATCTGGGCGAGACCTTGGGATAAACTTGTATATCATTACATCACGTGGGTTCCAGTCCTCATCTGGGCGAGACCTTGGGATAAACTTGTATATTATTACATCACGTGGGTTCCAGTCCTCATCTGGGCGAGACCTTGGGATATACTTGTATATCATTACATCACGTGGGTTCCAGTCCTCATCTGGGCGAGACCTTGGGATATACTTGTATATCATTACATCACATGGGTTCCAGTCCTCATCTGGGTGAGACCTTGAGATATGCTTGTATATCATTACATCACATGGGTTCCAGTCCTCATCTGGGTAAGACCTTGAGATATGCTTGTATATCATTACGTCACGTGGGTTCCAGTCCTCATCTGGGTGAGACCTTGAGATATACTTGTATATCATTACTTCATGTGGGTTCCAGTCCTCATCTGGGCGAGACCTTTCTTGTGGAGAGGTTTCCCACTAACCTGCAGTGCACCAGTGGTTCTACTAAGGCATAAGTCTTGGGTCTTCCTCCACCAATGATGAGCTGGACATCACCAGTATGACTATAATTGTGCTGGTGCAATGTAACGAAAAACAACACAAAAAACATTATGTAACAGATTAATCATCTCATTCTTTATGACATACATATACACTGACATATACACTGACATATACACTGACATGTACACTGACATATACACTGACATATACACTGACATGTACACTGACATATACACTGACATGTACACTGACATATACACTGACATGTACACTGACATATACACTGACATATACACCGACATGTACACCGACATATACACTGACATATACACTGACATGTACACTGACATGTACACTGACATTTACACTGACATGTACACTGACATATACACTGACATGTACACTGACATATACACTGA
The DNA here is from genome assembly GCA_007844125.1 of Sinonovacula constricta. Classification (NCBI taxonomy): domain Eukaryota; kingdom Metazoa; phylum Mollusca; class Bivalvia; order Cardiida; family Solecurtidae; genus Sinonovacula; species Sinonovacula constricta. The sequence goes on along the minus strand of CM017568.1, from coordinate 5,455,869 downwards.
CATGTACACTGACATGTACACTGACATGTACACTGACATGTACACTGACATATACACTGACATGTACACTGACATGTACACTGACATGTACACTGACATGTACACTGACATATACACTGACATGTACACTGACATATACACTGACATGTACACTGACATGTACACTGACATATACACTGACATGTACACTGACATATACACTGACATGTACACTGACATATACACTGACATGTACACTGACATATACACTGACATGTACACTTATATGTTTTCCATTTTTTGTTTCACGATCAAGTACAGCAGTACTACTTCTACCTGTCATAATCAAAAGGTATAATTTTCTGGTTCTTATTATAAATAGAATGAATGATATCCTCTCAAAGCATTCCAGTGGACCATTTATATTTAGCCTGACTCCTTTCAGTATAGACACAAACCTTACTCATGCTAGTTATTCAGTAGACTATGCACATATTGATCAGGCGTAAGCAAATAGTGCTGGGAGCTGTCTGATCAGGTTCCATACTATTTGCTGCTGAGTTACCAGAACTGTGTCTATTGACCTTGGCATATGCTTGTAAGAAGATGATAGAATTAGTGTGGGTTATAAACAAATGTACAAAAGTGCTGATTGGTAAATGAATGTTTTAGTCCCTACAAATTGTTAAAACTTAAAATGTATAATTTTTAAAATCTTTGACTTTCTTTGGTATGTCTTTCATATCATCAAAGTAATGATCATTACAAACATGGTTACATACATCTTATTAGTGGCTAAAGATCCCACATGACTTTCTGGATAGAACCACCCACATATTGTTGTTAGCAAACTTCTCCTAGTGCTCCATATTGCCTGGGAGTCATTCCTTCAATTTGTAGTTAAAGGTCCAAATATCTTTGACTATGGTGAATTGGTTGTAGTTTCTCATTTAATCACAGGGACACACTTAATGGTGACTTTGGCTGTCCAGCTTTAATTGGTGAAGCAACACCCCAGACAGATCTCTGGGAAGGACCACCAGTGCATCACATGTCAGCTGGAAGATCTCTCATGTGGAAAACCTTAAGCAAAATGACAATACTGTCCAATATTTGCAAGTGAGAAAATAATGGTCGACTTTTGAAGTCATTTTTTTAACATTCATTTGAATTACATTTTTCTCCTTTTGGTATTCCAGTAGCTCTACCAAGACATTTGTCTGGGTCTTCCTCACTAAATACTTGGTTGGCACTGTAATGTTCTTAAATGGTCGCTGAAATATATTTCAAAATCAAAAACGATACAAACTTTTTTCCTCTTCTCCTTTTCTTCTTGGGTCTTAAACATATTATGTTAACCATGTCTATTGTAGTATTCCTTCTCACATGTATAGCAATTATTTTAAGTTCAGCTTGTGGAAATGTAACCAGCCATCCAGACACCGTAATGTCTCTTCCAGTCCCAGGCTCTGTGTCCCTAGTCTTCAAGACATAATTGACGGCTGCTTCAGACATCATAGAATTAACTGCAACAGTTTCTGTCCATTATTTGCCATTATTGTTACCAAAGACTGGCTGTTTTGGCCAGCTACAGTCAGCTACAGAAAGCCATAAGACCATTTGGCAAAACATTTGTAAATGACGTCAGTTATCGGTAATTATTGAATATTTGCATCTGAACATAGATTGGTTATAATGTAAATGGGAAGTTGGTGGAAAAGAGACATTGGTCCTAAAAGCAATTTGGTGTTTGCAATAATTAAGACTAAGTAGTCATTTGTTCTTTGACTAAATTTTTTTTTTCTTAACATAACCAAGTTTTTCTTAATAGCAGTTAGGTTTTTAGTAAAAACTGGTTGCTTGAGTTAAATTTTCCTTCCTTGTAACACATTTTGTAATTATCTTTCCTTATAGCAAGTTTGTCCTTGAGCAAGTGGGTTTTTAAATGTTGGTTTGGTTCTTTAAAGCAAAACATTGTATGCTTATATTTATTCATGAAAAATTGTGAAAATGACAGAAGTAAAATACTCAGCATTATGGACATTTGGGAATGCTAGACTGACATTATGAATACTGAACCAGTTTAGCATTCCTGAATGCACATTTACACTGAAGGCCAATTTTTGTGGCCAGACCGTGGTAAGGGGAGCAATAATGTTTAATGATCTAACAGTGTTATTCCTATTGGTACAGTAATGAGCATTCGTGTATATTCTTGTACCATGTTGTACATTAATGTTAAGTATTACACACAAAGACAGGACGTATTATGGGATCACCCTTCGTGGGCGGCTGGCTTCCTGAAGTTTTTCCGGAACATAACTCCATCACTATTAAAGCTATTGCCTTGAAACTTCACAGGTGGATAGATCTCATTGAGACTGAGTGTTGTGCACAAAAACATCACTGTACACTTCTTATTTTGGAGTTTTTTCCGTTAATTCAATTTTCATACTTTATGTTTGTCTGGACAATACTCCTACATTATCAAAGCCTCTGACTTGAAACCTCAAAAGTGGATAGATGTTACCTGAAATGAAGTGCAGTGGACAAGAACCGTCAATCTACACTTCTTATTTTTGAGTAACATCCCTTTCTACACAAATGCAATTCCTCTCATGTAATTTTTTGTATTTTTGATGTTATTCCCCTTTGATTTCTTTTCAATTACCAAGATTGCAGTCCACAATCATGCTAGAGTGTATTGCACAACAGTGCTCAGGAGTTTGGCAGATTAAGGAATTTTTTTTAATGTTATTCTACCGAAATTTCAGCTTTTCTTGCAATTACCCAGTGTGCAGTCCAAAAGTTTGCCATACTGCATTGCACAAGAGTGCACAGCAGTTTGTTTCAAATTGCTCAATTGAAGGGCATATTTTGCTCTGCCTTGTGGTGCACTTGTTGTATATTATTGTTAATTTTGTATACATTAATGATCATTGTTATTAATTACTATACAGTTTTTGTACATATATGTGCATTAATTGCACCATTATGCATTGTATTAGATTAATTGTATGTTATGGTACAGTTATGTACATTGATCTACAACACTGTACATTGCTACACATTATGTTACATTGTTCTACTTAAGTGTTTACTTGGTACCTGTTGCAAATTGTTGTACTTTATTATACAGCCTTATACACTAACCTACATTGTTGTACTCTTTATACATTTTATATATTATAATGTGGAAATCTTTGAAATACAGAAGGAAACTATTTCAGAAGTCACTATAACCCAAAACCTGTTATGAATCCATGCTAATTATATTATTAATTATTTGCTTATTATATCATACAAAGAAAATGAGATTTGATTACTAGTGACTTGGTAACAAAAAGTGTAGTCCCTATTCTGGAAGCTGGCTTGTTGCGATCTAGTTTGCTGGGAGCTTGCTTGTTGTGATCTGGCTTGCTGGGAGTTAACTTGCTGGAATCTGGCTTGCTGGGAGTTTACTTGCTGGAATCTGGCTTGCTGGGAGTTTGCTTGCTGGAAGCTTGCTTGCTGGGAGCTGGTTGTTGCAATCTGGCTTGCTGGGAGCTTGCTTGCTGTGATCTGTCTTGCTGGGAGTTTGTTTGATGGAATCTGGTTTGCTGGGAGCTTGCTTGTTACAATCTGTTTTGCTGGGAGCTGGCTTGCTAGGAGCATGCTTGCTGTGATCTGGCTGGCTTGAGCTGGCTTCTTGCGATCTGGATTGCAGGAAGCTTGCTAACTGGGATCCAGGTTGCTGGGAGCTTGCTTGCTGGGATCTGCACCTTTTGCCCAAGCCTGATTGATTGATGATTATAAAAGGTCAGAATAAAATGTTGCTCTGGAAGCAAGGATGAGACGTTTTGAGGCATTGGTGGTCTGGAAACTGTGGTGGGGAGACATAGACAGACAAGAGGAGAAATAGAGACAGATGTAAACATACCAGTTCAGTGGTAGGATGTATGTATAACACTTGCAAGTAGTATCTAGAGACTTGATCTTGCCTTATCCTGTCTGACATTTATAGATCAAGGGTCATGTAAGCCACAGACAAGGGCATTTTGAGGAAAGTGGATATAAATAGCACATAATTAATGTCTCTTTAATTTTAGGTTCAGTTACTGTGCTCATTTGGCATTGCTTATGTTATTGTTATCTTTTTCATTACCTTGGGTGATTCACAAGAATTTTCATGGAATTGACTTGGACCGTACTTGGTAGTTCAATCAGTAGAGCGTCAGCTCCAGGTACGGGTGGCCCTGTGCTCGTTCCGGGGCCGCTACATACCAAAGTTGTCAAACATGGTAGTTGTATAGCTCCCTTGCTAACGCTCAAGCAAATATAAAGGTAGTTCCCCGACTGGTTGGCCTGTAGTCAGGATAATGTGACTGGGTGTGGTATCATGCCAGTTGTTCGCAGCATGCTATACACAGCGAAGGCAGCATTATGTCTGCTTCAGCTGGATACCTGCCTCAAGTTGACACCGTCTACAGATAACTGAAATACTGTTGGTGGGAAGATAAACCCAATAAACATAATAGGAATAGAGTTTAAAGAAAGGGAAAGAGAAAGCTTTCTGCAATTCAATTTTTACATATGTAATCTGAGAAAAAGGTTTCTTTTTCAGTATTTTAACATTTAACTTTTTGTTGCTGCCTGTGTGTCCCATCATTTTAAAGTAGAATCCATGATCTATACATGAGGACAAGAGTGGTGTCCTTCAAGTTGATAGTGAAGAAAAAACAACTAATGATAACCTTCTACTTTAAACATCTGGACCACACAATCGTTCATTCAACAACCATGTTTAAAATTCTCTCCAGTCAAAACAAAAAAGAGTATCTCTTCATGCATGCCTGTTAAGTGATTGATCTGATTGATAATTTCTTAGAGATGATAAAATTGCTCTAAGGCAGCCAGTGGCGTTAAAACAGTCATGCTATACAACAATCTGTCAATCATTTGCATCCTTAAGTCGAGCTTATGAGACAAAATCTGGCTAATTATGAGGTCTTCTTAAACAATTTTGCAGGCATTTTATATACATTAAAACTATAACCACACAAACGTTGTATATTCTATTATATAAACTTACCTTTAAAACCTAAACCATTAAATATATTTCTTTTCCACTGCTTTGTATCACTTAGTTGTTTTGTTTTTTTAGTTTTTTATAAAGTTTTCAGATTTATACAAGCAAACTCTCATCTGAAGAAGTTTTGATATTCTCAGCATAACACTGATCCTTAAACAAGAAAGAAATATAGATCATATATACTTAGAAAAGAGAATGATGGTAATTTTGTAAGATACACAAATAGACCAAGGACACAGTAAGCAGATAATTTTTGCATTTTGCAATTGAACATAAATCCATACAATGTATATGTGTTTTATGCCAAAACAACATCTGCAAAATGGTTTTCTAAGCATTCTCCAAATTTTGGCAACTGTCTTACTGATTTTCCAATCCTCAGGCAATGTTTTATCTCTACCATATGTTCTGTCTCATAGAAAGTGTTGGATTAATTGTCTTTCAGTTATCCAAAAGCTTTCAAAAATTTAGCTGCCTTCATTGTGAATAGCATGCCATGAACACCTGGCAAGACACCACACTAAATCGGGTTTCCTGGCACTATAGGCCACCAATAGTGGCGTTTGCTTGAGCATTACCAAGGAAGCTAGACCACTTCCATTTTGTTCTATTTTGTCAAGACTTTGATTCGAACCTGGGACCATTGCTGTACATACTATCCTACCTGGACTAGTCAGGAGATTGATCAGCTATTATGGTAGACATCAGATATAAATATTATATCCTAGATATTGGGTGCAGTATTAGTACACTACTCCAGACTTGGAACAAAGTCCCAGCTAGGCATGCTGTTCACATACCACTGAGGTCAGCTCAGACAACAATCAGCCTTTCATCTAGCACTTGATTCACTTATTTATGCACTTCATGCTAGTTTCACACATTAATATGTTTCTCTTCTCATGCTTTTACTCCAAGTACTCTAAATTTTGGCAACTTTCATGTTTAAAAAGACTTTCCAAACCTCATACTATTGATACAAATTCTACTACTGTATAGAATAGTTAACCTTATTTGTTAACAATTGTTTGGGGAAAAAAATAGTTGATTGAAAAACAACAACAACAGATCTTTCAATTTCAGTTAAATCTTGTTGGCCTGTTGTTGTTGTTTTTATTAGATCTAGTACTTGGTTGCTCTCTACCTGGAGCTCTGGTTAGTAAACTAGTCTTACCTATCACTTAGCATCTCATGTCAGGTGTGCAGTATGGGCCTTCACCCTGGAGTTCCCGTTGTCTCATATATTAACCAATTGACCATTGTTGGTCAATCAACCAACTGTTGAGTTTTAGGCTTAGACAGTACTCTATCATCTGATTGGCTGGAATCAAATAAAATTTGAAATCTGACCAATCAAATGCTTGAGAGTTGTCTCAGGTTCAATCTCAAAAGTTTTATAATCATTAGCCCAAGTACAATAAATGCTTTTATGTTTCCTAACCGATATCACACTGCATTTGATAATCAGTACTTAATTCTTTGTTACGTGCTTAACATTGCATGTGTAGGGCATACCACAAACAATACATGTTGATAGAAATTTAGCAGCAAATAGTGTAGATTCTTATCAGATAACTCCCAATGGAAGTTGGCTGATCTGGTTATACACATTTTGCATAAGCCTCGTCATTCTTGGTTAACAGACTGAGTTAACATAGACAAACTAAAATGGGTAAGCATTAGAAATGACGATTATAATATACCAGTATATTGGGCGATGACTACTCCATACATTCATAGGGCTGTATTTTACTCCATGTCTGCTGAGCATGAATTATTAACAAAACAGAAACAAATAGGAATGGAGAGCTGAACTGATTACAGTCTGCACTGATCGCAGCTAACACTCAAAACACTATGTCTTGTTGTCTTGCAAATGTTAGCAAATAGGATTTGTAAGGTTTATATAACAAGTTCTAGCAAATAAATAATAAAATAGATTATATTATTATTGTAGCACATTACTAAGGTTATGTAGGGATTATATTACAAATTATGGGATATGACTATGAATTTGTCGACACTACGATAAAAAATATGGCAAATAATAACGGATTTGTATGAATTGTATGACAAAGCAAGCAAAAAAAAAGGATTTTGTAGGGATTACAGATTATAGCAAATAACTAAGGATTTTGAAGGGATTATATTACATATTATAGCAAAAACTAAGGATTTTGTGGGAATTGTACTATAAGTTTTAGCAAATATCTAAAGATGTTGTAGTGATTGTATCCCAAATTGTAGCCAAAAAACTAAGAATGTAAAGGGATTACATTGTGAAGTGTAGCAAGTTAATAGCAAGTGTAGCTTAATAGATATTAACCTTACAAAGTTAGATTTTTAAGTATTTTTTGAATCCTAAAGGCAAGATATGGCTATCTTCTAAAACTGTTTGCTAAAAAAAATTTTATGATATTCATAAGTTCATAAGTTTCCACAATGTTCATTGTCTGAATACACTTGACACATCAGTATACCAAAGTGTGCCCAATACACAGTTTTAATGACGCAGCCTTGTTTGTCACCCAAACTCCCTAGTTGAGTCAAAGTACCTTTATAACTTAGTATCATCTAGATTTAAATTTATTTTGGCACATCAAAGATTCAGCTACATGGGTTACTTTTTACAACTTGTGAAAACTCTGTCAAAAAGATCTTTAAAATGTTCTGAAGATAAATACACACCAGAGAGTTATTTTTTATTTAAGATCTGTTTGTCAGCTAGACAGCTTTTGCAGCTGATAATGACTTACATGTAAAAGATACAGCCAAGAATCCTAATGGTGCCCAGCAGGCCTGCAAGAAGGTACGTCAAAACACAGGTTTAGGACTGTTATTGCACAGAGAGTGTATGACAAAAAACAAACCTATGTAATGATTTACATTTGTAGGAGGCATGCTATTTACAGCTTTATTACAGCACCCACTCTTACAGAGTTGTTCTCCTATCTCTGCTGATAGCTAAAACAGACCGTAAATTGTTGAAAACACCGGTGTCCATAGGGGTAGTGATTTCATCATGATATAGGGATTCTCCAGTAGTGTTGTTACCTGTGAAGAAGTGTATCTTGCTTCAATGACATATTGCATAAATTTTGTGATTATTTCATGATTATTTTTTTTCATATTTTGGTTAATTTGGGGAAGATTTTTCTTGCGTTGCTCTAATTGTGCCGCTGTTCTTATACTGCTATAATACTACTATAATAGCTGTTAAAGTGTGCATAAGGTGAAGAGTGGGATTGAGAGAGTAGGAAGCTAGAGAGGGGAGAAATGCAGGTAGATGGGAAAAGAGACAGTGACAAAAAAAGAGATAGAGAGATAGTAGGAATAGGAAGAGAGACACCAGGTGTTTTCTATCAGGCAGGTAGATCATGGAGAGTCCAGAAGACAAACAGCTGTTGTTGTTGTCTACAGTAGGCTGGATTTACCGGACAGGTTGAAATCCTTGGTGCAGGGTGCAATATTAAATATGAAGGGGGAATTGTAAGGCCAGCAGACAGATTGATGGGCATCTTTAGTGTCCATCTGTCTATCTCTTTCCAGAAGGATCTGACTATAACAAACTTGCAATGAAATGTGTATAGGGTGGGTGCTAGGGGAATTGTTACATTTGCAGGAGTTGTGCCAGATCTTAGCTCGAAGGCATATCTACAAGGTATCTTCTTAACCCACTTTTAAAGTAAACAATTCTTGAATAAATTTTCTAATATATAATGATTTTCTAAAAAATACTGTCTTATTCATTGTAATATTTATTATCTGAAAGGTAGTGTCTGTACATACTGTTGATACTTGATGAAAGTGCAAATACAAAAACAGGCAGTTATGAAAGATAAACATGTAGACTGACAGACATATGTTCAGACAAAAGAAAGTACAGAAGCTAGCCAGACATTGAATACATATGCAGACAGACAAACAGAAAAGAGAGATAAACATACCACCACAATAATGGACAGGTATAAAATCAAAGTTTTGAATTGTATTGAATAAGTGTATAGTCAAGAGCTCAATTAACGTTACCTACTATTTTAGCTGACACGTTACCTACTATTTTAGCTGACACGCAAACATATTTATGTACTACGCATTATGAGTATAGTTCTGTATTCATACTTCACCTTGTCTTCAGGTAAACCTACTCAAGTAACAAGTAAGCCTACCACTAATACACATCTAATTATGCAGACATTACTTAATTAGTTCACCTAATAGTTATGTAATTGATTTTGAGGTGGATGTGTGATTAATTGATTTTTGATTGACAGGAAGCTGTGTAATATAATAATGATATATGCATATATTGATGTAGGCATTCTGTATGGGGATTTATATTGTATTGTATTATATTGTATTATTGTGTGCATGAAGGATGAAGATTGCTCTAGGCTCTTCAGTGTATAGTGCCTCTATAGCATTGTGAAAATATTTCCTGTTTGTGTTCCGGGATGGGCTATCTAGAGTGTGCATCTAGAAAATGTTGTGGATGTTTCTTCATAGTTGATTTTACTGAAAGAACTTTTTTTCATGTCACAAAAATGTCTGATTTCATCTTCTTTCTCAGTGTTTGGTGTTTAATATTTTATAGATCCAGGATGGATGTAATAAGCCTTACAGTTCAATATCTTGATTAAGCATTGACTGTCTGGCAGTTAAATGTGTTGGAAATGTTCAAGTGTTTTGTTTTGGTCACCTTTAAAGCATTTGCTATTAATGTTTAAAGTTTCTAGGATGTATTAAATGTATAAAGGATATGTCTGGGTTGTGTCACAAAGGAATTTGCTGGAAAGTGTTTTTTTGTCGTCTTTTAAAGTGGTCAGTGTTCAGCTTTTTTATATTTCCTGAATGGATAAAGTATGTCTTTGGTTTCTAGATTGAGCTTATCATGTGAGACTGTTAAAGTGGCTGGAAATATTAGAAGGGTTTGTTTTGATCTTCTGTTAGAGTGCCTCATTATTGGATCTTCTGAAGTTCTGGGATGTGTTAAGTATGCCTTAAAAGTTGGCTTAAGATGGTTCTAGAAATTGTCACAGTTTAGGAAAGTTGGAAGTGTTTGTGATAGTCTTTTAAAATCTGTTTGTAGTCTGCTTATTATAGTACTCAGTGATTAAATTACCATATATGGAAGTGGTATGGTATCATTATAGACTACATCTTTTATTTTAAGAAAGGTATTGAGGAGAGAAATATGTTAGAGTCGGAAAGAGAAGAAAATAATGGTTATTGACATTGTTGTGACAATGAAAGATATGAAAACAAGTTTTTTTTAGCAGCTTAGGACTAAGATATGATACACAACAGTGTCTGTATAGGTGGATATGTAAATGGTATCCACTTCAAATAATGGGAGATAAGTAACAGAAATTATTATACAATCATAAAAACTGTAGCTCAACCAAAGTTTTATGACAAAAACAAAAAATATATAGATGTTATATTTTTAAATGGATTGTGACAAATATAAATGATTCTTGTTGTAAAGTGTTTTTATTGTATAAGTTGCCCATTTATGAAAGGGGTCTTCATTATATATTAGAAAATTTATTCAATGGGGGAGGACTCTATTGAGAAAAATAAAAATAGTTGTATATTTTCAGTTTTTTGGCAAGGAAATACAAGAGGTAGAAGTAACTTTTTAAATGCAGGTTGTTAGTAGGAGATTATACTTGACTTCATGGTTGTTTTGAATAGAGAAATTCTATAGATGTATTATGCCTGGGTGTGTCAACATGTTGTGTGTGTGAGCTGTATTTTTTTCACTACTGTAATTTCATTTTAAAATGTCAGATGTTTTGAAATTTGTGAATGGTTGGATGACAACTAGGAGAGATTTAAGTATACATTGATTTAAAAAGGATTTCCTGTTAATTTTGTTTGTTATAAAAATGTGTGGGTGCACCAATGCCTCAGTCAGTTCTCGACCCTTAACCCGCAACCTCTCACCATGTTAGTTCTAGTCTTGGTCAGGCAGAAGCTTTCATATGAGCTTGTTTTCAGACCGATCTGCTATGTGCCTGTAGTTCTACTTTGGCATGATATGGGAAGTTGCTTTTAAGGCATTTGTTTTTATAAGCAATCAAACATAAAAGCAATAGTGTTGTTTTTTTTCTAATTTGCATTTAAATGGTTCATAGCAATGAAAAAATTGTTTGATATATAAATTTCGCATGCTCAGTAGCTTGAGTACAAAACAAGTAAAAGGACAAACTCATGCCAGTAGTTGTATTAAATATTGACATATTTCAAAGTTAAACAAATGTTCATTGATCTTCCCCTTCTGTTAAACTTACCTTGTGACTGGTACATATGCATGTTTGCTTTAGCTCAGAGGGTGTTCGATCCAGATCAGCCATTTTCTGTAGGTATCTATCTGATCAAGATCTGAACTATTTTCTGCTCAGCCTTCAACAATTTGTTTTTTGCATGTAGTTGCATGGAAATAACTGAGATTTTAAAGTAGCCTTAGCTTTTAACGTTTTGTTAAAACCCATGCTAAATTCTCAGGGTTTTTTTTGCGTTAATATTATATTTATTACATGTCAGGGTTGATCTGAACAGGAGACTGAGCAGCCAATAGTATAGATCCTGATCAGACAGCGCCCAGCAGGGAGTTGGCTGATCTCAGTCTACACTATAAAGGATATATCTTATAGATAACCAAAAAACAGGCTAAGATAAGGTTTAGACCAATTTAAATGATACTGGTTTGTTTTCAGAGCCTCACTTTCACAACAAAATACTCTTCAACTTAATTGTTTATTAGATTCTGGATGATTTATTGTTGCTGGGAATATTGAGATAGTTATTGTTGTAAGTCAGTGCAAAAGTTTCTTTTATATTTTAAAGGATTGAGTAACATTATATTTAATGTTGCTGTTGTATTATCACAAGGTGATTTAGCTGATGTTGGTGACTTTCTGATGTTGCTGTTTTAAGTGTTAAACATTTAGTCAGCTGACTTGTCATTTTATTAAACAATTTAAAGCTATTTTTGTCAGTCAATTCATTGCTATGTTAAATTGCTATTATTATATTTTGAATTTCTTCCTTCTGTAAAACAGGACAATTAAATATTTTTCCTTAAGTGTGTGTTAGAACAAAAGGGTCAAGCTACTTGTAACATAACAGAAGACAGCTATGTAGAACACTTCAAACATTTGACCACAATACTAAAGTTCAGTGGATACAGGAAATAAAAGTCCTTGTTTGAAGCCATGATAATTGTTTGGAAAATGATAAGAAAAAAGATATATGCCAACAATTTCAGTGTTTTTCAAAATATTGATTGGTCATTCGAGATTTGAATGTGGGAATGTTCGAAATTTTGTAAGAAAGATGAAGGAAATTTAAGCACAGAACACCTGATACTTGTTACAGAAAACAAGTCCTATGTATGAATGTAAAATCATATTTAGACTTCAAACTCAAATTTCAACTTTAAGTAATATAAACAGGTGAAGAACTTTAATAAAAAAAGCTTTCATTCATCATAATATGCCTTTTTATTGATAAACTACCTTGGAAAAAGTTTGTGTCTTATTCTTGTCCCAAATACTTCTTTTAATTACATAAACAATAAAGCCATAAACCAGCTTTAAGCATAATTGATAAATGAAAATTATGATTGTATAATAATTTATTTATTTTTAATGTAAGATTGTGTAATAGATGATTTAATTGTTGCTGACTGGCCTCATTCTTGATTAAGTTGCAGTAACTTCTCAACAAGCAGTGTAAAGAAATACTTCTATGCCTTCATTTTTTGTCTTAGCTAAAATCTCTCATGTACCATCAATCAGCCTACTATACACCTGGAACATCAAACAGATGCTTCAACCCACCATTTGATGAAAGGTATTTTAATTTCTAACCAAACGTATCACAGACTTAAAGACTGCATGTTGCAACCTTGATGATCATTTCTGAAGATTCCATTCTCATAGCCAGAATGTTAGTTGAGGTGATTTTAACAACTCATGTTGGAAGTATATTTTTATGTTGAAACATAAATTTCCTTCTGTGTTTTAGTTATGTCCAACAGTTGGTATTTTCATTTCAAACACTATAGTAGCTTAATCTCTTGACTTATAAATTGTTTATTAATTGGTTATAAATAGCTGAATATAAAAGTAGTAAAGAAATATTGCAGATATTATAATGGGCCGCCTGTGACGTAGTGGTAGAGTCGTTGATTTTTTAACTCCTCTGACTGCTTAGCCTCTCATCGCATGGGTTCGAGTCCCATTCGGGGCAAAGGACTTAATGTGAGAAGGTCTTCCAGCTGACTTACGGTGGGGCAGTGCTACCTGGACATGTGTCTGGGGTCTTACTTCACCAAAAAGCTGGACATTGCTATAATGATCATAATTGGTTGCTGCAATGTTTTTCAAAAACGAACCAAAACAAAACAGCAGATATTATAGATGTACTAAAAAGTTAAGTACTTTGTTTCATCCTGAACCCTTTGTTACTCTTGATTAAACTTCAAAATTTAACCATTAAATTTGGTTGATCATTATATTTAAGATTCCTTTTTTGATGCTGTAAAGTCAGATAGATAACATTGGATCTGTTAATACTACTATTACAATGTCCCTTTGAAAGATAGCTATTTGCTTAAAGATGGTTACCAACAGTTTGCCTACAACAACACCTTACCACTGCTTTGGGGATATATGGCATAATTTCTGCATAAACTCATACTTTAGTATAAGTAAAGACGATTTTGAACACTACCTACATTGTTAGTCAGTACACATTGCAATAAAACATTCTAAATGTTCAATCATTCCAATTCTATTAATAAGCACAATAGTGATCTCTGCTAAAAATAGATACTGACGTCAGAGCATATATCTAGATTACGATATAACGCAAATCTCAAAAGTGAGTTGTCACATAATTTTCCTAGTTAAAAATAGTTATCTCTGCTCAAATAAGAAATACCTGCAGTGAGGAATGGGGATTTATGTTTCACTGCTATCACTGATCTTGGACATCAACGAGTAACATTTGGCAAGATCTTTAAATGTAACAATGACTTTATAGGTTATTCGAGAAAAAATATTTTGGTCTAAATTGTCGGATATGACCTTTAAGGCTGATCTGTAAAACGTCTGTTTAGAATTAATCTGTTTTTTGTGTTATTTTGTTTTTGTTTTTTTTACATGCCACTCATACAATTATAGTCAAATTGGCAGCATTCAGTTAATTATTTATGGAGGACCAGATATGTCTGGGTAGAACCACCTGTCCACTGTAGATCTGATGGAAGACCTCACATGAAAATCCTCACCCAACTGGTACTTGAACCCAAGCCATGATGTGCTTAGGAGTTACAAGTTGTTGACACTTACAGCTCAGCTAAGGGCATCTGGTAGGGTTGGTGGGTTCATTATTGGACAAGAAAAGTAGATATTCCTTAACATTGAATGCAGTAGCTCTTGTTGTGGGAGATGTGAGATGTGTTGGGCTATGATGGTATTATGGTATTAAAGTGACTTAAAAGCATTAAGTTTATTATATAACTTTATTTATACTTTCAATTAAAGTCTTGTATATATATATATATATATATATATATATATATATATATTATAAGTTAATAATAGTCTTTAATGCATCTTGATTTTTAAGACAACAGTAACTTGACCAGGCCAGATCTTAAAGAACTTGTTGGCTTTCTGTGTACAAATTGATCAGGCTTAGGCAAACTAGCTCCCACTGTTTGATCAAGATCTTTACTATTTGCTGCTAAGTCTCTATCAACATACCTTACTATCTGTGCATGAATTTGTTAGCAAAAATATATAATAATTTCGTGTTGGTTATTAACAATGGTAGCATGGTAAGGGTTGTTAGTTGGTATGTACGTCATAGGAAGCAGATATCCTGTAAAGCTGTGATAAAAGTGCATTGTTTATTATTCCCTGCTGCTGAGCTCTATTGTTTTTGCATTGTCTATCCCTTCATCTGTTTATCCATCTGTGTTCTGGGGTTTATAGGAAGGGTTTTGGTTCTTGGGGTGGTCTTGTCCATTTGGTTTGTGTAGGGTTAGGTTTTGGTATCGAGGGCTCTTTTGGTAATGAAAAACTGAGAAATTGAAACCTGAGAAATTATCCATCAAATAAGTCTTTCCATCAGTCTGTCTGGTGCCATTCGTTAGAAAGTGACCAGTAGACACCATAGACAGTAACAAAAAACCATGATGCAAAGAGGCACAAGCACTGACTTCGATGTAGAGCCAAGGTCAAAGACACCTCAGGGTCAATTTACATTTTGCATAGGATTTATTAAGACGCTTTAGCTTATACCACAAAAAATCAAAACTCTTAAATTATCTTCCATGTGCACCCAGCTTCTTGAACATTCTAAGGAAGTAGCTGGTTACAGACCTTGGTAGACAAATAAATGAAAATGAAGGCAAACGGAAGATAAAAGCATGCTGTTTACTTTATCAAATATATACAAACACTGAGTCATTAGCCAGTTTGGTTACAATAGCTTACTGTACTTACATCATCACCTTGTTATAACTGTGACATTTTCTGGTTGGCATTCAGCCTTACAGTGTCTAGATGACTCGAGGGATTTTTTTTCCTCTCAGTCCTATGAATCTTGTAAAACAAATTAACATTCCAAAGAGAAGAAAAACAAAAGATTTTGCTTAGGTTTGATTGGAAAAGTGTTGTTGCATAGTTTTGGATTAGTATGGATTTTAGTTCAATGGATTTGTTGTTAAACTGGATATGAAATCTGTTATTAGTAATTGTATGTGAGGTTGATGGAAAGTTTATTTGTTTGGGATCATTTGTGTTAGTTGATTGAGTAAGGAACTTTAAGGAACTTGTTTGACATTACAGCGAAAATTTAATACATCTGAAACTTGATCCTTGTTTTTGGGTCTTTGGTTTTGTTTAAAATTGTGTACTGATGTTTCTACTTTAGGTAATGTTCTACTAAGCCATATAGGCTGATGAAAAATCTATTTAGTTCTGCACACGGACATAACCGGTCTGGACCTTGTGTGTACAACTTTATGACAAAAATGTCAGTAACATTTGAGTGCTGATAACACTAACACTGTGCCATTGAAGAAATATTTCCTCGACAATTAAGTCAGTAACATTGTTGTGTCAAGGAAGTGAGAAGCATTATGAGCTGATAACATTTAAAATCAGACACATTTTGTGCCAGTGAAGTAAAAAACCATTTCGGGCAAATGAAGTCAACAATATTTGTGTGCCAATAAGGAAGCAACCACTTTTACTGTGCTACTCTTTGTTTGAATCCAGGATCAAACTTTCCACCGTAGCACACACAATTCTTCCAAGGTGCTTAAAATCCAAGATGGCTGACAGACTGTGCTTCTGTGACTAACCATTATGTTAACATGGCTACAGAGATGATTGTGTGGCTGACTATGGATATTTACGACACACACGGATACCTTCTGGCGACAGCATCCCTCACTCTCCTATTTCTCCTCTCCTTCACTTATAGTTTTATTTTCTTCTTTCGCCAGCGACGAGAGCATCATGTTCGCACTGGATCCCTCAAGGAAGGTTCCAGCCAGCCCTATACCAGTCCCCATCCAGGACGAAAGGTACGACTGAAATTATGTTGTTGTTTTTTACATAAATAATTGACATATTCATGATTACAACCAATTCTAATGAAGGAAGCCATTATAAAAATGTAGGTAAAGTCACCCATAAGTCAGGTCAGCATCACAGATCAGCTAGAAGCCCTCAAATAAAAGTTTTGCCTCAATTGAACTCAGACCCATGCAAAAAAGGTATAGAGGAGTTTAAAATTTGCCTCATTTTCATATTTTTAATATTGCATATACAAATAAGTCATCAAGATTTTTCTAGATTATAAGATACAAAATCAAGACAATCCTTCTTCATCCTCTACAGCAACACTACAATCGACAGGACTCTAGTTCCTCCCAGAGCAGTTCTGGTCAGCTGGAACCATACAAGGAGCACCGTATAGGCAGTGTTCCAGTAGTCAGCGGTGTTATAAGTTCAGAACAGGTCAGACGTCGCGGGTCCCAAACTGGTTCCCATTCCTCATCACAGTCAATCCCCGCAGGCTACTCTGTGAATCTGGTGCGACGAGAATCATTTGATATGCCACCACGTCATATGGACTCACCTCGGTTGCAAAGAACACATTCGGCCGTTCACCGAAGTGAAAGTTCTCATAGTGGGGGTTTACCGACTCGATCCGGTAGTTATAGATATGTGGATGTTCGAATTAGGGATGAGTCACCTGTTTACTCACGTGATGATTCCTACTTGTATCAAGGTCAAGGTCATCATTATCAGCGTGGTGGGTACCATCGTGGCAGTGGGAGCGATCGCGATTATTTGTACGCCAGTCGCTCAGAAACATACACACCACCTCAAAGGTTGGACTCATTCACCCCACCGCCTCTGCAGAGATCACGTGAAAGCTCTCTGCACGATTCTATTCATTCTCGTGATGGATCATTTCACGAACATCCAGAACGTATGTATAGTCCCGTATCTGTGCAGTCATCACATTCATCCAATTATAACCGTGGTGAAAACTTGTATAGTCCAGTAATGAACATGTCCCGACATGATTCTGATCGTGGCTCGTCATTCAGTCCTATTCCAGGAAATATTACGCCAACTAGAGAAATAATCAGTGAGAGATCATTTAGCCCCGTTGTGGGCATGGGAAGAGATCAAGAGTGTCTGGCATTCAGTCAGGATATTCTTTCAGGACAGGGTGGAAATGTCAGTCCAGCAACTTCTAATAAACCAAAGTTACGCTTTCCCAGAACCAATCCTACGTACGTGGGTGTACGTCAGCATGGCAACACAGCATATAAGAAGATCAATGTTGATCAGCCTTTAAGTGAAACTGGTGCTTCCGATGGCAACTTAAACTCATCTGCAATGCAGACATCACAAATTCATCCAGAATATTTTGATGCCAGTTTTTATCGCCATGAACGTTCTGATAGTGATGGTTCATATTCATCATCACGGAATGCATTACGGCATCGTGCAGGCAGTCAGACCTCGTTACGTAATCGTGATCTGTCAGACTCTCAATCATCCCAAGGATCGACTAGAAATATGTCAGACTTACAATCGGAAGGGTCATTACGTAACATGCAGGATAGTGCTGTGTCGTTCCAAGATTCGACCTCCTCAAGAGGGTCAAACAAAAGTTTCAGTGTGGATAAGGACTCATTAGAGCGGACAAGTAGTACCAACAAATTTCCTGAGAAAACCAGCCAATTTATTGAGCAATCTGACAAAGTTTCAGATGATGAAGACTCTGAACCAGAGTATGCAAATTTACCAACAGTTCCGCAGAAAATTGAACAAATTGCCCTAACTAATGTGACTGATTTGACTCAGACACCTACATTTAATCTCAATGAAATTGAGGAGAATAATCTGAAGAATGTTTTGAAGGAGCGTAATTCTAATATTGAGAATGACGATTACGAGGGTGATGCAGAGAATGGAGAGAGTTATCTTAGTGGCGAGTACAAGAATGGTGTATCAGGCTCGGGTGATGACGAGGATGATGGGATGATTGATCTGATGCAGAGCTCTCAGTTCTCTGAAGGTAAGAGTTCTCTTTTCTAAATGACAATGCCATTCTTTCTTAGTGCCAGATTTCTTTTGATTTTTTTTAACTATCATTTTTGGTCAAGCTATTATTTTTAGACAAACAAAATATAATTAGAAACACCAACACAGCAGAAAGACAGCAGGAATTTGATCACACTTTTTTTTTATTAATCCTAACTCTCACGTTAAGAGGGAGGACGAATTACAAGTAGCACCTCTTGCCACGTGGGCATCCTGCTTGATCGTTTTATCAACTATAAATTCTGTTATAATACTGCTTTTTTATGACACAGAAGATTGCAGCTTGAATTAATTTCAAATAAGTTTCTGCTTTGCATCTTTTTCTTTTAAAATGTTAATATTTTATAATTAAGTCATTAATAAACCTTTCTTTTTCACCTTTTACTCATTCAGACCAGGGTTTTGAAGACACAGAGAATGCCAACTACCTGGCAGGCAGCTTGTATCACCAGAATCTCCCTGCCCACGTTGCCTTGGAGACCCAGCATGCCTCCCTGAAGCGGAAGAAACCAGAGAAGGGAGATGGGGGCGTGAACCAGACAATGGAAATGTCACCTGGACAACAGGTGGATTTGTCACTACGCCCTCTTTCCATGGTGGTGCCATGCCAGTCTGATGCCAACATGTCCCTCAGTCCTAGTATAGGGTCCATAACCAGACAGGTTGGTTGAAATATTATCCTGGCACCATTAATAATCATTTAAGGGTTAAAGGCAATTGATTAGAACCTTAGTTTGTCTTACGCTATATTTAGTGAAATACCTGATGGATAATGGAAAAAAATCTCTTAAGTTGACACATAAAGTTGTCTTAAAAATAAACTATAGGCATTATATATAAAGTATATAACTGGTTATTGTTTCTTTGTCTTTGTCCTGGAAAAAAAGGTGCTGTTGATTTCACTTTTAGTAAAACATTGGCATATAACATATGTGTGCTTGAGAATATAAAAGTATAATAAAAAAAAATCCAAAAATGTGTGATTGCCCTTGTGTAAATCATTGTAAACTATACTTTAACAAGATTTTGGCATGTATATACTTTTTGTTGTTGATACTGGAGTCAGCACATTTAAGCTTACAAAAGTTCATGAAAGTTTCCACCGGATTAAGAACAATACAAATCTTTCTATTTCAGGGTCGTGCGGGCACCTGTCCACCTATTGGCTCGGCAAAGAATCTCTCCTCGAAGCAGAAGCTGCCGTCGGACAGTGATATAGAGAACTACGCTCAACAGCACCTCAATAAGCATAAGAAAGGCCTCTTTGGCAAGAACGTTCCGCTCACCAACATGCTGAAATGGTCAAAGGTACGAGGATGGTCTGACTGACAGAAAGTATATTAATCAAAGCAAGACCCTATAGGAATGCTGTAGTTGTAAGAAATGTTGAAAACAGTGGTAATAAATAAATATTTTAATATAACACTGTAAAGCAAATTTACACTGTTCAAGAAAATGGTCTATAAGGTAAAAGGTTACACTAAGCTACTTATATAGAAATGTAATATCATTAAAAAAATAACATTTTAATGGATTTTGTGATTTAAATGATATTGGACAACCTGAATATTCTCTTGTAATCATGTATGTTTTGGAATTTTTATATTACAGGACCCCATTACAAAGCCAATGTTGCGAACAACAGACAAGAATGTTAAGAAGGAGGGAGTGGAAGTCTTTAAATATATCCTTTCTGATAGCAATATCAACAGTTTTAATGTATTTATTGAAAAATTGTCAACAATTTCAGTTCTATTAATAGTGAATTAAGTTCTATAGATGTAATTTTTATTTAATTACAATGGCACAGTTACAGTCAGCAACTGACAGTTATTTTTGGTGGAAGAAGTCTCCAACCATATGTCTGATCAGAACCACTGGCTGGCACAGATCAAATCCTTCTTACATGAAAGTTTTCACCCAGTCCAGGACTCTAACCCACATGATTAGCAGTCAGTGAAGTTACAGGCTGGTCCCTCTCCCCACTTTGCTACATAAGCCCACACTGAACTAGTTAGTTCTCTTGAATTCCAGAAACAGAAGGTCACGTGATCAGTCCAGTGTTTTATAAATCATGGTTACATAGCTTTCATAAATATGCCAAGCTTTTAAAGGTAGTTCCACAGCTAGTTGGCCTGTGGTCAGAATAATGTGACTTGGTTGGATAACTTTTCCAATGTTGATAGCATGTTGTCACATTTGGGGAAATTCACATGGAAATTTTATGTGATTTTCTGATGAGGTATAATAAACAAAAATTAGCTTCCTTGACAACTGTCCACTAATTCAAATGTACATGGGAGACCGTAAGACCAAGTTGTCGCAGAGCCAGATTGCCCTGGAGATAACTAGCAAGGGATGGACCCTTGGCCATGATCTACGAGATGAGATCTTTATACAGATTTGCCGTCAGACCACTGAGAACAAAAAAGAGTAAGATTCCCTAAACCACTTAATTTGTGTTACCAAGTGTTCATATTTCCTAATGTATTGTTTATCTTGGGCCTCTTATACATTCTCTCCCTATCACCAGGTTACATTTGTACATGGTAAAGTTAAAGATAAGGTTATTTTATGTTTCATAAATTTGACGAGATCTTTGTACAGATCTGATAAGACCACAGAGAATTAAAAAAAAGAGTTTTGTTTTTGTTAGTGTACTTGAAATAATAGTATGAACATTTCCGATTGTAGGTTGATTAATGTTTGTCTTGTCATAGCAAATAAAGAAACAAGGTATCGACCCATTTCAACCTGCCTAAAAATAACTTGAAAGTATCAGTTAGATTCATCTCAGACTTTTTATTTAGGTATCCAGTGATGAGTAGCAATGCACAACAAATGTGTTTTGGTTATCTTAATTTGTTAATGCCAGTCTGTCTTACTTGCTGGTTAGAAAAGAAAAAAATACATTGAATGGAATGCAACTTAACATGTCTTCACATTGACCACACCTACTGATACAGTGAATTATGTTATGGATCCAGGTTAGATTTTATGAGAAACTTGACCCTGGTTTGTTGTATAAAACTGGTGCATTTACATGTAGATTACAGTTTAACATACAAGAACAATCAAGCTTCCATCATACAATCAAGCACTTGAAAAACAAAACACCCTGTATTGTGACAGCTTTTGTTTATATATGATGAAGATCTTAGAAAATGTTGTGATATTTCCCCTTTTTTTAGTATTTTTGTTTACCTCATCCATTGGTATATGGGTGTCAAGGCCATCCTCCACCACAATACACATACAGTTGCATTATATCAGTACATGTATAAGTAGGAAGTAAATATAGATGAAAAGAATTGCAAAAAGAGATGAAAAATGAGATAAAATGATAATAAACAAAAAAAGAGATAAAATGATAAAAAAGTATGTATGCTGTTATATGCATATTATGCAAAGAACACCTGACAAGGCAAGGGAAATGATTTACTTAGGATTGCCAGTTATATGTTAATGGTAAGACAGTGCCATTATTTACACCTTTATACATATTTCAGGGACAGTCTGCAGAGAGGTTGGGAGCTGATGGCCATTCTACTCAACTTTTTCCCTCCCTCCCATAAGTTTTACTCCTATCTAGAAGGGTACATATCCAGGCACATAGACCCACAGTATGACCTGGAAAATGTAAGTGAATATTTTACTAGGTATTTATATCCTTATTAACTTACACCATTGAGTTTGATCCCAAGTGTAAACAGAATTCTTTCATCACCTATAATATTTACCCACAGTATGTTCTAGAAATTGTAAGGAAAAGATGATATGTACTTTTTATATTCCCCCAGACTTTTCACCTTTGACAGTGACACTGTTATTAAACTGATGCTATTTGCTCTGCCACTTAAACATTATGTTTTCACATTTATTACTGTTAATCATATGTATCAAAATCAAGGAACCCTAGAATTTCTGTTATATACTCACTCCGTATGTCCCCTGGAATAATATCATTTGCTCCTTTCACACAAAAGGTTAACAGTTTTTACCTCTTTCAGCTTTGATTCTAAGTTTTTGGATAAGTGTTGACATTACTAAGCTTACTAACTATAATGGCTGATTAAAAGCCATCTCAGATAACTACCAAAATGGTCAAAATAGAAATAAATGTCAGAAGCAAAGTAGAACACACAAAAAATGTAAAACTACTGATTTATAGTTATTTCTTGGTTATTTTTTAATATTTCTCTTCACTCTATCTGTTGTTGCTTGTCTGTTGTGTTTTTAATGTAGTTTGGGTGGAATGTTTTAGTTCCTACACATTTAAAATTTCTCTGTAGTATTGTGTCTCTATTATAAATTTTGTGCTGTTTCTTTAAAATTTCTTTTTAAGATTTTTTTAAATAAAAAAAATACTTCTGTAAACAATGTGTAAGTATACACATATTACAAATTTTCTATTTTCATTTTTTATTACTTCTGTTCAAAGAGAAAGTAATAAATGTAAATGGATTCGGTAAGGCATTAAATTGGACACAGGGTGGGCAGATTGTATCAGGGTGGGCAGATTGTATCAGGGGGTGGGCAGATTGTATCAGGGGGTGGGCAGATTGTATCTGGGGGTGGGCAGATTGTATCAACATGAAAGTGTTTTATGAATTATTATGTATATTGTTTTTAGGTTTCATCATTCATATATAGCTAGCATCATTTAAAATCAACCATATTATGTCCATCATACATCCTATAATTTTCATGTCATATTGGTTCTATAGTGTATTGTACATAGTTGTATGTTACACAAAATTATTAAAATATAAGAATATATTTAGAATTTTTTTATTTATTTCCATGCTTAATATTCTTTACTATTTTCCATGTTTTAATATTGTTACTCATTGTGTTTCAATATTCCATCATTTGTTTTAATGAATTTTGTAAAATAGTTCAAAAGATTTCTGTAATACATATGATACTTTTAACTTAGTTTTCGCAGTTTTTTCCTTCGTATATTTTGTATTCAACTGGATACAGTTGTTCATGTGCTCTGCAATCACATAGAAAAATCCTTCATCTTATATCAGATGGTATACCAATGCTTGTCATTTCTCCATTGTATTTCTACAACTGCCCTATGTTTGTGACGTCTCCCACAGTTTAGCCTGGCGCGATGGTGCAACATCCATGGGATCCGGTATACTGATATCATTGATGATGAACATTACAACCATGTAAGATCACACAACCCTCCCTCCCTTTCTCAAATAATTCTCTCTCTATCCGATATCTCATAGATATCTTCAATACTTTGCTACCATTATTGTTCTCACATCAAGGTCATGGAAAAAAACAACTTCACTCATTCAGGAGATCGAACAAATATTTAATTAAAAAAATAATTATTGAGCTTTTAAGTTTAATATCTTAAAATTAAACTTTTCCATTACTCTATTACATTTGTTATTATTTACTTATATTTATTCTTGGTAGTTGGCTCACTACTTCTATGAACAATGTAAACAGGAAGTTCCATTTTAGATAACCATTGAACATGTGCTTAACAGATATAATGTAATGATGAATTATATTGATAAGGAACAAAGATGAAACTCACAATTTTTGCAGTTTGCAGATTGACTTAGTTCAGTTACTTCTGTATGAGTGAACGTCGCATTGTTACAAGTTACAGATGTTATCCACATTGTTGGTTGTCACCATAGTAAACTACAGTTGCTATGACAATGCTTTGTTTCATACCTGAGTTCTCTGTAACAGCTATAGCTATGTCAAGACCTGTTGGAAACATAACAAATAATATATATGTAAATATTAGAACATCTCATTTCCTAACCCTAACAGAGCAATAAAACAATAAAATATTCATTAATATCTAAAAATCTTCTGTCTTAACGACTTTGTGTGGCTTTAATCTTTATTTTGATGTTATCATTCTCATCAGCTTTAAAATGTTTTCTGGTTTGTCTTTTTGGTATAAAGCTGTTGCTGTTTTAGTAGGAATACAAAGACATAAAATAGCTGTTGCAGAAAACATATTACAAAATGAGACTGATAAAAGTGGTATCAATGTTGAGTTTTCAACCATTAATTAAAAAATAATAAACCCAATCTTTATACAATTGAAACAGTAAAAACTAAATTGGAAAATTATATAAATCATAATGTTATATTCTATTGGCATTTTTAAGCATTTAAAAACAATGTTACCACTTTTTCTACCGTAGAAACTCCCATTTGAACTGTTTGCTAGGGATGTAGTTTGGTTGCTAGGGATGTAGTTTGGTTGCTAGGTGTATGTGTGGTTGCTAGAATGATTGCTATTTGAATTGTTTGGTTGCCATGGTTTTGTGAGTGTTGACTGTTACTCACAAATTATCACTAATAAATTTAGAGTGTAGCTTTCACATGTTTCACCCCTCATAAAATTTGCATGTAATTCTTAACTGTTAACTTGTGAAAAGATGTAATAAAAACAACATTCATATATTGCATAATGTTTATATGTTAATAAAATATTTATGAAATTTAAACAAATTGATTTTATGTATGATTGTATTGTATAGGTCTTGTTTGAGTTTATATTATCCAACAAGCATTAACCTGTAGCTTTTGTATTTCTGGTTTAACAGCTGACTCTCTTTAAACCTAACACTAACTTATTGTCATTTAATTACATAACATTTTTATGGCATATATTAGAACATCTTAATATTTTTTAAAACATTGATTTTCTGAAGATTGTTTGTAAGATTTAAACTTCTTGTCTAATAGAATTTAATAGAAAACAGTTATTCTATAAAATATTTGAGCTAGATTTCATTAAAAAAAATCACAATTTTTGTCTGACTTTACCACCATATAGTTATTTGTAGATGTTATGGATTTTGATTTTTGCAAAATGGCATCTTTTTCTCTGACAACAATAAATTCACCCACATTTGTTTGTAGACATTTAGATTTTCATACCAATGACAGACATTAACACTAGTAGCACCCTGCGTGTTGTATCCCTGTAGAGTAACCCCAAACGGCTAACTAGCCCCAAATCTGCGGCTCATCTGGACTACCTCCAGGCTGATCCTCCATCAGTTTCTATGGCAACAATCCCAGGATCCTCGGATCAGCTGATGTCATTAGGCAACAGCAAGGAAGAACCCATTGGTCAACTGCGTTCGTCACCAGGCAGGAAGTTGCCACTATCACGCTGGGCTAGTGTCCCAATACTAAGTGCACAGAAGAGTTTCAGGCGTTCCACCAAGCATAAACAGAAGCCGAAGATAATCATAGTATGGACAATCATTTCTATGTCAGCTTGCAAGTCTGTTTTGGGGGGCTTTGGACAAAGATTGCTATGACCTAGACCTTAACCCATGCAGCAAGATTCTTGTATCGCATTTGTCTTCCTAATTCTTATGTCAACTAAGCCTCAAAAACTATAATGTTATTCAAAATGCCTTTATATCAGATGTCTCCTTGTCTATCAATTTCCAAAATCTCTGAAAATATGTTTTCTGTAAGGTCTTAGTTTACCTGCAAAATACTCCTGGCATATCTTCAAATCTTAATATATTTATCATTGTTTTTGCTGTTTGTTGAATCATGTCTACTGTTGTATCACCAAAGCCTGAAACATTCTTACAAAAATGAACGGTCATGGTTTGCCAACAAATATTTATCTCAATACAGGTATCATGAATGCCTGCTACAGGTATATCTTGAATGCCTGCTTCAGGTATATCTTAAATGCCTGCTACAGGTATATCTTGAATGCCTGCTACAGGTATATCTTGAATGCTTGCTGCAGGAATATCTTGTATGTCTCCTACAGGTATATCTTGAAAACCTTAAATATTTCTCTTTATAGTGTATATATATATATATATATATATATTTGTCTGGAAATACATGTTCTTTGTCACTTTTCCTACAACATGTACAAATAATAACATCTTCCATTTGATATTAATATTACTGGGAATGTTTTCCCAAGTATTTAAGGCAGTCAAAGTTTTGTTGTTGAGTATTATCTTTGGAAGTTATGTTTGCAGTGCTATTGTGGCCACTATTTTATGCAAATTGAAAAAATATCAGTTTTCCTGTTCCACTGAAAATATAAATATGTTTCCACATACTTTTTAATTTTGAATAAAAAATCATTCTATACATTTTAAATGGCATACCACATTTAATCTTTATATGTCCACAGTAATGTGACATGTATTGTGTTAAAGGCAGGTAGTGGCTTTAGCATTGTTTCTTTTGTAGTGTTTATATATATTGACTAGTAAAAAAAATCACAATATAAAAGAGTAGAATACAGTTTAACAGTTTAATGTCATGATAACTATAATATTTGTTGCTTGAAACAAATAAGAAGCAAAAGATGTCCAAAATATTAGTTAACTCATGAGAGTTGATCAGAAGTATAACATATGACCTGTATTTTGTACATACCCTGAGTATGCTAGGGTCCAAGGTAGTATAACATCTGGCCTGTATTTTGTACATACCCTGAGTATGCTAGGGTCCAAGGTAGTATAACATCTGGCCTGTATTTTGTACATACTCTGAATATGCAAGGGTCCAAGGTAGTATAACACCTGGCCTGTATTTTGTACATACCTTGAGTATGCTAGGGTCAAGGGTAGTATAACACCTGGCCTGTATTTTGTACATACTCTGAATATGCAAGGGTCCAAGGTAGTATAACACCTGGCCTGTATTTTGTACATACCTTGAGTATGCTAGGGTCAAGGGTAGTATAACACCTGGCCTGTATTTTGTACATACCCTGAATATTCTAGGGTCAAGGGTAGTATAACACCTGGCCTGTATTTTGTACATACCCTGAGTATGCTAGGGTCAAGGGTAGTACAACACCTCGCCTGTATCTTGTACATACTCTGAGTATGCTAGGGTCAAGGGTAGTACAACACCTCGCCTGTATCTTGTACATACTCTGAGTATGCTAGGGTCAAGGGTAGTACAACACCTGGCCTGTATTTTGTACATACTCTGAGTATGCTAGGGTCAAGGGTAGTACAACATCTGGCCTATATTTTGTACATACCCTGAGTATGCTAGGGTCAAGGGTAGTACAACATCTCGCCTGTATTTTGTACATACTCTGAGTATGCTAGGGTCAAGGGTAGTACAACACCGCGCCTGTATTTTGTACATACTCTGAGTATGCTAGGGTCAAGGGTAGTACAACACCTCGCTTGTATTTTGTACATACTCTGAGTATTCTAGGATCAAGGGTAGTATAACACCTGGCCTGTATTTTGTACATACTCTGAGTATGCTAGGGTCAAGAGTAGTATGACATCTGGCCTGTATTTTGTACATACCTTGAGTATGTTAGGGTCAAGAGTAGTATGACATCTGGCCTGTATTTTGTACATACCTTGAGTATGTTAGGGTCAAGAGTAGTATGACATCTAGCCTGTATTTTGTACATACCTTGAGTATGTTAGGGTCAAGAGTAGTATGACATCTGGCCTGTATTGTGTACATACCTTGAGTATGCTATGGTCAAGAGTAGTTTGACATATGGCCTGTATTTTGTAAATACCCTGAGTATGCAAGGGTCAAGGGTAGTATAACACCTGGCCTGTATTTTGTACATACTCTGAGTGTTCTAGGGTCACAGGTAGTATAACATCTGGCCTGTATTTTGTACATACCTTGAGTATGTTAGGGTCAAGAGTAGTATGACATCTGGCCTGTATTTTGTACATACCTTGAGTATGTTAGGGTCAAGAGTAGTATGACATCTGGCCTGTATTTTGTACATACCTTGAGTATGTTAGGGTCAAGAGTAGTATGACATCTGGCCTGTATTTTGTACATACCTTGAGTATGTTAGGGTCAAGAGTAGTATGACATCTGGCCTATATTTTGTACATACCTTGAGTATGTTAGGGTCAAGAGTAGTATGACATCTGGCCTCTATTTTGTACATACCTTGAGTATGTTAGGGTCAAGAGTAGTATGACATCTGGCCTGTATTTTGTAAATACCTTGAGTATGTTAGGGTCAAGAGTAGTATAACATCTGGCCTGTATTTTGTAAATACCCTGAGTATGCAAGTGTCAAGGGTAGTATAACACCTGGCCTGTATTTTGTACATACTCTGAGTGTTCTAGGGTCACAGGTAGTATAACATCTGGCCTGTATTTTGTACATACCTTGAGTATGTTAGGGTCAAGAGTAGTATGACATCTGGCCACAGAACAGAAATAAACTAATACTTGTATATTAAAATGTCAACAAATACATGTACTACTTTAATTATTTTCCACTTGACTTTAGAGGAACATTAACCAATATACATCAAAATAATTACACAAGTATATGACTTGTTAAAACAATTATATAAAAATTATATGCCAATAGCTGTTTAAAGAATATATTCCTGCAGAATTTATAATATTTAGAAGATAACAAATCATGTTTTCTTTTCTTGTCATAAATTTCAGCCAATAAATATGTTAACAAAATATACCTATCTTTTTTCACTATGCCCACAATATGTGTGACTTACAACTGTCTCCTGTCCGTTTATAGATGCTTCTTGATGCTTATATCAGTTGAAAAAGTCACAGCAAACACATCTTTGTAGAATAATATTTAACAATATATTTTATGAAGATGATAAGTTCTGGGGCATAATGTTTCCCCGTCATGTTTTCAGCTTTTCACAGATGTTGATGTGAAGCCAGACACTCTATTCTTGTTATGCAATCTCTCAATGCATTCCTTTGATCTATGTTAATTTGCTACATCTGTTTTGTTTTGGCTCAGATGTTCATATTTAATCATGACCTGTTTGCAATGAAGTATCTTCGCTTTATTATGTATGATCTTTGCTCTGTTGGATCTTCAAAAACAATGCATAATTTTATGTATGTTGCATTGTACTGGTGCATGGGACTATGGGTAAATGTCTTGCATTACATGCATTAGATCTTTGCATGAGTTACTCTGAGTTATTAAATTAGTATTGAATAAATAATAAATATGTTTTATTATCTAAATAATTATATATTTTAATTAAGCTCAAGTTTTTATGCTTGTATCTTTTATCTCCGTTTATTTTCCTTGTTTTTAAGTAAAAGTCATCTAATTTAAATTTATGGTTAATGCTTAATTAAAAGTCTGTTGCAAAGGTTTCAAAATCATTGATCATTTGAAATTAAAGGTCAATTTCATATCTTGTTTCAAGGTCAAAGGTTATCACTTGCCTCAAGGTGAAGGTTATTGTTTCAGGTGCCTATCCACCATTTTGCTGAACATTGCCAGAGACGCCTGGAGAAAACTATGCAATCAGGGGCCAAGAGAGGAGTCAGAAAACCTACCATGGATGAGATTGAACAAGCAAAGGTATCCTTTTTTCCTCATTGCAGCAAAAAACAGATGCACAGTCCTTCTTTATGTCTGTCTGTTCATCTATTCCCATGTATCTGTCAAACATCTATGTTGTTAACAGACCTCCGATGAAACTTCACCTTACAGACATACACTTAAAAGTGCAAGCATTAAAATCAAGGACATATTCAAGGTCAAAGTCTCATTTCAGGTATGGTTATATTCAAGGTCAGGGTCTTATTTCAGGTATGGTTATATTCAAGGTCAGGGTCTTATTTCAGGTATGGTTATATTTAAGGTCAGGGTCTTATTTCAGGTATGGTTATATTTAAGGTCAGGGTCTTATTTCAGGTATGGTTATATTCAAGGTCAGGGTCTTATTTCATTTCAGGTATTTTTATATTCAAGGTCAGGGTCTTATTTCAGGTATGGTTATATTCAAGGTCAAAGTCTCATTTCAGGTATGGTTATATTCAAGGTCAAAGTCTCATTTCAGGTATGGTTATATTCAAGGTCAGGGTCTTATTTCAGGTATGGTTATATTCAAGGTCAGGGTCTCATTTCAGGTATGGTTATATTCAAGGTCAAAGTCTCAATTCAGGTATGGTAATTCTATCTGCAGGGATGTCAAATTTAGTTTCTTCTCTCTTTTTTCAATTGGTAAAATGGTTTCTAGCGTTGACTTCATTATATTCAGAATGCTTTGTTATGTAAGACTTTCGTCACCATGACCTTTCTTAATCAACTTAATTAAATAAATATCATTGATCCAAATTGACCATTGCTTTTTAATGAACACATGCTCTCTTCAAGACAATTTGGTGGAATTCTATAAGACTTAACTGTAGACTTTCCTTTTTACACTTGCCTGACCTAGACAATAAGCCATTATCATTTGCAACCTAATCAATTTATTGCCTTTTCCTGATTTACAACTGTGTTTTAAAAATCCGTCTTCTGCAAGAGATCAATAATTGTTTCTTTAAAATAGTTTATTATCTTATTTGAATATCTATTTTCATACCAACACCTATAGATTTCCATCTATTTTGTATATGGTGACTGTGTGTCAGTTTGTTTTCTGTTTGTTTTCAGAAATCCATTTACTGCCCATCAATGTTTGGCAGCACCCTGGAGGACATCATGAAGATGCAGATTGATCATTACCCGGCCCGCCGATTGCCATGGATACAGACTACACTCTCTGAGCTGGTACTACGCTTACAAGGGGCCCAGACTGAGGGAATCTTCAGGTAAGTTTTTAACTTTCATTCAGTTTTAGACAATTAATATTCACCAATTCAGTTTTGAGGGTCATTGATTTTCCAATTTACTAGAAAATGTAGTTGGCAGTAAAATAATTAGCTGAAAACATGCTATAAAAAAAAAAAAAATAAATAAAAAAATAAAAATGTAAAATGACCAAAAAAGTGATGTAACTGCACGACATAGGAACTTACTGTGTGAGAAGGGACCTGAACTGCTTGAAATGGGCCCAAAAATGGGATACAAACAAAAATTTAATTGCTTGCTTTTTTTAATTAATGTAATTCAGTATTATAACAAGATTGGTTTGTACAACTAAAGTATGGAACAAGTTTTGGTTAGATCAAGTTTTAAAGCTATACTATTCTTAACCCCCCCCCCCCCCCCCCCCCAAAAAAAAATGTACTTGAGAAGTTAACACTAAAAAATGTACTGTGAAAGATACTTAAGAAAACATCCTCAAAAAATGTCATAAGAACAGATAAGTGTACTTTGTGTAACAAACAGAAATTAATCCCAGCATATCCTGTCTACTTTCAGAGTGCCTGGTGATATAGATGAAGTGAATGCCCTCAAGATCCACTGCGACCAATGGAAATCACCAACAGAATGCTGTGATCCACACATACCAGCCTCTTTACTGAAGCTGTGGTATCGTGAGCTCGAGTCCCCGCTCATTCCTGACGAGTTTTATGAAGATTGTGTCCAGAACTACACGGATGCTGAGGCAGCGGTTGCTGTCGTCAACCGGCTACCAGAGATCAACCGACTGGTTCTGGCATATCTGATAAGGTTTTTGCAGGTAGAGCTGATGTTGTTTTGTACTTTAAATAAAGATTCAAATTACAAAGAGTAATTTACAAATAAAAAAAGGTCTAACTTTACTTATAAGCAGATGGTGGCTAGGTTTAATGTCTTTTACAAGTTCTCCAGATTAAAAAACTTAAAAGATAAGCTGTTTTATCATTAAATATATAAAATCATAAATTAAATCATATTGTTTTGACAAAATCATTATTTTCACTAAAACAATTAAAACTTAAACAGATTTACCAAAAATTCATGGCAGCATTTGGTTTTAGAATGAAGGGTTTTTCAGTATGAGATACTAGCACCTAACCACTCGACCATCCTGTCAGCTGCTACGCAATCACCATTTATAAATATTATCTATATAACTTGACTTTATAGAAAAGACTTGACCATTTTTGTTAAAAGAACTCTTGCAGAAAGTTACTTACTCAAGCTAACAGTATTACAATAGATTTTATTATGAGAAAAATATAAATACAATAAAGGACTTGGTAGCACGATTGGTAGAGCAACTGCTCCATGTATGGGATGCCACAGGTTTGATTCTGGACCGCAACATACCAAAGTCATGAAAAATGGTTGTTGTATAGCTCCCTTGCTAACACTCAAGCAGTCAAGAAAGGTAGTTCCACAACTGGTTGGCCCAGTGTCAGGATAATGTGACTAGGTGTCATATTGTGTTCACAGCATACTGTACACAGTGCAGGCAGCACTATATCTGCTTCAAGTGGACACTGTCTCCACTGAAATATTGTTGATGGGACGATAAACCCACAAGATAAAAAAACAAAATGAAAATTATGTAAAAAGACTGATTTTTAGGACGTTTAAAAGTGAATCAGGCATAAAGTGAATTTAATGCAGCAATTACAGGGGTACAATTGAAAAGCCTCAACCATTTTTGAAGAAAAAAGAACTGTCCAATGAGTTACTTAGTTTACACTTTATAAACTTATTTGAAACCTTATATACTTAGTTTAAACCTTCTTATTAATAGTTGATTGGGAAACAGATTCCTTTAACTTATGTTATGTTCTCAACTACCCACTTCCTGGATAGAACCAGTTCTTAGGTACTGAGTGTCTGGAGCAATGTGCAATAAATATTCTTGGTCAGTGACTTACATTGCATGATCGGGGGGTTCAAAGCTAGGACCCTCAGGTCCAGAGTCCAGTGTCTTGACAACTGACCAGGGATGCTTTAGAAAAAACCATGAATTACTAATTAGCTTTACCAGGTAACTAATCAAGTACAGGTATGCATTGATGGAGAAAAATCCACACAGAGGCAAGTGAATTGAAAGCTAAACAGTCTGTAATACTTCAAGCTTGAATACATTACTTGCAACTGTGACACAAACAAGCCTTTAGAATATTTTCTTGATTTCGTGAAATTTTACAAACTGTAAGACAGGACCTTTAACAAAAATTGGTAAAGCGTCTGCTTGCGGATCGGGAGGTCGTGGGTTCGAACCCCAGCCGGGTCAAACCAAAGACTTTTAAGTTGGTAGTAGTGGCTTCACTCCTAATGCTCAGGACTAAGGGGACAGCATTACGCCTGACTCGTTGGTTTCAGTATAATGGACCAGCCATGTTCAGTCCCTGGGCACCTCATAAGTGCCCCTGTGCTATAACGATAGAAATGTCGCTGCACAGTATTAGCAAAAATGCCGGCAGATCCCATCCCCCTTTAACAAAAAAAAAAGATGAAAAACAACTTAAACTGCCATTTATTTCATGTCAGTTAAATATTGTCTTCTATTTATACCTATAACATACCTATGTAACTTTGTAACTTCCAACATATTGGTTCATTTCTCTATACACATATTTGTCTGTTGTTGCAGGTGTTTGCTGCGCCCGAAAATGCTGCCACCACCAAGATGGATGTTAACAACCTTGCCATGGTGATGGCGCCCAACTGTTTACGGTGCG
This sequence comes from Sinonovacula constricta, assembly GCA_007844125.1. Classification (NCBI taxonomy): domain Eukaryota; kingdom Metazoa; phylum Mollusca; class Bivalvia; order Cardiida; family Solecurtidae; genus Sinonovacula; species Sinonovacula constricta. The sequence continues at coordinate 5,421,814 of CM017568.1, read as the reverse complement.
ACTCTCAGGAGCCACGCATCATTTTTGAGAACACTCGCAAGGAAATGGGCTTTATCCGGACACTCATACTAAACCTAGATACTAGCTTTATGGAGGGAATTGAATGATTTTTCCGTTCATTGTTAAATTAAGAAGCAGTTTCAAGCTTTTGTAAGGGTATTGACTTATTCATCATTTTTGATTGTCCACTAAATGTATACTTTACTCCTCATATTAATTCCTTTTCTCATTTTGATCTTAGATGCAAGCTTTATAAAAAGAATCAATGAGTCACTATTTACTCATTGCTATTAATTTAGATGAATGTACAGGCTTTAATGAATGGCATTGAATGATTCAGTCTTCATTCTGTTGTGTGTATTTACAAGCTTTATGGAGTGGATATAATGAATTGCCAAACATTTTAATCTTGATACAACCTTTCTGGAGGTCGTCCAATGACTTTTCTACTCATTACTGATACATGTACAGCTTGCATAAAATGGTGTTACTCCTCTGACTGCTTACCCTCCAACTGCATGGGTTTGAGTCTGAAGGACTTAATGTGGGAAGGTCTTCCAGCTGACCTGCGATGCACTGGTCGTTCTACCCTGACTTTTATCTGGGGTTTTCCTCCACCAAAACAGGTGAGCATTGCTATAGTGATTTTAATTGGTCGCTGCGATGTACTTTGAAAAACAAAACAAACATAAAAATGAATTGCTTGTCTCTTCTCTCAGCTTTGTGTATTGACACATTGTATGGGGTGTACTAAATATTTGTATACTTGTTCTAAATTGTACTACAGGGCATTTTTTTGGAAATGGAATATATGTTCTTTTATTTTACTTTGTGATTGTACAAGGTTTATGAAAGAAACATGTGATTCTCTTCTCAAACTGTTGACTTAATTAAAAGTTACTGTAGTAAATTATGATTTTCTTCTTAGTCTGAAGTAAGAAAAGATGCTATACTGCAAAGTTTAAAGTTCTCTTTCTACCACTATGAACATTTTTATTGGTTCTCTTAGTATGAATGTTGCCTCACCAAATTGCTTTGAATTTAACTTGGTAACACTGCTTATACAATTTGATTGGTTCCCATTTTTACATTGACCAATCAAATTTTAGAAATGTATATAGGTCATAGCCTCTGTGCTTAAATGTAAATACATTTTGATTATTTAAAAAAACTTGTCGAAACAGATTTAGATGATTTTGTTTGTCTCTCAAAAAAATTTGCACTGATTTTTTTATATATTTTTCTTTGTGACAATAATGAAATGATGTGTGTCCAAAGTTGACTGCATGTTTGTATGCATTATAAGCATTATTATACTTTGTGCAATTATTTTATGAGTCATTGTTATCCAAAGCTTTTTATGTAGATGATATGGTCATTTATATCAGTTTGATTTCTAAATATATTTTACTACTTGAAATAGGTCAAATTTATATCATGTTAGTGTAACATTGCACACTGCGTTTCATATATTACTGCATCATTATTGACAATTTTAATAGACTTTCCTGATATTATTTGATTTCAAAACCATATTGTAAATATATAGATAATGCAGTTCTTTAATCATTTGGGTTTAAATGTGTATCTATATATCGATATCCAGTGTTAACAAAAAAGATATATTATAGGTCTGGTAAAATATGTGGCATTTTCCTTAGACATTTGACAGTTTTATAAACCCCTCTATGTATAGCTCATTCTCACATTAAAACACCATGCCATTAACCAAATCACACATATATATAGTGACCAAATCTTTTATTTATTGTTTTCTATTCTTTCTAAGTCTATGTCAATTACCTCCAGATTGCTTTATTTACTTTTCTAACTTTCTATTCATTACTTTTATCTTTACCTTTCTTGCTGATTTTTTTATATCAAAATATGCATTTCAATGTAAGTACAGAACAGAGAGCCAGTCATTTTCAACTTTTCTAAATTCTGGTATATAAATATTGAATTGTTTTTTTTTATATCTGTACATCAAAATATTTGCCAAATCATGAGAATAGAGTTGATTTTATTTAGCTATATATCCTATAATTCTCAACCAAACTCAGATTGATGACATCTTGATGAGACAGTTCTACTTAGTATTTAGGCCCACTAACAGAACCTGTTTGAGTTTTTGATCACACTCAAATTTTGACTTTCCCATATTTCTTCATCTCACAGTAATATATTGATTCCTTAACCATGCCAGGTGTATGGTGCATTGCAAATTAGGAAGTATAGCATTATGTCCCAGTGAAAAATATTAAAGTCAAAATTTGAGCTTATGCAATGTTTCTGCAGGTGGTGCCAGGTTTGTTTGTAAGGTTTTCTATACCACCAAGAATCTTTCAGTTATCCTGATACAGGTGTCCACCTGAAGCAAATTTGATGCAGCCTTCACGGTGTATACCATGCCATGATCCACACCCAGTCGCATTATCCTGACAGCCCAGCATAACCAAAATACCCTATGCTAGAGCCTTAGCAAGGGAGCTATACCACAAACATTTTTAACAACTTCATCGCCTCGGTTTGAACCCAGGATCTCTCATACTTAAAGTCGACACTCTTCTCATTGTGCAACTAGGTCAGGGCTGGTATATAGGGTCTGGACAAGATAAATGGTATTTAGCTGGGGAATTTCCTCTAACTCTGGTGCTTTGGTAAATTAAAACACTGCTTCAACTTAGTTGCCATTGATACAGAGAAAATATTATAGAGTATATATTATTTTTATTTAATTATTAATTGTATATTAAGTTACATTTGTTGTCTGTTTATAATTATTTAAAAGTAGATTAGTTCAGTATATATTTATGTTTTAATATTATTTGGAAAAAAAATGAAATAAAAGAGATTAACTGAAGGTATTGAGTTTGGTTATCTTAAAACATGCATTTAGTAACATACTGATAATCCATGGAATACCACTGTAGGAACAAGGTATTTAATGTTTACTGTGAACATTTCAATTTTAATTAGTTCAGAAAAGCAAATTGTTATAAAAATCTTTATAAAACTCTATATCTGATTGAATAGCCATTTTGCTTTCACATATTTTTACATAATTGTAAAAATCATTTACCTGGTAATGAACATACTAACTTCCTGGAAAGGAGATCTTATACATTTACGCTTTATAAACTTTAAGCATTATCAGTATTAATAAAATGATTAATATAAAAAAAGACATGTTGTCAAGTTTCTTTATTACGATGGATGGACCTGCTGATATTCAGTAACTGCTTTCATTGCTTCGCATATGTTAGTCAAAATCTAGCAAATTAGTTGATCTCATTGTTGGCTTATCAAAAACAAAAAAAAGGAAAAGGGTCAAAAATCTAAACAAAAGGAAACGAGTTCCTGATCTTTATTTGCCTTAAGGTCAAACATAAGTTTCTCCATCACATGTCCTTAATACATCAGTTGAAAATAAGAGACTTTTCAATTAAGAGGCTTTTGCATATATTGCTTGTAGCATTATCGCTTTAATCTTATTTAATCTGGTAGTATCCATGCCAAATAACCAGAACTTGTACTGAAATCTCATTGTAAAAAAAAAAAAGCAAAAATTTGTTAAAAACGTTTGTTTTCTGTGATATTATAATCAAAGTGTAAATTGACATAATGCATGCTAGATATGTAAACATATTGATTATTTTTGTGGTTTATGTACAATTTTTGTAGGTTATTTTTGTGTAATTGAAATACTACTTATAATTGTGTTTTGTAGAATATTTTTTTGTCATTTATGTTTATTGTCTCTGTCTCCTACGATGGTCACGACCATACTGAACAAAAAATCCACGGCAACCTTTATGAAAAGATATTTGCATATTCTGTATTTTATATCTACATTTGTTTGTACTCAAGAAATATCAGTTCCATGCATGTTTTTACATGTTTCAGTGGCACTTCATAAAATAAAATATATTGGATTAATGTAAAAAATATTCTAATTAAAATTTAGGTGTTTTACCCTTTTTGACACCTGAATACATCAATTTACTAACTATATAATGAAGCAGAAACATACATGACTCTGAGTGTTTTATGCCTTGTCTCATATACAAGTATTATTTTGAAAAGCATTTATAGTATCATTGTAACCTGTTTTTTGTACAAGAATGAATCTAACAATCATGTTTGTTTTAGTTTGACATCAGATATATTACAAAATCAGTTGGAGCACTTTTGCAGCTTGCCCCTTAAGAATTGTAAAGAATATCGTCTAGGATTCCAAGTGACAGCTGGTGAGCACATCCCGACAATGGACTGTATTGATAAAAACAAGCCTCAGCAATCTCCTGGTATAACATCCAATCTCCTGGTATAACATCCAATCTCCTGGTATCTCCTGGTATAACATCCAATCTCCTGGTATAACATCCAATCTCCTGGTAAAACATCCAATCTCCTGGTATAACATCCAATCTCCTGGTATAACATCCAATCTCCTGGTAAAACATCCAATCTGATGGTTTATTCTTGTCCTCATTAAACAGCAAGAACAAAAACATTTATATGTAATCACATTGATAAACATATTCTTAGCACAACAACTTCAATTTTAGCTATTGTTAATACAGGAAAAAAGGTTGAACAAATTTGAATCAATAAACATTTAATATAAAAGAAAATAAAGCTCATTTACTTGCCAAATTGGCTGATGTGTTTGTTCTTTAACATCAAGTTTGTTGTTTTTATGGCCACAGGAAAATGATAATCATCTTCCAATTCCGTTGTGCTATTAATATATTACTCATATAACTTATAATTTATCTGAACAACAATGACATATCTGAACAAATACATATTGTACTTTGACAGAATTTATGGGAAAATATTTCTTCATTTTTACATTTTTGAGAAAAAAGGATGTAGGAATAAAATATTCATGTACTTTATCCATGTGAGGTAAGATATTCGCTATGTCTATTTTTAGTAACATTTTAGTACTTTTTAATCTAGTTAGTGAAAAAAAAATATATGTGGTGACCAATATTGCTATATCAAATGAAGTCGATATTGGAATATTTGAGCTAGATTTCAGAACATTTTTTCCAGCTATGCAGTCTTCATTGCTTCATCGCTAATTTACCATTGTTTTGGATTATCCTTACTTGATTACCAGTTTGAAGTTATTTGTGTACATGTTTATTTTGGGACATATTATTTTTGAAACTTCTTTTACATGTCTTGATAATAGCACTTACAGATGTAGTAGTGTATGTAAGTTCTTTAATTCAGTTATGTGTGTTATTCGTTTTTCTGATAATTCTAATTCACTTGCATTATGATTTAACTACTTTGGATAATTAAAATAATAATACATAAATGCTTACGTAGTTTTGATATAAATGACTTTGTAAAACACACATTTATTGAAGTTCAGGCAATCTTATTAAGCTTGATTTTAGTCTGTAGTAATTGAAGCTTTAAACTTAAAACAATCTTGTTTGGTACCCAGTAATATGTATGAAGTTATAAAACAAATAGGGCACCAGACAGTTATTTATAGATGCCTTGTATTGTGAAATTTCGATTGGTCAGATGTTACAATATGGTTCCTCATTTTTGAATGGCTGTTGTTTTCTAATTGTTGTTGATGTAGATGTTGTTGTTGTTATTTTTATAACTTTACATACTTATGTTTAGCTTTAACTTTACCATTTAGATGATCAAAATTGGAAATATTATTTTATGGATTATTGTAAAGCTAATTTATAATATTGTGGTGGTTAATATGGGCTGGTAAATTGTATATTTAAGTGTTTTGGTGAACACATAAACATTTGTCTCCAAAAAGTACAAATAAATTATCATATTTATTTCTCAGTTAAGAATCTCTTTTAATAGGTAGAAAACATGATATTTCATAAATGTCTAGAAAAATATATTTGTTTTAAACAATGCAAATTTAAAGGTGATATTTTATTATTTCTGAATTTCATTTTAATGAAAAAAACATTTTTATGACCACTGTACTGTTTCTAAATCACATTTAAATCTTCATTAAGAATATTGTTATACATTTTGATTAATTGAAACAATATATCCCATAATTCTCTTAACAAACCCTTAGTTAAGGGTACTCATTAAGAAGTCACATTCACACGTTATTGTTACAGCAAACTAGGAGAGGAAAATTAAACCCAGTTTTAGAGGGTTTTAGCAAAAGATTAATCCTTTTCATCTAAAGAAACAGTCTAGTTTAAGCCTGTTTGGCTTTAAAATGATTTAAGGTCATTTTTTTTATTTTGGGATTTCAGTCAAAGATCTTTAATTACATTTTTATAGATTCTTGCTCTAGTATTACAATTCTAATAAGTATTAACCTAATGGTTAAAAATAGAATTGTACGAATAAGCCATTTGAACAATAAGTATTAGAACATCAATATAAACATGTGATACAGATGAGAACAAAGAATGATGTTAATTAATGTAAACAATTCTAATTGTCAATGAAAAAAAGCTGCTATTAAGGAAAAGTTGGTCTTAATAATATTTCAATTTCTTGTGTGGTTTTCAAGTGTAGCTTTGAGTTCTGTATTATAGCCATAAAGTTGAACCAGACTGTACAATACACCATGTAATTAACTTACAATACTGTGTCCTAGTGTTTATGACTTGTTTGAACCACATAATTTTACCATGCTGCATCCATGTTTCTGCCAGGCTACCATACTGCAGTCCTAATGTATAGTATGGGGGCTCATTTTTGCCATTGCATGTTGTATGTCCCATACCTCACTTGATTGTTGTTGTTTTTGTTGTTTTTATATGATGTTAATGACAAGAATTTGCAACTTTAACAACTACATATGTATGCCTTCGTAGTTTTGTCATTTTTTTCCTTTGCTTCGTGGTGGGCCGTTTTTGCAGAAAGGATTATAAAAAATACCGACATAATGTCTGTACATTGTTTGGCCACTGATGGCTTATTGATATGCTGCCTCTGTGTGTGTTTTAGTATTGTGTGCAAACAAAAAGAGAAAACTTGTTTTGATGTCTTGAAATATATTAATAGATTAAGGTTATAATAATGTAACATACTTAAGTTTTATAAACACAGGTGTATGCATCTTAAGAAGTACTTGCTGGAACTGGTGGGTGTATTTAACAAGAAGTTGCCAGTTTGCAAGTGTTAAGTGAATTTCTGGAAGTAATTAAGTAATAATTAGAACAAAAAAGGTTGTGACATGAGAATGGGGCATGGGTTTTTTACTTATTAATGATGATCTTATTCAAACTTAGGTTCATTGAAAATTTCTGTGGTTGGACTTTGTCATGATTGTTTATTTAGTCTTAGCAAGTTTGCCCTTTCCTATATTTGGAAGTTTCTGCATCATTATTGGTACAAGTATAGCATAGGGAGAAAATGCAGTTGTATTTTATGATATGTTTGTTTTATAATACCACAATAAATATTTTACGTCATCTAACTGAATAATGTTAACTTAAAACATTTACAAGTGTGATGGATAAGGCCAGGGTCAAACTTAAGGCCATTCCTTATGAAAGGCTTCTGATGTTTTATGAGTGTCAGTTGTAAGGGGTATACAATCATACTTCACCATCTTCCTGACATCCACTAGACTGTGTGTCCGGTATATCATACTTCACCATCTTCCTGACATCCACTAGACTGTGTGTCTGTGTCAGTTGTAAGGGGTATGCAATCATACTTCACCATCTTCCTGACATCCACTAGACTGTGTGTCTGTGTCAGTTGTAATGGGGTATGCAATCATACTTTACCATCTTCCTGACATCCACTAGACTGTGTGTCCAGTATATCATACTTCACCATCTTCCTGACATCCACTAGACTGTGTGTCTGTGTCAGTTGTAAGGGATATGCAATCATACTTCACCATCTTCCTGACATCCACTAGACTGTGTGTCTGTGTCAGTTGTAAGGGGTATGCAATCATACTTCACCATCTTCCTGACATCCACTAGACTGTGTGTCTGTGTCAGTTGTAATGGGGTATGCAATCATACTTCACCATCTTCCTGACATCCACTAGACTGTGTGTCCAGTATATCATACTTCACCATCTTCCTGACATCCACTAGACTGTGCGTCTGTGTCAGTTGTAAGGGGTATGCAATCATACTTCACCATCTTCCTGACATCCACTAGACTGTGTGTCTGTGTCAGTTGTAAGGGATATGCAATCATACTTCACCATCTTCCTGACATCCACTAGACTGTGTGTCTGTGTCAGTTGTAAGGGGTATGCAATCATACTTCACCATCTTCCTGACATCCACTAGACTGTGTGTCTCTGTGTTTGCAAGTGACACTCAAGGATACTATCATAGTTAAAGTCATTCATTCACATCATAGGCTGGGTTATAGGGCTTCTAACGATATTAGTTCAGTGACATCAGTTCAGTGAAGGATATCAGTTCAGTGACAGTTCTTGACAAGTTTTTATAGCCATTAATCTAACCCTTTCTCATGTCATAATTTTGTTTAACAACTAGAATGTCGTTGGATAGTGTGCCTGTAGTTTAGAAGCGTGTCTACAACACATGAGCAATACCCCAAGACCAATTATAGGTTGTTTTCTATCTTTAAATTTATAAATGAAATCCTGTAAAACAATGTGAACAATCAAAACTTAATATAGATGCCCATTTTTACTGTTTGCTTTCACATTTCTAAATGATATTTACTTCCTAAAAGAAACCTACAGAAAATATTTGTATAGAGCAACTTTTGTTATTATGCAAATATATCCATTATGCAGGAGATTAAAAAAAGATAAAATATTTGAACAATAAAATATTTGAATACTTCAATAAAATTATAATAATAAACTTTTTACTAGATGTCATGTATTTGATTTGCTTAATAGAAATGATTAGGTCATGACGACTACAATAATAGAAGCTGTTATTTTAGAAGTTATACCTAACTTCTACTCGTTATATATAACCTTCTACTTGTTATTGGAGTTGATGTAGTTGGGATATGAAATTGATTTTAACAAGGTGCAAGTGTATTGTGTGGGTCCAGAGAAATTTTTGTAAGAAACGATTTGAGATGATATTGAGAGTGTGTTTCTTATTCCTGTATGAATCCGATTTGGTATCGTAGCCTTGTATTTTTGTCAAAACACCGCGAAATGCTGCAATAAATAATAAAGGTTTTATAACATTGACTTGTGTTATTGTTTTAATACTACCATATATTCGAATATGTGTGTAAAATGTGTTCATTTTGTCGTTTTTATCTTGTTTCATTAACATTCACCGGTTCTTATCAGACCCCAGTAGAATTCTATTCGTCTTATTATGTTGAATTTTGATGTCTCGTATACAAAGTGTCGTGTGTGTGTATGCAGACACACACACACACACACACACACACACATGTATATACATAGAAGAAACACACACACACACAAGTTAGTTAGAAAAAAATAAGATACTACATGTAGTTGTGTATATACATTTGTACATGTAGTCATGGCTATGAAACCACTTTTCGTAACACCGTAACACTAGAAATACAATCGATAAATTTCTACTTATTTGTTTTGCACGAAGTGCACGTGCGGCATAAGGAAAGCGCTCGTTTTACTCCTTGTGTAATCCACGTGGTCCATGTCCTTATAAAAAGAATCAAACAAGGCTGAAATGAACATGCTGAATGCTATAATGTGGTGTTCAGAATGAGATTAGGTAAGTCTGTCGTTTTGCTCATTTGTTTTTCATTAAACGCATGCTCATATTGTACCAGAAAATTCGCGCGTGATGTTCGGCGAGAAGGTGTCGATAATAAATGTTACTGTGACGGAAATAATCCATATCAAATGAAAACATAAGTGATATTTACATACAAAGATACAGTAACATTACAAAGATTCTAAATTACGGTATTGTTGTTTATGTTTGTTTTTATTTCTCGACTGCCTTGTTTTATAATGATTTATTCGTGAATAGTACGACAAGATGCCATAAAGACAAAGCCAAATTCCGAAACCAACCCTAAATTGTTTTAGTTTAATTGCTCTATTTTTGTGATGTTATCGCAATATATTCCATAGGTCTTTCCAAATGTTTTCGTGTTTCTTATCAATTGATCACGTGGCACCCTTAGCTACTGTTGCTTCTTGTTCACGTGCTATCTTTAAACGGACAGGCATTATGCATACAGCCTTCTTCGACTACCTGGCACAACGTGCAATGCTTTTTTACTTAATTAAAACTATTCTAGCAAAGACATCTACTGAGTTAAACACAAATACATCCGGTGATTCCATTATTCTATACATACACACGTATCTGTTTCTTAAAGCTTAGAACTTAATATTTAACTACATGTATACTTAGTAGTTGCTTAAGTTCCCTCAAGTCGCTTGCGGACACTTTTTACTTTTTTTAATATATGTAAAACAATTTCCGCTTTCTGGTTAAACTATACATGTTTAAAACAGTCTCATTAGTGTACTTAAAAACTTAAAATATACCAAATGAGTCTAATTAAAATGTTTATACGAAAATAGAAGCTCGCCAGATTTTATTAAATGATAGATCTACATAAAATAAAATTTCTACAAGAAGAAAAAATGCTATTATTGTAAAGAGTTTTTGTGATAATAATCACACTTCTGCAGTAGTATTGGCCGGCTGAAGGCTCGTCTTACCGTTTGTGCAGGAATGCAGATTTTAATTATATTATGCTGGAAGATAAAAGAAACACACAAATATTTACAAATGACATTTTAATTTAATTCGATAACTTCAAGCTGTATACAAGTATAGTGTCACGGTGAGGTGTGCATGTTGGTTAGATAGGCGACAAAATGGCACAGTCCTAGGGCGACCATATCAGATCAGTTGTAAAAAATTCTGATTAATTCTGATTCTGACGTCGAAGATAAAGACTCAAATTAATGAAAGTGTTACTAACGCTTTATCTTTCGGTTAGTATGGACTTAATGTTCATCCTTTTTAGGATATGTTCTTGTCATGTTTATAATCAATAATTCGATATGATTGCATGTTTATGGCAATGTCTTCTAATGTAAAAATCTTCGTGTAAAAAGTAGTTTTAAGCCAAATTAAATAAGGTCTCATAAAATATTACAAAGGCTTATGCTGCAACTTAATACTTATCAATATACATATTTCAACTGTAAGAAATGTTAAATATACACTTGATCATTTGACCCAGGAACGTACATTATCAATATAGATGTTTCAACTGTATGAAATGGTAAATATACACTTAATTATGTGACCCAGGAACGTACATTATCAATATACATGTTTCAACTGTAAGAAATGTTAAAAATACACTTGATCATTTGACCCAGGAACGTACATTATCAATATACATGTTTCAACTGTAAGAAATGTTAAATATACACTTGATCATTTGACCCAGGAACGTACATTATCAATATACATGTTTCAACTGTAAGAAATGTTAAATATTCACTTGATCATTTGACCCAGGAACGTACATTATCAATATACATGTTTCAACTGTAAGAAATGTTACATATACACTTGATCATTTGACCCAGGAACGTACATTATCAATATACATGTTTCAACTGTAAGAAATGTTAAATATTCACTTGATCATTTGACCCAGGAACGTACATTATCAATATACATGTTTCAACTGTAAGAAATGTTAAATATACACTTGATCATTTGACCCAGGAAGGTACATTATCAATATACATGTTTCAACTGTAAGAAATGTTAAATATACACTTGATCATTTGACCCAGGAACGTACATTATCAATATACATGTTTCAACTGTAAGAAATGTTAAATATTCACTTGATCATTTGACCCAGGAACGTACATTATCAATATACATGTTTCAACTGTAAGAAATGTTAAAAATACACTTAATCATGTGACCCAGGAACGTACATTATCAATACACATGTTTCAACTGTAAGAAATGTTAAATATTCACTTGATCATTTGACCCAGGAACGTACATTATCAATATACATGTTTCAACTGTAAGAAATGTTAAAAATACACTTAATCACGTGACCCAGGAACGTACATTATCAATATACATGTTTCAACTGTAAGAAATGTTAAATATTCACTTAATCACGTGACCCATGAACGTACATTATCAATATACATGTTTCAACTGTAAGAAATGTTAAATATACACTTGATCATTTGACCCAGGAACGTACATTATCAATATACATGTTTCAACTGTAAGAAATGTTAAATATACACTTAGTCATGTGACCCAGGAACGTACATTATCAATATACATGTTTCAACTGTAAGAAATGTTAAATATACACTTGATCATTTGACCCAGGAACGTTCGTTATCAATAGACATGTTTCAACTGTAAGAAATGTTAAATATACACTTAATCATGTGACCCAGGAACGTACATTATCAATATACATGTTTCAACTGTAAGAAATGTTAAATATACACTTAATCATGTGACGCAGGAACGTACATTATCAATATACATGTTTCAACTGTAAGAAATATTAAATATACATTTAATCATGTGACCCAGGAACGTACATTATCAATATACATGTTTCAACTGTAAGAAATGTTAAATATACACTTGATCATTTGACCCAGGAACGTACATTATCAATATACATGTTTCAACTGTAAGAAATGTTAAATATTCACTTGATCATTTGACCCAGGAACGTACATTATCAATATACATGTTTCAACTGTAAGAAATATTAAATATACACTTGATCATTTGACCCAGGAACGTACATTATCAATATACATGTTTCAACTGTAAGAAATGTTAAATATAAACTTAGTCATGTGACCCAGGAACGTACATTATCAATATACATGTTTCAACTGTAAGAAATGTTAAATATACACTTGATCATTTGACCCAGGAACGTACATTATCAATATACATGTTTCAACTGTAAGAAATGTTAAATATACACTTGATCATTTGACCCAAGAACGTTCGTTATCAATATACATGTTTCAACTGTAAGAAATGTTAAATATACTCTTAATCATGTGACCCAGGAACGTACATTATCAATATACATGTTTCAACTGTAAGAAATGTTACATATACACTTGATCATTTGACCCAGGAACGTACATTATCAATATACATGTTTCAACTGTAAGAAATGTTAAATATACACTTAATCATGTGACCCAGGAACGTTCGTTATCAATATACATGTTTCAACTGTAAGAAATGTTAAATATACACTTGATCATTTGACCCAGGAACGTACATTATCAATATACATGTTTCAACTGTAAGAAATGTTAAATATTCACTTGATCATTTGACCCAGGAACGTACATTATCAATATACATGTTTCAACTGTAAGAAATGTTAAATATACACTTGATCATTTGACCCAGGAACGTACATTATCAATAGACATGTTTCAACTGTAAGAAATGTTAAATATTCACTTGATCATTTGACCCAGGAACGTACATTATCAATAGACATGTTTCAACTGTAAGAAATGTTAAATATACACTTGATCATTTGACCCAGGAACGTACATTATCAATAGACATGTTTCAACTGTAAGAAATGGTAAATATACACTTGATCATTTGACCCAGGAACGTACATTATCAATATACATGTTTCAACTGTAAGAAATGTTAAATATACACTTGATCATTTGACCCAGGAACGTACATTATCAATAGACATGTTTCAACTGTAAGAAATGTTAAATATACACTTGATCATTTGACCCAGGAACGTACATTATCAATAGACATGTTTCAACTGTAAGAAATGTTAAATATACACTTGATCATTTGACCCAGGAACGTACATTATCAATAGACATGTTTCAACTGTAAGAAATGGTAAATATTCACTAGATCGTGTGACCCAGGAACGTACACGTATAAACATACATGTTTCAAATGTAACAAATTTTTAATATACACTTAATGGTGTGACCCAGGAACGTACAGTATCAATATACATGTTTTCAACTGTAACAAATGTTACATATACACTTAGTAATGTGATCCTGGAACGTACACATCAATGTACATGTTTTTAACTGTAAAAAGTGTTAAATATACACTTAATCATGTGACCCTGGAACGTACACATCAATGTACATGTTTTAACTGTAACAAATGTTATACACTTAGTCAAGTGACCCAGGAACGTACACGTATCAACATACATGTTTCAACTGTAACAAATGTTAAATATACACTTAGTCACGTGACCCAGGAACGTACACGTATCAACATACATGTTTCAACTGTAAGAAATGTTAAATATACAACTAGTCACGTGACCCAGGAACGTACGGTATCAATATACATGTTTTCAACTGTAACAAATGATAAATATACACTTAGTCACGAGACCCAGGAACGTACACGTATCAACATACATGTTTCAACTGTAAGAAATGTTAAATATACAACTAGTCACGTGACCCAGGAACGTACGGTATCAATATACATGTTTTCAACTGTAACAAATGATAAATATACACTTAGTCACGTGACCCAGGAACGTACACGTATCAACATACATGTTTCAACTGTAACAAATGTTAAATATACACTTAGTCATGTGGCCCAGGAACGTACACGTATCAACAAACATGTTTCAACTGTAACAATTCCTTAATATACACTCAGTAATATGACAAAGGAACGTAAACGTATCAATATATATATATTTTTAAAAAGTGAAGCTGTTATAAAAACTTAAAATACACGTAGTCATGTGACTATGCAACATGTACAAATCATGAAATATTCCATTATGTTATCAAAACAGGAGATAAGACATGTTTACTTTGCTTAATCAACATGAAATTAAATGAGGTCGGATGTTTCATAACGTACTGAAACAACGTTTTCCATTTTATTATTAAACAGTAATAAACACTTTTAACACGGTATTGGATCCCATTAATGGGCAATGTTAAAACATAAGTCATCGTAATTTAAGAACATTAATAATTTTTAAATTGCATATTTGTTGATTTTTTTACATATTCTCGTTCGCAATTGTGTGATGTGTGCCACACATAGCAAACAATCAAATTGATTGTTTTCATTGTTCCACTCATTTGATGAATTAGTTGTTTTTTTTAGATCACTGTATCACGTTGTGGGCGTTTTTACGAATCCTCTTATTTGCAATATCCCGATGTCATTTCACACTATATCACATTATTTATTCTGTTTCATTTATTTACTGATGAGTTTGGTGATCTCACCTATCCATTACTTGAATTGTATTTTAACTAATTTAAAATTAATTTTCGATGATTTCACTGTATGATATTTTTATATTAAATTATTTCTCTGCAAGTTCTTTGAACTTGCAATTGAATACTGTTTTATGGTTTCTAATTCCCGGATGGGATCGTTGTTTGACGGCGTATATATTTGTTTATCACTTTCACAAGTCTTCTAATTCACGGATGGGATCGTTGTTTGACGGCGTATATATTTGTTTATCACTTTCACAAGTCTTCTAATTCACGGATGGGATCGTTGTTTGACGGCGTATATATTTGTTTATCACTTTCACAAGTCTTCTAATTCCGGATGGGATCGTTGTTTGACGGCGTATATATTTGTTTATCGCTTTCACAGTTCTTCTAATTTACGTATGAGTTCGTTGATTTCCAGAACAATGCGATCCATCTCGGCTAGGTATTGCTGTTTCCGGGCCAGGTTTGTTGTCTGACGTGCTGTTCGGTTTGATCGGACAGTGGTCGAACAACATTCCTGTAACTGAAGAAAAATAATGTAATACTTAAAAAACAACAACATTACAGTTAGACAAACATCAAATTAAGACAGAGCACATAGAGAAATATTCCAGTTATAAAAACGCATTACCACAACAAAGAAAATGCATGGACACGATTTACTTATTAAGAGGTCAGATAGTGAAGTCCGAATTTTATTGTGTAGCAATTAAAGAGGAATACCGCTCATTTGTACCGAAGTTCGACACCCCATCCCACACCACCACCCCCAGTGTTTAGCAGTTCGCAATAACATTTTTTGAAGATAGATTTATTTTACATGTTTATGGTTTGTTAAAAACGCGAGAATAACTCAGGTTCCATAGACTCAGATGAACGCAAGTTTTAACAGAAAACTGAAAAATATATTAATAACTTCTTTCTATAAATCATGTGAAAACACATACACACGCATGAACCACGTATATTACAAATGATTTCAATTCATTTATGTCAGATTTGTCATTAATTAATTTGTCAAGTTTTTGTCAAATGAAAGTGGACAAAAAATGTGAACTCTCGATTTGACTTCTTTTAATTAAATGATAGAACATGTTTGTCTTGCGCAGTCTTGACTAATTCTGCTGTTTTCCACAATAGTAAATGCAGTTGTCTATTTATTGCAGATCTTGGCCAATGATTAACTACGAATGAAGCATACATATAAATAGTCTTTTTTATTCTTTTTTTACGTTACTTGTTGTGTGTTGTTTTTTGTGTTGGTTTTTATTGTTGTTGTGATTTTTTGCAAACGAGTCTGCATTTGATTTGATTTTTTGACGATCCTGATTTGACATCTGTCAAAAGATATACATTGTTTGTTCTTGTTGCTCTTTATTTCACAATTCTTATCACGTGTTTGCCTGTTGTTGTTTTGTTTTTGTCGTTGTTGTCAAAGCACTGACTTGTTTGTCTTAAAACCCCTTCATAGTGGAGTTTACTGAAAGTAAATAAGTTTTAATGTGAACTCGATTAATTAAATAAACTTCTGCATAGTATATGTTTATTTCCTGATTGTTTGTGCGTTTGTCTTCCTATTCGGTAAAACACACACACAGTCAACAAAATTCAATGAAAATGTAACTTAAAACAAACCTGATCTGTTGATTCCGATCTGCCTCTGGCCAGTCCTTTCTTCTTTTTGAGTTTTTTCACCCGCGACCATAAGCTTCTTATAATATCAATTATCGGCATATTTTAAATTTTAACGTCCTCTCTCGCCTTTCAATAGTTGCACGTGTATTTCAAAAGCTTAACATCACGTGACGTGATCTCACTGTAGACCTGAACTACTCTAAAGAAAGGTCCAAATCTCGATTAAAAATTGTAAAATAACGTACATGTATAATAATAAACAAACACAGTTCCAGTTGCTCATACATTTTACATCGGAATGCTATTAAAGCACATTGGGTTGATTTGTCACCATTCACCACAATAAGTTCCGAGCATCAATGGGAAATTTTAACTAGAACAGTCATTCGAAGAGACGAGATATAACAACTACAAGAATTTTATTGCGCGCTTCTTGGAGGTGGTATATGTCTATTAAGTCTTAGGTTCACTAATCAAGAGATCAACTACCCAGAATTATTTTGCCTTTTGCCGACTGACACATTCTTCAACCATGACAACTTATTTTACACTCCACGAATGCTTCTACATTTTAAGTTTATCTCACATTCCTGTATCCTTGGAAACGCCATATTTCATTTCATTAACATTTTCGTTAATACTGGAGAAATGTTAATATTTCACACTGCATTGAAGAATTATTTCCATTTAATCAACGGCGTTTAAAGTCAAAATTAAACAGTGTTGCTGCTTTGCATGCACTATTTCACCGTGAATCGCCTTCTGAAGAAAGGCGCTAAAACCCCGCAAATGTCGTTGGCAAGTAAATTATGTTGTATTTTATCGACAGAAAGTTTGAAAATAAACCAGTTTGTGATTTTCATCCTTTGAATAAAAGACTTGCTCACACCTTTTATATAAACATTTTTTAATATTTATATTATTTAAATTTAAATCATCCACATAAATCTTGCCATTTTTTTTCCTTTTTAAATCCACTGAACAGTGTGATATTGTATACATATTTTATCATTAAATATTAGGTTTATAATCATTCAGCATATACTTATTCCTCTGAAGTCACAATTGCGCAGAATTTAAGCTCCACATAGATGGTTTGTATTTTAATTATAGCCATGGCCAGGACATTTTTCTAACCGTCGCAATTTCTTTTTGTCCCCGAGATCATATTTGTCTTGAACCGACATTATTGTTGATAACAGTCCTTACCCTGCTTAGGACAACGTAATCATGTTTATGTAAATAATGGAGATCCAAATCAAATAGCTTCCACTGGGGACTGTCTGATCAGTATATGCGCTATTTGCTGCCTGCCAGGTTTCTTGCATCATATATAGTTACAGACTTGTAAAATAACTTCAAATAACTTATAACAAGTCTAGCTCGAGGACAACTGTAGCAGACCAAGGATTAAGATGCTAATTCCTACAACGTGATATTGCCATATTTGACAAAGACAGCTATATAAGGATCTTCTGTTTAAGATTATTTATATTTAGAAATCCATTATCGCATGTTAAGTTGTATACTAAGCGCCGTAGTTATGCTCAGCAACAGCCCCCGTACCTGCCATGAAGTACGTAACATTGCTACGGCTTCCGTCTTAGTTGGTCAAATTTGCATTTTAGAAGTGGTCTCAATACAGCTGAGATTCTTAATAATTAAAAAATATTTCCTCAAAAAGTAAAAACTACATATGAATAATAGTGGATTAAAAGTATCATCATCTGAACTGATTATTTGTGTGTCATGACCAACCAGCGTTAAGACACGGATTAATGCGATCATTTTAATATAATGGCTGCATAAATAGTTAATAATTATAAACATTAATAATTATAAACAAAACATGACATAACATACCAGACCTTAAGTTTTCAACTAGTTCGCAGAATATTATTGACTGCCTGGTTTACTAGGGGAACATGAAGAAAGACACAATGAACAAATGGTTATGCATTTCACGTTTTTTTTATTTGTTCTTTTTTTTCATTTAATAATTACTATCAAAACAAAAACTGCATTTACGCCCTAAATGAAAAAAAAGACATACAAAAATACATTTACTTAATTTTACAAGTATACGATTCAAATGTACAAATGTACGAGACATTATACCACAAATGTACAATATACTTATGTACAACACAGAGACAAATTCAAACATATATTAAGTTTACATACATTGTATGCACATTCAACAAATATGTGCAAGACAGAATTGCCCTTAACAGCAAAGCCATTCTGAACCCATTGGTGATTTGGTAGTATATACATGTATACATATTGTCTCCCCTGTCAGATGTCTGAGTTATAAACCAAAGTAATAGATAGTTTCCATGTGATATCATAGGTAGAAAGACAGTTTAAGGCAGCAATCTTTAAAGGCAGAGGCTAATGCACTCCGAAATCTGGAAATATGTGCAGTATTAAACTCACCACTGTGTTTTTATTTTTCAGTCTATTTACTAAATTTTATATCAAATTTAACAGCTTTTATGAAGCCTTTAAAAAATCAAAACTATAGTTTAAAAGGTAACAAAAATACAACCAAAAATGATACACTGTTCATTTTGTTTATGTTTGAGCCAATAATTTTATTCTTAGTGCATTTATCAATTTTAAAAATATTGCATTCTAAAAATATGAATTTCAATAGCTTTCCAATGGTGTGTAGCTTTTGATGTTTGGACCACAAATGAAGAAATTACAAGAAAATAAAAATTTACGCTTCTATACAATTAATCTGGAAATCCATTGAAGTTGCCATCAAAGATGACTGCCAAGATAAGGGATCTTCACTGATGTGGAAACTATCTCTAGGCTTCTTTGTAATCCAGGGAATTTAGAAACAGTAATTTTATTAACTGGCCATAAACGTCATGATAAATCCAATAAATTTTATAAAGATATATTACCAAATATCAATTTTGGATCATTTATCAAAATGATTGTTAATCTGATAATGACAATGAAAGCAAATAATTCATAAATACTTTGATAGAACCTCCTTAAATTTAGGTAGTGTTAATTTACCAGTCAATAAATTCCTCAAAGGCCAGAAATTTCATAAGCAGTAAAATCTCAAGACAAATTTGGGCTTAACTAGGACATACAGAAAACAAAATGTACAAACAGATGGATAAACCATGCATTTGAGATTTTTTGTTAGCTTACATGTCTGGGTAACGACAAGCTCAAACGAGACATTGTTATTGTACATAAATATACTACGTTATACTTATTAAGTTGATGCATTTATTTTTTTTAATACAGAACTAAAGTTAAAAATAAACTAAAATATGAAGTTCTGATTTACACAAACATCAAGTAGAGAGTTCTCCCAGCTAACATATGCTGCATTGGTTGTTCTACCAAGGTAGTATCTTGGGTTCTCCTCAAATGACAATATGTCAAGGTAACCAGTAATATCTGAAAGTCAACAAGGATAGCTGAAAGTCATTGCAATAACCATAACTGCAATGACCATTAAGTGTGTTATATATATTTCAAAACAAAGACAACGATTCAAATTAACTAATGTCTGAAAACCATTCAAGAGAAAATAAAAAGATTTCTTCAATCAATAGTGCATTATAATGCTTTTTTACCATATCATGTTGATCTCTTGAAGACATGTTCAGCAATTGATAAATCGATGAGAACACATCAGGCAAACAGTCAACATTTGCTCAGAAATGCATCTGTTTTTAATATTATTCAAGTAAAATTCTGATAGCTTTATAAGGTCTAGACTTTAGAATACTCTCCTTTCGAAAAGTTCAGAACTTTAGAATAAGAATAGATTTTAAATAGTCCATTGCAGCACATGTTTCACATTTATTTACCAATATATATATATATATATATATATATATATATATATAGCTCACAAAAAAATGGAAAAAAATGAGTAATTGGTTTACATTTTTTTTTTTACAAAAGTTGCCAAGTTGAATTGTTCCTGGGGCCTATTATTCACAACTTTACATTTTGGTCAAACACATAAGATGCTTCTCTTCCCCCATAGATGTTGGATAATGGACTAAGTCTATACTGTCGGTCACAGCAGTTTCAATAAGCCCATTTATCTAAGCCATGAAAATGTAAAACCTAATCGAGAATTGGTTGACCTACTTTACATGAAAGAAAATATGCCATTTATTCAAGATATTGTAAGTGATCTTTTTACCATACAAAAACTGTCAAACTATCAACTGATTGAGGTGCTACATTGAAATTGTAGAACAGTTGATGAAATGAGCTAGGAATTTATCCTCTCCTCCCTAAAACCACTTAGATAAAAAAAAACTTTTTTTTAAACCAAACCGGGCATTAGCACCTTAAAGATTGAGCAATTTCAATCCAGCTAATAGAACTGATAGTGAAAGAACTTAAAAGTTGATGAGTAAATGACATTTGTTGAGAAACATCTCAAGGAATTTAACTTGTTATAGTATCTCTCCTTGACGTGATGCTCATGACTGTATAACTTAATGAACTAAGCAATCCTCTTCTCAATAAATCCAAGACTTAAATGTTCAAAAAGCATTCTTGCATTTGTTGTATATTAAAAATGCCAGCCATTTATTTATCTAGAGCTTTGAGGCTGAATAAAATGATTTTGGATAACTTGAACTTCATTATTAAATTTAGTTAAGCTGTGAGTAGTCTCAAATTGTTTACTCAAGAAGTCTACCCATGTGGCCTATTTTTGTTATAACTAAAACATTTTTATAACTACAACATTTAGAACTCCATTTAATAAAGCTGTCAGTAGTCTCCCTTTGTTGATCTGATAGAGTAACCTGCTCCTAATATTTAAAGAATTCCAGGCCTAAATGATATAATCTGGATGTAACCTCAGGTAGTCTGATAAAGCTGCCAGTAGTTTCCTTCTTGTTGTCCTGCTAGAGTTGTCTCCTTTTTGTTTCCTGCTAGAGTAATCTGCCTCTGCAGTCGGCGGAGCCACAGTAGCAGTAGAGCACCTTGCCAGGAACACTGCCAACTTCATAGTTGTAGTCCCAAGTCAGTTCTGTACCAGCACTGATGTACCTGGTTATAAAACAAGGTTAGGTGATTTTTTAATACATCATACAAACACAATTATGTAGGTATTTGCAACAGCCAGCTGGATCTCTTAATTGGTGGAGGCAGACCCCAGACAAAAAACTGGGCGTGCCATTGGCACACTACTGGCAAACCTCTCCACATAAAAGTTTTAGCCCTGACATTGGCTTAATCCAATCCAGTGAAGGGTTGAGGAGTTACAAGTGCTGACTTTAACCTTATGACCCAAAATTCAGATGTGCCAAAGATATGCTGATAATAAATGCCAGTATAGATACTCAAAGAGAATGGTAGTAAATGTAAAAATAGCGAAAAACATTAAATTATGTTGATGTGTTTTAATGTTTCAATTTGAATCATTTGCATTGAAGGTGATCTGCACAGAATAGCTGCTAAACACAACTGAACATTAAGCAAAATGCCAGATAAAAAAATCACCTATAACTGACCTTTTCAAAAAGAAAATGAGAGAGAAAAACATCCCTTTCTCTAATCTTTACTAATGAAAATTTAATTTTTACTTTAATTTAAATGCATTGTCTGATACTTACTGTCCAGCAAAGAATGCAATCCAAGGAAATCGTAGATCATGGGTATCAACGAACACGTTCTGGACAAATGCACAGGGAGAACAGCTATGCTAGAAATTGAAAAAAAAAGTTTATTTAATTTAATTACTTCTTAAAAACAAAAATAATAAGCATTTTCCATAAGAATTGTACAGCACAGAAAGAGGGGCTGACAAGTTACAAGTTGAGAACTCTAATCATACTGCCATGGTAAGCCCATTCAAATTATCATTTTTTCATATATTGTCTAGTAACCCACTCCATGACGTATTTCCTCTGACGTAACTTCTCTTGACATTTGTTGACAAACACATATTTTGACAGCTCAGGCAGAACAATGTGCAATCCAAGATTCCAAGGTAAGGATATCTCAAATTCAAATTTTCTCACATACTTATTTCACCTATTTTTCTTATTTCAATAATAAGTGAAAGTTTGCATGGTGTTATCAATGATATTTAATATGAACTGCATACCAAGTGTCCTTCTATAAGAAAGCCCATTACATTATGTCATATGTCACGTGGAAGTCATGTGCTCAAACTCTCCAACTATATCAAGAAAGACTGGTCTTGTAAGATGGACGCGCTAATTATGATGATTTTGTAATTCTGACTGAAACATGTACAGCCGTCTTTTGAAGTACCGAATCAATTTAGACATTGCAGGTTAAAAATGGTATCTTGGTTTTCTTCTCTCATTAGGTTATTATTTATATTTTCAGGCACTTAAGAAGTACATGTCATACTCCCCGTCTCAGATGTGGGGAGCCATGGACCTAATTAAAAACTATGGGGATGCAAATCAAGTCCATTGTTCGAGAGTTTGGTCTACCTGAATCGTCAGTGAGACCAGACATATGTATGTGTATGGTCAATCTCATTAAAATCATATCCTAATTTCCCTCATCTACTGTCCGTGATTAGGATCTGACTACATCGCATAAGAGGTCGTGTCAAAATGACCTTTGTGTAATTGAATATGCATAGACAAGTGCCCGTATTTCGACCAATGCAATCGCTCCTTTCAAAACTACTATAGAATCCTTCCCGATACACCAGTCAACACATACCACTTTTTAAACCGCTGAATCAGCCATCCTTTCTATTGGCATGCATTAATTTTTACACATTTTGTTCAATCAACAATTTATCTATCGGTATCTACCATAACATTTCATAATTCCATTTTTAAGTAGGATACAAAAGGATTTTCAACGCAACCCACTGCGAAAACGCTTTCGTTATCCGCCATGACAATTGCAGCGAGCGAGTTGTGAATGTATTTACCAGTGTTACTAAAATAAGGATATCTAGTTCAAAACTTCTTTTTGTTGGATGGTTTATACATATTTGTAGAGGTTATATATGTCTCTTTTGAAATATGTAAAGTTAAGTTTAAGAATGTGTGTAGATTGCATGCAATCACGAGTTAAACGTGACCCTTTACCATTAAAATTTTATAGCGTGTAGAACGTTGCTCGCAGTATACCACAAGATTTTGTTGCCGAGAATTTCATTGGCTACTGAAAAGGTCAATTTGAGGTGAACCGTAATGGGAAGTCATCAGATCCTATTACGCGTAATACTGGAGCTGATTTTAATGAGATTGGTGTATGGTATGACACAAGTTAAGTAGGATGATTGAGCCAGAAGCAATGAGATCAGGACTAGTCAAACCAAAAGTAGGAAACTATATGCAGTACTGGAGAGCCCTCAGCCAGGCACTTCAGAACAAGTTTCCAAACCAAAAACTAAGAAACTGCTTTCAGTGCCAGTTGAACTGAATTTTGTTGTGTTTGTGGGTTATAGAGGCACTAGATATATATAACAGTAGATACATACAGATATATATATATATATATATATATATATATATATATATATATATATATATATATATATATATATATATATATATATATATAAAACCGTCGAAAGTAGTGATGCTAGGATATTATTATAATGTATCAAAAATGCTTAACTACTATTATTGATATAGATTTTTCAGGCCCATGGTCAAGAGGGATCTGAGTGTCACTGATGTGAACTCCAGTCTGACCACAAGATCTTGGTCCTTGGGCAAAACTATTTACCACACATTGCTCTAGGTAGACACTAACTGAGAACTGAGTCTACCCACTGCTCCAGGTAGACACTACCTGAGAACTGGTTACTACCTACTGTTGCAGGTAGACACTACCTGGGAACTGGTTCTCCAACTGCTCCAGGTAGACACAACCTGAGAACTGGTTCTCCCACTGCTCCAGGTAGACACTACCTGAGAACTGGTTCTCCCAATGCTCCAGGTAGACACTACATGAGAACTAGTTCTTCAAACTGCTTAAGGTAGACACTACCTGGGAACTGGTTCTACACACTGCTCCAGGTAGACACTACCTGATAAATGGTTCTCCCAATGCTCAAGGTAGACACTACATGAGAACTGGTTCTACCCACTGCTCCAGGTAGACACTACCTGAGAACTGGTTCTAACCACTGCTCCAGGTAGACACTACCTGATAAATGGTTCTCCCAATGCTCAAGGTAGACACTACCTGATAAATGGTTCTCCCAATGCTCAAGGTAGACACTACCTGATAAATGGTTCTACCCACTGCTCCAGGTAGACACTACCTGAGAACTGGTTCTACCCACTTCTCCAGGTAGACACTACCTGAGAACTGGTTCTACCCACTGCTCCAGGTAGACACTACCTGAGAACTGGTTCTACCCACTGCTCCAGGTAGACACTACCTGGGAACTGGTTCTACCCACTGCTCCAGGTAGACACTATAAAGAGATGTAAAGAGATATAAGACAACTAGAACTGATTAGATCTACTCACGTTAAGGTATCTGCCGATGTTTCCCATCGACTTAGCATCCATAATGTAGCAGGACTGATTATCTTCAAACAAGTCTCGTGTGGTAGGTCCATGGAGACTGTCATCTTTACTCACATCTCCACCATTCTCATTGTCATCTACAATAAATACACATACAATTTTACCTTGGATATGGTATTTGTTGAGTCCTGAAGTGTCATTTTTATCCACACAGCCAATGTTTAACACTGATACAAAATACAGCATTTGCCAATTGACAAGTTGATAATTTTGCATCATTGCAATCAATAACACAAATTGCAGCAAAAGACAATAACTAAACATACACTTGTATGCATATATAATTTCTAACATGAACAAAGTATATGTGAAAAGTTGATCATTGGATAACTGTTAACTGTAAGCAGATCATAAGTGTTCTGATTATGTTCACAGAAGCAATAATATTAATAAAATGTTTCAAGTTCATTTAAATTGTTAAAACCTATCAGTTCAGAAAAAAACATTTTAAAGAACATACCAATGTCAATACAGACTTCCCGTCTGGATGAAGGGTTCAGATTGCCAAATCTCGCTCCTGATGATCTACCTGTCCTTTTCTTTTTCCCATCACTTGGCGTCTCTGGTGGGGCTATACATAACAAAACAATATATAATAAACAATACAAAGTATATTGAAAACAATATATATATAAATTTTTAGTTTTCAGTTAAATTTGATCTTTTTTAACATGTATTACAGCTAAGAGTATAAATACTGCATCATTAATTGTGTGACTGTCTGTGACTGTGTATGTCAATTTGTGTACATGATATATGTGTGCTGTTAATTTTGTTGTAGAAGGCCACATTGAAATAAGACATTGTTGTAACATTGTTATGATTATGTCTTTATATGTTACATTCTTGAAATTAAGCTTTAATAGTTATTATTATTATTATTATTGTTATTATATGGATACAAAAATAGAGGATTCTGATAGCTTGAAAAAAGACAATGTGTCAGCCAAAGGTTCACTCAACTGGTGAGACATTCTAAAGAGGCACACAAAATGGTATTGTGTATACACAGAATGGTATTGTGTATACACGATAGCATAGTGGTTCTGTGTTAACTTTCACTTTATTGGGATAGTTCCAGTAATTAGCCGAACTTGGTAGTACTATTGGTAGAGCATCGGCTCCTGGTACAGTAAGGTCCCCGGTTCAAATGTCGGCCATGACATACCAAAGTCATAAAAATGGTAGTGGTGTAGCTCCCGTGTAATGCTCAAACAAATATAGGGGTAGCTCCACGACAGGTTGGCCAGATGTCAGGATAATGTGTTGTATTATGCTAGGTGTTCATGGCATGGTATACACAGTGAAGGCAACACTATATTTGCTTCAAGTGGACACCATCTCCAGATAACCAATATACTGTTGGTGGAACATTAAATCTTTCAAACAAACAGTTCCAGTACAAGCTTGATCAACTGTGAGTTCTGTTATCATGTAAAAGTGTTTCCAAAATATTATTCCACCAATTAACAAGAGCTGTTCCTAGATTGTTGGTTAGTCTAAAATATTAGCCAAATAAATTTTAGGGTTATATGTCCTTTTGAAATAGATTTCCCTAACTAATGATATTTAACAAGTATTCCAAGTTTGAATTTTTTCTTTTTTTTTCTTTTTTTTTTAGAAATGGACCTAAACAATAAGGTTAACCAATAAATGTGCAGACAAGACATGACAATACTCTTATCTTTTTCTTTGGAAGGTGGAGCTAATAAAGGAGGCATTATCTGCAATAAAATGTGTGAGAGAAAAATTAACAGGAAGGGTAATAACTAAAAAAGAATGCAATCAGATTTATCTCACCTTTGAGCAAAATTACACATCAATATCAATCATTAATGCAAGTTTGACAAAACCTAGCTCAGAAACAATTATCCACACAAGAATTGGCTACAGCAAAAGTAAACAGAGGGCTATAACAATTTAACAAATATCATAATCAGAGTTATATCCCCTTAGTTCACATCGATACATCAATACAAATTGACCATGCAAGTAGTAAGAAATTCCAAAGAATAATAAAAGAGGAATTATAATGCACAAGAAACTGCTTAAGGACAGAGTTACTGACTGGCAATTTGCACTATATGATATTATCACCCCTATGGCTTATAATACCCAAGATCAAGCTCCAGGTGATCCATGGTAGTTTTGATGGTCAAGTGAATACTGAGGGTCTCATGGTTTCTGGTTAAAAATTACTGATATGACATGTTGCTAGTTCTTAGGAAAGTATATTTACAACACATTTTAGTAGTTAGTTAAAAAATATAATTAAAATTATAAACATACCTCAGTACTGACTACAGTTGAGAAGCGGGCATACAGGCATAAGTACTTTTTGTGTTATTTTTATAATACAACAACATCAGATTGGATACATACGTAGCATGGGTGTTTCCTTGTTTGTCTGTTCGACTACTGGCTGTGTTGGAGGGGGGCTGACAGTCTTGGGCCAGCTGGCTGTACTCTTCTGAGCTGTGGATTTACTGGCTGGGGTAGAGGATCTGGAACATGGTCAGAAAAAACAACAACTAGAAACTAAACTATAAATAGTACAGTGTTATCCAAAAAACTGTTAAGCACAACTCTAGCCCTCCTGCTCATGTATTTCAGATGATAATTTATTTCAATCTCCCCCTCCTAGTTTGTCTACATTGTAATTTGATTGTAAAAAAAACATCTACTGTATATTCATATCTGTTGTAAAGTAATGATATAAATTAAATTAAATTTAACATAGACACATATTATTTGATGTAAATGAGCAATAATGTAAAGTTGATGTCTCACTTAAGTTTATCTTATAAATCCTTTTATTTTATTTGATGTTGAAAGTAATAAAACAAAATAAGCTGTTTTAAGTCACAATGCTTGTTCTATTTTGAAAACCTTCCAACCTGCAATATCTCTTCCTGACCAGGACTAGAACAAATGGTGAGGGGCTGAGTTATAAAGTTGTCATAAGGAAAGAATATTTCCTTATTTTTTATGTTTTATGTGACATCCTATAAAAAACCGTGCCTAAAATGTGGGGGTGTAAATAAAATTATAAACATTAAGTTCATTGTTTCTAAATAAACACAAAACAAGATACAGTGAAACCAATATCATGGAAAAGTAAATATCAATGATTGAACATATACTTTATTTGAACTTGTACCATAAATTGTATCTCAACTTATAAAACAAAATAAGTAAAGATAGAAAGGTTGAAAGTTTATTAAAAAGTCAGCCAGAAGGTCGTACAACCCATGCAATTGTTGCTGTATGGGATGGGATTTTGCCGGCATATTTGTCGATACTGTGCAGCAACATTTCTATCATTATAGCACAGGGGCACTTATGAGACGCACAGGGACTGAACATGGCCGGTCCATTATAATAACACAGACGAGTCAGGCGTAATGCTGTCCCCTTAGCCCCGAGCGTTAGGAGGGAAGCCACTACTTCCACCTTTAAAGTCTTTGGTTTGACCCGGCTGGGGTTTGAACCCACGGCCTCCCGATCCGCAAGCCGACACTATACCACCTGAGCTATTGCGGCCGATCTTGCTGTATGACCCATGCAGCAAACATAATTATTTCAAACAGTACAAAACATGTTGGATGAGGAAACAATAATACACAAATCTATATATGCACTGTATATGTCATGTTATTAACGGTAAAGTGATTTTTAACACCATGTGAAGAATACAGGAACTTGGAAAACAGTGTAAACATGAAACAAAATATGAGGATGATTCTGATGATATTAATAAACGGATGCAAAGTATGATAAACGCT
Organism: Sinonovacula constricta; assembly: GCA_007844125.1. Lineage (NCBI taxonomy): Eukaryota > Metazoa > Mollusca > Bivalvia > Cardiida > Solecurtidae > Sinonovacula > Sinonovacula constricta. The sequence continues at coordinate 5,392,598 of CM017568.1, read as the reverse complement.
TTCTTTATATGATTAATGTGATCTAATCTACAGTTATTATGGTGCTTTGGGTGAATAATCATGACACAAAACAGACAAGGATAGTAAAAAGACTAAATATTTGGTAATGGATGTACCAAGGTGAAGGACAATTAAAGGTCAATGTAATTAATAAACATAAGGACAGTGTGTGGATAATGAAATGGAAATGTATAAATATATTAGATTTGATTATTGTTATCATTGTTGTTGTTTTCTTCACTTTTACTGAGATCTGAGAATATTTCTTAGCAGATTAACATTTTAATAATGAATAAATTTATTGTGTTCAGAAGTATCATAAATTTAAGTAAGACAAGTGGAAGAGGTGGTTAGGAACATGGCAGCAAAAGGTGCAGATCATGATAAGAGAACTCCAGTTGGGCCCAGGATCTGCACTTTTGTCCAAGGCTTTCCTTATAGGATTGCATGACTTAAGCATCTAACATAAACTAATAAAGTGCACAGAACAAACTTTGTACCTGGACTTTTGTCAGTATTGTCACAAATAAAATATAACTACCATTATAAATGGCATCTAGGACATAGATCGTTCTAATTGTGTCTGGTCTACTGCATCCTTGGCAATGATGATCACACAAGGCAGACATCTGGCAGGTGACTGTTTTATGAACCTGCTAGTGATCTTGCTATGAATCAGTTATCACTATCTGGGTCATCAGTGGAAACTGTTGTTGAAAATAAGGAGTTTACCCGCAAGTTAAAAAGTACAAAAAGTGTACCGATATTAAGGAAGAAATTGCTTTTCCATAAGAAATTTCCACTGCCGAGAAGCTCATGGAACACAGAATCAACATTATTAAAATGCCAATAAGTACATTTTCGTAAGAACAAAGTTTACATTTAATACTCCAAACTTTGGGCAGTGATTAGTCGTCAGTGAGCAGCAGCTGTTGCTGTTTTTGAAAGCCTGCAATGAGTGGCGGCTGTTGCAGTAGTCAAAAGTTGGCAATGAGCAGCAAAGGGTTAAAGTAAAATAAAGGTTATACAAGGTATTTAAGTTGTTGCTTTTTTTATAAAAAGGTTTTAAGGGTCTCTGTAAAATTAAAGACTGTAATCATTATATTGCCAATGTAAAAAAACAAAAATCTCTCCTTGGTAATTAAAAAAAACAACACAATTCTGTTGTTCTTTCTAAATACCGTATACAGTTATTTCACCTATCTGTGGGAAATTTACCAAAAAATAAGAAAAATGTACTTGTGACAATATTAAAGTAAATTTTACTTTTTTTTGACAGTTATTCAAACTTAATTATTAAATGTATTACAAAATGTACATATAATTATTTGTTATTAGATAAATTTTGACAATTAAAAACTGCACTGATCTGACTGATAATTATAATTTAAATTCCTACCACAAATTAATTTTTAAGAACTTTAATGGTCTGAGAAATCCGCCTATTTGTTCTGTGCACAAAGAGAACGTGACAAAATGACAACATTAATTAGGATGTTGATGTTGAAACTTGGTGCAAGTAAAAGTGATCAACTGCTCTGAATTTTAGGATTAGAATATATATGTACACTACAGACTTTATACCAACTATTACCAGTAGAGATAAGACCTATATCTAAATTTCATTGAAAAATGTGGCCTAATGAGAGTTCCAGAACCCATCTGCAGATCTTCTGAGAAAAATTAAACAGAACACATAAACAGGGTGTGAAAAAGTAATATTAGGCTAAATAGGACTGGTGTATCTGACTTCTTTACTCATCTTTAAAAATTATTTCTTTTAAAATTTGTGTTAAAGGTGTAATGAATGTGTTGCTTGCTCATCAGGACGATGTGATGAGACTTTTTCTCACCCTGCTAAAATCTAACAAACAATACCCATCATTGCTTCAAATTGACAGAAGATAATGCTTTAATATATGTTAATAAATAAGCGATTTGATATTGGCCCTGTTATTTGCCTGAGGGCAGTCGTATTGGCCCAAGGCCAATTTTATTTATTGACAATTTTTTTTAATAACTACATGTACTTATAAATTTCATATTTAATATTTAGTTAGTTTTTGCATTAATACAAGTCAGAAAATGCTTGTGTTTTTGGGAAATCTACACGTAACTTTATATAATGTTCGTTTAAACACTACCAATTCTTGCTGCGAATGTTTGAAAACTGAGAACATTAAATTTAATAAATTTATGCAACCTGTCGACGTCTACACATAGAGGGAGTTAAAACAAAATGGCTGCCATTTGCCAGATTTTCATGCTGAAATCTATATTATCTTTTGGCCCTGCCTTATTAGCCAATCAAATTACTTCAAATTTTTCTGTGATTTTGTGTTGTTACAATGAGCTGTAAACATTTGTGTCTATAGGTCTTTACAATCAGGTAACATTGGGAATATGGTAATACAATAGAAACAAGGAAGGAAAATAGAATTACGCAAAGAGAGAAATTAGAAAAAAGATAGCAGAAGAATGTAAGTTGGATGAACAATGTTACAATGAAAATGCAGTATACCCATGGATCTTCTTCCCATCTGGAGCCTCCTTTCTCTCTTTCTGCAGTCTACTCCTATGCCTAGTTATTTTGTAACAGAGATTATGATTGGCTTATTTGGCTAATTGTGTGGTATCAACATAAATTAAAGTGATTAGTAAGCAGGCAAGAATTATAGTCTGACAAAGCAACAAAAATATCTATATGACAATGTCTTATCTATAACAGCAATTTTTCAGAAAGCAAAAACAAGCAAAACCACAAAAGAAGGATGATTTTAATTCACTGTTTCTGTCATTTGTATTGATAAGAAATGATGTGATGTCATAACATTGCAACAAAGTATGGCAGAAAATGGAAAAGTAATTCTTTAATGTATGCTGTGTTGTCAAAATGTATGCTATGTTTGTCAAATACATTACAGCAACACAATCATGGTCATTATAGCAACATTTTGCAGAAAGTTCAGAAAGGCCCTTGACATTTATTTCAGTAGAAAAAGGCCCTTGGCATTTATTTCAGGAGAGAAAGGCCCTTGACATTTATTTCAGGAGAGAAAGGCCCTTGACATATATTTCAGGAGAGAAAAGCCCATGACATTTATTTCAGTAGAGAAAGGCCCTTGACATTTATTTCAGTAAAGAAAGGCCCTTTACATTTATTTCAGTAGAGTAAGACCCTTGACATTTATTTCAGTAGAGAAAGGCCCTTGACATTTATTTCAGTAGAGAAAGGCCCATGACATTAATTTCAGTAGAGAAAGGCTCTTGACATTAATTTCAGTAGAGAAAGGCCCTTGACATTTATTTCAGTAGAGAAAGGCCCTTGACATTTATTTCAGTAGAGAAAGGCCCTTGACATTTATTTCAGTAGAGAAAGGCCCTTGACATTTATTTCAGTAGAGAAAGGCCCTTGACATTTATTTCAGTAGAGAAAGGCTCTTGACATTAATTTCAGTAGAGAAAGGCCCTTGACATTTATTTTAGTAGAGAAAGGCCCTTGACATTTATTTCAGTAGAGAAAGGCCCTTGACATTTATTTCAGTAGAGAAAGGCCCTTGACATTTATTTCAGTAGAGAAAGGCCCTTGACATTTATTTCAGTAGAGAAAGGCCCATGACATTTATTTCTCATTGGAGTCAGTAGGAAGATGTTCTCACAGGAAGTTGTTGCTCCCACCCTGTCTCTAAAGCTGTGAGGGGCCAAATAGTCAGATTCTAAATCTCTCAAAAAACCTAACAGATAACACAAATTAGCATGTAAGTTTTAAAAACTACTTCTGTCAGTCAGTGTGTGTTAACATGTAGCATAGAGATCAAAATGAAACTAGTAAAAATAAGTTAAGTAGTAATAACGTAAGCAATTAGCGAGACACAGCTAAGTATACAACTATATATCTTATAATGCAATGTAAATAAAGTTACCAAGCATGTTTGTGTCTGTTCTCGAATATACCAAAACAAGTTTAATCTTGAAATGCCAAGCTTTAAGCAATGCTGGTAACACATTTACCCATCCAGAAACTGGCAAAGTGAAAAAAACAATAAGCTAATCAGACAGCAGTGTTAATAATAGTAAGCTTTATATTGTTTACCTGGTTTGGTGAGATTTTTCAACAGCTCCAGCATCTACTTCATTGACATTGGCAGAAAAAGAACTGAAACAAAATCTTATATTGCTAAGTACATGTAAAACGTGACAAACTTTGCTACAGACAATAGAAATGTGTTCTTAAGACAAAGATGCCACCATATTTTGTTTGTTTAAAGTATTATTATTATATATTACTTAATTTTATGTGGATACAAACCCAAATTTTTGATCTGCATTTATCAAATCTTTACAACCAATTATAAAATAAATTCATTTACTCTTTTAAAGTCCTAATTGGAATTTAAAAAATCCATGGATGGAGAGCGGGATGTACAGACGGATGGGTGTAAAAATTGTCAGGGGCAAATGTGTATGAGCTTTCACCATTCTTTATTTAGCTGTGTCATACAAAATAGAAATTACATAGAGATTTTAGGGAACATTTCTCCACCAACTCATACTGCTGGAGCTCAAATGCATAGTCTAAGTGTATATTTTTTTACGAATACCCGGACGATAACAATGAGTTGAGAATCATGGAATATATCACTGCTTCAACTCTCGTCCGATAACTCACTCATCTGAGTCCTGGTTGTGGTCCTCACTATCCTCGGACTCCTCATCTTCATCCTTCCCCAGACCTTCATCTTCATCTACATCACTCTCATAGCCTTCTTTCTGTCTCTCCACGACCTAAACAGGCAGTCAATCATCAAACAGTATAAATGTTGCGCACCAACAGCCAATCTTTACAAGATATTTTACAGTCATTATTTATGTGTTTTCAAACACCAAAAATGAACTTCTTCATTTTCAATAATTAAAAAAAAAACACCTTTAAAAAGTCATTATACTGAGGTGTAAAAATAAATAACTTTATTACCAGGTACAAGTACTAGTATTCCTTAGTTATGATTACTAGTATAAGGGTTTTTATCATTTAAACTTATGTACTGTACATGGTATTAAAGACCCGTGTAGCCATACCTCCATATAGTCTAGCTCTGCCAGGTATTCATCACCGTATGCCTGCCCATCCTCATTGGCCCCCTGGTCTGTAAGTAACTGTCCTGCATAGATACAGATAAACCCGCCCTTCGGGATATCGTCAAGACAACGAAGACCCCAGCCCCTACAGGAAGGCACAAGTTTTCACTTTATAAAACAATGACTTTCTGACATATCAAAATGAGAAATGTGTAATTAACAGCTTTAAAAGGCTAAAACATTTGCACTACATTTTTACTTTATGGATAAAACAATAAAACTGATAAATGAGACATTTAACATGTAAAGTTTATTTTTAACTATACAAGCCATTGGTCCAGCATGTTCTGTGGGTGGGGCTATTTATGTCCTGAGTGACATGATAATGTCCCAGTAGCGGAATCAGTCAGTGACCCTCGGCTAGGATTCTGACCACAGACCTCTCCAATATTAACAAGCCTCTCAAGCAATAGAGATACAAAACTCTATGATTTAGAGCTAGAGTGCTGGCAAACTATAAGTGGAGTTGTGACAGCCACGATGTATAGCTCAGTAACAAACTTTATGTAGAACTGCTATAGCTGTAATTAATAGCTCTATGACAAACCTATATATAGAATTGTCACAGCTGTGTTTTGTTGCTCTGTGACAAACTTTATGTAAAATTGCTACAGCTGTGATTTATAGCTCTGTGACAAACTCTATGCAGAAATGTTTGTTTGTTTATTGGGTTTATCGTCCCACCAACAGTATTTCAGTTATTTGGAGACGGTGTCCACTTGAAGCAGATATAGTGCTGCCTTCACTGTGTATAGCATGCCGTGAACTCCTGGCATGATACCACACCCAGTCACATTATCCTGACACCGGGCCAACCAGTCGTGGAACTACCCTTATATTTGCTTGAGCGTTAGCAAGGGAGCTATACCACTACCATTTTTAACGACTTTGGTATGTCGTGGCCCGGGATCGAACCCGGGGCCTCCAGTACCTGTATGCAGAAATGTAACAGCAGTGATATATAGCTCTATTACAAACTCTATACGGAAGTGTGACAGCTGTGATTAATAGGTCTGTGATAAATTATATGTGGAAGTGTGACAGCTGTGATTTATAGCTCAGTGACAAACTATGTGTAGAAATTCAACAGCTGTGATTTATAGCTCTGTGACAAATTATATGTGGAAGTGTGACAGCTATGATTTATAGCGCTGTGACAAACTCTATGTAGAACTGCAACAGCTGTGATTAATAGCTCTGTGATACACTATATGTAGAAATTCAACAGCTGTGATTTATAGCTATGTGACAAACTTTTTGAAAGTGTGACAGCTGTGATTAATAGTTCTGTGACAAATTTTATGTGGAAGTGTGACAGCTGTGATTTATAGCTCTGTGACAAACTATGTGTAGAAATTCAACAGCTGTGATTTATAGCTCTGTGACAAATTATATGTGGAAGTGTGACAGCTATGATTTATAGCGCTGTGACAAACTCTATGTAGAACTGCAACAGCTGTGATTAATAGCTCTGTGATACACTATATGTAGAAATTCAACAGCTGTGATTTATAGCTATGTGACAAACTTTTTGAAAGTGTGACAGCTGTGATTAATAGTTCTGTGACAAATTTTATGTGGAAGTGTGACAGCTGTGATTTATAGCTCTGTGACAAATTATATGTGGAAGTGTGACAGCTGTGATTTATAGCTCTGTGACAAACTCTATGTAGAACTGCAACAGCTGTGATTAATAGCTCTGTGATACACTATATGTAGAAATTCAACAGCTGTGATTTATAGCTATGTGACAAACTTTTTGAAAGTGTGACAGCTGTGATTAATAGCTCTGTGACAAATTTTATGTGGAAGTGTGACAGCTGTGATTTATAGCTCTGTGACAAACTATGTGTAGAAATTCAACAGCTGTGATTTATAGCTCTGTGCCAAATTATATGTGGAAGTGTGACAGCTGTGATTTATAGCGCTGTGACAAACTATGTGTAGAAATTCAACAGCTGTGATTTATAGCTATGTGACAAACTTTTTGAAAGTGTGACAGCTGTGATTTATAGCTCTGTGCCAAATTATATGTGGAAGTGTGACAGCTGTGATTTATAGCTCTGTGACAAACTATGTGTAGAAATTCAACAGCTGTGATTTATAGCTCTGTGACAAATTATATGTGGAAGTGTGACAGCTGTGATTTATAGCGCTGTGACAAACTCTATGTAGAACTGCAACAGCTGTGATTAATAGCTCTGTGATACACTATATGTAGAAATTCAACAACTGTGATTTATAGCTCTGTGACAAACTTTATGAAAAACAGACACAGATGTTTTAGGAAATATGCAAACAGGTCAAGTCTCTTCATAAATGAAACAAATACCAACCCAGGATCACATATGGTCCTTAACCTTTCTTGTTTAGTGTTTAATCTTAATTAAATGTAATCTCTAGAAAATATGCACATCACTGTAATATTTTAACTACATAGTCTCTATTTATTAGTATGCCTGCCTAAGTTGCTATCTTTGCAATACATGCTAATTTCTGATTGTTTTAATGCTATCTATGATATTATGATGTTATGAGTTTCAATTACCAGTTGTTTTTTTTTTTTTAAAAAGGTTTGTGAACATGTGCAAACACTATGAAACTGTAAACTAAAAACATTATTTTCTTTAATTACTTACACAATGATGGTATTCCCATCAAGAAAAGAGATAAAAAAACAAACAACTAACCGTTTCTCTGTCTTGAAGACTTGCAGTCTGTTCTGGAGGCCATTCTGAACAACCTTGTTCACACATCTCTTGTCACAGCCACATCTAGCATTACACTCATACACACTGGAAATGTGACATAGCAGTAGTTGGAATAAATGTTTATATTAGAACAATGGGTAGGAAGGTAGCTTATTTACCAAGTGCTTTCATATGTTGTCTTCTGTGAATTAGCATGTAATATATATAAACACACACATAAACAGATGCTTTAAAAGTCAAATAAATTTTAGTTTTAGCATTTTTTGTTTCCACTTACTTAAAAAAAGGTAAAAAAACATTTTGACAACATTTTAATCTTTAATTATAAAAAAAATGACACAAAATAAAAGTCTTGCAAAAAATTGCAGACTATATTAAAGCTGACATTATCTGCCCCTGATTTCGTGTCTCATGAGCCATGTCATGTCTTGAGTACACCTGTCAAAAAGCGAAATCAGCCATCAGCAACTTATCATTTGACATGGCTGTAAAGTCCTGATTCATTACTATACTTGTCCATAACATGCGCAGACGTATCAAATCAATATTTTAATTATTAACAAATATTAATTTACACATGCATGCATGCACACATATGCTTCAAAATGACCAACAAATTATCTTTTGACTTTTTGTATTAACAATGAAAAAAAATCCAACAACATTTGATAATTCCTACCCAGTTAAGAGAGGTTCTGGCAGTCTTCTATGCTTATACCCAGCATCAGGTATAGGTTTTCCACCATTTATCACAGCAGATGACTCTATCGTCAGCTGCTGACAGGCACACTTGGAACGATCCTGTCAAGAATAAAAACGAAAATAACTGAACTTTAAAAAAACAAATATCCTAAAGGACATTCAAGTTTACCTTAAAGTAATTCTGGAAACAATCACCTGATGGGAACTGTTGGAAATTGTTGTAAAGAGAAACTAGATTAAAATTTAGGTGTTCTTTTATACATAGCACTGACACAATAAATTGTAATGGCCAGCTGTCACAGGTGGAGGCAAGACATTAGAAAAACTGTCATCCAGAAGGTCAGCTGAAAAGCCTCCTAACATGAAATCTCTCATCCTGACCGGGATGGGATTTGCCGGCATGTTTGTCGATACTGTGCAGTGACATTTCCCTCATTTTAGCACAGGGGCACTTATGAGTGAGGTGCCCATGGACTGAACCCGGCCGGTCCATTATACTGACACTGACGAATCAGGCGTAATGCTGTTCCATTTGCCCCGAGTGTTAGGAGGGAAGCCACTACTACCAACTTTAAAGTCTTTGGTTTGATCTGGCAGGGGTTTGAACGAGTGACCTGCCGATCTGCAAGCTGACAATCTACCAATTGAGATGGGATGGGATGAGATTTGCCGGCATTTTTGCTAATACTGTGCAGCGACATTTCTATCATTATAGAACAGGTGCACTTATGAGGTGCCCAGGGACTAAACCGGCCGGTCCATTATACTGACATGACGATGAGTCAGGCATAATGCTGTCCCCTTAGCCCCCAGCGTTAGGAGGGAAGCCACTACTACCAACTTTAAAGTCTTGGTTTGACCCAGCCAGGGTTTGAACCCACGACCACCCAATCCGCAAGCAGATGCTCTACCACCTGAGCTATTGCAGCTAATTGAGCTATTGCTGCCGGTTCCTGATCGAGACTTTAATCCACACAGTGAAGGTCTAAGAAGTAACAAGTAAGCAACTATCCGCTATGGCCATGAGTGCAGCACTGAAATCTAATAAAGGCATCTTAGTACACCAATTATTTTTCATTTCACATAATTTTGAAATATTTTAAATTAAAAACAATAAAACCTTTATACAATTCTTTTTTTTCAATCTACAAAGATAAGCCCATGAAATGACTATTCTACCCACCCTACAGTTGTCTGTGCAGTCACAGCACACCAGAAAGTCTTGGTCGAGGTTGAGTTTGACGCCAGTGGCAGGGATCCTCTGGTTCGAGTAGTCCACATAGTCTGGGTACTGACGATCTATACCATTCACACAGGAGATTGGCACATGCTCCTTGCCATAAGATATGTCCTTGATGTCGCAGAAAGTCTGGGGATATGGGAGGATGAGAGATATATCATTGTTTATGTTTATTTGGCTCAACTATTCTTTTCCTGGACCAAACTCATGGTCCAGTTTGAAAGAAATCCAAACTGTAGAAAATAAAGATGTTTTTAATAAAAGCATTTTAAACAGTTGTACATAGTGTATACTATTCAAACAGGTTGGGCATACATTCCTCGACTATGACATCTCCTTAACGTTGCATGATGTCTAGGTGCAAGGAAGAAATAGTGATAGAAGGGCACCATGTCTGGGGTAAAGAATAGAAGTTAATATTACAGTAAAAATCTCCTCAAAACTGGATCCCTTCAGGACCTAACGTATGTGGATTGTGGATGAAGACATTTGAAAGAAGTTTGAAAGGACTAAAATTGTTAACCACAGACTTTTGTTCGGATTAGTCACAGGCACCCTCCACTTTTAATGCAACTTAATTACAAGCCAGAAAAGATAAAATATACATGAAAACATATATGAAAATAGACAAAAAGGTCACTTTTCATATGCATCATCTAATAATTGCAAAATATTTTTCTCATAAGCCAACATCAAACATGGGTCAATAGGCTTGTCAGCACTTACCTTGACAGGAATGAATTCATAATGTACGTGGAGCTCCGAATCGAAGCAGAAGTTATCGATGGCTAGTTTACAATTTGTTTCAGCAAGATACGTGTCAATCTCTTCCAAGTTGCGCAGACGCTTACCGCAAGGAGCTCGATAAAACACACTTCGACGACTAGAAGGTTTTTGTTTAGCCACCAATCTTTAAAAAATAAAGTGTTTTTCACATAAAGTGTTATATGTAAGTATCTACTTTACAATCTTGTATCTATGCATAATCATATACATTAACTCAACACTTTATCTGCCTTATTATTAGGTATGATTCTCTATGTAATCATGCTTTCTTGGTTATAAATATTTCTAGACATTAAGTATTAACAATAGTTAACATATTTTTTCTAAAAATGTTCACACTCTAAATATTTGGCAAATATCCTTTTTTGTTAAGAGTTAAAATTAAACAATTACTCTCTTTATATATTTGCAAACGTTCATGGGCGCTGCAATGTTAGAAAACACAGAAACAACATTGTTTCCATGTTTTCTAATATGGAAGCGCCCATGAACATTTGCAAATGTAAGTCATGGAGAATTTAAACTAAAGATGTGTATTAAGCATGTTTTCAGACTAAGTGAGTTTCAAAATGCTAAAACTTACAGACATCAGGTTTATGAAATTTCACGTAGCTGTGTTAAAGCTTTGAGGTGCAAGTCAAAACACTATCTGTAATATTATTTAATGAAAACTGTCTGTAATGCCTTATGAAAAGAGACATAATTATCCCTACCTTTCCCAGCCACAGAACAGAGGAATGATGAGTGGATTGTGTCCCTTGAGTTTCTCAAGGTCTTCGTCGGTGTTCTTTATACACTTTGATGAACATTTGTGGGAAACTAAAATAAGATATATACATAATAGCCTTTCAATATTAAAAAGAAGGAATGTCATTGGAATTCAAATACAGAGTATGCCCCTGAATATACAATGACCTTAAAAGTGACCTTTAATATAACAATGGGCCTTGAGGGTTGCACGTGTAAGTGTAAGGCGCAACATACCTTTCAGTGAATGTCCATTAGGTTTGATTAAAGTACATTAAAATAATACTGAACTTATGGCTGAGACATAGAAATGGGACAGGCAGATGCACTTTACAGAAGGAGAGACAGTGACACTGCTACATGCCATCTTTTGACGGAAATAAAAAGCAGAACTTTTCATCTGTGTTTAATTTATGTATATTGGGTTTATAGTTCCACTAACAGTATTTTAGTTATCTGGAGATGGTGTCTTCTTGAAGAACATAGTACTGCCTTCAGTGTGTATAGCATGCTGTGAACACCTGGCGTTATACCACACCCAGACACATTATCCTGACACCTGGCCAACCAGTCATGAAACTACCCTTATACCTGCTTGAGCATTAGCAAAGGAGCTTTATCACTATTTTTAACGACTATGGTATGTCGTGGCCTGGGTTTGAACCTTGGGCCTCCCATACCTGGAGCTAACACTCTACCGAGTGCACTACCAGGTCCGGTCTCTTCATCAGTTTATTGTTTACATCTTTTATGTGTTTTTTGTTAACTGTATGTTGTTTTTTTCTTTAAAAAAGAATACAATGTTGATTAAAATGTAGAAATGCCAAACATTAAGGCAAAAAGGAACCTTTTCATATCATAAAAATATAGAAAATGTAAAAAATGGTCAAAAAGGAATTATTACTATAAACTAATGCTAAAATTGAAATTGTAGCAATTATTACTACTTCAAACTCAAAGTCAGCAAAAATAAACTTGAAAGGTTCACTCACCAAATTTCTTTTTCTCTCTTTTAACTGTCAGGATTTGGTCATGTCTAGTTCCGAGGGATTCCAAATCTAAAAAGAGGAATGTTGGCAGTTCACTGTTCCACATTTATTCTTGTGAGAATACTTTGTAAATCTGCAAAACTTTATAAATGCTAAAAATCAGGGTCAATTTTTTTCTGGAAATCAGATAATTGTTGACAAAATTTGGTTAAATTTTTCTGGAAATCAGATAATTGTTGACAAAATTTGCACATCTGTTCTCATTCACATATACATCAATTAAATCATATACAAAGGATCAGATTCGATTCCCCAAGTCGTCATGCAGTTGTTACAATAAGCAAGAGTTGTAATGACTGTAGCCGACTTTCTGGTGAGCTTATCATCACTTCCCTTCTGACTATGTTAAAACATCTTTGCAAAATATCTTGCAGCTACACAATCATTAATGTGACACCTAGTTATTTATGGTGGAGGACCTCAGACAATTGTAAATGTCTGGGTAGAATTACCAGTGCACTGACTGTCAGAAGGAAAGGTCCCCCCCATGAAAGTTATTGCCCCCACCAGAACTCATTCCCACATTGTTAGAGCATGAAGAGTCAGGGAAGTTGCAAATTGGAGACTGCCAACTCGGCCTTGAATGCCAGTAAAGAAAGCTTTGGGATAAAAGCATTTTTATCTGATATCATTTTACATTAAACATATTTGACCCTTGATTTTACTTTCCATGTTTTGTGTCACTATTTACCTTAGACTTAATGAGCTATCATTATTTTATACTTCCAGCATAATAATTTGAGCATCTACGGTTCCATGTATTTCTCAAATACAGGTAAGGCAAATGAATTATCCATGTGTCATATCATGGTATAAAACTATGAATGAAAATACCTCATTTAATTCTAATGAATAAGGTACGAGGAAGTAATTAGCACTGGTTTGTGCATATACCTGTAATATCAGACTCCTCTACAGCAGCTGAAAGTCTGTCCTGTAAAACTGATGCAATATCCTTTCCTGATCCACTCACTGTGGCAGTTGTGTACTTATCTGTGAATGGAGAGAAAAAGTTAAAGATTTCTGTTTTTTAGATATTATGAAGAAGACAAATCTAGTAACATTGTTCTAAACATACCTTAAAGTGGACAATGTCAAATGATCTCTTTTTTGAAGGGTGGAGAAGGGGCAGGCATTGTTTTTTATTATTATTTCTATCCCTTAAAATCCTGTCAATGTATATTCATGTATTAGAAACTTCACAACACCTTTTTAAAAACAAAAATTGTAAAAAAAGTGAGTTTACACAAAACATACACCTGTACAAGCAATGTTTCATCATAACAAAATTATGCTTGGTGTATGGCAATAAAGGAAAATATAAACATTAGCCAGAGATGACATGAAACACAGATCATTTGACAATGAGCCTAATATTTGTTAGTTCGGTTTAGTGTTCCACCAATAATCAGTTCTCTTGGAGTAGAAAAAGTGCTGCCTTTACTGTGAATAGAATGCTGTGAACACCTGGAATGATACCACACCCAGCCACATTATCCTGTCACCAGGCCAACCAGATGTGGAACTACCCATATTTTTGCTTGAGTGTGCTACCAATGTTTACAACTTTGGTATGTTCTGCTTGAACACATGGCCTCTCGTATCTTGCGTCGGTGCTCTACTGTCTTCAAGCAAAATGTCCAGGCACTTAGCCTGCTATATTGTTTTTAACCCGTAACAAATCCCAGTTATTTGCTTACAACTTAGTATATAGGTAACAAGGTGTATTAACACACTTATAACAAGAACAATAAAAAATGCAGCATTTACCTGGTGCAGGAAGGCTGGAGGAAGCCTTCTTGTCCTGTTGGGATTTCTTCTTCATCCATGGAGCCTCCCAAATCTGCCCTGTTGCTAGGGTGGAGGATGGGGCAGGTGTTGTACTCTTCTTAGCAACAGCTTTCTTCTTCTCCACAACTTTACCAGAAGATGCTAGTGAAATTGAAGGATGAATGGAGGTTCTGTTCCTCGTAAAGGTCTTTACAAGTAAGGTTAAGAATTAGATATGAAGATGTGAAAAATTTATTCACCAATTTTAAATTCACTGATTTCAAAATTGATCAATTAAACTGAACAGTGTAGGTGTTTCAGCCAGCAATCAAATCTAAACACATCATCTGAGTTTCTGTGAATATAACTATACCTTACACCTGGGCTAAGAAGATTATTAATAACTACGTTGCAATGTTTTTACAACAGCAGCCTGTGTTAGAATTCTGTCATTGACAATAAATGTTTACAGATCCGCTTTGCTAAAGGGGTAAGAACTGGCCTGAATTAATTAAAAGAATGCACATGTTAAATTAGGTATACATCACAACTTGATTTATCAATCATGCAAGAGGAAAAGAAATATCCTAATGTTGTGTGTGATCATAATACCCAATAAAGGTTCATCAGTAAGAGGTTTAATATCTCTCTGACTTTCTGTTCAATCATATCATTTCACACACAAACATAATTAGAATACTTAACTATATTTACTGGTAAATAATATGTAAGAAAGGACCCAAGAATCCCTTGAGAAAACAGAATATTCAATTGTTGTAAATAAATATCAAATCCTTGTTTGAAGTTTGATTGGATCTATGGACACAGACATAGAATGGTATATTCTGCAAGATATTGGTGATTGAAGAAGACCCAAAACAAATAGCTGGGACCCATCCATCACAGAAGATTTGCTGGAAGACATCCTCCTAATTGTTTTCCCCAAATAAGACTCAAACAAATACAATGGATGAACAAATGGATGATGAGTCAGATACACATGATGCAAACCTGCTGGTAAGAGCAATAGGAGAGAATTAATTTTTGACCAGGTATCAAAAAATATCTAACCTACAGCCGGGGATTTTAACCCAATACTTACTGTTACTGGTTCTTCGGGCAGGTGAGCCAGTGTTGCTGCTGGCTGGAGACTTGATTTGGCTCGGACCACTGTCTGCAATAATGCTGGGGCTGGCAGATACAGGCTGCTGTTTGGTATTGGATGGGGATGTACTCTGACGCTTCACCTTTCCAGCATTCCTATTAGCCTCTGCATTTACCTGACAAATGAAGTACAATGATTTAATTAACTTAATTATTATTTATTATAACAAGACTACTATGTTGACTATAATATTTTGAACTGTGGTATAAAAAACAACTTACTTACTTCACTACTAAGAGCAACAGACAATTTCAACATAAAATCAGCAGACTACAAATATAGAAGTATAAAGTTTGCTTTCATTTCAGCAATACCAAAATATATAAAAACTACAAGAATTTGGTGAAGCTGTTAAAGTATAATACATCCTTGCATGAACCATATTTACCATTTTTCAGTGTGTGTGGCATAGCATTTGGTAGTTACAAGAATAATAAATTTCCAACCAAATAACTTACTAGTGCCTTAAAGAGAGGTTTAAGCCTTGTTGATCCTCTGTAGATCCATTCACTACGTTTGTCAGCTGGAAAGAACATTAGGACCAGGCTGGCATCCACCAACTCTACCTTGGCTGTCCACCAACTACCATTCCACTCAGTCTTCACTGTCTGTCCCTTATGGAGGCGTACCATCGGTCGCTAAAAAAAATAATAAAAGGATGGAGCTTTACATGTATGCGATTTTTTTATTGGTCACTTTAGGACTCTGAAACATCAGGGGTGGAGCTTTGTGTATTAATTAGCATTCATTGACTAAATATTACAGCTGAAACAAGAAGGGCGGGGCTTGTTGTTAGAATATCTATCTTCAGATTATTAACAATCATTCAGTTGACTGTTTTATCAGTTTTCTTTACTTAGGTTTATAGTTTATTTAATTTACCATCCCGCCAATAACCTTTATCCAGAGTCAATAACTAAGGTTTAACAAGAGCAAACTCCCCATTATGCACAGTAGATGATAACAACTTAATTTCACTTACCTCTGGATACTGAGCCAGGTAATCTTTGACAAAGTCTCTGGAGTCAGGATCTATATCCTCCCACACATTTTTACCTAAAGGAAACACACAAGAAAATACAGATGCTGCTGAAATATGGTAAACATATTGTAGAATTACCTAAAGTAAGATTGAAGTCTTTTTTTTTAAATAATTGTATTGTTCCTTCTGGAAATATGGCTTGCAAGTTACATGTTAAAAATTCATTCATATTATTTGTGTCTACTAGTTTTGCTACAATTGTCTAGCTATGGAATAAACAGACTGTGAATGGCTTATGAAATGAATGCAGCTTGATCTAGTGAGGTTAAGACCTGTAGTGCAGTCATCATGTCAACATACCATGGAGCATTAAGTCCTGCAGCTAGGTATAGTCACATGGCACACAAAATACCCACATATGAAATTTCATGACAGTTGCCATGGAAGCTTTGATTTTATAAAGCCTAAATGAGTTTATTTTTTAATATATGGGACATTTTGGTACCCATGAAAAAAAGTTTATGGGGTGTTGGTGAAAAGGGTATGTGGTAATTATACCTAGCTGCTGAACAAATACTGGTACTTTCAAGCTTTTTGTCTATTTAAATCACCATACATAGACTGGCAGTTTTATATGTGCTTTTTTTGTGTGTGTAAAATTTAAGCCAATGCTGAAATTAAAACAACTCCTGAATATAATAGGACGTGGACTTAACAATAATGATTAAAAAAGCAAACAAGTGGATGTGTCAAAGCTTAGTAACACTAGTAACAAATTAGACACAAATTGTAATGTTCACCTGACAAGATCATACATGTCTGTATAGTCAATGCACACAGTGAGTAACCATGATAAAGTTATCTTAATGCGAAATACTTTAAGCAAAACTTAATTTACAATCAGCAAATATTATTTATAAAAGTTGAAGTATAAAGCACTGTGATGGAGAAGTATGTAAACGTTCATAAAACAAGCTGGCAACTAACAACAGAAGCACTGTGATGGAGAATTATGTAAACTTACATAAAACAAGCTGGCAACTAACAACAGAATGAAAATGATTTAAATTAAAATATCACAGTAAAAGGTAACTTACTCTGGCAAAGAACCTTGTGAATATCCTTGTTGGTGCAATACTGTGCATAGCCATCATCAAAGAATACAAGATATCTGAAGTAATAGACAGTACAATATCCATGAAAGAAAATACAAGTTTATCAACTGAGTTAACAACAGAGTTTTTTCCATCTCAAGTTAATTTTGCTTAATATTAACTGACAAACAACAGACTGTCACCTGAAAGTCTGATAATCACTGCTCTATAGATACATGTGTTTCCTCCACACCTGCTAATATTTACTTTCAGCTTTTTGCTTAAGTAACACACTGACTTATCTTACATTTTTCTATTTTTCTAACGTTTTATATTGTTACTGACAGTGTTTTTTTCCACCCACTTTCAGATCTGTTATCATTCATCACTGATAATAGGAGGTGTATTGTTGCAATCAAAAATAAAAGCTACACATGTGTTTACCAAATAAAACTATGACTGATCTATTTTTCAAGGTGACTTCAATGTTAAGTTCTAACAAGGACAATTCCACAACATAATGGGTTGATAACCAGTTATAAAGGCTCATTTACAGTTTTTCTTATCTGTTGCATCTTAAAATATGAAAAAGAAAAAATCTCAACAATGGCATTGAGTAGCATTTATTACACATAAAGTAACTTCCCAGTAATCACCAAGTGATTGTTGGAATATAGGAATACAGAAAACATGTGCTTTTTCCGAATGAAACTCATGGCAAGACAGTGAACATGATAATATGTAAATATAACTGAACATATTATGTCAGCCATAAGAAAATGGTTATTTTCCTAGGTCTGTTTAGCACATTGTGAAAAAATGGAAATATTTTGACATTTCAAATCTATTTGAATTATTTAGTGATTTAAAGTTGACTGAATTATTCAGTGATTTTAAGGTGATTGATATATTTTATATGCTTGAATTAATAAGTGATTTAAAATTGATAAATATATTTATATATTTTTTATTTAATCTGATTATCATTTTTTAAATTTAAAATCTGTTTCTTTAAATAACTTTTTATGTAACATTTCTCACAGCAGAGCAGTTGACTGCAAAAAGTGTGGTTGTGGTCAGTTAAATCCTACTACAAGTATGTCATTTTTTTCTACTACATGTAAGTTTTAAATATATTTTTGCATCTAAGAGAATGCATACAAATTTGAGACACTTTGATAAGGATATAAAAGGAAAGACCACATGTTTGAATGACTGGTATAAGATTATATGTCAACAGGTACTCAGGTAGACAGCTATAACTTACCTGAGATCATTGCGACTATTGGGAGCCTCAGCCACAATACCTGCATAAAAGGCTTCTGAAGAGTCCTCATCTTTGTATAAAGCTGAAAAGTTGATTGATATAACACAGTGGATTTATTACTTAATACAGTGCAGTAACATTATTATTATATGTCCAATTATCTTGTTTGGTGGCGCCAGACCTTAGAAAAAGTATCATGAAATTACAACTGGTGCACATTAGGATGGCAGACTGCCCCACATGAAATGTTCAAATTGTTTAAAATCAATGATATAAAGAATAAAGAAAATACAATTTGTATTAACTTTTAAAAGTATGATCTAAGAAAATGATGTAACAGTAAGACAGTTATAATCACATTTTTGGGGTACCTTGACAATCTACTTGAAAATGTTTCATCTATAAGTGAAAAAATATTGTGCTTAAGTGAAAAAATATTGTGCTAATAAGTTACATTCTTTGGTTTTCTGCCCAAAGTCTC
This sequence comes from Sinonovacula constricta, assembly GCA_007844125.1. Taxonomy (NCBI): domain Eukaryota; kingdom Metazoa; phylum Mollusca; class Bivalvia; order Cardiida; family Solecurtidae; genus Sinonovacula; species Sinonovacula constricta. Next base: position 5,373,465 of record CM017568.1, on the reverse strand, counting down.
ACACCAACCCCCAAAAGAAAATTGCAGAAAAATTGTTATTGTCTTACCAACAATCCTAGTTCCCACTGTAACAGGTTTGCTAATAAATGTATCAAAAGCAACCTGCTTGGCTGTAAGCGTCTTACATCTCTTTTTGTTGTCTGTTTTCACCTTGTAAGTTCTCTGAAAAAAAAAGAAGGTTATGATACATTTAAAAAAGTAAACAACACAACTAGTGGGTATTAACAATGGAAGTACTAATTAAAAAAGGTCAAGATAATTACTGCCGTAAATGTTTACATATTGCTAATTATGGTTATGCTGTCAAGTTTAAGATTTATTTAACTTGGTATTAATAATACAGTAAATCATGTGTGGTATACCACTATAAATGTAGGCTTAAATAGTTTTGTTATATCCTAGTTTAAGATTAATTTACAGCTTTTAAACAAAAAAATTAAAGACTGCAAGTGAAGTAACCAGGTATTATTAATAAGTAAGAGAAGTGCCATGAGTCAAAAGTGTTTAAACTCACCACTGATATGGGCATTGTTTTGTTGATGATCTCTATAATAGTTGCAAACTCCCAGATGTCAGTGTTCTTGGAGATTAGGACTCTACTGCCAACATTCAGGTTACTGCAGACAAAGTTATCAGGTTTGTATAGACTTCATTTTTTATTTTTTAATACATCAATAAACTACCCTATTAGATTGCATGTTACACAAATATTCACAGCTAAAATTTGATGTGACATGTTCAAGTAATAAATAAAACTGATGAAGTTTATATTTGAAATAATTAAAATAGATAGCAGTGTGAAAAATATTTATTGTGTCTGTCAATAGTCCAGTTATAAAGCACATAATGTGAATGGGATATGCGGTCCAAATTCAAGTAAACTGATGGGTAACTTCGGTCATAAGTGACATCTGGACACCAGCCATTTTGTCTGTTCAAACAGAATCGAAAATTATATCTAATTTTTTTATTGTAAATTTGTGAAATTGGCTGAAGGAGCATTGACCCCCACCCCACACGTTCCCTGCCCAGTTTCACAGACATCATAACAAAAAATAAAGATCACAATCACTGCGTCCTTGACCTTTGCACCTCAGACACCAAACAAATATGTTAATTTATCTCTTTCTCATCATGACCAATGCTTTTAACAACTTAAATGATTGTTTACTTGCACATCTCTAAAAATTAAAACTTAAGTCTGTGACCTTGACCACTGCACCACTGGTCTCAAAATAAATAGGGGTCACCTACTCATTGTGACCAATGTCCCCATCTAGTTTAAGGTTTGTGGGGGTGAGGGTTGTTGGGGTATTTTTTGTACTTACTCAACATCCTCACTGAAAAGCTTCTCCATGCGCTCTTGGTTGGCGAGAAAGTTCATGTTATACTGGGTTCTTGTGCCTGGTTTCCTATTCAGGGCATTTAGAGCAGCTGGCGTGGCAACAGCGCCTGGTGAGGACTCGGGCTTAATAGGAGATGATGGTGACTTAAGCTGGAAAATGACAAAAAAAACGATATAAAATTAAAAAAATAAATGGTCTTTTAATGATAGCGCATTTACTAGTTTAAGTAAGCTAAGATGGGTGATAAAATCATAAGTCGATAATTTTTAAGGCTACAACAGTTTAAACAATGAAATATAGGATTTTAAAATGGATTATGTTGATTGTTCAATGATTTAGAGTTAAATGTATTCTTCAAGTAGTATCAAACACACATTCAGCACTAAGAAAAGAATGTAGAACTTGACATTTCAATAAATAGTTGAAGCAACATTTAACCATGATTTTAAGAGGATTGTACTGTTAGTTTCAAGAGTAGTTTAACCACACTCAAACATTAATACAAGAGGGCTCTCTTCATAAAATGCTAGTAACTATTAAACTTCCCATGGAATAAAGATCTAAGTAAGCAGATATTACATGTTACATTACAGATTCTTGTACCTTAACTTTTCCTATAATAAAGTTAATAAATATAGTTAGAATTTATAGCTTATAACTATATATTCACAATTAACAAAATAAAATAACAAATTAAACATAACATTATAATAATAATAATCTATAAAAAAAATAACATAACTAAACTTGCATTAAAATAATGAACAAAACTTTCAAAAATTATACCTTACATGAATACACGTGAAAGTCTTTTTGGTTATATAAACAGCTACATTCTAATTGAAAGAGAGGTATTAGAGTTATTTCAGGACATTGGTAAAAACATTTATATTAGAAAAAGCTGCTTCTATATACTACACATAGTATTAAATACATAAGAAATGTGGCCATGCCAGGAAACCAGGTTTTCAACGACAAATTCAAACCCAAGCTAGCTCTTTATGCAAGCTTGCTTTATCCAAAGTTTCAGCAAGATTGGTTTATTCAAACTGAAGTACCATGATTTCTCACTTATAAGACTATTTGCTTACAAGACGGGCCCCCTACTTCACTTGTGAAATTGCTGGTTTCTGCTTCGACCCTCTTATAAGACGAGGCGAAAAAATGATCAGTAGTGTCAACCAGTCATGCTGTCTTTTGTCAGATCACTAGACACCGCCTATAAGACAAGCCTCATACTCTGAACATGAAATTTTGGGGGAAAATCCCCATCTTATAAGTGAGAAAATATAGTAATTGACTGGAAACTGTTTTTCTATTTTTAGTAACAGTGACCTTGAACTTGACCCAACTGGCCCCTAATCCCAAGCAAGGTATGCAAATAAACTACTTACAAATAAAGTTTCAGCAAAATACCCCCATTTAACACAAATTATTAAGCTGAAACTCTTTTTTTTTCTATTTTTAGTAACTGAGACCGTGACCTTAACCCAACTGGCCCCAAATCCAATCCCAATCTAGGTCTTCATGCAAGCTTGCTATCATCCAAAGTTTCAGCAAGATTAGTTTATCCAAACTGAAGTTATGACTGGAAACCTTCTGTTTGACACTGTACTCCTGCACAACAACCCACCCGCCTGCCATACCCAAAACAAATAAACAGGATGTTCATTGAAAACCTGGTTAAAAACAGAGAAACACTAGAAAGAAAGTAAGAATCTAAGTGCCCAAGATAAGATTCACCAGTACCTTAAGAAACAATAAGTAAACTAAGTAAAAGATGTAAAAAAATAAAAGCTGTATACTTTCTTGCTGAGTTTTACAGTAAGAATCTTAATAAGAACTGATTTCTTTAAATGTGATAGTGTGATTTGAATTTCAATAATTTGTTCACATTTGGTTCTGGCAACTATGGACTAAAAAGTATTTATATTGGAAGTCAAGAAATTTACAATTAAATTATTTTTCAGGTATTATTTATAATATTGTACTGTCTGATATTCTGCAAAACAAACATTTATTAGGCGTCCACATATGGTGTAGATCAAAATCAGACACTTCCCAGAAGATCAGCACTACTTGCTGCTAAGTCTCTAGCAATATTCTATGTTGCATTTACATATAACTGTTGGCAAAATAACTATGAATTTTGTTGATTTCTTAAAAAATGAAGCATAACAAGGGTTAAGGTGTATAAAATTTCAACAACCACTACAGCCTTTACCATTATAGATAATAAATCACCAACACAACATTCAACTCTGTCTACAAAGGCACCTTTATCCATTTTCAAATAAATATAAACAGCAAATTTAAATTAGATTAAAATAACTAAATGTACCTCTTAATCTGATAATGATTCTTTAACGGATGATGACAATTTATACAAATCAATGTAAGTGACTATAACTGTATAAAATTACAAGTCATTAAATGAAGATGATACAAAAATGAATATAAATAGATGAACATCAATTTATAGCAGCTAAAGTAGTCATTAACAGCCCTAATGGAAATTAATATAAATGGATGAAAATGAGTACAGATGGATGATAAATAAGCAAGAAAATTCTGACAGAAATCACTGGCAGAAGGATTGAGATAAGGAGGGCTTTGTTTTGTGGGTATGATTCAATGAGATATAGGAAGCAATGCAAGCAGGGGAAGCTATAATACAGGGGTCTACAGGTGCACAACATTCAAGCAGAAGACAGTGAGGCTTTATTTATATGGATATTCTATGGCAAACATGCTGATATGTTTATGATTAACAACATTCAGGCAGGTGACAATGAGATGAGAAATGACAGAGAAAAGAACTGCTTTCCACATCAGAGTCACAACTCCAAAAAGTTTTCTAAGACTTTTAAGGAATGTCCTTTTTTTTGTTATGTACTTATATTTTTAAAACAATTTTTTTTTAAAAATAGCAGCATACTGCTGTGCATAACAACTGTGAATAATAATGCTGAATATATACTTGAATTCTTTACACATTAAGTAAAATTTTACTAAAAACAAGATTTTGTGAAAACTGTGAACATTCCCATTAGACTTAAAATGTCACTTTGTTGTGAAAACAGCAAAGATATTTCCCTTTGTGGATACAACTGTACACATGTTAAACCCTTATTCCAACAGCAAAATCTTTATCATCAGGTCTTTTTTAACCTCTGTTCAAAACAGCATTTTATTGAAATACTATTCATATTTTACCATAGACATTACCTCTTAGCCTGCTTTTCGCATATTTATAAGGCTTAGGCAAATAGTGTAGATCAGCATTTGCACTATTTGCTGCTCAGTCTCTGTTTATAAGTATATCAACTCTGACATGTCACATATATAATATTAAAGTAAAAAATCATGATAATTTTGCATGGGTTTCTAACAAAATGTAGCAAGCTAAGGGGTAAAGTTGTGATAACCTTATAAGTCCAAGAGAACTTGAAACCCCCCCACAAAAAACCTGTGTAACTAAGTAGAAATCTTCTAGACGCACAAATTGGAAATTTTTTTAAGTAGACATCTTTACATCCCGATCTAAGCAATTTAATTCGTTATCATCTGATTATCAGAAATAAAAGTGCTGTCAATTTAGGCATGGGTTGAACAAGAATGTGTTTCAGTCCCAGCGTAATTCCACAAAGAATTATATTTGTACACCAGTACCTGAGAATAGTAACTGAGATGATAAAATTTCGAGCAGAAGTTTGAGGTTTCCAGAAGCATTTGACTGATCAAGTTTTAAATGACAGATCAAACAAGACCAATCAGATTTTTAGTGACAGATCAAATTTGACCAAATACTTTTGAGTTGCAGATCAGATATGACCAATCAGATGCCTCAAAACACTCTCCGACTCAAGCCCAACATTTTATAGTGTATAATCCAGTTCTTTCCCATGATAAAATCTTACATAAAAGTATGATGATGGGTTTGATGGAAAAACACCACTCTGTTTATTCAACGAGGCCGCTAAAGCACTCCGCATGTTATCAATGGTCCGCTGGAAGAGATTTATTTCCTTATGTGATAAATAAGGGACATTTTTTTCCATAGTGCTCTTTACCTTTAGTAGCTAATTAATGCAAAGATTATTAAATTCTGTTTACAATGATTTGAGAAGCTATTCTTGAATGATAAAAATTGATTTATGCAATGACTATCAAATTCACTGCAACCAAGTTGTATGCATAGAAACAAATGGAGAAATGCAGCTAAGTTATGGAATGATAACCAAATGACTAGCATGAAAATGATCATGGCAACTATGTTTAAAAGACCAAAATGGAATTATGCAATGAATAGCAAATTTGCAACATGAAATGATTTGCACATGCTACACATGGAAGTTCATTTCTTGCTAGTAAAAAAGTGGAAAAAAAACAGCATGAAAGATGAAAACCAGTGCCCGAATTATAAAACAATGAGAAAAAGTCTGAGGCAAATCAAGCATCTGATTGATTGGTTAAATTTCAAATTTCACTCAAATCCCACCGATCAAATGCTTTCTTTTTATAGTGCCAGACTAAAACTCAGTGTTTTATAATCTTAAGCTTAAAATTGGATTGGTAAGGTTTTTAGAAACATCACCACAGTGACAAAATTTGGTTAAATAAGCAATGTTCAGCTGTTATTGGTAGAGTGACCCCAGAAATAATGATTCAGCTGAATGTAAGTATAATACTTACAGGTGTTGCCCCTACTCTGCCAGCTTGAGTGAGGGCTGCAGTTAGGGAGGCTCGATGTGTGCTCAAAGGGTCACTTTGCGGCGGTACATGAAGAACCGGGGCCTGTATGTTTTGTGATTTACTTGTATTGCTGCAACGAGACCAGTTTTTAATATTTTTTTCAAGGTTTGATTCTTTTCTCTATTGAAGATTGTTAATATATGTTTTCTTACTAAAGACAGCTCTTATTAACTAAGTTGTGACCATTTTTTTCATGAATGTGACAATAAAAAGCTTTGCTATTCAGGATGACAAATTACATTCACTTTAATACGATTAATCTTAAAGACAATTTTTGTCAAGCTGTTTCTAAAAAAATATAAAAAATTTCCATGCTTTAAGAAGAACATTTGTTAAAACCTTTAACATATTCAGTCTAAAATATTGTTCTATTTAATTAGTGTCAACTGAAAATCAAGTTACTATTTTTAAACTTGTATAAATCCTTTTGCTTCCTGGGAAGAACCAGCAGTACTCAGACATTATCTATCTGGAGTAATAAGTGGTCAATAATCTTTCCCAAGCACCAAAATTATTGTTAGATCTTGGACATTCCATACTTAGACTGCAGCAAGAGTATCTCCCCTTGCCTCTGGATGGCTACTCGAGGATCGTAGGTGCTCTGTATGAACTGCACATCATCATCATCTTCCTCCTCTCCACCTGAATCCTCAATCATGATCTCAGACGGTTGACCAGCAGCTGCCATAGCTTCCTCTTGCAGTTTCCTGTAAAAGTAGCAATAACAGTCAAACCTACCTGGTTACCTCGATTAACATCAACATATACGAAGAATCTCACTTATCAGAGTTTGAGGTTTCGACAAAAATTCACAGTACACAAAAAAATTATGGTGACTCTTTCCATTTGTCATACCCAAAGTCCAGATATGTGAAGTATTAAAGTTTACAGCCAGTATTGTTTTATTTTTTTGCAAACCACAAACCGTTAAAAACTGGAGAACGGAGAATGTAAAATAGAACTATAAACATGATGGCTAACAAATACCCCCACTGCTACCTGTGTATGAATCTCTGTTATATCAACATCTAATATAGTGTTAAAAGGGGCAATAACTCCTGTAATCTTCACCTAATTGTATAATAAAATAGCAGTTGCATAGTTTCTAAAGGTGAAGTGTTGATAGTGTGAAGTTTCATCAAAACTGACAATACTGTAAGGAAGAAAGCATTAAAAGAAAGACTGCCCATAGACACAGAGACAAAAAGGTGGATGGACAGATGACCAGATTCAAGTTTACAACCCTGCCCTGAGCAACCCCACCGAACAATTTAAATTATTTTAATTTAGAGGAATTTACAATCTAACTATAGCCACTTTATATACTGAGACTGTATTAAGAGATTTTAACCATTAGACTTTAAACATATTGACAATCTTAACACAAAGACAATATATAAAGAATTCAACGTAATACAGAGACTTTAGAAAAATGGTAACATAAACACAGAAAGAACAAGAAAATTTAAAATCAAAATTAAAAATAAAAACCTTAGTATCTTGATAACACATTACATTTTTGTTATTATATTATAGCTATGCATCTGTAATTTTGTTACTAGGTATGTATAATTAGTTGAAAAACTTGTTTACTTACATATTTTCTTGTTCCGCTTCTTTGAGTTTTTCAGCAAAGTTGTCTAACTTGGTTGTGCACTCTAAGAACATTTTATCAATGTCGCGCTGTCTCCCTGTGCAAATTACATAAGATCATTAACTCTATAACTTGTGTTTAGTGGGGATATTGTTTAATAAACTATCATTTCCTTAAATAAATGAAACAAACAGAACGATAAAAATATATTTAGCCTCAGCTGCAAAGCATTACTTTGAACCGTTTGAACATACAATTTGTCATCATCTTTAACAAAAACATTGCTCTAATAGTGAAATTAGTACAATTAAAGTTGGTACCCGCCAGTGTAGGAACCAATTTCTTTCTCCCAGCAACAAAAAATTTAATGTAACCTTAAAAGATTCTGCAAAATGCTGTTTAAAGGTGCCATACATTCACGTGAATAATAAAGTATAACACCCCACTTGTAAATATAAAAATGTATTTTCTATCCAAGCCACACCCCATGGTAAGCTACTTTTAATTTAAATAAACCATGTGACCATTTACTTCATGTAAATTTCATGTAAAGTTCATGTTACATACTCATCTGAAGAATAAGCTCTGATTTGGATGTCTATTTTTAGCTGAAATCCCCATCATGATTATTTTTTACATTGGAAAAATTGGACATTTCATGCAACAAAATTGATGTGTTGTACTGTCTTACAAATGTTGCAGTGTTTCAAACAGCCTACCTTAAACTAATGTATGAGTTATTTCAGCAATTATGATTTAATTCCCCAGAACAGCGATAAGATACGGTTTTAGAGATAGGCAAACTGTTGCATACCACCTTTTATTGTTTAACATATCACAACTTTCTGTGACTTGTTACCTACTAGCTTGACTTTCTCAATACAGACACCACTGTATACATTTCTGACATAGTACAAGCCCAACATGTGTCTAATTTCTGCCCATATCTTTCTTAATTAAGATATCATATCACACCTGTCTCTCTACAAGCTTGACTTGGGTCTGAATTCTGCCCACATCTTTCTCAATAAAGATATCATATCACACCTCTCAAACTTACTCTCAACAGATTGACTTGGGTCTGAATTCTGCCCACATCTATCTCAATAAGGATATCATATCACACCTCTCAAACTTACTCTCAACAGATTGACTTGGGTCTGAATTCTGCCCACATCTTTCTCAATAAAGATATCATATCACACCTCTCAAACTTTCTCTCTACAAGTTCAACTTGGGTCTGAATTCTGCACACATCTTTCTCAATAAAGATATCATATCACACCTCTCAAACTTACTCACTATAATCTTAACTTGGGTCTGAATTCTGCACACATCTTTCTCAATAAAGATATCATATCACACCTCTCAAACTTTCTCTCTACAAGCTCAACTTGGGTCTGAATTCTGCACACATCTTTCTCAATAAAGATATCATATCACACCTCTCAAACTTACTCATTATAATCTTAACTTGGGTCCGAATTCTGCCCACATCTTTCTCAATAAGGATATCATATCACACCTCTCAAACTTTCTCTCTACAAGCTTGACTTGGGTCTGAATTCTGCCACATCTTTCTCAATAAAGATATCATATCACACCTCTCAAACTTTCTCTCTACAAGCTTGACTTGGGTCTGAATTCTGCCCACATCTTTCTCAATAAAAATATCACATCACACTTCTCAAACTTACTCACTATAATCTTAACTTGGGTCTGAATTCTGCACACATCTTTCTCAATAAAGATATATCACACCTATCAAACTTACTCATTATAATCTTAACTTGGGTCCGAATTCTGCCCACATCTTTCTTAATAAAGATATCAAATCAAACCTATCAAACTTTCTCATTATAAGCTTAACTTGGGTCCGAATTCTGCCCACATCTTTCTCAATAAAGATATCATATCACACCTATCAAACTTTCTCTCTACATGCTTGACTTGGGTCTGAATTCTACCCACATCTTTCTCAATAAGGATATCATATCACACCTATCAAACTTTCTCTCTACATGCTTGACTTGGGTCTGAATTCTACCCACATCTTTCTCAATAAGGATATCATATCACACCTATCAAACTTTCTCTCTACAAGCTTGACTTGGGTCTGAATTCTGCCACATCTTTCTCAATAAATATATATCACATCTCTCAAATTTACCCTCTACAACCTTTACTTGGTTCTGAAGCCTACCCATATATTTCTCAATAAAGATATCATATCTATCTCTCTTACTTTCTACAAGCCTGACTTGGGTCTGAAGCCTGCCCATATCTTTCTCAATAAAGATATCATATCTATCTCTTTAACTTACTTTCTACAAGCCTGACTTGGGTCTGAAGCCTACCCATATCTTTCTCAATAAAGATATCATATCAATCTCTTTAACTTACTTTATACAAGCCTGACTTGGGTCTGAAGCCTGCCCATATCTTTCTCAATAAAGATATCATATCTATCTCTTTAACTTACTTTCTACAAGCCTGACTTGGGTCTGAAGCCTGCCCATATCTTTCTCAATAAAGATATCATATCTATCTCTTTAACTTACTTTCTACAAGCCTGACTTGGGTCTGAAGCCTACCCACATCTTTCTCAATAAAGATATCATATCTATCTCTCTAACTTACTTTCTACAAGCCTGACTTGGGTCTGAAGCCTGCCCACATCTTTCGCAATTGCCAGTGTAGCCACCCCATCATCAGGGTCACAGAGTGATGCCAGGGCTTTGTGGATCACATCATCTAAGTTAAAATCCGAGCTGACCTCAAAGCATCGACCACTGTCCATCATCTCTTCCATCTGGTATACAAGAATAACAATTTTGTTTGTTTTTTGTTACATCGCACTGATACAATTATGGCCATATTGGTGATGTCTAGTTATCAGTGAAGGAAGACACCCTTGACTAATTTTTTTTATATTATTTATAATACAAATGTATGCTAAAATTTTAATTTTTATTTCAATAGTTTTATACTGTCTCAGAAAAATATGATAATGTATACATGGAGATTATATTGCTGGTTGTGAGCATGGACACCAACTGAAAATCTGACCAGGGTATGTGTGTGTGTTAATACACGGACTTGGTATTGAAGGGAGGGG